>CM070081.1:11980647-13338364 GCA_036250285.1 Pyrocoelia pectoralis
ATAAAGTAGGTATAGACCTATTAGGACCATTTCGAAGGAGTAAAAATGGTAACACCATGATCATTGTTGCCACAGACTACGCAACCAGATGGGTAGAAACTAAAGCATTGCCGAACGGAAAAGCAGGACCGGTAGCTAAGTTTATTTTAGAGAACATTTTAATGAGACATGGATCTCCACGATTTTTATTGAGCGATAGAGGTAAGACTTTCCAGTCTGAAGTTGTAACAGAATTACTAAAAATCATGGGAGTCAAAAGTTATTTCAGTACCTCATATCACCCACAATTTAACGGCCTCACCGAGCGATTTAAAAACTTTAGCGGATATGTTATCCTTGTATACTAACACCCAACAAACGGATTGGGATCAGTACCTATCTATGGTCACTTTCGCATTCAACACGTCACGGCAAGAAACTACCAAAGTTTCTCCATTTTCACTGGTTTACGCTCGCGAACCCGTTTTACCAACGGAAGCTACTTTAAAACAAGATACAAGTACAGAGGACATTAGACTTATAAGAGAACGCGCATTGTATATAAGAAATTTAGCTGTAGAAAATATTCATAAGCAACAGGGAAGAGATAAGACGCGCTACGACAGTAAACATCGTGTAGTGGAATACCACATAGGTGACATAGTAAAGGTATTCACGCCAATTCGAAAAGTAGGGAAAAGCGAGAAGTTATTGTTAAGATGGTTCGGGCCATATACTATCATCGATAAAAGAGGAGAAGTTGACTACGTAATAAAGATGGGTTCCGCGCCAAACTCAAGAATAGACACAGTGCATGTTTCAAGAATCTTACCATACAATGATCCGTGGACCCCGGACGTTGTAGATGGAGCCGATCAAGAAGAAAATAACAATTAAGGTAATGGCAGAGAAGGGAGCAATGAAGCCCCGCATCACCTGTGCCGCAGTAAAAGAGCGTCACGGGTGTGTGGGTGCTTTACCGCCCCATCCTCGGCTAAGAGCACTGAGAACTACGAGTTAATATGGCACACAAAACTATGATATCCTAAGGTTACTATAGCCTGAATTTACGTTAGTAGCTACATAAAACTACACAGCCATGAACAAATATAAGCAAAAGCAATACAACACTACAACCTACAAACTACGGGTTAGTAAATACAAACGTTTTAAGATTTGTATGATAATTGCCACCATCCCAAGGATGTAATGGTCCCAGATGGTTTTTAAATAAACCCTGGTATTCCTTTAATTCAAAATTTTATTTTGTGAGTTTTTGCATTGACTCACGTGTCAGGTGTTTCGGCACCTTATCTTAAAAAACATAACTAGACCTAGAAATTAAATTAATATATGTATATTATAAAAAAAAAAAGCTTCATCCACTAAGGTTAGTCAATAGTTAATTTGGAATGTAATTTTAACAACGTTAGTATTAGTTTTATTTTATAGAATTTTTAGGATTAATTCATCAGCATTGACCATACTTACCCAAGTTGTAGCCTTAGAACCAGAAGATAAAGAGATCGTTGAACAAAGCTTAACCTTCTCAAAATGGATATGTTTAATATTATTTTTTATGTTTATAATAATAATTACTTTATACTTCCGATGTAAAAGAAAAAACCACATAACACCACGAATGAATAACACTGCACGTTGGTTATCAGTGGTCCCTAAGGAGCCCATCCACGTAGCAGAATTGGAAAGAACGCGAGAGCAAAGCCAAAGTCTCAGTTCACCCAGAGGAACCGAGCACGTGTTCATAGTAGACAGACAAAACGTATAGCATCAATCTCCAAGCAGTTTTTCAACTCCAGGGGAATGTTATCGTACGTAATCACTACTATTAACCTTATTATTTAAGTCACAGCGGCGCACGATTCACGAAAAATTTATGATGAAATGAATGGAAAATTTATGAAGAATTAAAATAGAGGATATTAATTAAAACAGAGTAAGTAATACAGGAAAATAAAAAAGTAAGTAAAATTATCAAGTCGCAACATAAGCGCACCAATCAGCATAGTTGTTGTTTGCGTCAAATCGTTAACATGTTTTATCAACAATAGCAATTCATGAATTGAAAGGTGGACCTGCACACCCTTTGAAGCTCAATTCTCTCTATGTAGACGTACAAACTTTTGAGAGACAAAATTATTACAGATATTTTTTCTTAAACCACTCCATCAAAAGATTTTTGATCGCATTTCGTTGATCACTCACTAACAAATGAACGATGTAAAGGACAAATGTCTGAGAACTCAAACTAATTGCAAAAGTAAGTCTAAGTCAAATTATGATTAGCAAAGGAGATTAGGAAAGTGTTGAATAATATGAGTGTATAAATAAGTCTAATTAAAAGTATAATTAGCAAAGAGAATAGTAAATTGGTAAGTCAAACAAGCAAGTAAGTAAGTCTAATTACATGTAAAATTAGCAACTGCATTTAATGAAGTATAATATAAAGAGTTAATGAGAATAATGTAAAGTGAGGAAGAAATTGAGTTTATTGAATTTATTAAGATAGTAAAGAATTAAATAATTGAATTGAGGAAATAGTGAAAAGTAATTGTTTTTGTTTAAGATGAAGAGTTTAATTATATTGTGGTTTTTAAGTATGATAACAAGCGATATTGTCACCGCAAAAGTAGAAGTGACATCGGGAATATATTTAGAGTCATTACCAAATATTAGTTTTTATCAGTCAACAAGACAGATAATTTTTAAAGTACGACGAAATGAAGGAATCATAGATCGATTAAAATGTAGAGAAAGCTTTTGTGGAAATTATCCATTGATGTGTGACCCATTGTCAAAAAAGTTAGATTATTTCCAAAATTTAAATAATAACCCGTCCGCTATTGACGACAATATTCTCTTGAATGACGGAGAATTATTTGATTTCCAATTGGCTACGCGAAATCATTTAAAAAAGATGTTCGCAACGGACTACGAAATTAGAGTACTTGTAGAAAAATTTCATAAAAGAGATAACATAATGTTACGAGAAATGAATTTTCCAAATTTAATAGGCAATGATATTAATATATCTTGCACAGATGAAAATTTTAAAGACTTAGTTCGTAGAGATTTAGAATGGCAATATAGAAACAGTCAATTGCTGGTAAGCATGTGTCAATTGAAACGTTTAGTGTTAGATTTTTTACCTATAGATAAATTAGGACAAATTTTAAAGGAATTAAATAGTGATTTGATTAAGAATGATTATGTTTTAGCTCTAAGTTCCATTGCACAGTTCTACACCATGCCGTTAGTAGAATGTGTGATGTCGCAACATATGATATTGGCCGGACTTCATGTACCACTGTTACGGACAGAACTCCAGGGACTACACATGATAAAGGTGCTAACCCCAGCCTATGCGTGGGAGAATTACACCTGTTCAGCAAACATACCCGTGCTAAATGTAGCATTATTGAAAAATAATTCCCAATGGAAAGTATTTGTCCCAAAATGTGACCCTGTGAGAGAAGATTTATGTTACATTAGCGATTATCGCAATGAAGAGAACTTAGGGATCGCCTGCGTACAACAGACATTACGCGGGGGATCATTCAAACAGTTTTCGATAAACTGTCCCATCTCATGCCACGAGACTGGAATCGATGTTCAATACATGACACCGATCAACAGCCATAGATTAGTTATCACTCACCCGACGCCAACGCTTCGTTTAAAATGTCGGAACTTTACTGAAAATATAAAGAAGGAAGAGAATATCGGAACACTCAGTATTGCCGTTCCTTGTAACTGTAGACTAGAAGATGAAGACCATTCCATCTACCCAACATACGCATGTGTGGACAAATCAATTAAATTTAGCCAACATTACCAAATACCAGCGGCATGGACCCGTTATGGTGGGCTCACACTTCCAAAATGGGGAGACCCTCCATTACACTTTGACAAATTAACCGATTGCTGGGATCAACACTGGATTACCTATCAATTTCCTGACGATAAAATACCTACCACTACGTATTTCCTAATTTTACTCTCTATCCTAATCTTAATTTCATTAACCCTTTCCTCGTATTTAATTTATAAATCACGAACCTCCTTTGAACACGGTATACAACGCACGTCACAGAGAACGTTCACCCGTGTTCCAATGCCAATCATAGACCCTCGACGTCGACCCCTACCCCAGCCGATAGAAGAAATGGAGTTAGAAGAGACCGAAAACGAGTATTTACAGCCGAGACCAACAAATTTACAAAGCCAGAGACCACCTACTCCGATACCAACAAGCCCAACTACACCGCCAACAGTTCAGGCATATGTGCCACGCCCAGATGTACAAGCAAGCACTTCCGGAACCCAGAGAGAGCCCGGATACGTAAAGATGGATAAACTAAGAGCTATGTTTTATGCCAAGAATCGAACACAGTGAGTGAATAACAAACAATTTAGTGGAATGAGACAAGAAACTTACCCTGTGAAAGAAAAACATTTTTTATTGAACAAATTAAAAACACTATAGTGCGACCGCGTATATAAAACTTACAAAACTAACTAAAAAATTCGGTAGTGTAACGTAACAGAACATAAGTGATAAGACTTTTTTAAGGAACTTGTGGTACACGACATCCGGACCTAGGACCTATCAAATTAATTTTAGCATTTCATTATATAATTTGTGTATATTTTTATATTTGTTATCTTGTATCTAGTCTGGTTAAAATTATTGTAACAGGATAGCATAAGTTAAAACAAAATGTAAAGGAGAAGCATGACAAGGATAGATTGAACACTTGCATACTTCTTCTACAATAACTGTGATATTAGGATAAGATTTGGAGCCCTGGTATACTTAAGTTCCTGCAATCTCAGCATCTCAGACAGCTCGTACTCTTTACGATACATTTCAAAATTTAAATTTTATTCCTTGAGGACAAGGAATTTCCTAGCGGGAGGCAAATGTCACATATTGAAAATCTTAAGAATTAATTATTCATATCAGTAATGCGAAATGTATTATTCATTTCCTCCGAAGTAAGTAGAACGGGACTTTTTATAGATAGATTAGATTATAAGAAAATTACCGTCCATATCAATCTTCCGTGCAAATCATCCGGGATCTTGTGGAGACCCAAAGTAGGTTATCTTAGGGTGTTGTCGGAAGTACTGACGTACAGAGTAAAGACGAGTATAAGTATGGGATGCCGGGACACTAGAGTCAGTCAGAATCAAGAGAAGCAATTGAAATTGCAACCATTAGACATATACTATTATAGTGATGGCCAGTGTACCAAAACCAATGTTAGGGTAAGTACCATTTAAGTTAGCTTTATTTAATTGTTAAGTATTATTGTAATCATGATTTTATGCTATGCTTAGTTAATATAATGTTAATCCTCCTATGTAATCTTAATGCCCAATTGCGATCCCAGTTGTAAGTCACGCACTCTCGTAATGCCAAGCACACAAGAATCTATTAACAACCCCCAAATCTAATTATCACCAAACCATAGCGTGACAATATAGGTAATCGGAAAAACTTCTTTCAGCGATCATAGCGCCATCTGTCACGAACTTAAAAAAATGTTTCAAACAAAAAGTTCCTATTTGTTAACGCAGAATTCAAATCTGCATAATAAACGGGGGGGGGGGGGTGCTATTTAAGATTACGAAGTTACCCCCCTCTTCTCCCCACGTGGGTGGGAGTGGAGACATCCTATTACTATCAAACAATAGAGTCTTAAAACATTTTTTAGACGTATTTTTTCTTTTTTCAATGTGTTTTGTATTTCGCGAGATATTTGGGCGGTACGGGTGGTCTGAAACACCCTGTATACATACCGTTTCACTTCAGATAGAGTGCATAATGATTAATGCATGTTATCAATTGTTCTCTTGAAAAATATGTTAATGCCGTACAGTATCAGATGACCATAAAGTACCCCTGCAATGGTAGTGTCATTTTCATCAGCCAAAAAATATGGTCTGCATTAAAATGTACGGCGTTATTTTTTTCTGGTTTATTTACCTAAATACTATTTAAAACAACGATAATATCTAGAAGATTGCTATATTTAATTAATCTATGATTATTTAAACTTTGTAAATAATTTCAAAAATTGCATGTTTTATATTTCTCTATAATTTTTTTTAGAACAGTTTCTCTTGAACGGCAATATTATATAACAATTGTTTTTAGCAATATGATGTTGAAAAAAAAGTTGCCGTACAGGATCAAATGACCTTCCCCCTTTATAAATGATATATACGGTGAAATTAAGATAATTATCGATATACATTCAAATGAACAATAATTTTTTGACGGCATTATTTTTAGTAGTACTTTTGAGTGCTAGATAATGTTTTGGAACCGATGCCGTACTGTTTCAAATAACCCCCCCGGACCACGGAAAAGAGGAGGTTGCAACCCTCGATCTTTTCCCCTTGTACCATGATTTTTGTACGGCGTTGCGGAATAATGAATTAGAAGAGGTATTGAAACTGTATGGAACCGATGCCGTACACAATCAAATGACCAAATTTACCCTGAAAATCGGCGGAAAATGAAAAATTTTTCCGACTTTGTGGCGCAATATTTTTGTACGGCACTAAGCGTTTTCTCATTATTTTTCATGGATCTATTGATTGTGAGAATGCCGTACAAAAATATATGACCAAAATATACCCGGTCTACCTGTACTTTTGAATTCTCACCTGTACTCAGTTGGACAGCTTACAAGTGACGGCATAGTGCTGAATCTTATTATTTTATGCCCTTCTATCGTTCTACATAGGTCTCCTGGTGGTTCAAATGACCCATCAATTTTTGATACGGGCCTGTAGTCTACATATTCCCAGTTTGTTGGAAATCGTCACTGCCTATCTTGACATTAATTGTTGATGGTTTAGTAATATCGGAACCTTGACCCACACATTCCAGTGGGTTTGATAGTGCATTTGTAGCATTCGCATTTGACTTATTGGTAACTTTTTGTTGCACTTTCTCTGCGTACGTCAGAGGTTTATCGTCTTTTTTTACCGCATTAGTTTTGCTCTTGTTTACTAAATTTAATATTAAATTATTGTCGGCTAATGATTCCATATATTTTTTGTTGATCGCTTTTAACTCGCGAACTTCGTCCTTTAATTCGCCGATTTCACTGAGAAGTTTATCAGTTTCATTTGTAACGATATCTTTTATATTATCGAAATAAAGTCATCACTTTTTAAGAACGAGATTATAACATCATCACTCCTGGATGACGTAAACCGTTACTAGATTGTAGATTAGATTAAATAAATCGTGTAGTATCTTTTTTGGGTTTGAGGAAGAGTCATCCAGGAAAGCGAAAAAGTCATTATGGAAGTTATCCGAAAAAGCCGAAAGGGCATTCATAAAGCCAAAAAGGCAAAATGTACCTAACATGCTTCAAACATATGATTTAGTTTATATTTTTCACATTGTACTTATCAAAAAAGAAGCCAAAATTTACGAAATTCTTACGAAACTTTACGAAATTCGTACGAAATTTACAAAATTCGTACGAAACTTTACCAATACCTATTAGAAAACGAACATCGGAAATTTGTATTGGCCACACGCG
Source organism: Pyrocoelia pectoralis (assembly GCA_036250285.1). NCBI lineage: Eukaryota > Metazoa > Arthropoda > Insecta > Coleoptera > Lampyridae > Pyrocoelia > Pyrocoelia pectoralis. Next base: position 11,988,216 of record CM070081.1, read on the forward strand.
CTTACCATAATGTGCCTCCTTCAATTGATTGATTGATTGATTGATACAACAATTGTTTATAGTTTAAATCTTGTATTTCTTTCCAAAGTCCACGTACGCAGCTTGCTTGGCCATTAAATATAATCGACAAAACCAAAATGGCTGCAAAAATCAAAATTCCCATCAAAAGTAAAATGGCTAATCGTGCACACCGAAAATTTGGTGTTGCGCACCGTAATTGGTGTTGTGCGCACCATAAATTATGCTGTGCGCAACGTAAATTATGTTGTGCGCACCGTAAATTATGTTGTGCGCACCGTAAATTATGTTGTGCGCAACGTAAATTATGTTGTGCGCAACGTAAATATTGTCGTGCGCACCGAACATTGTTTACAAAAAATGGCTGATCAAGACACTTTAAAAAATTGTTTTCTCACAACATTTTCAGAAAAAAAAGGGAGTATGCAACAACGTAAAGAATTCCAAACATTTCGCAATTTAAGGTGAAAATAGAAATAGATTCCGACTTAAGTATTTTTGTTTCTTAGTTTTGATTCGTGGACATACTTCTAAGAAAACTAATTCAGGAGATAAGATGTTTTTGTTTCAAAAATGACAAAATGTATACAAAAGCATAAAATGTTTGGCAATAGAAGGGCATCCAGAAAAGCCAAAAAGACATTCAGGAAATCATATGGGAAAGGCAAAAAGGCGTTAAGAAAAATATCCAGAAAAGCTAAAAAAGGAACCTGGAAGGCCAAAAAGGCATTAAGAAAACAGAAAAAGCAAAAGGACATTAAGAAACCAGAAAGCCAAAAGGGTATTAAGAAACCAAAAGCCAAAAAGGCATTCAGCATCCGGGAAAGGCAAAAAGGCATTAAGAAAACAGAAAAACCAAAAGGGCATCCAGAATCTAGCATCCAGAAAAGACATCCAGCATCCAGCATCCAGAAAAGCCATCCAGCATCCAAAATCATCCCTAAAAATAAATTACGTCATCCAGAATCAGCCCTAAGGATAAAAAACACGCCTCCCACGTGGGCCTATAGTGGGGTTAGTGACGTCAAAATCCAAGATGGCGGAAGGTGCCGGTCTTCTACTTATGAATACTACCTATACGAATAAAGCAATCAGTGGTCGATTCCTTCCTTCCTAAAACGATTCTCAATAGAAAATATTGATGGGCTGGCTGGATGTTGCCGATTGGATACCTCTGAGTCTACAACCTAACTTATGTTTTTATTTTTAATCCTATCGCAAGTAAATTAGTATCGTTAGATTCGTCAAAGAATCCTTTTTTCGGAAAGTGCTTGAAAAAATGGCCACCATTTGAAAAATAATAATTAGACACTAAAATGTAATTTTGCCAACTTGTCGTATTCCTATCTTGGTCCTCAGATTAGTTTACGTCCAGTCACGGCCACCTAGATGCAATATTAAGTGACTAAAAAAATGAAATAGGCGTAAAAACTTTTTAAAATGTCACATTCTGATACAACATTGAGTCATAAATCCAAAAATGTTATAATAGTGTCCCATTTAAAAATTCAACACCGGAGTCATTTCTGGCAAAACCGGAAATTGACGGAAAGTGAAAAATATACGCAAACTTTTCTTTTCACATAGCATTTCCTATACGAAATTACATTTTGATATAATACTAATATTTTAGTAGTTATCAAGGGCGGATCCAAGGTGGAAGGTCTATTGTGATCGCGAATTGAAACATAACGGCGAGGTATGTGTAGCGGAAATGTTCACAATGTTACTGTTACACATTTTCTTGAGTTTGCCAATTAGCATGGCTTCTGCAGAAAGAAGTTTTTCAGCCCTACGTCGGCTATCGTGGCTCAGAAGCCACATGACCCAAGATCGTCTCGTGGGACTCGCGTTATAGGCGAGGAAATAAAGCACTAAAATAAGTGAAACCTACCAAATTTTTGTAGTAAGACGGATTGAGATGGGGTTTTTTGCATTCGCTTCCTAAATTCAATAGGAAACGTTGTACATACTTTTGATCATGTTTTTTTTTGGAAATTGCATTTGTGCAGTGGAAAATGCATCTTGAAAAATGCATTTTCATAGAAAAAATTCATAACTTCGTTTATAAACTTTTAGAATCGACTCAATTCGGGTTCACAGGGGTTTTCGAGGTCGCTGATTCCGAATATGACCTCCAAATTGGCTCATCGCCCACCTGGAGCTCAGTATGGCTGAGCAACGTCATCTCCGAAGCTTTTTCTGAAATTCACTCTCAAATGATTCTAGACATCTTATTCGGGAATTTTTGGGTTGATGGATTCCAAATAAGGCATCGGCAACCGTCCCCCGCGTACCTGGTGCCTCGCACATCCGGGAAGTTTCAAACCTATTGGGAACCGAAAATTGTTTCCGGGGATATTTGGGTCGCTCAGATCGAATCTGGCAGCGGATACTTCAGGGAGTGTTGGGCCAAAAAAGTTATTATCCTGTCACTGCATTATGTAATATTAACCAGCTTGTATGTGTTAATTGTGTTCAAATTTTTGAAGCAATTTTATGTAAGTACCTACAATAAATATTATCATATTTTAGAATCTGGTAACCTATTGTTATGGTTAATCACTTCATACTAATTACTATAGTCTATATCACGGCGAGGCAAATTATTTCACAAGTATCACTGGTTGCGTTTTAAAACTAACGTAGGCGCAAGTTTAAAATTGACGAGCTCTCCACTCCAGAAGAGCCTTGGGCCATTTGATAAGAATTGCACAATTTTGTTAATTTCAGTAAAGGTTAAATATTTAATATTAGCAGCTCTAACGCACAACACGTCCGTTCCCGACCGCGCCTATGTATGTATTTATGATAGATTTACCCACCAAAAAAGGATCTTTTGAGAAAATTAATTACTTCAATTAAATTGTTTTCTAAACCGTTTTCCTTTGTTTTTTCTACACTAACTAACAAGTTTTTGTACCATAAAAGGTCTTCCCTGCATTGCCATTCTTCCCCAAAATGCTCCTTCATCAAATGACAATGCCTGGTTTCTAGAAGCGGTAGATATACTTTTAATATACCTACTATTATATGACAAGAAATAGCTATTTATATAACAAGTTGCAAAATGAACGTGTTTTTTGCACTAGATGTGAAATTGAATCACGAGCGTAGCAAGTGTTTCAACACATCGTGTGCAAAAAAGACGGAGTTTTGCAACGTGTTTATACATATACAAGATTTGTTGCAATTCAGTAAAATTAATCTTCATTTTGAATTTATTTGACTTGGTAATTATTTCACGTCAGATATTTTCAAAGCAATCTTTGTTTGTTGCTATGGAAATAAACCATCACTACAATGAAATCTATTTATGAATAACATTTTATCACTGAAATGGGTGACAAAATGATGAAATTTCGTAACTGAATTGCAAAAAAAATAACTGACACTGACATGAAATAAAATAAAACACGTGTGCGCCGACACTTGGTAAGATATCTATTCGTTTTCAACTGAAGCACGTTATCGTTTCGATAACTACTATCGAACGTTCGAGAAACTGGTTTTAGTAGTTATTGAAGAGATATCTGGAACTCAGTAGATATCCGTAGTTCCAGAAACCCGCCATTAAACTTTGCTTTTTCTTATCGGGTATAGAATTGCCTAATGGTAGCCTACTTTATAGCTGCATGTTGATTTCTGACTTTCCTTTCGTGATAAGGGATTCCCAGGTATTGGAAGACGAAGGTAAAGTGGTAATATTCAAACGTCATTACTTTAATAGCAGTTTCATCTTTTTTATTCATAAATTTTTTCAAGCCAATTTTTTTGCACTCCTATTTTTTTTATACACCTTTTCCAGTTTTTTGATATCATACATTTGCCAGTCAGTACCAAATGATTTTACAGAATCTACTTCTGAATAAATTTCTACGTATTTGTCTTTGGATGTTATGACTGGATTTCTTTTCCAAATTTTCTCCACTCTACCAAATGACCTGTCGGCAGGTAGGAAACTATGTCCTTTGACTGGAACACATTTTCTGGAGCCTTATTTTTAAGCGAATACATTAGGGCGTGAATGATGTGCGAGTTCTTATTCTGCCCTCCACAACCATCGCAGAATAATCTAATAAGGTTTATTTATATATTATTTATTTTATATTTTTATTTATATTTATATTTATATTATTTGAAAAAAAATTTCCAATCTGACTCTTCCTTGAAATGTATGTACTCAAATAAGTTTTTAAACTGTATAATGTTAAATAGCATTGCATGTAAAAACATGTTTTCATCTAATTTTTTCTGTTTATCATCATGTTTACTTCGTTTTAATTACAGATTGTTTTGAAGAAGCTCACACTAAATGAGCGAAACGTCACTAATTTTAAATTTTACTATGTACGAACGACGGTCTTAGAAAAGGGATGGATAACGTTTTCTATCGAATAAAGACATAAAGGCTAAACATTTCAACATTAAATAATAAGGTGTATGTCTTCATAATTTAAATTTTCAAGATGGTGCAACAACGCCGAACCGATTTGAATTGCCCCCCTTCCAGCTAAATTTTCTGTCCACACATAAAAAGTTGGATGTCTAGAAGACATAGAAACGCAGCAAAAAACATACCTACTTACCAACTAATTTGATGTGCATAAAAGGCATCTCCGATTGGTATAAGGGGTAGCGGCTGGACTTGTTGCAAATAAAAACAGAAGGTAATACTGTTATCGGTCTTTTCTTTGCCGAGTTCATAGAAAGTGTTGGCCCTTTTTCTGTGGATGCGGTACTCCATAATTAGGTTTTTTCTTTTCTCTAAATCTTTCGTATGTTTTATTTACTCTTTCAGTCTTGTGCACTTGGAGCACACATCAGAGGCCGGGGATAAGAAACCGATATTAAAATCATTCAAAAAGATGCTTCTAAACATATCATAGCTGACTTGATCTTCTCGATTACATCCTTTGTTATACATTTTATGCAATTTTGCCACGGAAAGAGTTGCGGAAAGGACTTTTTCCTATTATAATGACTTTCTTTGCCTCGCAATTTTCCAATAAACTGTCGTGCCTACCTTTTGTTTTTTCGGTGCAGTTTTATAAGATACTGTATCACCGCCTCTTTTCTCCTTCGGAACACCGCCTTCCTGCGAAACCTTTATTACTGTTACAAGTCTATGTTTAGTTACGTCAAAAACAGCCACGATGTAGGTACATCATAAAACCACCAAAATCTGATTTTGTGTAGAAAGTGGATATATCTGGTTTTGCACGCGAGCTCCTCAATTATTTTTAACCTTTCAAGGATATCCCCCCGCTATCAAAAAATGAACGTTATATAATCCAAACAAACAAGGCAATCTCATATTAAATTTATGTAAGTTAAACCCAAAGTACATAATACGAATTTGTTAACTTTTCTTTTAGTGCAGCCAAAAGATGATGTACACCGTCGTGTTAGTAATTATACTAGGCATGGTAGCGGCCATTGTATTACCATCACAGTTAATCCTTATATATTGGTACTGGAAGGGAGTAGATTCGGTGTCCCCATTATTACTCCTTGAATATTTGGTCAAAATTTTTTTTAGAAAGGAGCCTTTGTTTATAAACCTTCAGCACTTTTACAACACAATGAAGAAAAATGGAAAAAAATTTGGTGGTTATCATTTATTAATTAGACCCATCTTTGTTCCTACGGATTTGGATTTAATAAGAAAAATGTTAATTAACGACTTTGATCATTTCACCGATCACATCGGTTACGTCAATGCAGAAATCGACCCTATCAGTCTAAATATATTCAACGCAAAGGGTTCCCACTGGCAAAGGATAAGGTCCAAATTGTCATTCGCATTTACTCCGGCGAAAAGTAAAATTATGTTTGAAACGGTGCTTAAAACTGCGGAAGATTTCAAGCAGTTAATGAAAAAATACGTTGAGCGGAATGAATCATTTGACATGAAGGAGGTTAGCGAACGATTTACAACTGATATTATTATATCCTATGGTTTTGGAATTGAAAGTAACGCACTGCGGAGTGGAACTTCGGAATTTAGAAAACTAGTATCTGAGTTGATCGCATCTTTTCGTATCATGTTGGTAGTTTTCTTTCCTGAGCTGTTCTCCTTATTGACATTGAGAACTTATAGTAAAAACGTGACAAACTTTTTTACAGACCTCGTGGAGGGAATCGCCAAATACCGTAAACAAAATGGAATTGCTCGTGACGATTTTATACATCACCTGCTTCAAAACAGCAGTGACCATACTATAACAAATAGCGAAGTGAAGCAAATGAATAGAGGAGATATGGGCTTAAGTTTAAACGAAATGGCCGCGCAATGTTTTGCTTTTTACAGTGCCGGATATGAAACATCTGCGGCAGCTATAAGTTTTACTCTACACGAATTGGCATTAAATCAAGAAATTCAAAACAAAGCCAGAGAAGAAATAAACATAATTTTAGAAAATCATAATGGAAAGATTACATATGAGGCGATTAAGGAGATGGAGTACCTGAATAACTGCTTGTTCGGTAAGATCACAATTACATTTTCTAGTATCATCCATTCATATACAGGGTCCATGGTGTAGAATTAGCCGATTTCAATGTGAAAATCTTTATATTCGATTACTTGCTTCCCTAATTATTTTAGACAAAAAGGCTATTAATTACTTTTGACCACCTTTGACCTTTTGAACGGCATATTTCAGGATTTTTCCTAAACAACACCCCCACCTTAGTTAATCTGGGGGGTGCTTTTCATGGGGGCGAAAAAGAAATTCAATAAAACTAATTTTCATTCATACTGTCGAATAGAGAATTAAAAGACGCTTCAAATGAGGGGTCGCTCGACTACCTTTCCCTATTTAAATTCTTGAGTTAGGGGTTGCTGGGGCTAGGGGGTTGATGTGTCAATGTTAAGTTTGACATTAAAAGTTGTCCCCCAAAAATAAAAAATCGACGTGTCCGAGCGTTTTTTTAAGAAACTGGTCTAAGTGTTCCAAAACAGGCGTGTATCCATTTCAATGGCCCACCCTGTATATAAGTATACCTACATCCTTTCATTGTGAGCCGTAACGAGCGAAAATATGGTGAACGCATTACCTACATTCTTTTAAAAACCTTTACATCCCTCTCACGAGTTGAATGAAAGCAAAACTTGCAAACGGAATAAAATTAGAAAAAAATCAATTATTTTAGAATCATTGAGGATGTACCCACCGGTACCCACGAATACTCGACTTTGTACAAAATCGTACAAAATTCCAAATTCCAACGTGGTCATAAACAAAGGAATGTACGTGTTTCTGCCAATGTATGCAATACATAGAGATCCCGAGCATTTTCCTAATCCGGACACATTCGACCCAGACAGATTTTCTAAAGGAAGAAACACAAGTCGGGAATCCGCATCATTTTTTCCTTTTGGTGACGGGCCAAGAAAATGTATAGGTAAGTGTTATCATTGCTCTCAACTGCTTTGCTTTCTTACATTTTTAGGTTATAAATTTGGAATTTTACAAGTAAAAGTTGCTTTAGTTGTACTTCTAAAGCACTTCAGGTTTTTTCCACATCCTGATGTAGACGTTCCGTTAAAGTTTCGCTCCACTTTTTTTCTAAACACTTTAAATCCATTAAAAATTAATGTCGAAAAACTGGAAGAATAGAAGTTACTGTTCGAAATTATGTTAAGATTTATAAACAAGTATGGATGTTATAATCTATAATTTAGACGTTAGAGGATATAATGGAACTTATATTATTATTAAGTATTATTATTATTATTGCCCTTTATTTTTTTATATTATAATAAACGAAACAAAAGATTCTTATTTCACTACTTAAGTAAACAAACTCATTTAATTAAATAATGCATGACCTTCTCCTCAACTCAACTAAATCTATTTCTGGCTCCTTGGCATCAGCTTGTCCCTTCGCTCCATCACCCCCTTCATCCACCCCACTCCCAGCCCGTTCCCACCTAAGATCACCTTTATTCCTCTCCCCTCTTCTCTCAGCTCTTCACATTCCCTCATTAAATGAAACACACTCTCTCGCCCCTTACCGCACATTCTACACAGCCTTCTCCCATCCTCCCACCAGTATCTATTTTCGTTCTCTTCATTGCCACATCTAAACCTCGCCACCATCCTCTTCTCCTTCAACTCCATTTCTCCCATCAGATACTCGGCCTTCCCTTCTTCCATAATTTCCTGATATCCGCCATTATATCTTCCATTACATATTCTCGCTCTCCTTTCTTGTGCTTCCACATCTTTATCCCTTCTTACCAAATCATCCACCATATCTCTTCTCCCCTCTCTTCTCCCTTCTATCTCTTCCCTCGCATAACCCACTCTCTCATAGAACCGTCATCTCTCTTCCTGCTCATACCTTATCCGTTTTTTTGCCACCTCTCTCATGCACTACTTTACTCCAACATCATCTCCTCATGTTTTACCGCCCTCGCTCCTGCCCTTATCCTTATTTTCTCTAATTTTACCTCTTCCCCTATGATATAGCCTGGTGTCTCCCTGTCCAACCCTAATGTCCACCTCCAGTACTTCTCCTGAATTCTTTCTATTTTTTCCCATTCCTTCCATCCCCATAATTATCTCCGCTCCATACCCCATCACACTCTTCACAAACTTGTCAAAAAACCATCTTCTCTTCTCCATATCCTTCCCAAACACTCTTTCCCCCAAACCCCACACTTTCCCCACTATTTCATTACCCTTCTTCGCCAATTCCCTCACATGTGCCCATACCGCACTATCTACCCTAGGTATTTCCACTCCTGTACACTCTCTAATTCCTCCTCACCCCACCACCACTTTTGCTTTATACCCCTCCCCCGTTTCTTCTGAAAAACCATCATTTTAGTCTTTTTCACATTTGCTTCTAAATTCTTCCCCTCCGAATATCTCTTCATTGCCCCAATTAACCTCTTCCTCTCTGTCTGCCATCACTACTACATCGTTCGCATACGCTAGCATCCACACCTTTATCCTTCCTATCACCACTCCACCCCCTTCATGTCCCCGCAACACCTCTTCCAAATCTCGAATATATAGAGAAAATAGGCTCGGGCTCAACGGACATCCCTGTCTCAACCTTTTCTCCGTCCAAAATCTTTCTCCTTTCTCCTCCGTCACTCTCGTCACGCACCTTGTTTCTACGTACACCTCTTCCATCGCTCCCACCAAGCCCTCACTTATCTCGGCTTTCCTTAGTACCTCCCACAGCTTCTTCCTATTAACATTGTCGAATGCTGCCTTGATGTCCAGAAACATCCCATACACTTCCCCCCCTTTCCCTTCCAGCACCTTATTTACCACTTGCTTCATCACACGTATATTATCCACCGTCCGCCTTCCCTCCCTGAAACCCGCCTGCCAGTCCTTCACTAACCCCTTTTCCTCTATTTCCTTCTAAAGTCTCCCTCTTAATATAATCTTATACCCCGTGTTGGTAATGCTCACTCCCCTATAGTTTCCCACTTTGTTCCTTTCCCCTCCCTTGTATACCGGAACTACCCTTGCATCCCTCCACTCCTCCGGGAATCCTTCCCCCCTCCATACTTTACTCAGCATCCCTCTTATCCATTCTCTAGTTTTTACCCCCGTGTACCTCCACTGCTCCATTTGTATTCCATCTGTTCCTTGTGCCTTTCGCAACTTCACCTTCCTCAGCGCTTCTCCCACCTCCTCCACCTCAAAGTCCCCTACACCTCCTCTTCTCTCCCTTTCTGCTTCCGGTTTCTCCCTCACACCCCCCATCACCTCCATACAGTGCTTTCTCCATTCCTCTTCATCCAACCTCACCTTCCTTCTCCCATATTTACCTCTTCTCTCGTTTATAAAACTCCATATCTCTTTTTCATTCTTCAACCCCCTTATTTCCACCTCCACTTCCTTTCTGAACTCCACCTTTCTCCTTTTACACTCCCCCTTATACTCCCCCTTCAACCTCTTATACTCCCCAATGTCTAATTCCCTCTCCTCCATTTCCTTCTTCCCTTTCTTACTTCCCTCCTTGCCCTCTCGCACTTCCCATTCCACCACTCTCCTTTCCCCCATATTTCACGTTTCCTCTTATATCTCTTCTTTTCCACAATCTCCTCCATTTTTTCCCCGAACTCTTTCAATTCCACCCCCACTTCCTTCTCCTCCCATTTCACTTCCTCCAACTTCGTCCTATACTTTTCAATACTTTCCGCTGTCCATACCTTCTTCTCCCACCTCCTCTGTTTCTTCCCCCTCACTCAACCCCTCTCTCAAAATTAATTCTAATGGTTGATGATCCGATTCCTCCTCATCCCCAACCTTGAGTTTTTCTATAGCTCTTACACTCTCCTCATTTACCAACACGTAATCTATCACTGATTCTCCCCTCTCAATGTGACTTATATACATACCCATATACAGCCTGTTTTAGAGTAAGACCCTTATTTTCATTTTAGCCACACTACGGTACTACTTTCAAAATATTTGGCAGTAATATGGTTCAGGACATTATCTACACATACACGATGGTGGTATCAGACTTTTAATTGAACCAATTATTTCAACTTTTTTTTTAATCGAATGCCATAATTTTTTTTATTATTATTGAGATCGTAACAATTAACATGCTTTCTACGATAGTATTTGGTTTTTCTTAAAAAGTCATTTCTTTCCCTATAAAAAAGCAAAGTAACATTTTTATCTAGTGGCGCATGAATGTTCTACACTCGATGTTATTGTCTAAATATCAAGTAGCCGTAGACGCAAAGGAAACAATTAAATTTTAATCTTCAAACGTTAATCAATGCAATTTAGTTGTCAGTGCTTGTTAATAACAATTGTATTATTGAAGGTTATAATATTGTTAATTTAAAATAAATTATTGATACGTTTTTAAAATGCCGTTAAGTAATACCAGAGGCGAGTTTTGGACAAAAATAAAAATAACAACGAGTGTAGAACATTTATGCGCTACTAGATTAAAATGTTACTTTAATTGCTTTTTGATTAGGAAAGAAATGAATTTTCAAGAAAAACGAAATAGATACTATCGTTAAAAGAATGTTTGTAGAATCTCAATAGTAAAAAAAATTAGGGAATTTCATTTTAAAAAAAAGTAGCCATTTTGAAATAATTGGTTCAATTGAAAATCTAATATCACCATCGTGTAGACTGTAGAGAATGTCCTGAAACATATTACTGCCAAATGTTTTGAAATTAGTACCCATAGTGTGGCTAAATAAAATAAGGTGGTTACTCTGAAACAGGCTGTATATATAGGCGTAGAAAAGAAAATTGAAAGCATCCTTAAACACGGCTCGCTAATAAATATATTAGTTTTAGAAATATAGATCTCTCATCGTAATAAATGCATGTTTCATTGAATGTGCTCGAAATTATTTAACCATAATAATTGGTCCTTCGAGTCGGATTAGTATGAGAAGAACGTCCGACGAGATAAAATGCATTGCAGTAACAGCATAATAGAAGAGGGATAATAAAACAACCTGTTCGCGCCAATTTTTTTGCTAGTAAAAATAATGTACAGAATATGCTGCCGTGGGAGTAGAGTGGCGTAATTTTGTAAACGTTCTTATCATTTTCGTTATTGCAGGCCTTCCTTAAAACGTTTACGTGCCTTGACGTAATGAATGCATTGTGTTTGCGGTAATTAAAGTTTTTTTCATATCTTTATAATACCATTGAATAAATATCTTTCACTCAACGATAATACGTATGTTTGAAATTATTGAATCCGGCGCATTATTGTACAGGGTGTACAACTAAGAAAGAAGGTCGGCCATAACTCGGAAACTATTTGAGATAGAACAGTGAAATAAAAAATCTTATAATAAATGTGGCCAAGAGAAAATGCTGGAAATTATTTTCAATTTCCTACCATTGCCGCCAGAGGGCGTTTCACTGATTTCAATTTGAAATTCCCATTTTTTGGGCAATTTTCCTCAGTAAAGTATTTAAAAAAATATATTCGTTGTAAACTAGTGATCAATCTGTAAAACTTTACGTGTTACTAGAATAAATCGAGTAACTCCGAAACGGGTTGCTTGAATTTGTCAATATTGGTCTCGATGAAAAGACAATACTTGATATTACCAAAAAAATTCAAAACCATAACAATTTCTTATCTCCGTCTACCAATAGAGGGCGCAACTTGTAGAAGGAACATAACGGTCGACTTTTCTAAAAAAATTCAAATGGTACCGAATATTTTTTTCACTGCTATTGGAAGGAATATTAATAAGGGTAAAAAAAATATATGTCAATAGCTCTTATAGTATCGAAGATATAGTCAAAAGTGTGTAATATAAGAGGCAAGTTGAGGTATTACCGGCATTACCGGATTACCCTCTCCACTTTTTTAATCACTTCGTCCGAAACCGTTGACCATCAGGCGCGCTGTTCATGATGGACGTCTGTATGTCCGTTTTTAAACTCTCTGCATTATTTTCGCACGTTTTTGATGTCCATACACTTGACATAATTGCCGATAAATGTTTATAAGCGTAGTGTCCTTAGCACACAAAAACCGAATTACATAACGTACCTAACTCACATCTGGCGGTACTAAACCAAGAGCCTGCGTCAGAGGCAGCGGAGAACCAATGCAAAATTCTGAGAAATAAGGGGCGAATCTACCCCGAGATATATGAATAAAATTACAACTTTCGCAATTAATGTATAGCTTTGTCCCAGGTAAAACACCGAATAAAAAAATAAATAAATTTATATCGTCTTGAAACTTATCTCGTAAAAGGATTTATTTTCAAATCTGCATTGTTAGTAGATAAACACGTTGTAAATGCCTACCTCATTGACATAAGAAAGGGGACCTCTCGGGCATCAGAGGCGGACTAAGGTAAAAATATTAATATAGCAATTTCTTTTCAAAGCATCCGTTTTATTTTAAATAAATTTCGAGTTTTAAACTATTCGTATTATACTTACAACAACAAGGATTCTTAACGACTGATACTAATTAGTAATTTATTAATTTGAACTGTTATAGCACTGAGTGACGCATACCTAACCCAACCCTGAGTGGACAGGTAGACATTTACAACGTGTTTATCTACTAACAATGCAGATTTGAAAATAAATCCTTTTACGAGATAAGTTTCAAGACGATATAAATTGAGACAAGCCATACGTTTTTATTCTTGTTGTAAAATATTTATCTTTGTGTATGTTATTGAACAATCCCGATCCGGTTCGCAAATGGCACTATCAGCAGGTTCCATGAATGTTGTTGTAAAATATGCACGGATGAAGGAGTATTTAAATTCTTGTGGACTCGAACTTCTATTACATCCTCTTCTTTGCTTCATTCCGAAAGGAAATGTTGGAGGCTGTCCTGGTTTAGTCTACCGCAGTAATAAGGCAACGTATTTCTTCATGTCCTCGACCATTATACTTTTTAAGCTCGGCAAGCATTTGAGTCACTCCGTTAACAGTTTGCAAAGTGCCATTAAAGGGAGGTGGTCTAGATGCCTCGTTAGATTTTAAATTAATTTTAGTTATAGTGCGAGACATGCCAAAATCTTTTTTGAATGCTTGGGCTACTGCTATGCTGCTATCGCTTAACCGATAGTTACATGGTTTGGTAGAATAAATTGTCCTGCTGTTTAAGACGTTATCCAAATTATCCATTTCTTCGACAAAATGGGTAGTGCGCAGTGCGGCGGTACTAATTTTTTTGGTTCTTAACGGCAGTTTTCAGTGCACTGGACACAGTATGACTTAAAACCATAGTGACCGGTTTTACAATAATTTACTCGAATGAATTAGGATTGATATGGTAGTCTGTTAAACGAGTAACGCTCTACCAGTTTTGTTTGCTTTATTCAACTGGTATATTTGTCTTATATGTATATTCGAAGGAAATATTGTTTCGAACACTTTTATCAAATGTGGCACGCAGTAAAATAATGCCGAACACTGGCGGATCGAGAGCGTCCAAGCCCAGAGTGTTAGCCTCGGCAGGTAAGCTCTATTTTGTTGTATGGGACAGAAGTGCGGGTCTCAGCTATGAAGTGGGGGGTTGCCAAAACAGAAGGTAGAAAAGGTGACGAGACTACTGGAGGTGCGGATCTGCATCACATACCTGACCACAAATACCGAGGATGTCATGGTGATAGCGAAGAGAAGTTCAAAAGAGAGCAATTGCTACAAGAGTGGAGCAGAGATGGGAAAGAAGAACTTCATGGACCCGTCGATTAATACTTTCGATAGTTGGTTGGGTATGTGGAAATGACGGAGAGGTGGGCTACCATTTTACCCAGGGGGACACGGGGAAAACGTGGCCTACCTTCGAAGGTTTAAAACACGAGAGAGCGATAGGTTGACTGTGAAAAGATGGACGTAGCCGGCCACCCTATCTTCGAATGTATTCTAGATAAACACGAGCAAGAAACGAACAAGAGAGATTAGTCTGATGTTAGAGACTACTGAGAAATGGGTAACCAAAATCATAGCGACTCGAGAGAAGGAGGGGGATATCTAGCGCCACTGTTTTTAAATTGACTTTCTTTCTGGGAATGTATTTTTAATCAAATATTATAAGTATTTTTATCTTTTCATAAACTATCGTTAACCTTTCACCGATAACCTCCAGTTAAAAATTAATGCGTGATTCGCAGTCAAAAATGAACGTTATTGTGTATATTATGTAACCCAAACACACAAGGCAATCTCTTAGTGAATTGTGCGCAAATTCATGTAAGTTTTGTCTGTGGCCGAAAATAATAAATATTTCTTTTAGAGCACCCAAAGGATGATGTACAACGTCATTTTAGTAATTATACTGGTCCTGGTAGCAGTCATTCTATTACCACCACAGTTAACTTTTATATATTGGTACTGGAAGGGCGTAGAGACGGTGTCCCCATTATCACTGCTTGGATACTTGCCCAAAATTCTTCTTAAAAAGGAACCTTTGTTTATAAGCCTTCAGCACTTTTACAACACAATGAAGAAAAATGGGAAAAAATTTGGTGGTTACCATTTATTAATTAGGCCCATCTTTGTTCCTACGGATTTGGATTTAATCAAAAAAATGATAATCAGCGACTTTGATCATTTCACCGATCACGTCGGTCACGTGAATGCAGAAACCGACCCTATTAGTCTACATATGTTCAACGCAAAGGGTTCCCAATGGCAAAGGATAAGATCCACACTGTCATCCGCATTTACTTCTGCGAAAAGTAAGGTTATGTTCGACACGGCAGTTAAATATGGAGAAGATTTAAAACAATTAATTAATAAATGCATTCAGAGAAATGAATCATTAGACATAAAGGAGGTTAGTGAACGATTTACATCTGATATTATTGTATCGTATGGTTATGGAATTGAAAGTAACGCACTACAGAGCGGAACTTCGGAATTTAGAAAATTAGTGTCTGAGTTCTTCGCATCTATTCGTTTCATGTTGGCAGTTTTCTTTCCTGAGCTGTTTTCCTTGTTCAGAATGACAACTTTTAGTAAAAACTTCACAAACTTTTTTATAGACCTCGTGGAGGGAACCGCCAAATACCGTAAACAAAATGGCATTGTTCGCGAGGATTTTATACATCACCTCCTTCAAAACAGTAGTGACCATAGGATAACAAGTAGCGAAGTGAAGAAAATGAAGAATAGAGAAGATATAGGCTTAAGTTTAAACGAAATGGCCGGGCAATGTTTTTCTTTTTACGGTGCCGGATATGAAACATCTGCAGTCGCTATAAGTTTTACTCTAAGCGAATTGGCATTAAATCAGAGAATTCAAAACATCGTCAGAGAAGAAATAACGATGATTTTAGAAAAGTACAATGGAAATATTACATATGAGGCGGTTAAGGAGATGGAGTACCTGAATAACTGCTTGTACGGTAAGATCACAATTACATTTTCCAGTATATACTATCTTAAAAATTAGAATTCCGACATACTTATAGACAATAAAACCTTTTATAAACGATATCCAGTGCTAAAAAGCCAAATTTCGGTTACTGTACAGGGTGTACAACTAAGATAGGAGGCCGGCCATAACTCAGAAACTATTTCTAGATAGAACAGTGAAATAAAAAATCTTATGATAAATGTGGCCAAGAGAAAATGCTGGAAATTATTTTAAATTTCCTACCATTGCCGTCAGAGGGCGTTTCACTGATTTCAATTTGAAATTCCCATTTTGTGGGCAATTTTCCTCAGTAAAGTATTTAAAAAAATATATATTGGTTGTAAACTAGTGATCAATATGTAAAACTTTCTTTAATGAATTTTTACGATTGCTGTCAAAATAAAGGGAGGGGAAACTAAATTACGTATTACTGGAAAAAATCGTGTAACTTCGAAACGGGTTGCTTAAATTTGTCAAGATGGATACCGATGAAAAGACAATAAGTACTTGATATTACCAAAAAAATTCGAAAGAGGGCGCAGCTTGTTGAAGGAACAAAACGGTCGACTTTTCTAAAAAAATTCAAATGGTACCAAATATTTTTTTCACTGCTATAGAGTCCGGGCAGCAGCTGACTTTGACAGCTCTGAGGGCAAAAAACGCTAACTTAAAACACGTATTTTCAGTTTACGCGGTCTAAAATTACAATTGTGAATGCAACTCTCACATTCTTTTAACGCGCGCAACCTGTACATGTGAATAGTATAGGCTGTGCTATTACGAATAGAAAAAATGTTGCCCTCAGAGCTGTAAAAAAATAGGTTAATGACGTCATCTGCCCGGTCCCTATTGGAAGGAAAATTAATAATGGAGTAATTTAAAAAAAAATATGTCAATAGCTCTTATAGTACCGAAGATATAATCAAAAATGTGGTAATATAAGAGACAATTTGAGGTATAAACAAATCGTAAGCTTAATATAAATAAAGTAGGCTATGAGAACTTTAATTTCTTTCAAAATTTCAGAGGTCCTACAACAGTTGCATTTTGAATACATTCAAAATATGCTGCAATGCTTCTCCATTGGAAATTTGCATTTTTCCTTATAATACAACAACCGAAATACACTTAATGTCAATTTGTTATCTAGTTTACAGCTTTGACATAAAGTTTTCATTTTAAGCGTTTTCATTTGTTTATACCTCAAATTCTCTCTTATATTACCACATTTTTGACTATAACTTTGGTACTATGAGAGCTATTGACATAATTTTTCTTTTTTAACTATTCCCTTATTAATGTTCCTTCCAATAGCAGTGAAAGAAATATTTGATACCATTTGAATTTTTTTAGAAAAGTCCACCGTTTTGCTCCTTCAACAAGTTGCGCCCTCTATTCGTAGACGGAGATAAGAAATTGTTGTGGTTTTGGATTTTTTTGGTAATATCAAGCATTCTCTTTACTTCGAGACCAATCTTGATAAATTCAAGCAACCCCTTTTGAAGTTACACGTTTTTTTCTAGTAACACGTAATTTTGTCCCTCCTCCCTTTATTTTGACAGCAATCGTAAAAATTCATTAAACAAAGTTTTACATATTGATCACTAGTTTACAACAAATATATTTTTTTAAATACTTTACTGAGAAAAATTGCCCAAAATATGGGAATTTCAAATTGAAATCAGTGAAACGCCATCTGGCGGCAATGGTAGGAAATTGAAAATAATTTCCAGCATTTTCTCTTGGGCACACTTATTATAAGATTTTTTATTTCACTGTTCTATCTCAAATAGTTTCCGAGTTATGGCCGTCCTCCTCCTTAGTTGTACACCCTGTACATAGAGGATCATTTCATAAATAATGCACAGTTTGACAACACCCCTGACTGAATGAGCTGACGGAAGCAGTTGTTCCGTCACTTGTGGTTCAAGGCTTATATAGGTTAAATAACCTAAGGTTCAAGGTTTGAGGGAGAAGCACGTGTCTCTGTTTCTGAATAGTGTGTTTCGTTAGTGTTTAGCGCTTTTTAGAAATGGAGCCTTCACAGATCTCGGGTACTGTGAGTGTTGAGGATCAAAGATCGTACGTTAAGATCGATACTTTATGGGCAAAAACCCGACTGAAATCCACAGAGTGTGTGGTGAGTGTACAGTCGTGTGAGCACAAACAAACAAACAAAAAATTTGAGCGCGATGGGTCCCTCACTACTTAAGTGCTGAACAGAAACACAAACGGCTGGAAATTGCGACCTTGTTGAAACAAAGATTAGACGTTGAAGGTCAAGGTTTTTTGCATCGAATCATCGCCATTGATGAAACGCGGATTAGAGACCTTGGAACCGGAATTGAAATTTCAGTTGAACGAGTAGACAGCTCCATCTTTCCCACGTCCAAAAAAATTCCGTCGAGCTTAATCAAAGGTAAAACAAATGATGATCTTTGCTTACGATTATTTTGGAATCATCATTATAGACAGTTCCATGTGGAAAAAGTGTCACCTGAACCGAAAAATACACAAAACCCGACCTCAGTTGCTCGAGTCTGGACCACCCATTCTCCACGACAACGCTCACCCACACAAATGTCGTAAGAGAAAGGGTTCCACGAATACGGTTGGGAAGTGGTACAACATGCACCCTACAGTCCTAACATGAGTCCACCAGACTTCGACTTATTACCAAAATCGAAAAAACCTCTGCGAAGACGTCCTTTTTCAATTGTTGATAAGCTTTCTGCAGCCGTTACCTGAACCATTCGCCAGATGAACAAAGAAGGGGTATTTGATGGAATTGTAAAGCTTCCCAGACGTTAGGAGTCGGTAAGAATTGAGACTAAATATTGAAGAATTGTAAAGAGATTTTGTCAAAAAATAAACATGTAAGTGAATAAAAAATACTGTGCATTATTTATGAAATGATCCTCGTATTTATAGAAAATCCACCATTGCATTGCGCAACGTTACTTAACTTTACCAATTTTAAAGTTTATGATGGTAGTTACATATTAAATAAAGCTGAAAATCACACAATACTACCCTTAAAATACACCCTATCTATTAATAGAATAATTCATACGAAACAATGAACGAAAATATACCTGCGTTCGTGCGTCACAAACACCAAAACTATTGACTAAAACAGATCACATTGGCAAATTGAAACAACCCCTAAGTATTAAATCGAACAAAAGTAAAGTAAAGAGATTATACCTAATTATCGGGAACTTCGCAACACAAGAAAACTACCACTTTTCATGCCGATACCCCAAGAACTGTAACTTCCGCCGTTCCCTTATATTATTTTTCTTCTCGCCTTAATTCCTTCTCTCCACCCCCGCTGTCCAGCTATCCAAATACGCCGGCCAGTATTTTTACATTCCATCACGTACATGATTTTTTTAATTAACAGAAATCAGTGGCGTAACTTTTGTTCAATACCATCCACCAAACGGACTAAATTTTTAGCGGAATCATCTAAAATCGAGAGGCCAAAGTCGGGTACATCACACATATATTGCATTACATTCTTGTAAAAACTTTTACATTCATCCCATGAGTTTAATGAAGGTATAAGTTGCAAACGGAATAAAATTAGAAACAAATTTAATTATTTTAGAATCATTGAGGATGTACCCACCGATACCCACGAATACTCGACTTTGTACAAAATCGTACAAAATTCCAAATTCCAACGTCGTCATAAACGAAGGAACGTACGTGTTTCTGCCAATTTATGCCCTACATAGAGATCCCGAGTATTTTCCTAATCCTGACAAATTTGACCCAGACAGATTTTCTAAAGGAAGAAACATCAGTCGAGAACCCCCAGCATTTTTGCCGTTTGGCGACGGGCCAAGAAAATGTATAGGTAAGTGTTATCATTGCCCTCAACAGCTTTGATTTCTTGCATCTTTTAGGATTAAAATTTGGAATTTTACAAGCAAAAGTTGCTTTAGTTGTACTTCTAAAGCACTTCAGGTTTTTTCCACATCCTGATGTAGAAATTCCGTTAAAGTTTAGCTCCACTGTCTCTTTAAACACTTTAAATCCATTAAAAATTAATGTCGAAAAACTAGAAGAATAGAAGTTACTGTTCGAAATATAGTAAGATTTATAAACATGCATGGTATTTAAATATAGGCGTAGAAAAGAAAATTGAAAGCATTGTTAATAAATATGTGTTAGTTCTAGAAATGTGTATGTCTCATCGTAATAAATGCGTGGCTTCATTGATTGTGTTCAAAATTATTTTACCATAAAAATTGATCCTCCCACGCGCCGTCGGACGTACGACTGTCGAATAACGCGTAGAAACATCCCACTGAACACAGTACATCCATGAAATATTTCGAAATGTTGCGTAAGGGTTACAAATGAAACATTCCTAAGAAACATCTAAGACACATTGCTGTTACATTCCGGTCGAAAGCGAATAAATCAATAAATGGTAATGTCTAATAAACGTTTCAATTGATATGTTACATAAAATACAAAACATACACCTTACAACACGAACGTTTTAGATATGTATCCAAAAATATATCTTTGTGATATATTTTTTGGAATGTGATAACTAAAGCTAGGATGCCTTTTTTTTATAAATGAAGAAACTTAAGGCAGACCCTATTTAAAATACCTTTTAGAGTACGCAATTTCCAAAAATGCAAACTTTATTTTGCCTTTTCTGCCTTTTTTGGTTTCTTTTAGTTTTTTTGCCTTTTTTACCTAATTTTTTGATATTTTTGCCTATTTAGTACCTTTTCTGCAACTTTTTTTTAGTATGTTGTAATGTAAGTATATCTATTTCTTTATTTTTAGATGTTATATACATTTTTCTGGGTGATTTCTAAGAAAGCATATGTTTGAAAGGGAAAGGAATTTGGTGTACAAACTGAAGACAAACTTCCTCTTTAATATTTAAGCCTCTTATAATAATAACTCGGATGAGTCATTTTCCTTACTTTGAAATATTTCCCATTGTATTATTTTTACCTGCAGTCTGCACCTACATACAGCCTTTGTTGAAACTGCATCCCTTAACATTATGCCGTGTTAAGTGTATTTTAAATTAGCCAGAAAACTTTATTGAAAAAGAATGCCAGCAGATAGGCAATCAAAAAGTATAACCAGTGGATAAAGTTGGATACGCATCTATCAACTGTATATTTACTTTTTCAAATAAATGTTTGTTTGTCTATACCTAAATTGCATATGCATGTGTTGATTTTAACGGTTTTTCTCAACAGTTTTTGCTTTTCCGTGTCCTTTTTGTCCGGTTTTTGCCTTTTTAGATGCTTTTTTTGATTATTTTTATGCCTTCTTGCCTGCCTTTTTAACTTTCATTTTGCCTAACTATCTTAGCTTTAGTGATAACGTATAACATTTTAGAAACATTAAAAATGTGATGTTTGTTTGAAACAAAATAGTCATCTTTCAAAGTTAATGTTACAGAATTGTATTTAGTAGCGTTGTACCAGAAACCTAATCACTTGAAACATATCGTAAGAAACTAAAAATACACGTTTCAATATGAATGTTTTACATATTTATCCCAAATTACAATTTAGTGTTTAATTGGAACGAAAAATTTCAGTTTCGAAAAATAGATTTTTTGGCGGGTATTACATAAATAGTTGTTTTACGTATCTTTTGAAAGCCGTAAAGTATAACTTTTTTTTGACATCAGCTGTCATAAACAACTTTACGACCGCATTTACAACTTTATGGCTGCATTTACTAGGTAACTGTCAAAATTATAAAATTGATTTTTAAATTAAAGTTTATATCTTTTTGTGATAGTCGCCTAAAAAATGTTGTGTGCATCTCGGTTAAAAGTTCTTTTTTAGCCTCATCTGATTTGTTAGCCTCGGCTTTCGCCTCGGCTGCAATCATCAGATTCGGCTAAAAAAGATCACTTTTACAACCTTGATACACAAATAACTATATTCATCACTTATCATAAATAGATGTGTGATATTGCACATCTAAATAGCTTATTTTCCAAAGAGTCGGTAGCTCAGGTAGTTAGCGTGGCTGTTTTCTGAATTCCTAAACAAGCGACCGATGTTCGAATCCCACTTGAAGCAAAAGGTTTTTTCAGCATCGGCGATCTCCTTCGAGTCTACACAAAGAGAATTTGGGGCCCTGGAGGAGCCACCGGGGTACATGGGGCCCTGTAGGGTCTGCGCACTGGGAAAAGACCCTCTCAGAGCAGTTGAGGCTCTCGGTACCGTAGTTTCTACCACATCTCAATTTTTTTATACTCAGGTATGTTTCAAATGAAACATATATGAGACATTTCAAATATTCACGTATGAAATATTTATAAGCACACATTTCTTCTACATATCAATAAATTACTCTCTGATGTTTCAAGAAACATACAATAAAATGTTTCGATGTAACGTTTTTGTGTTGTTTCAAATCTAGGTTTCTGAAGGCGGACATTAAACATCTATGTTATGTGTATGATACGTTTCTGTCGCTGTTTCGGAGATGTTTCATGTTTCAGAGATACGTTTCTAAAACACTTCAGAAACGTTTTTTTTTTGCACTGTGGGATGTTCATTATGAATATCGAAACTCGGCGCCACTACTAACGTGCAGGCGTCATCCTCTCCAGAAATATGTTTTCAATCAAATTTCATATTTTATCTTATCATAAGTTATCCTTACCCTGCCTTCAACCACATTACGTGATTGCAATACAAACAAACTAAACGATCTTAACAGTTCTAACGGGAGTTACAATTGTTGATAAAAACTTTCAGGTTCGTGGTAATATGGTTCGGTAATTTTCCTTCCTTGGTAGTACGTTTGGACTTACCTTTTGTACTTTTTACTCCCCAGGCTAGCTCAGTAGGGATAAAAAGGGTTAATTCCAAATTATGGCCAATTTATTTCTCACTAGTAAAACGTGACATTAAGATTAAGAAATGCTGCGTAAAATTCTCTTATATTTTAAAACGCAAATCCGATGCAAATAATAAAAATATCCATACAATTCAGTTTTTCTTTCACTGTTAGTTTAATAGTATATTATACATCAAGCTTATAATCTTGGTGTTTATTGCACGAGAGAATGTTTAACGTACGAGCGAGCGCAGCGAGCGAGTCACGCTAAATTTCCCGAGTGCAATTAACACCAAGATTATAACGAGTCGTATACGTTATTTTTTTATGCTAGCATCATAAATTTGAAAAATTTTATTTTTTAACAGACTCTTGCATGAATGTTTGATGTGATGACGATATCGTTTCGTTGGATACGATTGTTACTATGTGTTGTGTGTAAATACCGTATATGTCAGAGCAGGTAAAGATGACGTCGTAGTTTCTATGGTAGTTTTATTGCACGGGTGCAATAAAACTGGAAATTATGAACGATTTCTGGTTTGTAGGACTAAGGACAGTACCTGAATGTTTATTGCACCTTAGTCCGACAGCGTTGATAATTCCCTGCGTTCCGCCGCTTGCAACGATGACCTGCAGGTCGGACCATTCCTTCAACGGTACCTTAGCTATGGATTCGCTTCAAGTCGAGTTGCCTTAAATTTCTTCTTTAATAATTGGTGTAAATTTCACATATAAAAGTTCCAATTTCACAACAAAGGCGATTTTTTTTATACCACAACAAAGCGAGGCAGCAACAAGGCGATTTTCTGTTGCCCCTCTAATAAATTTCGTTCTATATTTTATTAGGAAGGAGGCCCACACTTTAATACTTGTGCGGCTCCTTTCTTCAATGTAAATATTTAGCGTCACTTATTTAAGTTCATTCGCACTTTTACGCATTAATTGCACCTCTGTTTACACCACGCAGGTAAAGTGTTGTGTATTAATCGTATTTTGCCTTTTTACGCCGTATTTAAATACTTCCCGCACTCAATTGGTACCTTTTTGTACCGACGCCGCTATCATTCACTAAATTCACTTTATAGTTTCAAAATTTGGTCCCGAGTTGACGAGGACCTACCACCTGGACCAATTCTACAACTCTACTATCCCCTTCACTTACTCATTTGCCTTTATAACTAAATTTATAAATGTTATCGTACTCTTTATAAAAGTCTTCAGTCTTCCGATAACACGCAACTTGAACTTTTATTTTTATATTATCAGTTCTGACACGTTTGCGCTTATAGCATAAAATAACACCTACGTTAGTACGGTAGATTAAGGACATTTTTTGCTGGAATCGCGCTATTAATGATAAAAGCACCAAAATTTGAGGAAACGTTCATTTTGATAAAAGGAACAAAATAAAACCGGGCGGTATTCTCAAAAACCCCCCTGACGGATTCGGCAGGGGCGGAAAGGGACGGAGGGGGTGAAGCATGGTCAAATGCGTATTGCAACCAAACGGTAAGAGCTGGAGCTTTCTAATAAAAACCAGTAGATGCGTAATTAAAGTGTCTATGTAATATGTTTCTAGTATATTTTTCGTATATGTACAGGATGTCACGAAAATCACGAAAAACCCAATAAAATCGCCTTTTTTTAAAATCGGCCAGAAAGTAGTACTTTACGGATTATTTTTAGGCCAGAAAATGTCATTTTGACGGACTGAGCCGGAAAGTTATTGTGATAGTCCGGACTCATTTTTACTTTACCGGACTCATTTTTACTTTCCCGCCTAGAATGGTCAATTGTTCTTCCCGTTTCTGGACGATTTTAAAAAAAATATTGTACGTAATACGTCCCAAAAGTGCTTTTACTGGACTCGTAGGCTGCGGCTCGTCCTGTAATTTGCCTACTTGTCCAGTAAAAGATCACTTTCGGGACTTGTTACGTAAACTACTATTGTTGCGGTTAAAAACGGTCCTACGTATCGTAATAGAATAAACGGCATTGGCTCAGCTAATGAAACCCGATTTGATAGTTACTGACAATAACTGGAGATATAAATCAAATAGCTGTTAATAAAATTAATCACTTACTGGTGCCATTCAGCCAACTGAAGTTGAAAATAAGGTTCATAGAATTATCCGATTCTTCGAATTTCTGCAAAATGCAGAGAATAAGCAAAAGCTAATTCGATTACTCACCAATCACTTGCGAAACATGAAAGTGGAAGATAAGACTTTGATAGTGACATCCTCGGACATCCGTGACATCTGATGAATCCGCTTTCTGCACATCGAACGAGCCGATACAAAGTCTATATCCATGTACTCACGGGGAAGCTGATACCCGTATGCTGCTTCATGCTCTTCATGCTGCAAATAATGGGTACAACTCTATCATGATCCGAACAGTTGATACTGATGTTGTTGTGCTTGCAATACCTGCATACCAAGAACTCAAAATCCAGAGGCTGTACGTTTGTTTTGGCATGGGAGATCACATAAAGTACTTATCGATTCATGAAATCACTCATGGACTTCAGCCAGAGATGTGCAAAGTTCTGCCATTATTTCATGCCTTCACAGGTTGTGACACCGTTTCAGCATTCGTTGGACATGGAAAGAAAACAGCATTTGCCGTGTGGAAAACCATGCCAGAACTCACAAGCACATTCATGGAGCTGTATGACCAACCTGATACGATTCCAACTCACGTATTCAATACAGTAATAAGATTTGTCATCCTAATCTACGACAGAACCAGCGCAGAGACCGACATCGACAGTTGCAGAAAGCACATCTGCACAACGAAAGGAAACAAACTGTTTGAATCTCTTCTGCCCACACGTTCAGCACTTATGCAACACTTGAAGCGTGCCGTTCTACAGGGCGTTCACATATGGGGTCAGCAGTTGGCTAGTGATCCTCAGGTACCGTCACCAGAGCATTGGGGCTGGACCAAGGACAAAGAAACCAGCTTGTGGAAGCCCTTCTGGACCGAACTTCAACCTGTTGCCAAAAGCTGTGCAGAGTTAATAAAATGTGGCTGCAAGATCAACTGCGCCTTCAACTGTAAATGTGCTAAGGCCAACATCCTATGCACAACTCTCTGTGTCTGCCAAGGGAAATGTGGTGATGACCTCAATTTACCCTAGCAACAACAACTCTAATAAGACCATTACAGGTCAGTGTACAAAATTGCTTAGTGAATAGTCTTTGTTTCTTCAGCATTTTTTTTGTTTTAGGGCCTAATTCACTTGTTCATAACTGCCTTGAAAAGTTATATTGCATTGGATGTTTGAGCTACCCTGTACACTTATGAGAAAGGCTACTCTATAACTGTATCCATTAATTCTATCGCGAAATATTGGACCGTTTTAACGCTGCGATAATGCCGAATTTTGGAAAATTCGTGATTTTTTGGACATCCTGTACATATACGAAAAATATACTAGAAACATAATACATAGACATTTTAATTACGCATCTACTGGTTTTTATTAGAAAGCTCCAGCTCTTACCGTTTGCTTGCAATACGCATTTGACCATGCTTCACCCCCTCCGTCCCTTTCCACCCCTGCCAAATCCGTCAGGGGGGTTTTTGAGAATGCCGCCCGGTTTTATTTTGTTCCTTATATCAAAATGAACGTTTCCTCAAATTTTGGTGCTTTTATCATTAATAGCGCGATCCTTTCCCTAATCTATCGTACTACGTATCAACTTATATTCCTATCTAAAACTTCCCACGTATATACAATTCTTTCTTTAACAAACTTAAAAAGTAAAAAGTAATTAATTTAAATTAACCAAAAATAAAGCCCGTTACACAGTGAATTGTGCAACGTAACTAAGTTACCTACTTAAAAATGTTACGCATATGTTCATCTTTCTTTTAGTGCACTCAAAAGATCATATACACGGTAGCTTTAGTAATTGTACTATTTTTTTAGTAGTCTTGGCAACACTAATTTGTATTACAACAAACCTTGATATCATTTATATTGTACTAATAGTACTGGTTGTCCCATTATAATCCGCCGCCTGCGATAATTCTACAACACTGCGTCGGATTAATAGACGGAGAGCCAGCAACGTATTTTGAGTTGTCATTTCAAAAGTCATGAAAAGTCACTCAGTGAATCTCTAATATCTGCTGAAAAATAAAAGTTACTTCTGCCAACCCACTCCGGTCGGGTTGTACTACCCTAAATTTTCAAAAGGGGTAAGAAATAAGGCTCAATGTAGTTATAGTATCAGTCAAGAAATTTCAGGAGGTTATTCTCACTTATATTCTGGATTTATCAGCATGTTGACAGAACATTTCCCCTCTCACCTAATTGCTGACAGAACGCCCTAAAGTCTAAGGCGGCAGTCGCACAGACTTTGGTCGCCGACCAAAGACGACCGACCAAAATTTCAATACCACGTTGTTAGATTAGAGCACGTCTTACAAGAACGACCGTCCACGATCGTCCACAAGCAACCACGACCGTACGGTTTGAAATTTCAACCCGGCTTTAAACTTTTGGTCGACGATTAACGGTCGGTGACTCATAACATTTGAAATTTTTTTACTAACCTGATATAATTATTTATTTTAAAGTATTTAATTATTGTTAAGTATGGATGGGTGGACAGTCGAGGAAGTGGATGAATGAAGTTGTTAAATTTGCTTAATTTGTTTAATTTACTGTGGGTAACATAAATATCGATTTTATTTATGGTGGGTATGTAGAAACCTGCAGAATTATTATCGAGTTTAGCGCGACATTTAAAAATCGGTTGGTCTTGTAGGGTCTTCCCTGTGCGATGGTTGTTTAATTTTTGGTCGGTCGAAGTTGGACGGTTGCGGATGGCCATGGTTGGTCGTCTCTCTGTGCGACTGCCGCCTAAGTATACGTATATAAAACTACTTTTACAAAGAGGGTAACAAATAAAGGTTCAATATGGTTAAAGTATCAGTCATGAAATTTCAGGAGGTTATTCTCACTTAAATTCTGGATTAATGAGAATGTTGACAGAACATTTCCCTCTCCACCTAATTGCTGACAGAACGCCCTAAAGTCTAAGTATAAGTATATAAAACTACATTTACAAAAAGGGTAACAAATAAAGGTTCAATATGGTTAAAGTATCAGTCATGAAATTTCAGGAGGTTATTCTCACTTAAATTCTGGATTTATGAGAATGTTGACAGAACATTTCCCCCCTCCTCTTAATTGCTGACAGAACGCTGTAATCTCTAGGTATACGTATACAGGGTGAGTTTTTTCCGATGTTTAGCATGGGGATCTTGGAAACTAGCAGAGATAGAGAGGCGATTAAATGGGGAAAGAATTGCAGTTTTACTAACTCAATTCAATGAGCTTTTCGTTTTTTGAAAAAAATGCATGGCTAACTAGATATTATCTCAAAAAAATCATTTTTTCGTTTTTTTGTTTAGCGCCTATAGCTCTGTTATTATTGATTTTAGAAAAAATGTGTAAAGGAAAAGTTGTAGATAATTATGGGCTCAATAATACAGTTTAATCAAATTTTATATTTATGCTCTAATTTTTGAGTTATGACACAAACTTGTGTTTTTTCTAATGGAAACCATAGTTGGCCATGACTTTATAAAAAAGGTCCTTTTTCTACTTTCTACTTATTTTCATTACTATAGACATTATGGCCATTTTTTTGTTTTTAATGTCGCATTGTTTAAGTAGTAGACTCTGGAAACAATTGATACATGCGTTTATTATTTATTTATTTATCGTTTGTAATTTTCTACATACAATTTCATTAAAATATTTCTATAATAATTGTAGCTCCTTTTTTAGAATATACGCAACTTATAAGTAGACAGAGTAGAGCTGTATATCCAAATAAATATGTTTACCTATAGTTTCGAGATAATTTTTTTTTTATTATAACTAACTTGAATTTTATTATTAAATGCGATGCGCATACATCAATTGTTTCTATAGTCTACTACTCAAACAATGCGACATTAAAAACAAAAAATGGCCATAATTTCTATAGTAATGAAAATAAGTATGTCAAGTGATATACTGAATCGTCGAAAAAGGACCTTTTTTATAGTCATGGCCAACTATGGTTTCCATTAGAAAAAACACAAGTTTGTGTCATAACTCAAAAATTAGAGCATAAATATAAAATTTGATTAAACTGTATTATTGAGCCCATAATTATCTACAACTTTTCCCTTTACACATTTTTTCTAAAATGAATAATAACAGAGCTATACGCACTAATCAAAAAAACGAAAAAATGATTTTTTTGAGATATCTAGTTAGCCATGCATTTTTTTCAAAAAACGAAAAGCTTATTGAATTGAGCTGCTAAAACTGCAATTCTTTCCCCATTTAATCATCTCTCTATCTCTGCTAGTTTCCGAGATCCCCATGCTAAACATCGGAAAAAACTCACCCTGTATAAAACTAAAAGTCCTGACTGACATATCAACGCCCAGCCCATACCCCTGGATCTAGATAGCTGAAATTTGACACAGAGGTTGGTTTTATGATGTAGGCAAGGGATAAGGCCGGATATTTCAAAATTCAACCCCTAAGGGGTTAAAATAGGGGATGAAAGTTTGTATTTTAAGTTAAATCCATAAAAATTGGTACATATATGACCTTTCGGTTAGAAATTAAGACAGGCGTGATTCAGGAATTTTCGAAATTCAACCCCTAAGGGGGTAAAATAGGGGATGAAAGTTTATATGGAACTTCGTCATTCTTTAAGTTAAATCCATAAAAAATTGGTACCTATATGGCCTTTCGGTTAGAAATTGAAAGACGTGTTTCAGGATTTTTTGAAATTCAACACCTAAGGGGGTAAAATGGAGATAAAGCTTTACATGGAAATTCGTCATTTTTTAAGGTACATACATAAAAATTGGAATTTGGACCTTCTGTTACAAGTTAAGAAAGACGTATTTTAGGATTTCTCGAAATACGTTGTTGGGTCAAATTTTTCTGCAATTACCTACAGAAAATTACCACAAAAATAGTAACGTCACGATTAGGCAGAAATAAATTGTAACTGAGGGGAGTTTGTTCATTTGTTGCAATTGATTGTCGAAATACCACGCTTCGTAGAAAAGTAGAAATAAATTCATCCCCATTTTACCCCCTTAGGTGTTGAATTTCAAAAAAACCTGAAACACGTCTTTCAATTTCTAACCGAAAGGCCATATACCTACTAATTTTTTATGGATTTAACTTAAAGAATGACGAAGTTCCATATAAACTTTCATCCCTTATTTTACCCCCTTAGGGGTTGAATTTCGAAATATCCGGCCTTATCCCTTGTCTACATCATAAAACCAACCTCTGTGTCAAATTTCAGCCATCTAGGTCCAGGGGTATGGGCTGGGCGTTGATATGTCAGTCAGGACTTTTAGTTTTATACAGGGTGACCCAACGAAAAGGTAACAGACGGGTTTCTGGCCAGAGTTAAAAACTCAAAAAAGCTCGGACAGGTCAATTGTTTTTTCTTAGAGAAGCTAGGTACTTTTACTGATATTTGACAACATTGTTTCACCCCTTGGGTACAGGATAAACAACCCTTAAATTTTTAAATAAAAACAAGGGTTAATTTTTTCTTGTGCTAATTAATAAAACCAGTTTATGCAAATTCAACCCTTATTTTAATAAATGTTCGAAGTGTCTGCCTTCAGCTTCCATGTAATAATACAGATTTTGATTAAATCGTTCCTCCTGATCTCACCCCATTAGATTTTTTTTATGCGATCATGTAAAGAGTAAAGTTTTTTCCACTGGTCCGGAATCTTTGGAGGAGTTACGTGACCGTATAGTACATAAATGCCGCCTGATCACTCCTGAAATGTTGCAAAATGTACGAGAACGATTTAATGAAAATTTGTACTATTGCATGGAAGCTGAAGGCAGGCACTTCGAACATTTATTAAATTAAGGTTGAATTTTCATAAACTTGTTTTATTAATTAGCACAAGAAAAAATTAACCCTTGTTTTTATTTAAAAATTTAAGGGTTGTTTACCCTGTACCCAAGGGGTGAAACAATGTTGTTAAATATCAGTAAAAGTACCTAGCTTCTCTAAGAAAAAAACAATTGACCTGTCCGAGCTTTTTTGAGTTTTTAAATGCCTCAATCTCTTTCCTCATTTTTCATTTTGGAACTTCAATTTTTTTGGTTAAAAATAAAAAAAATATAAAAAAACTGGTGCACTGAATTCAGGACAGAAAGACCTTTCAAATGACGTATCACTTGCCCCATCATCCCTATTTAAATTTTAGGGGTTGTTCTCACAGCGCTAAGGGATGAAATCACTTCAGGTTGAAAATCATGGCGAAAGTTGTCCCCCTTGATATAAAAATTGACATGTTTCTGCGTTTCCCAAAAAAAAATTCCCTCTGGCCAGAAACCCGTCTGTTACCTTTTCGTTGGGCCACTCTGTATACGTATACCTAGAGATTACAGCGTTCTGTCAGCAATTAAGAGGGGGGGGGGGAAATGTTCTGTCAACATTCTCATAAATCCAGAATTTAAGTGAGAATAACCTCCTGAAATTTCATGACTGATACTTTAACCATATTGAACCTTTATTTGTTACCCTCTTTGTAAATGTAGTTTTATGTACTTATACTTAGACTTTAGGGCGTTCTGTCAGCAATTAGGTGAGGGGGGAAATATTCTGTCAACATGCTGATAAATCCAGAATATAAGTGAGAATAACCTCCTGAAATTTCATGACTGATACTATAACTACATTGAGCCTTATTTCTTACCCCTTTTGAAAATTTAGGGTAGTACAACCCGACCGGAGTGGGTTGGCAGAAGTCACTTTTATTTTTCAGCAGATATTAGAGATTCACTGAGTGACTTTTCATGACTTTTGAAATGACAACTCAAAATACGTTGCTGGCTCTCGGTCTATAAGAAATGCTCCAAATTAAAAGTTAACGATTTTGAGGGGAACATTTGATGCTGTAACAAATTTCACCTCCCGACACCCAGGAGGGGTGACTTTAAAATCTTGAATGAAAACCCCTATTTTTTATTGCAGATTCAGAAACTATTATGAAGGTTTTATTTGGGAACTTTTTTATTTACAACAGATGGCGCTGCAAAGAAATAAATACCACTGTAATAAATACGGGTAATGCAAAGAGAAAATTTATGTTTTTACTGATTCAGATAAATTTTGATCCTTTTTAACGATTCTACACTAAATAATTGTGTTGCTGATTTGTAGTAGTAAATTGTGGAGCATTAAACACATTTACTCCACATTGTATGCGGTAATTCACTTCTAGTTTTGCTAGTTTGTTTTTTAGAACATTGTGAAATATTAAACGCGACATTTCAGGAAATTGACATTACAGAATAGTAGATAATTAAGGTATCTAGGGCGTTATGTTACTTTATGTCATACTTGCAAGAAGTTGATTAAGATGATTAAAACAGATGATAACAATAAAATCAGTATAGACTGTCAGACTGACATTTAACATCCTTGACCGTATCTATAGTGATGAGGCATAATTTTACATTTGCGGGCGTTATAAGCTAGCTTTATAAAAAATAACGCCCGTTGCTATCTAAAATCCGGTTGTCATGTAAAGAGGCGTTATTTAGTCATTAATGTTTCTTGTTTTAGCAGTTGTTATGGTGAAATAATAAGGTAGTATGACATAAAAGTAATTAAAATTTAAAAGGTCAATAATACAAACGCCGGGTGATGCCGGAGTGGACTATAAAGGCGAGGTACGATTCGACAAAACAAGCAACACAACATCTTATTCTAACGTTAATTTGCCATGTGAATGATTAATAAAATATCACCCCAAAGGGGTTTGTTTGTAAGTATTACATTTTGCACTCTTCCTGGCCTTTAGTTGAAATGTGTTCATTTTGAACGACTAGAATACTTTTGAAAGATAAAATGTCACCCAAATACAAAATAAATAATAAAATACGATTTTAACCAACTGTTGCAAATAAAAAAAAAGTTCCTAAATAAAACCTTCTTAGTTTTCTTTCTGAATCTGCAATAAAAAATAGGGGTTTCCATTTAAGATTTTAAAGTCACACCCCTGGGTGTTGGGGGGCGAAATTTGTTACAGTATCAGATGTCCCCCTCAAAACTTTTTATTTGGAACATTTTTTGATCTGACGCAGTGTTGCAGATTTATCGCAGGTGGCGGATTAAAATGGGACAGCCATAAATAAATAAATAAAGAGCGCAAATATAGTGGACGCATCAAATTCTTTCAAAAAATTTTACACCCACCCCATGAGTTGCAAAAGTTGCAAACGGAACAAATTTAATTATTTTAGAATCATTGAGGATGTACCTACCCCGTACCCACCGATACTCACCCGACTTTGTACAAAATCGTACAAAATTCCAAATTCCAACGTGGTCATAAACGAAGGAACGTACTGCCAATTTATGCAATACATAGAGATCCCGAGCATTTTCATAATCCAGAAAAATTTGACTCAGACAGATTTTCTAAAGGAAGACACAAAAATCGAGCATTTATGCCGTTTTGGCGATGGGCCAAGAAAATGTATAGGTAAGTGTTATCATTGCTCTTAACAGCTTTGTCCGCTTACATCTTTTAGGTTATAAATTTGGAATTTTACAAGCAAAAGTTGCTTTAGTTGTACTTCTAAAGCACTTCAGGTTTTTTCCACATCCTGATGTAGATGTTCCCTTAAAGTTTAGCTCCATTCTTACATTAAATCCATTTAAAATTAATGTGGAAAAACTAAATGAATAGAAGTTACTGTTCGAAATATGGTAAGATTTATAAACAAGCATGGTGGTTAAATATAGGCGTAGAAAAGAAAATTGAAACCATTCTTAAAGACGGCTTGCTGAAAAATATGTTAGTTTTAGAAATGTGTAGGTACGTTTCTATCGTAATAAATGCACGTTTTGTTTATTGTGTTCAAAATTATTTTACCATAAAAATTGGTCCTTCGAGTCAGATTAGTATGAGAATGATATCGGACGAGAAAAATGCATTGGAGTTAACTAGGAAAGTGTCAGGTGGCTTATGGCCGTTCCTTTACTTCCTTAAACTTTACTTATTTGTTACGTCGTTGATTATTAGTGTGTTGTATTTTATAAAAGCCTTGTGTTCCATGTTACGTGCTTCTTTCATATGTGGTATTAATATTTTCCTGTCCTCTTGGACCTCCTTGCTGAAGTCTTCATCAATCCATGTGTCCGAACCCTTGAGTTTACTTGCGTTTTGTAGTATTTCACCTTGTAAACATACACGTGGATGATTCCATCAAATTTTTATCTTTTCATAAATTGTCTTTGACCTTTCAGCGATATCCCCCAGCAAAAATTAATACGCAATCCGCTATCAAAAAATGAACGTTAGGTAATCTAAACGAACAAGGCAATCTCATAGTGAATTGTGCGCAAATTCATGTAAGTTTTGTCTGTGGCCGAAAACAATACGAATATGTTAACTCACTATTCTTTTAGTGTATCCAAAAGAAGATGTACACCGTCGTTTTAGTAATTATACTGGGGCTGGTAGCGGTCATTACTTTACCATCACAGTTAACCCTTATATATTGGTACTGGAAGGGAGTAGATACGGTGTCCCTATTATCACTCCTTGGATATTTGGTCAAAATTATTTTTAAAAAGGAACCTTTGTTTATAAGCCTTCAACACTTTTACAATACAATGAAGAAAAATGGGAAAAAATTTGGTGGTTACCATTTATTAATTAGGCCCATCTTTGTTCCTACGGATTTGGATTTAATAAGAAAAATTTTAATTAACGACTTTGATCATTTCACTGATCACATCGGTTACGTTAATGCGGAAACCGATCCTATCAGTGTAAATGTATTCAACGCAAAGGGTTCCCACTGGCAAAGGATAAGGTCCAAATTGTCATCCGCATTTACTCCGGCGAAAAGTAAGATAATGTTTGAAACGGCGCTTAAAACTGCGGAAGATTTCAAGCAGTTAATGAAAAAATACGTTGATAGAAATGAATCATTTGACATAAAGGAGGTAAGTGAACGATTTACAACTGATGTTATTGTATCGTATGGTTTTGGAATTGAAAGTAACGCACTGCAGAGTGGAACTTCGCAATTTAGAAAACTAGTATCTGAGTTGCTCGCATCTATTCGTATCATGTTGGCAGTTTTCTTCCCCGAGCTGCTTTCCTTCTTCAGAATTACAACTTATAGTAAAAACTTCACAAACTTTTTTATAAACCTCGTGGAGGAAACCGCCAAGTACCGTAAACAAAATGGCATTGTTCGTGACGATTTTATACATCATCTGCTTCAAAACAGTAGTGACCATACTATAACAAATAGTGAAGTGATGGAAATGAATAGAGGAGATATAGGCTCAAGTTTAAACGAAATGGCCGGGGAATGTTTTTCTTTTTACAGTGCGGGTTATGAAACATCTGCGATAGCTATAAGTTTTACTCTACACGAATTGGCATTAAATCAAGGAATTCAAAACAAAATCAGAGAAGAAATAAAAGTAATTTTAGAAAAGCACAATGGAAAGATTACATATGAGGCGATTAAGGAGATGGAGTATCTGAATGACTGCGTGTACGGTAAGATCACAATTACATTTTCTAGTGATCCATCCATATACAGGGTCCACGGTGTAGAATTAGCCGATGCACCATAGCGATTTCAATGTAAAAATCTTAATATTCGATTACTTGCTTCCCTAATTATTTAAGACATAAAGGCTATTTAACTTTTTTGTAGATTAAGAACATCTATATGTTGTTTGTTTTATAATTAAAAGTGATACTTGGGCGAAAAAATAGATTATGTAATAATAATCGTTGTTTGTTTGACATTGAGTATCATGTTAAATGAAAGTGATTGAGTCCATAACATGGTGGATAAGTTTATCGCAAAATGGGCTGATTGTAATTGTAGTGATAATAATAAGTCACACAATAACCTTCCTCATAGTTCCTTTAAATTACTTACAGTTGATAAAGTTGAAGGTTATATCACCTTGTAATAATAATCAATGCTAAGACACGTATCGACGTTCCTCCCCAGCAAACACACATATAAAATATACATACAACATATATAAAACTGAGGTAAATACCCCTACATATGCTTTTTTATATGTATATGAAATATGTAAGTGCTCTTTAATAAAGTTATATAAACCGTATGTCACACATATTACGTATATTTTACATAATAGTATGGAAACTTACGTATATTCTATATAGAGAAATTCATATAATATATACATTCAGATTATTACATATTAGTTATGAAATTCATGCGCTATTATATTTACATAATTAAATTTATGTACGTTATTTGTAAAATCTTATATGTAAGAAGTATTACGTATTTTTTATGTATACCGTCTGTAAGTAATTAGAGGTTATCTTGGGATCTGGACACAACGGCCACTGGACACAACGGCCACACAGAATTTAGTATGCCCATATCGGCCACACTGGACATATCGGCCAAACGTGATGTGTGGACACAACGGCCACCTTGGACGTAACGGTCACAACTCTAGCTGGACACGATGGCCACCTTGGACACTACGGCCACATATGAGATACTTGGATTGACACTAAAACGTCTAGGTTATTTGCAGATTTAGTTTTTTTTTCAATTGATACAAAACATAATGCTAAACTTAAACGTAGATTGACACTTAAGCGCTTAGATTATTTGCAGATTTAGTATTTTTTTTCCTATAAATAGAAAACTCCTATTATTTATGAAATCTTTATCACAAACATTACCTTACAATTCTGTGTGGCCGTAGTGTCCAGTGGCCGTTGTGTCCAAGGTGGCCGTTGTGTCCAGCTAGAGCTGTGGCCGTTACGTCCAAGGTGGCCGTTGTGTCCACACATCACGTTTGGCCGATGTGTCCAGTGTGGCCGATATGGGCATACTAAATTCTGTGTGGCCGTTGTGTCCAGTGGCCGTTGTGTCCTAGACTCGTTATCTTTACATATATTTTATGGTTGAATAGTTATGTCTGTTTTGGTGAAACATCTTTACGCGCGCGTCTAAACGACGCCATTAACTTCATGTTTCCCATTGAACTCAATAATACATGGAATAGCAAAGTCGTGGAGATGTGCGTGAAAAAGAGTGTAAATTAAAAAAAAGGTCGAAAGTCGTTTAACCACGGGGACTACGCGTTTGCTCAGTGGAAAATACCATCATGAAAATACATCATGTGTTGAAGTTACTGAACTCTACCTAATATAAATTGAAGTTGGGTTAGAAAATTTTACGTGGTTTGTCTTCGTGAACACGTGGATTG
Source organism: Pyrocoelia pectoralis (assembly GCA_036250285.1). Lineage (NCBI taxonomy): Eukaryota > Metazoa > Arthropoda > Insecta > Coleoptera > Lampyridae > Pyrocoelia > Pyrocoelia pectoralis. The sequence goes on from CM070081.1 coordinate 12,025,271, forward strand.
ATTTGATTTATAAACGTTACAAGGGTGAAGGATTTACAGTGGGTGTTATGGGGTTCGTTCATGATTAAAATACAGTTTTGGATAATATACAGGGTGGCCCAACGAAAAGGTAACAGACGGGTTTCTGGCCAGAGGGAATTTTTTTTTGGGAAACGCAAAAACACGTCATTTTTGTATCAAGGGGGACAACTTTCGCCATGATTTTCAACCTGAAGTGATTTCATCCCTTAGCGCTGTGAGAACAACCCCTAAAATTTAAATAGGGATGATGGGGCAAGTGATACGTCATTTGAAAGGTTTTTCTTTTCTGATTTCAGTGCACTAGTTTTTTTATATTTTTTTTATTTTTAACCAAAAAAATTGAAGTTCCAAAGTAGAAAATGAGGAAAGAGATTGAGGCATTTAAAAACTCAAAAAAGCTCGGACAGATCAATTGTTTTTTTCTTGGAGAAGCTAGGTACTTTTACTGATATTTGACAACATTGTTTCACCCCTTGGGTACAGGGTAAACAACCCTTAAATTTTTAAATAAAAACAAGGGTTAATTTTTTCTTGTGCTATTTAATAAAACCAGTTTATGCAAATTCAACCCTTATTTTAATAAATGTTCGAAGTGTCTGCCTTCAGCTTCCATATTTCCACAGGTAAAGTTTATATCGGTAATTGGGGGTAGAGAGGTAAAAGGCAACATTCACAGATGTTTGAAGATCCTTTTTACAAACGATATAGCTACAAAATGTTCATGGCTGGGCCAAAGGGGAAATTTTCGTATATGCAAGTTGGCGTCAATTACTGCTGTTAAAGGTAACATTGATAGTTTTAAAATGGTGAGATTCAACTAATACCTATACTTGTTTACAGATGTTATGCAAAGTACATACACTATTACGGAAAAGCTGTTTGAAGTGATCTGCAGTGAATGGTTTCGCTTAGCAAAACTGAGAATTAAACCAAAACCAATCAACCAAAATCAAGTTGTTCAATAAATGTAGTTTTTTTAGTTTGACTGTAAACAAAATATGAAAAATAAATAAACCTTTTTACATAAAATATATGTCTTGTCTATATATCTTATTTAAGTAAATATTAATATGTAATATTGATGTAATTTTTCATCTGTATTTTTTATGTAAATACATTACATAAAACGTATATAAATTCATCTACTACAGAGATAGAAGAATTTACATCTAATATACATATATATTATTTTGAACATTGCTGATATCCTGACATTAAATATCTCTTATTCTTCTTCCAGTTTTACATAATTTAAATGTATATTATAATTATATATAAATGCGTTTGCTGGGTCCAGGCTAAAATACATTGTGTAAGGAACAAAACTAATTTGGAAGAAAAATACATACTTACTTAAAATTTAAGTTAACTTGTAGTAAAAGATGTATGAGATGGGGGCGAATGAAATAAAGTTGAAATTTAATTGTTTAAAAATTGTTTAAAAAATCCAAAACATTAGACATTAGACATTTATTATCATAAGGTTTGTTAGTGGTTCGTCTTCTCAATTAAATTTTTGATTCTCGATTTCAGTGATGCCAATTTTGAATTTTTAAAACAATTTTTAAACAATTAAATAATAATAATAATAATATGTAATATATTGTTCCAAAACGACCTTAAAAATGGTATAGAACAAGTCGTAATACAGCATAGCAAAATGAACACTACATATACAGGGTGTCTCACAGTGACCGTCGGTTAGAAGTACATCAAGAACTGTAAAAGCCAGAAATTTGAAATTTTGCACATGCGACATGCCGTGTTTAATCTATTAAATACAAATATTCTCCAAATGCAAATGCAAACCAGGCAATTTTTTTTCACATTCTGATGTGTTATAAAATGTTTAGTAAGTATGCTTAAAATAATCGGCGTATCAATTTTGATTGTTGAGAAAAAAAAATTTTTCGCTGAAAAATGTCAAAATCTTGTTTAGGAAATAAAATTGAAAGTCGAAAGTGGTAAAAGTTAGGGAAATGCGATTTTAGGTTCTCAATGTCAAAAGATTTAGACACGTCTGTCATGGATTATAAAAAATTGCCCGCGGTTACGTATCTATTTGACGTTATTTCCAGACTTAAGAAAAAACTTAAAGTCTCTTTTTTCAAATGGAATGCCTATTTAATTATCAGTCTATTCGATGCAGAAATAAATTTCCTTTAAATTGATATTCCATGTTCCTATACCTAAAATCAATGATTACAGAGTTATTTACATTTTTCTATTTATATTTATAATTACATACTTTACAAAACATGGTTGGGTTTGAAAATTTTCAAAAAATGTTTGTGCAATTGTTTCTTATGATTCTTATGCTTTCTTATGTTTTCATTTTTATTTGACAGTTGTCAGTTAGCTACATTGAACTATACGCTATACGCAACTGGAAGGGATACGGCCTATTCTAATGCATTGTAGGCGTTGAAGCCATGCTTGCCTGACAAGCACAGATGTCGACTGGGCATTTCTGTCGCTTTCTAACTTGTTGCGTTAGTAGGGCCGATATCTTTTAACCGCGTATTTCCCATAGTTTGAAAGGTGTAAAATAATATTTGAAAGTGATTGTGAAATTTATTAAATCAAAACACGATGGTGAATTGTTGTGTTGCATACGGATGTCCTAATTTAGCCGATAAACGCAGTATTAAACAATTTCATGGGTGAATAAGTCTTGTTAATACAAATTTTATCTAACGTTATTTGCTATCGTTGTCAGCGCAACTTATACGCTTTGTTTTTAATAAATAACGTAACGTGTAATTTCTCCGTGCCCAATAAAAGGCCCAGGAATGAAATGAAGAGAAATATAAGTGCGCGTGTTTTTAGTTCTGTTCAGAATAGGCGGATTTTCGGAATAGTGGGGTTCTACCAATGAATAAATCATTCATTGGGTTCTACTGTATTTTCAAAGACAAGCAATGTAGAAATTGCATAATTTTTGTCTGGTGAACTCTTAGATCATATATTATACTACAATGATCTAAGGGTGAATAAGTCAATTTAACAATTTAATAGTTCATAACAATTAGTAGAAAATAGCACCAAATTTTATATAACTTTTTTACTACAAACGAAATAACTGAATTAATTTGTTCTGTAAACGCGTTTGTATTCTCAATATGCATGATGTACAAGTATAGCGTCACAAAAATTGTAAGTATTCTCATAATAAAACATTGATTTATTTTATTGTAAACGTTTTATTGACCTGGATCACAATGGATGTATGACTGGTGAAAGAGATAACCATCAACGTATTTTTACCTGATTATTTACATTTTATTCCCCGTGTTATCGTTTATAGATATGACGTTGCGTGCGAAAGAAAGAGACAGAAATGCCCAGTCGTTGAGGGTTGCCTAACTTTGCTGTGGCTTCAGTGCCGCTTATGGACGTTTCCTTTCCAGTTGCGTATAGCGTACAGTTCAATGGTTAGCTATCAGTTTGAAAGTTTACGCTAGATTTACGTTTGTTACCAGGGTTATCTGCTTGAATTTTGAATTTTGCGCTTGATATTTGTTTTTAATTGGGCAATATGGAATACATAAATGCTGATATATTCTAAATTTGTTTTACATTCATGGCGAGTCTGCTCGTAATACTTTTCGGACCTGCAGAACCTTTAACCATTGAATAAAGAATCACTCAACACTTTAACGAAAGATATCCGCATTTACCTACAATGGCAGAACAAAAAATCAGGATCATTGAAAAGAATCTCCTAAATTTGGGCGAAGTAAATGTGCCACGATATTTGGCAAAGCCAGTTGTCCCCAATGACGCTGCAGAAACCAATGTATGTAAATAACTCTCTAATCATTGATTTTAGGTATAGGAACATGGAATATCTATTTAAAGGAAATTTATTTCTGCATGGAATGGACTGATAATTAAATAGGCATTCCATTTGAAAAAAGAGACTTTTTAAAGTTTTTCTTAAGTCTGGAAATAACGTCAAATAGATACGTAACCGCGGGCAATTTTTTATTATCCATTACAGACATGTGTCTCAATCTTTTGACATTGAGAACTTAAAATCCCATTTCTATAACTTTTACCACTTTCGACTTTCAATTTTATTTCCTAAACAAGATTTTGAAATTTTTCAGCGAAAAAAATTTTTTGTCTCAACAATCAAATTTGATACGCCGATTATTTTAAGCATACTTACTAAACATTTTATGACACATCAGAATATGAAAAAAAATTGCCTGGTTTGTATTTAAAATAAAGATGTTGATGCTCACTTCCGGCATTTCCGGAAGTGCTGCCATTTGGAAAATATTTTTATTTAATAGATTAAACACGGCATGTCGCATGTGCAAAATTTCAAATTTTTAGCTTTTACAGTTCTTGATATACTTCTAATCGACGGTCACCGTGAGACACCCTGTATACTCAATAAATTCAATTAAAATTTCAACTTTATTTCATTCGCCCCCATCTCATTCGTCTTACTACAAGTTAACTTAAATTTTAAGTAAGTATTTTTCTTCTAATTTAGTTTTGTTGCTTACACAATGTATTTTAACCTGAGGAACGTCGAAACATGTCTTAGCATTAATTTATTATTACAAGGCGATTTAACCTTCAACTTTATCAACTGTAAGTAATTAAAGAAACTATGTGTGTTTAATTTTTCATTACATTAAAACATCGGCATCGGCCAATTCTACACCCTGTATATTACAGCGCTACAGGTTTTGTAGACTCGTGTACGATCCTTTGCCATCCCTCTTTCTGCCTTGCTTTTTCTCTCCATCTTGTGACTTTCATTTGTCTGACATCCCATTCTACTTCGTTCATCCATGTTGACCTTGGTCTCCCTCTTGTTCCAGCTCCCCCCAATTCGCTTTCGAGAACCATTTTATTTCTCCCACTATCTCCGGCTCTTCATACAGTAAAAATTGTTCCTAAATAAATAAAATTCTACTTCTTCAAATTTATATGTTTTTTCACTATGTTCTTATTTCGAACCACTTATTTGTTTCATAGCCATCGTTATTCCATCTAATGTACTTTATTTTCCGTTCGTTTATTTTCAGTCCCATTCTTTGTGCTGTTTCCTCTAGTCGTCCTGCTGCCCCCTCCAGTTCTGCTTTACTTCTTGCTAGTAACGCTATGTTGTCTGCAAATGCTAAGCACTGGTGGCCTGATCGATGTATGCCGTTTTCTCTAATACCTAACCATTTCTATAAAGTGGCTTCCTTATATCTTCCTTGTTCTTTGTAACTAACATTCTCAGCCTTGCTTTCGTCCTTGGCTTTTCTGCTAGCTTTCCTTGACATTCTTCATCATACCATCCTTTTCTCTGTTCCCCTGTTTTTCCTTTGCCGCCTCTATTGATGCTCATAGGTTCTCTCTTTGGGCTTTGGGCCATTAACTCGTAGTTCAGTTTTATTCCTTTTTATAACAAGACAAAATGTAATGAAATCAAACTTGGCACAAATTAATGTCAAGGGTTCTACGAGCATGTTACGGGCAATAAATAACCTACGCCTAAATATTGAAGGATGCGGTTTTCCCCATATCAATCGCACGACTTTAGCTCACCTCTAAGGTTCCACATGGGCTCGATTATACTTTCACGCCGACCATCGCTCAACTTCGCCAACTGGCCCAGATATAGCCATAGAGGGAAAATCGTAGTGCGAAGTAGAACACGCATCGATACGTCAATTATTAAAAATTCGATGGCATGTTTCATTAATGACAATAATTATCTTGAAAAAGAGAACAAAGTAGTTCCCGAAACATTGAAGAATTGTAAAATATACCTATACACGAGAAGATCCAGAAATGAATCACATTTTTAATACTTATACAGGGTGACCCAGGGCTGTGTGATTGGTCCATAACTTTTTTGCTATTCAAGATATCGACATGCGGTTTTCACCGACAAGTAAGCACACTTATACTGCACATTATAAAAATATTTTGATTATATACAGAATGTTCCTATACAGGGTGGTAAACCAAAGTTATGTTTTTTTAAATGGAACACCCTATATATTTCTACATTATTAGTTTTTACATGAAAAAATAATGGCACTTTGTATAGGTCACTATGGGTCTAGCTCTCTCCGTTTCGGCGTTATTCAACGTTTTGTTCGAAAAAAGACTCATATTTGATGGGTCACTGCCCAGTAGGCCATGGATATTTTTCGAAAAACTTGCCACAGAAAATTTTAGAATAACTTGGAATTTTAATAAATAGTCGACTTTTGGTCCATGCATGCACACACTATACAGGGTGTGCTGAAACGCAAAAAGTCGAATAACTCTTTTTTTATCAATGGAACACCCTGTATTTCTGTTTTCGATTCGATTAAGTTTTTTATAAGCTTTCCACTGATATACAATTTGTATGGTCAATTCTGAATAATTACTGAGATTTTCCGGAAAAACTATTGTAATTATGAAGAAGTTGTGGTTTTTTGCAAGTAGGCTGCTGTCAGCGAATATCACAGGTGATATGACAGTTAATTTAGATGCTAGTGTGATAATCTACATTGTTACTGTTGCACATTTTTGCTCGACTAAAATGAATTTCACACATCAAGAATTAATCAATATGGTTTACTGTACAAGGGCGTCGCCAGAAAATTTTCCCAGAGGGGGGGGGGCAAGCACTATTGGGAGTTCGTGGCTCTGGCGTTTTTTCAAGATTTCGTACAAAATTTATTTTTATTTTTAATAACTTACCTTTTTTCTTTTTCCCAGGGGAAGCGATGGCCCCCTGGCCCCCCCCTTGGCGACGCCCTTGTTACTGTATTGGTGAAGTCGATCGAAATGTTTTGTTAGCAAGTAGAATATACCATCAAAAATCTCCCGATACGAGAGTACCACAAGTCATTTCTTTTCAAAACTTAGAAATCGATTTGAAGAATCTGGCAGCATTAAATATGAAAAAAAAGAGATATTGGTAGGGAGGATTGATGAAGAAACTCAAGTGGATGTTTTACTCGTGTTGCAAGATATCTAAACACTTGCGATATTCGCTGACAGCAGCCTAATTGCAAAAATCTACTTCTTCATAATTACAATAGTTTTTCCGGAAAATCTCAGTAACTATTCAGAATTGACCATACAAATTGTATATCAGTGAAAGCTTATAAAAAACTTAATCGAATCGTGAACAGAAATACAGGGTGTTCCATTTATAAATAAGGAGTTATTCGACTTTTTACGTTTCAGCACACCCTGTATAGTGTGTGCATGCATGGACCAAAAGTCGACTATTTATTAAAATTCCAAGTTATTCTAAAATTTTCTGTGGCAAGTTTTTCGAAAAATATCCATGGCCTACTGGGCAGTGACCCATCAAATATGAGTCTTTTTTCGAACAAAACGTTGAATAACGCCGAAACGGAGAGAGCTAGACCCATAATGACCTATACAAAGTGCCATTATTTTTTCATGTAAAAACTAATAATGTAGAAATATACAGGGTGTTCCATTTAAAAAAACATATCTTTGGTTTACCACCCTGTATAGGAACATTCTGTATATAATCAAAATATTTTTATAATGTGCAGTATAAGTGTGCTTACTTGTCGGTGAAAACCGCATGTCGATATCTTGAATAGCAAAAAAGTTATGGACCAATCACACAGCCCTGGGTCACCCTGTATACAGTGTGTCTAGTTAAGTTGGCAACATATGGGAAACTTTTTTATTATTAATTTTACGAAAAAAAGTTATTCTTTATAAAAAGCTCTGCATGTTCTAAAATCTAAAATACAATCATCAGATATTAAATTTTTTCAGTCGTGTACGCGGTTTGTCAAAAAATATGAATTTTGCTCAAGAGTAAAGTCCCTTTATTTTTGACAATATCGAAAATTGTTATTAAAAAAAGTTAATCAGAACTAAAAACTACGTTCAAATATGCAATTACATCCTGCTAGTAAAAAATGTTTTTTTACAACTTTTTCTCCGGAAGGTAGTATGTAATTTGAGAAAATGTTGTAAAAAACATTTTTTACTAGCAGGATGTAATTGCAGGCCATCCACATTATCGTTACTGTTAACAGTAGAATAATTTTTTAATTCTTTACTAAAATGTAAAATTTCAAAATTAATAACTTTCGCCTCTTCACATTTTATCGTAAATTATTTGGTTTTTCAGATAAAAGGAAAAATTAACGCTAGGTTTTTCTAATAAAAGTGTTTAATTGCATATTATCTAGTAACCGTAGACGCAGAACCAATCGTCTAAAACTTTCGGATTTGAAAGATTTTTGTGGTTTTGTATGAGGAAAGCGATAAGGGCGAAATAAAACGCACTTTACGGGAAAAAGACTTCCGGCAAAAAACCCAATTTATTGTTATTCAAAGTAATTCAAAATCAATCGGTCGAACTTTTATTATGTTATTATGTATACGGCTACTAGATAATATGCAATTAAACACTTTTATTAGAAAAACCTAGCGTTATTTTTCCCTTTTATCTGGAAAACCAAATAATTTACGATAAAATGTGAAGAGGCGAAAGTTATTAATTTTGAAATTTCCTTTCATCTGGTGTAGCGAATTTTACATTTTAGTAAAGAACTAAAAAAATATTCTACTGTTAACGGTAACGATAATGCAGATGGCCTATTTCTTGTATGTATTTTTTCCCCAAAATTTGTACAATTATAGCTTTTGATAAGGGTAATTATTATTCCAAAATTCAAATTCCTATCTTAAACGGTTTATCATTTATGATAAATAAACGTTTTTCAAACACCAACTTTGAAGAGCTGTAACTCTGAAATGGTGCACTTTTGCATAGAGGTAAATTGGGTTATATGGGTCTAATATTACCCCATAAGTCTACCCTAAAGCGTTGTAAGGTGTTTTTGGAGACACCCTGTATATTGTGCTATACTTATTTTTTGAAAAAAGTGTTAACACGAGGGAAGTCTCATGGCAACTTGCCAGAATTTTTTTTCTTTGGCACACTAATACAATATTTCTCTTTTACTTCGTACTCGAGAAGTAAAATCAATTATTTTAGAATCAATGAGGGTGTACCCACCAGTACCCACGAATACTCGACTTTGTACAAAATCATACAAAATTCCAAATTCCAACGTGGTCATAAACAAAGGAACGTACGTGTTTTTGCCAATTTATGCAATACATAAAGATCCCGAGCATTTTCCTAATCCAGAAAAATTTGACCCAGACAGATTTTCTAAAAGAGGAAACAAAAGTCGGGAATCCGCAGCATTTTTTCCGTTTGGCGACGGACCAAGAAAATGTATAGGTAAGTGTTATCATTGCTCTCAACTGCTTTGCTTTCTTACCTTTTTAGGTTATCGATTTGGAATTGTACAAGTAAAAGTTGCTTTAGTTGTACTTCTAAAGCACTTCAGGTTTTTTCCCCATCCTGATGTAGACGTTCCGTTAAAGTTTAGCTCCACTTTTTTTCTAAACTCTTTAAATCCATTAAAAATTAATGTTGAAACACTGGAAGAATAAAAGTTACTGGTAATGGTAAGATTTATAAACAAGTAGGTATGGTGGTTAGAATGGCGTAGAAAATAAAATTGAAATCATCCTTAAACATAGCTTGCTAAATATATGTGTTGGTTTTAGAAATGTATATGTCTCATCTTAATAAATGTGAATGTGCTCAAAATTATTTAACCATAAAAATTGGTCCTCGAGTCGGATTAGTATGAGAAGAAGTTAACAGCAACTAGCCATTAACACTTCCCAACGAAAGTGTCAGTTGACTTATGGCCATTGGCCAATACCTTTACTTTCTTAAACTGTACTTATTACTAACATTTACTTATAAATACACGTAATTATTAACCTATATAAATATATAAAATATAATTGTAATGCCCGAGATGGTGACAAGATTTCTTAAGCCTCGTGTGTTACCTGTTGCTTACAAGGAAGTAGTAGAGTTAGAATTAGAAACGACTAGAACATGACAAAGGCGTGGAAGTGCTAGGTATTGCCGATGACCTCATGGTAGTGGCAAGGGACAAGAGCCTGCAAAGAGCATCATAAAGCGGTAGACCGCATAAACACGTGGATGGCAGCGCGTTAACTTACCTGTAGCTCATATTGGTAAAATGGCCATTTTGGACGTAATCATCTAACAAAAATTAAAAAACGATGCATAAGTCAAATTCTATGTATCATAGTGATCAATTCCTTAAAACCTTCTGGTTTCTAATTAAATATTTAAGTTACAATCTTGGTCTAAAGTTCTGAAGGAGAGGTACTACCATAGGCTAATAAATACCTATGGTACTACATTTACGCAACTTTAGACCAAGATTGTAACTTAAATATTTAATGTGAAACCAGAAGGTTTACATTAATTGATCACTATGCTATATAGAATTTGACCTATGCACCGTTTTTTTAATTTTTGTTAGATGATTACGTCCAAAATGGCCATTTCATGACCATTTTAGCAATATGAATTGCAGAGCTCTCCTTAGAAGCTTTAATGCCCGAAAAGACGAAGGTGGCTCTCATGATAGGTAAACGATAAAGTCACTAAATATTCTAAAGTACCGCAACGTTCGCCATTTTGGGGTTAAAATTTTGGCGGCAATTTCAAATATTGAAGACCTAGTCGCTAGAAAATTTAATGACTTTATGAAGTGTTTCTTAAAAACTAAACTCACATTAGATACTTATCAATATATTTCTTAAAAATTAGTTGTCATTGTTATTAAAAGGTACAGTTTAATTGAAAGATAAAAAATTTGGAACTTTGCCACACGAACCTAACATACGTTTTCAAAATTGACATTTTATTTTGTCGTGTTAATACTTCATTTAGAATCGTTATTTAAATCACAGAAAAGGATAACTAAAAAATACAGCAAGTAGTGTGTAAGAATAAGAAGACGAGCCTGTCTATGGGAAAACTACAAGTTTATGATGTTTTTCAAATTGCCGCGTTTCAAAGCAAGTGTCAAATGTCAAACTTAGTAATAGTAAAATTTTAGACCAATGGTCTAAGAGTAAAATACTAATTTTCATCGTATGTCAAACACAGATGTCATTTTTCCGCCATTTTGGGGTTAAAATTAGCTTTCTCTCTCTAACTCATTGGAACATAAGGTTGCGGTACTTTAGAATATTTAGTGACTTTAGTAAACGAATGATCTACGCGTGGAGCTGTTAGGTCGGAGTTTGGAGGCGGAACGGACAGTGAAGATCCTGGGAGTCACCCTGGACAAAAATCTCACCTTCATTGAACACGCTAATGTCGCGAGTGAGAAGGCACTAAAGAGCTGTATAGCACTCAGTAAAATAATGTCGAACACTGGCGGAGCGAGAGCGTCCAAGCGCAGAGTGTTAACTTCGGCGATAAGCTCCATTTTGTTGTATGGGGCAGAATAAAGTGTGGGTCTCAGCGATGAGGTAGGGGGTTGCCAAAACAGAAGGTAGAAAAGGTTACGAGACTAATGGCGGTGCGGATCTGTAGCACATACCGGACCACAAATATCGAGAATGTCATGGTGTTGTCGGAGTAATCGCCGCGAGCGTAGAGAAGTTGGAAAGGGAGCAAAGAGTGGCAGCAGAGATGGGAAAGAAGAACTTCATGGATCCGTCGATTAATACCTTCAATAGTTGATTGGGTATGTGGAAATCATAGAGAGGTGGACTACCATTTTACCCAGTTCCTGACTGGGCACAGGAAAAACGTGGCCTACCTTCGAAGGTTTAAAACACGAGAGAGCGATAGGTTGACTGTGAAAAGATGGACGTAGCCGGCCACGCTATCTTCAAATGTCCTAGATCGATACGCTCAAGAAACGAACAAGAGAGACTAGCCTGATGTTAATACAGAAATCGATCCTCTTCGACACGGCAGTTAAATGTGGAGAAGATTTAAAACAAGTAATTAATAAATGCGTTCAGAGAAATGAATCATTAGATATGAAGGAGGTTAGTGAACGATTTACAACTGATATTATTGTATCGTATGGTTTTGGAATTGAAAGTAACGCACTATAGTCTATAGAGCGGAATTTAGAAAACTAGTATCTGAGTTCTTCACATCTATTCGTTTCATGTTGGTAGTTTTCTTCCCTGAGCTGTTCTCCTTGTTCAGAATGACAACTGTTAGTAAAAAAGTGACAAACTTTTTTATAGATCTCGTGGAGGGAACCGCCAAATACCGTTAACAAAATGGCATTGTTCGCGAGGATTATATACATCATCTGCTTCAAAACAGTAGTGACCATACGATAACAAATAGCGAAGTGAAGGAAATGAAGAATAGAGGAGATATGGGCTTACGATCATTATAAAATCATCATTACAGACAGAGTTCCATGTGGAAAAAGTGTCACAGGACTGGATCGTGGATTCATTCAAAACCTGAACCGAAAAATGCACAAAAAAAAAATATAAATGTCTTCTAACTTTATTCGTCCTCTTAAGTCATTTAAATAAAGGGGTTAGTTTTGTACACAATACACTTCACATATGCCCAAGCCCATAAAAAGAAGTCTAACAATCAGGAGATCGTGCCGACCGTTCTATCGATACACGCCTCCCTATCCACCGATTTGGAAATATTGCGTCGAAGTACTGCCGGACATTGCGTGGGTAATGTCGCGGCGCTCCACCTTGCTGGAACCATGTGGTGTTCAATGTTTCCTTGCCGTTTACTACCCCGATTGAAGATTATTAAGAGTATGCAATAAATTGTTATTTGGGTAACTATTGTAGTATCCACAGTTGGGTTACCTATATTTTAGAGATCCGACAACATGTACATTGTACAAAGCTGAAAAGCATTGGCAACGTCGATATTTTTGTTTTACTCTAGTTCCATCTGGCGGGGGATTTTGGTGTAAGGCGGCTTAACCTTAATTTTCAGGATCTGAATTGAAACTGTGAAGTAGTTAACATTACAGTGACTTTATACAGGACAGTGATGACAATGGGTGTCTCATTTTTTATTGGTTGTGATCCTGGCAGCCATGTTGCGACTAAAATTTGAATAGTTTGCATTACATTCTTATAGTGTCGGTTTAGTTTTTGTGTAAATTGTTAAAATCTAGACAATATAATGTGGTTTTAAGTGCTAGGATATTGAACGGTGTTTATGTTTTATCACCTGTTTGGACGTTTTTAAGTTTAACTTAGATTTTATAAGAAAAATTAAGTATCTGCTGTTTTTTATTTCCCACCTACCTACTCCATTTTATTTATTTAACTTAAAATTAGGAACTGTATGTATATATGTCGCAGGAATGTTGTAATATCCGTAATCTTACAAGTTTCCTAGGAAAAGCTTAAGGTTAAGGTTAATTTTGAGGTCCAGGCGCTCAAGTTTCCTAGAAAACTTGTAAGTTTACGAATATTACAACATTCCTGCGACATATACACAATGCTTAAATATTTTCGTTAAGGTTTCCACGGATGTATATATTGTTTGTATTTTCTTCTGGAGTTTCTCCGTGTTGGTTTTTATGTAGAAAATGCGTACGTTTCGATTCCACAGACCTTAAATTAAATTTGAAAACTTCAGAATTGATAAAAAAGTCTTGATAAAGATTCCATAGATGGAATCGAAACGTAGGCATTTTCTACATAAAAACCAACACGGAGAAACTCCAGAAGAAAATACAAACAATGCTTAAAGATACAATTTCTGTAAAAATTAAACATTACCTGCATCTTCAATCGTCAGTTTCTCGCCGCTGTTTATAGAAAAACACACGCGCCAGTGTTTTTTATAGCAAATTTTGTAAGCTTTCAATTAGTTTATATAAAAGTATGTCGTAAAATAAATGGAAACGAAGATATTTAAGAAAAACTGAATACAAACATACATTATAGTTAAATTCTGTGAAAATATATAGTTTTCAAAGATGTATTTTTACAATAAAGTGCAACTTGCGAACGATTTATTGTATTGTATTACCTTTGTATATATATATATAAAGTACTGAAAATAGGATAAAACCAATTTTTAACAAAAATTTAACGGCCATTTTTTAGCGAAAATAATTTTTGAGTAGGTATACCTTTAAAGAGCTGTAACTAGCGAACTGTTTGTCGTACGAACTTCTGCCTGCGCTTATTTTACAGGTCCATTATATCTTAAAAAAACTAATAAGGCACTTTACTGTCTACAAGTAGTCAAAACATAACTATTTGCAAAGAAACGCTGGAAAATGAGGAGAATTTTTCATTATTTCTTCCTCTATCGCCTTATATAAATTACCACAATGATATTTCGTGTATTCATATAGATTCAAAATTTAATTCTCTACAACTTTTATTATATGCACTAAGTACATAGACTCAATAGTTTTCGACTTATTATTGATTTTATTATGCAAAACGAGCAGCGATTGTGTCTTAGAAAAAGGTTTAAATGATTATATCTCTGTCAATATTAATCGTATGGAATTGTTTAAAAACGGAAATTGTTCGTAATTAAATTCTATACAATTTTTATTTGAAGCATTTTGCGTTACGAACGGCTATTCTCGAAATATAAGCGAAATACCCGCGATGCGCGGACGTTACCGTTTCGCCGCAAACCAGTCGACATTTTAAAACAAATCTATCTCGGCTCCTATTGGTCGTAGAGACAAAAATAAAACACGAAAATGTGCGGAATTTTGTCAGCTACAATTTTCTTAACGTTTTTGTTTTTGATAAAATTGATACTTTTTCAGTTATTTACGGAAATCTGTTTTTGACACTTTTTCGCCCCCTCCATTTATCTCGGAGAGGGGGTACGGGTGGGGACTTTTGAATACTTCAAAGGGAGCACAAATCAAGCCTGTTCCCAAATTTGCAAAGCTGTAACCATTATTTCATCCAAATCGTTAAATTTGGTCTTATTTTACTGGACTATTTACTAATACTGTTTGAATTTAGTCGCAACATGGCGCGGAGGCGGGACTTACGCTCTATTGTCGTCACTGTTCTAAAATAAAGTCACTGTAGTTAACATCGTTTTCATTTGTTTTATTTTTGTGACTCCATTTTTGGTACTTTGGCTGCAGGTGATATGTTTTTGATTAATACGATTATATCTGGATAATTGAATTGCATTGTATGTTATTATAAACTGGTCTTACCCTGAATTTGCAATGCCTCGCTTTTCAACGTGTTTTTCAATTAATTTGAATCTCACATTGGAAGTGTTCGTTTAATTATGTGTTGTCGCGTGTGTATGGTAGAACTATCTAAGTTATATTCATTTGTTTTCATTTTAAGTATGTGTTTGAACTCATGGCATTTCCGACATTTAATCTAATGTGTGTAGTTAGCAAAAACAAAACAAAACAACAAAATATGAATACTTACCTAACTTACCTTAAAAACAGACAGTCGAAAATGGGGAATACCCACGGCTGATCTGACTTCGATATTATTATGATTATGTGTGTAGTTAGCAATTTTTATGATTTCTCCTATTTGTTTATGTGTTTTATGATTAATTGAGGGACATTACAAATGAGTTCAAATTGTACATAAGGTGTTAAATATTTGTGGATAAACAGAAAAGATGGCTCTATTGTACTCGAAACCGTACCTAACTGTACCCTTTGTATATTTTTACCTGAAGTTGAACCCTTTTGTAACTTGTGTACATTTCTATCTATTTAAACTCTCTTGACCCTTTTAATATGCAATGTATTTGATTTGATTTTCTTTGTTTAATTTGATTATTTATTGTACTATTTACAGCTGCTGCATAAAGTATTTAAATCTGATCGAAGCGTATCAACAATGAAATTATTGTAAATGTTTGTCTTGATATTATTTAACAGTCTTGTTGCTATAATTTTGTATTTGAATTGATGTCATGTATGTAATTATGTCAAAGGAGGAGTTTTTTAGCGTTCGCACTTTTTCTCCTCCGCATCGTCGAGTAACACTGCCAATAAATGCATTATTTTTGGTACAGTTAATGTTGGTTTTGTTTCTCCTTCCCGATTAGTTCACGACCAGTGTATTCGAACCTATTACACGATAGAGGGCCTGTTAGACGATCACGAGCTTCTGTCATTTTGGGGTTGGTTTGTTTTAGAGGGAAAGTTTAAATTTTGTCGGCCACGTTTAGGGATTCCCGCTGCCATTTGAATTGTTAACGTAAGGGGGTGAAGTTAGCTTCTTCGTAATTGCACGTTAGTATAGGGTAAGGGGGGGTACATTACACTATAGAAACAAAAAAATAATAGTGTAACGTCATATATAATCGCGTCATAATATTATTATAATTACATTGTTACTGTGTTAAATAAAATTAGTTCACTATAAACGGTTTATTACAACAAAGATTTTTCATAATTTCCGCACTTGATTGACCTCTCTGCCTGTTGTTTGGCGTCATTAATCTAACGCTTACGCACAACAGGTCGCCTTCGTTCGCGCCTTTTTAGGGCTTGTGATATCTCCGTCCATTCCTGTGATGTCATGATGTGAATGTTTTCCCTTTATCGTTGCTTCGTACATGTGCCCGTCGTACTTCTTTAGCTATAATGTCATCTACTGTTAGCAACATCTTCTCCCAACTATTTAGCGATGACTCCTATTTGTTCCACTTTTCATTAGTGCGCCTTAATGGTAATCTATACTTGTAAACCTTTCAAGTTTCGTTTGCGCCGGGATCATAGTGACCGTTACGGTGGAGTTGTTAAATACGATGGATCCCTACGTCCCTCACAGTCGCTTCAATGATAGCGACCAGACTTGCCTCAGCTCACCCCCAAGTATCCCATTACGTAATTCCTTCAGAGCCTAAACCTGCCAAACGACTTTGAGATTGGGATAGAGTATTAGAGTTTATTGTCCTCTCTGTCAGGATTGTAAGTAACCATGAAAACGAGGCCGTTCCGCGTCCTCGAAACATAAATGGTAAATTGGCCCAACCATGCTATACCTTCATGGGTCATGCCCTGTTTCTGTTTATCAATTGGAAAGACCGATTTATCAATGATCAACATCGGACCGTGCAATGCGTTTCTAACTAAATACATGGGTCATTGACGTCAAAATCAATTCTCTTCTGCGTGTAAAAGAATCAACATGGATAACCCTTTGGAAGTTCTTTCTGCGATACCGTTGCGTGTATTACCCTCGTTGTCGGTACCGGTGCGTGTCGTTCCGTTAGTCTTGCCGTTGTGTGCATTGTCGACACTGTAGCAATCCCTGTGTACGGCTATAGTAGTTTGGATGATAATGGAAGTGGTGTGTCAAGAGCAACCAATCCATCCGTGCATGTTGAGTACGTTACCACCATCGCCAGAGGGCAGTCATTGGTGCCAAAATTCGTCCTCGTCCACACTAGTGTGCCGTACGTCGGAATGGAATCCCTAAACGATCCACGACGTTGTAGTGTTAGAAGGCAGTACCGTGCCTCGCACACTGTCTGTCGTTGTTAACAGTTTAGTTTGTTAAAATAAACACTGTTATACGAAGCCATAACAACCGACAGGGTATTCATCTGCACAACGCCCTGTTAGAATCGCTGAAGTAGAGACAGAGAGAACTCAGTTGTCTCCAGTCCAGACATCCCGGGCTTGCCACACATCCGTATGCGCTATTAAGGACGCACAATATAGGTGTAAAGGCGGAGTAGAAAAGGAGTGATAACTGGAAGCGATGGAAGAGGTCAATTGAACCGACTTGCCATTTAGCCAGGCGCGGCGTCTCTTCTGTTTTGCATATTACCTTGGGATTTGTAATTTTTAATAAAGTTTACACACACTCTCCGTACCTCCAAGTAACTATATGACCTATAGCCGAGATCTTGCCGAGGTATAGGTCCCGGCGGCATGGTTATGGTCTCCAACTTGGGATCTTTATTGAAGTTTCTTCTTGTCGATAGAGCCCGTATCGTCGATAGTTAGCCGAAGCATTGCTTCCAATACAATATTTTTGGCCACGACAGACAGCGGAGATGGAAAGTTTGGAAGAAAGATGGAAACCGAGCATCTTTCTTCTGGTGATCGGGTGCCTTCATTCGCAAAATTGTGAAGAATCACTCCGCAACAACGTATTCGGTGCTTTCAATGGCCATTTCACCTCATTTCGGTTTTGGGGGTACGTCGACAAACTACTGTCAAGGCAATCCTTTTTTTTAAATCATCACCTTATGAAAAACTGCCAAAATACAATATACTTAAAATAAAGTAATATATTTTCAAAGTCACAACATTCCTCCACGTCCACCCTAAGTTTGGAAATTATGGAGAAAAACGATCTGGTGGTCGATGAGGACGAGTTGATCTTCGAAGTGGCTGTTGTTCAAAACTTTGAATTCTTTGTTGAGTCAGGGCTTCTGCTTGAGGAGTTTGCTCTGCTGGAGCTTGAGTTGCTGGAGCTGGAGGTGCTGGAATTAAAACTGATTGCTTTTTTTGAGGAGTAAATGGAATAATCAAGAAATTGTCAACCGGAGTTCTTTTCTTTGATGGTGGAAGTATGACAGACTTTTTAATTTGATTTTAATGACGGCACATAATCCAACCATTGTCAGCTTTGACTTTGTACATCATTTGTCCAAGACTTTCCATGATAGTTCCTTGTAACCAACGATCACCTCGATTCGATTTTTGCAATAAACACGATCATTGACTTCAAATTTTGCTGTACGTTTACTTTGAGATAAGCTGTACAGTGTACTCAATAGGTTTCATAATTGACAACTGAGTTCGAGGCTGTCTTCCGTGCAACAATTCGGATGGTGATTTACGAGTCTTCGGATTAGGCGTTGTGCGGTAAGCAAAAAGGAATTGTCCAATGCATAAGTTTTCGATACTTTTCCTCCCCCAGCAAGTCTTAACCATGGACTCTTTTAAAAGTTCTTACAAACCATTCGGCTTCTCCATTTGACGCAGGGTGAAATGGCGCTGTTGTAAGATGATCGATTCCGCGATCTGTACAAAATTTTTTGAATTCTTTCGAGACAAATTGTGGCCCATTGTCCGATACTAAAGTTTCCGGAAGTCCTTCGTGCATAAAAAATTTACCAAGAACTCGCATTGTTGCTTCCGAGGTAATTGATTCCATTTGAGTAACGAATTATAAAATTATAAGCCATTAAAGTTATGGTCCAACGTTGCAGTCTCTCAACTGACCTGACTGGTCATTTCTTATCCGGGGCAAAAATTGCAAGCAAAGGCTTGTGGTCAGTTTGTAACTCAAAAGGCTTTGGTAAAGCATATAAAAATTGATGAAATTTCGAGACTCCAAAAATAAGTGACAACCCTCTTTATGGATTTGCGAATAAACTAATTCCGCACTAGTCAATGTTTTCCATGCAAATGCAATAGGCCTTTCTGATATATCAGGAAATCAATGAGACAAGACTGCACCAATCCCATAACGACTCGCATCTGTTGCCAAAATGATTGGTAGGGATGGATCAAAATGGACAAGTCTTACAGTATACAAGACTTTAAGGCATCGAATGACTTTTGTTGTGCTGGACCCCAAACAAATTTTACATCTTTTTGCGAAGCGCATTTAAAGGGGCTGCCAATTCTGAAAAATTTGGGACAAATTTATTATAATAATTAATTTTACCAATAAATGATTCCAGTTGAACAAGATTTTCAGGATTGGGTAATAAACGAACTGCTGCAATGCTGGTTTCAGACGGTCGTAGTCCCTCAGCTGAAATTATATTTCCCAAATACTCGACTTCTGACTTGAAAAATTCGCATTTCGTTCGGCTACAACGAAGTCCATTTTGACTTAAGCGTCGAAAAATTTCTTCAAGACTTAAGGTGTGCTTCATCATTTGGTCCAGTTACAATAATGTCATCCAGGTAATTAGCGCACCCTTCCAAGCCTTGTATTACTTGTTCAATAAAACGTTGAAAAATTGCCGGAGCACTGGCTATTCCGAAAGCCATTCTTTGATACTGGAAAAGTCCATGTTTAGTTGTGATGACCGCTAGTTTCTTGGCTTTATCATCAAGCTCTAATTGCAAATAAGCGTCACTGAGATCAATCTTTGAGAACCGTCGTCCTCCTTGTAATTTTTGATAAAGTTCCTCTGAACGAGGCAATGGATATTGCTCAATATTTAATTGAGGATTGATCGTGACTTTAAAATCGCCGCAAATTCTAACGCTTCCATTTGGCTTTGGTACTACAACAATTGGAGCAGCTCAGTCTGAAATTTGAATTTATTGGTTTAATAATTCCGAGACTTAGAAGTCGATCAAGCTCAGTCTTGACTGAGTCTTTTTGTGCAAATGGCACTGGCCTAGGCTTATGAATTCGAGGTGTGGCACCAGGTTTAAGATAGAGTTTAGCTTTAAAAGTTTTACAGGTACCTAAGCCTTCAGCAAACACATCTTGATAACGACTGCAAATTTCTTCAACTTTCAAATTTTGCTCGCAAAGTTCTGCAGTTATGACTGGTTCAATAATATTAATTGCAATTTCAATAGGCGAATGTCCATTCCGATCCATAATTTTTAAACCCAATGCATTAAACCATGTGGCTCCAAACAGATTTGATCCATTTGGGCTATCAGTGACAATTAAGCGTAAATTTCGAATCATTTGGTCAACCTTTACTTCGACCATGGTCCAACCTTTTAAGGGAACATTATTTTGTCCGTAACTGCACAGCTGGGCGCTTGGGGGTTTTAATTTGGATGATCCTAAGGTTCGCTAGCCTTCCAAACAAACAATGCCACATGTGGCTCCTGTATCAATGAGAAATTTCATAGGCACGCCATTGACTTCAATATTAATTAAACGTTTATTATTTTTAGATTCAATTTCGAGTTGATGTGTAACCTCGTCAGTTACATCTTCAGTTTCTTCATCAATTTGAGTTTCTTCATTGAAATTTGTCGCATGGTTTTGACTTTTTTCAAACTTGCGACTTTGATTTTGTTTCATCAAGCAAAGAGATTGTAAATGCCCAACCTTTCCACAAAAATCACAGGTTAATGCCCAACCTTTCCACAAAAATCACAGGTTGATGGCATGTGAAAACAAGATTTTGGCTCATGATTCACATTGCAATTCGGGCAACGTTTAAATGAATTAAATTGACGATTTGGTTGACCCATTTTAGGATTAAACTTTTCATGTGGTTTTGAACGATTGCCTACCTTTTACGTACTCTTCATCACATTAATCTCTAGGGACTGTTCATGTTTTCCAGTTAAAGTTTCATTTGCTGAAGACATGGCTTCAAGTGATGAGGCTATTTGTTCAACTTCAATTAAAGTTGGATTTTCTTCAACCAAGGCTTGTCGGCGTATAAAATCATCTGGTACATGTTGCAAGACCATATCACGTATTTGTTCATCAACCTGTGGTCGATTACATTCAGTATTTGAGCAAACAAATTTGCAGTCATTAGCAAGGCCACGTAATTCTGCAATCCAGGCAGCGTAATTTTGATCAGACTTTTTCCGTGAGGTTTTGAAAATTATGCCGAGCAACAACAATGTGGTTTTTTTTCGAAAATACACAGTTCATTTTTCTGTTAAAGTAGCATAAGTTAATAACTTAAGCTCCAAGCTTACACACAATTGTTGTAATACGTAATAGGTATCTGAACCTACCCATGAAAGAAAATAAGACCTTTTTAAGGTACCGTCACTTAACACATGAGCATCAAAATGATGTTCTAGCCTTTTGAAATATAAGTCCCATTGTTCTTTACCTTTAAAATCAAATGCTGCGAATGAAGGGATATTAACCCGGACTGAAGAAGTTGGTAGAACTGGTGCTGCTACTATTTCAGATTCACTGCCTTGTTCTTTCTTAATGCGAGTGCCTAATAAGGCTTTAAAAAATTGTTGATACTGTTCATCACGCTTTGCTTGAGTTTCATCACGCTTTGCTTGTTCTTGTCTGTAGGGTTCCTCACGCTTTGTTTGTTCTTCTTTATGCTCTTTATCACGACTGACCATGAGCTCAATTAATGTGCTAATTGTTTCTTCTGTAATTATAGAGTTAATAATTTTATTTCTGACAGTGATATTATAAGCTTATATTGTCATAGTTACGATACCAATAAAGAGTGTCATAACTCCCTTGGGATATAAAGACGCTATAATTCCCTCTACGGCTCTTTTATGAACCAGTAACCTAGCAACAACCAAAACTGCAATCGACGATACCTGAATCAAATATACCGGAAATGAACAAATTTTATTAAACTCGGTCAGAAATAAAATTATCTATGTATCACGGGAATTAATAGGTCTCAATTACCTCGGGTAATTGCTGTCCCTCGGGCGCAAGGCCCTCGGGACGCAAACTTTACCCTCGGTAATTAAGACCCTTATAATTCCCTTGATACATAAATAACTATTAATTTCAATAACTTTGACAGTTCAAACAATGTCAACTTATCGGAGTAAAAATGCAAGGCCTCTGACTTTAGAAGCTTGTATCTCAGTAATTAGCAATCATAATTTAATGAAATAAAGTGTATTTAAAAGATCATTTATTCCTACAAAAAGGTGTACAGTTTTAGATTTTTGCAACACATCGTTAATTTTCTGTATCAGTGTATGTGAGAAAAAGCGCTAATTATGACTCAAATCGCACAAGCGCTCGACTTTAAAAATTAATTACGGCTATATTATTGAAACTGAGTGGTAGATACTTATATATTTGAAAAATGTATACTTTTTTGTCAATGTGAGATGCTTTTGAGGCCAATTGGTTTATTAGTCTTAAAGCTATAATGAAAAAACGACATCTTATGTAACTCAATACCTGAACGTTCGATATTAACAATTTGACAGTAACATAACAAGGTTAAAGCAATTATACTGTGGTCTAACACGATTCACAAAAATAATGTCATTATACATCGTTTTTTTTTAAGAAATTTTGAAAAAAGGATGCATGCACCAGTTGGAGGGGAGAAGCGCGGCCGCGCGGGGCAGCTGTTGTCGTACACTATTGCTGTAAAGCGCATGGTTTTGTACAATGCAAAAGAATAATCACATTGTTGTGGGTTGCCGCTCGCTGCTTACGATGTGGTAGATTACCTCACGCGGGAATATGTGCGTCTTTCTTTCGCGATAAACAACACATTTTACTTGGAATTACAAGAAAACAAATTTTATTTTCAATAAGAGAATAATGCAGTTAGATTTAAGTAATATCAAATTTAGCATTTAAAACAAGAATTTTTTCTTTAACTTCCGTAAATTGCAAAATAGCACATTTTCGGTTAGGGCTTATAAAACCAGTTAATCATATGAATAATCAATATTTATTGGCTGTCGACTTTTCAGAAGTATGTGTGCTACAACATTTGTAAATTTGGTAACAATTTATGAAACAATAACAATTTTATGATAAGTTAAAACTGACCGTCAGCCAGGAAAATACTACATACAGCGTTTTTATTGCTGTTAATTAAAATAAAAGTTAAACAACTGATTCTAGCATTTTGCTTTTTACACATGTTAAACATATATAAATGACTAATGTACTGCCCAAAAATGAAGAAATTTCACCCCTCAGTTTTTTTGTTATGATCACTTAAAGTCAGAGGCCTTGCATTTTTACTCTGATAGTAGGTAAAACCATTGACTTTCTATACACTATAGACAAACGGTGCAATGTTATAAATTC
Organism: Pyrocoelia pectoralis; assembly: GCA_036250285.1. Lineage (NCBI taxonomy): Eukaryota > Metazoa > Arthropoda > Insecta > Coleoptera > Lampyridae > Pyrocoelia > Pyrocoelia pectoralis. The sequence goes on from CM070081.1 coordinate 12,048,869, forward strand.
CCGACAAATATTGGAGCTGTGAAAGTGTTAGTTCGGAGCTGTGCCACCAAATCTTCACAGCGCCACTCTCGTTATATAAATATACGTCATAAATGTACGTCATGTTTACGTTAGCGCCCGTCCTATATTCTGATAACGTTACAAGAAATACAGTTACTTACTACGATCACAGAACGTATATTACGTTCTTTGCGTACTATGATAAAATCAATGGAAATTTCAGTGCTGTTACAAAACAACACCTGCAATTCAATCTCTTAATTTACGCTTCTTTCATGAATTTGCTTTGAAACATTTTCTGCTGCAGTTTTACTTGTCGGTGTCCTGTCCGATATTTTTGTACATATTTCCATTTCAAACCGCATAAATTTCACTACCGTATTTACTTAAGGATAACCTTAGATTTTTTAGAGGACTTTTCAACATGTAAAAATACTCCTCCGTTGTTTTTAAATCGTGGGCGCAAATCTCAATAAAAATTCTCCCGAAATGTCTCGAAAAATCCGGGAGGAAATGCTCTAGCGGGGAAAGTCCATGAGAAAATTCCTCCTTTGCGTTTTGCACCTCTTGAATTATGCCAAGTCTTCTAAGTCAGAGTGTTTTTAAAGTATTTTTTATTATCGAGATTTTAATTAAAAAAAAAGAAGAAGAAAATAAGATGTTCTCGCGGACTTTTCCCGCTAGCGTATTTCGTCCCGCATTTTTCCAGATATTTTCGGAGAATTTTTGTTGAGATTTGCGCCCAGGATTCATGAAAAACGGAGTGATGTTGCTTCTAAAAATTGTCTATCACGCTCTCAATTTGAGAGTAAGGAAGGAAGGAGTGGGGGGGGGGGGGATTTAGGCTAAAGACGGGTGGAAAGAAGATTTGGAAGAGTACAAAAAATGCTTTAGAGAAGGTGATAAGATGTACAAGAGCAAAAAGAACAAATGGATGACGAAAAAATGCAGGAGATAGAAACATGTAACAGGAAAAATGAATCAAAAATATACTGTATAGACTCATAAAAAAACAAAAACACAAGGTAATATAACTCAAAGAGGAATGAAGGACAGCAACGGGAAAGGGGATGACTGATGAAAAAACAGGATAAGAAAGAAGAGGAGAAATGAGTAGGAAAGATGAAGTGACATGTGAAATGTATTATGTGGGGATTTAACCACCCCGGCAAACGGATTTGTAATTCCCGGAAAGGGATAGCTATGTATTCTTAACGAATGTTAAGCTGCAACAAAATAAAATCTCATTTTTAACTTAAACAAAATTAAACATTTCCACGGATTCCAAAAAACAAATAATCTTTTCGTGATTCGACGCCGATGAGGTAAGGTTTTTTCAAAAAACAAATTTTAAAAATTGATTTGTTGGTGTTAAAAAAATGAACGCATTGCGATGAATTTACAAACACATTTTTCGAATAAACTATGTGGGTGGGAATAGGTATGTGAATCGTCACAATTATAACAAGTGTGAATGAAACGTCATTAAGCTGATGGTGCCTTTTATGTAATGACGTTCCATACTGAAAAAATCAATAAAATTTGCAGTCCAGTGTGTATAACAAGTTGCCTATTTAACGCAAAAATTCACTAAATGGTAGTTTTCACTTTTCCCTATCTCACCGTTTGTCTATAGTGTAGAAAGTCAATGGTAATACTCGTCGCCAAAATGTTATATCTTCAGACCAGGAGTGTCAAAATAATGTATCCAGACTGGCTTAATTATTATAAACCTTGAATTAATATGCAGACAATAAAATCACATTTATTGAAGAGACAAAATTATTTAACAACTGAAGTTCGACAAACTACTGTCAAGGCAATCTTTTTTTTTAAAATCATCACCTTATGAAAAACTAACAAAATACAATATAAAATAAAGTAATATTTTCAAAGTCACAACAGTCACAGAACGGGGGACTAAAGCAAGAGATGGAACCTTATTTTTAAGGGATAGATCTTCAAGGTCTGTTGAGCAATCAAATATGAAATTGGGTCGAACTTATATCCAGTTCCAAAAACTAGTATTTTGTTCTAAATTATAAGAGAAGGATAGGTACTTAAAGGGTTAAGGTCAAATTTTACACACATAGAAATCCTATTTCAAAATAAATTATTCATAGACCTTTGATTTATACCAAATTATGCAGCTAAATGTTAATGAAAAGGTAGAGGAAGCTTTCTTCTCGTCTGAAACTTTACTCTAATTAGTAATTTTATATTGAAATATTCACAATTCTTTGATTCGTATTAAATAATGCAAGCGTCCATTTATTTATAAGGCAACGGTGGATATCACTCATCGTAGTTTATAATGGGAGACCGTCAAAGTTGTGCGTATTTCTCAACTGCAAGAAAGTACGCAAAACTAACTGGTTTGATATTAACAAAATCTATTAGTACGTGGGAAATAGTTTACTGTTACCTTTTACTACTTGTCCTTTACTTTCACGCTTTTCTTATTTGTTGTAAGGTGTTTGAAGGGTTAGATATGACTAATACCAACGACATCATTCCCTCTCTTGGATACATGAATGGTGTGAGTTTCCCAGTAATACTGTTGACTAAATGTATCTACTCTTTTAGTAATTCCTCGAATGACCGTACTTAGATGGCACAGAGCAAAACTGGCGGATATACTAGCTATGCTCGAAGATACCAATTTTGGCGATCATGAACGGGGTAGGAAGTTAATGGAGTCATTAAAAAAATTCACAAAATTGGTGGTAAGTTAATGCGCTGTGATGTAACATAATATCCCTCCCCAAGTTTCAGGTAACAGTTTTTCTAACCCCCTGTTTATTGTCTGGCTCCGTCGTTATTTGGTATATTACCAAAGCAACTCGCTTACCGTTAGGTTTAATGCCAAACTGGGCTTTAAATTTTAGTTTTACCGGTTGTCTCATGCTCCAATTAACTACACTTCCTTTCATCGGACACGAATACATCACGCAAGACTGTTTAAAGGTTACGATTCTTCTTCAGCTTCAAAAGCATTACAAAAACTTACGAGAAAATATTGGCAATGTTATGGAAAAAAGTCGACAATTATGGCACAAGAAAATGGAAGGACCGGTACCATGGGAGTATTTGCGAGTGGAGATCAGAGAAGTCAACAAATATTGGGATGTGATTAATGAAATTTCGCAAAAGACTGAACATGTTTTCAACCTACACGTATTGTCAACGGTCATCAATTACTCTTTCTATCTGTGTATTATTTATTTTGGACTCAGCAATGTAAGTTCTTCAAATCCAAACCGTAACCAAATTGATTTTCTCCAGATTCTTATGTTTAGCGTTGACTTCTGGTTAATCGTAGCGTACCTGATGGCACCTTCTTTTTTGCTGATCGGTGATTGCTGTCTCACGCAGCTAGTGATAACGGAAAGTGAAGAAGTTGCTGATACCTGTTACGAAATTGACTTTGTTGGTACCGATTTGCGATTCCAAAAAGGTTTGATGTACATGATTAGAAAAGCGCACAGACCCGTCAAATTTACCATTGGAAAATTCGCACCATATTCCATTATTACCCTTGTTGTGGTAAATATCACCGTCAATACCAAAGAGTTTTTATTCATCATTATTCTTTCAGATAGCGAAGGTGTCATTTTCGTATTTCAGCTTCTTGAAAAATGTCTCCTAAAGCAAACACTCTGTATAATATATAACCCTGTATAGGTACTGCTAAATATTACACTTGAGTTAATAAAAAATATATTTGCACTGAACCGCTTTCTTCTGTAGAGGTGGAAACCTCTTTGCGGCCACCAATTGGGAATTACCCACTAAAACTGCTCCTTGTCTCGTGTTTATGCTGCCTGGGAACCGTTTGCACATAGTTTTCATCTGCATGCCATCTGTTTACTTCGCGTGTCCCGCCCATTCTTCCAAAGATCATTCTCGGATCTCATCCCTGTATTTGGCGTATTCTTTGCTTCACCAGGCAATTTACAACACATATTTCCTCTTTAGATGAGGTTCTGTAAGCACAACACATCCTTAGCTCGATTTTTCGTTGCACCCTTTCTAGCATGAATAGGATATTCTTTACTTTGATGGCTTGCATCCACGGTGGAGCTGCATGTAGGAATATCAAGTGATTGACTGCACCCAGCACTCTTCTTTTAGCAGTAGTTCCCTCCACGTCCCCACGTTAGGTAGTAGCCAGCGCTCACTCACTCCGCTTTGTCCACCACAATGTGCCCCCAAAATGTCAAAGTTCTCTCGATATATACCACAAGGTAATTTACCTCTTTCCGGAGATGATTATTTGATTGCTTATTCTTAGCTCTATTTGGCGCTTTTCTTCTCCACGTAAATAATATTGTCTCCGTTTATTCCGCAACTCTGTAATCTCTCGTATAAAACTCTCTAGAGCCCATATCGCTTTATTTTCCATTTAATCTTTTGTCTACGGCTATTTTACATCTCAGTATCTGGTCGCACACGATGTTCCAGAGCAGTGGTTCCAGCACTGACCCCTGTGGTACTCCCAGACTTACCCGCGTCGACTCATCTCCACCTCTGTATCTGTCAGCTGTAGATATATGTTTTCAGCTTAAATACTACTACTACTATATCCCTAACTTTAAGCTCTTTAATAATTTGCTCCCAATGACAAACAGCAATACCCTCGAGCTTGTGTGGACATGATGGAACAATAGGCAATGACAAAGCCGACTGGCCTCAAAACAACCGTGTTATGGCTCTAAACAATTTATCAACTCAAGACACCCAAGCCCGGCACAAGACTAGGTGGGACTTGATGTTAGATTGTCGTCATGCGAGAAAGGCCTTCAGGGGACAATCTTGCAGCCTGGCACGTTTTTGCACAGGGCTATCAAGAAAGAACCTGCGGCTACTTGTGGAAATACTTTCTCATCACTGTAAATTATACAAGCACATGCAGTGCATGGGCAATGGGCATGGTAGAAACACCATCCTGTAGAGGATGCTACACAAACGATTAGACGGTGCACCACATACTTTGTGAGTGTTCCGTACTTGTCGAATTAAGACATGGCTACGATTAGAGGCGGTCCCCTTCCAGCATCCTCAGGTTTATCTCACGTGTGGGATCGCTTGAGTGACATTGAGGGATCGGACGACTCTAATCAGGGAAGTGACACAAAGGGCCCGCAGAATCCAAAAACCCCATGACGTATGTAGTGTTGATCGTGTTTCGTACATCTATTGTAATTAGTAGACATAGTGTACTCTGCAATCTCCAGGTTCCGCTTTCCCTGCTTCTGCTATTGTTTTATTGCTCCTATTGTGGACCCCCCCCCCCCCCCCCCTTTCTGAACCCCAATTGGGTTCTCCGACAACTCTCTGTCCCTTTCTAGCTTCACGGTCAGTCTGTCAGTTATTGTTATTATCCTTTCAAGTATTTCAGGGTGTTCAGCAACCATATTGGTCTGTTATAACCCGGCTCCATATTATTCTTCCTGGTTTTTTGCTGGGAGTATCTCATCCTACGAGCCACCTCCCATTTGGGCACCACCTACACCACCGTCACCATTTCTAGGAATCTTATTATTCTTCAGTATGCTTGCGGTATTTCCCACCTTTTCTCCAGTTATCATCATGTGAGGTGTGTATTCTGTTCTTCCCTTTTGGCTATATTTTTTAATTTGTGACATGCCAAGATTTACCGTATCGGTCATTCTCAGCCTTTGTGTGACGAGTCCCCAGGGATCGTTCTCAATTTCCCCGCACGGGCTGTTCTCCGCGCGTTTCCCTTAACAGTTTTTATTTGTATACGCAGGTTCCTCTTATGCTTCATGTAGTAATTCTACAATCTACATGTCTTCCGTTCGCGCGTCGTATACTTCATCCTCGTAATATTCCTCCGCACCTTGGTATACCTACAGGTCCCTCGTCACTTGCATGTTCTAATTCCACCAATTTGCTTGCTTTTGTCCGCACCTTTGTTGTTGTCTCCTTTATAGTTTCTGAAACTGCCATTTCTGACTCCTCTGTAGTATTCTCTTCGCGAGCGTTTTCGAGTTCTTTTAGTTTTTGCTTGAACTTCTCCACGTTCATCTTTCGATACTATATCCTCTTTTATCTCTTCTAGTCTCTTGATGTTTACTCTCGATTTTAAACAGAATATTTTTATGGGCCTCTTCTTCCAGTACTTGACAGTCAGTTATGTTCGATGCGAAAGGATTTAATAAAAACTCAATCACTTTTATTGCTAGAAGAAAATTCGACTGTGGAAAATGATTCAAGATGAGTCGTTTTTCGATAGGTAATCCTCTAAGGCTAATCAGATGAAAGTAAAGGGAGACGAAACATGTACAGTCGTCCAGCTGGAGAAGGATGGGTAAACTAGGGTGTGTTCGGAAGGAACGGAATAAGAGTGCCGAGGTGGAGGAAAGAGGGAGCAAACGCCCTAACAACCTGATGCAGAACAGTCGTAATCGAATTCACGACCTTCAGAATAGGGACTTAACGTGGCAACTACTTGACCAGTTCGTCGATTTAGAGTGTCTGTTGCTACTGATTGTAAAGCTCCAGCAGTTGGTGGGACGATCAAGGCTCAGGGTGTGTAGGCAACATAATGCCACCCATGTACAGTTTACCCCCGAGTACACCACCTCTGCTGCCTTGGTTTTTATCTCTTCCTCGCAAGCGACGCGAATGTCTAACAGTACAACTGAGACATGGTGCTAAAAGTGTTTCTCCATCTCAATTACTTTCGTATTCTCCTGAACCCGACGAGTTTCTGTAATTTGAGTATTGAGTTGACGCCTTTGAGAGGTGATCTGAATCTTGCGATGGAGGATGGGAAAAACTTTTACGCCACTGCCTCCTTGGAATAGTTTCGGACAAACGTAGACATCTATAGATTCATGTTAGGATCTGTTGCATGTCCTCGATGCTGTTGCATGTCCTCGATGCTGTTGCATGTCCTCGATGCTGTTGCATGTCCTCGATGCTGTTGCATGTCCTTGATGCTGTTGCTGTTGGTTGTGTTTTTGCCCATTCTCTGCTGTTCATATATTGAGGACATATTGACTGACTGACACTGTCAGGCCTTTTTTCACATTGTAATTTAATTCCGAATTCAGGTTTAGAAGAACCATCGTCATCACTGCCTTTAAATGAGATAAATTTATTGCAAATCATATTTTATAATAAATACAGATAATAAATTAATTACACTGATAATAAACTACTTCAACTTTTTCTCGTCATCATTTAAGATTCTCCTTATAAGGCGGTAGAGAGATCGAACGAGTATATAAAGAATATATACGGAGAAAGTAAAACCAAACAGCAACACTGCAATTACATCGAGAAGCAAATACTGGTACCAAGGTATATCCAGTAAGGGGCTTCGAAGATGTGCTGCACCTTTATGACGGATTACGTACTCAGACCACCAAACGGCACGTTCCAATCCAGTCATGGGCTGATCTTGTACCAAGGCTGCCAGTTCCTTTATTCTATTTCGGTATTTTGGATTTTTAATAACTTCCAAAATTTTCGCTTTAAAATCATTTTTCTCCAAAGCAGTGTACTCGACCGATAATCCCATACCCTTGGCCACCATTCTTTTAGTGTTAGCCGCTTGGTCAGCAAAGAAAGGCATACCAACTATCGGAACACCAATATGAATTGTTTCATCGGACGACTGCAGACCTCCTTGTGTTATAAATAATTTTATATTAGGATGCCCTACAAGAGTGAACATTAGGATGCGTTGAAACCTTTACTTATAACTCACTTAGTACATCTTGTTGAGGTAGCCATTTTGATATAATCACATTATCTGGTTTATTCGGTAAATTTTCCGCTTCAAATTTCCACAAGACTGTATAGGGTAGCTCCGAAAATGTTTCCAGTATCGTGGTACGCGTCTCCATTGGAATGTCTTTGCTTTTGACATTGGAACCCAGACTGAAGTAGATAAAACCATTCTCTGCGTTATCCAACTTTTCCTTTAAATCCTGTAAAACGAATCAGTTGGAAAGTGTATTAAAAACTGTCATACATACATGGGGGAGGGGTTTAGGTGGTCTTAGATGTGATCCGCCTCCAATTTGAACAACGGTTGGGACCAAAGGTCGAATTTTGTGTAAAATAGGGTCGCTATTTACAAATAACATGCTAGCATTTCCCATGAGATCATCGACAGATGGATAATTCTCTCCAAAGTATTTTTTGACCAACTGATCTTGAGAAAAGGAGCTATATGCTATAATTAAGTTCATCACGTTGGTAGAGATTACGCTGCCGAGTCTTTGTGAAAATGACATATTTTCATCGTAAGGATATATGGCATCTGGGAACAACACTGGATGGGTTGGATTTCCCATTGATTTGTATAGACTAGTAAATCCATCCATAGATACCATAGAAATAAATGGACATTGAAACTTTTCGGCGAAAGCGAACATCGCGGGTGTCACTGACTCAATGATCGCCAAATCAAATTGTTGGTCACTTTTAAGAAACGATTGTAGGCTTGCATGTCTCAGCTGTTCATCTGTTATGTCTAAACCTTGTTCCAACAAGGCCAATATGCCTGTAATCGGATTATCGTTAAAAGCTAGTACACTTTTCATAATGATTTTGTCCCATGCTTCGTAGGAAAAGTGTAGATCAATCTCAGTCAGATTGGTAAGCGTGGGATCCTTAATTGGATCCGTAGTAATCGTCGTCACTTGATGCCCTCTTAATGATAATTCTCGCCATAAAGGTTGAAAGACTACCTGATGGCTAATGGAAGGGGTTGGTACTATGCCCAGTATTCTTGCGGCGTCGGTGTCGCCTGTATGGGTGAAGAGCACCAAAACAATAAGTAACCGTACAATTATTTTCATTTCAACACCGTAACGTTTACTTTGCATTATATTTACTGTTGTACTCGGTTTAAATACAAATCTAAAATCGTTATCTTTCCACTTATAGGAATGATATTAATAACTTCACAATGACGATAACAATACCAATTATCAGCAAATAGGAATCATGATTTTGCAGTTTTTCATTGTAAAATGACATTGACACGATTCAAGCATTATCACTAACCACAGCACTGACTTACGAATCCATCATGGTCTTTCACTTCGAACTTTTTAAATATCTTAACCTTTTTGCTTATACTGCCTTCTTGGTTTGTTCCTCATTTGCAAGATAGGATCATTTCAGTTGTTTGACTGCGATGTACCAAAAGGTACATCTTGTTCGATTAGTATAAATAGGAAATTAACTCATTTGATCCTGGTAATCCATCAGGATCAAATTCAGTATAACAATTTATATTCTAAGTACTTAGCGTGGAGTACATTCCAACTTGGGGGTAGTTTAGTATGATCTTTATACCCAAACCAAGCAAATCAATTGAACAGTACTTGCACAGTATGAATTTGGTGGAATCATCATCTTGAAGAGGATGCTATACAGGGAAAGTTCGAAAGTGCCTTGTACTTGTCCAACTGAGACGATCCACGTGGAGGAATCTTAGTCGAACGTGGTTACGATTAGAGCCGCTTCCCCATCCAGCAGCCCCAGGTGTAACTCGTGCGGGGTGACTTGAGTGACGTTACGGAGTCGAACGACTCAATATGGCAGGTAGCGTAAAGGAATAATAAGGTCTACTTCTACATGTCCGCCCTCTCATGGTTATCCAGGATCCCAATAAAAATACTGTTAGGGAGGGGCGTACATATTGAACATCCGAAATGGCGATGCATCTGCTTGTTAAAAGACTGGATAGTGTCATAAATTGAAAGGCTGCATCTAAAAGCACCAAAAATCGACTACCTACAAAGGCAGGGTACCTACTCTAAGAGGCGTGTTGTAGATGGATCAAGTTCATGCTTAAGGCCTTGGTACATTCAATCTTGCAAGGTACAAATTACATAGACAACTGGAAAGAAAATGTGTTATATTCTCTATTGTGGAACTTGGTTGCAGAAAAATTCGATCGTCATCATATTACACCAGGTCAAATTTAGAGCTCCAAAACCACTTCTTCGCGGGCAAAAGTGAATATGGCAATGCAAAGCGCGCAAGAAAATCCCTTCATAGAGAGATCACTACTGATTTACCTAAGATTAAGATGATACAAAAATTGTCTAGTAACCATTCATGGGAAGATATGGGACAACACTGAACCAAAATATCCCATTGGTAGCTTGATTTGGTTCACAAACAGATAGAAAACCTTACGCGCACTCGTACAGGCGTTTATGGAATAAAATCAAGGGTGAACTATGGTTCGGCTAAAAGTTTCAGGAATCATCTGTCTGAGAGAAACCCCCTGTGGATTCTGGATTGTGGATTACGATAGGAGAACTGATGATGGTGGAAGGAGAAGCGGCTCTTATCATATCCATGTCCGGCCAGGATACCCCCAACATGGGTCGTCTCAGTTGTACAAGTGCGGGACACTAACAAAGTATGTGGTGTATGTAACATCCTCTACAAGATGACAATTCTACCAAGCCTATGCGGTGCATGTACTTGTTTCCTGCATGTGCTTGTTTAGTTTACAGTACTCAGAAAGTATGCCCACAAGTAGCCTCAGGTTCTTTCTTGATTGCAAAAAGACGCCAGGTCCCTCTGAAGTCAGTGATTTGGTTAGTGACAATGCTTGATTCGTGTCAATGAAGATTGTCATTTTTGAATGAGAAGCTGGAAAATTATGCCAAATCATTATAGTATCCGCTGATAAGTATTCTTATCGTCATTGTAAAATTTGTTAATAGCATTCCCATAAGTGGAAAGATAACAATTTTTGATTCATATTTAAACAGAGGACAGATTATATTATTAAAAAAGTGAACGTTACGGTATTGAAATGAAAATAATTGTACGGGTACTTGCTATTGTGGTGCTCTTTATCCATATAGGCGATGGCGCAAGAATACTGGGCATAGTACCAACACCTTCCATTAGTCATCAGGTAGTTTTCCAACCTTTATGGCGAGAATTATCATTAAGAGGACATCAAGTGACAACGATTACTACGGATCCAATTAAGGATCCCACTCTTACCAATTTAACTGAGATTGATCTACACTTTTCCTACGAAGCATGGAACAAAATTATTATGAAAAATATACTGGCTTTTAACGATAATCCGATTAGAGGCATATTGGGCTTTGTGGAACAAGGTTTAGACATAACAGATCAACAGCTACGACATCCCAGCATGCAATCCTTTCTTAAAAGTGAGGATAAGTTTGATTTGGCAATCATTGAGTCAGTGGCACCCGTAATGATCGCCTTCGCCGAAAAGTTTCAGTGCCCATTTATTTCGATGACGTCTATGGATGGATTTACTTATCTATACAAATCAATGGGAAATCCAACCCATCCAGTGTTGTTCCCAGACTCAATATATCCGTACTATGAAAAAATGTCACTTGCACAAAGACTCGGAAGCGTAATCTCTACCAACGTGATGAGTATAATGATAGCATATAGCTCCTTTTCTCAAGATCAGCTGGTCAAAAAGTACTTTGGAGAGAATTATCCATCTGTCCAACATCTCATGAACAATGCTAGCTTGTTATTTGTAAATAGCGATCCGATTTTACACAAAATTCGACCTTTGGTCCCAACCGTTGTTCAAATTGGAGGCGGATCACATCTAAGAAAACCTAAACCCCTCCCGCATGTATGTATTATAGTTTTTAATACACTTTCCAACTGATTCGTTTTACAGGATTTAAAGGAAAAGTTGGATAACGAAAAGAATGGTTTTATTTACTTCAGTCTGGGTTCCAATGTCAAAAGCAAGGACATTCCAATGGAGACGCGTACCACGATACTTGAAACATTCTCCGAGCTACCCTATACAGTCTTGTGGAAATTTGAAGCGGAAAATTTATCGAATAAACCAGATAATGTGATTATATCAAAATGGCTACCTCAACAAGATGTACTCAGTAAGTTATAAGTAAAGGTTTCAACGCATCCTAATGTTCACGCTTATAGGGCATCCTAATATAAAATTATTTATAACACAAGGAGGTCTGCAGTCGTCCGATGAAACAATTCATATTGGTGTTCCGATAGTTGGTATGCCTTTCTTTGGTGACCAGGCGGCCAACATTAAAAGAATGGTGGCCAAGGGTATGGGGTTATCGGTTGAGTACACTGCTTTGGAGAAAAATGATTTTAAGGCGAAAATTTTGGAAATTATTCAAAATCCCAAGTACCGAAATAGAGTAAAGGAACTGGCGGCTTTGGCCCAAGATCAGCCCATGACCGGATTGGAACGTGCCATTTGGTGGTCTGAGTACGTGATCCGTCATAAAGGTGCGGCACATCTACGAAGCCCCTTACTGGATATACCTTGGTACCAGTATTTGCTTCTTGACGTAATTGCAGTGTTGCTGTTTGGTTTTACATTCTCCACATATATTCTTTATATACTCGTTCGATCTCTCCTCCGCCTTATAAGGAGAAACTTAAATGATAACGAGAAAAAGTTGAAGTAGTTTACTATCAGTGTAGATAATTAATTTATAACTATATTTATTATAAAATATGATTTGCAAGAGATTTATCTCTTTTAAAGGCAGAGATTACGATGGTTCTTCTAGTAGCATCCACCTTCAAAAGCGTAGGATAGTCGAGCGAGGTGCTAAAGATCTCGTGTGAAAGCCAACCTCTCCCTTTAATGGTTAAAAGAGGTGATACCAACTTCTCACCACTATGAAATGCTACATATCTACAGGTGATCCAAGAAAACAGTATTCGAAAGCTCCGTAGTTTGTAACTTGGGTTGCGAGCGAACCTGATGGCCTGGTGGTAGTTCATTCGTGCACGGAAGTAGAAAATCCTTGTCAGATCTAGTGAATCCTGCCTATACATAATAAAAAAAAAGAACTCGGCGCTACAGTTTACTTATACTTAGCCTCGGAAGGGAGAATGGCTCTCATACTTATAATCTCTTGGTGGCACCTAAGGTGCATGTTGGTTGGGGCGCATCGGAAATCGTATTAACGCCGTATCCTTTATGTGTCTATCGCACAATCTTTTAGAAGAAAAGACATTAGACTGATTGGACGATATATCTGAAAGTGATGCAGCCCATATAGGTTCTCACTAGGTGAACAACAATATCCCCATTGTAGGAGATCTGGTATTATGCTGTTCAATCCTGGTGGTTTGTATGCTGAGAACGATTTCACCGCCCACATCCACCATCTGGTCGGAAACCGTCCGGTAATGTTCCGTGGGAAGGAAGGGGACTGCCTCTGGCCAGATAGGGTATGGTGTAGTGGTGACTCTCTCAGTATCTCAACTGTCTCCGAGGCTAGCTAGGTTATAGTGAGGATCTTCGGTTAGGATTTTGTTTAAGCGGAATAGAGGCCTGCTCAAACGACCCCCATGATGGAGTTGGGCGGAAGATCTACTTCGGTTGTAAGTCTGCAGGACTCAATAAGTCCTCCAGAAGAGTGCTCTCTTAGTCTTTTTCCAAGGAGATGTTTGTGTAAGGGAATGTCCACAATTTTGCGATTACAGTAACTCCTTTGGACGTCTCCCTTGTGGTTCATTTTAAAGGATCTGACATAATAGCTTCTGGAGCGACTTCCCAGCAAACACACATATAAAATATACATACAACATATGTAAAATTAAAGTAAATACCCCTACACATGCTTTTTTATATCTCAAGTATGTAAGTATTCTTTAATAAAGTTATATAAACCGTGTGTCACACATTACATATATTTTACATAATAGTATAGAAACTTACGGATATTCTATATGCAGAAATTCATAATATACATACAGATAATTACATAGGTATTACTCATGAAATTCATGTGCTGTCATATTTACATGATTAGATATTGTACGTTATATGTAAAATTTTGTATGTAAGAGGTATTACATATTTTGTAAGTATGCCGTCTGTAAATATAATTAGAAATTATCATTAAAAAAATAAAAAAATAAAGTGCGTTTCTATTTGCACCGCATAAGTAATCGCACGCGCGTGTTATCTATAACGCCAAAAATTGTAGTTCACGTACCTTTAATATTAGATCCGTATCGACTAAAATGCGTCTAATTTATATAGAAAATAAATTAAACCCTGGTCATTTTTAACATAAAGGTAGGTATAATCATTGAATAAGACTTCACTCAACGATATAATCAAACAAAATTTAAACTAATAACGTGAAACAGCACAAAGTTACGAAGTACGAAATAAAAAGAAGAAATGTTTCAGTTTAGCGCAGTGGTACAAGGTCGGATACAAAGAAAACACATGTCGGATTTCGGAATTAGCAACGTCCACCCGAAAAGGTTCGAATCCGGTTAAGGGAAACTTTTCAAGCAAGTATTTATATATGTATATCATAATAAACTGTCGGCTTTCAGTTTAGGTAAAAACGGGTCGTGCTAGAATTAAGTTAATTATAAAATGTTCCATTTTTTATTTTTTTATGGAACTGTTTAAATAATTTTTTACATTGATAATAATTACATTATGCTCGATGCCATTTTGTCATCGCAACGCTTTTACAACTAATATTTTTTATGTAAATATATATAGATAAAACGTATATTAATTCATGTACTACAGATATAAAAGAATTTACATCTAATAGACATATATATTATATGCCAAATTGCTGACATCCTGACATTCATTATCTCTTATATGTATATCTTCCAGTTTTATGTAATTCTAACACGCTCTTACATAATTTGTATGTATTTTATTGTTTGCTGGGTTGCCAGTTCGTTATATAGAGATACACGCTGAGGCCAGACTAGGATCAATCACAGTCTGACATCGGGTAGTTATGAACGTGGGTTCACTGTTCCGATTGAGTATCTCTAGGTTAGTACCTATTTGTGCTGTATTGTATCTGTGTGGATACTTTTGAAAGACACTAGGCATCCAAAGATAGAAATTACTGGGATTTGATAGAACGAAACAGAAAGGTTTAAATCTCTCCTCAACTAAGACTCCATGTCGTTTCCCTAAGGATATTTATGGTGTTTGCACAAACTGAGTCAAGCCGAAATACCGCAGCAGTGGACTACAAAACCAGTATCACAGAATTATCATTATCGAAACGCATAGGCAACACTCAATTACGACTGTGTTTTTCCAACGGACCTCAATTGGCACCCCATTCAGTCATTCACATAGGTTACATAACATTACGTTCGCTTAATGGACTTTCGTCCACATAATCAAACTAGACCGATTGTTTGTTCGAGTAAACGAGGTGAGCGAGACGGTGATGAAGGGATTACTGCCCTCCAACGGCTTGCGCCTGTTTACAATGTCATTATATTACCTTTAAGGAGAAACTTAATTAAACGCAACTATAATTAATTAACCAACAGAAACGTTACAAACTAATTTCAATCTTTAATAATTAAGAGGCATAAGGCCTCACCTCTATACATGGAACATTGGGCTGTTTATATGTATACATTTCATATTGTTTTTTCTTTTTAAATCAGTGACATGCCCCTTCCTACGTTATAATAGTATATTAAAGTATAAGTGGATAAACAGGTCTTTAAAACACGAGCGAGTTTTCAAGCACGACGGCGGAGCCGGAGTGCTTGAAATAGAGCAAGTGTTTTAAAGACCTGTTTATCCACGAATACTTTACGCTTTTTTTTTTTTATTGGTTCACTTTGAAATCATAAATAATGGTATTAAAATGGAAATAAGAACTAATAACGTGAAATGGTTGAATTCATAATGTGAAATCAGTATACCTTTCGTTGTCATGGAAATGAGAAAAACGGATTCTACCTAATATTTTATTTGACGTAACAAAGTACTCCTGCCAGAAGTGTCAGATCAATAACCAATAGAATTCACGTTTTTCAAATTGGTGATGTTGTCATGGCAACTTTAAAACACGCGGGTTTTTGAAAGTGCGGTTTAAACACGCTGGGGTGTGGTTTAAAAGGCTAAAATAGGAAAAAAATAATACAATAAGTCATCGATTTAATAAATAACTACCTACAACTAAATTATTACTTCAATTTTTTATCCCGGTTATTCAGCAGCCTTCTAATAAAGCGTGAGAGAAATCGGACAAGTATATAAAATGTATACGCCGTGAAAGCAAAACAAAACAGTAACACTGCAAAAACGTCCAATAACAAATACTGGTACCAAGGCATGTCCAGCAAGGGACTGCGTAGATGTGCCGCACCTTTATTCCGGATAACGTATTCAGTCCACCAAACGGCACGTTCCATTCCGGTCATAGGCTGATCTCGAACCAAGGCCACCAGTTCGTTTACTCTATTTCGGTATTTGGGATTTTGAATAACTTCCAAAATTTTCCCCTTAAAATCATCCTTCTCCAAAGTAGTGTATTCGACTGATAGCCCTACGCCCTTGGTTACCATTTTTTTAATATTTGCCGCTTGGTCACCAAAGAAAGGCATACCAACTATCGGAACACCAGAGTGAATTGTTTCATCTGACGACTGCAGACCTCCTTGTGTTATAAATAATTTTATATTAGGATGCCCTACAAGAGTGAACATTGGAATGTGTTCAAACCTTCAATTAGAACTCACTTAGTACATCTTGCTGAGGTAGCCATTTTGATATAATCACATTATCTGGCTGATTCGGTAAATTTTCCGCTTCGAATTTCCACAAGACTGTATAGGGCAGCTCAGAAAATGTTTCAAGTATCGTGATACGCGTCTCCATTGGAATGTTCTTGCTTTTGACATTGGAACCCAGACTGAAGTAAATAAAACCATTGTTGGCGTTATCCAACTGCTCTTTCAAATCCTATAAAGTGAATCGGTTGAAAATTGTTTTTAAACCTACGGTACTTACATGAGGAAGTGGCTTTGGAGGTCTTAGATGTGATCCTCCTCCAATTTGAACAACACTTGGGACGAGCGGTTGAATTTTATGGAAAATATTGTCGCTATTTACAAATAGCATGCTAGTGTTTCCCATGATCTCGTCGATAGATGGATAATTTGACCCAAAATGCTTTTTCATCAGTTGGTCCTGTAGACTGTTGCCGTACGAAGACGCTAGGCTAAATAGAAAGGTACTAACTACGCTACTGATCCTTTGTGACAATGACATTTCTTCATCGTATGGATAAATTACATCTGGATATAGTACTGGATGAGTTGGATTTCCGATTAAGTTATGAAGCCCGCTGTGACCAGCTGTAGACACCATAGCAATAAGTGGGCACTGAAACTTTACAGCGAAGGCGGACATGGCGGGCATAAACCCTTCAATGATTACCAAATCATATTTTTCGTCACTCTTCAGCAAAGCCTGTACGTTTGGATTACGCATCTGTTCATCCTCAATCTCAATAAGTTGCGTGATAAAGTTTATTATTGCTACTAACGCATTTTCCTTATAACTCAGTATGTTTACCATTATTTTCTTATTCCAAACGTCATACGAAGAATGTAAATCAATCTCAGTTAAATTGGTTAATGCCGGATCCTTAATTGGATCTGTTGTTAACGTTGTCACTTGATGGCCTCTTAATGACAATTCTCGCCATAAAGGTTGGAATACCACCTGATGACTGTAGGAAGGTGTTGGTACTATGCCTAGTATCCTTGCTGCGTTTCCTGCATGGACGAAAACTATCACACCAAAAAACACGTGTAGTATCATTGTTTCTACAAACGACACTGTCACGTATAGGTTTCATGTCCAGTTTAAATGGTAATCAAACATCGTTATCAATCTACCTACTTATATCAATGATTCGACTAAATTACACTTTCAATATTACAACGACGATAGATACTTATCTTTAAGTAAGTAACCGATTGAGAAATTTCCACATTTGTGGGATACTTAAGCTGTATTATTTACTAATTGTCATGTAACGCGCAAAAATAATTGGTTGATTACACGAAATCCTTGGACCTTCATTCTGCTCTATAGTTACAAAAGATGATTGTACAAAACCTTTAATTGCGATGACTTAGCACTACAGTTGTACTGCTCTTGTCATTTTAGTTGGAAGAAATGAGATTTTTACACCTAAACAACGCACTAAAAGGTCTAAAAATATCTCCATCTTTATTTGACTATCTTTCCTATTCTGAACTTGGTCGAAGTTCAGTACTTAAATGATGAAATTTAGCTGCAGGTGGAGTTTATAGAAGTAACATAAGCTTGTTAACCACTGAAGTATCTGTATCACAGTTTATTCAAGGTTCTAAATGTCTCTTGTTGGACTTTTTCTGCTTTATGTCGCTTTTATTCTTGATACTCATCATCCTACGGTCCTGATGGCATTCCAGCCTTCATAATAAAATTGTGTGGCGCGGGCTTGGTGGTACCCTTGAAAATTGTCTTTAATAAATCTATTTTGACTTCAGTTTTTCCGACTATTTGGAAGAGCTCAAGGGTGATACCAATATTCAAGAAGGGAGATAGCTCTCAAATAACCAACTATCGACCAGTTTCTTTAATTAATACTTTTGCAAAAACATTTTAATATGCTTTGCATGAACAAATATATATCCATTGTAAAAGTGAATTATCTCCCTTCCAGCACGGGTTTTTGCCTAAAAGGTCAACAATTACCAACCTTGTTAAATTCACGGCTATGGAGAGCCAGGGCGGAATGGACGTGGTCTACCTTGATTTTGCTAAGGCTTTTGTTAGGGTGGACCATGACATCCTTCTTTGGAAACTAACCACTTTTTATTTTTCATTTTCTTCTTTAAGACTAACGATTTCATACCTTAAGGGTAGAGAAAATTTTGTTCTCGATCCGAAATCTTTTCAAACATTAGTGGGGTGCCTCAGGGATCTGTTATAGGACCGATTTTGTTTCTTTTGTTTATAAACGATCTTCCAAATAAAATTAGTAAGTCTAATGTCTTGATGTTTGCAGATGATGTCAAGTTGTATCGTTCAATTTCTAGTAATCTTGATAGTAACTGGTTGCAGGCTGACTTGGCGGAGGTGGTCTTATGGTGTGATTTAAATAATATGAAATTAAATGTTGATAAATGCAAAGTTGTATCACTCACCACCAAAAATATTAATTATCCAGAATTATTATATTGCGTAGGTAATCTGCAACTTGAAAAAATAAATCAAATAAAAGACCTGGGAATTCATTTTACAAGCGACTTGTCTTTTAAATTTCACATGTTCTCAATGGTGAGCGAAACTTATAAACTTTTGGGATTTGTGAAAAGAAATACACGTCACTTTACAAAAATTGCTTCAATTATTTTATTATATAACAGTCTTGTCCGATCAAAACTTGAATGCGGCTCCATCATATGGTCCTCGTCAAGTCAGTACGCAACTAAAAAAATGGAGGTAATTCAAAACAACCTACTGAGGTACCTCTACTACAAAAAGAATAGAGTGTGCTGTCCTAGAGACACACCAACAAATATTTTAAGACTGGATTTTGAGTTTGAAAGGCTTAGTACCAGAAGAGACATCAGTACACTGATGTTTCTTTATAAAATATTAAATAATTTGATTGAGGCCCGTCACATCCTGGAATTACTAAATTTATATGCGCCCTCTGTTCGAATTAGGGGTAGGGATCTATTCCTTCCTCCGGTAGCTAGGACGGTGAGGCGTGCGGACTCCCCGGTCATTCGTATGCAAACACAATACAACTCGTTGACTCACAGGCTGGATATATTCAATACTAACTTGGTACAGATTAAAAAATTAAAATTTATATTACATACTTAATACCCGCTTTTAAGGCAAGCAGTGTTATATTTTATTTTATTTTTTATTATTTTACTAATCACAATTTTCTTTATTATTATGTATAAGTTGATATAGGCCCCGCAAAACAAAAAAAAAACATTACATGATTATTATTGTTAGTTTATTATGAAATGCATTGTGACTTTTTTGGAGTAAATGCTACTCTGTAGTCATTACATGTTAAAAAAAAGATAAATAAATAAATAAATAAATAAATATAGGTAGCTCTTCATTGTTGTTTATTTTCCCCCTTCAAATATTAGCGTTTTTCTTACGTATGTCCGAGCGTATCGTCATCTTTTTCTTGTTACGGTTTATCGTTTTATTATTCCTTAATTAGGCTTTGCTGGACGTTAAGCCCTCCCGCACACGCGGAATCTAAAGACTAGCTTTCTATTCCATCTTTTCCTCCACTACTTTCTTGGACCCCTAACTCCATATATTCTGTCTATCATAACTAAACTCGACTCTTTTCCTAATTCCCAAATTACCTCATTTAGCTCCATTTTACCTTGCAGTCCTGTCACTTCGTTTTAGTATTCTGTTCTTATTACAGACTCTAGCGGCTTATTGACAAAACAACCTTTGAGAGCGTTGGCTTATGAAGAATAAGGCTATTCTGTTTTCTTTCATTGTCTTTATGTATTTGATCTGTTACTGATCTTTCTGTTCTAAATCTGGCCTCTCCAATAATATTCTCAGTAGTTTTCGCAAATATACCACCTCCAAAAAGTGCTATACCTCGGTAAGATTGTCGTATCTTGTTGTGGACGCAGCAACACCCCTTTTAACATTTCTGGGAAAGTTCCCATACTGACTGGATGACCGGTATAACGTGGTTTTGCATTTTTTCTATGCTGTGACCACTTCTATGGTGGAGCATAACTGTAAACAGCTTCCTCTGTCGCTTTGGGCCGGTTTCACACATATTAAACACCTTCACATATACGCGGTTTCGATACGGATCATATTAGGTTTTGTGTTTTCTTCCGTGCACTTTGAGGTTAATTTAGATTTTAATAAAAAAAATTGAAATACATAGGTTTACAATGAGGTAATAATTTTACCTTGAATGTACAAGGTAAAGGTAATGATGTTTTACAAATTTTGAGACGCCATTGGAAGAAGAGCTCTGGAGACAGTTCAGGCCAAAGTTGTGTGCGTGTTCTCGTAGAATTGCACAGCGAATTTGTTTCTGGTAGGCCGAGGTAGTTTACTGCGGATTTTGCCGGCAGTGTAGGTATATATTTATTAGGGACAATCGGTGGAGTGCCAGATGAAGAGGGTATCGGTGGGGTACTACGTAGAGAGTCATCCCAGCAAACACATTTATATATAAAATACATATAAATTATGTAAGAGCTTTTTAGATTTATATAAAACTGGAAGAAAAATAAGAGATATTTAATGTCAGGATGTCAGCAATTTTCAAAATAATATATATGTCTATTAGATGTAAATTCTTCTACATGAATTTATATACGTTTTATGTATATTTTATGTAATATTTACATAAAAAATATTAGTTGTAAAAGCGTTGCGATGACCAAAATGGCAGCTACTCGAGCATAATATAATTATTATCAATGTAAAAAATTATTTAAGCAGTTCCATACAAAAAATGGAAAAACTACATTTTACGTGCAACCGTACTTTTAATTATATTTAACTTAATTCTTGCACGAACCCGTTTTTACCTGAACTGAAAGCCGACAGTTTATTATGATATACTTGCTTGAAAAGTGTCCCTTAACCGGATTCGAACTTTTGGGAGTGGGCGTTGCAAATTCCGAAATCCGACATGTGTTTTCATTGTCTCCGACATTGTACCACTGCGCTAATCTGTAACATCCCATTTTTTTTATTTCGTACTTGGTAACTTTGCGCTGTTTCGCGTTATTAGTTTAAATTTTGTTTGTTTATACCGTTGAGTGAAGTCTTATTCAATAATTATACCTATCTTTAATTTTATGTTAAAAATGACCAGGATTTAATTTATTTTATATTATTTATGTTCTATATAAATTAGACGCATTTTAGTCGATACGGATCTAATATTAAAGGTACGTAAACTACAATTATATTTACAGAAGGCATACATAAAATGAGTAATATTACATAATTATAATATTTTACATATAACGTACATAAATCTAATCATGTAAATATGACAGCACATGAATTTCATGAGTGATATGTAATTATCTAGATATATATATATTATATGAATTTCTGTATACAGAATATCCGTAAGTTTCTATACTATTATGTAAAATATACGTAATTGTGTGACATACGGTTTATATAACTTATTAAAGAATACTTACATACTTGATATATAAAAAAGCATATGTAAGGGTATTTACTTCAATTTACATATGTTGTATGTATATTTTATACCTATGTGTGTTTGCTGGGATAAATATATGATGAATGAGATGTAGGAGGAACAGGATGCTTTAAGCAGCCTGATTTTCTTTACAACTTTCAGTACCTCCATTTGAAAATCAACTGTGTCAAATTGATCGAAATCTTCAAGGGAATTTGGTGTATCCTGCAATCATTTCCACTTCAAAAGTATCTTTTTTCCTTATTTTTGATTCAGGTTTTTCAGCTGCTGCAGCATCATGTCGTACGCTTGGAACTAACTGTATAGGATTCTTATCATTTTCAACAGTTTCAACTTCAGGTACCTTTAGTTTTAGTTTCTCTTTTTCTCTTTTTGCCATCCTTTTTCTTATTTTTCTTTTGTTATTAGTATACTAAGCATTTTTGTTTTTTTTTTATTATTATATTGGTAACTATTTTATTTGTACCTTACTATGTTATATTACTTTAATGTTGTTCGTTATTGGACACCTGTCTGTAGAACAATAAAGTTAATATTATTATTAAAACAGATATATCCACAACATCGCCATCATTACCATTAACCATTATCACTGTATGGGAGTGTCCTCTGTATCTCTTTTTTCAAATATGTTGTCCAGGAATAGCAACCTCGATGCGTAAATGTAGACAGCGTTTGACGCCTTGTACGGGTCTCTCACTTCTTTAGAACGTGTTTACTTGAAAAAAAAAATTACTTCAATAATCACAATAACAATCAATCCCCCCCCCCTCCCTTACAGTATTTTAATCCAGTGGTTTTGCTGTTCTGTTTTAGATATTTGGCAAGTGGTTGTACTTGCTCAGGTTTGCATTGTGGGATTTCGACTATAAGCAAGATCGTCAGAGAGGTTTGTTCTGGACGGAACTACGATTGAAATTACTCCGGATAAGAAGAAATGGGAATTAATAAATTTGAAACTATCGCTTGATAGGGAACATTAGGATTGTCCACCCTCTCAACTCGATGCATATCATCTATAAAGGATATTTGTCTATAGTTTTGATGGTAGTAGCTCATGCAGAATAACGATTTGTTTACGCTAATTCTGGAGCGTATCGAAAGGACTGCGACTCTAACGTTTTCTAAACTATGCACTGTGGAGATCTATCATTACGTCACTATGGATATATCTGAGGATTGCTTTGCATAATTTTGTACGATACCGAGATGGTTTTGAAGTAGAAAATACAGAAATAGTATAAAGAGTCCGAATGTGAGGCCTACGTGCGCGTGGACCTTCGCAATCCAGAATCTTGTATTTCCTCCCCATTATTTTTTAACCTCTTTTTCTTTCCGGGTCCATCCCCAAAGGCTATCCTGTGGCTGTACACCGCTGTGATTAAACCTATGTTCTGTTATGGTGGCCTAGAACCAGACTCTACAACAGAAGCACTTTTTAACTATGTGGAAAGACTAGCGTGTCTTACGTGCACAGGGGCAATACGAACAACCCCTACAGCCGTCATGGAAGCCCTCCTGGGTCTGCCTCCACTGGATCTCCACGTGAGACCGCAGGTCATGCAGACAACCTTGCGTTGAAAAATTAAGGGCTGTTGAACAGCAGAGGTATTGAGGTGGGCCACTCTCGAATTCTGGGTAAGGCAGTCGCATACTAGAAGGAGGATCTGACTCACTTATCCCTCGATTCATACTAGGCAAAAACTACCACATCTCCTTTGATGCGGATGCGGCATTCCAGCCAGACATATCCATCTTCACAGATGAATCTAAAACAATGGAACGAACAGGCACAGGAATATATTATTCCAAAGAACTGAACTTCCATATCAGCCAACCAGTAGGCAAAATTTCGACTGTCTTTCAGGCAGAACTAGCAGGAAAGACGTATACTTAGTGCAAAAATAATTCTCATGCACAGCATAAAGAATAAAATGATCAAAATGTCCAGTGACAGCAGAGCCGCTCTGCAGGCACTAGGTCAAAACTGGCCGCGGCCGACTGACCGTGGGACAAGTGGTCGCGGCCGACTGGCCGCGAGACAAGTGGCCGACAGGACAACTGGCCGCGAGACAAGTGGCCGCCAACTGCTTCTCTGTCGCCGATTCGACGTCGCCGTTCCGCCGTCGGGACAGTTGGCCGTTGGTCAAATTCGCCGTAGGAACGATTCGCCATACAAATCGAAAATAACTTTTAATTTTGAGGGACTGATATCAATTGAAAAAACTATACTAAACCTACCTCTAACCTAAGCGCCTGAGTGGCAATATACGCTTAGGTTGGCATTTTTTTAAGTTTCAAAAGCTGATTAGTATCATATTCCCGTTTTTGAATCAATTGAAAAAAATATACTAAACCTAAATTTACTAAGAGTAAATTATTTTGATGAATACTTCTAAATCATCTTCCAACGGCGAATCGTCCCTACGGCGAATTTGACCAACGGCTAACTGTCCCAACGGCGAAACGGTGACGGCGAATCGGCGAAGGCAAACCGGCACCGCGGCGGCGAATAGTCTCTAATCGATTTCACTATCAGTTTGTTTGTTTTCAATAAATTATTTATTTGAAGTCAAGTTGCACTGGCAGCGACGCGACGACCACTTGTCCCGGCAGCTCCTTGTCTCGAGGCCAGTTGGCCCGGTGGAGCCGGCTGCGGCCGGTCGGCCGCGGCTACTAGTCCCATCCCGTGGTTTCCGAGTATCGCCAAGTACTAGAGCAAGTGATAAACAGCAACCCCCTTGAGCTCGTATGGGTTAAGGGGCATGCTGGAACAACAGGCAATGAAAAAGTCGACAAGTTAGCCCGACTAGCCTCAAAACAACCGTTTTATGGTCGAGAGCCGGCTCTTCCAGTAACAGTATCAACTGTAAACAACTTAAAAACTCATGACACCCAACCCCAGCACAAGGCTAGGTGGAACTTGATGTCAGATTGCCGTCACGCGAGAGGAGACCTTCAGAGGACCATCTCGTAGCCTGGCGCGTTTTTGCACATGGCTATCCAGAAAGAACTTGCCGCTGCTTGTGGGCGTAGGTATTTTCCCGTCCAGCGTCCTCAGGTTTATCTCACATGTGAGATGACGTTGCGGGATCGAACAACTCTAATGAGGGAGGTGGCACAAAGAGCCCGAATAGGTGGTCTACGTTCGCGTAGACTTCTGACCACCCTCCCATCGTAATCCAGAATCCAGAATCCTCCTTTTAACTCTTGTTAATTTTTATGTTCCTCATATTTGACATTTTTCAAACTTATGGACTATCTCAGTGTTTCTAGTGCGTTCATAGTTTTTATTCATTTAAATTGATTGTTAGATACCAAGTATTTGTTGTTGTTAACATGTTAATCTTAATAAAATTTGTTAAACGAACACATATAATTAGCAAAATGTATTGAGCGGTATTGAATTCAATATTTGTAAAAAAGTAAAGAACACTGTAATGTATTATTAGATAATAACGCTTATTGCAACTTAAAATGAAAACTTTTCTAGTTTTCAATACTGTTGCAAGAAAATAAACTGAAAGTTTCTCTATGAATATTAAGCTACTAATTTGCTTGTCATATGGCATCGGTCGCAACAGAAATAAATAAATTAACATGTTATTTTATCTGCGGTCGCAGTTAAGAAACAACTCTTTAAACGTGATGGCGACTGAAAAGTTAAAAATGGCGAACTATTTTACTAGGATGAGAAAGGTTTCCAGGTTAACGGGTTTATTTCTAAGCGAAAGTCTTACAAGACCAGAAAAAGTTATTTTGTGGATCGTTCCATCATTACTGTACGTTTATACATCATTGGTACTAATAAGAGATTGGAATTCAGATATTGGTGACTTTCTGTACACAAGTGCCCTAGTAATAGGTAAGTAATTTCTTACCCTTGCACTTGATGATTATGTTTATGCAGTTGTGCCACGTATCACAATTATGAGATTGAAACGGACAAAATTGGCTCATGTACTGATGATGATAGAGAAATTGGGTACCTTTACGGTAGGGTACTCACAGGAATTAGACGAGTCTCTACAAAGAAACCTCAATAGAGTGGTAAGTTGTATGTACCAGTGTCGGCTTACGTACAAAGTAAAGCAGATGCACACAGAGAGATCTTCAAATTTAATATTCTTCCACTTCTGGTTAAAATACGAGTGAAAGATACTTATAGGTACTGTAAGTGACACTCCATATAATTTTTTTGCGATTACACGAGTCCAAGTCAAATTTTTCGGTAACATTGTATTCATCTTCAACTTCCTTGCATGGTCGATGTGACATTGCAAGGGTCGTCTATTTCTCCAAAACGCGATCGTCTTGCGTGGGGGCGCTTTCCTTTTTTACGACTCAAGCCGTGGAGCCTCGAGATGGCAGAAATCCAGTTGCGTGCAGAGCACGTTTGATAATACCAAACAGGATTTAGGGTTTGACAATACCATTCGAAATGGCGCGCCTACCTGTACTGTCAGAGATTTCCTTCCATTACAAGAAGGGCTATATACCCCTTACCTATCCACTGAGATTCTCACTTGCGCAGGGACAGTAATTCTCTTCTTCTTCTCCTTTTTATGGTGAAGTGTGAAGTCAGGGACCTTCCCAATTGATTCCACTTATTCCTATTTCTTCTCCAAATCTCGGCGCATAATCTTGTAACGCCCTTGAGTTTATTTCCTAATTTCCATTTGAATTATTCCTAATTTCCTTAACATTAATAAGTAATATTCTTAAAATTGCTACATTGTAATGTAGAGCATCCGCTCTTATGACACATCATCTTAGCCCTATGTAATCTAAACCTTCTGAAGTCTCTTTGTTCGCTACAAAGTGTTACTATGTTGCACAATCGACCTATTCATTTCTTTACCCTCATTCCCTTTGTCCTTTGTACTAATTTGCTTATGTAGAATCTGCTGATTTACTGCCTTTAGGGTCAAGAGCCCACTTTTCTTCATTTCATTTCTTCAGTTAGCTACTTGCTTCGCTTGAATTCACATCGCTACGTTTTCTGTACGAGAAGATTCGCATTTTCTAAAAATCGATTTAATTCGGATCTGTGCTAATCTGTCTAAAAATTTAGTGAACGTTCTTAACTTATGCTTTTAAGAAATCATTGAAAACCGTATTTTTACGTGTATTTGTACATTAAAGAAAAGTGTACGTGAGTTCTTTATAACGCTGGATTACTTATCTCCAGGTTAGTACCGAATTTCTGCTCAATGTAGTTACCTAATTTCGCTTTCCCTTTTAGCGGTTTTACACCCGTAAAGCTAACTCTCAATCTTCTACCATTTTCCTGCTGTCTGTGAAATTCCGACTTCGACGACCGATGCTACGTGGGAAATCAACTATTTCTTCAATCCCCCGATCGCCGCTCCAAAAATTCAGTGAATTCCCTTTTTCCTATACCGTCGCTAAGTGAAAAACCAATAAGTAGTTTTTCCCCTTTGTTACTTATTTTGCTCATGATTTGAGTAATAACTTTCAATTTATACTACGTGAACTTTTTGTACTTTAATTCTACTTACTCGGTTATTTTTCTACTATTTTATTTAAAAGAATCTGTTTAAAACATTAACGATTTTATCACTTAAAATTTGCTTTATTGGCTGTTGTTGTAACGTAACTTTACCTTATTATTTCGTTTTAACTTTCTAAATTGTTATCGAATTACCTTTAAATTCTTTTGAATTAACTTCACTATTTAACTTTTAACCTAATCGATATTTGGTATCCGATCCCCGTACTACAAGCTAGTGATTTGTATTTTTTGTGTTTAATTTTGTTTAAGGTACTTTTCAACGGAAACTTATGCATAAGGATCCTGTGAAGACAAGTAGTAAGGTAAAATTTTGATTTAACTTTGCAATTACTGACTTGTAAACTTTCGATCGTTTCCCCAATAATTTTTGTTTGCTAATTTAATGTCATTTTACTTAATATAAATTTCTGATTGACTTAAAGGTAGTTTAGAGGTTTAGACCCCGTATTTTGTGCTACAGATTTAAGTATTTATTTTGCCAAAAGTTTAGTAATTGTTTTAATGTTCATAATCCTTTTGTATTTATAAAAACTGTTCATTTTATTTTGTAACATTTTATCTTGAATTTATTATTCATTATAATCACCTCAAATTTATTTACTTCTCTATTTATTGCTGAAACTACCCCGCTCTCTTTCAGAATTGACATCGTTACTATTATAACTGTTAATACCTTCGTAATTCGGATTAGCAGCCCTATTTTCTCGAAGAATTACGTGGCGCCCTTTGGCTTTACTTAATTTTCCCTATTTTAACCTTATTCACTCATTATCTCTAACCTGCGACCACCTATCTACTAGCACTGAGCTATTGCGGCCATTGTTCCCTTTTAAATTTCGTTACGATCCATTTTTGTCGTAACAATCTTCTCGGCCCTTCCTTTGTCTTTATCTTAGGGTTCTCGTTTTCGTTGTTCTGAACAACAATCTGTTTGTTTGATTGTGTCTGCTCATGCTTTACAAGCGGTTGTCAAAGATACATTTTTTAATAACCTACCGGATTTAAAGCGTCCAAAGATTAATTTTCTAGATTTAGCCACATGAGCCATTTGCGGTTGTCAAAGATACATTTTTTAATAACCTGCCGGATTTAAAGCGTCCAAAGATTAATTTTCTAGATTTAGCCACACGAAACCAAATATTGTAGAGTAGGCTCTAGAAAATTATTGATTTTCTATGATTTGAATCCATTCCATTCCCACCATTTGGTGGAGTATTTCGGAATGTTAGCTGATCCCTTTCCTCACAGTAGCCAAATTATTCAAAGTGAACTTCTTAGCGTTTAGATATAATGGGCTCTCCCGCTAAATCAGTAATGGTTAGCTGCATTTACCAGCTGCGAGGAGAGGTCTCTTTCTTTCTTTCTTTCTTTCTTTCTTTCTTTCTTTCTTTCTTTCTTTCTTTCTTTCTTTCTTTCTTTCTTTCTTTCTTTCTTTCTTTCTTTCTTTCTTTCTTTCTTTCTTTCTTTCTTTCTTTCTTTCTTTCTTTCTTTCTTTCTTTCTTTCTTTCTTTCTTTCTTTCTTTCTTTCTTCTTTCTTTCTTTCTTTCTTTCTTTCTTTTCCAAAGTAGATGAATCAAAGTTTTATTTTTGAAGGGAGTAGTTGACACCCCATAGAAAAGTTGTGACGTATTTATGGTAATTTATTATCAACTCCTGTTTCAGCCTATTGTTTCATTGTCAAACGAAGTGCAAAAAGAAGCTTCCGCACAGCAATGAGTGTGGAATAGTTACAAATCACTATTGCCTGTTCTAACGATTGATGTGTATAACCAATAAGCAAGTTCTTAGGCCAACCAACCGTTCTGTTACACTTCCGTATTTAACTCCAAAGCCCTCATAGGGCATTCTTAGGATAAAGTGCTGCGTAAATATAGCATAACCCTTTTCTTTTCATTTCCAAGTAGGTGTACCCTTGCCTTTATGAATTATTGGTCACATTGGCAAATAACGTGATAGGGCGTTTCATCTGCTCACCACCACCCCTACATGTCGGACTATCGGTCAGTCCCATGTTATGCAGGTGTTTGTTCAGGTGACAGTGGCCCGTGACCATTTCTGTTGCAAGTTTTATCTTCGTCCTGCTTAACTTTAAGATGGACGTAGCTAGGTCCCCGTTTGGGGTTTCCAGGAAGATCTTGGAATGACTGTCCTAAGATTTTCGATCAATGTCTGCAATGCTTTTTTGTGAGTATTGCCTGAATCTCCTTTTTGGGTAATCCCACAAGCTGGTTCGGGTCCTATAAATGGTTTTGCCCTTGCCATTTTCGCAAGCTCGTCAGCAACCTGGTTACCTGCGATTCCCGCGTGTTACACTAGTGTTATTGAAATGCACTTACCTAGTGCGTTTAGCATTTGTGTGCATTTAAGGACTAGCACTGAATTTACCACATATGAGCCTACTGCTGCAATCGCTGCTTTGCTGTCTGTCACTATAAAGATTTTCTTTTGATAAGGTTCTCTTTTAATAGGTGAGCAGCCGCTGTCAGGATTGTATATACCGCGGCTTGGAAGACGGTCGCTTGTTGTCCTAGGCTTACAGAAATTCTGCAGCCCCGTTCATTGCTCCCGTATACTCCACAGCCAGTGCCCTTTGTGGTTTTTGGAGCCGTCTGCGTAATACACGATTCTATTCAGCTTCGCTTTACTGGAATTATTCTCCCAGTCGTGCCAAGTGGGGATTGTTGTCTTAAACAGTTTGGTGAGACAAACTGTTTTGGGTACCCTCTCAGTTCTCCTACTAAGGCTTTTATCTTTGGAGATTTCGTCAAAAATGAGCGAGTACCCCGCCCTTGACGATCCCTCTTCGCCGTTAACTTTCAACCGCAATGCCCCTATCAGCGCCTCTGCCTTAATTACTAGGTTTAGTGGCGGTAGGTTCAAGAGGGTCTCCGTAGCTGCATTAAGGGTCGTTATTATTGCCCCCGTAATTCCAAAGCAAGCCCTACGCTGCATCTTGCTAAGTTTCTGTATGTTCTTGTAGGTGAAGTTTATATGCCACCACACCAGTGAAGCATACGTAATGATCGGTCTGATCATTCTGGTGTGCATCCAGTGGGTCATGTAACGGAAGTTACAATTGTTGATAAAAGTTTTCAGGTTCGTGGTTAAAAGGTTCGGTAATTTTTCTATCTTGGTAGTACGTTTAGACCTACCTTTGGTACTTTTTCCTTCCCAGGCTAGCTCAGTAGGGATAAAAAGGGTTAATTCTAAAATGGGTGAAACTTTGTTGATTTACTTAGGTTCAATATTATTAATTATCATTAATATTCAGTTAATTTGGAAAAGTAATTTTATCTAACTGCAAATTGCTTAGTAAGTTTGACGAGGTCCTTAACCTTTCATTCGCGTCGCTTTGAAACAAATTACGTTTTTACCTTCCTTCCAGTTCGGTAACAAATCAGTGAAAATTCTATAAAATCCTTACCAATAATTCATTTATTACATATCTAATAAAATTAAACAAAATATACGGTTCATAAACAAAAAAACCAAACTTAATCTCTACCTAAACAAAAGATTGAATGGCCAATGTAATCGTGCTAGTAAAAGTGACAAAAACAACGCTACCTAAAATTCGCTTATATTTAAAACTCAATTCAAATGCAAATAATTACAATATCTATAAAATTCAGTTTCTCGTTCACTGTTAGTTTAATTAAATAATAAGTTTTAGTACCTTAATGTTTTTTGTACCTTAGTACGACCGCGCGGATAATAACCCGCGTTCCACCGCTTGCAACGATGCCCTTCGAATCGGACAGCTCCTTCACCGGTATCTCAGCTATGGACTCGCTCCACGTCGAGTTTCTTTAAATTTCTTTTTAATTAGTGTAAAATTCACATATAAAAGTTTCAATTTTACAACAAAGCGATTCTTCTTATAACACACTACACAGCGATTTTTCGTTTTCTCACACGACAAGGCAAGGTAACAAACAAGAAGGCGATTTTCCGTTACCCCCCAATAGTCTTCGTTGGTAAAATAAATTAGGAAACTCACACGTTTTTTACTTGTGTGGCTCCTTTCTTCCTTGCTACGATTTAGCGTTCAGTCACACTTAAACGCATTAAATGCACATCTGGTTTATACACGCCGATATAAAATATTGTTTATCAAACGTAATTTACGCCTTATTACTCCCTTGTGAAATACTTCACGCACTTAATTGGTACTTTTTATGTACCTAATACCGCTTTGTTCAATAAATTCGCTTAGTTATTTCAAAATTTGGTACCAAGTGGGGAGCACCTCACGCCGCGCCGCAGGGGATTTCAACACTCTATCACGGCCTTACTCAGACTGTCTGTCCAACTAAAACTAACACCCCACCTGCCTTCACATCCAATTTTATAAATTAATGTTATCTTACTTTATGCACGTTTGCAGATAAGACACCAGACACGGCTTGCACTTTTACACTATTCGTCCTGCTTAACTCTCTTAAATTATAAAATAAAACCTACGTATTAACCTAACTAAAAATATTTCCCGTAGATACAAACTTGAAAAGTAAAAAGTAATTAATTTAATTTAACCAAAAGTAACGCCCGTTACAGTAATCATTGGAGATAACACCATTTGCTTCCGAACGCTCGCCTACAGGTCCACAAGGACTTTGTGGCTTTGTTCGCTGTCTTCTCTAGGTGTGGTTGAAGGTCAGCCCTTGGTCTAGCCTAGCGTTATGTTATGACCAAGTATTGCCTTCTCCCACTACCTTTACCTTGGTGCCATACATTGCCTTGTCCTTTAGCTTTGTCGGCCCTTTTCTTCGCGAGAAGAGAATGAGTTACGTTTTTGTTGGTGCTTCCACTAGATTTAAAGCTACCTGCATCACTTCTGATACGGTCTCTTCAAATCTGCCACGTACCACGCCATGTCATAGGCATAGCCAACAGTGGTGTCCCTTTAACAAATTCCCCACATTTTGCTTGAGGATTTTGTGTGCAGACCCCTTGCGGCACACTATCCATATAGGCTAGCTAAGACGTGCTAGTCTCAAAACTGATAAGCAAATGCACCACCAGTGTCCATATCAGGCGATATAAAACTCATTCTATTAGTTAAGTTCCTCTGGAGTTTAGGGGTTTATTCGACAACACAAGCAAAATGCCATCGTCTTTCTAGAGATTTCCACTGGCCTCCTATCAATCTGAATGTTCTATAGAATCAATGCAAGTACTATTAACTTCGAAAGATCACGAATTGTTGCCTCATCTGAATTTCTCCATTCAGTTATCTGTAATATATAGCTAATAGAATTCAAAGGTACAAGCGTGGATCAATAAGTTTGTGAGGTTTTTAAGAAAAACCGCGCTTTATGTCTGAACATAGTGTCGTTTGGGCTCCAACACACTTCGTCGAAATTTTATCCACTTTTGACCCCTTCGAAACTGTAAAATTTATACAAGTGTTTAAAATCGACGACGATTTTATTATTGCAACCAAGTTTCTTTCCACTGAGTCATTTTTTTCATTAGAAACAGTAAATAGTCACTAGAAGCTAAATCGGGAAAAGAACTGTAGATGAGCATTGCTGCTTTTCAAATTACAATGTGATACTTACTAATTCTCCCTCGTACTGAGAAATAAACAGTCTGTAACGGAAGTTACAAACAAGTTGATAAAATTCTTCAGGTTCGTGGTTAAAAGGTTCGGTAATTTTTTCTATCTTGGTAGTACGTTTGGACCTACCTTTCGTACTTTTTCTTCCCAGGCTAGCTCAGTAGGGGTAAAAAGGGTTAAATTCTAAATTTGGTGAAACTTTATCGGTTCACTAAGGTTCAATATTATTAAAGATTGTTTCCTCAATTAATTTGGAAAAAAATGAATTTATCCAACTAAAAATGCTTATTGATGACAACTCCAGTAAGTTTGAAGAGGTCTTTAACCTTTCATTTAGCGTTTTTACTTTCCTTACAATTCGGTAAAAATTATTGAAAAATCTATTAAAATCAATACCAAAAATTCATTTATTACAAAGTTAATAAAAGTTAAACAAAATATAAAATCCCTAAAAAAAAACTTAATCTCTACATAAATAAACTTAACGCTTGCTAGCAAAACGTAACAAGATTAAAAAATGCTGCGTAACATCCGCTTATATTTTAATTTAATTCAAACGTAAATAATAAAATATCCATAAAATTCAGTTTTTGTTCACTATTAGTTTAAATAAATAATAGTTTTAGAACGGTACCTGATATTTGTAATTGTACCTTCGTACGATCACGTTGTTGTTAACCAAGGTGGGCCGCTGGCCAGGAATGTGCTGATCGGCAGCTCCTTCAAATGGGTTGCAACTCGTGCTTGGCTCTCAGTTGAGTTTCTTCAAATTTCTTCGTTAAAAGGTGTAAATTTTTTCTATATTACACACTACACCGCGAATTTAGGTTTGCCAACGACAAGGCGAAGGTTTTTATATAAACGACACTGCTGCTTATAATTAACCCGGGCTAGGTGTAACTACAAGGCGATAAGCGAAATTTCTTTTGCCCTCTAATAATGCTCGTTTTTAAATTAAATTAGGAAATTCACACGTTTTTACTTAGGTGTGATTCCTTTTCTCGTTGCTAATAATGCTAATAAGAGCCTTAGTTCAGTTCATTCGCACTTAAACACTTTAAATGCACATCTGTTAGTACACATAGATCGAATATTGTTTATTAAAACGTATTTACGCTTTTTACACCGTAGTGACACTCTTAAACGCACTTAATTGGTACCCCTTTGTACCTAACGCCGTTTTGTTCACTAAATTCGCTTAATAATTTCAAAATTTGATGCGGAGCGGACACGCATCTCACGCTTACGCGGATCTCAACACACTAATGTTCATTCTTCACCAAAACCGTCTGCCTTTTTAAGCAATTTTATAAATGTTATCGCATGAATGTCTGGCCGATAAGAACACACGGCTTGCACTTTTATATTATTCGTCCTGCCTTTGATTTCGCTTAAATTATAAATTCCAACTACATACTACTCAACTAAAAACATACAATTCTTTCTTTTAGAAAACTTAAAAAGTAAAAAGTAAATAAATTCGATTAGTCAAAATAACGCCCGTTACAAGTCGGTTGGATACGGCGTATTAGATTTAAAGATTTCCTTGTGTGCACATTGAGTTTTACTTGTGAAAATGTTATCACAATCGCAACAAATTTACAATTTAACGTTCTTTAAGGGTGCAATTCTTTACCCCTTTGGAGGATGCGTTACAATCCTCCTCTTAATTCAGTGGCTAATTTCAAATAGATATGGACTACCTTTCGATTCGATGCCCCATTGGGCCATGGACTACAATTTTCACATTTGCTTAGTTTTTCAAAGCGTAGTGTTCATTACATCTGTACACGATTATGTGATAAGCGAAGCAATCAAACTAGGCATTTTGCTGCAACTGTGTTCACATTTTAAGCAATTCCATTTGAGAATAAGGGACATTATGATAAACGCAAAAAAGGAGAATGGGTATGAAGCGAATGAGGATTTACCATGGGAAATTTTACAAAAACAACTGAAGAAATTAAATTCTCATCACAATTATCTTATTAGAATTGCAAAAGGCGTAGAAGATGTGTACAATAAATCAGTTTTGGTTACATTCATCTTCACTTCGTGCTTGAATTGTATGTGTCTGTTACGTATGACAAAGGTAAGTAAGAGAACTACCAGGGAAAAAAAGTAAATGGTGTTTTCAGCTTCCTCGATTAAATGTAGAGTTTTTCAAACTCTGTGTATATGTAATGTACATTTCAATATTATTTTTCGGGGACTGTTATTTCTCAGAGCTCGTCACAACAGAAAGTGAAGGTTTGTCGTACGTTTTCTATGAAATTGACTTTGTTGGTACCGATCTAAGATTCCAAAAAGCTTTGGTGATGTTCATGGCAAAAGTGCAGAGAACCGTTTCGTTTACAATTGGAAAATTTACGGTTCTTTCAGTTGTTACGATTGTTACCGTAAGAAATGCAAGACAGTTACAGTATTCGCTACTCACGTGTGTTTTTTAGGTAACAAGAGCTACGTATTCGTACTTTACGTTATTAAGAAGCCTGAAGAATGATTGAACACCATTGTTGATGCACGCATATCGTTCCGATAACACTTCACCAAGAATTCTTTTGCACAAAGTATTTCGTAACGGTTATTCATGGCAGAAAGTTCGAAGAACTTTCTTTAGTTACGTGCTGCGAATAGTCATTTTATTTGTAAACATTCAGCAAATTGTATAAGCCAGATGCACCTTTTTTGCACAATCGTACTAAGATGCACTCAATATTAGTATAGGTATAGCAATAGCAAGTGAATTTGTAGTTGAAGCGCATAGTGTGTTGAATAAAGGATTTTTATCCCACAGCGTTTCTAGTCCAATTTTAAAGGAATTTGAAGCATTGCTTGCCATATTAGAATCTTTTGATTTCGGTATGCAGGGGTATTCTGGTAATAAATCGTTTCGCAGAAAACAAGGCAACGTTTGCGAAGATTTGGAAAAATATGGCCTTAGAATGCGGTTCTTAATGATACAAAGCTTCCTGTGAGATTGCGTGTGGAACTATGGGAATTCGGCATTTACCCATCTGGATCACCGTTAATTATCTCCGACATTTCTGCATTAAAGAAATAATTTACTTCAAGATTTTCATCTGCTGCCCTCTTTCGCCAACTTCTGCAAACCTTTTGCTAAGTTTACCCAAAATTTACTAACCTTACTTTTTGCTTATTATTATTTGAATTTGATTACTGTTGACTGCCTAAATTGTTTTACACTTCATCACTTGATCAACTAATATTTTTGATTCACCTTAATTGACTTATTTAATTCATTTTGTTACATTCTCAATTAATTTTTCGTTTATTACCTTTTGTTTATTACCTTTCAAAATACTTTTATCAATTATGTTTGTTGCCTTTAGTTAAAAACTCTAAAGCCAAAAGTGCTGATTAGTTAAATGTCAACACTCGATACTGACTTAAGTTCGTAACTGTTATATTTCAGTCGGTCTGCTTGTCGCAGCCCCAATTTTTCTGTTAATTAACCATTTTGTTTAGATAATTCAACAGTACTGTGGTTGCGCAACAAACACTACTGGGAATTAAAAGATGAGAGTTGTTTAATTACATTTACTGACTTTTGCATAGTTACCAAGTCGGTTGCTGATATATTTTGATATTTTTCGCATTATAATTGTTACATGTGAAGTTCTATCGTTCCAAGGTAAAAAGTTAAACCCCCTTATTGTTACATTTCGTGTTGTGAAACATTATTTTTGTTAAAACTATATTTATTATTCTTATTTTATGTAAAAGTTCTACCTTCGATTCCCAGTTTTAAATGAAAATCCCTTCTAATTCATAGATGCGCCACTCGTTTTCTAAACTTTGATTCGTGCCATAAAACTTACCTTATGAAACTTGTTTTTTTATATGCTATTTTATATGTATGGAGGTGTACCTATTACGTCTATTTCTTAAGAACATGTTCATCACCCAACCACAATGTATTACCATTGACTTTATACGCTATAGACAAACGGAGAGATAGGGAAAAGTGACAACTACTTATATAGTGAATTTTTGCGTTAAATAGGCAACTTATTATACACACTGGAATGCAAATCTTATCGATTTTCTCAGTATGGAACGTCATTACATATGAAAAGGCACCATCAGCTTAATGACGTTTCATTCGTACTTGTTATGCTCGTGACGATTTCACATATTCCCACCCACATAGTTTATTCGATAAATGTGTTTATAAATTCATCGCAATGCGTTAATTTTTTTATCACCAATGAATCGATTTTGAATTTTTAAAAGTAGTTTTTTGAAAAAACCTTGCCTTATTGGCATCGAATCACGAAAAGTTTATTTGTTTTTTGGAATCCATGGAAATGGAAAAGTTAAAAAGGAGATGTTTTTTTAATTTTTGTACAGCTCGTTTCGTTAAGAATATAGCTATCCCTTTCCGGGATTTACAAATCCGTTTGCCAGGGTGCATTAGTCCCCACATAATACATTTCACATGTCACTAATTCAGTGATTCATCCATTTCCCACAATGTCACAATCTCGTTCCAATCTTGTCTGTCGTGAACTTTGGATCTGCAATTACTAGCTCCCAGCCTTTCCAGATCCCCAGTAACCTGATCCCAGCTAACTCTGTCACTCGTTCGTCTCTTCACCATATCTTCTCCGCCTCGTATGATATGGCCCAACCAACTTATTCGCTGTGATTTCATAAATTTCACCACATCTTCTCCTCTACACATTTGCGATATGTCGTGATTCGTTCTTGTCCTTGTTTTTCCGTTTTCATACCTTGGGCCAAAAATGGTTCGCAATACTTTCCTATTGAAAACTCTCATTTTGTCGGCCTCACACTGTGATAAGCACAGTATCTCCGCAGCGTAAGTCAAAGCAGGCCTTATCAAGCTCCTGTATATATTTAACTTTGTTTGCCTTGACAGCTTCTTGTCCCTTAACGTAGCTTTGTTTGCGTAATATGCCTTGTTGCCTATCTGTACTCTTCTTTTTATTTTTTCTCCTCTGTTACCGTTATTGTCTAGCTGTACGCCTAGGTAAACAAAGCTGTCCACGTCTCCGAAAGTTTTACCCAAAGCCCCTTTCCTTTAGCTGCTTCTTCCAATTCTTTAAACATTTCCATTATTTTCTTGCGCGATCTAGCCATAATGAGTAGAGTATGTCATCCGAGTATGCTACCATTTACCCTTTACTCGTTATTAGTGTTCCTTTCTCTCCTGCTTCTCTGAATACTTTTTCCAGCAATATAATAAATAGCACTGCTGAGAAAAGATCTAGTGCGGGGGTACCCACTAAAACCCTTCCCCCATTTGGCCAAGAGAGCACTAAGGTGGGAATCGTATTGTAACTTGCATCCGCCTGGGTAGCCATGATGACGTAGGTGTAGTACCTAGTCTTCCTCCTCTTTCTCTTTTTTAGGATGATATCAGTAGCAGAACTCACCGTTTAGGGTAGGCAAATTAGACATTTGGTGAAAAAGTGATGCTAACTTTGCGGGACTTTTTGAGGGTTGTTTGGGAACTTAAGGAGAGCTTAAATCCAAGTTTGTGTATACCCAGATCCCTAGGGATTTGGGGGGTGGGAGGTAAAAATTTTGTTTTCGCTATAACTCGGCACCAATTGATCGTACAGGAAAAGTAAAGAAATGGTTTTGTAGGTTTTTTGAAGCTCTACAAGTTTCCTTTGGACGACTTTTTCCAAAATTTACTCCCCCCCCACCACTTAACAAAAATTCCTATGGCTCTGAGCATACGCAAACTTGAATTTAAGCTCCCCTTAACTTGCCAAACAACCCTCAAAAAGTCCCGTAAAGTTAGCATCACTTTTTAAAAAATCCCCTTTTTTTGTCTAATTTGACTGGCCTAGTTTGATCCCATATGTTTTTGTCCGCAATTGCTCTGTGAACCACGTTCAACAGATCCGCAGGCGGATGCATGGGCAAGAGAAAAAAGCAAAAAAAGAAACAAGTTGCGACTTCGAAGATAAGGGCAAGAGAAAAAGCGCGGAGAAGGGGAATACTAAAGAAGATAAGTAGACAGCTTTATAAGGAGTAAGGTGACGGTTGAAGGTGGTGTAAATGTGATGAGCGGAGAAAGGGGGAGAGCAAGTAGCACTACTTCGCTTGAAGAATTCCTTAAGAGCAAAAGGGAAACCATGAAGGAGAAAGGTAGGGAGGAGAAAGTGAATATTATTACAAAAAGTAAGGGGCGAAGTGGTCTTCAAGAGGGAAGGAGGATAAGGAGGTGGCAAGAATAGTAGGGAAGGAGATTGATCAGATAATGAGCATATTGGACTGCATGGCGAAGGAGATGAATTTAATGGGGAGGGAGATAATGAGGCGTGTAAGGGAGGAGAGGAGAGATATGAAGGAGGAGTTGATGGTTAAGGAAGTAAGAGGTGTGGGGGAGAAACAGGCATGAAATGAGTCGGAATGGAGGGAGGAAAGTAAAGGAGTGAGGAAGGAGATAAGACAGGTGAAGGATAAAGTTGAGAAACAAGAAAGGTTTAGAAGTGGGGAGGTGGGAGGAGAAAAGGGAGTTAATAGCGAGTAAGGGGAGGCTAAAAGGTACGAGTATTTTCATCGACGCAGACATGAAGGACCTGAGGGAAGAGAAAGTGAAGGAGTTGGGGGAAGTTCAAGGGTTAGGAGGGCGAAGAGAGGCATGAAAAGTAGTCCAGTCAACGAAGCTCAATATTGGGGGGAAGAAAAACAAAAAAAGCAAAGGTATTTTACTTTCGCTTAAAATGTCTATTAGGCCTTCCTGTCAAACATACTAAAAGCCCCTATGATGGGAGTCCGGGAACCGGCTGCTATCTTGGATTTTAGCTCCCATTTTTCGGTTTTCTCGAGATATTTCGAAAACAATCCATTTTTTTAAACAACATGAAATTAAGAAAATGAAGCCAGTTAAATTCCCTACAAAACGGTGTATTCAATGTTTTTTATCTGTTACCGTTTTTGAGAAAATGGCGCCTAAACTCGGGGAAATGTGGAAATTGGTGTGTCGGAGGATGGAAAGCTGAGGTATTCCGCAAATTATGTCACCGTACCCAATCTCACTGTTTGACGACTGCGGAATGCGGAAAATCACAAAATCGTCCTTGTACGATATATTCACTGTCTCTGAAACTGATATACAGGGTGAGCCATTGAAAAGGAAACACGCCTGTTTTGGGACACTTAGACTAGTTTATTAAAAAAACGCTCGGACACGTCGATTTTTTATTTTTGGGGGACAACTTTTGATGTCAAATTTGACTTTGTCAGGTCAACCCCCTAGCGCCAGCAACCTCTAACTCAAGAATTTAAATAGGGAAAGGGAGTCGAGCAACGCCTCATTTGAAGGGTCTTTTAATTCTCTATTCGACAGTATGACCGAAATTAGTTTTATTCATTTTTTTTCGCCCCCATGAAAAGCACCCTCCAGATTAACTAAGGTGGGGGTGTTGTTTAAGAAAAATCCTGAAACACGCCACCTTTGACCTTTTGAACGGCACATTTCAGGATTTTTCTTAAAAAACATCCCCCCTCCCCCCCTTAGTTAATCTAGAGCGTGCTTTTCATGGGGGCGAAAAAAAAATGAATAAAACTAATTTCGGTCATACTGTCGAATAGAGAATTAAAAGACGCTTCAAATGAGGGGTCGCTCGACACCCTTTCCCTATTTAAATTCTTGCGTTAGGGGTTTCTAGGGCTAGGGTGTTGACCTCAAAGATTATAAACTAGAAAGGATGGCCGAATCCGCCGTATTCATTCGCACACCCTTGAACGTACGTGACGTCACCGTGAGTCTCGTCAACACACTTATATCTTTGATCGGTCGCCATTTTGTTATTTGATAAAATAGTAAATAATTGTAACTACAAATGTTTTAGAGAACCGAAAGCAAATGCTGAAAGTTTTTGTATTTTTTCAATATTCCTTAAAATAAGGGAGTAATGCCGATTTATCGAAAACAAAAAAACACCAATAACTATGAACGAGAGCTCCAAATCAAAAATTTCACCTAAGAAAAGTTATTTGTTTCAATGAGTTCTAAGTGGTGTTTTCGGGGGTTACAACTTATTAGTATTAACACCGTGTATATCAGCTCCTGTACGTCACCACAACCAACGTGTCGGATAACATTACAGCATAGGGATTCGGCCATCCTTTCTAGTTTATATCCTTGGGTTGACCTGACAAAGTCAAATTTGACATCAAAAGGTCAAAGGTGGCGTGTTTCAGAATTTTTCCTAAACAACACCCCCACCTTAGTTAATCTAGAGGGTGCTTTTCATGAGGGCGAAAAAAAATTAAATAAAACTAATTTTCATTCATACTGTCGAATAGAGCATTAAAAGACGCTTCAAATGAGGCGTCGCTCGACTCCCTTTACCTATTTAAATTCTTGAGTTAGGGGTTGCTGGGGCTGGGGGGTTGACCTGACAAAGTCAAATTTGACATCAAAAGTTGTCCCCCAAAAATAAAAAATCGACGTGTCCGAGCGTTTTTTTAATAAACTAGTCTAAGTGTCCCAAAACAGGCGTGTTTCCTTTTCAATGGCTCACCCTGTATATCAGTTTCAGAGACAGTGAATATATCGTACAAGGACGATTTTGTGATTTTCCCGCATTCCGCAGTCGTCAAACAGTGAGATTGGGTACGGTGACATAATTTGCGGAATACCTCAGCTTTCCATCCTCCGACACACCAATTTCCACATTTCCCCGAGTTTAGGCGCCATTTTCTCAAAAACGGTAACAGATAAAAAACATTGAATACACCGTTTTGTAGGGAATTTAACTGGCTTCAATTTCCTAATTTCATATAGCACAAAAAAGTATAGCTTTTGAGTTATTTTGTAAAAACCAAAAAATGGGAGCTAAAATCCAAGATGGCGGCCGGTTCCCGGACTCCCATCATAGGGGCTTTTAGTATGTTTAACAGGAAGGCCTAATAGCCATTTTCGGCGAAACAAAAAAACCTTTGCATTTTTTGTTTTTCTAACAACCTTCGTTGACTGGACTAAAGAGGGTAGAGGGATATTCGGGTCGAATAACTGGCCTGTTTTTAGCTGTACGTAAATACGAATCGATTTGTAAAAATAATTATTATTTAAGCAAATATGTACCTCACTGAAGTGATTAAATATTTATTATAATTTTGTTTGTTAGTTATTTTAGTATATTTTTTTATTAATATACATTTATTAATGTTCGTGTATTCAATTATAGATCTATGTAACCATTATTGTACTTTGTAACATCTTATTTAATAAAATTCAATAAAAAAAATTGT
The DNA here is from genome assembly GCA_036250285.1 of Pyrocoelia pectoralis. Classification (NCBI taxonomy): domain Eukaryota; kingdom Metazoa; phylum Arthropoda; class Insecta; order Coleoptera; family Lampyridae; genus Pyrocoelia; species Pyrocoelia pectoralis. The sequence goes on from CM070081.1 coordinate 12,091,302, forward strand.
TTGAAAATAAAAAACCTAATTTTCTGCACACGCGTAGTCTCTCCTCACCTTGTGCGTAAACTTGCCTACCTGGTTAGGGGAGATTGCGAAAAATCGTTCTTTTTCTAAATTTTTCTGTTGTAAAAAAAGAAAATTGAAATGTAAAAAATGCCCTAAAAGATGTGGAAAACTATTAGTAACATGGTCACTACCTGTTAACCGTATACCTAACTACAAATATATTTTGAATGTTTATTCTTCTAGCTTTTCGGCAATAAGTTTTAAAGGATTTAAAGTGTTTAAAAAAAATGTGGCGCTAAACCGAAATGGCACCTTTACATCAGGATGTGGATAAAACTTGAAGTGCTTTATAAGTATAACTAACGGAACCAAGGAGTTTAGGATCCCAAATTTATAACCTAAAAAAGTGAGCATGTCATACTATTAAGAGCAAAGCGAGTACTTACCTATACACTTTCTTGGCCCGTCCCCAAATGGTATAAATGCTGGGTATTCCCAATGTTTTGCCTTTCCTTTTGAAAATCTGTCTGGATCGTACTTGTCCGGATTGGGAAAATATTCTGGATCTCTATGTAGTGCATAGATAGGTATGAACACGTACGTTCCTTTGTTTATTACGACGTCGGAATTTGGAATTTTGTACGATTTCGTACAAAGTCGAGTGTTCGTGGGTACCGGTGGGTACATCCTTAATGACTCTAGAAATTATTACATTATTTTCTAATTTTCGTTTTTCTTCAACCATTGATATCATTCAATGCATGGGATGCATGAGAAAATATTTGCAAAAATATAATACGTAATGCACACTGAGATATCTTTGGGCACATTGGCCATAATTTTAAAAGCTGTATAAACGTTAGAGGAAGTTTTTCAACTTCTCATTCTTGAGTTGGTCGTTGGTTACATATCGGTTTTAGGTTTTAGGTTTGCATCTTTATCACCAAAGAGGCCGATTTTCAACCCAGAATACATTTAAGTATGTCGGTGCTTAATTAATCAAAACAACCTAAGAAGAATCACATATCCTTCAAAGACGAAGCGACCTTTAGCTGCGGCGGAATTTTTAGTTCGAAAAATTCTTACTGTCTTATTATAAAAAGTTGCCAGGTTAACTTCCCATGAACGATAAACTGGTAATCAACTTCTTAGGTCATTCATACCGCCAAATCGGATTACCGTACAACCGTGCTGGCAGATCAGTTGAAGGATCCACCGCACCAACTAAGGCACCCGATGTGGTACCAAGATGATGATGCACCTGAACATTCTACAAGAGCAGCTAGAGCTGTTACGCATAGACAATTTTCGAACAAAATGATTGGAAGAGGAGGATGGCTTGTGTTATTAAATGCAGCATTATCAACAAATCTGTGAGAATCGTATGGATGATAGAAAATGTTACTTTGATCTTACCGTATAAACAGCTATTTAAATAATCCATTTCTTGAACAGATTCATATGTAATCCTTCCATTGTGCTTTTCCAAAACTGCCCTGATCTCGTCCCTGACTTTGTTCTGAATTTCCTGATTTATTGCCAGTTCGGCTAAAGTGAAACTTATGGCTGCCGATGTAGTTTCATATCCGCCAACATAAAAAATAAAACATTGTGCGGCAATTTCGTTTAAACTGAAACTTTTTTTGCTCTTTATTTCACTCACATCACTGTTTGTGTGTTTATAGGCGGTTTACATTAACTGAAGCGCCAGTGTCAGTGGCAGCATATGCAACTACTGTAAGTAGTATACCCTCGCTTCGCATTGCCTTCGACAGTTAAATATCACGCTAAAACGTTAATGTAAACGTTAGTTTGTGTTTCTTACACTGACATTTCCTTTATTTTGTACCTATTATGAGTAGTAATAAGTCTAAATGTGAATTGTTGTGTGTATGGATGTCATACAAACAAAGGAAGGGAGCGTCATTTAAACACGTTTAATATTAAATGATAGTAATGAATGAACTTGTATTTAACATGAAGACAGACTGTTAAACTAACGACAAGTGCTACTCTTCACGTGAAATTACATAAACACCTCATGGGTATACTACTCTGCGCCGCCACATTGTTGACGACAGTGGCGCCACCAACGGTAATGTAAATCGCCTATAACTTTGAAGCAACTGATGTATAAAATCGTCACGAACAATGCCATTTTGTTTACGGTATTTGGAGGTTTCCCCCACTAGGTTGATAAAGAAATCTGTCACCTTCTTATTAAAATGGTTAATTTTCAATAACGAAAGCAGTTCCGGAAGCAACTGGGAAAATATCATCCGAAAAGATTCTAAAACTTCAGATAAAAGTCTTCTAAATTCAGAAGTTCCACTTTGTAGTGCTTTACTTTCAATTCCAAAACCATAGGTTACGATGACATCAGTTGTAAAACGTTCACTAACATCCCTTATATCAATTGATTCATTACTATCCACACAATTATTTATTAATCGCTTTAAATCTTGACCACTTGTAAGTGCCGTGCCGAACATCATCTTCAATTTCGCGGATGTAAATGATGATGTTAACTTGGATCTTATTTTACGCCAATGCCAACCCTTTGTGTTAAGCAAATGTAAGGTCAGAGGATCGTTTTCTGCATCGACGTACCCAGTGTGATCAGTAAAATGATCAAAATCATTGATTAACATTTTTTTAATCAGATTCAAATTTGTGGGCACAATGATGGGTTTCATAAAAAATATGTAACCACCATATTGCTTCCCACTTTTCTTCATTGTAGTGTAAAAATGTTGAAGGTTTATAGAAAAGGGTTCCCTTTTTAAAATAATATTTGCCAAATGTCCAAAAAGTGATATTGGGGACACCGTACTTACACCTTTTCTGTGCCAATATATCAAGCCTATCAATGGTGGCAATATAGTTATTGCTACCAACACAAGTGTAACTATCAAAACTATCGCTTAAACCATTTGTGCGTGATCTAAAAGAAAAGTTAGTATATGCGTAATGTTTTTACATAACTTGTTGTAAGTTGTCTTGTCTGTTACTTACTGACATTATTTATCTACTCTTTGTAGTCACATAGTATCTATATAGTATTAGCTAGAGGTTAAGGTTCACTTATGAAGAGATAAAAATTAATGTAATTTTTGGACTGTATAATGATAATAATAATAATAGCATTTATTGTTCCAAAAAACCTCATCAGAACGGTATAGCATTATAAGTAATCACATAAAATATATAAATCTAATGACACATTGACCGTAATGTGCAATATATCATTAAATTCGTAATAAAAAATACTATCGAATACAGGGTGTTTTGTTGGTTGCGGCGATATAAAAAAATTAAGTTGATGATGGTTCCTCGGAGACGAAACGTCGAATAAAAATTTGACAACGCCATCTAATAGAATTCAAAAAGTGACAATGAAGAAGTATCGTTGATTTTTAAAAATCTTTTAAAATAAAGGTAGGAATTACGAAAAAAGAAAAACCCAAAAATCGCATTTTGTTTTAAATCTCGGAAACGATAAACAATAATTAACTTTTGCAAACTACATGTGAACATGCCCTAAATTATAGAACTTTTCTCTAATTTAACCGCCTTCGTATCTCTTACCGTTTTCAAGATCCCCATGCTGTTCATCCTTATCTTGGACACGTTGTATATCCCGGGGTTCGATCGGTACAATTTTGTTTTCCTTGTCTGGTAGGTAGTGATAATTGAATTATTAGATATGGACAATATTAACTTATTTTATTTGTAAGTTTACACTTATTCTTAATATGTACTATTTCTTGCTAGATTTCGATTCATATAATACTAAAAGTTCGTTACCAGCACTACCCCCTACGTTGAAACCCTTATCCCGTTTCTCCTCAGTCGCGTGCTCTACGAACTACTGAAATGTTCAAACATTGTCTTTATGCACCTATTTCTAATGTACCTCGACGTGTGTAGCATAATTCTTCACAGTCAAGAATGTTGCACGTTGTGATGTAACGCACCTGACACCGCTATAAGTTTGTCCGATTAATAAACAGTAGATAAACTGGAGATTTAAGGCAAGAATATAATAGAATCAGCTGACAGAGCGAGAAATTATGTAGCTAAGTGGGGGACAGCGTTTGTTAGTTACCGGGGACAGAACAGAATGGTGGAAGGTAGAAGGTACAGATGTGTAAGTGTGTGCGTCCTCGAGATCTGCGTAAGTAATATTCTTTTTGATAATTATGTAATCATCTGGTTAAATAGGCAGGGCAATTATTAAATTTAACATTGTACAATTTCTTATGACGGAGTTTCGGTTATTTATTCAGATAATGGGACTTATTTTACTGGGTGTTCCAATTTAATGAATAAATTAAACTGACAAAAAATAACTGAGAGAGAATTAAGTGGAAGTTCATGCCACCTTCAGCTCGATGGGGGGGGGGGGGGCTCTTAAAAATGTTATAAACCGAATTTTAGGGAGAGTATGTCTGAACTATGAGGAGATTTTCACAGCTTTGAATGAGTGCGGCGAGAGTTTATTAAATGCTAGACCTTTAACATATGTATCAGACCAGGCAGAAGAGTCAGAGCTGGTACCGCTGACGCCTTCTATGTTTTTGAGCGAACTACCTATGTGTGAGGTACCTGATTTGAATGAAATAGATTTTAAATACTTAAACGTTAGATATAAATATTTAAATGAAATTCGAACTCGGTTTAGGGAAAGGGAAGCAACCAAATTCAGAGGCATTGGAGTCTTGATAGGCTCAGCTAATTCAAAGAGGGTTAATTGGCCTTTAGGGCTGGTGGTCGTAGCCGAATTGTTTTCTGGTAAAGACGGGCATAAGAGAGTAGCTTGGGTAAAAACTGCAAGAGGGGAACTTATCCGTCCTGTTGAAAAGAGTATATCAGTTGAAAATAAAAAGTAACGACGCGACGTATTGAGCCCCGATACTGTTCACATTGATACTCTAGTGCAGCGGTTCCCAACGTTCTAGCAACTGCACACTACCTGAAGGTTTTGAAGATTTTGGCGTACCACCATCATCTCGAGGTCGGGGGGGGGGGGGGGGTATAGATTGGAAGAAGCCCCCCTAATCCTAATTTTATTTAGAAACACATTTTCTATCAGAAACATGTCCATTATTTATTTTATTTTTTATTAAATAAGTAATAAAACTTTATATTTAATTATTCATTCACTTTCCATTAGTTTTCAATAACATTAAGGTAATAAAAAAATAAACGCGTACCATCATTTGGGTATAATTTCCAATTTTCAAATTTTAATTAAGTTTGTCACCGCAGCCCCACCAACGCATGGAGGTGGGGCTTGTAATAACGGGATCCCCGGCGGTTCAAGGGATATAAACCCGCGACCCACGCTTCGAACTTCATCTTCGATCGACTCGCATCTCGAAGAGCACCTCTAGGAGTAGGCAGGTTGAGACCTAGAGCAACAAGCAACTTCCCAGACTTTCGAACCGCAACGACGGCAAAATGTACAGTTGTATATATTTCTAATTAGTAGTGTATATATTGTATTTCTCAATACTTAGTAGCTGTAATTATTCATCTTCTTGTTAATATACATTATTTAATCACCACCTGTACGTTTCTCTTCACCATCATCGCCGACGCTACCACTACCGACGCCCACCCGGTAACAATTGGCGCCCAACGTGGGGCCACAACCGAAGCATCGCGCTCAAGAACCCGCAACCCTCCACAGCCAGCCGAGCCAACAGCAGTCCACTCAATAATGCCCATGACGACCCGCAGCATGGAGTCAGAAACCCCCACCAACTCCGGCCTGGACCCGGATACAAAGTCCAGTGGCGCCCAACCGAAACTACTCAAGGAAGATCCCATCAAAACCATCATCACCGCTCTACAACAACTGCAGACCAACAAACCGGAGCTGCCCACCTTCAGTGGAGAAACCCTTGACGACCCTGCTAAGTTCCTCGCAGACCTCGAAAAGAAATCGCCCCAAGACGGAGACACGGAGAAACTCAAAGTCGCCACCGACCACCTGAAGGGCGAAGCCGCCAAATGGTGGAAAACCTTCGAGCCGTTCGACCTCACGTACGATGACTTCAAATCCATCCTCAGCGACCAATACGACACAGAGCGAGCCAGGGGAAAGCTACAAGCAGAGTTCCTATCGCGGGAGCAGAAATCAGAGACGTGCCAAACCTTCCTCCAGCGGAAGGCACAAATTGCGAAAAGGTTACGCCTCAACGTCAACCAACACCTTGACCTGCTGAAGGAACTTACACACCCACGCGTCAGAAGTTACCTTCGGTGTATCAAGGCAACCACTATCCTCGAGCTGGTCCAACACGCTTCTCGATTCGAAGAAGACCAGAAGGCAATCCCGAAGGAGACCGTAACCGCCACGCCCGCAGCACCACAGCGGAGGTCCGAGGCACCCCCATGCCATTACTGCCCGGAATTTCATTTCCATCGTGACTGCCCTGTCATCCGTCAGCGCCAGGACCAGGGAAATGGACAGACGGCCGGGGACAACCGACCCCGGCCATCCAACTAATCCGTTCCGGAAGCAACGACGGCGTTCCAATGATCACCGTCACCATCGCAGGCAAGGAGCAACGCGCCCTGTTGGATTCCGGATCCACCCGCAACTTCGTCCGCCGCGAGTTAGCAACCCACATCCAACCGCATCCCGACAGGACCGCCCGCTTAGCCAGCCCGACGCAGACGCTCAGCATCTCTGGGGTCACGCAGCTCCGCTACCACGTGGAAGGACAGGAAGAAGTAGGGGAATTCTTGGTCGTACCCTCGCTCATCGCACCTATCATCCTGGGACAACCATGGCTACGCGAGCAGAAGGCCGTGCTCGACTATGCAAGAGGATGCGTGCACTGGCGCAAAGCGAACCGCAAAACAAAGCACTGGGCGGCACCCACCGAAGACATCGTTTCTCGCGGAACCAATCCCGACAACCGACATTCAACACGGCTTCCCAAGGGCTCTCTTCCCACAACTAGAGCAGCTGTTGCGCACCTTCGCCACCGTCCTGACTCCGGCCGCGACGCCCTCGACCACGTCCTCAACGTCCCACCAAATTCGACTGCATCGCGACGCCCCCTTCCGCCTCCCCCCCTACCGCTGCTCTCCGGAGAAGAAGCGTATCATCGCCGAGGAAGTGGAATCCATGTTGTCCGCCCGCATCATAGAACCCAGTACCTCCGACTACAGCTCGCCCATCGTCATCGTCAAAAAGAAAGACGGGAAACCCAGGTTCTGCGTCGACTACCGCAGGCTCAATGCCCTTACACGGGATGAGAGCTCTAACCTGCCACTAATTCACGAGACGCTACGAGATCTGGGTACAGCTAAGGTCTTTTCCACGCTTGACCTGAAGTCTGGGTACTGGCAAGTCCCGCTATCCGAAGATTCGAAACCTCTCACCGCTTTCGCTACGCCCGACGGAGCGGCTTATCAATTCCGCGTGATGCCTTTCGGGCTCAAGAACGCGCCTTCCACCTTCCAGAAGTTAATGACGCAAGAAGTTCTGCAAGGCTACCTCCGCAAATTCGTGATGGTATATCTCGACGACATAATCATATACTCGAACTCTTGGGAGGAGCACCTTCAACACTTACACCTCGTCATGGAACGCCTGCAACAGCACCGCCTCCGACTGTCGCCAACCAAGTGCCATTTCGGTGTCCAGTCAATCACCTACCTCGGCCACACCATCACGTCGGAAGGAAACGAGCCGCTACCCGAACACATTAACGCTATCCACGCCGCCGAAAAACCAACGTCGCGCAAACAGCTCCGCAGTTTCCTCGGCCTAATGAATTGGCTACGGGAATACGTGCCACGCTGCGCGGAACTACAAGCCCCACTCGACGAGCTCCTAAAGAAGAACTCCCCCTTCCGATGGACCAAGGACGCAAGTAACGCATTCGAAAATATCAAACGTTGCATCAGTCAACCTCTACAACTGCGTCGCCCGGACTTTGCGCGACCATTCGTTCTACAGACCGACGCTAGTAGTAAGGGGATAGCCGCTGTCCTATATCAAGAAACAAGTTCCGAACAGAGGAACATCATTAGTTACGCCAGTGCAAAATTTAACCAAGCACAGGCTCGATACCACGTGAACGAGCAGGAGTGTCTGGCGGTCGTCTGGGCCACGAAAAGGTACCGTCCATACCTCGAAGACCGTCGCTTCACGTTGAAAACCGATAGCAGAGCTCTCCTGTGGCTGGATAGAACTAAAGACGACAGGAGCAAGCTAACCCGTTGGGCACTCCAACTTCAGGAATTCTCGTTCGACGTGGTGCACTGCCCCGGTCAACTAAACGAGCTGCCGGACCACCTATCCCGAAACCCCGCCGACATCGCCGTGGAGGAAGTTACAGTGGAACGCATGCTCCCTCCAGAAGTTACGCCGGCTTCAGACAACGACGCCGAACCACCTACCGCCGCCTACATAGAGATAGCAGAGCTCGCCACGCGCATCAAGGAGAGTCAGCAGACCAACCCGCACGCTACCAACCTCTTGAGAACGTGGGAGCAGATATTGGAAGAGGGACCCGCCACGGCTGCACAACGCCGCCTACTCCAAACTTACTCCGTTCGCGAGGGTCACCTGTATAAACAATCAGAACGGGGCGACCTCCTAGTTGTACCGTTAGATATGCAGGAAGAGGTGTTGTACGCCTATCACGACGCACCCACCGCGGGCCACCCCGGGGCCGAAGAGACAGCGCGCGCCATCCTCAACAAGTACTTCTGGCCAAAGGTAGAAGAAAAGGCACGGGACCACGTCCGCAGTTGTTGGAGATGCGCCGCGTCAAAAAGAGGTCCGTTGCAGGATGCCACCGTCAGGCCACGACAACCATCCCGTCCCTGGGAAGTGGTTTCGGTGGACCTGATGGGACCATATAACCGGACAACCACCGGGTACCGTCACTTACTGGTCGCCACCGATTTGTTTAGCATGTGGGTAGAGGCATTCCCGGTCAATCCAGCCACCACTGACCGCATCGTGGAGACACTGGAAAACGAAGTATTCGGGCGGTTCGGCTACCCAAAGGCCATTATCACCGACAACGGGCCACAATTCACTTCGATCGCCTGGGACGCCGCACTGGGGAAATGGGGGTCCTATCATTGGACAACCCCTATCTATCACCCCCAAGCCAATCCAGTCGAGAGGCGCAACCAGGAGATCAAGAAAGGACTAAGAATCCACCTGGAGGAGGGAAACTCCCAAGCATGGGACAAGGTGTTGCCCATGATTTTATATAATTTACGAACGAGGAAGAACGCCGCCACGGGTACAACACCCGGAATGGCCTTATTGGGCTATGAGCTTCCGAGGACCGGGGACTGGCACCTGGCACCAGCACCGCACGTGGCCAACGAAGGAGAAGCCAGGGAAGAAAGAATTAGACAGGTCCATCGGAATCAACACCGATACCGGTCAAGGTACACAGTGTACGGCCCGGCCCGCACACAGTTCCAAGTGGGAGATAGAATTCTGGAAAGATCTCGACAACCGGCAGTAGGTGCACTGCCCCGGAAATGGGAAGGCCCTTACGAAATCGAGGCTCTGGCGGGCACTAATGCCTACTGGATCCGAAGGGCCAACCAAGAACTCGCCAAGGTGCATGTCCACGATATCCGGCCAGCTCCAAACCAACCACCCCGAGAACCTGCGGGACCACCACCCCAAGAACCTCTGGGACCACCACCCCAAGAACCCCCAGTGCCACCACTCCAAGATTCTCCGGTACCACCACATCCAGAACCTCCAGTACCACCACCCCAAGAACCTCCGGGACCACTACGGATCCCACCGAGGAATCGACGCGCTCGCCACTACCTCCGCCTGGCAGACATCGAACTGCTGACCCACCGCAATCCCTCGGAGCAGGGGGGAACTGTCACCGCAGCCCCACCAACGCATGGAGGTGGGGCTTGTAATAACGGGATCCCCGGCGGTTCAAGGGATATAAACCCGCGACCCACGCTTCGAACTTCATCTTCGATCGACTCGCATCTCGAAGAGCACCTCTAGGAGTAGGCAGGTTGAGACCTAGAGCAACAAGCAACTTCCCAGACTTTCGAACCGCAACGACGGCAAAATGTACAGTTGTATATATTTCTAATTAGTAGTGTATATATTGTATTTCTCAATACTTAGTAGCTGTAATTATTCATCTTCTTGTTAATATACATTATTTAATCACCACCTGTACGTTTCTCTTCACCATCATCGCCGACGCTACCACTACCGACGCCCACCCGGTAACAAGTTAAACGGTTCTTGAGCTACACCCTAAAAAGTAAAAACTTAGTGAATTTCTATATTGGCCGCCATTTTGAATTTAGAAACAAACGAAAAACGGCGTTTTACTTGTAACCATATCTACTAACTTTGCACCAAGAGAAATTAGTTTGGGTTAAAATTTGAATGTTTGCTCCCAAAATAACGCCCCTAGTTTGGGCCTCTTTGGGCCGATTTTGATGAGAAGCTTGTTTTACCGATGAAGTTTTTTTATAGGCCTTAGATTTAAATTTCATCAAAATCGGTCTAGCACTTTGGGCTCCACAGCCATAACGTACGCTTCACCCACGCACTCACAGACAAACATTTATCAAAGATGGTGGTTTTGGACTCAGGGGGGCCTAAAACGTCCAGATTCATCAAAATCTCGAGTTCAATTTTTTTTCGATTACCCACATTACTTTCCCTATGTGTATTAATTAACCCATTTAACCGTAATACATTTTTTTTTCAAAATATTTATTTTTTCTTCAAATTGTTGTATAATTATATAAAATAAAGTACCTAACACAAAAATAGTTTTAAAATATTTGAAGTTTTGAATTAGGTCAAAATAGGGCGTCCTTTTGGAAGGACGGTAGGGTTATATAATACGTTTAGAATATGATACGGATGCAAAACACACTTAACTTTATTCTAAAAAACCCACCCATGCACCCACCCACGCACCCAAGGAGTATATACTAGCCACGCACCCACAGACAAACATTTTTCAAAGATGGTGGTTTTGGACCAGGGGGGACCTAAAACGTCCAGATTCATCAAAATCTCGAGTTCGATTTTTTTTCGATTAGGTACCTACATTACTTTCCCATATGTGTATTGTACAGGGTGATTCATGAATATAGTAAATAATCAAATCTCAACTTTTACTGCCCTCAAAGGTTCTGTTAAAACTGGTTTTAAATGTTATATCGTAAAAGTCAAAATTAGTGCTCATATGTATGCCACTGAAAACAGTTTGAGATGGTCACAGGACTGTATGAACAAAATGAGTACTATCACGTTGACAAGCTATACAAGCTGTCGCTGTCACTTAGTAGCTAACGATACTGATCTTGGCTAACGATCAAGATCAGTATACTAACAGGTTGCCTGGTAACTTCAGGAAGGGGATTAGGGCGGGGGTTATGTGACGTCATGTGTATAACTTGTCATACGTCTGTAATGCAGCAGTACTCTGGTTATATGCTTACAGCTCGAAAACTAATGATGTTACCGGGTTGCTTCTTATATTATTTTAATCCTAACAAAATTATTAACAAATTATGTTATATACACTTTTTATGTAGATAGCTTCGTTTTGCTGTAATACTTAAACATATATAGAAAACTGTCACTGCAAAAAACAAAAAGTAACTTCAACAAATTATAGCTTCATATCCGTACGTCTTAGGAAGAAATGTTTTCAACAAAACTTATAGATAATATGATTAGCTTTAAAATGATATGTCTAATAACGCATAACGTTAACACTACGGCTTCATAGAGACCGGTGAAACAGTAGTGGACCCCGCGCCGCCGGTCCTACCAGGGCCGTTAACACTGATTCATGATCTTGAATAGGCATTCACCAAATGGAGCAACTGTGTAATAACGTTCATTTTAAGTTTTTACTACCAAAGTGCAATTTTTGGCTATAAAATTTTATACTTAGTTCACTTGTATCGTACCTGTTGCGTAAGAAAATGTGCGGATTTGTTTGGTTTTCCGTTTGTATCTCTTGAACGGGTGCACATAGTGGGAAATGGGCAAGTACAAAATAAAAGGAGTTTAAATTTCCTACAAGTTTACTTCTATGAGTTTTTTTCTCTATCTCTAGCCGCTGAAGAGATATTCGCTGTCAAGAATTGACTTTTTTTTAAAATCGTTTTTACACGACGTTTTTTTGCAAATATTGTGTCCTAGCTCCTAAAGTATTGGGTTTAAGGCAAAAACTGTTGGAATAAAAGTTGTAGCCCATTAAATTTCCTATAAAATGTACTAACCCCCTGCAAAAAAAAGCTTTCTCCTAATTAGTTGCGACAAAGCTTAATTTTTTACCTTCATGGACTGGGCTACAAAGTGCGTTCTTTAACTGTGTTGACAAATAAGAAAAATTAACAAAACAATTAAAGTGCCTAACTTCTTGAAATATAGTTTAATACAATAAGCAAATTTAATTTATTGCTTAAAGTGTATTTTCTAGACCAGAATAATTAAACAAGTAAACCTTTAGCAGTAACTTGATTACATTCTAGTTACAATAATAATGACAGTAATCTACTTAAAAAATAAATATATGATGTTTCATACAAAAAAGGTCCTTTTGGATATGTAATATAAATTAAAAACCCAATAAACATCGGGGTAATGTTCGCGTTTTTTGGACTCTTAACGTGCGGACATTGGAAAGGTTATACATTTGACGTCACTCCGCGTCATATACACCGAACGCTCATTGGTCCGGAGTTACCAGACAACCTGTTATAAGTATACTGATCTTGGCTAACGATAAAGTTTTCTTTTTAATTAATTTACTATAGTAGAATTGCCGAACAGATGGAAACAGGCTCCTCCTACTACAAAAAGGGGCTGAATTATGTCAGATTTACATACCTACACTTTATCAGACACTGATAAATGTTTCGATATACGTTTTTTTGGTGGCGAAAGATCCATCATAATATACCTATTACTTAACCTATATTTTTATTTTGTTAGTTGTTAGGTATTTTAATAGAAACCACAAAACTTGTTTTGTGACAAAAACTAAATTTGGGGAAGTGCATCAGACTTTCAATGTAATTTTCCCGCGTATTTTGAATTAACCTATTACAAACGCATTTGTGGGAGGAGCCTGTTTCCATCTGTTCGGCAATTCTACTATAGCAGTTCTCAAACGGTTTTCACGAAATTTAAAAATGAAATAACGACCGCAATTTTCAACTTAGACGCGTGATTTCTCTTTTTGCATAATCTGTGTATGCGGACGGTTCAACTATTTACTATACTTCATGAATCACCCTGTATACATACACGTGTGTATATGCACGGGAAAGTACAAATAATTATTCCATTTTCTGTAAACTGTGCTAGTTATAAGTGATTGTAATTTTGATTGCAATTTGTAAAATGTTAAATTGCAAGGTGCTTCTAATATTAGGGACTTTTTTAGTGTTTTGCATTGATTTTGGTAAACCTGAAAAAAGAAATTTAGTGACTATTGGTTTTTTTTATGTAGTGACACAAATTCGTAAAAATGAGAATTATATAATTTTGTATCTTTTGTATTAAATAATAATGTGTTGAAGATTCCCTACCTTTTATTTTTGGGTGAACAAAGAGTAGAAGGTGGGCCACGAAAACTCCTTTCAGGATCACCTGTTAGGAGTTGCAAGGTAAGATACACGTTAACGTATTGGCCTCCCTATCACTGCGAATTAAACCTAATTGAGTTATTTTGGGTAGTAGTTTTTTATTTGTTTTTACAAAGTTTAAACAAACAATTCGATTCTACATATTTGCTAACTTCTTCCTTCTCTCCAACACTTCCTTCATCCACTCTACCCCTTCTCTTCCATTACCCATCTCCATCCTACTTCCTTCCTCCTCTCTCAACTCCTTACATTCCCTCATCATATGTTTCAAGCTCCCCAACTCTTCCCCACACAGTCTACACATTCTACTTTCGTCCTCCCTATTCACTCCCACGTCATTTCCGCACCTAAACCTCCTCACTATTTTTTTCCTTTCATGCCCAATTGCCCATCCCTCCCTTCAGATATCTTGGAATCCCGCCTACCACTATTCCTTCATATTTTTCATTATATTTTCCTTCTCCTTTTGGACGAAGTAAAAACAATTACATTTACAAATTTAAAAATTCGGCCATTTTAAGGGGATTATCTTGGTTAAAGAGAACGTTTCAACCCTTATTACTATGTATAGGAATTTCTGCGCTTTTACAACTCTTCTTCTCGATGGACATAACGCTTCTGCAAAGTTAGTTTTTGGTGCCTCAAGGCAGGTTTTTAAGAAAATATTAATATATTGAGCGGCATTGAATCCAATATTAAATTTATTATTATTAATTAATAACACTTACCGCAACTTAAAATTGAAACTTTTAATTTTCATTATTAATCCAGGAAAATATACTGAAAGTTTCTCCATGAATATAATATAATGGTACACTACTTAATTGCTTGCGACATGGCATCGGTCGCAGCATAAATAAATGAACATGTTTGTATTTTTTCTGTAGTCGCAATTAACAAACAGTTCCTGAAACGTGATGGCGACTGAAAAATTAAAAATAACGAACTCTTTTACTAAGATGAGAAAAGTCTCCAGGTTAACAGGCTTTTTTCTAAGCGATGAGAGACTTACAAGGGCAGAAAAAGTTAGTATGTGGATCGCTCCATTAGTAGTGTACCTTTATTCAATATTGGTATTAATAAGAGATTGGAATTCGGAAATAAGTGAATTTGTGCACACAAGTTCTCTCGTATTAAGTAAGCAATTTCTTACCTTTGCACTTATTAATTATATTTATGTAGTTTTGCCACGGATCACAATTATGAGATTGAAAAGAAGAAAATTGACTCGAGCATTGGTGATGTTGGAGAAATTGGGTACCTTTACGGTGGGATACTCAAAGGAATTAGACGCGTCTCTTCAAACAATCCTCAATAGGATGGTAAGTTGTACCAGTGTCGGCTCACTCACGTACAACGTAAAGCAGATACACACAGAGAGACCTTTAAATCTAATATTCTGACACTTTTGGTAAAAATGACACCCTATATAATATATTTTTTGAGATTATACGATTCCACGTCAAACTATTCGGTGACTTGATGTTCATCCTCATGGTCCATGTGAGGTTGCAAGGGCATCTACACAAGTCTCACCTATTTGTCCAAGATGCAATCGTCTTCCATCGCGGCCCTTTTCTTTTTTACGAATCAAACTGTTCAGCACCGAGTGGCAGAAAACGAGCTGAGTGCAGTGCAGAGCACGTTTGATAATGCCTTTCGGAAGAACAGGGCTTCCTGTCCTTTCGGAGATTTCCTTGCAAGAAGGGCAATGTACATTTGGATACTAACGCGAAGGAATACTAATTCCCTTCTTCTTCTTCTTCTTCTTCTTCTTCTTCTTCTTCCTCTTCTTCTTCTTCTTCCCCTTAAGCTCGTTTATCGCGAAGTGTGAAGCCAGGAGTGAAACCTATGCATTTTACGATTTGAAGAATTTTTTCTCCCTTTCGTTTTTTCTTTTACTCCTTCCCAATTGGTTCAATTTGTTCCTATTTCTTCTCCAAATCTGTCAGCCAATAATCTTCGCAGTCTTTACCTTTTCGTTGTTCTGGGCAACAATATGTTTGTTAAAGTGCGTCTGCAAACGTTTGTCCAAAATACACATTTTAACCAGTCGGATTTAAAGCGTTTAAGGATTCATTTTCTCGATTTAGCTCCACGAAACGATGTTTGGATTTTCTAAAATCTACGTTCTTCAATGACTAGAACGTGGGTATTTGGGAGTTATTCTAACATTTGTTACGTTGTCATTGACGGTTAGGGTACAAAAACTTAAAATATTTTATTCACAGAAATCACAGATGAAAAGTTCGTCTTTGTCTCCCCCCCCCAAGCACAAGCTTCGTGTACCTTATCCAACCTTTTTTTGCCTTAGAATTGGAACAAAGTACGGTGGAAACTATGCATGCCGCTTCTTCGCTTTCATATTCTGAACTGGAATCATTGCTTTCTTTTGATTTCTTTCCTTTTTTATTTTTTTGACTCTCAATACACTTTTACCTTTCTCTCATGGTCTCTTCTTCTGAACTGCTACTGTCCGTCTTTAGTCTCTTTGCTTTTAAGTCGTTTCCAGTTGTCGTCTTAGCCCTTTTTTTGCTGAATCTTCCCTGTTTAGAACACCCTGCTTAATTTTCTTCACTCTCGCTTCAATAGTTGTACGAAGAACCTCATATTCTTTAGAAGCCTTGGGATACCCCATTCTTCCTTCTAGTACTACCTCCTCAACAGCCTGACGCATACTGTCTTCGTCCCAAGACTGCCATTGTGTTTTTCTTCCAAGCCTAAAAGAGACGTTGACGATGTAGTTGGGTAAAACGGGATACGCCCCGATTTACCCAACGACACGGTGTTCAGTTTTACCCAACTATCGACTGCGAAAACATAATATGACTATATTTTAAAAAAAACAAAGCAATTTCCTATAACCTATTATGGATAACTCTATAGTAAACAAATATAGTGATCCCTAAATCTACTCACCTTCAATTAATATTGCCTGTAAACTGAAAAATCACCTATTGAAAGCGCACCAAATGTTTTACCCAACCTTCCGACGCGTCCACATTTTCAGAATTTATGATAAAGTCATACTTACCTTAAACCCGGCACATTTACAAGTTCACTAGAAAACTGCTTTTTTGCGGTCAGAACCACTACAGTCACTTGTGCACCCTTAAATAAATCGCTTTGGAAACAGTGGAGGAAGTACCTTTTTAACTCTTTTCTTGTGCTTCGATTCCCACAATTTGGTGGAATTAAGGAGTATTCGTCACATTCCTAAAATGTTAGCTGATCCATTTCCTCACAGTAACACAAATTATTCTCAGCGGACCTCTAGATTCGTTTCTGAATGTCACCACGTAAGTAAACAAATAGCAAGCAGCAACACCCTCGAGCTCGTGTGGGTTAAGGGGCAGGCTGGAACGAAAGGCAACGAGAAAGCCGACGAGTTAGCCCAACTGAACAGACGTTTTATGGTCCAGAGCCGGCTCTCTCACTTATAGTATCAACCTGTAAACAACTTAATAACTCAAGACGTCCAAGCCTATCACAACACTAGGTGGAACTTGATGTCAGACTGCCGGCACGCGAGATAGGCCTTCAGAGGACCATCTCGTAGTTTGGCGCGTTTTTGCACAGGGCTATCTAGAAAGAACCTGCGGTTACTTGTGGGCATACTTTCTGAGCACTATAAACTAAAAAAGCACATGCACCGTATGGGATTGGTAGAATCACCATCTTGTGGAGGATGTTACATAGACGACGAAACAGTACAACACATACTTTGTGAGTGTCTTGCACTTGTCCAACTGAGACCATCCATGTTGGGGGGTGTCGTGGCCAGACATGGCTACGACGGAATGGGACAAGTGGCCGCGGCCAACTGGCCGCAGCCGACTGGCCGCCGAGAAAACTGGCCGCCGAGACAACTGGCCGCCCAGACAACTGGCCACGAGGCAAGTAGCTGCCGGGACAAGTGGTCGTCGGGTTGCTCCCAGTACAACTAGAGCTTCAAATAAATAAATGGCTAGTTTCATTTATTGAAAACAAACAAACTGATAGTGAAGTCGGTTGGGGACTGTTCGCCGCCGCGGTGCCGGTTCGCCTTCGCCGATTGCCGTCACCGTTTCGCCGTCGGAACAGTTAGCCGTTGGTCAAATTCGCCATAGGGACGATTCGCCGTTGGAAGATGATTTAGAAGTATTCATCAAAATAATTTACTCTTAGTAAATATAGGTTTAGTATATTTTTTTCATTTGATTCAAAAAGGGGAATATGATACTAAACAGCATTTGAAATTTAAAAAAAATGCCACCCTAAACGTATATTGCCACTCAGGCGCTTAGGTTAGAGGTAGGTTTAGTATAGTCTTTAATTGATAACAGTCCCTCAAGATTAAAAGTTATTTTCGATTTTCGATTTGTATGGCGGATCGTTCCTACGGGGAATTTGACCAACGGCCAACTGTCCCGACGGCGGAACGGCGACGGCGAATCGGCGACGGCGAATAGGCCTACACTTTTTTTAGAAGCAGTGGGCGGCCAGTTGGTCGCTGCCACTTGTCTCGCGGCCAGTTGTCCTGTCGACCACTTGTCTCGCGGCCAGTTGTACTAGACCGTGGCTATGATTAGAACCGCTTCCCCTTCCAGCATCCTCAGGTTCATCTCACGTGTGGGATGGCTTGAGTGACGTTGCGGGGTCGGATGACTCTATTCAGGGAGGTAGTACAAAGCAGCCAACTTGTGGCCCAAGTACGCGTAGACTATGTCCACCCTCCTATCGTAATCCAGAATTCAGAATGCAGAATCCCCTCTAAATCAATAATGGTTACAGCAAAACCAGTATATAGCTGCGACCTAGCCTAAGCCTACCAGTTGTACGGGGTCTCCTTCCTTTTCTGGAAAGTTGTGATGTATTTATGGTAATTTAATATCAACGCCTGTTTCAGCCTATTGTTTCACGTTCAAACGGATGAGTTTCTTAGGCTAACCATTCTGTTACACTTCCGCATTTAACTACAAAGCCGTCATCTGGCATTCTTAAGATAAGGTGCTACATATACGTACCATAGCCTGCAGCATCCCTTTAACACATGTACCACACGGCGTAGTACAACTGGCCGCGGGACAAGTGGCCGCGAGACAAGTGGCTGACAGGACAACTGGCCGCGACACAAGTGGCCGCGGCCAACTGTTTCTAAAAAGGGTCTAGGCCTATTCGCCGTCGTCGTTTCGCCGTCGCCGATTCGCCGTCGCCGTTCCGCCGTCGGGACAGTTCGCCATTCGCCATACAAATCGAAAATCGAAAATAACTTTTAATCTTGAGGGGCTGTTATCAATTGAAAAAGATTATACTAAACCTACCTCTAACTTAAGCGCCTGAGTGGCAATATACGCTTAGGTTGGCATTTTTTTAAGTTTCAAATGCTGTGTTTGTTTGTTTTCAATAAATGAAACTAGCCATTTATTTATTTGAAGTCAATTTGTACTGGCAGCGACACGACGATCACTTGTCCCGGCAGCTACTTGTCTCGCGGCCAATTGTCTCGGCGGCCAGTTGTCTCGGCGCCCAGTTGGCCCGACGGCCAGTCGGCTGCGGCCGGTCGGCCACGGCCACTAGTCCCATCCTGTGTCCCAAAATCTAGCTGAGGTTTTTTGTGTAGACCCCTTGCGACACACAATCCATATAGGATGGATAAGCCGTGCTACATCCAATCTAGTCAGAAAGCTGATAAGCAGATGCATCACGAGTTACCAGAGCTGCAAATGTACAACCATTCTTTTACTTGACTTCCGCTGTAGTCATGGAGGTTGGTGGATGAATCGCGTGGATGAATAAGTTTTTAACTTACGACGAATGGCCGTCGCACAAGCAAGATTCCTGCGCCTTTCCAGAGATTTAAAGTGTTTAAGAGTTTCCACTGGCCTCCTATCGACTAAATGTTCTATAGAGTTAATGCAAGTAGGTACTATTAACTTCGATAGATCAGGAATCGTTGCCTCACCTGGATCGTTCCATCTGTGATACATAGCTGGAATTCAAATGTACAAGGGTGTATCAATAAGTTTGTGAGGTTTATTAGGCAAAAAAGCGCTTTGTGTCTCAACACACTTCGTCGAAATTTTATCCACCTTTTTGAACCCTTCCAAACTGTAAAATTTATAGCAGCCAAGTGACATTTTTTCATTAGAAACTATAAATAATCACTAGAAGCTCAATCGGAAAAAGAACTATGGATGACTATTGCTGCTTCCAAATTACGACGTGGTACTTACTAATTCTCCCTCGTACAGAAAAATAAACAGAGTCTATTGGACAGAACGGACTAGATTTAAAGACTTCTTTGTGTGCACATTCAGTTTCACTTTATGGCCATAGTTAAATAGAACAATCGTAACAAATTTACAATTTAATGTTTTTTAAGGGTGCGATATACCCTCTTGGAGGATGCTGTCCAACCCTCATCCTAACTCAGTGGCTTATTTCAAAGACATACGAACTGCCTTTCGACGCAATGCCACGTTGGGCCATGGATTACAATTTTTACCTGTGTCTAGCTTTTCAATACATAGTATTCTTGTTAAGTGCACAGGACTATGTCCTAAGCGAAGCAATCAAACTAAGCATTTTGCTGCAGCTGCGTTTACATTTTAAGCATTTGAGTTTGAGGATAAGAGATATTTTTAAAAACGCGAGAAAGGAGGATGAAGACGAAGCGTCAGGAGATATACCATGGGAGAGATTACGACAACAATTGAAGAAATTAAATTCTCACCACAATTATCTCATCGAAATTACAAGAAACGTGGAAAGTGTGTACAATAAAACAGTTTTGATTACATTTATCATCGTGTTAGGCTTGAATTGCATGCTTCTGTTACGTATGACAAATGTAAGTGGTGGTACTTCGTAAAAACCTTAAGGAAATAGTTTTCTTTGCAGTTTCCGGTATTCGATGTAGAGTTCTTCAGATTTTGTTTATATATATTGTTTATGTCATTAATATTTTTCGGAGACTGCTATTTCTCACAGACGATCACAACAGAAAGTGAAGGTTTGGTGCACGCTTTCTATGATGTGGACTTTATCGGTATCGATCTAAGATTCCAAAAAGGTTTGATGATGTTCATTGCAAAGTTCCAGAAGACTGTTTCATTTACAGTTGGAAAATTTGGCTTTCTCTCAGTTGCCATGATTGTTACCGTAAGAAATGCGAGACAATTACAGTATTCAATAATATTCGTGTGTGTTTTTTAGATGACAAGAGCTACTTATTCGTACTATACGTTTTTAAGAAGCTTAAAGTAAAATTGAATACCTTTCCAATAAAACCTCACCCACGTACTTTTCCACAATTCACTTGGTAATGGTTAATCATGGCAAAGGCTTGACTGCAATATGGAAAAATGCAATGATCCAAATTAGTTATGTTAGATGCTGCTAATATAGAACTACCTAGTTTTAATATACATATTTAAAGCAAATGTTATGCACTTTTTTACACAATTACATTAATACAGAAAATGCATTTGTAGTTGAAGAGTATAATGAGTTGAATAAAGAAGGTTCACTATTTTTGGTCCCGTTTATTCTAGTATGAATGTTAGAATCTTTGGCGGTTGAATCGGATCACCAGCTTGGTGATCGTGCCAAATAAACAATAAAGTTTTGGGAGTTGTGAAAACAACTAACTTTTCTATTTGCGAATATGTACAAGTTTTAACAACGCGGAATTCGGTTAATAATGAAGGTACAGGCAGTAGGTAGGTTGGGCGGTTACCGGAGGGTAAACTGGTTCTGGAATGCAGGCTGACGGGTCGATGTAGACGTACTGGTCGGTGTTTCGTTGGCGGCTATGACTCTGACTGGTTTCTGTGGTGAACATCCTTCGCTTATAAAGGATTCTGGCCGGTGTCGACGCGTTGTCATTGGTAGGCCAATGGGAATCAACAGTATGTAAGCGACTGTGTAGCAGAATCATGTGGTCGCCACAGAATCTTTTACATAACAGTCACAGTCAATCTCTTTCTCGAGGAGTTGTGGCAAAAGGTTGTGTAATATCCACAGTTGTTGGGTTACCTATATTTTAGAGATCCGGCAACATGTACAAATATCTGAAAAGCATTGGCAACGTCGATACTTTTGTTTTACTAGGTCCATCTGGCGGAGGATTTTTGTGGGAGGCGTTTTTAACCTTAACTTTTAGGATCATCTGAATTCAAGCTGCTAAGTAGTAAACATCGTTTTCATTTGTTTTTATTTTTGGTGACTCCATTTTAATGCTTTCTGCAGGTGAAACGTTTTTGATTAATACATTTATATCTGTCTAATTGAATTGCATTGTTTGTTATTATAAATTGGTCTTACCCTGACTTTTGCATTGCCTCGCTTTTCAACGGGAGTATTCAATTAATTTGAATCTCACCTTGGAAGCGTTTGTTTATATATGTTGTCGCGTGTGTGTAGTAGAACTATCTATGTATTATCCACGTGTTTTCATTTTAAATATGTGTTTGAACTTATGGCATTTCCGACATTTAATCTATTATGTATGTAGTTAGCAAAAACAAAACAAAACAACAAAATATGAATACCTAAAAACAGACAGTCGAAAATGGGGAATACCCACGTCTGATCTGACTTCGATTTTATTATGATTATGTGTGTAGTTAGCAAATTGTATTATGATTTCTCCTATTTATTTATGTGTTTTATGATTAATTGAGGGACATTACAAATGAGTTTAAATGGAACATATTATGTATTAAATATTTGTGGATAAACAGAGAAAGATGGCTCTATTGTACTCGAAACGGTGACTAACTGTGTCCTTTGTGTATTTTTACCTGATGTTGAACCCTTTTGTAACAGGTGTACATTCTATCTTTTTAAACTTGCTTGACCTTTTATTTTAATATGCAATGTATTTGATTTGATTTTCTTTGTTTAATTTGATTATTTATTGTACTATTTACAACTGCTGCATAAAGTATTTAAAGATGATCGAAGCGTATCAACAATGAAATTGTAAATGTTTTGTCTTGATATTATTTAACAGTCTTGTTGCTATAATTTTGTATTTGATTTGATGTCATGTATGTAGTTATGTCAAAGGAGGAGTTTTTTTAGTGTTCGCACTTTTTCTCCTCCGAATCGTCGAGTAACTGTCAATAAATGAATTATTTTTGGTACAGTTAATGGTAGTTTTGATTCTCCTTTCCGATTGGTTCACGACCAGTGTATTCGTACCTATTAGACGATAGAGGGCCTGTTAGACGATCACGAGCTTCTGTCATTTGGTTTGTTTGGAGGGAAAGTTTAAATTTTGTTGGCCATGTTTAGGGATTCCCGCTACATTTGAAGTTTATTATATAAAGTGGGTGAACTTAGCCGCTTCGAACCCTGTATAGTTAGTTAGAGAGGGCTAGGGGGGTACATTACAGTTGCCAATATATTTTAAATTTTAAAATAAAAAGGGAAATGAAATTCCTGCCGATAATCGTTGAAAACAATGTAGAGAAAAATTCAATGTAATCTTGGAATTTGTATTGAAATATAAGTAGCAGCAAGAAGAACTTCATGGGCTCGCCGATTTATACCTGCGATAGTTGATTGGGTATGCAGAGATCACGGAGAAGTGGACTATCATTTTACCCAGTTGCTGACTTGGTAATCGAGAGAGCGATTGACTGTGGAGAGATAGACGTAGCGGAATTTCCTAGATGGACATGTGCGAAAAACGAAGAAGAGAGACTAATGGAGACACAAATCAGCGATAGCAACATCATTGGCCTAATGTTAGAGGAAGTGATCTCGAAATGCGCCACCAAAATTATAGCGGCTCGGGAGAAGGAGGGGAGAGATTGAGTGAAAGACAGGGTGATCTGAAAACGGGCATATAAATTAACTGGGTCACAACCTAGGGAGCGAACATCAGGGCTGACTCGGCTGCGAAGAATGCCTTCGAGCGATACCCGGCCGAGAAACTAGTTATTTAGAGAGAGGACAGGGTTTTGTGGGTAAACCAAACCAAGTGGGGGAGCCTATATATAGTTTTAGCAAACCTCGATAGAAAGAAAAAGGTACACATAATTAAAACACTACAAATGGGGAGAAAGAGTTCTACTTCTAATAGAAACTTCAACAAACAACACAGAGGTTGCCCTCTCAAATTAAGTAGAATCAGCGAAATTACTGACCAATACCAAACGTAATGGATGATTATATTAACCTCCACACCATTTGAAATTAGCTCTAGGTCTTCACTGACTATGTATGTACCTATATATGCTTCTTTATTTGTCTTCCATAAAAAATGTTGACAAGGATTCTTAATTTTAACAGTCACCAATTACCTAGATCACATTCCCTTCCCTTACATCACTCCCCCATTACCATTCTTCTTTCCCCCACCCCCTCCATCCAACCTCCCGCCCCAAAAATCTCTCTCCAGTCTCTTCTCTCGACGCCTCACACTCCCCCAGCATATGACCAACACTCTCCAATCCCTCACCACATAACCTACACTATCTTCTTTCATCGCCCCACCAATATTTTTATTTATATGTTTCTCATTCCCACACCTGAATCTTGCCACTATTCTCTTTCTCCTCCTACTTCTATCCCCCCCCTCTTACCATATCCCGGTACTCCTTCTAACATTGTCCCCTCATACTTTACATTGTACGTCCCCTCCCTTATCCTGATTCTGTGCATCTATATCCCCTATTGTAACTCTTGTTTCCTTCCTCCTTTCCATTTCCCGTTCTCCTTTTACCTCCGCCCTTGTATACTCCCCCTTTCATAATATCCCTTTCTTTCTCTCCGTCCGTATCCTATCTTTCCTTCCTTCCAACAACTCTTCTGTATTCTCCCTCCTCCTCCCCTGTCCATCCCTTCCTCATACCTCATCACCAACTTCCTTTCCTGTATTCTAATCTTCTCCCTTTCTACTACCTCTTGTAGTATATAATCCGGTGTCTCTCTTTCCAGACTCAACACCCATCTCCAATACCTACCTTGCATCTTTTCCAGTACTTCATGCTTATTTCATCCCCCATATCTTCACCTCATACATCACACTAGCGTTTCGAACAAATTGTGAGAAAAAGCTACATATTGACGATAAAGATGGTCACGTGATAACAGAAGAGAAGGAAATCATGGAAAGATGGAGAGAAGACTTCAAAGGAAGTTAAAAACGTTAAAGAGAACGCAACCAAAGAGACAAAATTGACGGGTGGAGTGATAAATTTCCTCAAGGTCATATTATAAATGCAACATTGACGATTACTAAAAGACATCGATTACCTAACTTAGGAATGCTGATGTTGTGTTTTCTGTTCTGAAGAATCGAAGTTTTACCTCATTAACCGGCTTCTTGTACATATTTGATACCTAACCGTTTCTTTAAAAAGGTACGACCACTTCACTGTTTCACAAGTTTTATCCTCTTTTGTGTAGTTTTTAGGCACTTCCATGAGCTGTTATAGTTGCATACGAAACTATTTTGCGCAAAGGTATTGGTTCGATGCCAAGGTTGTGCATATAACAAACATAACAGAACAGTTACACAAAGGTCATTTTCACCTGAATCCTCAAGTTTCATTTGCAAAGTTCTATCTCTTCTTGCAATTGCATTGTCACTGGATGTAGGTAGGTAGGTACTATACAAAGTTATTTATTATGTCATACTTCCTTATTATTTCACCATAACAACCCTGAAACATGACACTTTATAGTAATTAAGGTATCTAGGGTGGTTATGTTCATAACGCCCGTGGTGCCTTCATAACTTTATGTCATACTTGCAGGAAGTTGATTAAGATGATTAAAACAGATGATAGGTAACAACAAAATCAGTATAGATCCACATTTAACATCCTCGACCGTATCTATAGCGATGAGGCATAATTTTACATTTGCGAGCGTTATAAGCGGGCGTTATAAAAAATAACGCCCGTTGCTATCTAAAATCCGGTTGTCATGTAAAGAGGCGTTATTTAGTCATTAATGTTTCTTGTATCAGCAGTTATTATGGTGAAAGAATAAGGTAGTATGACATAAATTACTAAATAATACCCTATCACATGATGGCCGCATTTTAGATAGCAAAGGGCGTTATTTTTTATAACGCCCGCAAATGTAAAATGATGCCTCATCAAGGATGTTAAATGTGAGTCTAAACTGATTTTATTGTTATTATCTGTTTTAATCATCTTAATCAACTTTTTGCAAGTATGACATAAAGTAAAAAAGGCACCACGGGCGTTATGAACATAACGTCTACGGTCGACGTATATCCCTCGGGCCATAGGTCCTCGGGCTAAACAATGTCGACTTTAGGCGTTATTTAGTTCATAACGCTTTAGATACTTTAATTACTATTATATCATACTTCCTTATTCCCCTCACTGTAACAACCCCGAAACAAGACACTTTAATTACTAAATAATACCTACCTTTCACATGACAACCGCATTTTAGATGTCAACAGGCGTTATTTTTTATAACGCCCGCTTATAACGTCCGCAAATGTAAAATTATGTCAAGGATTTTAGATGTGAGTCTATACTGATTTTATTGTTATCATCACTGTTTTATTCATCTTAATCAACTTTTTGCAAGTATGACATAAAGTAAAGAAGGCACCTTAATTACTATAAAATTAAAAATATTTGGAAACCTTCGTGTCACAAAATTTTCCTACAGTAAACAGTTAGGTAGGTACTAATTGAATAAACTGGTTAAATCCTGAAATTGTTAGGTAAGACCAGGTACCTATTGTGTCACTTGAACCGAATACTACACCAGATACTATTTCTTGGGAAAAGACGAGCTCGTTATTGCACTACCGCTATTAATTTATTGTTAAAATGGCTGACATTTTAAATATACCTAGTCTAGTACAATCCAACGATACCTTGTAGGTACTACAAATAAATAAACAAAAATCAAGTTAACCGGTTTAATCTAGAACTTTAACTTAATAATTACTTAATATCAGGTGCCTTTGCTAACTGAAATGTAATTTTTATCAATTCAGGGACACGCGAAATGACTGTGAGAAATTAGTGCATTGTTTTCACTAACACAAGCAAAGTCACATGGAAGGAAACATTTATACGGACAATGGGGGACTACTAATGAGTGTGAAAAAAAATTGCAAAACATCTTTCAATTTATTTACGGAACACCTCAATATATCTGGGGTTACTTCTTATCACACACAGTCTGATTTGCATTTACTTAATTCACGTTTTAGATTATTTTTCCTTCTTTTTGGCGCTTTGGACATTCATCTGGGCATCAAACAATGACAGTCATGCCAGTAGTTCGGCAAGAAGGATTTGGGAAGCACCTGGACGAGAAAGAGGCAATGTACTCTTATGGGCACCATGAGGTTTTGGACACTCCATAAACATTGGAAAAATAATGAAAAGCTAGAGCAGCAAGAAAAATCCATAAACAGTTTGGAAAAGAAAAAAAAACAAATTAGATTTTCATTTAAATGGAACGAAATTGCCCTAGACTCCCAATCAAAATTTGACCGAGAATCGGAGTGAGATGAAACACCAAGAGAGACAAAAGCCATCAAGACGACAT
This sequence comes from Pyrocoelia pectoralis, assembly GCA_036250285.1. Taxonomy (NCBI): domain Eukaryota; kingdom Metazoa; phylum Arthropoda; class Insecta; order Coleoptera; family Lampyridae; genus Pyrocoelia; species Pyrocoelia pectoralis. Next base: position 12,118,503 of record CM070081.1, read on the forward strand.
ACCATGAGAAGGTGGGAAACCAAAAAAACGAATATGTCATTGAGAAAGGTTATCAGTAAAAGGAGGAGAACAAGCGGCATAAACAGTGAAAATGTAAAAAGCTGAAGATGCAAAACATCTATCATTTTGGAAAACCGTAACAAAGTGAAAAGGGCAAGGGTGGGATAAACTAAAGGATTAAGTCCAACCCAGATGATGATGAGCGACCTCCAAGTTCGCAACGATCTCTGCTTCAGATGTCATCCACATCGCCATCGTTGGATCTCAACCGAGACGGTGATCCAAAGGGGGAGGATGTCACGATAAAGCGTGCGCGAAAAGGGGTGACAGGGTGACAGGCAGATCTGCCTTTAAGGGAGAGAGTCAGTATACTCTCAGTACTAGCGCTCAATTTATGTCCTGTCGGAGCAGTTACGACAGAACGAAGCACTATTCTATTTTTATTCCTTTTTGACTCACGTTTGTGATGGCTTCCCTCCATTAACCAAGTTTTCCATTCTTGCCACTTCTCTCAGCCACCATCCTCTAGTCCTCTTATCTGCATCGTTGTAGCGCATCCATCTTTAGGTTCATTCTTTTTCCGATTTCCTCAATTACTATTCTGTCTATTCTGGTGAACCAGCAACACCTTTTCCAGTACTCAATTTCTGTTACCATAATGGGCCATCAAACTTCTGCGCCATACGCCATAGCGCATCGAGTTGTAGGTAGTCTTCTTTATTTTTATCGCCAAGCTACCCAAGAAATTACTATTGAGGAAACAATAATGAAATATGCAAATTCGGTCCATATTATTGTTAATTTTATACGAAAAATACAGTTCTATTCCCCAATGTGGCTCAGACGTTCGACGAGATGTGGCACACCCGCATAAAATACTGCCAAAGTAGTACGACGACATTCTCTAATCCTATACGCAGGGTGATGTTCTCTCATCGCTACTGTGGTCTTTACTTGTAGACGGGCTGCTAAGGCAGACTGTGCCACAGTTGGCTGTGCCGATGAGATTAGTGATTGTGGTATATGGTAGATTTGGGATCATCGGTTGTGATGCAGGGAGCTTTAAATGTAGTAAAAAAGATTGCGGTGCGGAGAAGAAGACTTGTCTGATAATCGGATGAAAACGTACCTCACTCTCTTCTCGCGAGGAAAAGGGCCGACAAAGCCAAAGGAGGTAGTGGAAGAAGTAAAACACATTACGTTAAACCAAAGGCTAACCTTCAAGCCACATCTGCAAAAGATAGGGAACAAAGCAATAACGTCTCTGTGAGCTTGTAGACAAGCAAGTGGAGCTTATCGGCAAAAATGACACAAGTTTAAATCGCTCATTACGTATGCTCCCCTGGTGTGGCGGAACCCAGAAGAACATGCAGATACTTAGTGGGGTATTTGCTCACCTTCAACGAAATCTCACAAGATAAAAACCTCAGCATGCACAAAAAAGAATTGCAGACATTCGTCGAAAATTTTAGAACAAGATCTTTGCGAAAAACCCAAACGGCGATTTCAACCATGTATTATTTAAAATAAGTAGGACGAATGAGATGGTTGTAGGCCACCTGCACAGCATGGAACTGACCAATAGCCCCGTATGCGGGAATTGTGGTAAGAAAGACGAACGGTCATACCACGTCATCACGCAATGTGACAGACAAACAAAGGTAAGTGAACATCTACTTGAGCAAGTAACACAAAAATCTTGTGCCAAGTTAAACACACAGAAATTGTTGAAGAGTAGTATTCCATCTATTCTGTATGGGTGGTATACCTACCCCACCGATCAAATGTTAAAAAATAGATTTAATCATTACTTACCTACTGCCGAAGTAATGTTCAAGTCAACAATTGAACATATATTTTGATAGCAAAGCAGTGGCGTACGCAGACTATAGCCTTGGGAGGGGATATAAAAAGTGCGGTGTGATCTACAAATTTTAATAAACATTTGTTTTACAGAAAGTTATAAAATAAATATTATACAATACAAAATCCAATCGTCTTGGCTGTTCAAGTGCAAGTTCCTCTATTATTTCGGCTGGTAGTTCCCCATGAATTGACATCATTGCTGTAAGGTTGAATTTCTAAAATAGGTCTTTTTTAAGGATTAATAAGAATAAGCGTAAAATAGAATGGAAGGGTTGGGTGTTTGGGGGGTGATATATCCCCCTTATCCCCCCTTGGGTACGCCACTGTAGCAAAGTCTTCAAAGCTTCAATATTGAGCTGGTTTAACTTCTTCGAACGGATGCAGCAAACCTCGTGATAGTGACACTTAGCTTATTTTGCTGCTTCAATGAACCCTATCGTATCGTTGTTTTTAGTGTCATAATAATTGGCGCAATAAATATAGATAATTTCAGATTTGGAAAAGTTTCCAAAAAGTTGACAAACACCTCGGAAGATAACTGCTTATAGTCACAATCAGATTGATGAATGGGCAATATATAAATAGATCGATCCAAACTTATCATCTAAATAATGTTAAAAATATACGATGAGCCATAAATGTTTATATTTTACTCTTTACGGATCAGTAATTAGCATAACGAACTTGAGATAAATATTGTAAGTACATAATACATATTCTCGGCAATGTTCCATTTTTTTTGAGCACGTGGAAATGTTCAAAAATAAGTTACGTTACTCAAAACAAACCATAACAAAGTTGTAATAATAATAATAATTATTATAACCTTTAATATTTCGATTTGTCCGAGTATCGCTATGCATATCTAGATTTGTATTGTACTATAATATTTTCTCACATGACACAATGAATTGTACGTAATTCAACTATTAAAATTAGGTATAAGAATTGAACTTAAATCGCAATTGCTCGCAATACGTAATCACATGACTTGCATATAAGTAACAACTTTTGTTATGGTTATTGCCGAATGGGATTATGAAAGTCGCCGCACGTATTTAAACAATTTTATAATTCTCAAGTCAACACTTACGTTGTAGACCGTTAATTAAACAATTGAGACACAAACAATTAAATCGATAGTTTATAATCCGACACATTTGTTTATTAACGGTAATTGCGTAATTGATTCGTAAAATTAGTGTTATATTTATTTAATTTGCGATCAGAAATTTTTCAAGCGCTGAAAATAGAGATTTTGGCCAGGATGTCACGTTTTTTTATAGTTTTTGTTAGGTACAGCTACATTAATTTTTTGGCTACAAGTATTATCAAAATAAAGTTGGGAAATTGCATAAGACATTATTAAGGAGAGTGAAAAATCAATCTGGTTTTAGAAAAAGTAAAAGTACTACCGCGTGTCCCATTTATCTACCAAACAGACCTAGGCGTGTTGTTTTCCAAAATAAAACATCTAATCAATTGCACGTCTCAAAAGGAGTTGCTCAGGGCTCCATTTTGGGACCATTGCTCTTGTTAGCTCTGTAGGGAACTGTCTACTACAAGCTCATAATCAGTGGAGCAGCCGGCAGACGAGGTGAGAGATTCTAAACCACAGGTGCTATCGTAGTTTCTTCGGCGCTAGTTTACCTGGGCATTTCGGGAAAGTATAAGAGAAAAGTAAAAATAAACTACAGAAACAAAGTTGGTTTTTTTGGACTGTTGGGCTCCACAAGGGATTCAAGTGGTTCCCCTGAACATCTGCTTACACCATCACCATCACTATCTTCTCGTCCACTCGCCCATGACCGGGATAAGGGACAGGAGGTGTGCCCGTCCACTCGGCTTCTCACCTTTCCGCCATCGTCAAAGGTCCATTCCTTTCCACCGCCTTTCTACAATTGTCACAAATATGTACATCTGTCGTACCGCATTATTGACAACTTTCCAAAGAATGGACCTCAATATGGATTCCTGTGCCTTGCCTCTCTACCGATAAGGTAGGCGGCTATAAGGGCTCCTCCCAGGGATCTTGATGTATTTGTTTCACCTAATACCATTATTATGACCTTTTCAGGTATGAAGCTGAAGGCATTTCGTACCAAAAGATAGCTTGGTTCTCCATGTGTCCTTTAACGCCCCCTCCGCCTTCGTCTGCTTTCTCTTTTACAGCGTCTTCCCGAATCAGTAATGTTTATCTGATAATTGAAGATGGTGTTCAATTCTTGCCATAATGACTTATTCAAACAACTTTTCCAGGTGGTTCAGAGGGGATTTTCCATCTACCTATCAGGGTATTTACCCTGCTTGAGTGCTCTGTTAGAGATGGTCGTCAGCATTCCCGGTGCATGAAGCGCTATGTTGATGAAAGTGGTGACTTTGTAAAGAATTTGAAGATCAAGTAAAAAGTTAATAAAGGTTAGGGGTTGAATCTAGGTTTAGTTCAAAGTGGTTCACTCTCCGATAACGACCAGCCTGGATTTGAATAAAATTACTCTACTATAGACTTATTCGTACAAATGAAGCTCTTGCTTCTTCGTCATTAAGAAAGAAGGTTAGAGTAACCTAAACGTCAAGGAGGCAAGGCTTAGTTCGGAGTATTTCTCACTAAAGGTGAAGGTTAGTAACCCACAGTACGGCAGTACAGCCATAATAACAACATCAGCAGCTGCTACAGGAGCAACTGCTTGGGATGGTACAAGCATCATCGTTCAGACTGCCCAACCAGCCTCTAGTCAGCGCAAGCTCCAGCGTTAGAAATTCACCCAGACCGATTGCGAACTGGAAGTTTTTCGAACATTTAGGCGTTACTGGAGCCTGAATCTAGCGACATCAGCTAAGTAATAGATATTCTCCAATGTCTCCATAGATGAGTCTGAAAGAATATTTTATACAAATAAATCTGCAATACTGTTGAACGGCTGCTGTCAGTTTAAGCAAACACCTCTCCGTAAAACACAACGTTGCGTTGGTCTCATTCAAGAACCCTGAAATTCAAGGGTTTCTGCAACAAAAGGAATCGTTTTTGTTGATAAACGACAGGAAAAGTCTAAGGCATGTGCCCAGGTTGCTCTGTGCATGCGATCTACTTACAGATTAACCGAAGAATGGTGTACGGAGCACTCCTTGTCCATTAACTCGGAAAATACTCTTAAAGAAAAGGAAGAGCTCCTCCGATCTTCCAAAAACATCTCCAGTTTTCAGAGTCAATGAAGTAGCTAATTGAAATTGGAGTAATCATAATATCCAGCCCATAGCGGAAAAAGAAAATAGGGTCTTCTGGCAATATCGTCAAGCAATTGAAAAACATCCGCAATGGCTACCCTGTGGCTGTACACTGCTGTGATTATTATGGAACAATCGTCTGGTGGCCTAGAACTAGACTCTCCACAACCATAACACCCAGTCATGTGCAAGGACAACGGACAAAGTACGACACTCCCGAATTCTAGAAAAGCAATCCTAGGGGGGGGGGATAGAAGAATGATGCGGAAGTCCATCTTCAATCTACAACAATGGAAGGAACAGGCACTCCACAGAACTGAACTTCCATATCACCCAAGCATTGGGCAAAGCTCGGACTGTTTTCCAGACAGAACTGGTAGGAATAACGCTTAGAGCAAAAAAATTCATTCTCATGCTCTGAAGGAACTAGGTCATTGCAAAACTGCCTCTAGGTTGGTTTCCGAATGTCACCAAGTACTAGGGTAAGTAACAAACAGCAATAGTTTCGAGCTCGTAAGAGTTAAAGGTCATGCTGAAACAAAAGGCAATGCGACTACTTGTGAACATACTTTCTGGACACTGCAAAGCGCACGCACGGTATGGGTTTGGTCGAATCACCATCTTGTAGAGGATGTTACACGGACGAGGAGACGGCACATACTTTGCGAGTCTCCCCTCCACGATAGGGGTATCCTGACTGGACTTGGCTACAATTAGAGCTGCTTCCCCTTCCAGCATCGTAAGGTTTATTTGACGTGTACAGTGGTGTTGCGGAATCAGGCGATTCTAATCAGAGAGGTAGCACAAGGGAAGGGGCTCAATTAAGAGGCGTTTACCTTCCTATCACAATCTAGAATCTAGAATCTACAGATGAAAATATAACGTGATATAAGGCATTAAAGGGGAAGCCACCCCCTAACCAATGTAAATTTGATTGGGCGATTGAAAATCTTTTAATAAACACTGGAAGCCAGTATTGGAGAATTTGAGGAAATGTTATTCACGTTACCTACAAAAGGGTTGCCAATTCAACGAGTTAGTAAATTATTAGATTCGTTCCTTCCCCATTTTTAAACTGAATTGAACCTTCTACAACTACATCGTGGAAAAACTTATGCAATTTTGAATCTTTTTTTCGCTTTTTGCAATGCATACAGGGTGTTTCTGCCCAAAGTGGACAACGTAATAGAATTTATAGAACTCGTAACAACTAACACTTTTTTTAAAGTAATTTTTTTCATTTTAGCTTTTGTTTTTGCATTAGGTATCGACCGTTTTTTTACAAATCTCTATATCTCCATTATTTGTAGTCGGATTTCAAAAAAATCAAAGTATTTTGGAAGCAACAGTTTAATATCTACAACGTTTGTTCAAAACTCTTTTACAAAAAATTGAGAATAGAAAAATGGTGGTCATTCTGTTACATTGTCCACTTTGAGTAGAAACACCCTGTATAATTCAATCGTAGTATTTAGGTCAATGTGCTTAGTAACATATCGTTCCATGTAAAAGTAGGTACCTACGGTAAGTGCAGGGCGTCGAAAATAATTTTTCACATATTTATTGAACTCATTGCTTGTTGGACTGATAGAAATCGTTAAAAATAAACGAAGCGTAAAGGGGAAAACTTATAAATAACCCTCGGTGAGGGGTAATCATGCACCTACCCCAAAATAAAAAACTTTTTCTCTTCCATTAAACTTTATTTTAATTTCATACGATACACAAATAAAATTCACTTTATTTATTTATGATAGGTACCATATACTTACAACTTGTGAGTCGACACATTCAAAAATATCAAAATTTGGGGATGTCGAACAGTTTTCGATCATTTTCAGATCAAATTAGATCAAATAATTATTGAAAATTGTAATTCCGATAAATATTTTGATAAAATTCCGTTTATTTACGACAATTGAAATGTAATGTCACGTTGCATGTGCGTGATTATAAAAGAAAAAGGAAAGGTGATACCCTCTCAGCTCAGTCAGGTATACGTCATAGTACCATACTTTAAAAATAACTTTAGCTTTCTGCAACGGTTAGTTCTATCGTGACCGTTAAACTGTTCACTATACAACAACCATTTTATCTACTGTGAGAAAGTAAGATGTTTTTTTTATTATTCATTTTCGTTTGTTTAAATATATTTTTTATCTTGATAAGAGGTAGAGCCGTGGGGGGCAATTTTTCTATTTATAACCAATTGTGTCGATCACTCGATCAACCCCTCTTGGTTCATCTCCCACCCTTCGAGGGAATTTATGAGTTGTCTAGCGATTGTTTGTGGAATTCGGAACGATATCTGTTACCCACTTCCTGTGGCCTGGGGGGGGGGGGGGGGTATATTTCTAGAAAGGTATGTGTTTTGCAAATGCCGGGGTTTCACTTTCGTAAATTTACTTGCAATATTTACGTTTAATTTCATTGACTCTTGTCGTCTCATTTCAGCGGCTTCAGGGCTAGACGGTATTATCGATCTGTTGTGCAATCGCGCGCACATTATCTAGATAAGGTATTGTTTTTCAAAATATGTTTGTTTTTATTTTTGAAAAATCAGGTTCTGCCAATACGTTTTGTTTCCTTATCAGTAGATTGTATTTTATAAACAATTTTGCAATTTATCAAATATTTGTTTTAATTGTTTATAGATGCAAATGATATTCATTCATAGTGTGCACGCGTGTAAAGCGTGACATTAGCGGTTTCCCCTTTAGTAAATTTCAATTTTTAATGATTTTAGTTGTTTTCGTTCATCCTGAGTAAAACTATTTTAAACAGTATTCTTGTTTTATTTGTACATTAAACGTAAGGGATTAATTTTTGAAATTGTCTTATTTTGGCCCATAACAACTTTGCGAAATGTGTTGTGTTGTTGCGTATTCATAACCAAATTTATTCATGACCTTACATTAATCATCCTTGATGATGATAAGTTATTTTGGGTTCAATTTGTACCAAAAATAGTCGCGAATTGTAGTGAAGTGGGCAGATTCGGAATTAAGCAAAAATGAGCCCCCCCCCCCCAAGACTACGGCAAAATAGTTGCTCAAACCGCTGAACGAAATTGCCTTAAAATTTCCGTAGGAATATGATGTTTAAACGACTTTGGCCCCGCCTAAGATGAAGAAAACTACTTACCCCTAAGTTCAAAAAAATATATTAATATGTATTTAAAGAAGAAAATCACATTTAGATTTGCTTCACATACCTATATTCTCTATTACCTAATCGTATTGCATTGGTACATACAGGGTGGTTTGGCTTGCAATGTCCAGACGATATTTCCTAAACTACTAACATTAGGAAAAAACATTTAAATTAAAGTTAATGAGTATTAGGTACGTATTCTATATTATAGGGCAAAAAAAATGTTCGAGCCATTTTTGGTGAACAAAAAAAAAAAATTTTAAATAGCGACAATTTTTGTTTATAATTTCAAAAAGAGAAAATTTTTCTGAATTCAACAATGTATAAATTTCAAATTTTGACATGAATTTATTTAAATAACAATAGAAGAAATATTTGATTTCTTTAACATAGGATGCTATGAAAACAAAACGGCACCTCATCTGTCAAGAAATTTTTCATGTTTTAACTAACAAAAACATAATAAGTTGATTTATTTTGTCATTATTCGATCACTATGGTATTGAATTTCACAAATAACGAAAAGGCTCATTAAACTATTGTTTATTTAAATAAATTTCATATCAAAATTTGAAATTTATACATTGTTGAATTCAGAAAAATTTTCTCTTTTTGAAATTATAAAAAAAATTGTCGCTATTAAAAAAAAAATTTTTTTGTTCACCAAAAATGGCTCGAAAAAAAAATTTTTTTTTGCCCTATAATATACAGGGTGTCTCCAAAAACACCTTACAACGCTTTAGGGTAGACTTATGGGGTAATATTAGACCGATATAACCCAATTTACCTCTATGCAAAAGTGCACCATTTCAGAGTTACAGCTCTCCAAAGTTGGTGTTTGAAAAACGTTTATTTACCATAAATGATAAACCGTTTAAGATAGGAATTTGAATTTTGGAATAATAATTACCCTTATCAGAAGCTATAATTGTACAAATTTTGGGGAAAAAAGACATACAAGAAATAGGCCATCCGCATTATCGTTACTGTTAACAGTAGAATATTTTTTTAGTTCTGTACTAAAATGTAAAATTCGCTACACCAGATGAAAGGAAATTTCAAAATTAATAACTTTCGCCTCTTCACATTTTATCGTAAATTATTTGGTTTTCCAGATAAAAGGGAAAATTAACGCTAGGTTTTTCTAATAAAAGTGTTTAATTGCATATTATCTAGTAGCCGTATACATAATAACATAATAAAAGTTCGACCGATTGATTTTGAATTACTTTGAATAACAATAAATTGGGTTTTTTGCCGGAAGTCTTTTTCCCGTAAAGTGCGCTTTATTTCGCCCTTATCGCTTTCCTCATACAAAACGACAAAAATCTTTCAAATCCGAAAGTTTTAGACGATTGGTTCTGCGTCTACGGCTACTAGATAATATGCAATTAAACACTTTTATTAGAACAACCTAGCGTTAATTTTTCCTTTTATCTGGAAAACCAAATAATTTACGATAAATTGTGAAGAGGCGAAAGTTATTAATTTTGAAATTTCCTTTCATCTGGTGTAGCGAATTTTACATTTGAGTAAGGAATTAAAAAATTATTCTACTGTTAACAGTAAAGATAATGTGGATGGCCTATTTCTTGTATGTCTTTTTTCCCCAAAATTTGTACAATTATAGCTTTTGATAAGGGTAATTATTATTCCAAAATTCAAATTCCTATCTTAAACGGTTTATCATTTATGATAAATAAACGTTTTTCGAACACCAACTTTGAAGAGCTGTAACTCTGAAATGGTGCACTTTTGCATAGAGGTAAATTGGGTTATATCGGTCTAATATTACCCCATAAGTCTACCCTAAAGCGTTTTAAGGTGTTTTTGGAGACACCCTGTAGAATACGTAATATGTACTTACTCAATAACTTTCAATTTAAACGTTTTTTTCCTAATGTTGTTACTTTCGGATCGTCTGGATATTGCAAGCCAAACCACGCTGTATATCTTCAACTCTGTCTAAAGTGGAGAGAACTACCCCTAAGCCTATAAAACATTAATATGTAAAGAAAGATACGAGATATCAGTTTCAAATTTGCCTATTAATCCTATTAATAAGGTACTTATATAAGGTTTTCCATTTAAGGTGGAGACAACTACTCCTAAGTTGGTGCTTAAGAATTTAATACGTAAAGGACAAAACGATGTATCACTTTCAGAAATGCCTTAAATAATAAATATTAATCCTACTAATTCGTTATATAAGTTTTCAATAACTTCAACTCCGTCTAAGGCGAAGAAAACTACCTCCTAAGTCGTTATATAATTAATATATAAAGGAGCAAACGAGATATCACTTTCAAAATTGCCTTAAATGATAAATATTAATCTTAGAATTGTCTTAAACATTCATTAATTATTATTCATGTTAATCGAATGTTTAGGGTTTGAATAACTTTAACCCCGTCTAAGGTGGAGATGACCCCAAGTGGTTGGAAAATTACTTAAAGAAGAAAACGAAATATCACAATATTACCATAAATAATCATTATTAATTGTATTAATCCGTTTAACAGGGTGTTCCTAATGTCACGTAGGGCCTATGTTTATATGGACTTTTAGTTATGAAATAAGCCAAAGAATCACCCCCTTCCGTACGTACGTGACATTTAGGAACACCCTGTATATAAAAGTAGCAAAACTCCCCCAAGTAATGAAGTATCAGACACTATTAATCCGATATTTAAGGTTTAGTCTTGTGTAAGGTAGAGAAAGACACCCTTAAGCTGTTAAAAAATGAATATCTAAAGCAACCAATACAACGGAATATCGAAGGATCCTTAGTGATATTATCACCCATTTTGATATGTTTTGGTCTACAATCATGTGGTAGCATAACGCGCATGACATTCGTCTATTGGGCAGCGATTGGACATTTTTCCCACTAAATTGGTGCATAAATAACGATTTTTTGACAACTTTGTCAAAATCCATGTGAGCAACAAAAACGAATAAAAAACACTTATTGGGCACAGATTTTAATAACGTACCTGGTCCACAAATAACAATGTTGTCTTGGTCAAAAATCATATGGTAATTTTCTAATCTATAATGCATAAAACTCCTTTATTGGGCATCGATGCAATTCGTTTAGACAATTTGCTCAATAAATTTGTGCAGAAATAACGATTTTGGGTAAATTTTGCTTCATAACTTTTGACAATGAGAATTGTATTGAACAGTTACACATCTAAGGATCATAAGTTATAATCTAGGAGGTCGATACGGTGGTCTAGAGAATTCTAAAATTTGCTCCTGATGGTATAGGGACCTAAAAGTCAATAGCGCCCTTTCTTAATCTATACAGAACCCGTATACCATATTTCGAAACGATTGGTCGCTTCTAAAAAGAGTTATCGCGCACACGGACGGACCACTGAACTCAATAATATATGGAAGAACAAAGCCGTTGAAATCAAATGGGATGCGCGTGAAAAAGTGTGCACATTTGAAGAAAATAATAAGGTCGAAAATCGTTTAACTACGGGGCTTACGCGTTTGCGCAGTGGAAAATATCATGAAAATGCATCATGTGTTGAAGTCGGTTGAAGTCAATGAACTCTACCTAATAAATTGAAGTTGGGTTAGAAAATTTTACGTGGTTTGTCTTCGTGAACAAGTGGATTAATTTGATTTATAAACGTTACAAGGGAGAAAGGTTTACAGTGGGTGTTATGGAGTTCATGATTAAAATACAGTTTTAGATAATATATAACAGCTGTTTTATTTGTTTGAATTCTAATTTATTACGGCGCATGATCGGGAGCCCCGTGCGCGTATTCAATTTGTATCACTTAAATTTACAACTTTGCTCTTCCATATATAATAGAGTTCAGTGGGACGGACGGACAACAGTAGAAAACTATAAAGCATCAGAGTATTCTTAATCCCAAGTTATTAAAAATAGGCAACGATATATGATTTATTAATTAAAAGATCTGCGTTTTATGGCCTTTTGGTAAATGTCCTAACCGTTGCACTGATTATAATGGTTTTTGATTTTCTAAATCTGAGCATGGATGTGCGTAAAGTTAGAATTTCGAAACGAAAATTATTGCAAAATTTTGCCCAAGTTATGCCCAGTTTTTCCCAATAGTCATTTCGTTTTGCTCAGCCACGGTTAATGCCTGAGTGAGGCAATAGTTGAATTTCTATCATGTGGCACCTCAAAATTCGACAAATTGCAGATAAATTAGCATGGCTGAATACTTCTAGTTTTGCCCAATGACTCCAGCCACAAATGAGAATGAGTGAGTCAAAATTTAATAACTTATGGGGAATTTCAGACACACTTCCCCTGCCGAGTTTACATGAGATAAATATTTCATAATTTTGCCCAGTACTTGTTTCGTAGTCGAATTTCTGTGGTGTGAGAAACAACATAGGCCATAATTTTTCCCAAGCTATGCCCAGTTCCAGACAGCCCCTAGTCGAATTTCTATTGTGTGGCAACCCCCATGAGTGAGTTCGAAGAAAAAACATAGGCCATAATTTTGCCCAAGTTACACCTAGTTTTGCCAAGTCACTGTAGTTTTGCCCAACCAAAAAAAGATTTCTACCCACGAATACGAGAGGCAGACCCGTACACTTGGGTATAGGTTTTCCATCAAGTTGATTTATTAATCCACAAAATTTGCTCCTCAGATGCTGCTTGACAATTTTGATCTTTGGATTAGCGTTTGGTTTCATTTCAATTTGGTAGGTTTTCGTGATTTTAACGTTCTTTTGGGCGTATATTTTCAATTTACGTTTACGTCAAAGCCTAAATTGAATTAAATTGGGTTATTTGTAGGTCAAGTTCATAATGGAAGTAAATTAATGCATCCAAAGATCAACTTTCTGCTCTCTGTTTAATTAATCTAGGCCAATTATTATGATGTTATAATAAATATAACATTTGATTAACCGGCTATTTCTTGATTTATAATAAAATCGGAAATTTAAAAATAATACATTGAAAGGCAAAATGTGTTGGGAGATATTTGGCAAAGGATTTTGTTTTTTCAAATTCGCAAAAAATTATATGCAGTTGGCTCGGAAATATTAATGCCAATTAATGTTTATTACGTCAAGTGTTCAATCCTTTTACATGTTTTTTATTTTAAAAACTTAGGTTGTTGATTTGAAATTTGCAAATTTAAAGCTTGTAAATACAAATAGAATGGTATGGTTTGCATAAATTTTAAAGTCTGCAATTTATAGATTTAAAATTCAAGCAATTTCAACTTTTCAAAAATATGTGTGTGTGTCGCTTTTTTGTGTTAGGAATTTTGAAATTTTGAAAAGACCATTAAAAAAGTAAGTCTAATAGTAATAATAGTTTTGAGTATTTTTAACATAACCTTACAATTTTAAACTTACCTAACCATACAAAATTCGTTAAAATACGAACAATTTGAAATTTAAAACTTACGAGGAAACGATAATAAATAAAAAATAACATAATTCATATACCTACCTATTAAAGGGTAATTTTGAAATTTAGTCACTTGTGTGAAATTTGGAACATAAAGGTTAAAAGGAAGTTGTTGTTGCTTTTTTGAGATACTATTATGTCATTCAAGGTCAAAATTTGAAATTATGCGCTTTTCCCTCGAGATTTTTTCTTTTTGAAATTTTGAGCTGTTTTTTGAGATTCTATTTGTAATTTTAAGCTTTTTCTCTGAATTCTCTCGAAATATGTAATGAACTTTTTTCCTGAGTTTCACTTTTCTCCAAATACTATTTTCACGGAATTTCTAGGGTTTTACCCTTTCTATATTCTGAGCTTTTCATTGGAGGTGGTATAATTGAACCACAGATAAGAACTTTCGGAAACGTGAAGTGTAAGGGGGGATCAAACTTTTGGCTCAAATTTGTTACATAAATGTTTACATTATAAATTAAAGATATGCTGTAAAAATTAGAGGTTGACTCAAGTGTACTTGAATAACAAAAATATTTGTATAAGGGATTGTGTCGACACTGCTGTTATAAAAACTTCTACGTTTTAAAGATACTGTTAAAAATAGAATGTCTACGTTATTCAACCTCCTTTTATCGCGTTTGTTTAATTTGTAAATCAGCAAAGGACAGAACTATGTCGGTGAGGTGAAACTCAAAAACCTTTTTTTTTTTTTGGAAAATGCGAAAAACCTCAGAATTTAGTGAGACGATTACAAGAAAAAGTTACAGTTTTACAGTCCGTGATATTTTTCTCTCAGAATTCTCATTTTTTTACTAGCAAAGATGAATTTCTTCTCGACATTCTTAGTATATCGATGTTTTTAACTTTTTCTCCAAATTATGACGTTTTTCTTTCAGATGTTGAGTTTTTTCTTCGAGTTCTCATAGTTCTAATCCTTTTTCTTGTAATTCTGAGTTTTTTTCGCAATAATCAGTTTTTTCTCTTATATTCCTCTTCTTTTTGTCGAAATAATGAGATTTTTTGCGCTTTTTCTTCAAATTCTGACATTATTTCTCTTTTTAATTTTGCTCCATACGTAAATACAAAAATTTACATAAGTCGATAAGTGTAACCAATAATCATACAAACAGAACTAGGTATTTCTCCAAATTATAAGCTTTTTTGAAAGTTGTGATTTTTCTTGAAATGATGAGTTTTCTTGGGAATTCTGACATTGCTCGTATTACTGAGTTTCTGGGCATTCGTCGTTTATCTTGATCATATACTTAGTTTTTCTCTGATAATTCGTAGTTTTACTCGAAATTATGACCCGTTGAAATTTTGAGCTTATTTTTGAAATTCTGAGTTTTTATCGGCATAATGGTTGCTAGAAGAACTGGAACTCTTGTGGTCGTTGAACACCGCAATTACCAAAAATCACACATTTATTAATTCGAACACATTTCATTTCAACAGCGAAACTGTCACCATCAGCGAACAATTCATCATGATCCTCTTTTAATTGTGAAATTCCTACCCTTTTTTGCTCTAAACTGTGAGCTTTTTCTAGAGATCTTGCGTTTTTTTTCATGAAATTCAGAGAGTTTTAGTGAAATTTCGAGCTTTTGGAAATTTGAGTTTGGTTCCAAGTCTTAAACTTAAAAATATATATAAACTAAATCTAAAACTACCTACAATATTAAATTAAGTAGATTATTATTATTATTTACTCTAGGGGTGGTTCCAATTGGTTCCTGCACTGCGACCTTTTGGTCTATTCTGCTCCCTGCTATTGTCTACCTTCGAAACTATCTGTATCTTCAAAAAAGTCCAGGATTTTAGGCGAATCCTGTGTAATCTTTTCATTTCCAAGTAAGCGTTCCCTTGCCTTTGTGTATACCTCACATTGGCAAATGACGTGGTGTTTCTTCTTCCTCACCACAACCCCTACATAACGGACTGCTGCCCCCCCCCCCCCCCATGTTGTGCAGGTGTTTGTTCAGACCACAGCGGTCTATGACCATCTCTGTCGAAAGTTTTGTCTTTGTCTTACTTAACATTAAAACGGACGTTGCTAAATCCCGGATTGGGTTTTCCAGAAAGATCTTGGAATGGTTCTGTTCTGGAATTTTCGACCAGAGTCTGTTCTGTAGTGCTCTTTTGTGAGTATTGCCCGAATCTTCTTTTTGGCTGTGATATAATTGTAATCCCACAGGCCGATTTGGGTCCTATGAGTGGTTTCGCGCTTGCCCAGTGTGACTGTGTTACACTTGCCTAATACGTTTAACATAATTAAGAATCTACTGCTGCAATCGCTGCTTTGCTGTCTGTAATTATAAAGATTGTTCTTTTGACAAGGTTCTCTTTTAATAGCTGAGCAACAAAATGAAATTGTTATAGTTATCTCTCTCACGATGCCAAGAAAACTTGGCGAAATGATGAAGTTTCGAAAATATTTGCAATAAAAAGTTTAGGGGGTTGTTTTTGAAAACTGAGTCGATTATATTTTTAAACAATTATTTATAGATTGACAATGAGCACTTACTTATGCGATATTATTTAAGTAAATCTGTTTCCACTGTTGTCAATTGAGGGCCAACTAATTATTTGTAAGTTTAATTAATTTGTGTCATAAATGGAACGCTTTTAATTAAATTATGGGTAGCTCTTTGAAGGACCACAGCTCTTCACTAAAAATAGTATCATAGTCAGGTATTTGGCAATGCACGTCAATTATTCAAAAATAAATAGAAATTGCTTGCATACCACACGGGCCTGATTATCTTTAGCGGCATATATTTAAACTGAGAGATCAAGTTCAAGAACTGGAATGCTTTGTTTTTTTGCAGATGTTTACTAATATCGTTGATGAAGATGTTCAATTAGATGCGATGCAACGTGCCTGGCAATCCAAGCGTGTACCATCGCTATTTGAGGAACCGGACCAAGACCTATTTTCCCAATTGACTCAAGTAAGTCTGCATTCTCATTTCATCGATGAGGAAGGTGATAATTTTCAGGCTCCCGTTGTTAATAAGAGTCGCTGCTCTTCCCCTTCGCCTGTGCTCTCCTGTTGCGGAACTTCAGCGGAACATGACGTGCACGATATCGTCCAGGTACTTAAAGTGTTACCCTAAAGTGCGACATTAAACCAACTGTTTTAGGACCCAGTTCAAGAAGTTCTTTATGAGGAAGTTCACGAGAAGTCTCAAACTCTGGACGCGTCAGTTTTGGGCGACTTACCGGCGTGTTACAAAATTTACGGCCTCAAGCCTCATCAACAGCCTGTGGTCGGTGTCTACATCGATAAGCGTGTCTGCCCAGGCTTCAAGTACAGAGTACAACCTCTACCGGGTGTCAACGATGAGGATGAAACTTTGCGTTACCTTTTCGGAGGGAAGGCGCTTACATTGAGGAATATCGGCCGTGGATATGCACGTCGCTTCACCTTCGAATCAGATAAGAACCACCTGAACAACAACGACAACTACTTCTGGAGCGATAACAGACCCGAAGGTTTCGGTTTTGAGTTAGAGTTGGTGTCTGACGGTGATAAATTTACTTTATTTGATGCTAATCATGAAGCACAAGGCACTTTGGAAGTTTTAAAAATAAAGGTAAGTTTTATCCAAATTTTTAATTCTGTTTTGTTCTTGCGCTCACAACATGATTCTCTTCAGGCAACACGACTGATGTTCCTATTCCTATAAGCACATCAGAACTACAACGTCGTATGTGTACGCTAACTACTTACTAGTTTATATTTTGTTTAATCTGCACGTTGATTATTTATTTCAGGGTGCCCAAATTGAATTAAGCTCCGAGGTGGTACCCGAAGGCATTAAGAAGAAGGCTAAGATTAGCTTCACGGGTAAAGTAGAGTTTTATGAAACCGGTGTTGCTAAACCAATGCCGATGTTCGGTGTTGCCACGTGTATTAAACCAAAGGATAAATCTTCGGCACAACTTATTAAAATCAGCAACGTTACAATTAAACACCATCGGTACTACTTGACACCGGGAGTGAATAAGATTCATCGCAGGGTGACTGTTCGCGGCGAGGATATTGGGGATATAAATACAAAGTACACGATGACAGGCTTGGAACCTTACGAAATTCCAGTTGTAGGTACGTTATAACTCGCCCGTGTGCGTAAGAGAAATTAAAAAGGGTTCATTCAGGTACCTACGTGGATCCGAGGGTTGTTCCAGGTTTCTGCTACAAAGTTCGTCCGAATGATAGAAGGGACCATTTGTTTGACGGCCGCGCTCTTCAGTTGTGCAGCATTGGAATGGGTTACGCGAAACGTTTAACATTTGCTCCCGATTCTCTCGTCTCGCCCGATAATTACTTGTGGTCCGATAACCATCCTGACGGTTTAGGATTGGAACCGAGAGCCGTACATACCGGAATGAAATTTTGTATTATGGCGGGCGATCAACAGCTCGGCGAGGCTTCAGTTTTCAGAGCCGACGCACCACAACAAGAAGAACGAATGGAAAGGGTAAGATCCGTCGTCAGCACGTTGGTATATCTTCTCATGCGAATATTTTTAGGTTCCCACCCCTTCAGGCAGATGCGCTATCATCAAATATATACACATTAACGTAACTTGCCATGTAAAGTTGGTAAATACCGGAGGTCGATCGCCTGATAAAGATGAATATTTGATGAGAGTCTACGGATTGGCTGTAGTGCGAAAGGATCCGAATACTAACACTGCTTACGTTGAAAGGGTTGACAATGTAGGCTTAGATTCGCAGTTGAATATTTTATTTGCAGGAACTCGTACGGAGTTAGTATTTTATCCTTTGCGCTAAAACAGCTTTTAGTGTTAGCTTTAGTTTCGATTGCAATTTCTGTGTTATTTTGAATTTGTACTGATTATTTAGCAATAAAGAATTTCCACTATTTCCATTTCATTTGATTAATACTGCAAAAGCTGTCTTATTATTTCGATAGGGTTTCTTTTAGGATTCTGCGCAGTGTTCAGATATTTCAATCAACGGTTCAGTGTAGGCCATCATATCATCTTCCAGTTTTAACTTTCTCTTCACGATGTTTCACCTCTTAAAAATGTAGGGTTTTCTCGAGTAAGGGTTTCCCCAAAATACGTCTGTGTTATGTTGTTGAATGGCTTGTAATGACGTTTTTTTCTTCCTCACAACTACACTTAAAATTTATTTGTTTTTTACAAAAGTTTAAAACAAAGAATTTGATTCTATATAACAGTGTTTCCCAACAGGTGGTCCGCGGACCCCCGGGGTCCGCAAGAGATATAATAATTAATATTATATATTGGTACAGTAAGAATGCGCGCGAAAGATCCATCTTTTTTCTCAAAATGTCAACCTTAAGTCCTAAAACTAAAACAATTAAAAATAAAAACTCTTAATTTGGATCTTTTCAGGTACTTATTGGTACTGTGATATGGCAAGGCACCAACCATGACGTATTAGTATTACATTAGCTTAGCAGCTAAGCTCATTATAATTAAAGGGGGGAGGGGGGATGAGAACATTTATAACTTTAGGTTTAGAAATTAGTGGGGGTCCTTGTCATTATAGCGACTCGATGAGGGGGTCCTTGGAAAAATGTTGTTGGGAATCGCTGCTATATAACATAATTATACATATACTCATACCTTCTTCCTTCTCTCCAAGACTGACTTAATTCATCCACACCACCCCTTCTCCTCCATCGTCTAATATCTCCATTCTACCTCTTCCCTTCCCTCGCAACTCCCCATATTCCAAGCTCTCCCACCCTTCCCCACACAGTCTACACATTCTACTTTCGTCCTTCCTCCAATACCTATTTACTCTCTTCATTTCCGCACCTAAACCTCGATACTATTTTTTTTCTTTCATGCCCATCCATCCCTCAGATATCTTGTGATATCCCGCCCGTCTACCATTATTCCTTCATATTGTTCATTATATTTCCCTTTCTTTATTTTTGCTCTCCTTTCTTGTCCCTGTACGTATCCCTCATTACCATTTACTAACTTCACCTCAACGCTCCTTCCCTCCGCCCTTCTCCTTTCCACCTCCTCCGTCGCTATGCCCCCTCTCGTAATATTTTTTTCTTCACTTCACACTATTCTCCTTCCCTTCCCTCCAACATTGTTGCAGTATTTGGCGGTTGAATCGGATCGCCAGCTATTTGGTGGTCGTGCCAAATAAACAATAAAGTTTTGGAAGTTGTGAAAACAACTAACATTTCTGTTTACAAATTATGTACAAGTTTTAACAGCTCGGGAAGCGGTTAATAATGCAGGTACAGCCAGTAGGTAGGTTGGTCGGTCGCCGGAGGGTAGACTGGCTCTGGAATGCAGGCGGACGGGTCCTTGTTGGCTGCTTTCGTTGGCGCCATGGGTAACAGCGTTGGCTTATAAAGGGTTCTGGCCGGTGTCGACGCGTTGTCATTGGTAGGCCAATGGGAATCAATCGTTGCTCTTCAGTACGTAAGCGACTGTGTACCGGGATCATGTGGTCGCCGCACAGTATTTTGTTATCTACTCTTAAATCCATTCCTTCTTCATACCTCACTGCCCTCCTTCCCGTTTGAACCCTTACCTTACTCTGCAATACTCCTACACATTGAGCCTCATTCTCTCAACTTGTCTTCAGTGTCTAGTCAATAGACATGTCAGAAGATTTATGGTACGCACATTATAGCATTACTTTATTATGTTTTGCCATCTCTTTTGGGTGCACTCGATTTCACCAAAAATCTTTAGTACTACTGTTTTACTATTGGTTACTATTGAATGCCTCATTTAGATTATTCTACAATAGAATTGTTAGATGGGTATTAGTGTTGTCGTGCACTGGCTTCGTGGATGGTGCTTTCTACGCGCTATCGTACAGCAGCATCGTCGTGCATCGCCTTCGCCGATGGTGCATTACTTATTCGCTATGTGCAGCTGAAGGAATGGTTCCGCGCTGTGAGATAGCAGCGGGTGTCGTGCTATAATAGCTTCGACGGTGCTCGTACTTTGCTATTAGCAGCAGAAGAGTTCCCTCTTCGTTATAGGGCAGCCTTCTCCTCGCTTCGTGCGTCCTTATAAGGCTGAAGCAAGCGCCTCTGGTAATGCTCGCGTGGGAGCTGGCTGTGGCTCGTGTCCCGCCACACTATAATTATGTTTTTCAAACTCCTTGCCATCTGAAATATACATGGAGGGCAAAAAAGGCACAAACGGATTCGTCTTCTTCTGATGGAGCAAATAGACTAGAATTTCAACTCGGCGAAATGATCCATTAGGAAAATATCGATGGAAGCTGGGAAATAAGTCGCTATATGAAGATGATCATTAGAACAAAAGAATAACCACCCCTACGGCAGCTATGGAGACCCTCCTGAACTTACTGCCACTAAACCTAGCAATTAGGGCAGAGGCGCTCAGAGGGGCATACCGGCTGAGAGTTAACGGCGAGGAGGGATCGTCAAGGGCGGGGCACTCGCTCATCTTTGACGAAATCTCCAAAGACAAAACCCTTAGAATGAATACTGAGAGGATACTCAAAACAGTTTGTCCCATCAAACTGTTTAAGACAACAATCCCCACTCGGCAAGACTGGGAGAGCAATTCCAGTAAAGCGAAGCTGAATGGAATCGTGTATTACACCGACGGCTCGAAAACCACAAAGGGCACTGGCTCGGGAGTACACGGGAGCAATGGACGGGGCTGCAGAATTTCTGTAAGCCTAGGACAACAAGCGACCGTATTCCAAGCCGAGGTATATGCAATCCTGACGGCAGCTGCTCAACTATTAAAAGAGAACCTTATCAAAAGGAAAATCTTTATAGTGACAGACAGCAAAGCAGCGATTGCAGCAATAGACTCATATGTGATAAATTCAGGGCTAGTCCTTGAATGCACACAAATGCTAAACGCACTAGGTAAGTGCAACTCAGTCACACTAGTGTGGGCACCTGGGCATGCGGGAATCGCAGGTAACCAGGTTGCTGACGAGCTTGCGAGAATGGCAAGCGCAAAACCATTCATAGGACCCGAACCCGCTTGTGGGATTACTTATAACTCAGTCAAAAAGGAGATTCAAGCAATACTCACGAAAGAGCATTGCAGACATTGGTCGAAAATCCCAGGACAGAGTCATTCCAAGATCTTCCTGGAAACCCCAAACGGGGACCTAGCTACGTCCATCTTAAAGTTAAGCAGGACGAAGATAAAACTTGCGACAGAAATGGTCACTGGCCACTGTCGCATGAACAAACACCTGAACAACATGGGACTGACTGAAAGCCCGACATGCAGGGGTTGTGGTGAGGCAGATGAAACGCCCTATCACGTCATTTGCCAATGTGAGGCATTCACAAAGGCAAGGGAACTCCTACTTGGAAATGAAAAGATTACACAAGAGGAAGTAACGAAGATTCGCCCTACTAAAATCCTGGACTTTGTGAAAGATACAGGCATTCTTGAAGGGTAGACAACACCGGGGAGCACAATAGACCAAAAAGGTCGCAGTGCGGGAACCTATTGGGACCACCCCCAGAGAATAATAATAATAATAGAACAAAAGAACATAATCCAATATTTAAATACATGTAACCGTAATCATTCTGTTTGCATCCGGTACATATCCATACCGTCTCCCTGTTCAAACACAGAGCTATGCGCAGTGATGCTTGGAGGAGTGTACTTTTTCCATTGTGTCCACAAGGATCTTGAATTCCAACCTCAATTCCATTCCAGGTTTCTGCTTAAACCGTTTATGTATTTAGGTTTATGTATATACCTAAATACTATTTCATACCTAAGGATAAAAGTGGAGCATGTACTGACCACAGGTTCTCCGTGGCAGCCTAGGCAACGATGGTTCCTCCACCTCAAGCAATTGCTCTTGTGATACTGCTGAGGTTCTTGTGATGGTTGTATCGAAGTACTAGCCACCTCTGCATCAGCAGCGTTACTGATCCTCACCTCTACAGAAGACGATCTAAATCCCTTCCTCGCCTGGTGTTTGCCTGAGTTTTAGTCTTCTCCTTCTCGAAGTCAGCTGCTTATAGTTTCTCCAAGATTCTCATCTCCAGATGCCGCTTAACTATTACTGAAGGGGTTCCTCCGGAGTCTGGATTTCTTCTTCTTCTTTCGCTCTGCACTTGCATTTACTTCGTTGTTGAGGCTTAAATTGAGATTCTGTTGAATTATTGCTATTATGTACTATGAAAAATTGGCCGCAAGAGGTGTACCTACTCGTGTAAGTTGTATGTTGTATCGTTTAACTATAACTCCACGCTAAACGAATTTGTGGAAAACGTTACATTTTCATTTAGTTTCTCCAAAAATTAGCATTACCTAGTGCAATTCGATAGAAAAAGGCTTACATACCCCCATTTCCACCGATTTACTTCAACAAGCGAAAGTGTGTCAACAATTACATGTTTCCTTTTACTTTAACCTTCGATTACTTATTAAAAAATTATAAAAAATGCATGTGGTGGAAACCCGAACTGTATAATTTAATTCTCTACTTAAAAATGTAAAACAGTTTGATAATAGTCTGTTCTATAGCTCAATAAGTAATGTTATTGAAAAGTTTCCGAGATGTTTAAATTATTATTCGTTCAAACACTGCATACATTTTAAATTTTAATTTGTAAATTGGTACCTATGGGAGTACAAAATTGCCTATTTACTATTGCCACGTTTGATTATACCACAGATTTATTCTAAGATTGCGTCGCCCAATCTTAATTGACGCTAGTAATTTGGGCGAATCAATTTTTTGGAAACGACCTTCGACGACACTGATTGGGAATATCTTAGATACTGATGGGGAAACCTACTCGTCTCCCACTTGGAGAATTCCCAAAGTGTTAGTTATACCATATTTGTCATAATTCAAGCAATTTGATTTACAGCTCATGACTCATTAGTATGTAATGAAATGATGGATCAAAATTTTGAGGCAGCTACAGTTTTATTGCCAAATTTTGAAGGCATTCCTAAGAATGTTTAAAAGGAAATTGCAAAGGTAATTTTTAGTTTTCCGCATTCCCACGTTAAAAATTTTCAAAATTTTACACATTTTCTAAAAATCAGAGCGTTTCAAATTCTCTTTTCTTCACTAAACATGGGTTTTCTGAAATTTGGTGTTTAGCTTTACGTCCAGCATTCGCATTCGTCTCGGACTATACGCATTTTTCAATTTTATGAGCATCCCGAAACATCAGAACATGTCGGCATTCTTAACAGATCTAGAGTATGTTGCTTGGAAAATGGCTCCGTAGTGTTCATTTTATCGCCTTTGGTGTGAATTCTTGGTATCTATCCATGCTTCCCTACACAATTTATTAGTTCTCTGTTTAAATTTTATTTTCTATTGTCTTGTTTTAGATTCTTCTTCTTTTTGTTAAGTGTCGTCCAAACATGAAGTATTATTTTTACTTTCAGTTGTCTGCCATTGTCTTTTATCTTCTTTACTTTAGTGAATGAACTGAAACACATACCTACATGAACGTTTAAGGAATTATTTTAAAATACGGTTGGATTCGTGGATTGTTAGCGTTTTCAGGTTTTCTTTGAGCCTTTTCACTGATTTACTTCCATTACCTTTAATTTATTTGTTTTGTATTTTGGTCTAGTTTTTTTACAAAATCCTCCTAACTTCCCTTTTAGCCTCTTTTATTAGAGTTTTAACCCTGTTTCAGGCTTGATTACTTCTACGCCCCTATCTTTCACTTTTCTTCTGTTTATGAATCTTTATTCTACTATATTTCTAATTCTATCTGGATGAAGTTTTAAAAGCTTGAATCACACAGGAACAGTTTAGTTACTATACCTACTTGCACTTGTGATCCTAATACATACAATTTTCCATCTATAATGAAGTTTTAAAACTTACTAGAAAGCGTGAATTACACAGGAACAGTTTACTTAATACGCCTCCTTGCACTCATGTGGTCCTAACACAAATTTATACCTGGGTGAAGGTTTAAAAGCATGAATTACACAAGAACAGTTTACTTAATATACTTATGCGATCCTAATACAATCTATATGGATGAAATTTTAAAAGCTATTTAAAAGCTTGAATTACACAGAAACAGTTTAGTTAATACACCTCCTTGCACTCATGTGATCCTAATATAATTTTTATCTGGATGAAGTTTTAAAAACTATTTGAAAACTTATTACACAGAAACAGTTTACTTAATATACACCTCCTTCCGCTCTTGTGATCCTAAAACTAATTTCTATTTGGATGAGGTTTTAAAAGCTACTCGAAATATTAAATTACACAGGAACAGTTTAGTTGCTATACCTCCCTGCACTCATGTGATTCTAAAACACATTTCCTTGAAGTTTTAAAAGCTATTTGAAAGCCTGAATTACATAGGAGCAGTTTAGTGACTATACCACCTTGCACTCGTGTGATTCTAATACACATAGAGATGTGTGTCTAACCAGGCTCCGTACGTCGCTGTCCGAAAGGCTCGGAGCGATCGAGATGGGAAGGAATTCACCCGTTATGAAAATCTCCTCTTCTTGAGTCGCCGCGGAGGGTAACACCTCTCCGGAGCGATACAACCCCCAGCGGAGTTTTCTACCCAGAAGAATAAATGGTGAAATGAAGTTTTATAGCCTCATGCATCGCCTCCGCCGCGCCGGGATGGTCACGGAGGGGTCGTCATTCCGGCAACGTCCGGATATGGGCACTGAGCCCCCGCCGTACTGACCGGTCCGAAGCGATAGGCGCCCCCAGCACACGCTTCATCCGGATGAAGTTCAAAGCTATTTGAAAGCTTGAATTACATAGGAACAGTTTACTTAATATAGTTTGCTTCAAATGAAGTTCAGTATGACCTTAGATTATGGTATGACTCATTCTTAAAATTACACGAACTAAGATTTAGGGAACGTAAGTCTTGATTAAATCAGAAAAATATCTTTTAGTTAATATTTTTATCGGCAGATGTCTCCACATCCATAAAATATCAAAGAAAGTGGAAAATTATTGCATGTTTTTTATATTTCTGACTACAAAAATGATGCATTCTATCCAATTATTTCATTGATAAGAGTCAACACTGTTTTTATAAAAAACGCATAAACAATAATTTCAAAGAATGACAGGAGTGACAGATGCTGCTTCTTAATCACGACACACTTTTATTGAGCTAATATCAATAATACCTACTGCAGATTTATGTTTGTATAGCCATCCTTCTCTAATACATGTAGTTGAGAATGAGAGATAATAGTATAGTAAAGTATAAGTGGATAAACAG
The DNA here is from genome assembly GCA_036250285.1 of Pyrocoelia pectoralis. Classification (NCBI taxonomy): domain Eukaryota; kingdom Metazoa; phylum Arthropoda; class Insecta; order Coleoptera; family Lampyridae; genus Pyrocoelia; species Pyrocoelia pectoralis. Next base: position 12,144,401 of record CM070081.1, read on the forward strand.
GTCTTTAAAACACGCGCGAGTTTTCAAGCACGACGGCGCAGCCGGAGTGCTTGAAATAGAGCAAGTGTTTTAAAGACCTGTTTATCCACTTATACTTTACGCTATTTTTTTTATTCGTTCACTTTTAAATCTGGTATGAAAATGGAAATAAGAACTAATAATGTGAAATCAGTATACCTTACGTTGTCATGGAAATGAAAAAAACCGAAATTAATTTGCAATCTGTCATTTTATTTGACGTAACAAAGTACTCCTGTCAGATCAATAACCAATAAGAATTCACATTTTTCAAATTGATGATGATGCCATGGCAACTTTAAAACACGCGCGTTTTTGAAAACGCGATTTAAACACGCTGAGGCGTGGTTTAAAAGGCTAAAATAGGACACCAATTGTTATATCGTTATATTATTCTGTATATAGATCAAGATAGTTAATGTTCACATGTTAATTTACATAGTTACAATTAAACAGTTAGTTATTAAGTTGAATATAATAAAGAAAATGTCATTGTCACATTCATCTAATATTCATTCATTTCATGTTAATAAAAGACCTTAATAATTGGCGACGAGGATAAAACAATAATCATAATCGTGAGTAAATTTTCACGTTATAATTCCTTATTGTTTTTGTTCTAACATAATCATGGACCAACTTCAATTTCAACAATTACTTGAGAAGTTTTCTCAAACCATGATTATAAACCAGCAAACCTTAATTGAACAACTTAGGTCCCGCCAGATTCCGATTAATCATTCATCAACAAATGAATCATTAACAAATATATCTACGTTTGAAAATTATGACACAAATAAGGAAAATTTTGCATGTTATATAGAGAGATTCGAAAATTACGTTGCAGTGAAAAATGTCACAAGTCAAATAAAAAGGGCACAATTACTTAATGTCTCAATAGGGCCAAATCATTATAATAATTTATCAGCATTCATGGGACCTGATAAGTTACTAAAAGATTTAAAATATGAAGAGCTGGTACAAGCTTATTCACGTATGTTATCCCCGGTGAAGAATGTAGTAGTGTCTCAACATTATTTTTTTTTCATGCTATCAGGATAACAAACAAACAATAGCCGAATATGTCTCAAAATTGCAAAGAAATCTTATAGAATGCGATTTTTATATACAATGTACATGTGATCGAAAAGTGTCAATTGCTGAAGTTTTCCTGCGTACACAATTTATTCGAGGAATTCGAGACAATTGGATAAGAGAAGAGTTGTTTCAATCCAATGTTACAAAATTTGATGATATTGTATGTAAGGCAATTGCACTAGAAGCGTCGAGAATACAAAGCAAGGAACTAATGAAACCAATTACTACATCGGAAAATAATTCAAATAACACAGATATTAATAAAGTGTCACGGGATCAAATTAAAAATTACGGCAATCGGAATAGAAACCGATTACAAAATAGAAGTCAATCAAACAATCAAAATTATACGAAAGCAACAAAATCAAGAAATAGCTCAGTGTCATGTACAAGGAATACAAAAATAAATTACAAAATACTAGGAATTGAGAATCTTTGTTTCAAATGTGGAAAAGCCAACCACAAATCAAATGAATGTATTATATTGATAGGAAAAATTTAAAATGTGACTTATGTTCAAAAATTGGACATGTCGCAAAAGTCTGCATTACAACTCTTACTAAAACTAAGCCTACAAGAGTTCAGAATATTTCACAGGAATTAAACCAAGACATTTCTAATGATACACATGTTTACGGAGTGAATATGGTGGAGTACTTCACATCAAACACCGTAGATTTATATGAAGCACTGAAATATAAGCAACCTGGAACGCGCACGGTGCATTTAACCTGTAGGAAATAAACCGAGCGTGCGATAGCAATAACGAAGGGACATTGTGTCCTTGTTGTACTCATTCACAGTTCAGCATTTTCATTGTTTTACGATTAATCAAACTAGTTTTTTATTACGTATACGATACAATAACATAATGAGTAAGACACTGACCGAATGTCCCTACAATAATTCCCTTTCTGTCGGCTCGGCTGTAAGTTAAGCGTAAGCGTTCCAGGTTGCTTATATTTCAGTGATATGAAGTGACACATTCAGAAAAGTACATGATTACCGTTAAGTTTAAATGGGAAACCCCATACAATGGAAGTTGATTCAGGTGCAAAATTTTCTATCGTAGCTGAAGATGTTTGTCGTGAACTGAATCTCGGCGTATTAAAACCATGTCCCATTAATTTTCGAACATTTTCAAATACTATCATCCCCTGCAAAGGAAAAATTGCAGTTACAGTTTGCTATAGAAATAGAAATATTTCGAATGAAATACATGTTGTACCTTCGGGTCACGAGTCCCTTATAGGCAGAGACCTACAACTCGAATTAAAAGAAATAGATAAACTATCACCAATAGATTCAAAAAGTTCAGGAGGAGCAATAGAATTATTTACAGTACAAGCTAAACATGAATTTCACGAATTTAAAGAAATATTTCAAGAAAAAATAGGTTGCATACCAAATTTAAAAATAACTTTAAATTTACGTCCAGGAGCTAAACCGATTTTCACAAAAGAGCGTAAAATACCATACGCATTAAGAGATCGAGTAGAAAAAGAATTGGATACATTAGAAAAAGCCGGTATTATCACTCCGGTACCGACAAGTGACTGGGGATCACCATTGGTAGTAATACCAAAAGCAGATGGAGGAGTAAGATTATGTGTCGATTATAAATGTGGAGTAAACGAAAGATTAGTGTCTGCAAATTTCCCATTACAAAGAATTGAAGATGTGCTAAGCAGTTTACGAAATTCCAAATATTTCTGCAGATTGGATCTTTTCAAGGCGTACTTGCATATACCTGTGGATGATGAAAGTAGCGCTATCCAAACTATTTCAACACACAAAGGCACATACAGAATGCATCGTCTCAGTTTCGGAATTAAAACTGCCCCTTCCGAATTTAACAGAATTTTATCTCAAATTTTAAGTGGGTTACCAAAATGTGCAACTTATTTTGATGACATCCTAGTTCATGGATCAACTATAGATGAATGTCGTTATAATCTTCACCTGTGTTTAAAAAGGTTGTATCAATATGATTTACATCTTAATAGGAATAAATGTTCTTTCTTTTCAACAAAAATTGAATATTTGGGTCATATCGTTTCGATCTGTTATATCGTTATATTATTCTGTATATAGATCAAGATAGTTAATGTTCACATGTTAATTTACATAGTTACAATTAAACAGTTAGTTATTAAGTTGAATATAATAAAGAAAATGTCATTGTCACATTCTTCTAATATTCATTCATTTCATGTTAATAAAAGACCTTAATACCAATAAAAAAAATATGTAAAGTTTTAAAAGTCATTTGAAAGCTTGAATTACACAGGAACATCCCTGTCCTTAGTTTTTGTTAATACTTTGCCACCACACACTATAGCTGATAACACATCTCGAGCATGCTGGAACAAAAGGTAATGGGATTAGCTGTATGCTGTAGATCCTTCTCTTACACTTACGGTTAGTATCTTATCCATTCACCATAAACCCCTATCTATTTATTTCCATATTTTCTCTCGATAAATTTGTTATTTCTTGTAAATATTAGTAAAATTCCGTTATTTTTGTTTTTCCGTTTCTTCCACTCAGGTCTTCTATGGCAAGGTAGAAAGTCAAGAGGAACATATTCTTAGCAATTTTCTCTTCCCTTCCAATCAGTTTGTTTAGAAACTTTACTTTAATATCATCTTGGATAGTTATAGGTGGCATAAGAGGGAGAAGGAATTGATAAATGTAGTGAAAGGGTGTAGTCTAGGTCACAATATAATAGCATTCCGGACAGAAGTATTCGCAAGAAATACCTGCGGGAAAATGTGATGGCAGAGGAACTCTACCAACAATAAGCTCCTATTACAAGTGACATCGCTTTGGTGACACAAGAGTTGAGCTTTGGCCTAGTTCCAGATTCCATTTAAAACATTAGCCACATCGAAAATTCATTATGGAACAAGCGCCGACCAGTCGGCTAGAGGAGATCGAACAATACTTGTTATGGGACCACAGCCGAGTACGAAATTGCATATGTAGCGGTGAGTTCTCCTAAGGGAATGACGGGAGGAATATACCCCTGTCCAAAAGTCAACGTAAAGTCCTGCTCCGGGTGCTTTCCAGGCAAAGTTAGGCGAGGATAGGTTTTCTAACGCCTAATGTGCAGGGATTGTGAGGAGTGAGGTTCTTTTCTTTCCAACGTTACGGCAATGGCCATGCTATGATTTTTAACGCACCATCATCACCTTATTCATGAGTGTTAATTTGACTTTGGGTGCATTTTATGAGGAAGGTGAACTGAAATATATTGATGTAATGTTTTTTCTTGGGAATTCTTACTGTGATAATGTTTTCTCAGGATAACTTGATCAACTAAATTGCCTATCATAAGCCAGTGTGTGAGGTTACATGAAGACGACCTAGGTATCCCAAGTAAGCTGTTTTTTTACTAATTTGAGAGATGGATGTGTCCACTCATAATCTGCATCTCTCTAGAGGCCAAACTCATTCTTTTTCCTGGTATTGCGTCAATACACACTCCGAAGAGCACATTATGCATACCGTCAGTATCAATTTGCACCGTTAATACCTTTTGCTGGTGCTTTGTATGCTGTCGTCGTGCCCTCTCAGGATACACATCAAATAAGTGTGTCCACTTAGCTTAGCTTAGCACCTTTCAGACTTTCAGCTTCTAGTTTCGTAGAAGATTGACTCAGATCGTTTCCCTTCATTGCTATGAAAAGCTCCAACGCTGGTTCTCAACCTACTGCAAATTCGCCTATACTATTCCCTGACCTCCCAACAGGGAATTGGTATTGTAGTTATCCGCCACCAATACGCATTCTCACTGGTTATCAGATACGGATTAACAGTTCACCTGTTACCAATTCGTTGATACTCACCTTAACGAATTATTACAAATAAAAATCACTTTCACTAAATTTCAGTGTTTTCTGAACTAAATTCACTGTTTTCTCGGGTTTCGGCACGAACCCGGCAAACACACATATAAAATATACATACAACATAATATGTCAAATTGAAGTAAATACCCCTACATATTATGCTTTTTTATATATCAAGTATGTAAGTATTCTTTAATAAAGTTATATAAACCGTATGTCACACATTACGTATATTTTACATAATAGTATAGAAGCTTACGGATATTCTATATACAGAAATTCATATATTATTGTTTAAGTTTCCACGAATGTAATTATTATGATTAGAAGACTGAAAACGTTATTTTACACGAATTTTCCAGAAGATGTCTTCTAATCATAGAAATTCATATAATATATATATATATACAGATAATTACATATTACTCATGAAATTCATGTGCTGTCATATTTACATAATTAGATTTATGTACGTAAAATCTTATATGTAAGAAGTATTACATATTTTTTATGTGTGCCTTCTGTAAATATAATTAGAAATTATCATTACATATGGTCGAAAATAAAGTCCGTTTCTATTCGCACCGCATAAGTAATCGCACGCTCGTGTTTTCTATAACGCCAAAAATTGTAGTTCACGTACCTTTAATATTAGATCCGTGTCGACTAAAATGCGTCTAATTTATATAAAAAATAAATAATATAAAATTAATTAAATCCTAGTCATTTTTAACATAAAGGTACCTATAATTACTGAATAAGACTTCATTCAACAATGTAATCAAACAAAATTTAAACTAATAACGCGAAACAGCGCAAAGTTACGAAGTACGAAATAAAAAGAAGGGATGTTTCAGATTAGCGCAGTGGTACAATGTCGGATTTCGGAATTTGTAACACCCACCTCCAAAGGTTCGAATCCGGTTAAGGGAAACTTTTCAAGCAAGTATATCATTATAACTGTCGGCTTTTCAGTTTAGGTAAAAACGGGTTTTTGGAAGAATTAAGTTAAATATACCTAATTAAAAGTACAGTTGCACGTCAAAATGTAGTTTTTCAATTTTTTTGTATGGAACTACTTAAATAATTTTTTACATTGATAATTGCTCGAGTAGCTGCCATTTGGTCATCGCAACGCTTTTACAACTAACATTTTTTATGTAAATATGTATACATAAAACGTATATAAATTCATGTGCTATAGAAAAGAATTTACATCTAATAGACATATACATTATATACAAAATTGCTGACATCCTGACATTCATTATCTCTTATTTATCTTCCAGTTTTATGTAATTCTAACAAGCTCTTGCATAATTTGTTTGTATTTTATATATAAATGTGTTTTCTAAGAATATGATGGACTTTTTTATTTCCCCATAGGATCTCATGAGACCCTAATTGGTATAAAATTATGAGGTATTTAACACTGTATTAAATGCAAAATTATTCACGCTAGCGAGACATAGGTGCTAAATAAATTTGAAGAAAAACCAGTGAAAAGATGTGAACGAAGAATGTTGAGAAACGTTTTTGGTGGGAAGAACACGCAATATAGGCTAAGAAAGATAAACGAATAAGGAGATGTACTCGCTTCAAAATTAAAACGGAAAGTGAACATATATAGGTAAAATTCCAAAAGAACGAATGACCGAAAAAAAAAAAAAAGTCAATTGGAAAAAGAAAAAAGTGAAGATTGAGGGTGAGATGGTTGCAAAGAGTGGAGGAAAACTTGAACTAAGTCATTTTTGAGACTACAGATGGCATCATCCGAAAAACCTTGAAAAAGGAACCGCACGAGCCAATATTGATTGCATGTTATTCGCAGTTTTGTTAAGCGACCATTCTGTTAAAATACGCCAACATTCGAAAGACCAGAATCCATTTGGAGGAAGACTATGGTATACTTAAATGTCACTTTGATCACATATCACCTGTCTAATACATTTTTCCGCTGTCCAACCAACATGATAATTTGCCATTTGCTCAAAAAATCCTAACCTCCTACACTAAGAGACGAAATGGAGTGTACGACGAACAAAATCGGCTTAATGGGTCCTAAAAACAAGTGCGCGACTTTAATTTGGTGCACCCATCACCATTTACGTAATAATCAAGGTTGCTTCTTGGTACCTATAAGAGATAGTGATATCGCATAAATACCATCGGATATTTGATGATCTTGCAAAAAATAACTTAAAAAAAAATAAATCTAGGTTCAAAATTTGACTGATAAGTACTATCTTATCATGCACATAATAATTGTCTTAAAATATAGAAATACTTTCTGATGCTTATGGGACAAGTATGTCGTACAGTTAAAATAATATAATAATAAGAATTTAAGCTTAAACCTTATAGATGTCAAAAGGTTTTGTAAACCAAAAATGGAGATCACGTGTTAGTATACACTTTACATAAAGCATGGGCCATTTCTTATGAGGACACTTAAAATGAGGACGCGTCCTCGCAATTTAATGAAGTTACACAAATATTAGTAGGTAATACCCTTGTTATAACGTTATCTGTCGAGCGAGATATTAAAAAAAATGAGGACATGAGCGAAATTGGGGGAGCAAAAATTGCCCACACCAACAGTTTGTGCCATAATGGCTTAGATTTGCTGTCTCTTCATTCTCTGCCGCCTATTCGTCCCATGTGACTTTAGCTTTCTCTCTTCCTTTTCTATGACTTTAATCTCATACTCCAGTCTTACCTTCATCCTTCATCTTCACCATGTGATCCCACCCAATTAACCGTCATCTTACGTTCATCATTTCTATCGATTCCACTTCCCATTCGCTTCATTTTTATCTCTCCCGTTACTTACTTTCTCTCAATAATCTCAATGAAACCGGAGTATAACGCTCTAGCGCTCCTGTGCGCCGAGCTGTATGTGGACGAACATTGTCATGGATCAGCACCTGCACTACTTGTTTGGAATTGCCCCTCGCAATTTCCCTAGTATTTTTCAGTACCGGTGCACTGTTTTACCTTTGGGCGGAATGCTCTTCCTTTTCAAGAACACCGTCTATATCTGTTTGAATTTCATCCTGACCGGAGATCCGCTGTACCGCCAATGCATTTTTCCCAGCGGGAACACACTCTCTTGTAAAGCTCGTGCTTTGCGACAAGGTTCACCATATTGGTGGAAAATGGCTGCTGAGTGCCGTATTCGTGAAGAGAACCAGTTCCGCAAGGTCATCATCATTGTACACGACCTTCTTCCTCATGGACATTTTGTCGGCAAATTGTTGATACCAGCGAAGCGGGTAGCAAAAGACAGAATAAAAAGGGATCTAATAACAGGTTTTTGCAGTAAGCATGCAACCACAGAAGAAATACCTACGGATGCAGAAGCGACACTACCCGTCTCGGCAGATACCAATTTGCAATGCAAAAATACTTCTTGTTAAGATGGCTGTCGAACTAAAATGAACTAAAAGGAGGTTGCAAAGATCACAGAACCGCCTCTAGCCAGCGCAAAAGTTACTAAATATAACACATTTATAATATATTTTACTACTATATGTTGGATATTTTAATAAACAGTACCGCTCAAATACTTCCTTTTAAAATGGCAGTCTCGCACTTCAAACATCAAAGAAACCGCCGTAAGTGTCGCTTCTGCATCCGTAGGTATTTCTTATGTGATCCAACTGTGGATCTAGTACACTGACGTGGTAGAGAATGCGCTGGGGAGAAGAAAGATCTGCTCTACGTATCCTTAGATGTCCCTCAAGTGTGGCACGAGGGTATAGAGCACAAGCTCCTGTGGGATCTATAGTTCAGGAAGTGATACTCCGATTTTAAGCGTATTGAAGCAACCATTGACGTACCCCACAGATTAGGTGCCATGCTAGCAACGTATGCAAATGTCCTGTCCATGCAGTCCATATTATTATTACCATTATTTCTGTAACTGTGGTCCCGATTGGTTGTTGCGCTGTGATCTTTTGGTCTCTGCTATTGTCTACACTTTAAAGAAACCTTAAGCGGATCTTGTGTAATCTTTCCATTTACAAATAGATGCTTCCCTGCCTTTGTGTACGGCCCACATTGGCAGATGACGTGGTATGGAGTCTCACCTTTCTCACTGCAACCTCTCCATAACGGACTCTTGGCCAGTCCTAGGTTGTGCAGGTGTTTGTCCAGAAGACAGTAGCGTGTGACCATCTCTATCGTACGTATTATGTTCGACCTGCTTCATTTTAAGGTGGGTGCTGCTAAATCGCCGTTTAGGTTTCCCAGGAAAATCTTGGAATGGTTCCCTCCTGGAATTTTCGACCATTCCCTGCAGTGCTCTTTTGTGAGTATTGCCTAAATCTCCCTTTGGCTGTGGTATGTAATCCCACAGGGCGGTTCGGATTCTATAGGTGGTTTCTCGCTTGCACCTTTCGCAACCTCGTCAGTAACCTTGAGATTATCGCTAGTGTGACAGTGTTGCATTTTCCTAGTCCGTTTAACATTTGTGTACATTCAAGGGCTAGCCGGGAATTTATCACATGAATTTACTACTGCAATCGCTGCTTTACTGTCTCGAACTGTACAAATTTTTCTTTTGGCAAGGTTCACTTTCAATAGCTGAACAGTGAACAATCACTGTCAGGATAGAAAACTTATACCTGGGCTTAAAACACGGTCACTTTTCTTGCTAGGCTTACAGAGATTCTGCAGCCCCGTCCAACTTCAGAGTCAATGGCCTTAATGTTTTTGAGCCGTTTGTGTGATACACGATTCAGGACCGTAGCCAGGATGAAGTAGCAGAGGTGGCAAACAATTTTCTAGATGGGGCTTAAGCAAAAAGCATTGATAACGAAATTTTTATTCAAAATAATTGTAATTTTCGAGTTATTAAATTTAGGGGGTACCCTCTGCAAATCAATTTTTTTTGTGTTCTTTCCTATTGAAAGGCTAGAAATAATAAATTGGACAACCTTTGATGTGTCATTGCTAGCCTTTGAGGTTTATTTATCCTCATCAGGACCGAAAAAGTTAATTCACAGAGAGCTTCTACACTCTACAGCCGAACGTACGAACCGTGACCCACAATTTGTACGTATCTTCATGTGCCAACTGCTGATTATAAATTTCGTCGAATACGTTTGAATTTTGAAATTCTTGCAAACGCTTAGTTTATCGTCTGTGCAATTCTGCAATTTTGTTTGGATAGATCGCGAAATACGTCTGAAGATGACGTTATCGTTAAATTTATATTAACGATTAACTCATATTGTCTGGATGGTGCCAGACCACGCTCTAGGTGGGGCTCTGCCTCACCTGGCCACGCCCTGGCTACGGGCCTGACACGATTCCATTCGGCTTTACTTTACTGGAATTATTCTCCCAGTTGTATCGAGTGTCGAATGTTATCTTCTCAGTTACCATGAAGAGGTTTTCACTCTGGAGACGTCATCGAAAAAAGCTACTGTCTGTCTCTTTAGCATTGACTTTCAGCCTGTATGCCTTTCTGAGCTCGTGTTACTAGGTTTAGCGTCTGTAGGTTCAAGAGAGTACCCATAGCTACAATAGGGGTCGTTATCATTGCCCCTGTAATTCCAACACAGACACTGCATCTTGCTAAGTAACTGCATATTCTTCTGGGTGAAGGTCTTACGCCACCACACCAGTGAAGTACGCGTAATGACCGATCTAATCATTCTAGTGAGTCATTTTTGGAGACTCCCCTATTCCCTAACTCTCGCCTACAAGTCCATAAGGACTTTGTGGTTTTGTTCACTATTTTCTCCCATTACCTGTAGCTTGGCTCTGCATATTTCTATGACTATTAGCATTGTCGCCCGTTTCTTCGTGAGAAGAGAACGAGGTTTGTTTTTGTCGAATTAACAGGCGTCTTCTCCTCTTCTCCGCCCCATGTTACCATTAGATTTAAAGAGTGTTGGGGTACCACAATTTGCTTGCTAACTGCACCAGAGTAATCTGCACACCGCCGTATTGACTGATCGGCCTTTATGACCGGAACCACTGAAGTTGTCAATAAGATGTATAAACCTTTAAGACAACATCTCTCTTTCAAGCCTCTGTAATTCAGCTTCCACCCTTGTCTGTAGTGCTAAAGGCACTGGCCTAACCTTCCGAAAAATTGCAACTGCATCATCTTTTAATTCAATATCACAGCTAAAATCTTTTACTGGGGCAACTTATCCCTCACGTACCGACCGACGGATACTTGCGTAACATTTGCAATTGTACTTCCGTACAATTGACTGTTTGGTTTACCAAATGTATATCCCTTGCACCAACATCAAAGTTGATAGTTGACTGGCATATCCATTCTCTCCCCTTAATGTTTGTATACCTTTCCTAGCTCCCAGTCACAGTCGTTTCCCCCATTGAAGTGACACTATTTTGGTAGTTTTGTGGGGTTATGCTGCCCAGCCATAGAAGGAATAGCCTTGAATGTTGTGAACCAAAATCAATCTCCAAGCTCACTTGTGACCCTTGGGGGATACCTCGTCAATGGTCTATTGCCGATACTGTATAATGGTAAAGACATGTCGTGTGATAGACCTGTATATTTTCTTCATCTGTGTGGTATATCTTCTGGTATAGCCTGAATACTGCCATACGTCCAAATAATGATCAAACTCCTCGACGGATTCATCGAATTTATCAAATTGTATTCTTCGTACGATCTGTAGTTGTAGGAGACGGGGGTTGCGTCTGGATTACGATGAGAGGGTGATCAGGAGTCCACGCGCACATAGGCCACCCCTATTTGGGCCCTTTGTGCTACCTTTCTGATTAGAGTTGTTCGACCCCGCAAGCCTTCCCACACTTGAGATAAACCTGAGGATGCTGGACGGGGAAGCGGCTCTAATCTTAGCCGTGTCCGCCCAGGATTCACCCAACATGGATCGTCTTAATTCGACAAGTACGGGACACTCAAAAAGTATGTATAGGTACCCACAAGTAGTCACAAGTTCTTCCTTGATATACCAGTGCAGAAACGCGCCATACTATAGGACGGTCCCCTAAGAGCCCCTCTCCCGTGACGGCAGTCTGACATTAAGTTCCACCTAGCCTTGTGCTGGGTTTGGGTGTCTTTTGAGTTACTAAGTTGTTTACAGTTGATACTGTAAGTGGAAGAGCCAGCTTGGAACCATGAAACAGTTGTTTTGAGGCCAGTTGGGCTAACTTATCGACTTTTCATTGCCTGTTATTCCAGCATGCCCTTTAACAACCCATAGGAGCTCAAGGGTATTGCTCTAGTACTTGGTTGCATTGACCTAGTGTCTGCAGAGCGGCTCTGCTGTCAAGCTCACCTGGGGACACCTCGTGAACGTTTTCTGTATTTTCTTCATTTGTATGGTATATCTTCCGGTATAGCCTGAATACCGTCAGCCGAATTAGCAACCATCGTGAAGGGCTTGATTGCACAACTTAGGTAGATTTGGGACGAGAAAAAACAACCTGGTGCTGTACCATTGGGTGCTCAAATGGAGTTACGGTCTTCCTCATTGGGCGCGTACTAAGAGATCGAAGGTCAAGACTAAGGTTTCCACAAAGTCCTACGTAGCATAGTTAACGCACCATGACCCATCGGATCACTCTAATCAAGGAGGTGGCACAAAGGGGCTGCGCATGTCCATATCCAGCCCCCTATCGTAAGCCGGAATGCAGAATCCGATTATAAAAGGTGACGATACTTATTTGGGATTAATTGACAGTTCTGAAATCTGGGAATTTAATGGAAATTACGTCTTTTCTTCGGATGGATTGTCGGAATAGTACCACTGGCAGTAAATGAAAATCGGTAACCTGGCAAGTTTTAGGCAACCAAAAAGAAAAGCCGCTGCCATGCCGCTCTTAATGACGAGCTGTTTTGGTACAATTGTTACGTTTCGCCATTTAGTGACAATTTAAAAATAAAAAAAAATCAATCGATGTAGTGAGAATTGATATGTGCGCAATTTTCACCACTCCCTTCACAAGCTTTCACAATTAATTTATCGTAATTACTCAACAATTATTTAAAAAATTGACATACCACTTACAAGATTAAAAATGAAGATTCATTTAGATATTACTTTATCAATGTCGGCTAATCGAATAAAATGTAGCGCTATGAGAACTATCGACTCAGTTTTATTGTAAACGTTACTTGCAGCGGCACAAAATTGCCGTTTCACGCCCGTGTAAGTAAATTTGAATTTTATTTTTAAATAGGTAACCTTGACGCCGTCGTAGTATAAACTTGATTTATTTATAACGTCCGACGTACATTTCAGTTTCCCTTCATAAAGTTTTTCAGTTCTTTTCTAATATGTCCGATTTCGATTTGGTACAGCTCCAATGGAATTTAATCTCCCCAATAGCATAATGAAGATTAGTTATCTAGAACGTATTATCTTTCAGGTATTATGACGAAAAAAGTAGGTCTAACGGACGAGGATTTAATTAATAATCCAGAGAAAAGCGATAAATCCGAGTAAGTTTGCTTAAAATTGATTTTTTGTGATAATTAGTTAGTGGTGCTTCTAGTAGTAAATCGAAGAACGAGAAGGAAGAAACTGTTGGGTTTTTACAAGTGGTAGGTACTCAGGGTTCCATTTTGATATCAGATAATCGTATAATAATTGTTTTAGTATCGATATGCAACTACTTTGGATAAATGGCTTTTGGCCTTGGGAACACTGTGCTCCATCGGATCCGGAATAATTCAGCCTCTCAATGTTCTTATTTTTGGATCGCTCACTGGTGATATTATCGAGTATGCCTTTATTCAGCAAACACCCTCCATAAGTGAGCCAATTAAAGACCTGGCAGGCGAAAAGTTTATGGATAGTATTATATCATTTGCTATTAAGAATTGCCTACTTGGTATTGGTATGTTAATTCTGACCTACCTGTCTACCGTGCTTTATAACTATAGCGCAATTCGGCAAGTGCACAACATTCGACAGTTATACTTCAGCAGCTCCCTTAACCAGGATGTTGGTTGGTACGATTTGCAACAAACTGGCGATTTTGCCAGTCGCATGTCTGAGTAAGTACGCGCTTTGGGTAGTGTTCCGTACTCAGGAACCCGATAATTAAGGCAACTATAGTTTCGCGCCATACGTGAGGAATTAATCAACTTGTCTTGGTCTACTCTATTGTCTTATACCATGATCACTACAATTATCGGGTTCCTGAGTTCCCGGTTTTTATATCATTAACAATTGGGATGATTGGGATATGTTTTAGGGATATAACCAAACTTGAGGATGGTATGGGAGAGAAGGTATCAATGTTTATCAACTTCCAAGTGGCGTTTGTTGCCAGTTTAACTTTGGCTTTGGTCAAAGGTTGGGAATTGGCTTTAATTTGTCTTACATCTTTACCCATTACAATGATCTCTATAGGGATAGTTGCCATAGTAAGTACCCGCTTTAACTAAATACGTAGATCTAAGGACTATGACACAACTAATTTGGCTTGGTGTATTAGGTAAATTTTTTCGCCAGTGTGCTCGATATTTATTTAGAAAACACGTGTCGAAATGTCGGAGAATACAAAATTGGCAGTACTTGTTGATTGTAATCGAAAAGTTCAGCTTCAAATTTTAAAAACCCCGCAATCTTTCACGGTTTTTCGAAATTTCAGAAATAAAATTTCCTTGGTCTTTTCCAATTCTGAACCTATTTATCCTTATAGTATTTGCATTGTTATGCTATTATTTTGTCGAATTCCTTTGCCAATTTTCTGAAAAGCGTCCTTAATCATTCCTTGTACTACAATTACAAACAAACAAGAAAGGGAGAAAAAACATGTATGGGTCTCATGAAGGCCCTTGAAAAATACGGATCTTTATTTTTGATTTGCGATTCTCAAAATGTTGAAAAAGTATGACCTGATTAGTCGCCAAATTCGAAGCTATAGAATCGAGTAAAAAGCTTCACTTTTCGAACTCTTTTCAAACTTTTCCCATTCACTTAGGAATGTGCAAAATTAATTTTTGGAACTCTTTATAAACCAAAAGGGCTTGAAGATTGGACGCAGTGGATTTAAATTTAAAAAAAAAGTTGAATGTTATCGAAAAGTGTTACAAAATCAAAAATAGAAGAAAAAACATAAATCGACACTTTGAAAAATATCGATCTCTATTTTCCAAAATGTTGATAAATTTGACATTGGAAAAGTTTTTTAAACCAAAAACGAAAGTACATACATACTTTCATGAATTTGCTTAGTTTTCAAATTTTGACCTGATTGTTCTTTATATGTACAACAGATTCGGCTTGGTATGCTACTATATCACGAATTCCTTCTACAAAAAATATGATTATTTTTGAATTGAGACTCTCAAAATTTTGAAAAATAATACTTTATTGTCCATGAACTATTGCCAAATTTTACATTAAACAGTGGCACGCAATTTTTTGTTTTTTTCCATAAGAAAGTATTCCCATTCATTTAACGTAAAATCCTCTTACGAATGTACAAAATCAATTTTTGGAACAGTTTTTCAAACCAAAAGAGGTTGAATCGTTCAATATAAACAAACTTGCAATCACTTTTTCAAATTTTTGTTTTATGTTTTCGGAAATGCAATGTGAAATTTTTCAAAAATGGAAAGCTGCAAATTTCTTTGAATTTGGACGAACTGGAACACTTGTGGGTGTTGAACACTACACTACAAATACCAAAAACTACAATAATAATTCATTGTTGCCCCCCTTTTAATCAATTATTTTTGTGGTTTTTGGTGTTTGACGCAGACGGCGGGTTTTAGACGTAAGTCTGAGATTGTTCCCACTGTCCAATCGCAGTGTAATATGATTTTTGTAAATAATGGAGGGCAGTGAGATAGTGGAAAGAATGCGCTCTATATCTTGACGTTCATTGGTAGGAAAGATCAAAACAAATTTACTTCAAAATTGATCACCTCCTAAGTTGCCGGGGGAAAAAGTTTGTAGCACATTAACGATGTTAATTTTTCTTTTAAATTAATTACCGCCACATTTAGCTTATACAGGGTGGGGCACAACATACGGCACGGAAGTTGGTGCTTAAACTATAACAATTTTTAAAAATCTTTTTATATGCATACATGTAGGTCAATAAGAGCTACATTTTAAAAATATTTATAAATATACAGGGTGGTTCAAAAAAATGTGGCGTATCAAAGTTATATTTTTTTAAATGGAACACCCTATATATCATCACATTTTCGTATTTTACGTTAAAAAATAATGTCTCTTTCTTAACAATTCCCTATACCTATCTTTTATGGTTTTCGAGATATCTCGGTTTTTCTCGAACTACTGTAGGTCACAGAAAAAAGAATAACGGGAAAATGGGTAGACGTAAAAGAAATTCCTTTGGATCAGTTGATTTGAAGCCTTTTGGCAACTATTTTCAATATTTACTATTATGTAGAAATGTACAGGGTGTTCCAGAACGTGCGAAATACCATTGACTCCTGGTAACTTAAATAACTTGCTTATTTTAAATAGAACACCCTGTATTTTTTTACCCTATTCGATACAGTAAAATATTGTCTTTCAAACGATATTAGGGTTCCCTATAGCTAAGTATAGTATTTTTCACGCAACCAATGGATAACCTGTTTGAAGGTCAGCTCAATATGTCATTCTCTTAGGGTATTATTGTAAACAATACCTGAAATTATTAAATTTACTTTTATTAGACGTTTCCTACAGCCAAGTTGTTGATTTGTGCTTTGCCTACATTACTTCAGTCAGTTCAATATTAAAATAGTTGAAACCAAAAAAATTACAATGAATCAACTGTAAACATTGAATAATCACTCAACGCTGTAAATAATTTATTGTAATATTTAATAATTAGCGAAGCTTATAAAAAATATCAACAACTAAACATAACATTGCCAGTAATTGCAAGAATTTGAGGGATCGTTCAGGTATTATACTCCTAAGAGAAAGACATACATATAGCTGACTTTAAACACGTTATCCATTGGTTACGTGAAAAATACTATACTTAGCTATAGGGAACCCTAATATCGTTTAAAGACAATATTTTACTGTATCGAATAGAGTAAAAAAATACAGGGTGTTCTATTTAAAATAAGCAAGTTATTTAAGTTAGCAGGAGTCAATGATATTTCGCACGTTCTGGAACACCCTGTACATTTCTACATAATAGTAAATATTGCAAATAGTTGCCAAAAAGCTTTAAATCAACTAATCCAAAGCAATTTTTTTACGCCTACCCATTTTGCCGTTATTCTTTTTTTTGTGACCTACATGTTGTTATCCATTGGTTACGTGAAAAATAGTATACTTAGCTATAGGGAACCCTAATATCGTTTGAAAGATAATATTTTACTGAATCGAATAGGGTAAAAAAATACAGGGTGTTCTATTTAAAATAAGCAAGTTATTTAAGTTAGCAGGAGTCAATGATTTTTCGCACGTTCTGGAACACCCTGTACATTTCTACATAATAGTAAATATTGCAAATAGTTGCCAAAAGGCTTCAAATCAACTGATCCAAAGCAATTTCTTTTACGCCTACCCATTTTCCCGTTATTCTTTTTTCTGTGACCTACTGTAGTTCGAGAAAAACCGAGATATCTCGAAAACCATAAAAGATAGGTATAGGGAATTGTTAAGAAAGAGACATTATTTTTTAACGTAAAATACGAAAATGTGATGATATATAGGGTGTTCCATTTAAAAAAATATAACTTTGATACGCCACATTTTTTTGAACCACCCTGTATATTTATAAATATTTTTAAAATGTAGCTCTTATTGACCTACATGTATGCATATAAAAAGATTTTTAAAAATTGTTATAGTTTAGGCACCAACTTCCGTGCCGTATGTGGTGCCCCACCCTGTAGGTACTTGCACTTTTTGGCCTTATATATCTCACAAAAGTGGGTGTCTTGCAATTTCCCCATTCGTTAGATGAAATGTATACTGTGATCGTTGAACCTATAAAGTTTATGCTACTGTTAAGCGGCCTTAGACTTAAGGTGACGTTTTTTTTAGTTTATGCATTAATTCAATGGTGTTAGCACATGTTCCATCGACATCCTTGTTGCTTGGTGTTTTTGGTTTATAATTCAGTTCATCACCCACAGTATAGGTTCCGTTGACCATACGAAATTATTTTATTAATTTTTTTGATATGCTATCCCGTTTTTGGACATTTTGGAAATCTTTTGCGTTTTTTTAATTGTACGAGCCAAGGCGTCACAATAGAGGGGGGAAGTGTTAAAAAATGTAGGGTTTGATCGTCTGCTATTCCCACATCAAAGTTTTGCGTATTTTTTCAATCTAACAAACCCTTGAATTATTTTTGAAATATTTAAAAATTTATCTCAATAGAGGTGAATAACACTTTACATAAACAAAATGTCATGCAGGCTTTTGACTTAAGAGAAGTTGAATATTTTATTATGGTTTAGGAAACTTTAAGTTATCAAAAAATAAAGGTCTCTGAATGTTTTCAGTTTTTCTACAAATAATATTTCGTTATCACCCCCCCCCCCCCCACCTTCCATTTTGGTGAATTAATCATTTCCAAAACGATCATGTATTATATACAAAATATGTTCCATTTACTTTGTTACATGGATGCAGAGTATGAGCGCCACAGTTCTCTCTAGTGGGACCCACACGAAACTTGCAACTGTGTCTGCTCCATAAAGTGAAATATTTCAATGAATATTCATTTAATAGTTGAAAAAAGGGGTTTAAGTGCTTTTGAGAGCTATTTTGAAAATTACTCACATATTGAATTTTCAGGGTTTGATTGTTTACTATCCCCCCCTACATATTTTTCGATCTATCGCTATCGACGTACCTATCATATATTTTTGAAAAATTTTGTAAACCATTTTCTCAAAGTTCTTTAAAAATTACTACACCTTTTGAATTTTTCGCGCTCAAAACAAGGGTTTTGTGAACGAAAATGTACTTTTACCTCCTCATTTTTCGAATTTGAACTTTTTACTGATCTGAATCTATTATGAAGACACTGAAGGGATTTTTCAAATATTTTGGAAAGTGATTTAGCAAAATTACGTTTTGGAAACTTTTTGGATCTGTTTCTCGTTCCTTTCTGGACGATTTTTGAAGTAGGTTGCATACATATTACAACATAGGAGGAGGAGGGAGGCGCATGTCGAAAAAGTGTTTTTATTATAAAAGATAATTACGAAATTGACCTTGTGTTTTACTTTATGGGTTTAAATGTAGGCCACACGCGTCCAATTTTTTTACTGCACTATATTCAATTGAAATGGGAATAGTATTTTTTTTAATATTTGGTCATTTTGTTTTATATTAATAACAGTATGTGTTTTTGAACATCTATGGATACGGGTCTGAGTATATTTGAACCTGGCTATTCATTCGCTTGTTGTAAAAGCTCAGACGCTCGTTTTGTGGAGGCTGGGCCAACACCAAGGAGGAAAAGAACGACAGTTCTTTTGGAGAGATCGAGAATCGAATTAGACCACTACCTCGTTTCATTTTATTCCATTGGAATGATCTTTGTGGGGTATCTTAGAGACCTTTTCAAGATTCTGTAAATAAAGACTTTTGGGCACAGAATTACAAATCTAAACCGACAAATACCGATACGAAGAATTCCCCCCAAAACAATTCTGGCTATTTTTTCTTCGTTTGAACGAATTTGAAAGGCGTGCCGGAATTGTAAAATGACCTAAATTTTCTTGTTTACTAATTCAGAGTAGTTGACAGGCAAATTGGCCGTAAAAGAAATGGACGCATACGGTGGTGCGGGCGCAATAGCGGAAGAGGTCCTATCGGCAATACGTACAATTGTCGCCTTTGGTGGCCAAGAGAAGGAAATCGAAAGATACTCAAATAAGTTAACATTTGCCAGAAACAACAACATAAAGAGATCACTTTTGACCGGCATCGGTTTTGGTCTTTTATGGTTCTTCATCTACGCCAGTTACGCACTGGCGTTTTGGTATGGTATCAAGCTAATTTTAGAAGAAAGGGGTCTTCCAATTGAAGAACAAGTTTACCATCCCGGAAATATGGTTACGGTAAGTTGTTCAATGTCCTAACGTGAGAGGCTACATTAATATTCTTAAAGGTCTTTTTCGGTGTAATGCAAGGAAGTATGAATTTCGGAATGTCATCGCCGTATATTGAACAGTTTGGTATATCTAAAGGAGCGGCTACCAAAATTTTTGCGGTAATTGATAATATTCCAATTATCAACGCTTCCAAGAGTACCGGATTGAAACCGAATGCCGCAAAGGGTGATATCAAATTTCGCAAGGTCCATTTCGAGTATCCCTCTCGTAAGGATGTGAAGGTAAGTAAGTGTAAAGGGGAGGCTACTTGCATTAACACATACGAAAGATTTTACAAGGTATCGATATTGAAATCAAATCGGGCGAGACAGTAGCTTTGGTGGGCAGTTCGGGTTGTGGTAAATCGACTTGTATTCAACTCTTGCAACGCTTCTACGATCCATCATCTGGAGAGGTGAGCGGGAAGTTTTCTGGAGCGTGAAAGTTATTAAGAGGTTGTCTTACAGATTTATCTAGATGGTAATAAGCTGGATGAACTAAATTTGACGTGGCTCAGGAGCCAGATCGGTGTAGTCGGTCAAGAACCGATCCTTTTCGGTACTACAATTGCGGAAAATATACGGTATGGGAATTTATCTGCGACAGATGAGGAAATCGAGCAAGCTGCAAAACGATCTAACGCCCACAGCTTTATCTCCACATTACCAATGGGCTACAGTACTCTGGTGGGAGAGAGAGGTACCCAACTGTCAGGCGGGCAAAAACAACGAATTGCAATTGCAAGAGCATTGGTACGAAATCCATCCATCCTACTTTTGGATGAAGCGACCTCCGCGTTAGATAACAACAGTGAGGCCAAGGTGCAAGCAGCCCTCGATAATGTAAGTATCAATGCACCAAGGAACAGAACTGAGTATAGGATTTAGGCTAGCAAAGAATGTACTACAATAATAGTCGCACATCGCCTCTCTACAATTAGGAATGCTAACCGGATTGTAGTACTGTCTAAGGGAGCAGTTGTCGAACAAGGTACCCACCGCGAGCTAATGTCTAAACAAGGCGCCTACTACAACTTGGTCAATACCCAATCGTCCGCGCAAGATTTTCAGGATGATTGTACGTATAGTTTCGCCTTTCAAACCTGTACTCACCTCATCTTTCAGTAAATGATGAAGATCATCCAATTTCAACATTCGACGATAAGAAATTATCTTCCGTACACGGAAGTATACATGTAAGCCTCATCTCTCGGCGTATCATCATAAATTAATCGATTAATTTTCAGGTCACTGATTTGATAGAAATAGAAGAGAGCAATACAACATCTCTGCTAGCAATACTGAGGGTGAACAAGCCCGAAACGTGGAATATTGCACTTGGCTGTATCACTTCAATTATAATGGGCGCAACTATGCCAGCTTTTGCTATACTTTTTGGTGAAATTCTTGGTGTAAGTAAATTTGGTTCTCTTATCTAGTATAGGTACAACAATGAGTTTTTGTGCAGGTCCTTTCATTACCTGATGAGGATGATGTCATTAGGGAATCTAATAAGTATGTCATTCTGTTTGTTGCCGCTGGAGTAATAACTGGAATTGCCACATTGTTACAGGTTAGCTTTATTTCTGTTGAGAACTTTAAATTTGATCCCATCCCAATTCTAGATTTACATGTTTGGTGTCGCCGGTGAGAAGTTGACGATGAGATTAAGACAATTGATGTTCAGTGCGATGCTGAGACAGGAAATAGGTTGGTTCGATGATAGGGAGAATGGTGTCGGAACACTCTGTGCGAAATTGTCGGGGGAAGCTTCGAACGTACAAGGGGTAAGTTGCGGTTTTCTTCGTGGTGTACCTTCAACCGTCCTGTTTTAGGCAACGGGTCAACGTATCGGAACAATTTTCCAATCTATTTCAACGTTGGTCCTCTCCGTCGGGATATCTATGTACTACGAGTGGAGATTGGGTTTGGTAGCAATGACGTTCACGCCCTTTATCCTCCTTGCCATCTTCTTCGAAGGGCGACTTGTTAGATCGGAAAACCAAAGTAGGCACAAAACTCTCGAAAGATCCACGAAGATCGCTGTGGAAGCTGTTGCCAACATACGTACGGTAGCGTCACTAAATGCCGAAAATGTGTTTTATAATCAGTATTGCAACGAACTGGAGCCTCATCACGTGGTCTCGCGAAGAAATACGCACGTTAGGGCAATTGTCCTGGGAATTGCGCGCAGCATTATGTTTTTCGCCTACTCTGTCTGTATGTACTATGGAGGCAAACTCATTGTCGACGAGGGGATGTCATACGAAAAAGTGTTCAAGTAAGTACCTTTCTCTTCCTGCCACAGTTCAGTCAAAGACTCTTTTCAGAGTATCGCAAGCTTTAATCATGGGAACTGTATCAATCGCAAATGCTTTGGCGTTCACCCCAAACTTCCAAAAGGGCATAACAGCAGCCGGGAAAATATTCCAACTACTAAACAGGGTGCCGAAGGTTACAGATGCTCCGGACGCGACCTCCCCGCAATGGGTAAGTGGACCTCCATTCAATCACAGCACCATCATCTCAAAATCTCACTTACAGAAAGAAGGAAATATCGACTACTCTCGAGTTGGATTTTCCTACCCTACAAGGTCCTCAATCCGAGTATTGAAAGGTCTCGATCTTTCAATTGTCGCAGGGAAAACGGTAGCCTTGGTCGGGCCGAGCGGTTGTGGTAAATCTACGGTTCTTCAACTGTTGGAGCGGTACTACGATCCTAATCATGGAACGGTTTCGGTTGACGGCGGAGACATAACCGACATGAAAATGAGTTGCTTAAGGTCACAATTGGGGGTCGTTTCACAAGAACCCAATTTGTTCGACAAGACAATAGGGGAAAACATCGCTTATGGCGATAACAGTCGAACAGTTGGTCAAGAAGAGATTATCGAAGCAGCCAAAAACGCAAACATTCACAATTTTATATCGTCTTTACCGTTGGGGTACGAGACCAGATTGGGCGAGCGTGGTACTCAATTGTCGGGGGGACAGAAGCAACGTATCGCCATTGCGCGTGCGTTGGTGCGTAAACCAAAAGTACTGCTCTTGGACGAGGCAACCTCTGCACTTGACAGCGAAAGTGAAAAGGTGCTGCTTTTACCATCACAAATTTCTGTGTTAACATTCTGTTTTTTAGATTGTTCAAGATGCTTTGGATAGTGCCAGAAAGGGCAGAACTTGTATAATAATAGCACATCGTTTGAGTACCATTCAGGATGCCGACGTTATATGTGTAATAGATCAAGGAAGAGTATGCGAAATGGGCACACATTCAGAGTTACTTCAGCAAAGGGGCATATACTACACATTACAAAGGCTGCAACAGGGCAAAAGCTAACCTAGACTCGAAGTCAAGTAGCCTTTACGCTTAGCAGTAATCTATTTGCCTAAGTCAATGTTATTTATTAAGTTATTATTGTGTGAAGAAGTCGTTGTTTCCTGAGTATGTGGCACTAAACTAATAAAATAATTGAATGTTTAGGGGTTTTGTGTTTTGATTTTGAAGGTGGCAGTTACCGATGGATGAGGGTTGAATTGGAATATTTCCAAAGTTGTTTTGGATCAATCATCAAAATTTCTTTCAGCATTGTGATAGAGCCAAACTTTTGCGCACACTCTACGATATTCACCCAAGCAATTAATAATTGAAGATCCCATTATCAGATCAATGCCATTTCTTCTTTTAATTTTTAGCTTCAGCTGTTAACTACATTTCGATAATCAAAATGATTGGTTTCCATATGTTACCCTCCCCGTCACCCGCTCAATAACAATTTGGTGTTGGCTGGCATTTTTTAATTCGTTTATTGCACAAGAAGGAAGGGGAGAGTTATTTCTCTCAGGTCATTACATTTCGGCACGAAAGGAAAAGTTCAAAGTGCTCGAAGGTAGATAAGGTAAAAAAATGAATCAAATTTAGGATTGGGTTGTAACAATAAGCCATCAGCACGAGTTCTCATAGGTAGATAACATGTGAGAAGAAAATAATCAGAATTTTCAGTAACAACAGGGGTGTCGTCAGGGGCGTCATTTAGGGGGGTCAGGGTAGGGCAGTCGACCCTCCCTGGAATTACTACTACCAAAAAAAGGTACGTTAAATTTAGAAAACTGACAATCAGGCCCCTTTTTCAAAGAAAAATTCGCGTCCGGCGGGCCATTTTTTCCATTTTTACTAGTTGCTCCACCCCCCCCCCCCCCCCCCCCTTGTAAGATACTGAAATGACGCCGCTGGTGGTCGTGCAGGTACTTAACCATCGGAAAACTTGGTATAAGCAACGCGACGCGTTAGACAGAATGTCATCAAATAGGCGTTTTTGCTAGAAATTTAACGAATCTAGGCACACAAAGTCAATACAAGCCAAGATAGAACTTCATTTTATACGATCCACATATCTGAGAGACACCTGGTGCGTTTTTGCAGAGGTCTAATCAAGAAGGGGTTGGAACACAGTCTACACATGACTATGATTAGACTCGCCTCTGTACCGGCATCATCAGGTATATATCACTTGTGGATTGATCTTAGTGGCGCTGCAAAGGTAGGAAAATAATACAAAGCGACGGGCATGGACTATGTCCACATTCCTATCTGGGTTCAAAATCCAAAATCCAGAAATTGCAAATCAGGACCATCTTAATTACCGCCACAGAAACACATTAAGTATCAGAATTACACTTAATCCACATCTAAATTTTGACCAATTTATGTAACGACAATAGGCAGAGAAAAAGGCAGTCGAAGTGCCGAAGAATATAATTCCCTGTAATGGGTGTCTAAGAAAATTTAGACGAATAAGTCAATGAAAAATGGCTGTAAATGAACTGAGGTCAATACATTTCCTTTATTCCTTGTCTCATCCCCTCCGTTGTAAAAATGGAAACCAAGCCGAAGATATGCTTGACTGGATGGTAAATCAGTTCCGGTTGGATCATTCTTCGACCTAAAATGTAGGTCCTTAAAAGTGCATCCGAGAGTGGCAACCCGATATGGCACTGCCGTTCCCTAGCAAGTAACTCCCATCGGCCTACTAAAATCCTGGACTTTGTGAAAGATACAGGTATTCTTGAAGGGTAGACAACACCGGGGAGCACAATAGACCAAACGGTCGCCGTGCGGGAACGTATTAGGACCACCCCCTGCAACAATAATAATAATAACTCCAATCTATACATGGGAAGTGGTGATCGGGGTTTTCGACTTAATCGCCCGCTCTGCAAGGATGGTAAAAGCTCCCCCTAATCATAAGGCAATTTTAAGTGCCCAAGGGGATGCCTGACCTTGGATAGGGAGAAGACCACTCCGATTGGTATAGACCCACTGCTACTGGGGAGCTACGTATGGTCCCAACTCATGGGAACAAATGTGACCAAAAATTAGACAGGGATGGCGGAAGATACCAGAATTTGGTGTTTTTAATTGGGATCTGAAGAACCTGGATATAATGGAGAGAAAAGGTACAATGGAGATGAAGTCATAGAAAGTACATATGACCTATATACGCATTCGAAAGAAGGGCGAGGGGGAGGGAATAATACAAAGAGGATAGGGTGAATTGTTATAGAGTTGAAGATGGAAGTGGAGATGGTGTCTGGAAACCCACATACTTTCGCGAGAGAGAGAGAGAAAACAATGAGCAATATCGGAGGCATGTCATAGATGCTGAAAAGCTTGAAGATCGTAATTTTGCGAAAATTGAGAGGGGAAGAGGCGGAAATCGGAAACCGATACTACCCAATTGCAGGAGAGCATGAAACGAGTAAGGTTAATGTTTAGGAAGAACTCGCCAGTAATAGATCGTGGTAAAGATAGATCAAATGCACCGAAGAAGAATGGGAGAGGACTGTACAGTGCCTGTCTTTCCAAACAGGGCTTTCTGGCGGTGAAGTACTTGGCGCTTACCCGATGGCATGTAACACCCAGGATTATGGAAGGTCATCTTTACTCTTGATTACCTTTTCCGTCTAACCTGTTTTGCACTGAATAGCTCAGAAAGTGTGGAGGTCGTTGGTTTTGCGAAGGATCTGATGATAATAGTCACCAACAACAAAGTGGAGGAAGCGTCCATAAAACGGAAAGAGGTTCTTAAAATAGTCGTGACACGTACTCTAGTCCAGAGACGGACGACAGTTGCTTTCATAAATGGGGAAAGATGCCTAAAATGGGAGAAAATAGGTAAGCAAGGAAATTGAAGTTTCAAAGGCTATCAAGTTTTTAGGTGTCTTGCCGCATAAGAACCTCACTGAGAGTGAACATGTCCTAAATAGTTACACGTGGTGGTGCGCATTCGAATCATGTCAAAAGGGGATCACGAGCAAGCGAAGTGTGCCCAGAAGCCGGCCATTGAGTAGGCGGTGGCAGACGCCTCATCGCCACAAAACTTTGCGCCACCTATAGAAAGGTGGTGTTAAATGGTACACATCACAAGCCTCTCACCTGTTAAGATTTATGGTATTGGTGAGGGCAGACTAATGAATAAGATGACGATCATCAAAAAGGGAGAGAACCATCACACGAGGAACGGGAGTCATGGGCACATACACCAACTTCCAGCGTTGAGAGGTGGACGGATGGGACGTATAGATGTGTCAACTGCTACCGGACGCAGTTCCTTACGGGACTTGGGAAGATTTGAAGCTATCACCACAGTGAATGATCGGTATGTCGACTCTTTTAGAGTAATCGCCAAAACGAAAGACACCAAGCTGCGAGAAGTAAGTGATGTCAAGACTATAACATTCAATCTAAAAACATCGTTTCTTCATATCGAGAGAGCAACGGAAGCGCATCAGAACCTATTCAAGAAAAATAGAGGAAAATAGCTGGTATGGCTTGCACACCTGTGAAAAGTGCAAGAGGGAAAATTAGTTAGAACAGAAGATCGACTGAGATGGTTTGGATAAGATGAAATCATAATAAGAAGGATATATGAAGCAAGACTAACGAGGTAGAATAACATGTTTAAACGTCAAGGGAGAGACTGTAGAGAACGAGGAAGGGACATGGCTGAAAGATTACATGAAGCAAAAAGGATTATGGAAAAATCTTAGTGAGACAGCTTCACAAATATGTTTCTTTCCGGACAGAATAATTTGCGAAATAATAACCCGAACGAAGAATGTGGCATTATGTGTAATAGTATATTACGTAACAAGAGTTGTAAGTAACCCATTACGCACGAAATGAAGAGTTTGAGCACGAAGCCGCGCAGCGGCGAGTGCTCAAATTTCATGAGTGCGTAATGGGCTTACAACTCGTGTAACGTACTATACTTATTCTACGTAGGAGAAAATGTTCGGATACAATAATATTTTGTTAAAGAAATTGACAATATAAATGACATGACATTTTATTTCCATAGCATGCCATTTAAAGAAGTTGCATAATGTGCTGCCTACATTTAGGGGCATCACTCTTTTAATGCAAAATATATCTCGCAAATGCTAAAAGTTTTTATGTTTTTTTATGTTAAATAGACCAAATAAAGTCTTACGTAGATAACAAATTGATTGCAATTTGATTAAACCAAGAAGTTTAAGTTTTCTTCCCAAACGCACGTGTATGTTATGAGATCTCATTACGTGCATGTTATTGTTAAATGTCATTTACGGGGTTCGAAAAAAACCCTGGAAAAAAAACCCGGAAGAAAAACCCCTGAAAAATAATTATAGATGGCTGTGAATAAATATATACAGGGTGATTCATTAAGAATGTCCAATCTCTGAACTGTAGATTCCAGACCTCGAAATATGATGATTCTGCCCAACATGCCTTATACAAATATTGATAGTTTCCGAGATACCGGGTGTTTAAAGTTTAAATATGAATTTTGATTTTCGCAATAACTTTCTATTTTTTCATTTCTTTTTGAAAATTGGCAGTTTTACCTTTTTTGCCAATTTGGACTCTAATTTAGCATTGCTAATAGAGGGCGCTAGTTATACTTGGTTGTGTTTAGTAAATCTAAGCAAAAAATTTTTTCGGCTGAACTATTAGCAAACTAATAATAAAATATGGAAAAGCGTTAGATTCTACAAAAAAAAGTTACTCTTGTTTGATTCGTGTAACTCGATCAGTTATCGAGTTATTTGCTTCTAAACAGTTCAATAAATTTTAATTTAAAAAAAAAATTTATTCTCTAAATGTGTAACAACAATAAACTATTATTTATGATCCGTTTTCGCAAAGATCTCTTCATATCAAATAACCCTTGTCTATTATTTTTAATCACATTAATTAATTGTTATTGCGAAAATCAAAATTCATATTTAAACTTTAAACACCCGGTATCTCGGAAACTAGCAATATTTGTATAAGGCATGTTGGGCAGAATCATCATATTTTGAGGTCTGGAATCTACAATTCAGAGATTGGACATTCTTAATGAATCACCCTGTATAATTAAAATTAGTTGACCATCTTCTTATAATTATAATTATAATTGACTATTGCATTAAAATAATAAATATATGTATAAATATACAAACTTTGGAAATAAAAGTAATGCCAAACTTAGATAAACGTAGATTGCCACTAAAGCGCCTAGGTTATTTGGAGGTTTAGTATATATTTTTTAAATTGATACAAAATGGCAACATGACACTAAACAAAGTTTGGAAGTAAAAAAAATGCTAAAATTAAACGTAGATTGCCACTAAAGCGCCTAGGTTATTTGCAGGTTTAGTATATATTTTTTAAATTGATACAAAATGGCAACATGACACTAAACAAAGTTTGGAAGTAAAAAAAATGCTAAAATTAAACGTAGATTGCCACTAAAGCGCCTAGGGTATTTGCAGGTTTAGTATATATTTTTAAAATTGATGACACTAAACAAGGTTTGGAAGTAAAAAAATGCTAAACTTAAACGTAGATTGCCACTAAAGCGCCTAGGTTATTTGGAGGTTTAGTATATATTTTTTAAATTGATACAAAATGGCAACATGACACTAAACAAAGTTTGGAAATAAAAGTAATGCCAAACTTAAACGTAGATTGCCACTAAAGCGCCTAGGGTATTTGCAGGTTTAGTATATATTTTTTAAATTGATGACACTAAACAAGGTTTGGAAGTAAAAAAATGCTAAACTTAAACGTAGATTGCCACTAAAGCGCCTAGGTTATTTGGAGGTTTAGTATATATTTTTTAAATTGATACAAAATGGCAACATGACACTAAACAAAGTTTGGAAGTAAAAAAAATGCTAAAATTAAACGTAGATTGCCACTAAAGCGCATAGGGTATTTGCAGGTTTAGTATAATTTTTTAAATTGATGACACTAAACAAGGTTTGGAAGTAAAAAAATGCTAAACTTAAACGTAGATTGCCACTAAAGCGCCTAGGTTATTTGGAGGTTTAGTATATATTTTTTAAATTGATACAAAATGGCAACATGACACTAAACAAAGTTTGGAAGTAAAAAAAATGCTAAAATTAAACGTAGATTGCCACTAAAGCGCCTAGGTTATTTGCAAGTTTAGTATATATTTTTTAAATTGATACAAAATGGCAACATGACACTAAACAAAGTTTGGAAATAAAAGTAATGCCAAACTTAAACGTAGATTGCCACTAAAGCGCCTAGGTTATTTGCAGGTTTAGCATATATTTTTTAAATTGATACAAAATGGCAACATGACACTAAACAAAGTTTGGAAATAAAAGTAATGCCAAACTTAAACGTAGATTGCCACTAAAGCGCCTAGGTTATTTGCAGGTTTAGCATATATTTTTTAAATTGATACAAAATGGCAACATGACACTAAACAAAGTTTGGAAATAAAAGTAATGCCAAACTTAAACGTAGATTGCCACTAAAGCGCCTAGGTTATTTGCAGGTTTAGTATATATTTTTTAAATTGATACAAAATGGCAACATGACACTAAACAAAGTTTGGAAATAAAAGTAATGCCAAACTTAAACGTAGATTGCCACTAAAGCGCCTAGGGTATTTGCAGGTTTAGTATATATTGTTTAAATTGATGACACAAAACAAGGTTTGGAAGTAAAAAAATGCTAAACTTAAACGTAGATTGCCACTAAAGCGCCTAGGTTATTTGCAGGTTTAGTATATATTTTTTAAATTGATACAAAATGGCAACATGACACTAAACAAAGTTTGGAAATAAAAGTAATGCCAAACTTAAACGTAGATTGCCACTAAAGCGCCTAGGGTATTTGCAGGTTTAGTATATATTTTTTAAATTGATGACACAAAACAAGGTTTGGAAGTAAAAAAATGCTAAACTTAAACGTAGATTGCCACTAAAGCGCCTAGGTTATTTGGAGGTTTAGTATATATTTTTTAAATTGATACAAAATGGCAACATGACACTAAACAAAGTTTGGAAATAAAAGTAATGCCAAACTTAAACGTAGATTGCCACTAAAGCGCCTAGGGTATTTGCAGGTTTAGTATATATTTTTTAAATTGATGACACTAAACAAGGTTTGGAAGTAAAAAAATGCTAAACTTAAACGTAGATTGCCACTAAAGCGCCTAGGTTATTTGGAGGTTTAGTATATATTTTTTAAATTGATACAAAATGGCAACATGACACTAAACAAAGTTTGGAAGTAAAAAAAATGCTAAAATTAAACGTAGATTGCCACTAAAGCGCATAGGGTATTTGCAGGTTTAGTATATATTTTTTAAATTGATGACACTAAACAAGGTTTGGAAGTAAAAAAATGCTATAATAAGCCATCAGCACGAGTTCTCATAGGTAGATAACATGTGAGAAGAAAATAATCAGAATTTTCAGTAACAACAGGGGTGTCGTCAGGGGCGTCATTTAGGGGGGTCAGGGTAGGGCAGTCGACCCTCCCTGGAATTACTACTACCAAAAAAAGGTACGTTAAATTTAGAAAACTGACAATCAGGCCCCTTTTTCAAAGAAAAATTCGCGTCCGGCGGGCCATTTTTTCCCTTTTTACTAGTTGCTCCACCCCCCCCCCCCCCCCCCCCCCCCCTTGTAAGATACTGAAATGACGCCGCTGGTGGTCGTGCAGGTACTTAACCATCGGAAAACTTGGTATAAGCAACGCGACGCGTTAGACAGAATGTCAGTCATCAAATAGGCGTTTTTGCTAGAAATTTAACGAATCTAGGCACACAAAGTCAATACAAGCCAAGATAGAACTTCATTTTATACGATCCACATATCTGAGAGACACCTGGTGCGTTTTTGCAGAGGTCTAATCAAGAAGGGGTTGGAACACAGTCTACACATGACTATGGTGATTCATTAAGAATGTCCAATCTCTGAACTGTAGATTCCAGACCTCGAAATATGATGATTCTGCCCAACATGCCTTATACAAATATTGATAGTTTCCGAGATACCGGGTGTTTAAAGTTTAAATATGAATTTTGATTTTCGCAATAACTTTCTATTTTTTCATTTCTTTTTGAAAATTGGCAGTTTTACCTTTTTTGCCAATTTGGACTCTAATTTAGCATTGCTAATAGAGGGCGCTAGTTATACTTGGTTGTGTTTAGTAAATCTAAGCAAAAAAATTTTTCGGCTGAACTATTAGCAAACTAATAATAAAATATGGAAAAGCGTTAGATTCTACAAAAAAAAGTTACTCTTGTTTGATTCGTGTAACTCGATCAGTTATCGAGTTATTTGCTTCTAAACAGTTCAATAAATTTTAATTTAAAAAAAAATTTATTCTCTAAATGTGTAACAACAATAAACTATTATTTATGATCCGTTTTCGCAAAGATCTCTTCATATCAAATAACCCTTGTCTATTATTTTTAATCACATTAATTAATTGTTATTGCGAAAATCAAAATTCATATTTAAACTTTAAACACCCGGTATCTCGGAAACTAGCAATATTTGTATAAGGCATGTTGGGCAGAATCATCATATTTTGAGGTCTGGAATCTACAATTCAGAGATTGGACATTCTTAATGAATCACCCTGTATAATTAAAATTAGTTGACCATCTTCTTATAATTATAATTATAATTGACTATTGCATTAAAATAATAAATATATGTATAAATATACAAACTTTGGAAATAAAAGTAATGCCAAACTTAGATAAACGTAGATTGCCACTAAAGCGCCTAGGTTATTTGGAGGTTTAGTATATATTTTTTAAATTGATACAAAATGGCAACATGACACTAAACAAAGTTTGGAAGTAAAAAAAATGCTAAAATTAAACGTAGATTGCCACTAAAGCGCCTAGGTTATTTGCAGGTTTAGTATATATTTTTTAAATTGATACAAAATGGCAACATGACACTAAACAAAGTTTGGAAGTAAAAAAAATGCTAAAATTAAACGTAGATTGTCACTAAAGCGCCTAGGGTATTTGCAGGTTTAGTATATATTTTTAAAATTGATGACACTAAACAAGGTTTGGAAGTAAAAAAATGCTAAACTTAAACGTAGATTGCCACTAAAGCGCCTAGGTTATTTGGAGGTTTAGTATATATTTTTTAAATTGATACAAAATGGCAACATGACACTAAACAAAGTTTGGAAATAAAAGTAATGCCAAACTTAAACGTAGATTGCCACTAAAGCGCCTAGGGTATTTGCAGGTTTAGTATATATTTTTTAAATTGATGACACTAAACAAGGTTTGGAAGTAAAAAAATGCTAAACTTAAACGTAGATTGCCACTAAAGCGCCTAGGTTATTTGGAGGTTTAGTATATATTTTTTAAATTGATACAAAATGGCAACATGACACTAAACAAAGTTTGGAAGTAAAAAAAATGCTAAAATTAAACGTAGATTGCCACTAAAGCGCATAGGGTATTTGCAGGTTTAGTATAATTTTTTAAATTGATGACACTAAACAAGGTTTGGAAGTAAAAAAATGCTAAACTTAAACGTAGATTGCCACTAAAGCGCCTAGGTTATTTGGAGGTTTAGTATATATTTTTTAAATTGATACAAAATGGCAACATGACACTAAACAAAGTTTGGAAGTAAAAAAAATGCTAAAATTAAACGTAGATTGCCACTAAAGCGCCTAGGTTATTTGCAAGTTTAGTATATATTTTTTAAATTGATACAAAATGGCAACATGACACTAAACAAAGTTTGGAAATAAAAGTAATGCCAAACTTAAACGTAGATTGCCACTAAAGCGCCTAGGTTATTTGCAGGTTTAGCATATATTTTTTAAATTGATACAAAATGGCAACATGACACTAAACAAAGTTTGGAAATAAAAGTAATGCCAAACTTAAACGTAGATTGCCACTAAAGCGCCTAGGTTATTTGCAGGTTTAGCATATATTTTTTAAATTGATACAAAATGGCAACATGACACTAAACAAAGTTTGGAAATAAAAGTAATGCCAAACTTAAACGTAGATTGCCACTAAAGCGCCTAGGTTATTTGCAGGTTTAGTATATATTTTTTAAATTGATACAAAATGGCAACATGACACTAAACAAAGTTTGGAAATAAAAGTAATGCCAAACTTAAACGTAGATTGCCACTAAAGCGCCTAGGGTATTTGCAGGTTTAGTATATATTGTTTAAATTGATGACACAAAACAAGGTTTGGAAGTAAAAAAATGCTAAACTTAAACGTAGATTGCCACTAAAGCGCCTAGGTTATTTGCAGGTTTAGTATATATTTTTTAAATTGATACAAAATGGCAACATGACACTAAACAAAGTTTGGAAATAAAAGTAATGCCAAACTTAAACGTAGATTGCCACTAAAGCGCCTAGGGTATTTGCAGGTTTAGTATATATTTTTTAAATTGATGACACAAAACAAGGTTTGGAAGTAAAAAAATGCTAAACTTAAACGTAGATTGCCACTAAAGCGCCTAGGTTATTTGGAGGTTTAGTATATATTTTTTAAATTGATACAAAATGGCAACATGACACTAAACAAAGTTTGGAAATAAAAGTAATGCCAAACTTAAACGTAGATTGCCACTAAAGCGCCTAGGGTATTTGCAGGTTTAGTATATATTTTTTAAATTGATGACACTAAACAAGGTTTGGAAGTAAAAAAATGCTAAACTTAAACGTAGATTGCCACTAAAGCGCCTAGGTTATTTGGAGGTTTAGTATATATTTTTTAAATTGATACAAAATGGCAACATGACACTAAACA
Organism: Pyrocoelia pectoralis; assembly: GCA_036250285.1. NCBI lineage: Eukaryota > Metazoa > Arthropoda > Insecta > Coleoptera > Lampyridae > Pyrocoelia > Pyrocoelia pectoralis. Next base: position 12,178,542 of record CM070081.1, read on the forward strand.
AAGTTTGGAAGTAAAAAAAATGCTAAAATTAAACGTAGATTGCCACTAAAGCGCATAGGGTATTTGCAGGTTTAGTATATATTTTTTAAATTGATGACACTAAACAAGGTTTGGAAGTAAAAAAATGCTAAACTTAAAAGTAGATTGCCACTAAAGCGCCTAGGTTATTTGGAGGTTTAGTATATATTTTTTAAATTGATACAAAATGGCAACATGACACTAAACAAAGTTTGGAAGTAAAAAAAATGCTAAAATTAAACGTAGATTGCCACTAAAGCGCCTAGGTTATTTGCAAGTTTAGTATATATTTTTTAAATTGATACAAAATGGCAACATGACACTAAACAAAGTTTGGAAATAAAAGTAATGCCAAACTTAAACGTAGATTGCCACTAAAGCGCCTAGGGTATTTGCAGGTTTAGTATATATTTTTTAAATTGATGACACAAAACAAGGTTTGGAAGTAAAAAAATGCTAAACTTAAACGTAGATTGCCACTAAAGCGCCTAGGTTATTTGCAGGTTTAGTATATATTTTTAAAATTGATACAAAATGGCAACATGACACTAAACAAAGTTTGGAAATAAAAGTAATGCCAAACTTAAACGTAGATTGCCACTAAAGCGCCTAGGGTATTTGCAGGTTTAGTATATATTTTTTAAATTGATGACACAAAACAAGGTTTGGAAGTAAAAAAATGCTAAACTTAAACGTAGATTGCCACTAAAGCGCCTAGGTTATTTGCAGGTTTAGTATATATTTTTTAAATTGATACAAAATGGCAACATGACACTAAACAAAGTTTGGAAATAAAAGTAATGCCAAACTTAAACGTAGATTGCCACTAAAGCGCCTAGGGTATTTGCAGGTTTAGTATATATTTTTTAAATTGATGACACAAAACAAGGTTTGGAAGTAAAAAAATGCTAAACTTAAACGTAGATTGCCACTAAAGCGCCTAGGTTATTTGCAAGTTTAGTATATATTTTTTAAATTGATACAAAATGGCAACATGACACTAAACAAAGTTTGGAAATAAAAGTAATGCCAAACTTAAACGTAGATTGCCACTAAAGCGCCTAGGGTATTTGCAGGTTTAGTATATATTTTTTAATTTGATGACACAAAACAAGGTTTGGAAGTAAAAAAATGCTAAACTTAAACGTAGATTGCCACTAAAGCGCCTAGGTTATTTGCAGGTTTAGTATATATTTTTTAAATTGATACAAAATGGCAACATGACACTAAACAAAGTTTGGAAATAAAAGTAATGCCAAACTTAAACGTAGATTGCCACTAAAGCGCCTAGGGTATTTGCAGGTTTAGTATATATTTTTTAAATTGATGACACTAAACAAGGTTTTTAAGTAAAAAAACGCTAAACTTAAACGTAGATTGCCACTAAAGCGCCTAGGTTATTTGGAGGTTTAGTATATATTTTTTAAATTGATACAAAATGGCAACATGACACTAAACAAAGTTTGGAAATAAAAGTAATGCCAAACTTAAACGTAGATTGCCACTAAAGCGCCTAGGGTATTTGCAGGTTTAGTATATATTTTTTAAATTGATGACACTAAACAAGGTTTGGAAGTAAAAAAACGCTAAACTTAAACGTAGATTGCCACTAAAGCGCCTAGGTTATTTGGAGGTTTAGTATATATTTTTTAAATTGATACAAAATGGCAACATGACACTAGACAAAGTTTGGAAGTAAAAAAAATGCTAAAATTAAACGTAGATTGCCACTAAAGCGCCTAGGTTATTTGCAGGTTTAGTATATATTTTTTAAATTGATACAAAATGGCAACATGACACTAAACAAAGTTTGGAAATAAAAGTAATGCCAAACTTAAACGTAGATTGCCACTAAAGCGCCTAGGGTATTTGCAGGTTTAGTATATATTTTTTAAATTGATGACACTAAACAAGGTTTGGAAGTAAAAAAACGCTAAACTTAAACGTAGATTGCCACTAAAGCGCCTAGGTTATTTGGAGGTTTAGTATATATTTTTTAAATTGATACAAAATGGCAACATGACACTAGACAAAGTTTGGAAGTAAAAAAAATGCTAAAATTAAACGTAGATTGCCACTAAAGCGCCTAGGTTATTTGCAGGTTTAGTATATATTTTTTAAATTGATACAAAATGGCAACATGACACTAAACAAAGTTTGGAAATAAAAGTAATGCCAAACTTAAACGTAGATTGCCACTAAAGCGCCTAGGGTATTTGCAGGTTTAGTATATATTTTTTAATTTGATGACACAAAACAAGGTTTGGAAGTAAAAAAATGCTAAACTTAAACGTAGATTGCCACTAAAGCGCCTAGGTTATTTGCAAGTTTAGTATATATTTTTTAAATTGATACAAAATGGCAACATGACACTAAACAAAGTTTGGAAATAAAAGTAATGCCAAACTTAAACGTAGATTGCCACTAAAGCGCCTAGGGTATTTGCAGGTTTAGTATATATTTTTTAAATTGATGACACAAAACAAGGTTTGGAAGTAAAAAAATGCTAAACTTAAACGTAGATTGCCACTAAAGCGCCTAGGTTATTTGCAAGTTTAGTATATATTTTTTAAATTGATACAAAATGGCAACATGACACTAAACAAAGTTTGGAAATAAAAGTAATGCCAAACTTAAACGTAGATTGCCACTAAAGCGCCTAGGGTATTTGCAGGTTTAGTATATATTTTTTAATTTGATGACACAAAACAAGGTTTGGAAGTAAAAAAATGCTAAACTTAAACGTAGATTGCCACTAAAGCGCCTAGGTTATTTGCAGGTTTAGTATATATTTTTTAAATTGATACAAAATGGCAACATGACACTAAACAAAGTTTGGAAATAAAAGTAATGCCAAACTTAAACGTAGATTGCCACTAAAGCGCCTAGGGTATTTGCAGGTTTAGTATATATTTTTTAAATTGATGACACTAAACAAGGTTTTTAAGTAAAAAAACGCTAAACTTAAACGTAGATTGCCACTAAAGCGCCTAGGTTATTTGGAGGTTTAGTATATATTTTTTAAATTGATACAAAATGGCAACATGACACTAAACAAAGTTTGGAAATAAAAGTAATGCCAAACTTAAACGTAGATTGCCACTAAAGCGCCTAGGGTATTTGCAGGTTTAGTATATATTTTTTAAATTGATGACACTAAACAAGGTTTGGAAGTAAAAAAACGCTAAACTTAAACGTAGATTGCCACTAAAGCGCCTAGGTTATTTGGAGGTTTAGTATATATTTTTTAAATTGATACAAAATGGCAACATGACACTAGACAAAGTTTGGAAGTAAAAAAAATGCTAAAATTAAACGTAGATTGCCACTAAAGCGCCTAGGTTATTTGCAGGTTTAGTATATATTTTTTAAATTGATACAAAATGGCAACATGACACTAAACAAAGTTTGGAAATAAAAGTAATGCCAAACTTAAACGTAGATTGCCACTAAAGCGCCTAGGGTATTTGCAGGTTTAGTATATATTTTTTAAATTGATGACACTAAACAAGGTTTGGAAGTAAAAAAACGCTAAACTTAAACGTAGATTGCCACTAAAGCGCCTAGGTTATTTGGAGGTTTAGTATATATTTTTTAAATTGATACAAAATGGCAACATGACACTAGACAAAGTTTGGAAGTAAAAAAAATGCTAAAATTAAACGTAGATTGCCACTAAAGCGCCTAGGTTATTTGCAGGTTTAGTATATATTTTTTAAATTGATACAAAATGGCAACATGACACTAAACAAAGTTTGGAAATAAAAGTAATGCCAAACTTAAACGTAGATTGCCACTAAAGCGCCTAGGGTATTTGCAGGTTTAGTATATATTTTTTAATTTGATGACACAAAACAAGGTTTGGAAGTAAAAAAATGCTAAACTTAAACGTAGATTGCCACTAAAGCGCCTAGGTTATTTGCAAGTTTAGTATATATTTTTTAAATTGATACAAAATGGCAACATGACACTAAACAAAGTTTGGAAATAAAAGTAATGCCAAACTTAAACGTAGATTGCCACTAAAGCGCCTAGGGTATTTGCAGGTTTAGTATATATTTTTTAATTTGATGACACAAAACAAGGTTTGGAAGTAAAAAAATGCTAAACTTAAACGTAGATTGCCACTAAAGCGCCTAGGTTATTTGCAGGTTTAGTATATATTTTTTAAATTGATACAAAATGGCAACATGACACTAAACAAAGTTGGAAATAAAAGTAATGCCAAACTTAAACGTAGATTGCCACTAAAGCGCCTAGGGTATTTGCAGGTTTAGTATATATTTTTTAAATTGATGACACTAAACAAGGTTTTTAAGTAAAAAAACGCTAAACTTAAACGTAGATTGCCACTAAAGCGCCTAGGTTATTTGGAGGTTTAGTATATATTTTTTAAATTGATACAAAATGGCAACATGACACTGGACAAAGTTTGGAAGTAAAAAAAATGCTAAAATTAAACGTAGATTGCCACTAAAGCGCCTAGGTTATTTGCAGGTTTAGTATATATTTTTTAAATTGATACAAAATGGCAACATGACACTAAACAAAGTTTGGAAGTAAAAAAAATGCTAAAATTAAACGTAGATTGCCACTAAAGCGCATAGGGTATTTGCAGGTTTAGTATATATTTTTTAAATTGATGACACTAAACAAGGTTTGGAAGTAAAAAAATGCTAAACTTAAACGTAGATTGCCACTATAGCGCCTAGGTTATTTGGAGGTTTAGTATATATTTTTTAAATTGATACAAAATGGCAACATGACACTAAACAAAGTTTGGAAGTAAAAAAAATGCTAAAATTAAACGTAGATTGCCACTAAAGCGCCTAGGTTGTTTGCAAGTTTAGTATATATTTTTTAAATTGATACAAAATGGCAACATGACACTAAACAAAGTTTGGAAATAAAAGTAATGCCAAACTTAAACGTAGATTGCCACTAAAGCGCCTAGGGTATTTGCAGGTTTAGTATATATTTTTTAATTTGATGACACAAAACAAGGTTTGGAAGTAAAAAAATGCTAAACTTAAACGTAGATTGCCACTAAAGCGCCTAGGTTATTTGGAGGTTTAGTATATATTTTTTAAATTGATACAAAATGGCAACATGACACTAAACAAAGTTTGGAAATAAAAGTAATGCCAAACTTAAACGTAGATTGCCACTAAAGCGCCTAGGGTATTTGCAGGTTTAGTATATATTTTTTAAATTGATGACACTAAACAAGGTTTGGAAGTAAAAAAACGCTAAACTTAAACGTAGATTGCCACTAAAGCGCCTAGGTTATTTGGAGGTTTAGTATATATTTTTTAAATTGATACAAAATGGCAACATGACACTAGACAAAGTTTGGAAGTAAAAAAAATGCTAAAATTAAACGTAGATTGCCACTAAAGCGCCTAGGTTATTTGCAGGTTTAGTATATATTTTTTAAATTGATACAAAATGGCAACATGACACTAAACAAAGTTTGGAAATAAAAGTAATGCCAAACTTAAACGTAGATTGCCACTAAAGCGCCTAGGGTATTTGCAGGTTTAGTATATATTTTTTAAACTGATGACACAAAACAAGGTTTGGAAGTACAAAAATGCTAAACTTAAACGTAGATTGCCACTAAAGCGCCTAGGTTATTTGCAGGTTTAGTATATATTTTTTCCATTTTCGGGTTTTTTTTTCGGGTTTTTTTTCCGGGTTTTTTTTCCAGGGGGTTTTTCCTACACTCGTCATGTACAATGAATGTGGACAGTGCGATTTTTGACGTTTACAGACATAATCGAGCTGATATTCCTAAAGATGCGAGAGAGAAAATAAGTAGTCCTTGTCGTGAAAAGCAACAAAAAAAGGAAATGTCTCAATCACTTCCTCTTAAAAATGGCCGACATTTTCAACAACCTTGTATCGACGTTAATGAATCTTCTAGGACACGTGACGTGAAACATTTCCGTATCGTGCGCTAGTCCTCTTTGCTCAGACATGAATGCATAAAAGTATCTTGATGTAGTACAAGAACTGTTCAAAAGTGCAAGAGGGAAAATGAGCTAGAACAGTATTAAAGACGAACACAACGAAGAAGGCCTAGGCCTAGGCGAACATGAGAGGATAATAACAAGGACTACCTTAAAGAAAGGAATTATGAGACATGAACAAGCAAAAGGTGTTATTGTGCTAGAACAAATCTCAATTCAAATAACCTTTGGCCCGAGTGCTTTTAAGGAAGTAAGAAATGGGATTTCCAAGGCGAACAGAAGATAACGGAAAGAACACGTATAGAGAGGAGAAGAAGACAAAGAAATTGAAGATATGTATTTAGAAATTTTGAAACATTACAATTTTCTTTCTACAAACAATATACGGTTTTGTGGTGTTACAACGTTACAAGTTCCTAAAACTTCTTTTATGCGCTACTCTCTCTCTCGAAGCTTTTCAAAAATGTATAGTACGATAACGACGCTTTTGCGATCTGAAAATAATGTTTCAGTGCAATTAATTACTTCAGAGTTAAATCATTGCTTACGGTAATAAGCGAGACAATAGAAAATGGAGCAAATTTCCCAATCGTAAATATCATTGTTCTCTGACTTTGCGCAATTAACATTACTAAAGCTTTCTGGAATTTTACGTCGCTACCAACAAAGTCAGTCCCAAACCACGCATCGCTAACTGTCTCGCTTTCAGTTATTACCCTTTGGGTAAAAAAACAATCGCTCAGTAATAAGGAACAACCTCCCAGGAGGTAAAAAACCAGGTACCAAAACTCTCCACTAAACAATGCAATCTGGAAAGGCGCATAAATTAATGTAAGTAAACGAAATGTATGCTTACATATCCCATGCGAAGTAATGAGATGCATATAAAAACAGACCAGTTGAGGTACGTGGACAAAAGGCAGAGGTTGAAGGTGTCTTCCGTTTTTTGAGCAATGTCAGTAATGGAATTGTGGTACTGGACTATATCTTTTATTCGTTTTTGGAGATGCCGCCATGACATTGTTTCATTGATCTCTGCACTTGTTCCCAAAATCGCAATTTCAGATTTTAAATGTTTGAAGTGCATTTGTAACTGAATCAGTGCGCACAGCTTGATTCCTCCGACTGTTGTATATTCGTGTGCCAAAAATAAGTGCGCGCAAACTTCGTACGCCGCACATCCAAAAAATGTATACTGAATCGCCCAAACGGGCATGGATCCAAAGGGCAATGTACCGTCGTTATTTGTCAGTAAGCCGGTCACAAATGCAAGTACGACGACCACCCAACCAATTGGAAATGCAAAATTTTCCTTAAATAACTTGCACTTAAATAGAAAATGATCTGATTGGGACTCACCACAAGGGTTGTGTATTTTTTCAACTCTGCTTGAAGCGTCCTGGGCGAATCGCCACAAATCTGGATTTCTTCCAACATATACATTAAATCGATCAACCTTCCACGCTGAGCCCTAATTATTGAGGAATGGGGAACAACTAAAAAAAATCGTTTAAGAATCCCTTTTACAAACTGGACAACCTATTACCGTTAACAAGTACGAACATTACGATAATCTCTTGAGTATTACTGAAGTCATTTCTATCTTCCAGAAAAATGCAACATTTCAGAATAACAAAAATGAAAATAAACAACATGTACGCAATTGACGCCATCCTTTGGTATTTACTAACACTTCTCGTTAGTATTAAACCGGTATAACTTGCGTACCTTCTTGCTGCAGAAAAATATTCATACCTTTTAGGCTGAGCCATTTCGTAAATCGACTTCACCATTCAATTTAATAATGAGAAACTATTGACTTTTCCGTTTAAGCTTTAGTGTGATCATTAATATTTCAAACATTGTATTTATTTTTAATTTGAGACATAATGCAGAGTTTCCATAGACCTCTCCTTAATGACCAAGTAATGGGTATTAAATTTCAAAATCATAAATTATGTAGATGATCAGAAGACATTTGCATATTTGAGACATTCCTGCATGAACCACCTCTTTGGACTAACCCCGGACAATAATTAGCAAACTTGTTCCGTTCTTCCGTTAGTTTTTAGGAGATTTGCTTCTTCAACTTGAATTACCTCAAGTAGAGGCTAAAACACAGGAACGCCACTGTAGTTACTGGGTAATTTTGTTCCGACAGTAAAACCTTATTATTCAGCTGATCATCACCTTGTGTTCTGGCAGTATTTCAGACTTTGGCCATTGTGAATTTTTTTTATTTCTTGTAGCTGATTGACAATGTTGGTCTATTTTCTAAATCAATCTAATAATGTGCAGGCAGGCAATATTAATTACAGAAAAAAAAATTCTGGCAAGTTGCCACGAGACTTCCCTCGTATTAACACTTTTTTGAAAAAATAAATACTACTGAATTCAGAAAAAAATACTCTTAAACTACATAAAAAACTGCAATTTTATCTTATAAAAAAATGAGTGCCGCCATTTTAGCTTAGGTACACCGGAAGTGACGTAATCAAATGTAATATCAGCATTTTCGTTCTTGGCCCGAATGTAATCGATTGGCGAAAACCGCACTTCGATAACTTTAATAGTTTCTGAGTATAGAGCGTTGCAGTCATTTTCTAAAAATGATTTTTTTAACACTTTTTTCAAAAAATAAGTATAGCACTATATATATTGCTGAATTCAGAAAAAAATACTCTTTTAAACTACATAAAACACTGCAACTTTATCTTATAAAAAAAACGAGTGCCGCCATTTTAGCTTATACCAGAAGTGACGTCATCAAAGCTGATATCAGCATTTTTGTCCTTGGGCCTAATGTAATCGATTGGCGAAAACCACATTTCGATAACTTTAATAGTTTCTGAGTATCGAGCGCTGCAGTCATTTTTTAACACTTTTTTCAAAAATAAGTACAGCACAATATATATTGCTGAATTCAGAAAAAAATACTCTTTTAAACTACATAAAAACTGCAACTTTATCTTATAAAAAAACGAGTGCCGCCATTTTAGCTTATACCGGAAGTGACGTCATCAAAGCTAATATCAGCATTTTCGTCCTTGGCCCGAATGTAATCCATTGGCGAAAACCGCATTTCGATAACTTTAATATTATAGTTTCTGAGTATCGAGCGTTGCAGTCATTTTAAAAAAATGATGTTTTTAACACTTTTTTCAAAAAATAAGTATAGCACAATATATATTGCTGAATTCAGAAAAAAATACTCTTTTAAACTACGTAAAAAAACTGCAACTTTATCTTATAAAAAAAAACGAGTGCCGCCATTTTAGCTTATACCGGAAGTGACGTCATCAAAGCTAATATCAGTATTTTCGTCCTTGGGCCGAATGTAATCCATTGGCGAAAACCGCATTTCGATAACTTTAATATTATAGTTTCTGAGTATCGAGCGTTGCAGTCATTTCTTAAAAATAATTTTTTTAACACTTTTTTCAAAAAATAAGTAGGTATAGCATAATATACATTGCTGAATTCAGAGAAAAATACTCTTTTAAACTACATAAAACAACTGCAACTTTATCTTATAAAAAAACGAGTGCCGCCATTTAAGCTTATACCGAAAGTGACGTCATCAAAGGTAATATCAACATTTTCATCCTTGGCCCGAATGTAATCGATTGGCGAAAACCACATTTCGATAACTTTAATAGTTTCCGAGTATCTAGCGTTGCAGTCATTTTTTAAAAACGATTTTTTAACACTTTTTTCAAAAAATAAGTACAGCACAATATATATTGCTGAATTCAGAAAAAAATACTCTTTTAAACTACATAAAAAACTGCAACTTTATCTTAAAAAAAAAACGAGTGCCGCCATTTTAGCTTATACCGGAAGTGACGTCATCAAAGGTAATATCAGCATTTTCGTCCTTGGCCCGAATGTAATCCATTGGCGAAAACCGCATTTCGATAACTTTAATATTATAGTTTCTGAGTATCGAGCGTTGCAGTCATTTTTTAAAAATGATTTTTTAAACACTTTTTTCAAAAAATAAGTATAGTACAATATATATTGCTGAATTCAGAAAAAAATACTCTTTTAAACTACGTAAAAAAACTGCAACTTTATCTTATAAAAAAACGAGTGCCGCCATTTTAGCTTATACCGGAAGTGACGTCATCAAAGGTAATATCAGCATTTTCGTCCTTGGCCCGAATGTAATCCATTGGCGAAAACCGCATTCCGATAACTTTAATATTATAGTTTCTGAGTATCGAGCGTTGCAGTCATTTTTTAAAAACGATTTTTTTAACACTTTTTTCAAAAAATAAGTACAGCACAATATATATTGCTGAATTCAGAAAAAAATACTCTTTTAAACTACATAAAAAAACTGCAACTTTATCTTATAAAAAAAACGAGTGCCGCCATTTTAGCTTATACCGGAAGTGACGTCATCAAAGCTAATATCAGTATTTTCGTCCTTGGGCCGAATGTAATCCATTGGCGAAAACCGCATTTCGATAACTTTAATATTATAGTTTCTGAGTATCGAGCGTTGCAGTCATTTCTTAAAAATGATTTTTTTAACACTTTTTTCAATAAATAAGTATAGCACAATATACATTGCTGAATTCAGAAAAAAATACTCTTTTAAACTACATAAAAAAACTGCAACTTTATCTTATAAAAAAACGAGTGCCGCCATTTTAGCTTATACCGGAAGTGACGTCATCAAAGCTAATATCAGCATTTTCGTCCTTGGCCCGAATGTAATCCATTGGCGAAAACCGCATTTCGATAACTTTAATAGTTTCTGAGTTTAGAGCGTTGCAAAGAATGTGTACGTACAGACTACAGACTACGGACTACAGACTACGGACTACAGACTACAGACGACAGACGGAAATTTTTTTTCATATTTTGAATCTACGGATTCAGAAACGCAAAGATGTGTAAAAATTTGCATAGGTCAAATTTTTTTTTTTTTGGAACACTAATACAATACTTCCCTTTTACTTCGTACTCGGGAAGTAACAAGTAGGTAAATAATAACCATAATGAGCTAAGTAATTAAATTAAACAAAGGTTCCTGAACTTTTTAAGTAGTCGTTGCTCGATCAATTTTACAGAATATTGTGTGTCAGTCGATCAAATGCAATTAGTCGCCAAAAAGTCGATCAAGAGCATAATTTATTTTCGGGGAAACTTTACATATCTTTCTATGTGTCGATAAATTATGGGTGAGAATCGATAGTATTGAGTTTCTAACGTATCGTTTGTTTTATAAATTGGCTGACTTTTTTTGGGACGTTTAAAAGGCTTCTCACAACACAACCACGTAGTTTATTGTTGTGAACCAATGTTTAGTGGTCAACGTAGAACCTCTGGAGATACTTAAAATTAAAAACATTATTGTATTACATTCCACACAACAAGGGGCACGGACGCCCCCCCCCCCCCGCTTTGCCCCCCCCCCGCCGTTTTGCCCCCAGCCATTTCGCCCACGAAGTTTTACCTCCAGCTTTAGCCAGCTTCAGCTGTTTCCAGTTGTACCACGATTTCCGCAACCGTTTTTTTTTCATTTTAATTTTTTTTTTGTATTTCGTGTTTGTGTTTTAATTTTGATGTTTTTTTTAATAGATACACAATAAAGACAGAAAAATCTTTTAACATCTATATTCTGACGTGCAACCAGAATAAATTCAAAATTGGAAGTTGCACGCAATCCCACGCAAATAATCAATAACTTGACGATTTTCAAAACGATAGACACCGAAAAGCAAAAAAATAAAAATAAATAAAACGGTTGCAGAAATCCTACTAGCTACCTCTCCGTGGTGCAACTGGAAACAGCTGAAGCTGGCTAAAGCTAGAGGTAAAGCTTCAGGAGCGAAACCGCCGGGGGAGAAACGTCCTGTTATCGATTTATAACCAGCTGATTTCATGAATATATCACGTATAACCTGCAATTACTGCCTGTCCCTATTTCTATGTTGGAAATTTAATGTAACTGCACGAAACAACAGGATAAATATCCTGGCAAGGATCTCTAGTGTACAATAAATGTAATGTTGATCCTAGGACACTCCCCTGTGTAACACCAGCAATAAAGGAACGGTGCTTTGCTTGCGTATCAGTCCCACTCCCCCAATGCATTTTCTATGGTATCGGTGGTCCTCTGCACCTAACCGATAATCTAATGACATTATGACATGTCTTGGGATTAGATCAGATTGAAGCCAGATGCATTTTGTCTTCGCTGCTAAGTAACAGGTCTAATTGGCTTGTTCCTTTTCTTACATTTCCTCTTCAAGTAGTTGCAAAGTAATCTGCGACTCGTTTCGCTTTTTGTTAATTAGTAGGAACCCGCATGCCATACATATTTCTAACAGGAATGTGCTGCTGTTTTCTTGCTGTTAATCAAACTTGGTTTTGATTAGGTAGGCCGTGAAGAAAAAATTACGTATTGTAGGAAGCCACTACCAAGACCAAGGCGGTTTAGACATTGTGTATCGAATGCTAGCTTGCTGACTAACAAGAGCGGGAAGAGTTGACCGGAATCAAAGTGAATCAACAGGCATAAAGAAGGTGAAGGGAAAGGAATGGCATGGAGAGAAGACAGGAAGCGTGGGGAAAATACCAAACCCAGGTTTCACTAACCGATGGTAAAGTCCAAAAATAAGTAAATAAGATTCTACTATAATTTATTGTGGTTTCCACATTTAGTACCTATGACTATACTACATAGATAACATTTTAATGTTTCTTCTACAGAAAATACGTAAGCAGTACGCTGGTCTGGGAACCTTGCTACTCTTCGCCGAAGCTTTGCAAAAATGTGTAATACGAAAAAGACGCCTTTACAATCTAAAAATAACGTTACAGTGGAATTATTAATGATTAAATTACCGTTTAGCGTAACTAGCGATACAATAGAAAATGGAGCAAATTTCCCAATTGTAAATGTTATTGTTCTCTGACTTTGTGCAATTAGTGTTACCAATGCCTTTTGAAACTTTAAGTCGGTGCCTCCAAAATCAATCTGGTACCACGTGTCGCTAACTGTTTCACTTTCACTTATTACTCTTTGAGTGAAATAACAATCTCCGAGTAATAAGGAGCAACCTCCCACCATGTATAAAATGATATACCAAAACTCACCACTAAACAGCACAATCTGCAAAAGAGTCATGAGCTGACATAATGGAAGTGAACGCTCACATATTTCATGCGAAGTAACGAAATGCATAATAAAATGGACCAATTGAGATAAGTGGACAAAAGACAGAGGTTGAACGTGTCTTCGGTTCCTTGAGCAATGTCGGTGATGGAATTGTGGTACTTGACTATCTTTTCTATACGTTTTTGGAGATACTTCCATGATGTGGTTTCATTTCTTCCTGAGCTGGTCTTGAAAATGCCCGAAATTTCAGATTTTAGATGTTTGAAGTGCATTTGTAACTGAATCAGTACGCATAGCTTGATTCCTCCGACTGTTGTATATTCGTGTGCCAAAAATAAGTGCGCGCAAACTTCGTACGCCGCACATCCAAAAAATGTATACTGAATCGCCCAAACGGGCATGGATCCAAAGGGCAAACGACCGTCGCTATTTGTTAGTAACCAGGTAACAAATGCAAGTACGACGACCACCCAACCAATTGGAAATGCAAATTTTTCCTTAAAAAAGTTGCACTAAAATAGCAATGATCTGTATGAGACTCACCACAAGGGTTGTGTATTTCTTCAACTCCCCTCGAAGCGTCCTGGGGGAATCGCCACAAACCTGGATTTCTTCCAACATACACATCAAGTCTACCAACCTTTCACGTTGGAATTTAATTACTGAGAAGTGAAGAACAACTAAAGCAAAATCGTATAAAAGCTCCCCGTTCAGAACTTCAAGATTTGTTACCATTTGTCAGCATGAACATTACTACAACCTCTTGCATGTCACTAATGACACTCAAATCTTCAAAAAACATGCACAACTTCAGAAAAATAAAAACGTAGATGAATATCATGCTTGCAATTGACGCCATTTTTTGACCTTTATGAATATTTTTCGTTAGAGTTAAACCGGTATATCTTGCGTACCTTCTTGCTGTTGAAAAATATTCGTACGCTTCAGACTGAGCCATTAGGTAAAATGCTTTGGGGAATTTTTTAACAATATATTGCGCTTCTTCATTGTTAATTCAGTAATGAAGCTTTCCCGCTTTAATTTTCAATGTGATCATTAAGATTTCAAACATCACATTTTAATGATACAGTGAACGTCAATTAATTAATTAAATAAGCCATAAATTATGTCGATGGTTAAAAGAGTTTTGTCTTTTTTTCTAATTACATAATATAACGTATTGTTCCAAGATGATCCACATTTTGCTCCTCCACTCTCTTTCAAATTCCTTTTCAAAGTCTACAACGTTTACATATACAGGGTGTAACAGGTAAGCATGTCAAAATAATTGGGTAAAGGAGACCAATACAAGCATTTTTTCCAAATAAATGAAGGGTCGATAACTTTCCGTTTGGAAGTTACCGTCAACAAGTGCTAAAATTTGGATTCCCTTTCAGTTTTTTTCTCATCAACCATAAGACTTACAAAAACGAACTGTCCTTGAATAAGCTTTGGGTATGCACTTTTCAATTTTGAAATTTTTTTAATAAATTCCTACTAGGCTACGCTAGGCGGGAGTGCGAACAAAAATTTTGATTTCGATGATATCTCGTATCTGAGGGGTTTTGAACATGAAAATAAAGAATCCAAAATTATTTTTCGAAAATTGGACATTCAAAGTTTTCTATTTCGTTTTCAAATTGTCGTTTCAAAACAGCAGTAAGTTCCTTAACTTCCTCCAATTAATCGAGCATTTGACCTATGGATACCAAATATTCTCTCTACAAGCGCAACACTTGCCATCGCCGCAATGCCACCAGTCCGGCACATCGGTAGGCAGAGGAAGGAAGTTCATGAAAAAACACAAACAATGGCGGAAGCGTGGGAGAAGACGCTGCAGATCTGGCAGCAGGAATGGGCCGAGCATGGTAACAACCGGACTAAGAAGTTTATAGAAGAAGTTGATGAATTGCACAACCGGAAGTGGAGAGACGTCACTTACAAATTCACTCAGGCGATATCGGACCGCGGGAACTTCGGCCTGTACTTATTTCGCAGCATGCGGCATTAACTATTGATAACATATCCTGCCTAATCATGGAGAAGGGTTTTAGTGGGCGGATGTGAAAAGGAAGGAGGTATAAGGGTGTTTCTGGGTGGTTCTAGTGGCGCAGAGTTCGAACATTTTTGGGTATGAGTGCGGTGGTTGGTTGATTATGATGTATTTGATGGGCTTGGTGAAGCACTGCAAATAAGACGAGAAGTGCTATGGAGATGGGACGTGGAGGGTGGGGGGAAGGGGGGTTAACGTATTAAGGTTCCTTTGGATT
Source organism: Pyrocoelia pectoralis (assembly GCA_036250285.1). Taxonomy (NCBI): domain Eukaryota; kingdom Metazoa; phylum Arthropoda; class Insecta; order Coleoptera; family Lampyridae; genus Pyrocoelia; species Pyrocoelia pectoralis. Next base: position 12,193,937 of record CM070081.1, read on the forward strand.
GGGTGAAGCCATCCAGAAGTAATAGGATCTGTTGGTTTCTTTTTTGGAGGGAGTTTGGGTTTTAATCTGGATTTTTTTAATTTTTAAGGTGTGTGAGTTTTGGTTTGTTGTGCTTGACAGCGTTATGGTATACAGGGTATACCACGTAACCCGGGTCCCTTACTACTTATGAATTTGAAACTTTCAGGTTAAGGATAACCCATAGCCTTCTTTTGTTCTAAAATATTGTCGATGTTGTACAACTTCCGGAAAGACCGGAAATCGCCATTCATCTTCTTATTTTAAATGGAACACCCTGTATCTTATTGCATTTTTGGATTATACAATCGATTCTGCGTTAATCTGTATTAGATTATTCTATACCTATCTTCAACTGTTTTTGAGATATTATGATTTTTTTGAAAAATTTGCGCTTTGCGGAGCGATGTTTAATAGCCCACCTTTTGCTCTTCTTTGAACGCAAAACATTCATAATTTACAAACACAAAGTAAAACCATAAGGGTTCACAAAATGCATTTGCAAACCTATCAGAGATTATACAGGGCGTTCAAAATTAGTAGCAAAGTTAAAAAACTTCAAACACCAAAAAGTCATTTTTTTCAAATTGGACACCCTGTATATTTTTACATATTTGGAAGACGATTTAATTTAGGCATCGATAAACTATAGGTATCTCTATACCTATCTTTAGCGGTTTTGTAGTTATTAACACTTTTTATCTAATATTGATTAAAACTGCACTTGAAACCTATGCACATTTGAAAGAACGTCATGGATATCTCGGTGGAGTAGGATTTAGTGAGTCTGTTTATACTAATCGGCAATGCACATCCTTCTATCTGAAATTTTCATAGCAGGAATCTTTTGGTCAACAAACGTCGAGCCTTGTTCGAGTCTTTCTCCATACTGATGTCTCGGATCGTATGATAGATCCAGTCCATTCCTCGGCGAACTGGTCCGCGACGCTGTTTTCGATGCTTCCAGAAGTTGTTTTCACCAACTACGAGCATCTATTTCGACGTTCACCTTGCATCCTCTACTATCATTTGCAAGGTCGTTCCTTGGTCGTACGTCACTTGGAGACACGCCTGGTGGAGGGTTCGCCCTGTTTATACAAGTTACGATGGATAAATACAAATCCTAACTTAGACTAGTTGTTATGAGTGTGACGAATCCCATAATGTCTTTGGGAAAACCCACATTTCACTCCCGAGTCAGTCTGCCACTCTTTTCCAATAGACGATACTAAATAATCGAAGCGATAGAGTTCGCTTTCTCTTACTTCCTCCGCCCTGTAACTTTTATTCACTTGACGGTTAACACCGTGGCATCGACCACTATTTTTTGTAAGAAAACAATAATCTCTATTCCAAATCTTAAATCATGGTGAAAATGAATATTATGTCTTTTGTATTTCAAATCCAATATAAGTCAAAACGATCCTTCAAAATCGAAAAATGACCCACTCGAAAACCTGTCCAGGCGCGTACCCCATCTTAAAGTTGTTGAGGAAGAATTAAAGTTCAAATTTTAGCACTTTATTATGGGTAGCTTTCAAACGAAACGTTTCCGACCCCTGGTATATTTGAAAAAAATACTTACTCTTCCATGGCTGTCTGAGGACGATCTTCCATCCTTCTAAACACCAGTTACTACATTGAAATTGTTGTTGGATTTCGTATACTTCAGCTGGTCGGTTGCAACCGTTTGAATGTTTTTGAGTGTATCAAAATGACATCCTTTGAGGTGATTTTTCAATCTCGGGAAGAGGAATCAGTCATAAGGGCCCAAGTCAGGCGAATAAGGAGATTGAGGAGCCACAGGAATGTTTTAACTGAGAAAAAACTCTCTGGCACTTGGTTTCCGGGTTGCTCAAACGCCCAAGACTCGTCACTAGTAATGACACGTTCCAGAAAATGTGGATTATTTTCAATCGATTCCAAAAAATCCCTCCTGATGGCGTTCGTCTTGAATCGACTCTCTTCCTTTTGAAAATACCTTAAACCACCGAAAAACCTGGGTCCTTGACAAAACACTGTCTCCGTAAGCCTGCTGAAATTTTGTAAAAGTTTCCACTGTGCCCAAGTCTGCTTACACACAGTCGAAATTGGTGCTCACATTTTTATAACGCACTAGGAAAAACTGTTTCATGACAAAAATCGATACGGACAACCAAATGACTTTAGCGAATTCAAACTCGTACTGAAGACGTATCACATGTTCACCTGGCCTCTCCCAAGTTCCGCGTCCCAAGTCTCGCCAGATCGAACGCTACGTTGCCAGTCTCATTACTGAATTTACACACCTCGTTCTCGTTTTTTCAGTTGAGTAAGTGAGAACAAAGAATTTAGTGCTCGCAGCGGGCGAGATGGAGAGTTAAAGAGAGAGCTTTTGGCTTGGTTAAGTGCCTTGAATTGTCGGGTTACTTACAAAGTAGAAAAGCCAAGTCTGGACCACAATGAAGGGTAAGTGGAGCAAGGTCGCAGATACTCTGCCATGACGCCATGAAGAAGTCACTAAAGTCGACATCTTGGGGGAAGTCACCCCATACTCATCCCAAATAGATTTCAAAGGGGAAGGCAATTAGCAAGGACAGAAGAAACTATAATTTAATCAATGTAAAAGAAATATTAGAAGAGAGGAGAGAAACAATGAAAAATGATCTGAGGTTGGCGAATAATGCAGAGTCGCTGATAAAAAGGAAGAGGAGGTAGTGCCCTACTAAACAGAGCCCCACAACCCTTTGTAAATAAGTGTATCTCTCCTTTGCAGAATTTTGTCCTATGATTCCCATCAAAAGAATCAGGTTAATCCCACCTATGGTACCATATACATATAAGGAAGGTATGACGCAGATTCGGCCTTAATGTGATGCGTTTAGTCGGTATAGTAAGAGTGTGATAGATGAAAAAGTATCGGAAAATATACTTATGTGTATATTATACAGGGTGTCCCAGGTTGAATGATCAGGACTTTGACATTTTGTAGAAAAACACATTTTAAGGTGGGTTGTTCCTATAAACATAGGTCCTAAAACTCTCTTATTCTGAGATACAGGGTGTTACAATTTTGTAAAAAATAAAGTTTATTTCAGAACTGTGGAAAATATTCAAACCAAAATTGGCACACAAGATACGGACAGAGGGTCATAATATCCATGGCAACCATAATTTTTGTACGCAGCCAAAATACATTTTTCGTGAAATAAATGACAAAAATCTAGTTTGCGGCCGGACGGCAACAGAACCGACAAAAAGTCAAGAGACATTTTTTGTTCAGAATTGAATGTTCTGTCGAAAAAGATGTTTAGAATATTTAATTTAGAGCCGTACTCTTTTTATTTATCAAATTAGTAGAACGGATTACCCATATCTCCGCCACTGGTTCATTAACAAAATTCATATTATTCAATCTTATGAGTATGACCTGTTACGACAAGAATTGAGAATTGTAACACAATTTATAAATAGGTATTGCACCAGTAAGCTCAGTTATATGGACAATTGGGCGTGGATTAGAAATGATGAGAGAAATTGAGTTATAAGTAGTATAAGCAGGACGAGTAACGAATACTCAATAGAGAAAATGGGCACCACGCAAGTTCTAGAGGTAATAGCTAAAATTGAGAATATGAACTGCGAAGATAGTCTCAATTCGGAGATGAGTAACGTAGTAATCTGAAAGAGAAATATGGTAATGGAGCAATAATGAGAATAAAAAGTAATTTGACGTGAATATAATAAAGACTCTGTCAAAATATGTACACAAATAACTATAAAATGAGCAATTGTTCAAAATAAAATAAATAAATGAATTTAATTAGATAGTAATCCACAAAAAGTTATAGTGACTCACTCAAAGGTGATAATACTAATTAGAGATCCGCTTTACCTTTTCAAGTAGCGTAGCAAGAACTACTCGTAATGAATTACGTTAACATAAGAAGCAATATTTTCAGCATACGATACAATCGTTGTAAGGCAAGTAAGCAAGTAATAAAAAAATAATAAAGTACCTTTATAATGTTCGGAGGAGATCCCTTTGCAAAGAGTCTGCCGAAGCGATGTAATCTAAATAAAGAGAATCGGATCAAAAATAATGGTTCGGTCCCAAACTACGAGAATACTTAATTACTCACGATTCACTTGAAGGATCGGATACTGAGCATATATTTAGCAAGAGAGTTTGAATTTATCAGCAATTAAAAGTTAAGGTAAAAGGGAGTAGCTAATACAATATTACGTACAAGTACATTAACGCAAACAAAATAATATTTAAATTGAAGTAATAAAAATATTAACTGAAGAGCAAATTTAGTTAGAACGAGGTATTTACAAAAATGAATGACGTCACAAAAATATTTACGTTAACTGTAAGCAATTTACTAAAACAAATAATTTCGGTAAGGTAAAGTATCCACAAATTAAATTATTTAAAGTTAATGAGTTTAAAGGAAAATGAAGGTAAAGTAATTTATAAGGAAGGAGGAAAGGTAAATGAAGTTTTCTTCGGCGAACTTGAGAATATCGCAGCGAGTTGTCAAGGCAGAAATCGGTGTTACCGGCCCAAAGATGGAGTTGACAGGATCACGATCAACCATGCGGTAAACGGGAAGCGAATGCGTACACTAGGCTATTCGTTGAAAGGTAGACTATACGTTGAACGCTAGGACAATTATGAGAAATTAGAGACGAGAAGTTGAAGGAAAGAATGCAATTTTGAAGATACTAACGTACATACCCAATGAGTTTAATCACTGACGTTAAGAACACTCGAAAACGAATTCCCCGATGCGACACGTAGTATAATTGTATTAAACCCGTAATTGTATACGTTTGGAGGTGGTAGAAATAAGCAGGTGGTTTCTCCACAACCAATTAGTTAAAGAAATTTCACTTATAACCGTTTTATATAACGTTAAATTAAAGACATTTGTGAAGATTTCTAAGCACAAAAATGGAGCGTCTACACCGTTTTGGAACTCGAAAGGAAGTCTTTATGATCAGTAAAAAGAACTAACAGGCTTCAGAATTAAAAAAGAGAGAGTAGAGAGTGAATGACGTTAAAAGGAGAGATGAGTAGCACGCCGGACAGAGGATCGAGGCTACTGTTACGAGGATACGAAATATTTCAACCAATTAGAAAATTAAGAATTTGTATTAGAAAGTGAAGTGTTGCGCCAGCTAGTGGACAACCAAGTAGGGTCGATAGTATCGATCAGAAATAGTACTAAACCATAGAGTATACACATATCATAACAGACCCTCTATCTATGTATCTTGTGTGGCAATTTTGGTTTGAATATTCTCCCTCCACAGTTCGGAAATAAATAAAAACTTTATTTTTTCTACAAAATGTCAAAGTCCTGATCATTAAACCTGGGACACCCTGTATAAGTATGGTTGAGCTGATCTTATAATTTCTTATCAAGATAGATACCAAACGATAAAGTAATGTGCTAATTTAATTTCAATAGAACGATATGAGTAAAAGTAAAAACATTGGGAGACAGTTGAACTGCGAAATCCTACATAAAATTCACTTCATCTTTTTCTCTTGGTCCTTCGGTTTCCTCCTGAAGAGACGCCACAGATATCGAACTATTAAGTATGAAATGACCATAGTAACCGCCAAAACTCCGATTACATCCAAAAGCAAATACTGATACCATGGGATATCTTTCAAAGGACTTTTCAAATGTGCCGCGCCCTTGTGTCGTATAACGTACTCAGTCCACCAAACGGCACGTTCCAATCCAGTCATGGGCTGATCTTGTGCCAACTCCGCCAATTTTTTGATCTGGTTTCGATATCTAAAACAAATTTTCGCCATAAACATCCATTTACACACCGTTAACGCCTTCACTCACATCGGATTTTCGATGACTTCCAATATTTTCTCCTTAAACTCCCGTTTCTCGAATGTGGTATATTCCATCGATAGTCCCAAACCTTTGTTTACAATTTTTCTGGCATTATAAGATTGGTCTGCAAAAAATGGAATGGCAATCAGAGGAACTCCTGAATAGATCGCTTCGTCGGTCGACTGTAACCCCCCTTGTGTGATGAAAAGTTTTATATTGGGATGTCCTGAAAGAAACGATTTAGAGGGTTTCCAAACAGGAATAGATTCCGCTTACTTAGAACGTCCTGCTGAGGTAACCATTTTGATATGAAAACGTTATTGGGTTTATTCGGTAAATTTTCCGCTTCAAACTTCCACAAAACGGTATAAGGCAATTCGGCAAACGTCTCCAGTATTTTCATTCGTAGCTCTTCTGGAATATCCTTACTTTTTATATTTGAGCCCAAACTGAAGTACACAAAACCATCCTTCGCGTCATCTAAGAGCTTTTTCAGTTCCTACCAAAAGTGTGTTACCTACTTAATTTTCAACTCGATTAAAAATTGGTTTACTTACAGTTGGTAAGGGCTTTAGAGGTTTGAGGTGGGATCCTCCCCCAATCTGAATCACACTAGGAACAAGTGGCCTAACCCTGTGGAAAATTGGATCGGAATTCACAAACAACATACTGGTGTTGTCCATTATTTGTTCTAGAGTAGAGTAGTGCGGTCCGAAATACTTTCTAGTCAGCTCATTTGCCACAATGTAACTGTAGCGTTGCACTAGCATGACGATGTATTCACTAATGAAGCTGGAAATCCTTTGCGGAAATGATAACACTTCGTCGTACGCACTGAAAACATTTGGGTAAATTGACGGATGAGTGGGATTTCCCATTACTTGAAGTAACATGGAGGGTGCGTCTATTGTCATCATGGTGATCAATGGACATTTGTACTTTTCGACAAAGGCGGCCATAGGTGGTGACACGGGGTTCAAAATTATCAGATCAAATTCGTGATTCCCATTTATCAACGCTTGTATGCTGGGATGTTGTAACTGCTCTTCGTAGACATCAAATAATTGATCTAATATCTTAAAGAGAGATCGAAACGCATTTTGTCGATTACTTAAAACACTTTCCATAATGTGCTTATTCCACGTCTTGTACGAGAAGCTCATATCGATTTCAGTCAAATTCGTTAGCTTAGGATTGTTGATTGGGTCCGTTGTTATTGTGGTAACTTGATGTCCACGTAATGACAATTCCCTCCATAATGGCTGAAACACCACTTGATGACTGTATGATGGAGTTGATACGATGACTAGTATTCTGGCGCCACCACCAAGCTGAATCACCACTGCCAAAAGAGAGTAGATGAGCAGCATTGTGGAATCACTAACCTTGTAAAACTTATCCTTCCTTTATCTTTTGTATAAAATCACTTAATTACATACAATTGTATTACTGATAATGCTTTTGTAAATAATTCCTGATATGAAATTTGATCACGCACCGAATAACAATTTTGTTTTAATGCTCCGCAGTTAACTTCGATTTGATTGAATTTTGCGAATTAACAAGTACTACAAAAGTGTGTGTAACAGTGTAAAGAATCACGAGTGAATTACTAACAAGCGAAAAGTAAGTAGTAAATTACTACATATCAAAGATTAGTAAGTATAAAGATTGGAAATACTCATAAGAGCTACTACATTGATAAAATCGACCACATTTCAAAACATAATTATACACAGCTAAGCCGCAGGGGGGCGCTAAAAGTCTTGTATGTACTTTGCAATAACGTACATCTCCATATTCTGTGGGAGGTTGAAAAAAGATAAATGTGGCTTATTCTTTTTATTGTTGTAACAACATAAAACAATACACTATGTGCCGTGATTCATGAAAATAATTTCAAATGCACAACAAACTCGGAACAATATAAAATAGATTAATTGACATTTGATTGAGCTCAGATTGACATACAGGAAGCAGCTAAAGCAATAGATGGCGCTACTGTCGTTGCGTTCGTCGTGCTTTCAACCTTTGTCTTACTAACCTTTGCTAAATAATTTATTTATAAATAATAAAGAGGTAGAATAGGAACGAAATGGAAGCGGATTGTTTAATAGGGGGAGGGCGCTACTCTCAGTCGGTGCTGATCTGCTGAATCGTCGCCGATTGCATAACGAAGCCGAACTCCGTAGTTACTTTAAATAGAGTGCTCCGTCGCATAAATGATGACTTCCGTAGGGGTTTTGGTGTCACAAGCTCAAATTCGCAAAAAATGAAAGGTCGTGTCATGACATACTGATTCTAAATGTCAAGGCCGTCCAAAATCGGTACATGCATTAGGGCATAAAACACAAAAAACTAGTTAAGCACACGTACGGAAAGAAGAAAAAACAGAATTTTTTCATATACAGGGTTGCATACTTGCCCTTCGTTCTTCGATAGTACCTTTAATATTAATTTTAGGACAAAAGGTCAAGAGACATTTCTTATTCAGATGTTCCTTGTTTACAACCTAAAAATATTTTTAGGGCCGCACTGCTCTCGGTTTCGTCTGTACAGGATCGTACTCGATTATTTTAAATGGAACACCCTATAGATTTTTATATTTTTGAAATCCATATTCGATTCTAGACCAAATTTGTTTGGCTTTTCACCTACTTAGGTCAACTCATTTAGGAGAAAATAAATGTTTTTTAAAAATTGTCGCCGAAGTCCACAATCAGTAAAAAATCATAACTATTCAATCATTGGCAGCAGAGCAACAAAATTGGAGATTATCATAAACAAAATTTGTTGCAAAAGGGACGTACTGAATATTTTCTAACGACCACAGAGGAAATGCCAAAAGGTGACTATTTTAAATAGAACACCCTGTATTCCTGTACCTGAATAAGAAATCTCTCTTGACCTTTTGTCCTAAAATTCATATTAAAGGTAGGTACTATCGAAGAACTGAAGGCAAGTGGGCAACCCTGTATAGTAGTGCTGGCAAAAATTGTGAAAATCGAAAATCGATTAATCGATTTCTGGGAAAATCGAAAATCGAAAAAATCGATTAATCGCAAATTAGTCTAAAATCGCGATTAATCGAGAATCGCGATTAATCGAAAATCGCGATTAATCGAAAATCGCGATTAATCGAAATCGCGATTAATCGAAAATCGCGATTAATCGAAAATCGCGATTAATCGAAATCGCGATTAATCGAAAATCGCGATTAATCGATTTCTGTACCTATGGAAATCGTTCACTAATCGTGTTCGAACGAATCGATTAATCGATTCGTTCGACATTTTTGCCAGTACTTCGTCACTACATAGCGCCGACGCCGCCTTTAAAACTCTTTCTTAACCGCAGCTATTGAATCTTTATTGGATCTACATTCTACACCCTACGGCCATATAAAACATTCTAAAATTTCCACTTGAATATATTTAATTATTTAATCGAAATTGAAAATCGCGATTAATCGAAAATCGCGATTAATCGAAAATCGCGATTAATCGAAAATCGCGATTAATCGGAAATCGCGATTAATCGAAAATCGCGATTAATCGAAAATCGCGATTAATCGATTTCTGTGCCTATGGAAATCGTTCATTAATCGTGTTCGAACGAATCGATTAATCGATTCGTTCGAAATTTTTGCCAGCACTACTGTATAGATCACAATTTTCTTTGTACAGTGAAAGTTATTATAAATCATTGCCAAACGTTGCCAATTAGGTACATTAGGCCTTACGGAAGAATAAAACTTAAAACGTCATTATCTCAATTCGAAGTAGGTACGTAAAAATTTGAGAAATTTTGTGCAACTTTCCTGTTTACCTCGTGTTATCAACGAGAATTACTCTTTGGTATTATCTAATAAACTAATGCTTAAATCAAAAAAATGTACTCTTAAAAAAAGTTTCGCTAATCGTTTATCTATACGTTATACTTAGAATTATAATTTTATCTGTAATTTTAAACTAAATATGTATGTAATTAATAGTAAAGCATCTTGAAGGAATCCGAAAGATCTCAAAGGGGTGAATGGAATAATGAAATAAAACCACACAACCAGACCCCTTACTTTACCGTGTAATTAAGTAAAAAACGTAATTATCGGTTATAAAATTGGCGACATGTTTCGGGAAAAATTTCCCATTCTCAAGCCATTTCGAAAAATCGTAATTAAAAGTAGTATGACATTAAAGTAAAGCTAGAATAACAACAATCAGTACAAAAAACCATCATAAAAACAAGCTTACCTGAGGGAAGTAAAATTAAGGTTATAAAATAGCGAAATACTAATATTATATAAATCGCACAAATTTTTGATATAAAACTAAAGGGGTTCTCTAAAAGAGAGAACCCAGGTTACAAAAAAGTCATGATGATCCGATGAAACGCAAATAAAATATGGAAAATTAAGGTGACCGCAAGTGAAACAAACTAATATGAATGAATGACCGTAAAATGACAGCGCACAGTAACCAACTGACCAAGACGGACTAGGGGAAAATTAAAAGTTACCAACAAACTTATATACAGAGATTACTAATAAGAACGTTCTGAAAATCGACTATTTCATTCAACAATCCAGGGTTAAGTTTATGACGTGAGATTTCAAAATTCTCCAGAGTGTTAAGTAAGTAACCTTTGTTAACTCTGTGGAGGATCTTAAAATCTTGTTTGTAGTCAAAAGAATGACCCGTACTCAGAATGTGTTCAGCCATTGAAGAGGGATGATCCATATTATTACGTTTGATAGCATTAAAGTGTTCCTTGAACCTGGTCCGAAAAGATCTCCCGGTTTGGCCTATGTAAAATGAAGGGCAAGAGTTGCAGTTAAGTTGGTACACGCCAGAAGAGTCCAGAGGATCAGATCTATCTTTGTTCCTAACGATGGAGGAGCGTAACGTATGGTTATTAGAGAAGGAGATAAAAATGTTGTGATGTTTAAAAATGTTTTGAATCTTGTAGGAAATGTGAGGGTAAAACGGGAGGGATTTAAACATGTGATAGTCGCTGTGAGCAGCAATAGGTGTGAGACGTGAAGAACTACGAGAATACTTAATTTTGGAAGCCAGCTTAGCCACCAGATGGGCAGGGTAGCCGTTATTAATAGCAATTTGTTTAATAATATTAAGTTCATTATTAAATGAATCAGGAGACATTGGAATGCTAAAAAGTCTATGGATTAAGGAGTTCAAAGAGGCTAACTTGTGGGGAAAAGAATGCTCGGATTCTATCGGGATTAGGGTGTCCGTAGTCGTAGGCTTACGGTAGATACTGAAACTAATTTTAGCCGGACTTTTAAGTAGTAACAAATCTAAGAAGGGGAGAGAGCCATTGGTTTCCTTTTCCATCGTGAATTTAATGCAAGGGTGAATGTTATTAAGATATTGAAGAAAAAGATCGGTTTTCAGATCGTTACCAGAATGGATGCACACGACATCATCTACATACCGACCCCAATAGATAACATGATCATGGTAAAATTGATGTTTGGAAATGAAGCTAACTTCAAGGTTATTCATAAAGATCTCAGAAACAAAAGGAGAAAGATTAGTTGTCATCCTCAATAAAGTTGACTATATTGACAAAGTCCTCGATTTCATCAACAAACCGGGGTTCTCGAAACTAAAAAGTAATCCTACTATCTCGTTTCAAAAATTAGTCCGTGCTACTGTGTACAGTCATAGGGATATCCTTTCTTCACTTAATATTAATTATAGAACTCTCTTACAGATGAACCCGGTTTGTCCTCTGTTATATGGCCTACCTAAGATTCATAAATGTCACGTCCCCATTAGACCCGTGGTCAGCTTCATTGACACTCCCATCTCAAAAATTACCGCTTGGCTTAACTACTTTCTTAAATTGCACGTTAAACTCCGCCATAATTTCAGCTTGGAGAATGCTCGCCAGTTGACCGAGAGGATTAGTTCTGCTAAACTTCCGACCAATTTTGCGATGGTTTCTTTTGACGTTGAAAACCTGTTTCCTAGTATCCCGCCACATGAATGCATCCAACTTGTTTCCGAACACCTGACTACCTCTGACCTCCTAGATCATCAGGTTGCTTGCGTGTTATCCCTCCTCAACCTTTGTTTAAAACAAAACTTTTTTAAATTTAATAATACTTGTTATTCCCAAATAGGGGGGTTAGCCATGGGTTCTAATCTTTCTCCTTTTCTTTCTGAGATCTTTATGAATAACCTTGAAGTTAGCTTCATTTCCAAACATCAATTTTACCATGATCATGTTATCTATTGGGGTCGGTATGTAGATGATGTCGTGTGCATCCATTCTGGTAACGATCTGAAAACCGATCTTTTTCTTCAATATCTTAATAACATTCACCCTTGCATTAAATTCACGATGGAAAAGGAAACCAATGGCTCTCTCCCCTTCTTAGATTTGTTACTACTTAAAAGTCCGGCTAAAATTAGTTTCAGTATCTACCGTAAGCCTACGACTACGGACACCCTAATCCCGATAGAATCCGAGCATTCTTTTCCCCACAAGTTAGCCTCTTTGAACTCCTTAATCCATAGACTTTTTAGCATTCCAATGTCTCCTGATTCATTTAATAATGAACTTAATATTATTAAACAAATTGCTATTAATAACGGCTACCCTGCCCATCTGGTGGCTAAGCTGGCTTCCAAAATTAAGTATTCTCGTAGTTCTTCACGTCTCACACCTATTGCTGCTCACAGCGACTATCACATGTTTAAATCCCTCCCGTTTTACCCTCACATTTCCTACAAGATTCAAAACATTTTTAAACATCACAACATTTTTATCTCCTTCTCTAATAACCATACGTTACGCTCCTCCATCGTTAGGAACAAAGATAGATCTGATCCTCTGGACTCTTCTGGCGTGTACCAACTTAACTGCAACTCTTGCCCTTCATTTTACATAGGCCAAACCGGGAGATCTTTTCGGACCAGGTTCAAGGAACACTTTAATGCTATCAAACGTAATAATATGGATCATCCCTCTTCAATGGCTGAACACATTCTGAGTACGGGTCATTCTTTTGACTACAAACAAGATTTTAAGATCCTCCACAGAGTTAACAAAGGTTACTTACTTAACACTCTGGAGAATTTTGAAATCTCACGTCATAAACTTAACCCTGGATTGTTGAATGAAATAGTCGATTTTCAGAACGTTCTTATTAGTAATCTCTGTATATAAGTTTGTTGGTAACTTTTAATTTTCCCCTAGTCCGTCTTGGTCAGTTGGTTACTGTGCGCTGTCATTTTACGGTCATTCATTCATATTAGTTTGTTTCACTTGCGGTCACCTTAATTTTCCATATTTTATTTGCGTTTCATCGGATCATCATGACTTTTTTGTAACCTGGGTTCTCTCTTTTAGAGAACCCCTTTAGTTTTATATCAAAAATTTGTGCGATTTATATAATATTAGTATTTCGCTATTTTATAACCTTAATTTTACTCCCCTCAGGTAAGCTTGTTTTTATGATGGTTTTTTTTTGTACTGATTGTTGTTATTCTAGCTTTACTTTAATGTCATACTACTTTTAATTACGATTTTTCGAAATGGCTTGAGAATGGGAAATTTTTCCCGAAACATGTCGCCAATTTTATAACCGATAATTACGTTTTTTACTTAATTACACGGTAAAGTAAGGGGTCTGGTTGTGTGGTTTTATTTCATTAATAGTAAAGCAACGCACTTTTTACTCACTTCTAATTTTCAGGCTTTCAGTGCGGTGAATAGAATCCATCTCTGCATGTCCCGTACTTCCATTTCGCTCTTACATCATAGGTACGTACGCTCTCCACACGGATGTCAAAGTTATTGCCATTTACGTAAATAGTACAGTCAAATAAGTCAATATTTTCTCTAAGAAAGGATAAAATTCCAGATATACTGTCCGTTGGTGAAGGGGTGTATTCTTGGGTTATAATGAAGGTACAAAAATCCCATCCCCGTATCGTGCTCGCTACGAAAATTACAATGCAAAAAAGGTGCAAAAAATAGGTTTAACTCAAAAATGATCACTTTTAGGGATAAAGTGAAGACGGATAAGTTGTAGAGAATATAATTTTACGCCAAAAAGGTCGTTACAAAAATTTTGTACGAGCACTTGTACTCGATCTAGATTTTTTTAAAGCAAGGGCCATTTTTTTTTAAATGAGAAAGTCTCGAGCGCGTCGTTATTTTTTTTCGATAACTTGAAAACGGAGCGTAGGATCGGAAAATGATTCAAATGAAAGTTTACGAACAATAATTTCCTTTTTTTATTTTTTCAGATCTCTGTCAATATTGATCGCTCAAAAATATAAAAAAGGAAGTTGTTCGTAATTAAATTGTCTACAACTTTCATTTCAATCATTTTCCAATACGACGCCGACGCGCCGCTTTCGAGTTATCGACAAAAATGAACGACGCTATTGAGTTTCTCATTAAAAAAAATGGCCCTTGCTTTAAAAAAATCTAGCTCGAAGCGAGTGCTCATACAAAATTTTTGTAACAACCTTTTTGCGTAAAATTACATTCTCAGCAACTTTCCCGTCTTCACTTTTCCCCCTATAAGTGATCTTTTTGAGTTATTGAAAAAAAATGGGCTTTTTGTACCTTCATTATAACCCAAAAATAAACCCCTCCACCAACGAATAGCGTATCTGGATTTTTTCCTTTATGAAATTAATTTTGACTGGGCTAAAATGCGAAACTCAAAAACACATCAAACTATAAATAGAAAACATCTGTAAAAATGTGTACTTAGAAACAGAACAGTACCTTAATTAATTTATAACATTACATACACAAAATTTACAAATTACTAAAATAACTTTTTAATTGATATACTGATTTGAATCATGTGTAGCTAATAAAAATAATAAGTCCCATTATTCCCGGGTGGGACATAGGCTAGAAATGAAATCTTTCCAGTGTGTTCGATTCCCTGTTATGGTTTGAAGTTGCGCTATTGTTATCAGGGGCGTCATTTAGGGGGGGGGGGCAGTTGACCCCCCTGGAATTACTACTACCAAAAAAAGTATGTTAAACTTATAAAACTGTCAATCACGCCCCTTTTCCAACAAACATTTCGCCTGCGGCGGCCCATTTTTTCCCTGTTTACTATAGTTGCCCCCCCCCCCCCGTAGAATACTGAAATGACGCGGCTGATTGTTTTCCCGCTTTCTTCCATTCCTGTCCTTCTCCAGATTGTCTTTCCACTCTCTTCTGATATTGTGGGTTGCATTTTAAGGCAATTATAGAAGGATCATTGATACTTTTCCGCAATGTATGTCCTATCCACCTCTGTTTTTGTTTTTTGACATCATTATTTTGTAATATCAAATATCACTCTGCCCTGTTCTATTCCACAGCTTCCATAGCTTCGTTAGGTATCACCCGTGGGCACAAGATGCGTAAAATATTTCGTATTTTACGACTGCGACGAATACATCTTTCTGAATTTTTTTGACGTTATAAAAATACTTACATCACAATTTTTTGTTATTAGTTTCTTAAGTGTCCTTCGCAATAGTTAAAGAGAATTTAAAAAAATTGTAGAGGATTGCGCTGTGGTTTATGTTGCACGGTACCTATATCTGTCACAAGTTATTGAAAAAATATAATTGCAGAGAATGCGAAAATTCAACAATTCATAATAATTCAAATTTAAACAACGTTGACGAACTATTTATTTTGCAAAAATTATATAAACAAAACTTTTCCACAGCAAAAGATAATGTAGGTAGTAGTGTGATTGCCACAACAACGAATAATCAGACATTAAAAATCTAGTAGGTAAAGAAATTACTTTGGATTGGATTATAAAAAGTCATATTTGATCGCAAAATATACATTGCAAAAGTGTTTAAAAAATTTTATTACGACTATGTATTCAGTATGAAATTCAATCTTTGTGCATTTACATTTATTTTTTTATGCTGGATACCAACAGCAACTGACGAGTGTATTATTATTATTATTATTATTATTAAACAGGGTAATTCAATATTCACTCCCCAGCCCTCGGATATGTATTATACAACTAAAAATAAGATAAAAATAAAGAATAGTAAAATCCCGAAAGCCTAACCGTTTTCTGGTAAAATTGAAATAAAGAATAAAACAATTCAAAATTTTGTTTCAATTTTACTAGAAAATGGTTAGGCTTTCGGGATTTTACTATTCTTTATTTTTATCTTATTTTTAGTTGTAGAATACATATCCGAGGGCTGGGGAGTGAATATTGAATCACCCTGTATACTTACTTATCTGTGGTAATACAAACGTCTCCTTGTACTGACGCAATGAAGCAAAGAATATTACCATAGACAACATAAATAGAAGAACAAACAAAGTTAAACATTCCATTTTTTGAAAAATTACGGGAAGTTGGGGGAGGGTTTTTTTTATAATTGATAGTTTTACCCTTGTTTATACATACAAGTGTACATACACATTAAACAAGGGTTTTACTTTTACTTTCAAAAGTTGTAGCAAATTTGATATCAGTTACATTTAATTGAACAAGTAAAAATGCAACTACATGCAACATAATTATATTGTAATTTTGTAGTTTGAACTTTGAAATACATGTTTACAGACAAAAGTAAAAATTACCAAAATAAAACACAGTAAAATTATTAATTTACCAGAAGGCTTCGGCACGCCGACGGTGCTTCGGCGTTTCGTTACTTTGCTACTGTAGTGACTGAGCTGTCATTGCCGTTGTATTTGAAAAATTACACAATTTCGAAGCGCATGCATTAAAGTAGATATACATGTATATCTACTTTAATGCATGAGATTAAAGTATATCTACCTACTTTAATGCGAATTTGTTACGGACGGACAGTACACCCGTTCATTCGCAATTATTATGTATGATTATGTGTTCTCTAAACTGATTACTTATTGCGTTTGCCATAATAAGTACATAGGTAATATAGAATCAATATTCACCCACTTGCTATATCACACATGTGAAAATGTTAAATACATAGAGACACAAATAACAATAAACGTGTAATGCACACAATCAAACATTTAGAGGCACCACTCGATTACTGTGCCGTGCAACTATTTTATGTACCAATATTTCTACTATAAAAATGATGATACAAAAAGAGTAAGAAAGTAGAATAACAAATATTGGTAGTAAATGTGTCAAACTTAAAGGTATAGCAGCTTCTATGATTTGTGGAAAGGTGTTCAACGCAGACGCAGGCTCACGCTCCTTGATTGGTACATTATACTGACTCAGGATTAAATGCGCATCCGCTTCTTGTGTACCAGATTCCCACAAATGAGTGATCACTGCGTTTAAACTTTCAGCAAAATAACTACCATTTTTAAGTAGAAACACTTCTTTAATCTCGCCAGATACATCACTGGTCCAAAATAGGTTAATAACTGTCTTTCTACGGTAAGACCCGCTATTTTGGATAATTCCGGAACTAGTAAATGTTATATCATCTTCGTCACAAACGATAAAACGTTTCGTCGCGTTTATCGATGACAGGTCCTTAGAGGTGAAGATAATAATTTTCTTATTTATTTTCGCCAAAAGACTACCATCATCACTAGCATTCTTAAAATAATTCCTTGCATAAACATCCTGCATAAATATCGGAAGGCAGCTACCAACAACTTCTTCAACGTTTTTTCATAGGCTTGGAATTTACCAAAGAAACGTTGATGTATGACAATTGCTTTATCACGATAAACTTTATCATACCTCTTTTCACTGTCCACAAACATATATATAGGGGTTACATTTAATGTACGTTTGAGACCGGCTAACAAGTTATACATTACTCTATGACCCTTCCGATTCATATCAAATGCAAAGGTTTTTGTGCTAGGTTCAATAAGAATGGGACAACCGTTATAATTTCTTATTGGTTTTAAAAATTTGACAGCAACATAGTCACAACTGAAATTGGAAAATTCTGTCGCTTTTCTAGCACAATCGTTTCCTTCTGCTTGGGGGTTGCTCGTAATAACCTTCATTGGGCAATTTGTGGAGGTGTCGTCGTAAATAACAACTATAATGTGTAGAGCTAATATCGCTCGCCACAAAACCACAAATATCTTCTGCAGTGATGTTTCTTCTTTGATGAGTATAACGAACTTTCCCTTTGGACTTTCCATTGGATGCCATAAAGAAGATACAGTTATAATTCTCATTGTTTGCAAGAATAATGCGAAACTCTCTGCCTCTATTACATAATTCACTTCATACCTTTTGTAATAAGTTGGCAGAGGTTCCCTTACATCCACAACGGTTACTGGATTTGGCAACCGAGTAGGTATATAATCTGGGTGAGAGTTGATCACAAAGGCCAAACTTTCGGATGGATTTAAAATATGTTCAATCACTTTTACGATACAAGTTTGAATTTTCGTACTTGGTCCATCCGTGATTGCCAGTTCGTTACCGATGTCACCAGTAGCTAAACAAACTCCACTAATTATCCACGAGATTACAATCTTAATCACTGCACACTTCATAATGAACACGACACACGACTACACTGGCACACGTATACGATAATACTAAAACGTTTCTGCTTTTACTAAAGGCAGTAAGTAATCAATACCTAACATACCTGTGTTAAAAGGAAATAGAGTGGTTCAAACGAAAAAAAGCTAATGTCTATACTTATAACTGTTCAAATAACACACGAAATATCAACACCATTAACATCGATCATTTTGTAGTACTAACCCTGTAACTATAGTGACGATACAAACAATAGAACATTTTTACATTAAATATTCAATATGCTTTTAGTGTAAAGACCAGTTCAAACAATGTCAGGGTTAATGGTTCGTAATATAAAACTTCCATTATCGTATCTATCATTTTTATAAAATATTCTACATTACGGCAAAAAAATACAGATTTAAAAAACATATTATTGCAACTAAAAGTGGGCTTTATTCCTACTTATATGTTTGCTAAAATTTGCTTTTTTCACTTATAATTGCACAAGAGGTTTGTATTTTACCGAGTAAATTTGGGTTGTTTAATAAGAATCTGTTGCCTAGCAATTAGACGAGAAAAACTGTCAACCAATAAAAATGCGACACCGAAGGTGGAGCATTTTTAGGTTGACAGTTTTTCGAGTCAAATTGCTAAAGGAAACAGATTAGAATTTAAACAACACAAATTTACTAGGTATAAATACAAATCTCGAGTGTAATTCGGCAGGACAATTTAACGAACAAGAAATTTAGAAATCCGTTCGTAACTTTACCAAATGGACTCATTCTTAAAATAACACAAACATCATGCAATAAATTATTCGCAAATGTCAAACTATGTATTTATACGGCGGGCACTGCGATAGTTGATTAGAATTTGAAAGTGAAAAAACCACTATTATAGTGCATTTGTCGCTGTAAAAGTTACAATTGCACTGCGGCTAATGGGATTTTTTATACATGAGTTAAATTGTCAACAATAAACAAACTGATACTGAGATTTTGAGCTATTCGACACTGTGATATGTGTTCCCCATGTAAAACCGTCACATCGTTGATTGAAGTATTAATTTCAAACATTCCAGACAGAGAAACGATATTTTCTTGTATTTAAAAGCCGTCCGCACATGCGTACGTACTTGATTGGTGCTTTAATGCGCATGTATCTAACGCTCTTGAGGAAATCAATATTTCGTTTCTTTGTCATTCAAGCTGGCACAAATTAAAAGGCTAATATAGAGGGTGTCTCGAAAAGATTGGTCATAAATTATACCACATATTATGGGGTCAAAAATAGGTTGATTCAGCCTCACTTATAGGGTAGATTCGGTTCGGTCAGCAACCGAATGCTATAGAAAAGGTTCGATAATGTTTTAACAGAAAATATAATTCAGATAAAAATATACCTACGTACAAAATAAACTTTTAACACCAATAATTCAAAATACTAGGATCGTTGTCTGCTAACATTACGTCCAACACGTAAAAAGACACTTTCTCCTGCTCTTCTTCAGGTTTTTAAACTTTTTCCCCCGGTGCAATGCGTGGATAAGCTTAACTAAGATGTAGAAGTAGGGGAACCATCTACAATTTGCTTTTAAAATTATACCGAGGGTACTTAAGACTTTTATCACTTTACACACTTACCTATATACAAAAAAAGTTACTGGGTGATTTAGTTAAAAATTTAAATAAATTTTATGAAAGAAAATGTTTATTCTGTGGAAATAACCAGTGAGGATCGATTGAGGAACCTAATTTTACAAATTGATAACGAGTTTTGACAACAACATTTAATTTTTCAAAACATTCGGAATTCCTTGTCGAAACGATGTATAAAACTTGTATACAGGAAGGAGGAAGCCCCCCCCCCCCCAACCCCCTGACCAAACAAATGACGAACCGGCATGGTGTTATTTTATCTGAATTTTTATTGCTATTATGGCTGCTATTGTCATTGTCGAATGCCAGTTGTTTTGCAACAGAATTCGAGGGATACACGAATAAGATGCGCAATAAAGGTCCTTTCAGACGGGAATACTGTACCTATGTGAGATACGGAATCTACGGTTGAAATTGACGGAGTACTTTCCAGATACGGCCTTTCGAGTCATTCATTACTCGCCAGTGACGAAGGTAGGATGGATGTCGAAGAGTGCGTGAGTGAGTCATATGAACAAGTGAAGAAGAGACTTACTGTGTGGGTACAGCCTATAGTAGAATTGAGAAAGAAGAACCGGACGTACCATTTACTTTAGCTGAATTTCATGAAAGATCCCTCTAAGGTGCGAGCTTTTGAACTGTTCAATCACCAATAAATATGATCCTACGCCTATGTATTCTGTTGTTTCGGTATCCTCGCCTGAAAATCTCCATTTAGGACCCTTTCAAGCCAATACAAGCTCGATACAATATTACTATATGTATAATTGGAGCCTTTTAGAGGGGGATGCCGAAACAGCAAAATACATAGGCGTAGTTATTATTAGTAGTGATTGAACAGTTGAAAAGAGGGATCTTTCACCAAGTCCAGCTAAAGTAAACTGTTTCTTCTTCCTCAATTCTACTATAGGGTGTACCCAGATAGTGCGTCTCCTCTTCACTTGTTTCTTTATCAAACATCCTACCTTGGCCACTGGCGGATAATGAATGACTTGAAAGGCTGTAACTTGAAAGTATGTCGTCATTTTCAATCGCAGATTCCGTATCTCGCACATAGTATTTCAGGATACAGTATCTTCGTCTGAAAGAGGCCTAAGACTCGTAATTAAACATCAGCCATTGAGCTATACGTGCGGAAAGCCGGAAGAGGTGACGACTGCAGGATTGCTGGTGTCTGGAAAACTTGTTAGTATAAGTATAGTCGCTAGTAGACGTCTCAACCATTGAAATAAAGTGATACGGCCGACTTGGACCGTTGGGCCCCTTGGAGCCTTGGACCCGTTTGCTTTGCACACCATTGCGCATTGGTAGCTACACCACTGAAGTCATACTGAACACTTGTTGGTTAAGGTAAATATCTTGTTTGTTTATAAATTAGCGATAGTAATACAAACGTCTCCTAGGGTTTGGCCCGAGTGCTTAATTAATCGTTTTAAATCGATTTAATAAGCAAAGCGATTAATCGATTCAGAGCAAAAAAAATCTACAAAATAAGAAAAAAGTCCATATGAACAGAGCATGGTACGCAGCGGCGTATATGGGGGGTGGGGGGGGGGTGTTGAACCCTCCCTGAAATAAGTTAACATTCTGCACTAAATTCTAAATCACATAGTCAGCCGTAAATTTTCTCATTACTGAATTGGGGATAGTCGACTCGACCTGACGAACTCTCATGCAGACCCCCCCCGAAAATTATCTGTAGCTACGCCCCTGATAGTATGAAAAATGTTTAGTTTTGGAAACTGCACTTTTTTAAAACTTTCTATCTCGGAAACTAAGCATTTTTGAAAACTTACTTATAGAAAGAACTTTTTTGACCTGTACGTTCCAAGCTTCAATAAAAAAACTAACATTACAACTTATCCATTTTGATATGATAAGGAGCTTATTATTTCTCATTATGAACCGTTTTATCATTAGACAGAGTTCGAATAAAATCACTCACTTCATTTCAGAAATATTTAAAAGTACCTCCTTTTTTGTTTTAGGGGCTGTAATTCTCAAACAAAGCAAGTTAGAATAAAGTGGCAAATAGCTTTTTTGCTTAGAATTTTTTTCTCTATCTGGCACAGTAAGCATGGGCGGTACTTTTACCGGACACCCAAAAACTTTTTACATTTTCCAAACTTTAATTAATCAAGATCAAATTTGGAGCATTCCTTAAAAGTACCAACAGTTTTTTGTTCTAAAATGGCGACCCGGTAGTACGCATGCGCAAAAAGTTACTTAAAAATGATATATGACCTATGTCAATCAACGGTCTTGTTAACATTGTTGGGATGATTTTTGGGAGCCTCTATCTATTGGTAGGTACGAGGAAAGTCTCGTGGCAATACTTGCCAAAATTTTTCTACTTAATGCGAGTAAGTGTTTAATGTCGCCTCTCTCACAAACAAAACAGTGATGATTCCTAATTGCTAATGAGATGAGACTCAAAAAGTAATTCATTAAAGTTATGGATTGCTTGGATTATTTTTCAAAAAAGAATTTGTGTGAAATTTAGTAAAATGCGTAAATTGAGTTTAGGGGATATTTGGTAGAATCACAATGTAAAAGTCTGTTAATTCTTTCTGCACTTACGTTATCATATTATAGATACACTTTGTACCTAAAAGACATTATAGAATGGGATCAGCAAAATCCTATTAATTTATGAGTCCATTTTCCAAAGAAAACTAAATTAGTCAACGGGACGAGGTATTAGGGTCATAAATATAGATAGTTGCTAAGCAACTGTACGTTTACATAAAAAATCAATCATATTTACAAATGATCCTAATTTATACATTAATAATCTACCTACCTAATAACAACGGTTTCACTCAATTTATCAAAGTTGTTATTGCTGTAAATGTAGAGAATGTGGGTCAAAAACAGTCTTTCATTTTATTCCGGCTGACACGTACGTTAAAGTTACAATGATTGCAATGATTATAAACTTAATTTTTTTGTTCGATACGTGCATTGTTGGTACAGGAGATGGAATGTTAGCAAAAAATGACGATTCCTCTACCGAACTGAGTGAGTGCATTGCCAGTTTAGAGGAAAACTTATTTTCCGACAGCTTTGTAATTTACATTGTTGAAGATGAGTATGAGTTTGAACTTTTACCAAGAAATTCAACAATTCCTCGCATGCTGTTAAACACCAACGTATCGGTTATCGAACCATCTCCAGATGGAGACAATTTTGTAATTTTTGCAAATGATGAGTCATCACTTTTATACTTGCTGGATTATTTAAAAAATGCTTTAGTTTGGAATGAAATTAAATCTCCACTTGGTAAATTCTTAATAGTGATGTTATCGGGAAATGCACTCAATTTGTTTCAAGTTTTGTGGAAATATAACATAATTAACGCTATAATTGTTGGCGAAGAAAATGGAGCTTGGAAGGTGTTTTCCAGCAATCCCTGTTATCAAGAAAACATTTGTGGAACTGCGATTGAGAAGTATATCATCAAAAATTGTTCCTTAAACTTAGATGTCGCCTTTGCGAAAGCTATATGCAAGATTCGAGACTGCAGATTCAATATAACTAGACCACGCGATATTGGGAATGTTGACTGGCATGTTACATATGCATTTTATTTCTTTATAACAGGTTTAAAAAATGATAAACCTTTTCCGAATTCGACAAACATTTCCTACCCTGAGGTAACACAAGGAAATAGCAGTATAGCTTTTTTCGCATTTCAAAATCTAAATGGTTCAGGCAACGGGTTAAAACTTAGCAACAAAATGTTCAGTGAGTATTACGTATGGGTGTCTCCTGTAGAGAAAAATGCATTCACATTAGATGTCATTTTATCATTATTTCAATGGGAAGTGTGGATTATGATAGCTCTTGGATTAATTTTTACATCATTATCATGGTGGGTTGCTCTGAAGGTTGACAAGTCAACTGAATGTAATACCCTCTGTTACGCTTCTATAAATGTCATTTGTTTAACTTTATGCGGCTGTATTCGCAGAATGCCAATACGAACCCCGTTACGTGTCCTTTTCCTATTATATTTGTTTTATGTCATAATTATTCAAACAGCCTTTACAGCAAATCTTGGATCTGCTTTAGTGTCTAATACAGATAATAACAAAATTGAAAGTGTGGAAGATGTAATCAATTCCAAATTACCCATTTGCATGTTTGTTAGATATAAAGAAACGTATTTTCATAACAATGTAACTGATAATGAAATTTATCATAAAATAAGGAACAAAATTAAAAGTATAAATCCTTATTTATCCGAAATTAAACCTAAAAATCGCATCTATTTATTGACTGATACCGACTTTATGCGATTCGCCAGCAAAGAATGGGATGCGAGCTTGGTAAAGGAGGATAATTATACCCCAAAGCCAACACTGCATCTTCGTTTAGAAAAACCACACTTTATCATGTCATCAGTAAATGATTTGATTACAAGATGGAAAGAATCCGGCATTTTTGATTACGAGTTGAAAAAAATTCTGAACTACACTAAGAAAGACGAAGATACTGAACCTATTCCGCTAACATTACAACACGTTTCTGGAGTGTTTGCCATTTGGGCCTTCGGTATGGTGATCGCAACTGTCGCTTTCTTTTCAGAACATATTGTCCACAAGTATCGTTCTTAAGGATTATACACTACACTACCATGTGGGTTTTATTGTGTGTATTTCATTGTATGAATTATTATCACGTTATTAATAATCTACTTACATTTAAAAGTACTGTGAATTGTAAATTCTGCTTGTAGACGTGAAAATTGTACGAATTCCTTGAATTTTTTAATAAATTGACTTACATTTCTTTAGAACATAATCAATAAAGCTGCATTTTATCACCCATTTACTTTTATTAAAATATGTGCCTACCTATTTCGAAAATAGTGCCACTCTACTGGGTTGCCCACTTGCCCTTCGTTCTTCGAAAGTACCTTTAATATTAATTTTAGGACAGAAGGTCAAGAGACATTTCTTATTCAGATATTCCTTGTTTACAACCTAAAAATATTTTGAGACCCGCACTGCTCTCGGTTTCATCTGTACAGGATCGTACTCGATTATTTTAAATGGAACACCCTATACATTTTTCTATTTTTTAAATCCATATTTGATTCTAGACCAAGTTTGTTTAGCCGTTCACCTACTTAAGTCAACTCATTTAGGAGAAAATAAATGTTTTTTAAAAATTGTGGCCGAAATCAACAATCAGTAAAAAAATCATAACTATTCAATCATTGACAACAGAGCAACAAAATTTGAGATTATCATGAACAAAGAAGCGTTTTATTTCTCGATATGCTGATTTTGAACGAAATTTGTTGCAAAAGGGACGTACTTACTGAATTTTTTCTAACGACCACCGAAGAACTGCTAAAAGTCGACTATTTTAAATAGAACGCCCTGTATATTTTTTCACGAATGAACTGATTTTTAAGTTAGCTTTGATTTTTGTTAAATATGTCCTAAGTATATCTAAAGGTAATAGTTTCCGAGATAATAACCTTAGTTTGAATTATTTTGTTTTATCGCCCAATTTCTGAAAATAAAATTGAACGAAACAACAAACAATAACACTATTTGTATCAGATATTTACTTATTATTATTTGCTGATGTATAACATTAATTAATAAATAAACTTACATAAAATCGAACGGTACAAAATGCAAAACATTACCTAAACAATAATTTTCAAACAACCCGTCAGTATTGTGTAAACACTGCCTTACACGATGTGAAAAATTTGTGTTAACATCTTCCAGGATATCAGGCATGATTCGCATGATTGATCTGAAAGCTTCACGTACCTATCCTGGAAACATTCGCCGAGAATATCAACCAATTCGATATTTGGAAAATGTGACATTCGATTCGATTTAGCCTTTTTAACAAAGTGAAGACGATAATGTGTCAAATGCAATCAATTGAAATTAAACTGGCGTATGTCGTCTATTGTTATTGGCATGGCAATTATGTTAAATGTATTTATGATTAAAGAACAGCATAGGTTGATACTGTCTCTATAACATTTTAATACCTAGTCGTTTTTTTGTTTCACATTCCTGGTTTGTTAAGCAACAACAGAATTTAGGTAATAATAAGTAAATATCTGATACAAATATTGTTATTGTTTGTTGGTTCCTTTAATTTTAGTTTCAGAGTTGAGCGAAAAAACAAAATAATTCAAACTAAGGTTTATTATCTCGGAAACTATTACCTTTAGATATAGGACATATTTAACAAAAATCAAAGCTAACTTAAAAATCAGTTCATTCGTGAAAAAATATACAGGGTGTTCTATTTAAAATAGTCGACTTTTGGTAGTTCTTCTGTGGTCGTTAGAAAAAGTTCAGTACGTTTCTTTTGCAACAAAGTTCGTTCAAAATCAGCATATCGAGAAATAAAGCGCTCTTTTGTTTATGATAATCTCAAATTTGGTTGCTCTGTTGCCAATGATTGAATAGTTATGATTTTTTTACTGACTGTTGATTTTGGGCGACAATTTTTAAAAAACATTGATTTTCTCCTAAACGAGTTGACTTAAGTAGGTGAAAGGCCAAACAAACTTTTGGTCTAGAATTGAATATGGATTTCAAAAATATAAGTCTATAGGGTGTTCCATTTAAAATAATCGAGTACGATCCTGTACAGACGAAACCGAGAGCTGTGCGCCGTGCGGGCCTCAAAATATTTTTAGGTTGTAAACAAGGAACATCTGAATAAGAAATGTCTCTTGACCTTTTGTCTTAAAATTAATATTAAAGGTACTATAGAAGAACGAAGGACAAGTGGACAACCCTGTATATTTTTATCAATCCGTAATGTCAATCTCCTTTTTGTTCAATTCCTACTATTAGTTCACACTCTCCCTATGTTCAAATCAATCGTTAATAAAATTCTTGTCGTCCATTCAAGTTCAATTGTGGTGGATGACACTTGATGTTAATATCTACAGTTTCTTCAAAAAAATGTTCACCTAAGTGGGAATTGACTTAAAACACATTTTCAACCAACTTCAAAAATTTGCTTACTAAATTCGTCCGGATATCTGTGTGTCTGTGCGTTGGTCGATGTTACAGGGTTTAGAAAGCTGGAAGTGGTATCATCTTATAGGAAATTATTCACTGATTCCAAATCGCTGGTAAATTTTTTGATCGGATCACCCGTTCGCCGTAGGGACGCCATTAAAGTCAAAATATACACCCTTTAATATCTCGAGAACGACACGTCCAATTACAAAAAGAAAAAAATTCGTTTCCTTTATTTGTTGAAACCTATTGAGTCATGATACGTAAACATCACCCTCACCCCTCCTGTGGGGTGGAGAGGGGGTAAGTTTTCAAAACTTAAATGAGAACACCTATTTTTTATTACTTTTGGATTCTGCATAAAAAACGATACTCAAATTGCAAATTTCACCCCCAACTGCAACCCCTTTTTTGGGGGTGGAAAGGGGGAAAATTGCACGTCCGCAGAAAAACGATCTTTTTTACTTTTTTTTCCTCTAACACTTTTTCGTGATTTACAAATTGTCCGTCACCCTCTCCACTCCCATCTCCCTTAAGGGTGGAAAGAAAAACAATGACTCATTTGTGCAGAATCCGACGTGGTTGTGTCTGAGGTGGGGAGGGGGGTAGTTATATACCTACATATATATTGTATATAGTATATTCCATAATTAGTTACAGATTTGAAGTTGGTTGAAATTAAAATTCTATAAGAATTTGCACCTTTTGATACTTGTTTTTATATAATTTGTTTCTGCAAATAATATTATTTAAATACTAAAAAGTTTATAAGGCACAGGACTCGTTTCTGACTGATGAACGATCTCTGAGTGACAGTGGCGTATCTAGAATTTACCTCTAGTTGGAGGGGGGGGGGGAGGTCAAGATTATTTTTGATAGATTTAGTTTAGATTTTGATTTATTTAAGTCAGGTGCAATAGGTAAATACAGATAGGTGAAGTACCGTTGAGTCTGGAATAAACCCGACAATAATTCCCTCTGTTACAGGAATTACATGTGTTTCTTAATTTTAAAGTTTAATGTTTGTTTTTCTTGATTTTTTTTACCATTTCGGAAAAGACTTCCTCAACACTAACTGAAATGTCTCTGTGTAGGTACATACAACATTGCAAGTCCCAGGACCGACACAAGGCAGGTTCAGTGCATTCGCCGGAACCCGGCCCCGCGGTCTACGAAAATTACCCAATTAAAAAACACATTGAAATTAATTTCCAGCATTTTGTCTTGGCCACATTTATTATAAGATTTTTTATTTCACTGTTCTATCTCAAATAGTTTCTGAGTTATGGTCAGCCTCCTTTCTTAGTTGTACTCCCTGTACATTTCTTGTAACAAAATTCGGTATAGCTGCATTTTCTCGCAATTTTGTAACTCTATTTACTTTTATTAAAATACCTATTTTGAAAATATTGCCACAGATAATCACTCTATATTTTTATCAACCTCCTTTTTTTGTGCGATTAATCAGATTATTTAAATATGGATTGAATTGAAAAAATACAACCCATGATGAAATTGATTAAAAAGTCATGCTCAGAACTTTTAAAACCCAGTAAGTACTCGTTGTAACTAAGAGAGATGGGTCAGTAAAGGTTTGTCTAAAGTCTAGACGCCAGGTATTTGAAGAAACTAGATATGAACCCTCCATTAATTGTTGTAGAAGAGCTGTTTGAGGAATGTAAGGGATTGATTTGACGATTGGATATTAGTTTCGTAATCAATTTTGAAACCACAATTAAAAATCTACTAATTTGTAATTTAGTCAGAGACAAAAAATTATTTCAAATTCAGAAATTTACGATGTATTTTATTCAGGGACAGTAAAATTAAAAATCCAATACAAATGTCTAAATAATTATATACCTACATGGTTGTTAAGCAACATTTTGCTTTACACAACATATAGAAAATCAATAATATTAATGGGCCTATTTTTATAACAAATATACGACTTATTTACTGTTCAGTTCGAAGTTACAATTTTGACATTTTCCGGTATGGATTTGAAAAGAAATCGACGAAACGCAACGATTGTGTTTTTATGCCAAGTGAAACCTTTGTGCGTTAGTGTGAGCGTGTGTCTTTTATTTGGTAAGTTGTTTTTATTTTTATTAATTAATCGTTATTATCTAAAATGTATTTCGGTCGTGGTATAGTTAATGTTAATCTTTATAAAAACAAAAAAGGGGAATTATTAAGTAGACGTGGTACGTTTGCTTTCTTTTATTCTTCTTTTCTTTTGTCAACTGCTCCTGCTCAGATGACTTGTTTCATTACTCAGTTCCAATAAAGCTCCTTTACATAGTAAGATGTAACTGACATTTTTAAATCAAATCTTGAAACAGTAGGTACGTTTGTCGCCGAATTGAGTTGTGTCGTTAATGCAAAAATGTGACAATCATCTTTAACAAGCTTATAATGCTCAAAAACGTTTTGAGGAAAATTTTGAAAATTTTAATACTTTAAAAATCCCTGATGCCATTTACAATTAATTTGATCAAAACTTAGGTTATGTATTTATACCTATTGTAATAATGACAAGCAACCATTATAATCTATCGCGCAATTTATTATAGTCCGGGAGCCGGCAACCTTTTTTGCAATCAATTAATATACTTTTTATACTTCGTAAGCGGCTTTATTTTAACGAGACGCCAAACTTTTTCCTCTGCGAAAATTTTCGCAAATGGGTCCTACGGGGTGCGCAGGGGTAAAACACGTTAATGTGGTATTTACAAAAAATTGATTAACATCACTTAATTTTTTAGCTAACTGTTAAGTTTTTTTGTAAGTAATTCAAAATAACATTTGTCCTACAACAAAAATGAGTCCATCAAGAGTGTCCCCATCTGAAGACATGTAGGTAGGTATTACTACATTAACAAAATAATGAATATCAAGCTGATTTTTTTCTGTAGCTTAGTAAATATTTGCATAATTAAATGCCCACTTTGTCCCACAAATTAATTGGGCCGTTTTCCCATGATATTCATCCATTTTTTGTAATTTACAAATCAACGTGTTTTCCCTGCACACCCCCGTAGAACCTATTTCCGAACATTTTCGCAGAGGAAAAAGTTTACCGTCTCGTTAAAATAAAGCCGCTCACGAAGTATATTAATTGATTGCAAAAAAGGTGGCCGCCTCCCGGACTATTACCCTTGAAGTCAATCAACGCGTTGAATAATTTTTAAAATAATTATTTTGTTTATTTTAATAACTCTGTATATACATCATTCTTCTGTTACTTTTGAGATAAGTTAAGAATCACTATAGATGGCAACCGTTTGTGAATATTTTCCGACGGTTTCCGAAACGTAGGGTTATAATTAATTACAACAAAATGTTGTACAAGTTATATAAGTTGAGCGTAGGAATGTGTGATGTGATATGATGTGTGATGTATAGAGCAAACAGCGACGAAAGCAATTCATCGTCGGATGATGATGTGCTTGTATTTGCCATGATATGCCATGATTAAGAAAACAAGAAAAAGAAACGTAAATGACATATTTCGTGGAAGACTTGATGAGGGCGAATTTCATACACTTTTCAGACGTCTTCAAGACGACGAGAAGAGAAAACTGTGAGAACGGTTGTAATCTTGCTGCATGCGCTATAGCGCAAGAAACGTATGCGCTTATGCGTTATTTTAGAGCGCATGCAGCAATGCAAGGTGATGAGAATGAGTCTTGACCTAGATGGAAATCTATTGCCTCATTCTTGCGTTTTAACAATAATGTCTGCAGAAATGTAGTGAAATAATAAAAGAAATGTGCAGTTTATTGAATCATATAAAGAATACGAATGTTTGTGACGTTCAAAAGATGCCAATTATATAAATAGAAATAAAAGAGGCGTCTCTCATATTTATCTTTTTGCTGATATTGGGAGCAACCATTAATTTACAGTAATTCTTCAAAATCCGTTGAAGACATTCTTGTAAAATTTTGAAGAAACCAACCACCCATTTTTCCCAAAATAAATCTATTTTCCACAATAATTTCTTTAGGATGAAAATTACAGGAAAATGATTAAAATCAAATTTGTAGATGATTGCTTAGGCAATTTATTGGTCAAATTTTTTCAAAATTGGTGGAGTAGATTTTGTGCTTTTCAATTTGGAAAATTTAAAATGACCGCCATTTTGCTGTTGTAAATTTTTGTAAAAAACTGTTGAACAAAGGTCCGACTACAAATAATGGACATAAAAAAAACAAAGAAAAAGTTCATAATTCGAAAACAAAAACCAAAATGAAAAAAATTATTTAAAAAAAAGGGTTAGTTTTGACGAGTTGTATAACCTCTATTACGTTATCCACTTTGAGGAGAAACACCCTACCTCCAAGCAGTTCGGCATCCATAATAAACACAATATTTATTAATTTCACGTAGGTATGCAGACATACAGGGTGTCTCACGGTGACCGTCGGTTAGAAGTATATCAAGAACTGTAAAAGCTAGAAATTTGAAATTTTGCACATGCGACATGGGGTGTTTAATCTATTAAATAAAATATTTTCCAAATGGCAGCACTTCCGGAAATACCGGAAGTGACCATCAACTTCTTTATTTTAAATACAAACCAGGCAATTTTTTTCACATTCTGATGTGTCATAAAATGTTTAGTAAGTATGCTTAAAATAATCGGCGTATCAATTTTGATTGTTGAGAAAAAAAAATTTTTCCACTGAAAAATGTCAAAATTTTGTTTAGGAAATAAAATTGAAAGTCGAAAGTGGTAAAAGTCAGGGAAATGGGATTTTAGGTTCTGAATGTCAAAAGATTGAGACACAATTGTCTGTCATGGATTATAAAAATTGCCCGCGGGTACGTATCTATTTGACGTTATTTTCAGACTTAAAAAAAACTTTAAAAAGTCTCTTTTTTTAAATGGAATGCCTATTTAATTATCAGCCCATTCGATGCAAAAATAAATTTCCTTTAAATTGATATACCATGTTCCTATACCTAAAATCAATGATTACAGAGTTATTTACATTTTTCTAATTAAATTTATAATCACATACTTTACAAAACATGGTTGGCTTTGAACATTTTCAAAAAATTTTTATTCAAATGTTTCTTATGCTTTTATGATTATTTAAAATTCTATCTATGCAACTTCTTGACTATCCAAGGTCTCTTTCCGCCGAACGAACAGAACTTTCAGGGAAAACATTAAAATATCCCAATACATTGGTTTCTGCAGCGTCATTGGGACAATTGGCTTTGCCAAATTTCGTGGCGCATTTACTTCGCCCAAATTTAGAAAATTCTTTTCAATCATCCTTATTATTCGTTCTGTCATTGTAGGTAAATGCGGATATCTTTCGTTAAAGTGTTGAGTGATTCTTTATTCAATAGTTAAAGGTCCTGCAGGTCCGAAAAGTAATACGAGCAGACTCGCCATGAATGTAAAACAAATTTAGAATATCAGCGTTTGTGTATTCCATATTTCCCAATTAAAAACAAATATTAAGCGCATAAATCAAAATTCAAACAGATAACACTGATAACAAACGTAAATGTAGCGTAAACTTTCAAACTGATAGCTAACTGACAACTGTCATCATAAGAAACAATTGAATAAAAATTTTTTGAAAATTTTCAAAGCCAACCATGTTTTGTAAAGTATGTAATTATAAATTTAATTAGAAAAATGTAAATAACTCTGTAATCATTGATTTAGGTATAGGAACATGGTATATCAATTTAAAGGAAATTTATTTCTGCATCGAATAGGCTGATAATTAAATAGGCATTCCATTTAAAAAAAGAGACTTTTTAAAGTTTTTTTTAAGTCTGAAAATAACGTCAAATAGATACGTACCCGCGGGCAATTTTTTATAATCCATGACAGACAATTGTGTCTCAATCTTTTGACATTCAGAACCTAAAATCCCATTTCCCTAACTTTTACCACTTTCGACTTTCAATTTTATTTCCTAAACAAAATTTTGACATTTTTCAGTGGAAAAATTTTTTTTTCTCAACAATCAAAATTGATACGCCGATTATTTTAAGCATACTTACTAAACATTTATGACACATCAGAATGTGAAAAAAAATTGCCTGGTTTGTATTTAAAATAAAGAAGTTGATGGTCACTTCCGGTATTTCCGGAAGTGCTGCCATTTGGAAAATATTTTATTTAATAGATTAAACACCCCATGTCGCATGTGCAAAATTTCAAATTTCTAGCTTTTACAGTTCTTGATATACTTCTAACCGACGGTCACCGTGAGACACCCTGTATACGCATTAAAGTTTGTCGTCTAAATGCTATGATGTAAGGCAAAGACGGCGCGCGCGTTCTTTGCCTCTTCCTGCCTTCGCGGCTGCATGCAATAGCACGAAAAGACGCACCGTCTAAAGTTACCTTAATGAGAAACGACCTTAGGGTTAATTAGTATGTTATTAACATGGTGGGTTGTTCTGCAATTAAACAATATTGTTATTCATATTTTAAGAATCATCCATAGTGTGTTTCGAAATATAAATGAAACTAACGATTCGTTATTGCGTCAATATTTAGCTGTTAAGCAGACCTGGACTTACAGCACTCTTGTCACACTCCGCTAGTCAAACTGAATCACTGTTTCGGTTTTGTATTGATAAAAAATTGCAACTTTGTTAGCTGGGTTTGTTTGATTTCACAGCATTGAATATTTAACAAAAAAAACTGCTGCTAAGCAACCAACGGATTTACACTTTCCACACACTGTAGATACGTTTAGAATCCAACATTAACTTAACGATTAGAATTTTATGTAATTTATCAAAAATATTGACAGTTGTGGGTATAAATATAATAAAAATTAGGTCACAGAATTTAGTTTATTTCACATCAAACCAGCGGTTTAACGCTGTTTCGTTAAAATGAATAAAAAGTTAATTTTCTCGGTTATCGCGTGCATTTTTAGCCTAGTTGGTGGAATGGTAGTAGAAAAAGACAGTTCGTCTACTGAACTGCAACAGTGCGTAACCCGTTTGGTGGAAACTTTATTTCTCAATAGTTCTGTCGTTTACATTGTTGAAGATGACTATCAGTTTGAATTTTTCCCATGGTATTCATCAGTGGCTCGCGTAATATTTGACACTCGCGTATCTCCGAGCGAATCTTCCCCGGCTGGAAGAAACATTATCATAATTGCAAATAATGAGTCATCACTTTTAGACACACTCAATTATTTAGAAAATGGCTCCGTCGGAAATTATAACGATCCTCAATTTGGTAAATTCTTAATCGTGATGTTGTCGGGCAACGCAATCGCCGTTTTTCAAACCTTGTGGAAGCGTAACATTGTTAATATTGTAATCGTTGCTGAAGATAATGGAGCCTGGAAAGTGTTTTCAAGTCATCCCTGTTATCAACAAAACAAGTGTGGAACTGCGATTGAGAAGTATCTCATCAAAAATTGTTCCTCAAACCTAGTTATCGCCTTTGCGAAACCTACATGCAAGATTCGACACTGCAGATTCTCTATAACAAGATCACATGAGATTGGGTATATTGATTGGCATATCGCATATGAATTTTATTTGTTTGCAACGCCTTTAAAAAATGATAAAGCTAAAAATGGGACATACATTTCATACCCTGATGAAACACAAGAAACTAATAGTATAGCGTTTGTCATATTTGAAAATATAAAGGTTTCAGGTAATGGATTAGAACTTAGCAACGAAATTTACAGTCGGTATTATGTATGGGTGTCTCCTATAGAGAAGAATGCATTCACATTAGATGTCATTTTATCATTATTTGAATGGGAAGTGTGGATTATGATAGCTATTGGATTAATTATTACATCATTAACATGGTTCGCTGTTCTGAAGGTTGGCAAGTCAACTGAATGTAATACCCTTTGTTACGCTTTTATAAATGTCATTTGCTTAACTTTGTGCGGCTGTATTCGCAGAATGCCGATAGGAACCCCGTTACGTGTCATTTTCTTGTTATATTTGTTTTATGTCATTATTATTCAAACAGCCTTTTAAAGCAAATCTTGGATCTGCTATTGTGTCTAACACAGACAGCAATAAAATCGAAACTATCGATGATGTTATCAATTCCAAATTACCCATTTGTATGTTTGATATACTTAAAATAGCGTTTTTTCATAACAATGAATCTGATAATGAAGTTTATCATAAAATAAGGAACAAAATTGAAATTATATCGCGTAATCCATCCGAATTTAAATCTAAAAGCTGCATTTTTTGTTAAGTATTAACGACTTTATTCGATTCGCCAGCAAAGAATGGGATGCGAGTTTGGTAAAGGAGAATGAATATACTACAAGCCCATCACTGCATCTTCGTTTAGAAAAACCACACTTTATCATGTCGACAGTAAACGATTTGATTACAAGATGGAGAGAATCCGGCCTTTTTGATTACGAATTGAAAAAAATTCTGAACCACACTAAGAAAGACGAAGATACGGAACCGATTCCGCTAACATTACAACACCTTTCTGGAGTGTTTGCCATTTGGGGCTTCGGTATGGTGATCGCAAGTGTCGCTTTCATTTCAGAGCTTATTGTCCACAAGTATCGTTCAGCAATATAGCAATTACACCGCCATTTGGATTTTGATGTGTGTGTTTCTTTGTATGAATTACCACTTTATTAATGATCTGCATTTGTGACTTGTAAATTGTAATAATTATAGATGTGAACATTGTACCTACACAATGCGTTGTATTTTTGAATAAATTGATTTGTAGATTTCTTTAGAAAAAAAACAATAAATGTCCGCTTTATCACAATTGCCTAATTTCATTAAAAATATTTATTTCGAAAATAATGCCACTCTATATTTTTATCAATCTGTATCGCAGCAAACAGAGTCACATTATTTTGACGTTAATTTCACGTGACTTAATGACTCGTAGGACGTCATACACATGACATCACTTTTACGTCATTTTAAGATCTTTAAGATTGTTATGTGTCGTCACCAAAGTGTATACATAATGTAATTATCGATGCAAAAAATTATTTAAACAGTTCCATACAAAAAAAAGAGAAAAACTACATTTATACGTGCTACTGTACTTTTAATTATTTAACTTAATTCTTGCACCAACCCGTTTTACCTGAACTGAAAACCGACGCTTTTATTAGGGTATACTTGCTTGAATGTTTCCCTTAACCGGATTCGAACCTTTGGGGATGGGTGTTGAAAATTCCGAAGTCCGACATTGTACCGCTGCGCTGATGTCTTCTCATTTCGTACTTAGTAACTTAGCGCTGTTTGGCGTTAATAGTTAAATTATGTTTGAAAAAAATACCTAAAAAAGGCGTTAGTCACTGGGAATTCACAATTGATAAGCCATCGCCATCTTTAAATTCTATAAGAGAGTAAGTACATCTACAATTAAATAATGAACTACCTACGACTAAATTTAATTATATAATATCTATGTACCTACTATACAACTACATATACTTTTATTAAACACAATAACCGTTAACCGATACACAGCAAAATGGAGTCATTTTTAGAACAAACCATAACCGATAATTTTGACGCAAAAAGCTGTCGAAAAAACCGAAATTTAAGAAATGACCACTGATGTGAACTCTGTGAACTCCAGTAGAGTTCATTGAATGAACTATAATGTGTAATTGCCAACTTGGTGAGAAAGAAAATTATTACTATAAATAAAATACATATATTACTTACTCACTCATATCAGACGTCATAATGACATCTCATAAGTGACGTTAAAAAATGGTAAGCTTGAAGACGTCATTATATCGTCAGTAATAGGTCGAGTGACGTTAACGACCAATGAAATCTGTAAAGATGTCAAAGAAACCCGTAACATTGTTTGCTGAATGCTGGGTAATGTCAACCTCCTTTTTTATACTAATAATGAAATTATTTAAATACTAAAATCTTATAAAGGACAGGATTAGTTCTTTGACCCATGAACAACTCTCCCAAGGACCTTTGGGAGCACATTAGTAAAGTACAAATAAAGGGTCGTATCGACCAAAATTCTCATACATCTTAGTTTAACAATCTG
This sequence comes from Pyrocoelia pectoralis, assembly GCA_036250285.1. Lineage (NCBI taxonomy): Eukaryota > Metazoa > Arthropoda > Insecta > Coleoptera > Lampyridae > Pyrocoelia > Pyrocoelia pectoralis. Next base: position 12,231,001 of record CM070081.1, read on the forward strand.
GGATCTAAAATTAACTTAACAACAAATTCAACAAAGAAAATCTACAGATACCTGCGTAATCACACACACAAAAAAAAGAACGAAGTAATCGATAATTTCTCACACGTGTATAGGTACAGTCTGATTATAAACATTAAATGTTTCTTTGTTCTTTTGATCTTTACTTTGCTAGAAAGCCACTCAAAGCCTCGATTTCGGTTGCGACTATACGGGGTGGGCCAACAGTGCGGGGATGGAAGATTGTGGGTTTATTAAACCTACAATATTTTCACTTGAATTCCAATGTATATACAGGGTGATTTATATCAAAGTTGCATTTTTTTAAATCGAACCCCCTATACAGGGTGATTCACCTAGCGCTTGGCGGAAGATTACGTCTGAACGACGAGAGATAAAGAAAAAATTAAAGGAGGAAGTTATACGAATTGAGAAGAGCTGCCATAACAAATTAGTTTCACTTATACAGGTGTTCCAGTAAAGCTCCACAAACATAATTTAATTTTTTTAATGGAACACCTTATATTTAATAACTTTTTTGGATTGGTTACTGACAATAGAGTTAATGTTGTTAAGATTTTTTTTATCTAACTACGCTCCTTGCCGAGATAGGGCACATAATGTCGAAAAAATTGAATATTCGGGACCTGCTTCGGAGTTAATTTTCTCAGTCCGCAAAAAAGATTTTGGTCAAGGTACCCTACAGAGTATCCCCTACGCACTGATAAGATTGGTTTTCTAATAAATAGTAGAGGGTGTCCGTATAGTCTCAGTCAAAATGGCGAACTTCAAACACACATTACTCAAAATTTTCAAATGGCAGCCATATGATTTTTTTGCAGATTCGAATAGTGCGGATAATTTGCTACAAAAATGATCTAACACTTCCTATTCCTAAATGTGGTTATTTCCGAGTAATTTTGATTTCAATATTAAATGAGGAAATCTTTTTTATGGCCGCATGGCCGCTCTATGAGAAGAATAAAACAAGGAAAAGAAATATTAAAGTTTATTTCATATTAAATGTTCGAAGTGTGCAGAGTGCACCCTCATTATCGATACAAATTTGAATTCTTTTTGTTAATGTATCTCGAACAGAAATTAAAATGGTGGATGCCAACTTTTGCGAAAGCTTGTCTAATTCTGTGTCTCATATTTTCAGGAGTTGTAGGTTCTTCTTTGTAAACCCTGTCCTTTATAAACCCCCATAAAAGAAATCCATCTGGCGATCTCGTTGGCCATGGAATTGTCCCTCCTCTACCAATCCACTTGTTATTAAAATTGCCATTTAAATAATTTCTGACTACGACGCTATAATGAGCAGGTGCTCCATCGTGTTGCAACCACATTCTCCGTCGTGTGTTAAGTGGAACTGCATCTAGTAGGATGGGCGCAATTCTTCATTTAAAAATTGAAAATATTTTTCTCCATTTAAGGATCCACCTATGAAATATGGACCAATAATATTATTGCCTACTATTCCACCCCATACATTTACGGACCACTTGTTTTGTCTATTGGTTTCTTTGTAAACATGTGGGTTCACATCGCTGTAATAATGACAATTGCGGCGATTAACAAAGCCGTTATTGTGGAATGTAGACTCATCTGACCACAAAATTAAATCACAAAAATCTCTTTCTTCTCTGACTTTATTTTGCACCTGTTGGCAAACTTCAACTCGTCTCGCATAATCTCCCGGAAGAAGTTCTTGGTGCAGTTGAATTTTGAAGGGATGAAATTTGTTTCTTTTTAAATTCGATTCACGGAAGTTTGGCTGATGTCATATTTAGTTGCTACTTTTTCTGGATTTTCAATAACAGCAGCCATTACATCAAATTCTTTGTTTTCGTTCGTTACGTTATTATTCCGGGGATGTTTTTCATAACTACCTTTCCCTAATGTTACAAATCTATTCAACAGACATTCGAAACTCCTTGGTTGTGGGTGACGACGATCCGAATACCTTTTTGCATAGATTCTGGACGCCAACAGATAATTTCTGTAGGCCTCTCCTAGAAAAAACACTATATCAATTAGTTCTGCTTGTGTTGTGGTAGAAGCATTTTCACGCAAGTAAGTTTACGTAATTCTCAAAATAAATGAACACAAATGAACACAAATGAAAAAAGATCTCAAAGTAAACTTAATAAACACAATAAAATAAACAAACTGATAGAAGTAAATAGCTATATGCATGCGCAGATTAATTTAAGTGCGCCCATAACAAATTTTTGCTCATTTAATATTGAAATCAAAATTACTTATCAGTGCATAGGGGATACTCTGTAAGGTACCTTGGGCAAAAATCGACTTTCTATCTTTTTTACGTACTGAGAAAATTAACTCGGAAGCAGGTCCCAAAAGTTCAATTTTTTCAACATTATGTGCCCTATCTCGGTAAGCAGCGTAGTTAGATAAAAAAAACATTAACTTTATTTTCAGCAAGCAATCCAAAAATGTTATTAAATATAGGGTGTTCCATTAAAAGAAATTGTGTTTGTGGAGCTTTACTGGAACACCCTGTATAAGTGAAATTAATTTGTTATGGTAGCTCTTCTAAATTCTTTTTCCTTTAACTTTTTTCTTTATTTCTCGTCGTTCATACGTAATCTTCCGCCGAGCGCTTGGTGAATCACCCTGTATATTATTGCAAATTTGGATTGCTTGGTCAATAATTCTAGTGTGACTTTATATATCACACATCATAGTACTTAAAACGAATCGTTTAGCCGCAATTCGGCATTTTTACAAAATGTAGATGCCTAAAAAAATTGAATGTCGCAGGGATCACAAAACTTAGAAGGCCGTTGCGATATGATGTCACTAAAACATGAAATGTACTAGCGTAGACCGGACGGTCACATCCCAATTCTTCTTGTGTTCGGAGAAATTGGTACATCAATTTTAAAAATTTCAATCTAAGGTAACTTGATTTTTTGAAATAGAACAACCAATTTTTCTTTATTGCATCACATGTAAAATTTTATTATCTTTCCAACGATATGAGTTTGTCTCCGGTAGGTTTCTTTTAATTACACATTTTCTGATTAATTTTCTGTATAAAATTAAATTGTGCAAGAAACAACATTTTTAGTACCTACTTTTATTGTTAATACTTAATTTTATTTAGTAGTTTTTATTTAATTTTACTTTAAAATGTTTGAAAGTTCACCGATAATTTTCAAAAAAAAAAATAGTTTTGGAAATTGTTGACTTCTGAGAAATGAAGACATGCCAAATTTCATAAAAATATGTTGAGGGGTTTTTGGAATAAAACTCATTTTCAAGGAAATACAGCATGGCCGAAATCATAAAAATGTTACTGAATTTTAGACTTATTTTCACGTGTAGAATCCGGTTATGCATAGTCCGCTACAACTTTTTGAAACACCCTGTATAGAGCTATTAGACGATGGAGGGTTTGGAAGAATGTGTTTATCTATATGTATATTGGCTTGTTATTTTTTAGTTAGGTGACTCATTTGTATAAATATTATTTTAAACAAATAATTAAGTTGATTTAATTGATTGGTGCTGTTCATCTTTTCTACACTTACGTTATCACTTATCATTATAATTACCAAACCTATAAACCTTGTATAAGGCAATATAGAATGCGATCAGCAAAAGCCTATTTATGGGTAAATTTTTCAACGAACACTAAATTAATTAGGGCGCAGGTATTAGAGTCATAAATATGTACCTATAGTTGCTCAGCAGTTGTTCGTTTACCTAAGTACATAAAAAATCAATCATATTTATAAATGAATCTAATTCTCACTTATACATTAATGATAATCTACCTACCTAATAACAACGGTTCCACTCAATTTATCAAAGTTGTTATTGCTGTAAATATAGAGAATGTGGGTCAAAAACAGTCTTTCATTTTATTCTGGGTGACGCGTACGTTAAAGTTAGTATGATTGCAATGATTATCAACTTAATTTTTTTGTTCGGCACGTGCATTGTTGGTACAGGAGATGGAATGTTAGTAAAGAATGACTTTAGCGAACTGAACCGGTGCATTGAAAGTTTGGAGGAAAAATTATTTTCCGATAGCTTTCTAACTTATAGTGTTGGAGATAAGGATGATTTTGAATTTTTACCAAGAAATTCAACAATTCCTCGCATGCTGTTAAACGCCCACGTATCCGTGATCGAACCTTCTCCAGAGGGGAACAATTTTATAATGTTTGCAAATGATGAGTCATCACTTTTATCCCTGCTGAAATATTTAAAACATGGTTCAATTGGAATGAAAATAAATTTCCACTTGGCAAATTCTTAATAGTGATGTTATCGGGAAATACACTCAATCTGTTTCAAGTTTTGTGGAAATATAACATAATTAACTTTGTAATCGTTGCTGAAGATAATGGAACCTGGAAAGTGTTTTCAAGCAATCCCTGTTATCAAGAAAACATGTGCGGAACTGCGATTGAGAAATATCACATCAAAAACTGTTCCTCAAACCTAGTCATCGCCTTTGCGAAACCTACATGCAAGATTCAAGACTGCACATTCTCTATAACTAAACCACATGATATTGGGCGTATTGACTGGTATATTACACATGCATTTTATTTCTTTATAACGGGTTTAAAAAATGATGAAGCTTCTCAGAATTTTACAAACATTTCATACCCTGACGAAAAACAAGGAAGTAGTAGTATTGCGTTTTTCGCATTTCAAAATCTAAATGTTTCAGGCAACGGGTTAAACCTTAGTAACGGACTTTACAATGAGTATTATGTATGGGTATCTCCTGTAGAGAAGAATACATTCACATTACATGTTATTTTATCATTATTTCAACGCGAAGTGTGGATTATGATAGCTATTGGATTAATTACTACATCATTAACATGGTTCGCTGTTCTGAAGGTTGCCAAGTCTGAAGGCGATACCTTCTGTTACGCTACCATAAATGTCATTTGTTTAACTTTGTGCGGCTGTATTCGCAGAACGCCGATACGAACCCCGTTACGTGTCATTTTCTTGTTATATTTGTTTTATGTCATAATTATTCAAACAGCTTTTAAAGCAAATCTTGGATCTGCTATAGTGTCTAATACAGACAACAATAGAATCGAAAGTATCGAAGATGTTATCAATTCCAAATTACCCATTTGCATGTTTGTCAGATATAAAACAACGTTTTTTCGTAACAATGTGTCTGATAATGAAGATTACCATAAAATAAGGAACAAAATTAAAATTATAGAGCGTGATGTATCCGCATTTAAACCTAAACACTGCATCTATTTATTGACTATTTCCGACTTTATTCGATTCGCCAGCAAAGGATGGGATGCGAGCTTGGTAAAGGAGAATGAATATACTCCAAGACCATCACTGCATCTTAGTTTAGAAAAACCACACTTTATCATGTCAACAGTAAATGATTTGATTACAAGATGGAAAGAATCCGGCATTTTTGATTACGATTTGAAAAAAATTCTGAACCACACTAAAAAAGACGAAGATACTGAACCTATTCCGCTAACATTACAACACGTTTCTGGGGTGTTTGCCATTTGGGGCTTCGGTATGATGATCGCAACTGTTGTTTTCATTTCAGAGCTTGTTGTCCACAAGTATCGTTATTCTTAAGGACTTATACACTACAGTCTACACCACAATTTGGGTTTTATTGTGTGTATTTCTTTGTATGGATTATCACTTAGACGATTTAAAAGCACTGTGAATTGTAAATTCTAATTATTGACGTGAAAATTGTACACAATGCATTGTATTTTTTAGTAAATTGACTTGTACAATTGTACATTTCTTTACGAAAGATTCAATAAAGCTGCATTTTCTTACAATTGTGTAGTAACTCCATTTACTTTTATTAAAATACCTATTCGAAAATAGTGCCACAGACAACCCCTTTATTTTTTGTTTTTTATGCATAAGTTATGCTCATACAACCGGTTACTTTGTATTCTAGAAATCTCGGTTTAGGTGTTCCATGGAGTCACAAATCTTCTCGCCCTGCACGAACCAAACAATGCGAGGCCGCGGTAATTTAAATGGTTATGTCGGGCTGTCGGCATCTTCGATGTATCTTAAAAAGATATTATCCATTCTATTATCATTTAAACAGAGCAAATACATCAGGTTATAGGGCATGGGTATTCTAAGCTATAATAGTTTACCATGTACTTTCCGTATTTCAGTTTCATGTAAAATAACGATGTTTCCAGCTACTTTGGACGATTCATTATTTATCTCTAAGTACTCAGATTAGTGGTATCATAAGACTTTGAGAAAGAAAATGTTTTCTGTCAAGGCATTACCACAGGATTTAACGAGGCAGAAATGATTTTTCTTATAGAATTATGTTCAAACTTTAATTTGGTTATAGTTTGAAGCTGTTACTCGACAGGTACAGCAACGTGCCAAAAAAAATTAAAGAAGTTTTCTGTCTACTAAAATAGGTATTAGCACAAGATTTAACAAGGTAGAAAATTTGTTTCTTTTTTAACTATATAAAAGCTATATTTTAAAAGTAATTTGAAGGTGTTACTCGATGGGTACAGTTCGTATCCAAAAAATATTCAGGAGAGAGGACATGGCGAATATCTGCACCTAGGGCTTCCAATACCGGAAGAAATTTTGAATACCGGTTTTCGGTATTCAATCAAGAGAATCCCGGGATCCCGGTATTGATACCGGTGCATATTGACTTTTTTTACTGCTGAAACTTTAAATAAAAATAAAAAACGCATAGCTTAGAAATTCAAAGTTCAAAATTCCAAATTTAAAATATTCAAGTTATTCAAAGATGTAAATATAAAATGTAAATTAAATAAATCCACATAAAATTCAAAAATTACGTATTCAAAATAGAAATTTGAAATAAAAAATTGAAACTCAAAATGAATCTTAAATTATAATTTGAAAATTCGAAACGCAAAATATTACTGCTACTTGAAGTTAAAAAGTTTAAATTAAATTCAATATTGAAATTGGAAATAATAAACTGGCAGTTATAATTTTGTAAATTCATAGTTCAAAAATTAAAACGTAATAAAGAAAAATTGGTAGTGCCATTTGAAAAATCAAGTTACCGTTTATAGAAATTTTGTCAATTGACATAGTAATTCCTCCGAACACAAGAAGATTTCGGATTTGACCGTCCGGTTTACGATAGTACATTTCATGTTTTAGTAATATCGCATCGTCACGGCCTTCTAAGCTTTGTGATCCCCGCGATATTCAATTTTTTGGACACATGCGGCCAACCGATTTGTTTTAAGTACTATGTGTGACACATAAAGTCGCACTAGAATTGACCAAGGAATATACAGGGGGTTCCATTAAAAAAATGCAACTTTGATGTAAATCATCCTCTATAAACTTTGCGATTCAAGTGAAAATATTTTATATTTGTAGCCTTATCATATATCCCATGAATGAAATGTTCGTTAATAAACCTACAGTCTTCCATCCACACACTATTGGCCCACCCTGTACAAGTGTACACATACAATACTTTGCACTATAAATAAATACCATTAATCCAAAATATTTTTACTAAAATAAAATTAAATTAATAGGTACCGAAATACCGGTATTTATGTATGACTACCGGTTTTAAATATTGCATCAATTTTGTCCGGGATCCCGATTTTCGAAATCCCGGAATTCCGGTATTGTAATCTCTATCTGCACCAGTTCCGCCCAGGGGCCCAGGCAGCAAAAGATTTTATGGATGGTCTGTATAAGTACTAGCTTTTAAAAATCATTTCATGCTGTTACTCGATAGGCCAGCTTTTTTTAATAATAATAATAATAATATGAATTTATTGCCCAACAGATATCCAATCCAATTATAGGACAATAGTATAAATTAAATATAAATTAATTTATACTATTGTCCTATAATTTGCAGCCAGCTCTCGCACTATTATACTTAGGCCCTGCGTGCGCTTTAACCCAGATAAATTTTATGCTGTATCCTCTCGACAGCAGCTGGTTATATATTATTTTTATTTGCACTATGTTGAAATTCAGTCGAAGCGACAGCGGGTGATATTAGGTTTTTATAGTGGTTAATATCGATTTGGAGTCCGTTAAGATTATAGCCTTTTTATATGGGTTGTTGTTCAGCCATTCTAAGACCTGGAGAATTGCTATAGCTTCCGCGCTAAAAACCGAGGTATTGCTTGATAGTTTAAATTGTCGCCGCCGTTAGGCACAAGGAAGGCGCATTCAGTGGTTCCTTCCCGTTGTGATCCATCCGTATAAATTTGTAGGTGGTCGTTATACTTCTCGAGAACACACGTAAGAGCATTGGCGTATTCTTCACGTGTATTTTTATATATATTGCGGAAAAATAACATTCGCACCTCTGTGATTAAATCCATGTATTTCAATGACTCGGTTAAAGTAGATCTCTTGGCCAATCTTGCAATATCATAACTGCGAAATGCTGTGCACAATGGGGAAGACTTCTTCTTTTCCTAGTACTTATTGGTTAGGTCAAAAACGTTTATTTTTGTATTTTCTGTAAAAACTCTTAATTTTTGTAAGCAGACATTATGATAAATTTTTCAGCCATTAATTCCAGTCTCAATGATAAGTATTGGTGTTTCTACGGCTTCTACCTGAATTGCTTCAATCGGTGACGATCTAGTTGCTCCAATAGCAATCCTGATCGCTTTATTTTTGTATAATTTCTATTTTCTTGAGGATCGATTTACTGACATAGTAGAGATGGGTGAGTAAAGGTTTGTCTACACGCCAGGTATTTGAAGAAACTAAGTAAATTGTATACTGTTAGAAGAATTTAAGGGCTTGATTTGACGATTGGATATTAGTTTCGTAAACAATTTTGAAACCACAATTTAAAATCAACTAATTTGTAGAGACGAAAAATTATTTCAAATTCAGAAATTAACACTTACAAAATTCCTTCCAGAGAGAGATGCCGTGCTTAAGGAAGAATTGAATTGAAGTAGCTATAAACGATGTATTTTATTCAGGGACAGTCAAATTAAAAATTCGATACAAATGTCTAAATAATTATATACCTACATGGTTGTTAAGCAACATTTGCTTTACACAGTATATAGAAAATCAATAATATTAATAGGCCTATTTTTATAACAAATGTACGACTTATTTACTTTTCGGTTCGTGGTTTAACTTTTGTACAATTTGTAAGGAATTTTGACATTTTGCCGGTATGGATTTGAAAAGAAATCGACCAAGCACAACGATTGTGATTTTATGGCAAGTGAAGCCTTTGTGCGTTAGTGTGAGCGTGTGTCTTTTATTTGGTAAGTTTTTTTGTAGAATCAATAATTTATTTTTATTAATTAATCGTTATTATCTAATATGTATTTCGGTCGCGGTATAGTTAATGTTAATCTTTATAAAAACAAAAAGAGGAATTATCAATTAGGCGTGGTTTCTTATTCTTCTTTTCTTTTGTCAACTGCTCCTGCTCAGATTGCGCTTGTTTTTTACTGCATCCTCTGTTCCAATAAAGCTCCTTTACCGCTTTACCTAGTAAGGTATAACTGACATCTTTTTTAAATCAAATATTGAAATAGTACGTTTGTCGCCGAATTATGCTGTTAATGCAAAAATGTGAAAATCTTCTTGACAAGCTTTCAAAAACGTTTTGCGGAAAATTTTATAATTTTATATGCTTTAAAAAACCTTGATGCAATTTACAATTCATTTTATCAAAACTTACGTTATGGAACACCATTAATATTTATATTGTAATAATGACAAGGTAGAAACCATTATTTAACGTTAATCTATCACAATTTACAACCCTCAAACGTGTTGCGTTGAATTATTTTTAACTGTACATCTTTTCTATTACTTTCGAGATACGAAATGATTTGGTTTGTAAAAATTAATAAAAAATCTGATGCAGCATTCACATAAAGGACCATTATGTGAATGCTGCAAGACCTACCAACCTAAGAGTGAGAAAATGCGGGAGCCGTTTGGAAAACGTATCGTATAGGTGGGGGGGGGGGTCATATTTTTGGGATCGAAATGGGACATTTTTTTATTATTTTTTAGAATTTTTTAGAATTTTTTAGAATGCAAAAATTAATGTTATTGATTAAATTTTAATCTAAACAATACAGTAATTTATTTTACGAGAAACAAAGTTTAGTAGCCCCTTGTTGCTAAAAAAATACATACCTATTTATTATTTTCATGAAATAGTGTGTGAAATGAAAACAAAGAAGTTGTCAGGTGTGTGAAGATAGCCGTATTATTTTGAAATAACAAAATTAAATCATATCTATAATTAAGCGCTCATTATGCGCCATTTTACGCCGTTGAAATGAAGTTTTGCGCCCTAATAGGAAAGGAGGTATTACAAAAATTACATTCATACGGCCACGTTCACGGAGCCGTGAATTTTTTTATAAATTGATTTCTTTTTGCAGAATAACTAGGCGCCCATTAAGCGCCGTTTTGCGCCGTTACAATAAAATTTTGCACCCTAATAGGAAAAAAGTTATGACAAAAATTGCGTTGCAACGGCCAAGTTCACGGAACCGCTCATTTTGTTAAAAACTAATTTTTCCTTAAGATTTAATTAGGCGCTTATTAGGCGCCGTCTTGCGCCGTTAAAATAAAATTTTGCACCCTAATAGGAAAAAAGTTATGACAAAAATTGCGTTGCAACGGCCAAGTTCACGGAACCGCGCATTTTGTTAAAAACTAATTTTTCCTTAAGGATTAATTAGGCGCTTATTAGGCGCCGTCTTGCGCCGTTAAAATAAAATTTTGCACCCTAATAGGAAAAAAGTTATGAAAAAAAGTTACATTGGTTAACAAGAATTTTTGTCATTCTTGTCATCTCTTAATGTATAGTGTGTAAGTAGGTATGACTTTACAATGTTTTTTAATCAAATATATATTCTTACGCCATAAAAGTTTTTAGTAGTAGGTATTACTAACTTCAAAGCAATTAATCTAATTTAGACACGTTTTACTTTTACTTTGATATCAATAGTCGTAGCGGTACATCGAGAAAATCGCAAATGTCTGTCAAATTGTGCGGGAAGTGTGAAATTAGGTACACTTATTAATTAAATCAAAATAAACGATTTGACCCGCAGCACCCCTATTTTCAACCCTTAGTTTTCAAAAGTGCCCCGTATTTAGTTTTTTCCATCCCCTAACGATAACTCCTTTGTTTACAACTTTTAGAAAAAATTATATTAATAAAAGTTTTAGGAATTCTTATAAGGAACATTTTATGTAAGGATAAAATTTTCACAAATATCAACCCTTATCGAGATATGTGGAAAAAACTGATTTTTGCAGTTTCATTACAAAATCGGTCATAGTTTTCTTGTTTATCGTTTCTTAGAAAAATTATTCAAGTAAAAGATGTAGATATTAATATGATCAATATTTTAGGTATATATAATATTTTCACAGAAAGCAACCCTTAACAAGTTATTTCGATATTTCTGAAAGTAGGCAACCCTTAAGTATGAAATCGCTCGTATCTTTTTTATTTGTAACTTATGAGGAAAAACATGTCAATAAATATTATATAAAATTATCTTTTGGGCATTTTATGTTGGTATGAAAATTTCTCAAAAGTCAACCCTTAACGAGATATATCGAAAAAACCAGAAACTGTCAATTTTCACATAAAATCGAGCATAACTTTTTTATATTTCACTACAGTTACATTATTGTTATATAATTCGGTAGGTATATGGATGTAGAAAATATAAGTAAGGGGTAATTTTTTTACAAAAACTCACCCTTAGCGAGATATTTTGACAAAAACAAACTTTCGGCACTTTTTAGAAAAGTTTTCGTAACTTTTTCAATTACGATGGTTAATATTATTTCTTCGCGGTTAATAATAGCCAATTACAGTGTATTTCATGAAATCATAGTGATTTTACACCATATCACAGTGGTGCGGGAATTTTCAACGTACAAAGTGTAAGGTTTATTCGCGGTAATATAATTAAAAAGAAACAATCTAATTGTACCCAAAATGCAAACATAGGTCGATTTTTATATCAAGGAAGACATATTTTGATGTTATGTTCTTGGGGGTGGTTCTCACCTCCAGCGCTTCACAGGGGGTGACATTGAAATTTCGTCGCGGCGCGGCGTATGGTTTCGCTCGGGTGTCGCATCTCCTTTTTAGTCTTCTATTTGGTTGTTCTCACTGAAATACGAGTCGGTGAGTACTAACTTGCTGTTGAAGCGCTTACCTTTTATTTTCGCATGTAAAATGTCTAAAGGAGATGCGATACCCGACCGAAACCATACGCCGCAACGCCCGCGACGTAACGACCTCGCGCACTTAAGCCAAATGTGTTTAAGTAAAGAAAAAAATGCAAAAATGAAAAAGCCAAGGAATTAGCTTTCCAATGATGTATCACATGACCCGCCTTCCTATTTGAAATTTCAATGCCACTCCCTGTGAAGCGCTGGAGGTGAGAACCACCCCCAAGAAAATAACATCAAAATATGTCTTCCTTGATATAAAAATCGACCTATGTTTGCATTTTGGGTACAATTAGATTGTTTCTTTTTAATTATATTACCGCGAATAAACCTCACACTTTGTACGTTGAAAATTCCCGCACCAGTGTGATATGGTGTAAAATCACTATGATTTCATGAAATACACTGTAATTGGCTATAATTAACCGCGAAGAAATAATATTAACCATCGTAATTGAAAAAGTTACGAAAACTTTTCTAAAAAGTGCCGAAAGTTTGTTTTTGTCAAAATATCTCGCTAAGGGTGAGTTTTTGTAAAAAAATTACCCCTTACCTATATGTTCTACATGCATATACCTACCGAATTATATAACAATAATGTCACTGTAGTGAAATATAGAAAAGTTAGGCTCGATTTTATGTGAAAATTGACAGTTTCTGGTTTTTTCGATATATCTCGTTAAGGGTTGACTTTTGAGAAATTTTCATACCAACATAAAATACCCAAAAGATCATTTTCTACAATATTTATTCACATGTTTTTCCTCATAAGTTACAAATAAAAAAGATACGAGCGATTTCATACTTAAGGGTTGCTTACTTTCAGAAATATCGAAATAACTTGTTAAGGGTTGCTTTCTGTGAAAATATTATATATACCTAAAATATTGATCATATTAATATCTACATCTTTTACTTGAGAATAATTTTTCTAAGAAACGATAAACAAGAAAACTATGACCGATTTTGTAATGAAGCTGCAAAATTCAGTTTTTTCCACATATCTCGATAAGGGTTGATATTTGTGAAAATTTTATCCTTACATAAAATGTTCCTTATAAGAATTCCTAAAACTTCTACTAATATAATTTTTTCTAAAAGTTGTAAACAAAGGAGTTATCGTTAGGGGATGGAAAAAACTAAATACGGGGCACTTTTGAAAACTAAGGGTTGAAAATAGGGGTGCTGCGGGTCAAATCGTTTATTTTGATCTAATTAATAAGTGTGCTTAATTTCACACTTCCCGCACAATTTGACAGACATTTAGATGTACCGCTACGACTACAATCAAAGAAAAAGGAGAACAAAAATTGGTTTGTAGTTGGTTAAAGTTTTTCAACGATTAAGTACCTAGGGTAAATACACCTGTTGTGGCCGCTTTTAAGACAAATGGTAATATTAATCGAATCTAGTTTGATGACGTTAGACTAGTACCTCATGCCGGCGCGATAAGTAAAACCTTACATGTTCATAGATTGTAGTCATTGTAGATAAAGACACAAAATACGGAAACATTGTGCTAAATAAGGATAAAATTAATAAAATTTCGACCATGTACAATTTTGCTATTTGTGACCACCAGTTTACTAGTTGAAGCCATCAGGGTAAACCAGTTGTGGCCATAGTGTTTCAAAATAAAAGACAACCAAACATTTTATTGAAAAATAAAAGAAAACACATCTATGTAAATATTTTAAACATATTTTAAAAACTCTTTCATTTCAGGAACATCATAAACTCCTCTTGCGCTGATAACTTCAGGTTCATTTATAATACAAATAAGGTCGTCTTTGTGGTACCAGATAAGATCAGGTGGATCTGGCCATTTCCAATGGTTCATGCCACTTTGTCGCATTATTGCACAGCAATAATAATCTCCATTGTCCTCATTGACAATTTTTGCAGGATAAAAATCGTTTTCAAAGTTGAGAATTACAAACGTTCCCACGCTAAAAGGGATGGTATTTTCATTATCGTTTGTTGTACTTTCATTTTTTACATTTGCTTTCACAGTCTTTCCTTTGGCAGGCTTTTCTTTCGGAGTTTGTTTATAATTTTCTTTTTCTTCTCTTTAAAAAGGAAAGAAACCACTGTCGAGCTGGTACATCTTTAAAAAATTGTGACTCGATGTTACATTCTCTTATCAATTTTTGCACCGAAAAAACTAATCCCTCTTTATTTATTTGAAAACCCCGGGCAGCACAATCGAGAATCCAAGTAGCCAATTTGCTTTCAATTTCTGGACCCAAAACACACATGCCCAACACGTGGGCAATCATCAGAAGTTTTACCATTTAGACGATTTCTCACCGACGTTCTAGGAACATTGAATTTTGTGCAAGCAGTGGAAACAGGCATGTTTTGTTCCCTTATTGCAATTAAAGCGTTTTGCATCGCATCTTCTGAATATTGAAATAATTTTCTTGACGACATGATGATTTCTGAAAAAACAAAAACAACATATTTTATCCTTTTCTCATATACTATATCGGCTATATTTTCTTTCTTTCTATTATGTGGCCACAACTACCTAGTTTTGATGTTCCATTTGTAGCCGCATGATCTGACTACATATTTTGGCGCGATTGCCATTTTCGTGTTCTAGTAGTGGCCACATGTATTTTATCAATGTTTACTGGTAAAATCTCTTTTAAAGCATTAAAATCACGTAAAAGAATTTCTAACAAATCAAATGGGATATATTGCAAAGATTAAACTATTGAAGTAGGTACCTATAGACAAAAAGTAAGTTATACTTACCTCGTTGACAAATTGCACCACTTGGATACCCTGCACATTCACAACAATTAATTCGAATACAAATGAACATACCTACAACAAATAGCATGCGCACAGACAATCTGGAAGAGATAACAGAGGCGGGAAAACTTAAATCTAAATTACTAAGCATTTAATAATTTAAATTTCAAATTTGACATTAATTTCTGAAGTGGCCAGAACATGTGCAGTGGCCACAACAGGTGCATTTACCCTATGATGTCTGTTTTAGTGATGAGTTGATGACGGTTTAATTATATTTCGTCAATTGAACTTCATTCTCATTCGCCCACATCTCATTCATCTCACTACAATTTAAACTATTTTAAGTAAGTACCTATGTTACTCTAATTTAGTCTTAGTGCTCACATATTATATTATAGCCTGAAGATGACTGCGTCGAAACATGTCGTAACTTATGTAATTGGTAACCTTGTAATTTTAATTTATAATGACTACTTGGTTGAAAGTTTACGCCTACTTAATTTCAATCTAAACTTCATTAAATAACTATGGGGAAGGTAGTGTCATTTTTCTACTACTATTACGGATTCAACCCCATTCTGTGAGAAATTTATCCACCGAATTATGGACTCAATTAATTTCAATTAATTAATTTAGACACGTTTATTAACATTTGAAAGCGAACCGGGCAATAGGTTAATATCCTTAACAAATATGGAAACAGCAATACTATCCTTTACATTGAAAAAAATAATTATAAGGGTTAAAAATTTTATTTTAACAGCGCCTAATTAATGCCTAAGAATAAATTAGTTTTGAATAAAATCCGCAGTTCTGTGAACTTGGCCGTTGCAACGCCATTTTTTGTCATAACTTTTTTCCTATTAGGGTGCAAAATTTTATTTTAACGGCGCAAGACGGCGCCTAATAAGCGCCTAATTAATCCTTAAGGAAAAATTAGTTTTTAACAAAATGCGCGGTTCCGTGAACTTGGCCGTTGCAACGCAATTTTTGTCATAACTTTTTTCCTATTAGGGTGCAAAATTTTATTTTAACGGCGCAAGACGGCGCCTAATAAGCGCCTAATTAATTCTTAAGGAAAAATTAGTTCTTAACAAAATGAGCGGTTCCGTGAACTTGGCCGTTGTAACGCAATTTTTGTCATAACTTTTTTCCTATTAGGGTGCAAAATTTTATTGTAACGGCGCAAAACGGCGCTTAATGGGCGCCTAGTTATTCTGCAAAAAGAAATCAATTTATAAAAAAATTCACGGCTCCGTGAACATGGCCGTATGAATGTAATTTTTGTAATACCTCCTTTCCTATTAGGGCGCAAAACTTCATTTCAACGGCGTAAAATGGCGCATAATGAGCGCTTAATTATAGATATGATTTAATTTTGTTATTCCAAAATAATACGGCTATCTTCACACACCTGAAGTAGTCCTGTAAAAAACACACAGGTTGTTTAACTTTGTTTAATCGGTACAGCTCAAATGGAAACAGCTTTCGTCGACGTATAACTTCTACGGTATTCACGTACAGGCTGATAACAGCGAAAAATAAACGCGCTCATCAAAAATTCCCTTTCTTATTTTTAAAGATAGATGATTTTGTAAAAATCTTTCTTAGAGCACTTTTTTGCGTAGAATCCATCGCGATAAACAGTTGTATACAGGGTGTTTGGTTTTTTGTGTGCAACCCTAAACTACATTTTTTCATACGGACCACCCTATACATTTTTGGGTTTTTGAAAAGAGAGTGAAATTTCTTAAATTTTGATGTATCACTAGTAACATTTATCCTACAACAAAAATGAGTCCATCAAGAGTGTCTCCCGTCTCAAACATGTAGGTAGATATTACTACATTAACAAAAAAAATTCTGGCAAGTTGCCACGAGACTTCCCTCGTATTAACACTTTTTTGAAAAAATAAATACTACTGAATTCAGAAAAAAATACTCTTAAACTACATAAAGAAACTGCAATTTTATCTTATAAAAAAATGAGTGCCGCCCTTTTAGCTTACACGGGAAGTAACGTAATCAAAGGTAATATCAGCATTTTCGTTCTTGGCCCGAATGTAATCGATTGGCGAAAACCGCATTTCGATAACTTTAATAGTTTCTGAGTTTAAAGGGTTGCAAGGAATGTGTACGTACAGACTACAGACGACAGACGGAATTTTTTTTTTCATATTTTGAATCTACGTATTCAGAAACGCAAAGATATGTACAAATTTGCATAGGTTAAATTTTTTTTTGGAACACTATTAAAATACTTCCCTTTTACTTCGTACTCGGGTAGTAATAATGAATATCAAGCTGATTTTTTTCTGTAGGTAGCTTATTAAATATTTGCATAATTAAATTCCCACATTGTCCTACAAATTAATTGGGTCGTTTTCCCATATTTTTTTTTTGTGAAATGTGAAAAAATTTTTATATTGCAATGGGGTTTCCCGTTTATTTGTTAATAAATAATAAATAAATAAATGATATTAATCAATTTTTTGAAATTACCAAATCAACGTGTTTGTCCCCTGCGCACCCCCGTAAGACACATTTGCGAACATTTTCGCAGAGGAAGTTTGGCGTTTCGTTAAAATAAAGCCGCTCACGAAGTATAAAAAGTATACTAATTGATTGTAAAAAAGGCGTTCGCCTCCCGGACTATTCACTGCATATTATAAATTTTTACGTATGTGTTTATTTAAGTACAGTATGTTCGCCTACAAGCGGCAAAACCTTAAATCCGTCTCTGTTTATACCACCCCTACAAGATTGACTTAACTTCTAACCACTCACAAAATCAATAACCAAAATAATTACCCTACTACCCCCTTCCTTCTTCTGCTCCCTATTTGCACATCTCGTATGGCATCACATCTCTCAACAAAATGAAAGAAATTTGATAAAAACGAAATTTATATCTAATCAGGATTACAAAATTGATTTTATTATTATTATTGGAATAGTTAACAAAAAAACACTACAAGCATATTGCTGCTAAGCAACCAACGCATCTACACTTTCCACACAACGTCATTCATATAGATTCTATCCCCTATTTACTGTACCTACGTTTAGAATTAAACATCAATTTTATGTAATTTATCAAAAATATTGACAGTTACGAGTATAAATATACAAAATTTGGGTCACAGAATTTAGTTTATTTCACATCACACCAGCGGTTTAATGCCGTATCGTTGAGATGAATAAAAAGTTAATTTTCTCGTTCATCGCGTGCATTTTTAGCATAGTTGGTGGAATGTTAATAGAAAAAGACAATTCACCCACTGAACTGCAACAGTGCGTAAACCATCTAGTGGAAACTTTATTTCTCAATAGTTCTGTCGTATACATTGTTGAAGATGACTATCAGTTTGAATTTTTCTCATGGCATTCATCAGTGCCTCGCGTAATATTTGACACTCGCGTACCTATGAGCAAAATTTCTCCAGATGGGAAAAATTTTATAATTTTTGCAAATGACGAGTCATCACTTTTATACCTGCTGAATTATTTAAAGGACGGTTCACTTTGGAATAATAAATCTCCATTTGGGAAATTCTTAATAGTGATGTTATCGGGAAATGCACTCAATGTGTTTCAAGTTTTGTGGACATATAATATAATTAACCTTATAATCGTTGGTCAAGAAAATGGAGCTTGGAAGGTGTTTTCAAGTAATCCCTGTTATCAAGAAAACAAGTGTGGAAATGCGATTGTAAAGTATTTCATCCAAAATTGTTCCTCAAGCTTGGCTATCGCCTTTGCGAAACCTACATGCAAAATTCGAGACTGCAGGTTCTCTATAACTAGACCAGATGGTATTGGGATTATTGACTGGCATATTGCATATGCGTTTTATTTCTTTGTAACGGGTCTAAAGAATGATAAAGCTTTTCCGAACTTTACAAACATTTCGTACCCTGACGAAACGCAAGGAAGTAATCGTATAGCGTTTTTGGCATTTGAAAATCTATATGCCTCAGGCAACGGGTTAAACCTTAGCAACGAAATTTACAGTCACTACTTTGTATGGGTGTCCCCTGTAGAGAAGAATACATTCACATTAGATGTCATTTTATCATTATTTAAACGCGAAGTGTGGATTATGATAGCTCTTGGATTAATTATCACATCATTTACATGGTTCGCTGTTCTGAAGGTTGCCAAGTCAACGGAAGGCAATACCCTCTGTTACGCTTTCATAAATGTCATTTGTTTAACTTTGTGCGGTTGCATTCGTAGAATGCCGATGCGAACCCCGTTACGTGTCATTTTCTTGTTATATTTGTTTTATGTCATAATTATTCAAACAGGTTTTAAAGCAAATCTTGGATCTGCTATAGTGTCTAACACAGACAACAACAGGATCGAAAGTATGGAAGATGTTATCAAATCCAGATTATCCATTTGCATGTTTGATAGATATCAAACAACGTTTTTTACTAACAACGTATCGGATAATGAAGAAGTTTATCAAAAAATAAAGAACAAACTTAACACTATACACGCTAATGAAGCCGCACTTAAACCTAAAAACTGCATCTATTTATTGACTATTACCGACTATAATCGATTCGCCAGCAAAGAATGGGATGCGAGTTTGGTAAAGGAGGATAAATATACTACAAGCTCATCACTGCATCTTCGTTTAGAAAAACCACACTTTATCATGTCATCAGTAAATGATTTGATTACAAGATGGCAAGAATCCGGCATTTTTGATTACGATTTGAAAAAAATTCTGAACCACACTAAGAAAGACGAAGATACCGAACCTATTCCGCTAACATTACAACACGTTTCTGGAGTGTTTGCCATTTGGGGCTTCGGTATGGTGATCGCAACTGTTGTTTTCATTTCAGAGCTTATTGTCTACAAGTATCGTTCTTAAGGATTGATTATACACTTCACCACCGTGTGGATTTTATTGTGTGTATTTCATTGTTTGGATTACCACAGAAAAGCACTGTGAATTGTAAATTCTAATAATTATAGACGTGAAAATTGTGCACAATGCGTTGTATTTTTTAATAAATAGACAATCCTCCTAGTTATTTATTTAAAGATTCAATAAAGCTGAATTTAGCACAATTGTATAACTCCATTTACTTTTATTAAAATATAAACGGGGGTACACGCGATTCTCGCGTTTTGCGTGCTTTGGGGGGGGGGGGGGGATACCTGTGATTGTAAGTTGTAATAGCTTTTGTTTTAAAATATCACACCTTGTTGAGCTGGCTTAGTTGCTTGAAAAAAGAAAAAAATTTACATTTTTTGTACCTTTTCAGATTTTTGACCCTGTAAACTAACTAAAATAAAGGATTACATTTACTTACAATTTGATGTAAAAATCACAAAAATGGGTTGATATTTGGTAAAGATATACGAATTCGTTCCTACCTATAGTAAATTTTTACCAATTATTAAAAAAAATGTAAAATGCAAACTTTTTGGAATAGATTTGAGACCAAAAATACATAATGGCCCTTTCACAATGTTAATTACGTCTTTGCACATAGTCTTTGCCCAAAAATTAACGAAAATATAACAAATTCCGTGTGAACTTCATAAGGATTGTTTAGAATGAATTTTGAATGTAAAAGAACCCAATTTGGACACTGGCAGCTTTTTGGGAATACGAATGGCCTTAGGGAGAACGTTTTAACATTCATCTTTAACTATAGTAAAATTAAAAATACCATAAAACATAAAATATACAAATAGAAGCTGGTCTAACGTTGCATAACATCTGTTTTATAGAAAGACCTTCTCTACCTTAAACAGTTTCAAATTTTTGTTTATTTAACTAACTAAAGGCATCATTTACAGGTATATGCACAGCAGTAAATATGGATTTTACTTCCTCCTAATTACAATATAGGTTGTATATTTAGAAGTATAGTCAAAATATAGGTATTCTCTTTGGTATAGTGTAACGTAACAATACACTTGCCACCCACTTTCATCAATAGATATTAAGTTAAATATGTAGACAAAAACATTTTTCTCAGTGAAAACATTCGACTATATATGTTACCTACAACATCGTCCATCGTTCAAAATCTCTAAATTCGAAATAAACACACAAACATGTACATTTCGAAAGTTACCGAAAGAAGGTATCGGGACACATAAATTAGTCTACGATGAATGCTGTTACTACTTTTTACATCGTTTTAACCACGAAAATGTTAACGCGAGGCATAATAGAATCATTTTTCATCATTTGAATAACTCTTCAACTTGAAATAATTAAATTTCCATGTTACCGAGAAAAAGTTTCCGATAGGTACTTGTCATTTTGAAAATTTTCGCGAAAATACTTTCTGCCATTACTTTAATGTTCGAAATGGGTTAAGGACCTCGGACAGACAAACTTTGCATGTTTACACAAAATTTTCACCCAAAAATAAGCACAAATAGCGAATTCTATTTTACACGTAATCTCCATAAGGAAACTTTGAACGTATTTTCTAAGTAAAGAAAATATATTTAGACACAAATACCGCTTGAATAAGATGATGGACTTTTATTAAAACTTACTTTGGAAAAAATTAGTGCAGATATTTACGTGGTTTGCGGGGTTATCTATAATTGTAGCATTAATTTGTAGGTTATAAATTTATAATAGCTTTGGTTTTAAAATAACACATCCGCATTCGTCAGAATTCGGCGACTGTCGCAAAAGTGCACAGCAACACACATATACACATCTTTCGGTTATTATATAGTGATATGGCAAGCCGTTTTACCAGGGCCGGCATTTAGGGGGGGGGGGGTGACCCCCAAATAATGTGGGGTGGACTGTGTGGCCCACACATTAAACCTCAATAAAATAAAATTGGACTGTCTATTTAAACACAAAAGAAAAAAAATCAAGTCAAACTTTCCATTATAAACTTATATACATATATAGTATATACAATACATAGGTAGGTACCAATTTTATTTGAAATTAAAAAAAATAGAGAAACAGACTATTCGTTGCCCCCTCCAATAAAACTACACTGAAATGCCGCCACTGCATTTTCCCATTTTTATTCACTGCAGTCGTTATATGTCATTTTAATTCAAAGCTATTTCCATGTCACTTGGTATAATGAAAATTACGCTTATTTTCGTTAAGAAGAATGCAATTTTTATTCATAGGTAATTAAAATTTAAATAGAAAAATTATTTTAAATTAAAATGAAAATGGTTATGTTTTTCCTTTAAAGATTTTCTTGTAGCGCATGTCATGATATTAGTTTTCAGGACATATCTAATCACAAAAATTCATTATCTTGGGATATGATATCCTTCTGACAATTTTTTATTAGAGGAATGCATTCTTAAGAGTTAGTTACAATTTAATTTTAATTTTAATTTAATTTCTTATGACATACCTATAGGTAGTGCATTTCCATTTTAATTAAAAAAAATTGAAATGTTTTCTTATTTTATAGAAATTAAATTTAATAATAATTTCTATTAAACGTACTTTTTTATATCTTTTGAGTTCCTGTTATGATAATTAATTCTATTCGCATTTGTTATCATTATCAATTTCAATTCTATTTGAATTCATCATGACATTATGTAGTATATTTTCATTTTAATTTAAAAAGTAAAAATGTTCTAACTCTGTATTTATTTTAAAGTTTTATGAATCCGTATGTCATTTGAGATTCTCATTTAATATTTTTATTTCAATTTGATGTATATTTTCAGTGCAATTTAATTTCCATTCGACTTGAGGGTGTAGAGCACGTGCATAAGGAATGCACTTAAAACGTAGCGAGCGCCCTCTAGGTTTGGCTAGACGCCAGGTATTTGAAAAAACTAGTTAGGTATATAGGATCAATTGTAAAAGAGCTTGTTACAAAAATTTAGCAGAGCGATTGATTTAACGATTGGATATTCGCTTCGTAAATAATTTTGAAACCAAAATTTAAAAACATCTTTAGCCTAACAGACGAAAAATTATTGCAAAATTCAGAAATATACATTTCCAAAATCCCTTTTGGAAAGAGATGCCGTGCTTAACACTGATTTGAATTGAAGTGGCTATAAACGACGTATTTTATTCCAGGGACAGTCAAATTAAAAATCCGATACAATTGCCTAAATATATACATGGTTGTTAAGCAACCTTTGCTTTACACAACATTTTATACAAAATCAATAATATGAATAGACCTATTTTTATAACAAATGTACGACTTATTTATTTTTCAGTTCGAGGTTATAATTTTGTACATTTTTTAAGGAATTTTGAGATTTTGACCAAACACAACGATTGTGTTGTTAAGCCAAATGAAGCCTTTGTGCGTTCGTCAGCGTGTATTTTTTATTTGATAAGTTTTTTGTTATAGAATTAATAATTTATTTTTATTAATTGATCGTTATTGTCTAATAATATGTATTTCGGTCGTGATACCTATACTGTTAAAACTACATTATGTTTTTGTTTAAATGAGGCGCTCTTCACCTGACATAAAAATTGAAATGCTCTGTTCCTTATTTAAAAAGGTGTGAAATAAAAAAGAAAATACAACTCATGGTTAAATTGACCACAAGATCATGCTTAGAATTTATGTAAAGATTTGTTTAGACGGCAGTCATTTGAACAAAATAGATAGGAACTCTCCTTTTATTATTGAAAAACTGTGATTAATTTGGCGATTGGATATTCGCTTCGTAAATAATTTTGAAACCACAATTTAAAAACATCTTTAGCCTGACAGACGAAAAATTATTGCAAAATTCAGAAATATACATTTCAAAAATCCCTTTTGGAAAGAGATGCCGTATTAACGAAGAATTCAATTGAAGTAGCTATAAACAATTTAGTATTTTATTCAGGAACATTCAAATTCAAAAACCGATAAAAATGTCTAAATATACGTGGTTGTTAAGCAACCTTTGCTTTACACAACATAGGTACCTATAGAAAATCAATAATAGATATTAATAGACATATTTTTATAACAAATCTACGACTTATTTACTTTTCGGTTCGAGGTTATAATTTGTACAATTTATAAGGAATTTTTGACATTTTGACTGGTATGGATTTAAAAAGAAATGGACTAAACACACAGATTATGTTGTTATGCCAAGTGAATTAAGTCTTTGTACTTTAGTGTAAGTTTTTTTGTAAAATCAATCATTAATTTTTATTAATTGGTCGTTATTATCTATTGATATCTATTTCGGTCGTTGTATAGTTAATCTTTATAAAAACAAAAAGAGGAATTAGCAAGTAGACGTGGTCGTTTGATTTCTTCTTTTCTTTTGTCAACTGCTTCTGCTGAGATCAGATTGCTTGTTTTATTACACACTTTCTATTAACTTCACTTGAATAATTTCTTACTTTCTTGTTTTCTTTCTTGTTTGAAATCTTTGGAGGTCTGTATCACCGGTCCTATAAGGACTAAAAGGTTGAAACCGGGCTAGTTATTAAAACTCGGTGTACACTTGAATGTAGTAAATTTTGGTGGTGATCACCCGGGCAAAACCCCAAATTTGGACAAATTGAAGTCTACCATAATATGCTGGTTTAAATACCGAGTGTTAGCGTTTAATTTACAGTAATAAATTAATGAAATATGGTTAAGTGAACCAAAGAGATCGTCAAAATAAAATGTAAATCTATTGAATTTTAAATATGCGTGAGCGAAAAGTAGTGAGCTAAAAGCGGTGAGTGAAAGTAAAACCTTCGCCCACTAGTAACTATAGTTACGGTTCACTTTCTAAGGAGGTATTGAGCAATAGTAAAAAAAAAAGGTCTTGGATTATCTCGTGAACGACACGTGACCGCGTCGCAATTAACCAAAACTCGTCTAACTTTTATGTAGCAACTTTTCTAAAAATATCGCCCGTCATTATGAAACAATAAGCACGTGTAATTATGACTGAACAGTAAGTAAATAAAATAAATTACACGATAAATATTAAGTTTGTTGATATATGAGAACGATAACAAATTATTTAGATTTTGGGACCTTTCCCAAAGTAAGTCGATGTTTTTATACTTCATTTACTACCAAACTTCAATAGTTATGGCTGCTCCCACACGCAGCTACGCGGTCACGTGTCATTCACGAGATAATCCAAAACCTTATACCATATTACAATACAAGTGATGAAGGTGACTGATTTTTAACGAGCAATACATTATATATTCACGAGCGATACCGAGCGAGGATAGTATAGCGAGTTGAAAAATCGCACTTTCACCACGAATTGTACGTATACTATTTTTTCCAGCATCACTTATGAAAATGACACTTTCATCATTCAATGTATCGTAGTAAGGAAAGTAGACGTTTGCATTACTAGTGAGGAAAGTTCAATTCCATAGCAACGTTAGAATACAAAATCAGCAACTAGATTCTTGAAAAAATAGCAGAGTAAAATAATTTATTATAAAGAAATTTAAAATTGCGACTCATTTTTTCGAAGGGTATAGAAACTGAATTTCATAGCCGCCTATGGTATCCAAAAATCCTGTGCTGTATCTACTATAATAGTAGTGATAATTAACTTCATAGTGTTGTTGTTGTAGACCAATGAGACATTAAGAATAGTGTCACATGCACCAATAACAAGTTAGAAATGATTTCTTTAACTGAAATGAATGATGCTACTTTTCTTGCCGCTACCTCATTGTTTGAGCGTTATTTTAGCAACCATTAATATTTAAAAAAATCAAATGTCATTTTGACAAAAGTAAAAATGTCGCGCTTCGGCAACATTCCTGAAGCTTCAGTTAATGAAAACATTCAAAATGCGATTCCAGGAATGACAACTCAGTGTAGAGAAAGTGCGTGGAATCAGTTTACAGAATTTTGCCAACAACGCAAATATGAATTAAGCGAATCTTTGTCCACTCATATGATTGCAAGTATTTTAAAAGATTATGTATTTAATATGCTTCATTCAGTTAATTCTCCAATCGAAGATCATTCGTTGTCAATTCTTGTCAGGCAAGATTTTTATTTTTTTTATTTGCATTGATTGCTAAAAGGTAATTAAACTCGATCAAATTCTTGGGAAAAATTTCAAGGTCTTTTCGTCAATTTGATCTCGTTTAATTGCCAAGCAACCAGTGTAGTCGTAGCGGTACATCTAAATGTCTGTCAAATTGTGCGGGAAGTCTGAAATTAGGTACACTTATTAATTAGATCAAAATAAACGATTTGACCCGCAGCACCCCTATTTTCAACCCTTAGTTTTCAAAAGTGCCCCGTATTTAGTTTTTTCCATCCCCTAACGATAACTCCTTTGTTTACAACTTTTCGAAAAAAATATATTAATAAAAGTTTTAGGAATTCTTATAAGGAACATTTTATATAAGGATAAAATTTTCACAAATATCAACCCTTATCGAGATATGTGGGAAAAACTGATTTTTGCAGTTTCATTACAAAATCGGTCATAGTTTTCTTGTTTATCGTTTCTCAGAAAAATTATTCAAATAAAAGATGTAGATATTAATATGATCAATATTTTAGGTATATATAATATTTTCACAGAAAGCAACCCTTAACAAGTTATTTCGATATTTCTGAAAGTAAGCAACCCTTAAGTATGAAATCGCTCATATCTTTTTTATTTGTAACTTATGAGGAAAAACATGTGAACAAATATTATAGAAAATTATCTTTTGGGTATTTTATGTAGGTATGAAAATTTCTCAAAAGTCAACCCCTAACGAGATATATCGAAAAAACCAGAAACTGTCAATTTTCACATAAAATCGAGCATAACTTTTCTATATTTCACTACAGTGACATTATTGTTATATAATTCGGTAGGTATATGGATGTAGAAAATATAAGTAAGGGGTAATTTTTTTACAAAAACTCACCCTTAGCGAGATATTTTGACAAAAACAAACTTTCGGCACTTTTTAGAAAAGCTTTCGTAACTTTTTCAATTACGATGGTTAATATTATTTCTTCGCGGTTAATAATAGCCAATTACAGTGCGTTTCATGAAATCATAGTGATTTTGCACCATATCACACTGGTGCGGGAATTTTCAACGTACAGAGTGTAGGGTTTATTCGCGGTAATATAATTAAAAAGAAACAATCTAATTGTACCCAAAATGCAAACATAAGTCGATTTTTATATCAAGGAAGACATATTTTGATGTTATTTTCTTGGGGGTGGTTCTCACCTCCAGCGCTTCACAGGGGGTGATATTGAAATTTCAAATCGGAAGGCGGGTCATGTGATACATCATTGGAAAGCTAATTCCTTGGCCTTTTCATTTTTGCATTTTTTTCACTTTATATCTATCAGTAGCTAAGTAAAATACTGAAATATTTATTTAAACACATTTGGCTTAGGTGCGCGAGTTCGTTACGTAGCGGGCGTCGCGGCGTATGGTTTCGCTCGGGTGTCGCATCTCCTTTAGACATTTTACATCCGAAAATAAAAGGTAAGCACTTCAACAGCAAGTTAGTATAATCTCACCGACTCGTATTTTAGTGAGAACAACCAAATAGAAGACTAAAGAGGAGATGCGACACCCGAACGAAACCATACGCCGCGACGAAATTTCAATGTCACCCCCTGTGAAGCGCTGGAGGTGAGAACCACCCCCAAGAAAATAACATTAAAATATGTCTTCCGTGATATAAAAATCGACCTATGTTTGCATTTTGGGTACAATTAGATTGTTTCTTTTTAATTATATTACCGCGAATAAACCCTACACTTTGTACGTTGAAAATTCCCGCACCAGTGTGATATGGTGCAAAATCACTATGATTTCATGAAACGCACTGTAATTGGCTATTATTAACCGCGAAGAAATAATATTAACCATCGTAATTGAAAAAGTTACGAAAGCTTTTCTAAAAAGTGCCGAAAGTTTGTTTTTGTCAAAATATCTCGCTAAGGGTGAGTTTTTGTAAAAAAATTACCCCTTACTTATATTTTCTACATCCATATACCTACCGAATTATATAACAATAATGTCACTGTAGTGAAATATAGAAAAGTTATGCTCGATTTTATGTGAAAATTGACAGTTTCTGGTTTTTTCGATATATCTCGTTAGGGGTTGACTTTTGAGAAATTTTCATACCTACATAAAATGCCCAAAAGATAATTTTCTATAATATTTGTTCACATGTTTTTCCTCATAAGTTACAAATAAAAAAGATACGAGCGATTTCATACTTAAGGGTTGCTTACTTTCAGAAATATCGAAATAACTTGTTAAGGGTTGCTTTCTGTGAAAATATTATATATACCTAAAATATTGATCATATTAATATCTACATCTTTTATTTGAATAATTTTTCTGAGAAACGATAAACAAGAAAACTATGACCGATTTTGTAATGAAACTGCAAAAATCAGTTTTTCCCACATATCTCGATAAGGGTTGATATTTGTGAAAATTTTATCCTTATATAAAATGTTCCTTATAAGAATTTCTAAAACTTTTGTTAATATATTTTTTTCGAAAAGTTGTAAACAAAGGAGTTATCGTTAGGGGATGGAAAAAACGAAATACGGGGCACTTTTGAAAACTAAGGGTTGAAAATAGGGGTGCTGCGGGTCAAATCGTTTATTTTGATCTAATTAATAAGTGTACCTAATTTCACACTTCCCGCACAATTTGACAGACATTTGCGATTTTCTCGATGTACCGCTACGACTAGTGCTTATAGGTACAAAATAAAAATCTTGCCGCCAGGAGTTGAGCACTTATAATCTTACTGTTCAAAAAACTAAATTAATCTGCGGGGAGGTATTAAGGTAATAAATATAGTTGCTAAGCAATTAAATAATATTTTAATGCACATAATCTAAATATATATGTATATATACATAATAAAAAAAAAAACCTAGATCATCACAAAAAGAAAATCTCGTCTAGCGCATCAGAGTAAGGAAGAGTACCTAAAACACTAATACAATTCCCTCTCTGAATCGCGAGGCTTAACCTTTGAATTAGGTAATGTATTGATTTAGGTTCACCGGTAGTCTGATAAATCTTAGTTCCGAGTTCATTAATAAAAGTGTAACGGGCGTTAATTTTTGATTAAATTAAAATAATTACTTTTTACTTTTCAAGTTTGTATATATGGAAAATGTTTTTAGTAAAGTAAGTAAGTTCTCAGGTTAATATTTAAGAAAGTTAAGCAGGATGGATAGTATAAGAGCGCAAGTGTCTTATCTGAAATGTGCAGAATAAGATAACATTTTATTAAATTGTATATGAGGGTAAGCGGGGAAGTGAGTGTTAGTGGAAAAAGTCAGTCGAAGTAAGGCCGTAAGAGCGTGAAGGTGCTAAGGCACGCACCAAATTTTGAATTTATTAAGAGATTTTGCTGAACAAAGCGGAAAGGTACCAAAAAGGTACCATTAAGTGCGGTTAAGAGTGTCTCTACGGTGATTTAAAAGCGAAAATTGCGATTAATAAACAATATTTGATATCAGCGTATATAAAACAGATGTGCAGTTAATGCGTAAAGTGCGAATGAACTCAAAGAAGTAAAATTGAATATATCGAAGACGAAAAAAGGAGCTACATCAATAAATAAGGGTGAGCTTCCTAAGTTTAGTTAACCAGTGAAGATCCTCGAGGGGGTAACGGGCTCGCTTTGTCGTTTGAGTATATGCTTTGTTGTTTTACGAGAAGTCGCATTGTGGTAATTAATGAAAGACTCGCTTTGTTGTGAATTGGAACTTTTCTAAGTGAATTTTACACAAATTGGAAGAAGAATTTTAAGGCAACTTGCCGTCAAGCGACCACGAATCGAGCTGCCGTTGGAAGGTACTACGACGATCGTCGACGCTACCGCGCTAAGGTAGATAAACATTAAGGTACTGTCCCAAAGTTTTTATTTACTTATTGATTTGAACTGAGAGTGGAAAGAGAAACTGAATTTTATGTGTAATTTTTTTATTATTGCGTTCGAATTAAAGTAAAATATAAGCGAAACTAAAGTATAAGCGGATATAACGAAGCATTTTTTTAATCTTAGGTCACGTTTTGCTAGCAAGCGATAAAATTGGCCATTCAGCTTGTTTATTTAGGTAGGAATTAATTTATTTTTCTAGGAATCGTACATTTTGTTTGATTTTTATTAACTTTGTAATAAATTGATTTTGATATTGATTTTATGGAATTTTTCAAGCATTATTACCTATTTGTAAGGAAAGTAAAAACGTATTTTGCATAAAGTTCGACGCTAAATGAAAGGTTAAGGACCCCATCACATGTACTTGAGTTATCCTAAATAAGCGTTTGCATTTAAATAAAATCATTGTTTTCCAAATTAATTGATGATAGCATTCTTTAATAATATCGAACCTGAGTAAATTGAGAAAGTTTTACCAAATTTATATTTAATCCTTTTCATCCCCAACTGAGCTAGCCTGGGAAGGAAAAGTACGAAAAGGTAGGTCCAAGCGTACTACCAAGATTGATAAATTATCGAACCTGTTAACCACGAACCTGAAGAGTTTTATCAACATGTTTGTAACTTCCGTTACAAAAGTAAGAGTCTCAGTGCTAAATGATCCAAGCGTTTCCACACTCACAGCCACAAAGTGATGACCTTGATCAATAATCTGTTTATATGTCCTCCTTTTCCTATTGACTGCATCATTCGCAGAGGCACCGGCATTACGAGAACAAGCTGCAATATTAGAATGGGCCATAGTATCTGAACAAGTGGCGTCCCACACGAGATGTTTTCCATTTATCCACGGTATCTCAGTAATTCCATCAGGTCTCTTCCCGTCAGAGCGGTTCAGTCCATTAGGTTCAAGTCTAGAAGGAATATGTGCGGCCGACAGAGCTTGACGTATTATCATATTAAGTTCCCTGTGTCTTGAAGATCGACCAGCGCTAAATTCACAAGAAAGACCATGTGTTCCACTTCTGTCAACCAACTCACCACATCTACATTTGTGGGGCAAACATATATCTAGTCCTAATCTTAAAGCAATTGCAATCTGAAAACAGTTATCTTCCATTTGAGTTCCTAGATTCGAGCTAGGAATACTGTTTAACCATGCTCCTGAAGATGGAAACTGAGCTGCTAAAAAACGAGCCTTGTCTTTATCTGATGAAGGCTTAATATTGTTAATGATCCTCAAAATGTTAATTTCATCCCAACATCTCTGGAAATTAGGTTGTAAAGGGCTTGCGGGACCATTTAGATCACACCATACGCTATAGCAAGAAACAAATCCGCTAATTGAAGTAACACCCTCCGATTGGTTTGACATTATAGAGGATACCAAGTCCAATGTAGCGTGAATTGAAGAGAGAAACGCCGGCAAGTATAAGTCAAAAATCTTTCTGATTCCTATTCCACCGAATCTGACTGGTAATGAAGATAGTTGAGACTGAACTGGGTCCGAAAACCTTAAGTTTAATATAGAGATCAGTCCATTATGAATCATACTGTCCAATGATAAGATGATATCCTCAAAACCAAAGAGAGGGGTAGACCTAAGTAAATACGTCAGTTTCGGTATTCCAATGCAATTCTTCAACAAAAAGAATGCGGAGTGACGACTAAGTAACTGAAGATTAGTAATCAATCTTTGTAAATCCTTTGCCTTCTTCTCAAATATCTGTCTTGTAGCAGACTCAATTATTGGTGCGCCAAGAAGTGATAGGTCACTCTCAACAACTGAAATTCCTGGAGCAACACTATTAAAGGCCTCAAGGACTTCCAAATCAAGTTCTCCACAAAAGAATAATTCGCATTTTTCTGTGTTTATCTCAAGACCAATTTTTCTACATTCATTGATAACAGTTGTAAAGTCCTCTAATACAGTTTGATAGTTTCCGGCCAAACAACCGTCATCAAGATACCAAACATTCAACTCCGAACTTAATGAGCTGACAACACGCTGAATTCCCAAACAGAAAAGAAAAGGACCACCGGGATCGCCTTGTTGTATACCGCTTTCTGATAAAATAGTCTCTTTTCCAAACATAAGAAATGACTTTATACAGTAGCATTGGGAAAAGAACTTCAATGACACGGGAGCATGGACCTTGATTTCCTCCAAAAAATGGCTCCTATTAATTGTGTTGAAGGCATTGCGAAAGTCAATTTTGAGAAAAACTTTATCTGTATTCATATTTCTAGTGCAAAACGTCCTGGCTGCGTGTACTGCTGCCTCGCATCCGCCTTTTGTCGCAAATCCTAGTTGATGAGGTCTAAAGTATTCACCAAGAGGATCTCTGAATTCCTTGCAAACCAATTTAGCGGCCATTCTTCGAAATATGGATCCCACCGCTATTGGACGGATTCCTCCGTCTTTCTTAATAAGAGCACACAGAGTCGCTCCATAAAGTAATGGAGCAATTGCCCTATTAACTTCACCAGAAAGTAGCATATTCGTAAACTTCATGAGGACTGAGAGAAGTCGTACTCCCGAAGCTCCCGATTCTCTTGACGTCAAGTCCTTCAAATGACTAGCCCTAATACCATCTAATCCTCCTGCGGTCCAATTATCAAAACTAGAGAGAGAGTTCATAACATCATCAAGAGACACTTGAAAAGAAGGGACATCATCAAAATCTGAAGTGGGGCAAAAGGATTGAGCCACAGGATGCTTCTTCTTAAGAAGGTTCAGTGTCTCCTTATCATGTTTTGCAATCTTTTTCAGATGACGAAAGTAAAGTTATGGCACCTTTTACATCACCTGTATTAAGTTTGGACTCAACTCTTTCACGAATTCCAGTTCCTCCACTACCATAATATTTCTTATCAGCTATGTTATCGTGTTCACAATTTCTCTTAAGAATTGCTGCAATACTTTCTTTAGATTTCTTCTTTGGAAGCTTCAAATAAGTATATGCAAAAAGAAATAGACCCTTCCAAGACTTAAAGTCGTTCTTTTTTGTGCATTCCTCCAAAATAAGGGCAAACCGAAGCGCTAAACAGTTTCTTGCACTTTTCGGAATCCTTTTGACAACTCTTACTGATGTTCTTAACTCCCCTAGTTGACTTGCAAGGTCACGAACGAAAGCTTCCAAATTATCCTCCTGATATATGAAATGATTGGGGTGGATCCTTCCCATATGTATTTTAAGTCCACGTAAACCCTTGAGGTCATCCCTTCCACAAATAGGACAAATTGTGACTACCTTATCCTCAGATAGAGAAGGCGTGAGGTTGTGACTTCTTGATAATATTTCATCCGCCATGAAAACGTCTCAGTATTAAATAACTATTTAATAATAATACCGATATGTAAAATTGACATTGACAACTGTTCGTTTACTTAAAAAATCAATAATAAAGTTCGATCCACAAGAGTTGGCGTTCACGTCATAGGTTTCCGAATGAATGCACGACATTCCTTTTAAACAATCATTAAAGCTTAATACATGTTTGTGATAAAGATGGCAATACAGTTTGCATGTGTTTTAAGCAAAGACATGCATATAGGTGATCGCCAGTGAAAATAAGAGAGAAGTGAGTATGTCCGTATGTCCAACAGCTGACTTCAGTCAACGCTTCAACTTATAATTGTACGGATTCTGATTTGACTTCTATCTGTCAATGTCAAATTTATTAATCATTTATAATCTCATCGAGTCCAATCGCAGCAGACGTTAATATTTTGATTGCACTATTCCGCATTTAGCTTTACCAAGCTGGTAACAAAGACGTTGCTGGTAAGCTCTAACCAATATTTTAAGATACATTTCATACATAATGGATTAATTAAGCACGTAAAACATTACTACTACAATTTTAAAGTAGTACAAGCAACTACCTGTGGGTAATTAAAGTATTAATTGCAACACTGCCTTGTTACGATTTGGCAGATTTCATTCCTGATGTCATTATTTCTTAAATATGTAAAAGACGCTCAATTGACTTCAAATTTTAATCTTAATACATACAATTACAAGTAGTGACGTGCACGCCAACTCTCCTGGATACAATTATATTTACAAATGAGCCTAATTCTCATTTATACATTAATAATCTTAATAACAACGGTTTCACTCAATTTATCAAAGTTGTTATTGCTGTAAATGTAGAGAATGTGGGTCAAAAACAGTCTTTCATTTGATTCCGGCTGAAACGCACCTACGTTAGTGTTAGTATGATTTCATAATGATTATAAGCTTAATTCTTTTGTTCGGTACGTACACTGTTGGTGCAAGAGATGGAATGTTAGTAGAAAATTACCACACCTCTACCAAACTGAGTCAGTGCATTACCAGTTTAGAGAAAAAGTTATTTTCCAAAAGCTTTGTAATTTACATTGTTGAAGAATGAAGATGAGTATGAGTTTGAATTTTTACCAAAAAATTCAACAATTCCTCGCATGCTGTTAAACACCAACGTATCTGTTATCGAACCATCTCCAGATGGAAACAATTTTGTAATGTTTGCAAATGATGAGTCATCACTTTTACACTTGGTGGATTATTTAAAAAATGCTTCAGTTTGGAATGAAAATAAATCTTCAGTAGGGAAATTCTTAATAGTGATGTTATCGGGAAATGCACTCAAAGTGTTTCAAGTTTTGTGGAAATATAACATAATTAACATTGTAATCGTTGCTAACAAAAATGGAGCTTGGAAAGTGTTTTCAAGTAATCCCTTTTATGAAGAAAACATGTGTGGAACTGCGATTAAGAAGTATCTCATCAACAATTGTTCCTCAAATTTAAATGTCGCCTTTGCAAAACCTACGTGCAAGATTCAAGACTGCACATTCTCTATAACTAGACCACATGGGATTGGGTCTTTTGACTGGTATATTACAAAAGCATTTTGTTTGTTATAACGCGTTTAAAAAATGGTAAAGCTTTTGAAAAATGCACTAAAAAAATAGAAGCAAGTAAAAGTATAGCGTTTTTCGCATATCAAAATCTAAAGGTTTCAGGCAACGGGTTAAACCTTAGCAACGAATTTTACAATGAGTATTTTGTATGGGTGTCTCCTGTAGAGAAGAATGCATTCACATTAGATGTCATTTTATCATCATTTCAACGAGAAGTGTGGATTATGATAACTCTTGGATTAATTATTACATCATTAACATGGTGGGCTGTTCTGAAGGTTGACAAGTCAACTGAATGTAATACCCTCTGTTACGCTTCTATAAATGTTATTTGTTTAACTTTGTGCGGCTGTATTCGCAGAATACCGATACGAACCCCGTTACGTGTCATTTTCTTGTTATATTTGTTTTATGTCATAATTATTCAAACAGCTTTTAAAGCAAATCTTGGATCTGCTATAGTCTCTAACACAGACAACAATAGAATCGAAAGTGTCGAAGATGTTATCAACTCCAAATTACCCATTTGCATTTGTGATAAATATGTAACAGCGTTTTTTCGTAACAATGTATCTGATAATGAAGTTTATCATAAAATAAGGGACAAAATTAAAGTTATAAAGTGTTATGCATCGGAATTTCAACTTAAAAACCGCATCTATTTAATGACTATTACCGACTTTAATCTATTCGCCAGCACAGAATGGGATGCGAGCTTGGTAAAGGAGGATAAATATACCAGAAGCTCATCACTGCATCTTCGTTTAGAAAAACCACACTTTATCATGTCAACAATAAATGATTTGATTACAAGATGGAAAGAATCCGGCCTTTTTGATTACGAGTTGAAAAAAATTCTGAACAACATTAAGAGAGACGAAGATACCGAACCTATTCCGCTAACATTACAACACGTTTCTGGAGTGTTTGCCATTTGGGCCTTCGGTATGGTGATCGCAATTCTCGCTTTCATTTCAGAGCTTAATGTCCACAAGTATCGTTCTTAAGCACTATACGAACACTACACCGCCATTTGTGTTTTATTGTGTGTATTTCATTGTACGAATTACCACTTAGATCATTTAAAAGCACTATGAATAATTATAAATTCTAATTACTTATTGGCGTGAAAATGGTACACAATGCTTGGTATTTTTTAATAAATTGACTTGTACATTTCTTTAAAAAAGATGCAATAAAGCTACATTTTATCACAATACTTTTATTAAAATATCTACCTATTTCGAAAATAATGTCACAGATAACCACTCTATATTATTATCAATCTGTAACATCGACTTTATCGAGTTTATAAGGCACACGATTAGAGTAGACTTCTTACCCATGAATAACTCTCCTGGGATCTCTGGGTAATTCGGAAGTTATAAACAAATGGTCGCACTGACCACCTAAACTCCATTGTGCAATCATAACAGAGGCAAAGTGTAATGATGAGAACGACTTATAGCATGAGTAGAAGCAAGGCCAGCGTTTTTTATATAAACCAGGTTTTGGGTGTTATTTGCAGATTTCTTATGAAAGAGCTTTCACACAAAGGTTGTGCCCTGTTCCTTATTTAAACTGGGTGGAATTATAAAAAAAATACAACCCATGTTGAAATTGCTTAAAAGATCATGTTCATTTGTTCATAATGTATAAACCCAGCAGTCGTTGCAACTAAGAGAGCTGGGTCGGTAAAGGTTTGTCTCTAGACGCCAAATATTTGAAGAAACTAGATAGGAACCCTCCAATGATTGTAAAAGAGCTGTTACAAAAATTTAACGGTGTGATTGATTTCACGATTGGATATTCGTTTTGTAAACAATTTTGAAATCACAATTTAAAATCATCTATAGTAATTAGTAATTTAGTCAAGAGACGAAAAATTATTCCAAGTTAAAAAATATACATTTACCAAAATTAGATGATTTAAAAGCACTGTGAATTGTAAATTCTAATTATAGAGGTGACAATTTTACACAATTCTTTGAATTTTTTAATAAATCGACTTGTAGGTAGGTACATTTCTTTAAAAAAGATACATTAAAGTTGCACTTTCGTACAATAAATTGTTTAACTCCATTTACTTTCATTAAAATACCTATTTCGAAAATAGTTCTGGATTCTGGATTCTGGATTACGATGGGAGGGTGGTCAAAAGTCCACGCGCACTTAGGCCACCTATTCGGGCCCTTTGTGCTGCCTCCCTGATTAGAGTCGTTCGACCCCGCAGCATCACTCAAGCCATCCCACACGTGAGATAAACCTGAGGATGCTGGACGGGGAAGCGGCTCTAATCTTAGCCATGTCCGGCCAGGAATCCCCCAACATGGATCGTCTTAATTCGACAAGTACGGGACACTCACAAAGTATGTGTTGCGCCGTCTCATCTTCTGTGTAGCATCCTCTGCAGGATGGTGATTCAACCAAGCCCATGCGGTGCATGTGCTTGTTAAGTTTACAGTGCCCAGAAAGTATGCCCACAAGTAGCCGCAGGTTCTTTCTGGATAGCCCTGTGCAAAAACGCGCCAGGCTACGAGATGGTCCTCTGAAGGCCTCTCTCGCGTGACGGCATTCTGACATCAAGTTCCACCTAACCCTATGCTGGGCTTGGGTGTCTTGAGTTATTAGGTTGTTTACAGTTGATACTGTAAGTGGAAGAGCCGGCTCTGGACCATAAAACAGTTGTTTTGAGGCCAGTCGGGCTAACTTATCGGCTTTTTCATTGCCTGTTGTTCCAGCATGCCCTTTAACCCATACCAGTTCAAGGGTATTGCTGTTTGTCAGTTGCTCCAGTATTTGGTGACACTCGGAAACCAGCCTGGAGGTGATTTTGTGTTGACCTAGTGCCTGCAGAGCGGCTCTGCTGTCACTGGAAATTCTAATGCTTTTATTCTTTATGCTGTGCATAAGAATTATTCTTGCACTAAGCGTTATTCCTGCTAGTTCTGCCTGAAAGACAGTCGAAATTTTGCCTAGTGGTTGGCTGATATGGAGGTTCAGTTCTTTGGAATAAATTCCGGTGCCTGTTCCTTCCATTGTTTTAGATCCGTCCGTGAAGATGGATATGTCTGGTTGGGATGCCGCTTCCGCATCAAAAAAGATGCGGTAGTTTTTCCCTAGTATAAATCGAGGGATGAGTGAGTCAGATCGTCCTTCTAGTATAGACAGTCGCTTGACTGCCTCACCCAGAATTCGAGAGTGTCCCACCTCAGTACCTCTGCTGTTCAACAACCCTTTATTTTTCAGACGCAAGGCTGCCACCGTGGCCTGCTCTCTCACGTGGAGATCCAGTGGAGGCAGACCCAGGAGGGCTTCCATGACGGCTGTGGGGGTCGTTCGCATTGCGCCCGTGCACGAAAGGCACGCTAGTCTTTGCACATGGTTATAAGTGCTATGGTTGTGGAGAGTCTGGTTCTAGGCCACCAGACAATTGCTCCGTAACAAAACATAGGTCTAATCACAGCGGTGTACAGCCACAGGACAGCCTTTGGGGATGGACCCCAAAGTCTTCCCATTGCGCGGCGACATTGCCAGAAGGCCCTATTTGTTTTCTCCGCTTTAAGCTGGATGTGTTTGCTCCAGTTCAGTTTTTTGTCAAGTGTAATACCTAGATACTTCACTGACTCTGAAAAGTGGAGGTGTTTT
Organism: Pyrocoelia pectoralis; assembly: GCA_036250285.1. Lineage (NCBI taxonomy): Eukaryota > Metazoa > Arthropoda > Insecta > Coleoptera > Lampyridae > Pyrocoelia > Pyrocoelia pectoralis. Next base: position 12,269,445 of record CM070081.1, read on the forward strand.
TGGAAGAGTAGAGGAGCTCGAAGGCCCTGAGTCTTCCTTTTCCTTGTGAATAGAACTAGCTCCGTTTTTGTCGGGTTTATGGACAGGGAGTGTTCCTTACACCATTCTTCGGTTACTCTGAGGGCTGCTTGCATAAGACTGCACAGAGTAGCCTCAAACTTGCCGGTTATTAGGATAGATAGATCATCCGCATAGCCCAGCGTATAGTAGCCGCTGTCGTTGAGACGACAGAGCAGGCTGTTTACAGTTAAGTTCCACAGAAGTGGTGACAGCACCCCACCTTGGGGGCATCCTCTCACTACTGTGCACCTCACCGTTATGTCGCCTACGCTGATGTGCACTGCTCTGAATTTCAGTAGCTGCACAATCCAGCTTCGTACGACCTCAGTTACGCCATGGTGGCGTAGTGCAGCTTCAATTGTTTCGAAGGTTGTTTTGTCAAACGCCCCTTCTATGTCTATGAATGCTCCCAGGGTGGACTCTTTATAGTCCAGCGATCTCTCGATCCTCCCCACGACGGAATGTAGGGCTGATTCTGTGGATCTTCCTGGAGAGTATGCATGTTGATTAGGGTGAAGCGGGACACGTGCAAGCGCTGTATCCCTTATATGTCTGTCGCACAATCTTTCAAGTGTCTTAAGGAGAAAAGACATTAGACTCATTGGACGATATGATTTAGGTGTGGAGGAATCACCTTTTCCAGGTTTGGGGATAAAAACAATTTTTATCTCCCTCCATTGTTTTGGTATGTATCTAAAGGCGATACAGCCCGTATAAATTCTCACCAGGTGGACAACAATAACATCCAGTCCCCACTGTAGGAGAGCCGGTATTATGCCGTCCAATCCTGGTGATTTGTGTGCTGAGAACGTCTTTACCGCTCAGGTGACCCTTGCCACATCCACTATCTGATCAGCAGTCGCCCAATCATCCCTCGTGGGGGTGAGGGGGACCGCCTCTGGCCAGATAGGGTGTGGTATGATGGCAGCTCCAGGAAAGTGAACGTCTCTTAGCACCTTAGCTATCTCGGAGAGGTTGTCCGTATAGGAACCATCCTCTCTTCTGAGGCTAGCTGGGTTGTAATATGGATCTTTTGTTAGGATTTTGTTTAGGCGCGATGCAGAGGAGGTGGATTCTATGGAGCCGCAAAAACTCCTCCATGCCTCTCTCTGACGCCTTCTAATATCCTTCTTGTATAGCCTTAGGTTTGCCTTGTAGGCCTCCCAGTCGGCTGTGGCTTTGGTCTTCCTTGCCTTATTGAACAGTTTGCCCAACCGAGTTTTCTGCCTTTCGAGCGCCCTGCACTACCAGGGATGGTTGTAGGGTGTCTTAGCAGTTCTCAGAAGACATGCCTGTTCAAATGACTCTACAATAGAATCGGAAAGAAGATCCACTTCGTCCTGTATGTCGACAGGACTCGAGAGACGTCCCCCAGAAGGGTGCTCTCTAAGTTTTTCTCCAAGGAGATGTTTATAGAGGGGAATATCCGTTACCCTAGGGTTGCGATAACCCTTTTGGACGGCCCTCTTGCAGTTGATTTCAAAAGAAATCATTCTGTGGTCCGACATAGTCGCTTCAGAAGTGACTTGCCAGTTCGTAATGTGGTCAGAGATGCTCACTGAGGCCAGACTTATGTCAATCACAGTCTGGCTTCGGGTAGTTACGAACGTGGGTTCACTGCCCCGATTGAGTAGCTCTAGGTTAGTACTTGTCAGATATTCAAGTAACGTTTTACCCCTAGAGTTGACGTCAGTGCTCCCCCAAGTAGTATGGTGAGCATTTGAGTCACACCCTATAATGAGATGTTTGTTGTTTTTCACGCAGTGTTCTATCAGCTCCACCATCTCATTACTGGGAGGTAGATCGACAGAATCTCCTGGGAGATATATACAGGGTGACATTGAAAAAACTACAATGCATATTACCACGCGTTAGAGGGCTAAGAAATAATAAAAAAATTCCTATACACTAATGTCCGATCACCTTTTGTTGTTAAGATAGAGCATCTTGACTACGACATTATGGCACCTGTCAAATTAATATTGTAATAATTTATTCAAGTTTCTCGTGTTCCTGATTACGTTTTTGTTTGATTATTTTGCTTCTCGTTTTTTAAAATTGCTTTTAAAAATGGTTCTCTACACGTTTGAAGATTACAGAGACATGATTATGTGTTAAATTTAATTATTGTTTAGGTTGTACTGAGACGGCATCGAATTAATAAATTGTAACTTGTTTGAAGGGTTTAAATTATCCCATAAAAATCATGTTTTTTTATTCTTAATGTAAGACGACGTTTCGCTACTCAGGGGTAGCTTTATCGAGCCGTAATTGAAAATATAAATTAAAACACAAATAATATAAAATTTTACACCACACGATAATTTTCAATTACGACTCGATAAAGCTACCCCTGAGTAGCGAAACGTCGTCTTACATTAAGAATAAAAAAACATGATTTTTATGGCATAATTTAAACCCTTCAAACAAGTTACAATTTATTAATTATTGTTGTTCTTATGTCATGTTATGTTGCTGTTTTTAAAGCTCCTGCCGACTAAGTAGCGATTTTTTTTTGTTATACGATGTTGAAGAGCAATAAATTTTCGAATAAAAAATGTTAAAATAATTTTCAAAGCGACAAAAAAAAACAAAAACCTTTACGATCCTATATCTTAAAAACAAAAGGCGATCGGACATTAGTGTATAGGAATTTTTTTATTATTTCATGGCCCTCTATCGCGTGGTAATATGCATTGTAGTTTTTTCAATGTCACCCTGTAGAAGCAATAACTAGTTCAGCCCTACCCTGTATGTCACAACTTACCTGTATAGCCGTTATATCACGACCACACAGGTGTGGAAGTAGGAGAGCCTTAATGTGGCTAGGAACATATATGCATGTCCTAGGTTTTTCTTGCCGTTTATCAACATAAACGGTTCCTTTTGTGCCCCCTAGACCGGAAACCCTTGATTTAACAATCCAAGGCTCTTGAATGAGGGCAATGTCCTGCTTTACCGCCAGGTGCCTGCTTAAAGTGGCAGCAGCCGCCCGACAGTGTTGCAGGTTTGTTTGTACAAAATATTCTTTCATACTCATGTATGTAGACATAATTGTCTTTTATTTATTTGACGGCGTCGTTGGAATCAGTCTCCAACAACGCCTCGATGTTTGCGAACTCCTCCCAGTTCGAAAACGGACCGGGTGAGTTGCTAACACTCGAGCAAGCACTAGCCACAGGTTGCCTTCGCAGCCTGGGTGGTGATGCTACTGTAGCTTCCGGCAGTTGCTCCTGTGGCAGCTGCGGGTGCTGTGGTTGTGGTGGCTGACTGACGTACTCGCCACCTCGGGCTTCGCGGGGTTACCAACCTTCACCTTTAGAGTGGAAAACCCGTAGCCGAGCCTTCCTCCCCTGGCGATTAGGTTGGTCTGGTCCATCTCCTCAATGCCGAAAACTACCAGCCTCCCTTGAGACTGGTCCTTCACGGCTGTGTGGAAGACACACCAGCTGCCCACTCTTGCCCAGGAATTCTGCGTCTCCAGGCGCTGCCTGACTACCACCAAGTCCTCAGGTTCCCCCGGGACCCAAATGGCAGTCCTGCAAAGCCTAGGAAGGCAGTCTTCCTGTACTACCTTTAGGTGTGCAGCCTCCCACAGTGGTGGGAGGTTGCCAACCGCCTTCTTTAACCACTCAAGGGAATGGTTGTTATCACACGAGATTCTCAGAATCTCGCCCGAGTACCTCCATCCCCTAAAAGTGGGTGCTAGGGTAGCGCCTGTTAAGGCGAATAAATGCTGGTCAAGAACCTTGGCCAGGTGGCTCTGTACCATACCCGCCTGGTTAGCTGTTAGCTTACCCAGTGGGTTGTTAGAGTCAATTATTGCTACTCTGAGTTGCCTTTCGACAGCTTGCTTGTAGCTAAGATTGCGGGGTGGTTCGAAAATAGTGCCGCTCTATATTTTTATCAATCAGTCTGTACTGTTAATCTGTGGATTGAATTAGAAAAAAAGTACAAGCCATAATGAAATTGATTAAAAGATCATACTCGGAATTTATATACCGAAGTTGTCGTTGCAACAAAGCAAGTAAAGGTTTGTCTAAAGGCCAGGTATTTGAACAAACTAGATAGGAACACTCCATTCATTGTAGAGGAGTTGTTACAAAAATTTAGCGGAGCTATTGATTTGACTATTATTTGATATTCGTTTTTTTTTGAAACCGCAATTTAAAATCTTCTAATTAGTATTTTAGTCAAAGAGAATTTTAGACTTCCAAAATTCCTTCTAAAAAGAGATGCCGATCTTAACGAAGAATTCAATTGCAGCAGCTACATACAGTGTGTCCCCGGATAGGTGAAACGACTCTTGTGAAAGATAAAAAATTTTCGATATAAAATTTCATTGTTTGGGGTTCAGCCCTGCTTAGTTAAAGACTAATTTCTGGCATAATTTTAGTTTTCTAAAATCATGTATGCCTTGGATATTTTCAAAAATCTGATTTTTTGTTCTAGTAAACTGCCTTTGTTAGTGAAGATATAACAAAATTTGATTAACAAAAGTTGTTTAGAATCATGAAAGAGTCCTACTTCTAGAATTTCAAGCGTTGATGTTTTGGCAATTTACAATAATTTTTATCTGATAGTTTAATATTGTTTATCCCCGGATAGGTGATATGACTCTTGTAAAAGCGATAAAATTCTAAATAAACAAAATAAATAAAAGAATTTCTTTAACAACAGTCATATCACCTATCCGGGGATAAACAATATTAAACTATCAGATAAAAATTATTGTAAATTGCCAAAACATCAACGTTGGTGTAGGTGCTTGAAATTCTAGAAGTAGGACTCTTTCATGATTCTAAACAACTTTTGTTAATCAAATTTTGTTATATCTTCACTAACAAAGGTAGTTTACTAGAACCAAAAATCAGATTTTTGAAAAGATCCAAGGCATACATGATTTTAGAAAACTAAAATTATGTCAGAAATTAGTCTTTAACTAAGCAGGGCTGAACCCCAAACAATGAAATTTTATATCGAAAATTTTTTATCTTTCACAAGAGTCGTTTCACCTATCCGGTGACACACTGTATAAACGATGTGTTTTATTCGGGAACAGTCAACTTAAAAATCCGATAAAAATGTCTAAATACATATTGTTAGGATAAACGCCATGAGCGATAGCCTGTTTTTGACGTCACCCGATAGCCGCTATAAAACAGACGTTCCGTGAGCGGTTGGGGGTTGGTTTTTGTTTTTGCTTTTTGACAGTGACGGCTGGTAATATTTTTTTTGTGTTTTTCAACTATGAAATGAACGGTTGTTGAGTATTGCTTTTCTCTGATGGTAATTGTTTTAATATTGCTACGTCTGATTCCTAAAATCAGAAGTGGGATTGGCCTGTGCCCATTTGGATTTACTTCTAAAAGAATAAAGCACCCGTTGATTCGATATTCGTCATCCGAATGTGGTGTGATGATGTGGAGTGTGCCAGGTTAGTGAATAACAATTGGTGTTTATCGCACGCCGCTAATTGCCTTGAAGGAGATGCTAGGACCTGGTTAAACGAGTGGACAACCAATGACCGCTCATGGTCTAACTTTTCGAGGGAATTTAAATCCCTTTGTCCACATAAGCTCGATTACGCTAATATTCTTTTTCAGACTATTAATACAACGTCAGATAAATTTTTAACCTATGCTGAGTATGTTCGCCGTTCATTGTTACGATTACGCATTGTTAAGGGTTTAAGCGACGAACTAATGGTTCAGATAGTGGTTAATAAACGATGCACATTGCACAAGTCTGTGCAGCGCAGCGGCTGCAAATGCTGATCTTACCACTGAAAATTTAGTTTCCTTTTTAGCTATCTATGAAAAACCTAGTCGCAAAATAGATAATGGCGGTTTGCCTGGTAATAATTTTACAAAGAAACGACATATGGGTCGTTCCGAAAATAAATGTTTTACCTGGAATCAGACTGGACATAAAAGTTTCAGTTGTCCTAAAAAGCGCAAATTTACAGATGGTAACCTATTGATGGCAGTTCAATTCATAAAATAGGGTTTGTCACGCCTGAGGGGCATTACGAAGAATAATTAACAAAACACTTGCAAAATTTATCGAATCCGGGAGCGTGCTAGTGTATATTGATGACGTACTCCTTATGAGCAGGACAATCAGCGAAGGTATCGAATTATTGCGTGAGGACACAAGCTGGGTTTTCAATAAATATTCGAAAGTGCTCCTTTCGCACTACTGAAGTGGAGTACCTGGGCTGAGTTATAAACCATGGTCAGGTTAGACCGAGCGCTCGAAAAATTTAGGCCTTAATAAACGCAAGCGGCAGCGCAGTATATGGTACCGTGGAAGGGAGAATGGTGTCCCGAAAGTTGTGCAGCTTTCTTTGATAGTGAGTAAAATACCGTTTGTTTTAAGTTGCAGATACACAGTGTGCATGAGGACGTGCTTGAGAGGAACAGCTTGTCTTATGTGGTTACATTAGTAATAACCACACGGAAGTGCACACAATAATCGGCATTTTGTAAATGGGATACACTTCTCGTAAGCCTCACAGACACAGTGAACGTGTATTGGGCGTTAGCCTTGCAGACACAGTTAATGTGTATTGGGCGTTAGCCTTGCAGACACAGTTAATGTGTATTGGGCGTTAGCCTTGCAGACACAGTTAATGTGTATTGGGTCTTAGCCTTGCAGACACAGTTAATGTGTATTTGGTGTTAGCCTTGCAGACACGGTTAATGTGTATTGGGCGTTAGCATTGCAGACACAGTTAATGTGTATTGGGTGTTAGCCTTACAGACACAGTTAATGTGTATTGGGCGTTAGCCTGGCAGACACAGTTAATGTGTATTGGGCATTAGCCTACCCGACATGCTGGTAGTGTATGAGATGGTTCTGGTGTTATTTAATGTTGTACGAGATAAGGAATGTCAGGGCAGATGTAAACATTTGATGAAATATGTCATGATGATGAATGACTAGAACTACAACTGGAATAGCCAGTGTGCTTTACTGAAGTAACGATGGTAGATGTGCCCGAGGACGGCGCACGGTCAGGAGAGGCCGTGTTAGGATAAACGCCATGAGCGATAGCCTGTTTTTGACGTCACCCGATAGCCGCTATAAAACAGACGTTCCGTGAGCGGTTGGGGGTTGGTTTTTGTTTTTGCTTTTTGACAGTGACGGCTGGTAATATTTTTTTTGTGTTTTTCAACTATGAAATGAACGGTTGTTGAGTATTGCTTTTCTCTGATGGTAATTGTTTTAATATTGCTACGTCTGATTCCTAAAAATATATACATGGTAGTTAGGCAACCTTTGCTTTACACAACATACTTATAGAAAATCAATAATATTAATTAATTTTTATAACAAATGTACGACTTATTTACTTTTCGGTTCGTGGTTATAATTTTGTACAATTTGTTAGGAATTTTCGCATTTTGATCGGTATCGATTTAAAAAAAGTCGAACAAACGCACAGATTCTGATGTTATGCCAAGTGAAGTCTTTTTGTACGTTAGTGTCAGCGTGTGTTACTTCCCGAGTACGAAGTAAAAGGGAAGTATTGTATTAAAAAAATTGACCTATGGACATTTTCAACGAACTTCGTTCGTTACTGAAATCAATATTTCGTCCGTGCGTCCGTGCGTTGCAAGAGATGCGTATTGTCTACAACCGAGTTAAGATATGGATCTTATGTGAAATTTTATGCTGATTCCAGATCCGGTCCCAATTTTTCGATATCTCAAGTACTTTTCGAGATATTCAACTTTAAAAGTCGAAATTTCGAAATTATCATATACTCTTCTGAAGTCGCATTTTTTTTCAATTGTTTCCTATTATATTATTTTGTACATCCTAGGAATTGTCATTCTCACCCCAAGAATTATTATTTTTACCCCAAGAATTATTTTTTCTACCTTACCTTTTTAATTATTTTGGTCCCAAGATTTTTGTTCCCAAGAATTATTATATTAGCCCCCAAAATTATTAATTTAGCCCACATAATTATTCTTTTAGCCCCAAGATTTTTTTTATTTTACCCCAACATTTTATTTACTTATCTACTTATAGAAGGATTTGAAACTAAAAAAAAATGTCACCCTAAACCTATATTGTCACTCAGGCGTTTAGGTTAGAGGTAGGTTTAGTATATTTTTTTCAATTGAATACATTGAATAAAATCTTGGGGCCAAAAGAATGATTCTGTGAGTTAAAATAATAATTTTGGGGGCTAATATAATAATTCTTGGGATCAGAAATCTTGAGACCAAAATAATTAAAAAGCTAGGGTCGAAAAAATAATTCTTGGGGTAAAAATAATAATTCTTGGGCTCAGAGAGACAATTCTTGGGGCCGCGAAAATTACCACCCATTTGCAAATAATTAATTTTTTATACTTTCGTTACTGCGGTATTCGAAGTTCGTTCTGTAATCCGGGGATTTCAACTAGTTACATATGTTTGCGTTTCTGAATACGTAGATTCAAAAAATACGAAAAAAAATTCTGGCAAGTTGCCACCAGACTTCCCTCGTACCTATTAACACTTTTTTCAAAAAATATATATAGCACAATATATATAATTGCTGAATTCAGAAAAAATACTCTTAAACTACATAAAAAAACTGCAATTTTATCTTATAAAAAAATGAGTGTCGCCATTTTATCTTATACCGGAAGTGACCTCATCAAAGGTAATACCTATTAAGTAGCATTTTCGCCCTTGGTCCGAATGCAATCGATTGGCGAAAACCACATTTCGATCACTTTAATAGTTTCTGAGTAGAGCGTTGCAAGGAATGTGTACGGACAGACTACAGACTACATACTACAAATTTTTTTTTTTCTGTTCTTGAGATTGTTCGGTAAGCTAAAACTGACAGACGATGAAAAAATCTCATTGAAATCTTACTTAATTTACGAAAAATAGCACTTTTAGAATTTAGATAATTTGGAAAAACGCCATTTCCTAGCTAAGTGAAAATCACTCGGTATATCTGATAGGGGCTAAATAGGTTTTCAGACTAGCACAAATTATTGATGTAAAAAGTTTTTTTAAAAAATCAAAAATAAAAAAATCCATTTGGTGCCAACTTTTTTGGCGAGCACTAGTATACATATATACATATATCGGTACTCTAACTACTAGATATATTTTTATATTTGGATAACATATACACCGTGTCCAAGATAAGAATGCACAGCATGGGGATCTTGAAAACGGTAGAAGATACAGGGTGGCTTAAATTAGAAAAAAGTTGCGCTATTTAGAGTATGTTCACATGCTGGCCGCAAAAGTTCATTATTGTTTATCGTTTTCAAAATTCTCAAAAAAATGTGATTTTTTGGATTTTCGTTTCTTTTCATTTTTTTATTTATTTTAACTGATATTAAAAAACTACCGGCACCTTCTCATTGCCACTTTTTAAGCTCTACAAAATGGCGTGTTCAAATTTTTAATCCGACGTTTCGTATCCGAGAAACCATCATCAACTTTATTTTTTTATATGGCCTCAAACAAAGAGACACTCTGTATTCCGTAGCATTATTCATTACAAATTCAACGATGTATCACACATTATGGTTTTGAAGCCAAAAAATGGGAAAAACGTGAGTTATAAGGTTTTTTATGGAAACTTTATTTCTCAATAGTTCCGTCGTTTACGTTGTTGAAGATGACTATCAGTTTGAATTTTTCCCATGGTATTTATCAGTGCCTCACGTAATATTTGACACTCGCGAACCTTCCCCAACTGGAAGAAATATTATAATAATTGCAAATAATGAGTCATCACTTTTAGACACGCTCAAGTATTTAGAAAATGGCTACGTCGGAAATTATAATGATCCTCAATTTGGTCAATTCTTAATAGTGTTGTTGTCGGGCAACGCATTCGCCGTTTTTCAAACGTTGTGGAAGCGTAACATTGTTAATATTGTAATTGTTGCTCAAGAAAATGGAGCTTGGAAGGTGTTTTCAAGTCATCCCTGTTATCAAGAAAACATGTGTGGAACTGCGATTGAGAAGTATCTCATCAAAAATTGTTCCTCAAACATAGATGTCGCCTTTGCGAAACCTACGTGCAAGATTCGAGACTGCAGATTCTCTATAACGAGATCACAAGGGATTGGGGTTATTAACTGGCGTATCAGCAATGCATTTTATTTGTTTGTAACGCCTTTAAGTAGTGAAGTTTTTGAGAATTTGACATACATTTCATACCGTCACAAAACACAAGGAAGTAGTAGTGTAGCGTTTTTCGCATATCAAAACCTAAATGTTTCAGGCGACGTGCTAAAACTTAGCAACGAAATTTACAGTGAGTATTTTGTATGGGTGGCTCCTATAGAGAAGAATACATTCACATTAGATGTCATTTTATCATTATTTGAACGCAAAGTGTGGATTATGATAGCTCTTGGATTAATTATTACATCATTATCATGGTGGGCTGTTCTGAAGGTTGCCAAGTCAACTGAATGCGATACCCTGTCTTACGCTTCTATAAATGTCATTTGTTTAACTTTGTGCGGCTGCATTCGCAGAACTCCGATACGAACCCCGTTATGTGTCATTTTCTTGTTATATTTGTTTTATGTCATAATTATTCAAACAGCATTTAAAGCAAATCTTGGATCTGCTTTAGTGTCTAACACAGATAACAATAGAATCGAAAGTATCGAAGATGTTATCAATTCCAAATTGCCCATTTGCATGACTGATAAATTGAAATCAGCGTTTTTTCGTAATGATGTATTTCATGATGAAGTTTATCATAAAATAAGGAACAAGATTAAAATTGTACCGCCTGATTCGTCCGTATATAAATCTGAAAGCTGCATCTTTTTTTTGACTTTTACCGACTTTATTGTATTGGCCAGCAAAGAATGGGATGCAAGTTTTGTAAGAGAGAATGAATATACCAGAAGCTCATCACTGCATCTTCGTTTACAAAAACCACACTTTATGATGTCAACAGTAAATGATTTGATTACAAGATGGAAAGAATCCGGCCTTTTTGATTACGAATTGAAAAAAATTCTGAAACACACTAAGAAAGACGAAGGTACCGAACCTATTCCGCTAACATTACAACACGTTTCTGGAGTGTTTGCCATTTGGGCCTTCGGTATGGTGATCGCAACTGTCGCTTTCTTTTCAGAGCTTATTGTCCACAAGTATCGTTCTTAAGGATTATACACTACACTACACCACCATGTGGGTTTTATTGTGTGTATTTCATTGGTTGAATTATCACTTTATTAATGATCTAATTAAAAGCACTGTGAATTGTAAATTCTATTTGTAGACGTGAAAATTGTACACAATTCCTTGAATTTTCTACACCACCATGTAGGTTTTATTGTGTTGTATTTCATATTGTATAAATTACCACTTAGATCATTTAAAAACACTGTGAATATTGTAAATTCTAATTATAGACGTGCAAATTGTACAAAATGCCTTGTATTTTAATATTGACTTGTACCTACATTTGTTTAAAAAAGATTCAATAAAGTTTGGACTGTACCAATTTTATTGAAATAAAAAAAAATAAAAAAAAACTATTCGCTGCCCCCTCATGTCATTGTAATTCAACCTACTTCCATGTCACTTGGTATAATGAAAATTACGCTATTTTCGTTAAGAAGAATGCAATATTTATTCATAATTAAATTATTAAGGAATGCAATTAAAACGTAGCGAGCGCCCTCTAGGTTTGTCTAGACGCCAGGTATTTGAAAAAACTAGTTAGGTATATAGGATCAATTGTAAAAGAGCTGTTACAAAAATTTAGCACAGCGATTGATTTGACGATTGGATATTCGCTTTGTAAATAATTTTGAAACCACAATTTAAAAACATCTTTAGCCTAACACACAAAAAATTAGTGCAAAATTCAGAAATATACATTTCCAAAATTTCTTTTGGAAAGAGATGCCGTGCTTAACACAGATTTGAATTGAAGTAGCTATAAACGACGTATTTTATTCCAGGGACAGTCAAATTAAAAATCCGATACAATTGTCTAAATATACCACGTGTCCCAGATAACATTTCCAGCATGGGGATCTCCCTTATTATAAAAGATACAGATTTGGTTAAATTAGATTAATTACTCCTAAGGATTAGTGAAATTATAGGACACTCTCCAATTTCCAAATTTCCATGTATTTTAAGACTTATGGCAAGAAAAAAGAATGTCAAATTTATTTTTCTTGTTATATTAGACATATAAATTTTATTTGCACTTTCTTAAGATATTTTTTATGCAGAATTTAAATATCAATTTAATTATCTAATTTAACCAAATCTGTGTCTTTTATAATTAGCGAAATCCCCATACTGAAAATGTTATCTGGGACACGTGGTATACATGGTTGTTAAGCAACCTTTGCTTTACATATTATACAAAATCAATAATATCAATAAGCCTATTTTTATAACAAATGTACGACTTATTTATTTTTCGGTTCGAGATCATAATCTTGTACATTTTTTAAGGAATTTTGAGATTTTGACCAGTATGTATTTAAGAAGAAATCGACCAAACACAACGATTGTGTTGTTATGCCAAATGAAGCATTTGTGCGTTAGTCAGCGTGTATTTCTTATTTGGTCAGTTTTTTGTAGAATTAATAATTTATTTTTATTAATTGATCGTTATTGTCTAATATCTATTTCGGTCGTGATATACTGTTAAAACTACATTATGTTTTTGTTTAAATGTGGCGCCCTTCACCTGACATAAAAATTGAAATGCTCTGTTCCTTATTTAAAAAGGAGTGAAATAAAAAAGAAAATACAACTCATGGTTAAATTGATCACAAGATCATGCTCAAAATGTATATACTCATAGTAGTGGCTACTGAAAGAGATGGATCAGTAAAAATTTGTTTAGACGGCAGGCATTTGAAGAAACTAGATAGGAACCCTCCATTTATTATTGAAAAACTGTGATTGATTTGGCGATTGGATATTCGCTTCGTAAATAATTTTGAAACCACAATTTAAAAACATCTTTAGCCTACCTAACAGACGAAAAATTATTGCAAAATTCAGAAATATACATTTACAAAATCCCTTTTGGAAAGAGATGCCGTATTAAAAGAATTCAATTGAAGTAGCTATAAACGATTTAGTATTTTATTCAGGAACATTCAAATTAAAAAACCGATAAAAATGTCTAAATATAGGTACCTATACATGGTTGTTAAGCAACCTTTGCTTTACACAACATAGGTACCTATAGAAAATCAATAATAGATATTAATAGACATATTTTTATAACAAATCTACGACTTTTTTACTTTTCGATTCGAGGTTATAATTTTTACAATTTATAAGGAATTTTGACATTTTAACTGGTATGGATTTAAAAAGAAATGGACTAAACACACAGATTATGTTGTTATGCCAAGTGAATTAAGTTTTTGTACTTTAGTGTAAGTTTTTTTGTAAAATCAATCATTACTTTTTATTAATTGGTCGTTATTATCTATTGATATCTATTTCGGTCGTGGTATAGTTAATCTTTATAAAAACAAAAAGAGGAATTAGCAAGTAGATGTGGTCGTTTGATTTCTTCTTTTCTTTTGTCAACTGCTTCTGCTCAGATCAGATTGCTTGTTTTATTACACACTTTCTATTAACTTCACTTGAATAATTTCTTACTTTCTTGTTTTCTTTCTTGTATCAAACCTTTGGAGGCCTGAATCACCGGTCCTATAAGGACTAAAAGGCTGAAACCGGGCTAGATATTAGAATTTGGTGTACACTTGAATGTAAGAAGTAAATTTTGGTGGTGGTCACCAGGGCAAAACCCCAAATTTGGGCAAATTGAAGTCTACCATGCTGGTATAGGCAGCATGACTTAAATACTAAGTGTTAGCGTTTAATTTACAGTAATTAATTAATAAAATATTGTTAAGTGGACCAATGATATCGTCACAATAAAATGTAAAGCAATGAAATCTGGTATTATAATAACCTGCGTGAGTGAGATAGAGGTAGGACAGACCTTTGAATATATACGACGCTGTGGCGCGATCGGTAAAAGCACTGTCCTTCCAGTTGTAAATCTCACAGGAAAATGTTGAAATTTTTCGTAAGTTAAATATTTGAGAAAGCATTCGGGGGTGGTCTTATATACTAATAATAATAATTAATAATAAATTGAAAAAAAAATTTTTAATCAAGTTTTCTAATCTTACACACTTTCTCATGCACTAAAAAAGTATAAAATAAAATTAATCTTACATACTAAAAAGGATAAAATAATTTTTTCCATTTTTGTTTAACAATTTTACGAAGGAAAGTGTGTGTCCCTTAATGCAGATATAGTTGACTATAATATTGATATTATTATTTTGAATATGTACTCATAATAGGAAAGTAACAATGTATAATATCGGGCCGAATTAGTCATTGGCCACACACTTTCTTTCGTAAAACTGTTAAACAATATTATTTATTTCAATCAGCGAAAAAATTATTTTATCCTTTTTAGTATGTAAGATTAATTTTCTTTTATACTTTTTTAGTGCATGAGAAAGTGTGTAAGATTAGAAAACTTGTTGTTTAAAAAAATATTACTGCTCGCTTTATTCCAATAAAGCTCCTAGCAAGGTGTAACTGAAATCTTTACATCAAATGTAGATGAAATAGTACGTTTGCCGCGAGAATCGTCTTAAAAAACCCTGATGCCATTTACAATTAATTTGATCAAAACTTAGGTTATGGAGCCCCCTTAATATTTATTTTGTAGTAATTACAAGGTATTTAACTTTAATCTATCACAATTTGTTACCCTTGAAGGTGTTGAAACGCGTTGAATTATTTTTAAAATAATTACTTTGTTGTAATCTTAATGTATCTCATTTTTTTATTTCTTTCGACATAAGTTAACAATTACTATAGATGGCACCGTCAATTTGTGAATATTTCCCATGGTTTCCGAAACGTAGGGTTCTAATAAAATTTTGCACGAGTTGTAAAAGTTGAACGTAGAAATGTCCTTGGAAAAATTGCTAAAATCTAAAGAGGTTTCTTTGACAGCTTAGATACGGTTGTATTGAACAGTAATGGTGCAGAATTGTTGATAATGAACAAAGAGGAGGCAAATAAATTGGATGCGTGGGAGAGAAAAATGTTGAGGAATATCTATGGAGCAATCAAGGATAACGAAGAAAACTGGAGATGACGAACCAATAAAGAAATATTAGAAATCTATGGAAAACCAACAATAACACAGTCAGATGGTTAAAGCACATAATAAGGATGCAGCTCGAAAGAATCGTAAAAAAGTTGCTATTAACAGAAGGGGGAAGAGGAAAATAGACAGACCAAAGGAGAAATGGATAGAAGCAGTAATAGAAGATTTACAAGAGTCGGGAGTAGAAAGATGGAAAAAAAGTCCAAGTTAGAAAAGCATGGAAGAAGGATAGTGTTGCATAATAGAAACAAGTCTATAGGGCATAGAAGTAGAGGACCTTGCGCTGAAGAATATATGACTTTCGTAGATTTCAATTTGTTTCAGATGTACATTGTATGACTTTTTCCATGAAGAGATATTTATTTAAACCTATTTGGAATTTTTGCTGATGACCATTTCGTATTGATACATCTTGCATTTTATTGAGACTTCAAGTGGATAAGATGAGAGGACTCTGGTTACTGATACTTTCTACATTTTTTGCAGTAATAACTTTGAGTTGTAGATATGAATAGGTACAACAATTCTATTTTAGCCAAACACTTAATGTACCTAAATGATAATCTGAAAATGAACTAATACGTGTAAAATTACTTATTGTAGGTACCTAATTATTAATGCGTAGCAACGGGGTTTTATTAACTTTTCCATCAAGGGCACGTTTTCTAAATCTACTTGAACAAGAATTTCCTCTTTTGAGAAATTAGAGTTGACAAGACAATTTGGACATATATAGGTACCACTTGTTGCATGATTCCTAATTTTGTAAAAGTAATTAAATTTTCATTGTACATACTGAAGGGTAGAATTACAATTAATTATTTCGTACATGTTAGTTCATGGTGGAGTCAGAGGCTCAAAAAGGGGTAGTGGTTAAAATAATAAAACGACTTGAAACCTCCCCTTAGACAATGGTTTTAATAAATCCAAATTTAATGAAGCGAAAGATGAAGAGTTTATGTTTTTTTTTTTTATAACAGTAAGTACCCGAAAGTACTGAAAAGCCAGCCCCATCAACGGCAAAACTGACTGTTAATGACAATAAAAAGATTAATTAGGCATTCAACTCCTCGTTTTTGATTAACGTAGGCGAATCCTAAAAAATCCGACGGGAGCAATCACCTTGTTATTTAACCTTAAACTAAGGTGTGCAATGGGCAACAATTAAATTTGACTTGATTAAAATTATATGAAAGTGATTAACTAGCGACATGTTTCGAGGCCATCCGGTCTCATTCTCAAGCTTAATATAAGGAACTACATGAGTAAGATGATCCAAAAAAATGATAAGTCTACAAACGCAAAAATTAGAAATTAAGAAACATGTGGTTCAAATACACTCACCTGAAGGAGCAAAACAGTTACATTTTAAATAATTATAGATGAAACATGATGTAAAAATTAAAAGTAAAAAACTAATTAACGAAGGCCTGAAGAGCCCAACGCTAAAATTAACATCAATACTTAATAAACAACATAAAAATGTCTAACAGCCAATGGCCATCTTGTGAAGATAAGACAGCTTAATTTATAAACTATAGGTGGCGCAATGTACAAGTCAAATGGTAAAAAAAAAAAAATTTGAAAGTTAACAATCTACGAGGGGTGATCCAAAATTGAACAAATTAGTTGTTGATAAATTTGTAGCTAATTAAATCTGAGCTTAGATCAGTGATCTCATTTAACAAACTACTATTATTCTTGTGTTTAGCAATTTCCAAGGATTCTAGGACATTTAGGAGGAGAGATTTGTTACATAAATCAAGGATTCTATAATCAATGAGAGGATCAAAATTGTGACCGGAGGCCAATATGTGTTCAGCGAAAGTGGATTTATGGGAATGGTTGTTGGTTTTAATGGCTTTCAAGTGTTCCTTAAATCTCGTGGAGAAGGATCTACCAGTACGACCTATGTAAAAACCGTCACAAGTTTGACAGGATAATTGATAAATGCCCGATTTCTGTAATAAATTAATCGGGTCTTTATTGTGGACTAACATGGAGTTGAGGGTGTGAGTGGTTGAGAAGGAAATCCAAATGTTGTGGGCTTTGAAAATATTCTTAAGTTGATATGACAAGTTAGGGTAAAATGGGAGAGAGCGATAAATAAATTTGTCCTGAGGTGTTTTTTGAGATATGAGACTAGTAGGGTGGATGGATCTGATGATTTTTCTTAAGAGGGTATCAACCAAATTGCTGTTGTAGCCATTGTTTAAGGCGATATGACGTATAATGTTAAGTTCTTTATGAAAATTAACTGGCGACATGGGAATGACCACCATTATTCCGAGAAGGGCATTAAGGCCTGCCAATTTATGTGAAAAGGGGTGAATCGAGTCCATCGGAATAAGAGCATCCGTGGTAGTTGGTTTACGATAAATACTGTAATCTATATGAAAGTTTTTTCTAGTTAGGAGAATATCTAGAAACGGCAACTGGTTGTTGATTTCCTTTTCCACGGTAAACTTGATGTTCCGATGGATCTGATTCAGGTGGTTGAAAAAATGGTTGAGGGAAGTATCATCAGCTGTAGGAAGGCATATGATGTCGTCCACATATCTACCTCAAAACAAGATGTGATCAATGAAAAATTTATTATTAATGATGTAATTCTTCTCTAACTTGTTCATGAATATTTCAGCGAGGATAGGAGACAAGTTAGACCCCATTGCAAGGCCTTCAGATTGGGAATAAAAGCTATTATTGAACAAGAAAAAATTTTGTTGAACACTAAGGTTAAGTAACCGAAGAACACATTGAGCTTGAAGGTCCGACAAGTTGGATGAATGGAGGAAGTCCGAGACAATATTGACGCATTCAAGAGGTGGTATGCTAGGAAACAAGTTCGTCACGTCGAACGAAACCATTGAAAAGTCTTTAGGAAGAGTGATGGAATTAAGTTTAGTAGTAAGATCCAAAGAATTCTTGATGGCCAAATTTGGAGAAAGAGTAATATGGGTTTTAAGGAGATTGTTGAGCCACGATGTGAGTTTAGATGCAGGAGTGTTGAGAAAACTCACCACCGGACTGATGGAGACGTTTGATTTATGAATCTTTGGTAAACCGTAAAGTAACGGGGGTCCGGGATTCATAACCAGGATGGACTTATAATTTTTATCGTATCTTTAATAATTTCCTAGATATTTTTATCAAATTTGGCACACGCCCTCTAAGCATCAACAGCCATATTTTGATAAAAAATATTTTTTAATTTTTTAACCAGTGGCGTCCGTACAGGATGTGAACTGGATATTTTTGTAAAAATATTATGCACGCCACTGCTTTTTCTTAAAATAAAAATTATTTTTAAAATTCCCATTCATTTTAGGGTAAATTTGATTTTTTGACTTTTTTTCGTCCGACGAACGGTTTCCGATAAAAAAAAATAAAAAGCATTTAATGCGCATGCCGCTATGTGCCTATGATTTCTGAAACGGCTAGATACTTTGTTGTCAAGGAAATAATTGCAATGACAAAATAATTAATACTTAGAGGGCGTGTGCCAAATTTGATAAAAATATCTAGGAAATTATTAAAGATACGATAAAAAAACGATTTTTTTCTTAAAACTTTAACACCTTGTAGCTCAAAAGTTAAGAGGTTTAGGACATAGGTTTATTTGAACTTTTCTTCCTAAAATCACATAAGGATTCACACCCTTAAGGATCGATCAGCATCTTATTCTGAAACACCCTGTATAATCTAATTTGTTAAGAATTACCATGCAATTGCCTTTGTCGGCTTTTGTACACATAATGGTCGACTTAGATCCATTAAACAATTTTGATACTTTTTTAAATTTAGAAATTTCACCAAAATGACCTTGCATAACTTTAGAGTTAAAAGATTGATTAATCTGAAAAACGTTTAGTGACTTATAGATTTCAGCTTTCAAGATATCTTGAGGAACTGAATGATCAAGAGAACTGATGATAGCATCACAAGAAGTAGAAATTTCTTGGATAATGGCCTTATTCGAAACGTTAGTGTAGGGACTATATTTCAGGCCCTTGTTTAATAGATCTAAGTCAGTATCAATAAAGGATGATGCACACTTTTAACGAGGTTTCCAAAAATGACGGAATTTGATAAAATTTTAGTATATTGTAGATATCGACTTTCTGACCAAAAAGTCTCATGGGCCCAAAGCGATCCTATGACTGGTTTCCGAGATACAGTGGCGGGTATGGGGTATCTTGAAAAACAAGAATTAAATTATAAATACCATAAAAGGTTGATATTTTCTTTAAAAAAGTAATACAAGTAATTTAATTTGATCTTGGGCGGCTGTCTAGGATGTCAGGTGCCGATTTTTTTGTGTACAGAGTGTACAACTAAGAAAGGTGGCCGGCCATAACTCGGAAACTATTTGAGATAGAACAGTGAAATAAACAATCTTATAATAAATGTGGCAAAGAGAAAATGCTGGAAATTATTTTCAATTTCATACCATTGCCATCAGAGGGCGTTTCACTGATTTCAATTTGAAATTCCCATTTTTTGGGCAATTTTCCTCAGTAAGGTATTTAAAAAAATATATTCATAGTGAACTAGTGATCAATATGTAAAACTTTGTTTAATGAATTTTGACGTGCTGTTACGATTTGTTTATACCTCAAATTGCCTCTTATATTACCACATTTTTGACTATATCTTCGATACTATAAAAGCTATTGACATAATTTTTTTTTAAATTACTCCCTTATGAATTTTCCTTCCAATAGCAGTGAAAAAAATATTTGGTACCATTTGAATTTTTTAAAAAGTCGACCGTTTTGTTCCTTTAACAAGTTGCGCCCTCTATTGGTAGACGGAGATAAAAATTGTTGTGGTTTTGAATTTTTTTGGTAATATGAAGTGTTGTCTTTACATCGAGAACAATCTTGACCAATTCAAGCAAACCGTTTCGAAGTTACACGATTTTTTCTAGTAACACGTTATTTAGATCCCCGTCCCTTTATTTTCACAGCAATCGTTAAAATTCATTAAACAAAGTTTTACATATTGATCACTAGTTCACAATGAATATATTTTTTTAAATACCTTACTGAGAAAAATTGCCCAAAAAATGGGAATTTCAAATTAAAATCAGTGAAACGCTCTCTGGTGGTAATGGTATGAAATTGAAAATAATTTCCAGCATTTTCTCTTTGCCACATTTATTATAAGATTTTTTATTTCACTGTTCTATCTCAAATAGTTTCCGAGTTATAGCCGGTCTCCTTTCTTAGTTGTACACCCTGTACAATGTACACCCTGTACACACAAAAAATTAGCACCTGACATCCTAGACAGCCGCCCAAGATCAAATTAAATTACTTGCATTACTTTTTTAAAGAAAATATTAACCTTTGATGGTATTTATAATTTAATTCCTATTTTTCAAGATATACCCCATACCCGCCACTGTATCTCGGAAACCAGTCATAGGATCGCTTTGGGCCCATGAGACTTTTTGGTCAGAAAGTCGATATCTACAATATACTAAAATTTCATCCAATTCCGTCATTTTTGGAAGCCTCATTAAAAGTGTGCCCCATCCATTTTAAAACTCTAGGGTGGAAAACATGATCAGTGGTTTTATTCTGATGAGATTGATGAGGGGTAACTTTTAACTGAAGGTGTTTAATTTTGTTATCTAGTTTTTTATATAAATTATTACCGAAGGTTGCGATGGATTCTTTGACGGTCTTCATTAAGATGTTCCATTCCAGGGGGTGAAACGATGATGCAAGATGAAGGTGCAGTTGATAGAGGGGAAGATTGATTCTTTCTCGTTCCTGGTACCATTTGGTGATTTCATTCCGCAGCCAATGTTTTTGGGCTTGTTTGATAGCTTTATTCGCTGTGTGGGTGTTGAGGCTGGACCTTATGTTGTATTTGATGAAATTTGGAATAACGTTGACTTTCCAATTTTCATCAATTTTCAGGCCTTCGTTAATTAGTTTTTTGCTTTTAATTTTTACATCATGTTTCATCTATAATTATTTAAAATGTAACTGTTTTGCCCCTTCAGGTGAGTGTATTTGAACCACATGTTTCTTAATTTCTAATTTTTGCGTTTGTAGACTTATCATTTTTTTGGATCATCTTACTCATGTAGTTCCTTATATTAAGCTTGAGAATGAGACCGGATGGCCTCGAAACATGTCGCTAGTTAATCACTTTCATATAATTTTAATCAAGTCAAATTTAATTGTTGCCCATTGCACATCTTAGTTTAAGGTTAAATAACAAGGTGATTGCTCCCGTCGGATTTTTTAGGATTCCCCTACGTTAATCAAAAACGAGGAGTTGAATGCCTAATTAATCTTTTTATTGTCATTAACAGTCAGTTTTGCCGTTGATGGGGCTGGCTTTTCAGTACTTTCGGGTACTTATCTACTATTATAAAAAAAAAAACATAAACTCTTCATCTTTCGCTTCATTAAATTTGGATTTATTAAAACCATTGTCTAAGGGGAGGTTTCAAGTCGTTTTATTATTCGTACATGTTAATCATTTGATTGATAAGAATCTTGTTTTTTAAGCTCTTCGCGTTAATTTTTGATCTTGTTATTTATTTGTTTGATCGTATGATTTAGTTTTGTGATGAAAGATGTAGAGGGAACTTACATTTTTTGTGAAGTTAACAAGCTCACTTTATAACTGTATTCGAATATATTTTATGATCGTCATTGTTACTTTTGGGCCCTCTACCATTTGCGGGTTGCATAATGACATTGACTTTCTGAAAGTCAATGATAATGATGTCCGTGGTTCAACGGTTTTCGGAATGTCATCTTCCACATTTACCAACATCGGCATACCTACTATCGTCAGGTGGATATGTTAGAGATTTTCAAACTAATTTATCCAGCTCATGAGAAAATAAGGATATTCACAGTATGTTGGTCATGTCATGAGATGTAATTAGATTTTCGGAGTAATCAAAACGTTCAGATTGAGTATGGAAAGCAATATTAAGTAGTTTAAAATCGTGAACAGTACAAATTTCAATGCCTAAATAGTATATTAGAAAGGATAAACGTAAACATTTAGTGCCTTTTGGGAATAAAAAGGTGAGACACGCAACGGTTCATTCATTCATTCCATATAAAAGCATAAGTTCTATAGGTGCTCGAGAAACAGTTTTTCATGAGCACATAAATGGTATCGTGCACGTAATTTATGTACAAAATCAATTTAAGCTCCATTTAATACTAACAATCGGGTATAATCTAGACACCAGTTCCATATTATCCCTATGTAAAGAATTTAGCGAATAATATTTCACTTGGTGCAGAAAAGTCAAATGCATTGTGTAGGTATCAAAGAGATTATTAATTGGCTAGAGATTTTTATCAATTTTGACTAAAGAAAAGGTTGTAGAAAGAAATACATTTGACGGCCTTTAAATGACTATTATTACATTGATGTTGCATATTCTGTGCACAAACAACCTTTAAATGAAGCAGGATCGCGAAGTACCTACTATTATTGGATGGATATACTTCTTTCAGTTATGTATTATATGCCAAACGATTTAATGAAAGTTATTTAACAACAGATTGTAAATATTCAATTAATAAACACATTGTGGACCTTTATTAGTGGTTCGATTAAAATAATAACAAGACATTTGGCTAAATCATTTATTTAAAAAATGATTCACTTATTTACAATTTTTTGTTATTATTTTAATATAGCAAAAATATAGACTTAGAAGAATGTGTTGTTTAAGAAAATTACCATTTTCAGTATTGATTGTATTTATAGAACTATACAAGCATTCTTAAAAATTCTTTTAAAAAAAACTAAAACGTACTCAACTTATTTACACTAGCCCCACAAGGTCGACTTAACTTCTAACCACTAACAAACTAACAACCAAAAATTACCCTACTGTACTACACTCCTTTTCCTTCTTCTGCTCTCTAATACCTCTTCCATTCATTTTATCCCCTCCCCTCCTTCCCTCAACACCCCTGCTCCCATAACTCACCACATTCCTCCACCATATGCCCAATATTTTCCCTTCCTCCTCCACACAGCCTCCACATCCTCTCTTCCTCTTCCCACCACCATTACTTATTATCATTTTTCTCATTACCAACGCCACTGTCGTCTTCCCCCCCCCCCCATACCTATACCTTAGTATAACATGACTACTTTGCAGATCTCGTATGGTATCGCACCGCTCAACAAAATAAAGTGAATCTGATAATTTATTATTGATGTGACCAGCATGTATAAAAACGAAGTTTATATCTAACCAGGAATACAAAATCGATTTCACAGCGTGAATAGTTAACAAAAAACCCTACAAGCTGCTAAGCAACTAACACATTTACACTTTCCACACAATGTCATTCGTATACATTAACTGAATTTTATGTAATTTATCAAAAATATTGACAGTTGTGGGTATAAATATGCAATATTTAGGTCACAGAATTTAGTTTATTTCACATCACACCAGCAGCGGTTTAACGTCGGGTCGCGTCGTGCCGTTGAGATGAATAAAAAGTTAATTTTGTCATTCATCGCGTGCATTTTTAGCACAGTTGGTGCAATGTTAGTAGAAACAGACAGTTCGTATACTGAACTGCAACAGTGCGTAACCCATTTGGTGGAAACTTTATTTTTCAATACTTCTGTCGTTTACATTGTTGAAGATGACTATCAGTTTGAATTTTTCTCATGGCATTCATCAGTGCCTCGCGTAATATTTGACACTCGTGTATCTCCGAGCGAACCTTCCCCAACTGGAAGAAATATTATAATAATTGCAAATAATGAGTCATCACTTTTAGACACGCTCAAGTATTTAGAAAATGGCTACGTCGGAAATTATAATGATCCTCAATTTGGTCAATTCTTAATAGTGTTGTTGTCGGGCAACGCATTCGCCGTTTTTCAAACGTTGTGGAAGCGTAACATTGTTAATATTGTAATTGTTGCTCAAGAAAATGGAGCTTGGAAGGTGTTTTCAAGTCATCCCTGTTATCAAGAAAACATGTGTGGAACTGCGATTGAGAAGTATCTCATCAAAAATTGTTCCTCAAACATAGATGTCGCCTTTGCGAAACCTACGTGCAAGATTCGAGACTGCAGATTCTCTATAACGAGATCACAAGGGATTGGGGTTATTAACTGGCGTATCAGCAATGCATTTTATTTGTTTGTAACGCCTTTAAGTAGTGAAGTTTTTGAGAATTTGACATACATTTCATACCGTCACAAAACACAAGGAAGTAATAGTGTAGCGTTTTTCGCATATCAAAACCTAAATGTTTCAGGCGACGTGCTAAAACTTAGCAACGAAATTTACAGTGAGTATTTTGTATGGGTGGCTCCTATAGAGAAGAATACATTCACATTAGATGTCATTTTATCATTATTTGAACGCAAAGTGTGGATTATGATAGCTCTTGGATTAATTATTACATCATTATCATGGTGGGCTGTTCTGAAGGTTGCCAAGTCAACTGAATGCGATACCCTGTCTTACGCTTCTATAAATGTCATTTGTTTAACTTTGTGCGGCTGCATTCGCAGAACTCCGATACGAACCCCGTTATGTGTCATTTTCTTGTTATATTTGTTTTATGTCATAATTATTCAAACAGCATTTAAAGCAAATCTTGGATCTGCTTTAGTGTCTAACACAGATAACAATAGAATCGAAAGTATCGAAGATGTTATCAATTCCAAATTGCCCATTTGCATGACTGATAAATTGAAATCAGCGTTTTTTCGTAATGATGTATTTCATGATGAAGTTTATCATAAAATAAGGAACAAGATTAAAATTGTACCGCCTGATTCGTCCGTATATAAATCTGAAAACTGCATCTTTTTTTTGACTTTTACCGACTTTATTGTATTGGCCAGCAAAGAATGGGATGCAAGTTTTGTAAGAGAGAATGAATATACCAGAAGCTCATCACTGCATCTTCGTTTACAAAAACCACACTTTATGATGTCAACAGTAAATGATTTGATTACAAGATGGAAAGAATCCGGCATTTTTGATTACGAATTGAAAAAAATTCTGAAACACACTAAGAAAGACGAAGGTACCGAACCTATTCCGCTAACATTACAACACGTTTCTGGAGTCTTTGCCATTTGGGGCTTCGGTATGTTGATCGCCACTCTTGTATTCATTTCAGAGCTTATTGTCCACAAGTATCGTTCGTAAGGATTATACACTACACCACCATGTAGGTTTTATTGTGTTGTATTTCATATTGTATAAATTACCACTTAGATCATTTAAAAACACTGTGAATATTGTAAATTCTAATTATAGACGTGCAAATTGTACACAATGCCTTGTATTTTAATATTGACTTGTACCTACATTTCTTTAAAAAAGATTCAATAAAGTTTGGACTGTACCAATTTTATTGAAATAAAAAAAAATAAAAAAAAAACTATTCGCTGCCCCCTCATGTCATTGTAATTCAAACTACTTCCATGTCACTTGGTATAATGAAAATTACGCTATTTTCGTTAAGAAGAATGCAATATTTATTCATAATTAAATTATTAAGGAATGCAATTAAAACGTAGCGAGCGCCCTCTAGGTTTGTCTAGACGCCAGGTATTTGAAAAAACTAGTTAGGTATATAGGATCAATTGTAAAAGAGCTGTTACAAAAATTTAGCACAGCGATTGATTTGACGATTGGATATTCGCTTTGTAAATAATTTTGAAACCACAATTTAAAAACATCTTTAGCCTAACACACAAAAAATTAGTGCAAAATTCAGAAATATACATTTCCAAAATTTCTTTTGGAAAGAGATGCCGTGCTTAACACAGATTTGAATTGAAGTAGCTATAAACGACGTATTTTATTCCAGGGACAGTCAAATTAAAAATCCGATACAATTGTCTAAATATACCACGTGTCCCAGATAACATTTCCAGCATGGGGATCTCGCTTATTATAAAAGATACAGATTTGGTTAAATTAGACGAATTACTCCTAAGGATTAGTGAAATTATAGGACACTCTCCAATTTCCAAATTTCCATGTATTTTAAGACTTATGGCAAGAAAAAAGAATGTCAAATTTTTTTTTCTTGTAATATCTTTCTTGTTATATTAGACATATAAATTTTATTTGCACTTTCTTAAGATATTTTTTATGCAGAATTTAAATATCAATTTAATTATCTAATTTAACCAAATCTGTGTCTTTTATAATAAGCGAAATCCCCATACTGAAAATGTTATCTGGTACACGTGGTATACATGGTTGTTAAGCAAGCTTTGCTTTACACAACATATTATACAAAATCAATAATATCAATAAGCCTATTTTTATAACAAATGTACGACTTATTTATTTTTCGGTTCGAGATCATAATCTTGTACATTTTTTAAGGAATTTTGAGATTTTGACCAGTATGTATTTAAGAAGAAATCGACCAAACACAACGATTGTGTTGTTATGCCAAATGAAGCATTTGTGCGTTAGTCAGCGTGTATTTCTTATTTGGTCAGTTTTTTGTAGAATTAATAATTTATTTTTGTTAATTGATCGTTATTGTCTAATATCTATTTCGGTCGTGATATACTGTTAAAACTACATTATGTTTTTGTTTAAATGTGGCGCCCTTCACCTGACATAAAAATTGAAATGCTCTGTTCCTTATTTAAAAAGGAGTGAAATAAAAAAGAAAATACAACTCATGGTTAAATTGATCACAAGATCATGCTCAAAATGTATATACTCATAGTAGTGGCTACTGAAAGGGATGGATCAGTAAAGATTTGTTTAGACGGCAGGCATTTGAAGAAACTAGATAGGAACCCTCCATTTATTATTGAAAAACTGTGATTGATTTGGCGATTGGATATTCGCTTCGTAAATAATTTTGAAACCACAATTTAAAAACATCTTTAGCCTACCTAACAGACGAAAAATTATTGCAAAATTCAGAAATATACATTTACAAAATCCCTTTTGGAAAGAGATGCCGTATTAAAAGAATTCAATTGAAGTAGCTATAAACGATTTAGTATTTTATTCAGGAACATTCAAATTAAAAAACCGATAAAAATGTCTAAATATAGGTACCTATACATGGTTGTTAAGCAACCTTTGCTTTACACAACATAGGTACCTATAGAAAATCAATAATAGATATTAATAGACATATTTTATAACAAATCTACGACTTATTTACTTTTCGATTCGAGGTTATAATTTTGTACAATTTATAAGGAATTTTGACATTTTGACTGGTATGGATTTAAAAAGAAATGGACTAAACACTCAGATTATGTTGTTATGCCAAGTGAATTAAGTCTTTGTACTTTAGTGTAAGTTTTTTTGTAAAATCAATCATTAATTTTTATTAATTGGTCGTTATTATCTATTGATATCTATTTGGGTCGTGGTGTAGTTAATGTTAATCTTTATAAAAACAAAAAGAGGAATTAGCAAGTAGACGTGGTCGTTTGATTTCTTCTTTTCTTTTGTCAACTGCTTCTGCTCAAATCAGATTGCTTGTTTTATTACACACTTTCTATTAACTTCACTTGAATAATTTCTTACTTTCTTGTTTTCTTTCTTGTTTCAAATCTTTGGAGGCCTGAATCACCGGTCTTATAAGGACTAAAAGGCTGACATCGGGCTAGATATTAGAATTCGGTGTAGGTACACTTGAATGTAAGAAGTAAATTTTGATGGTGGTCACCAGGGCAAAACCCCAAATTTGGGCAAATTGAAGTCTACCATGCTGGTATAGGCAGCATGACTTAAATAGTTAAATACTGAGTGTTAGCATTTAATTTACAGTAATAAATTAATAAAATATTGTTAAGTGGACCAAAGACATCGTCAAAATAAAATGTAAAGCAATGAAATCTGGTATTTTAATAACCTGACGCTGTGGCGCGGTCGATAAAAGCACTGTCTTTCCAGTTGTAAATCTCACAGGAAAATGTTGAAATTTTTCTTAAGTTAAGTATTTGAGAAAGCATTCGGAGGTGGTCTTATATAATAATAATAAATTGAAAAAAAAATTTTTAATCAAGTTTTCTAATCTTACACACTTTCTCATGCACTAAAAAAGTATAAAATAAAATTAATCCTACATACCTACTAAAAAGGATAAAATAATTGTTTCCATTTTTGTTTAACAATTTTACGAAGGAAAGTGTGTGTCCCTTAATGCAGATATAGTTGACTATAATATCGATAACATATTATTATTTAATAGGAAAGTAACAGTGTATAATATCGGACCGAATTAGTCATTGGCCACACACTTTCTTTCGTAAAACTGTTAAACAATATTATTTATTTCAATCAGCGAAAAAATTATTTTATCCTTTTTAGTATGTAAGATTAATTTTATTTTATACTTTTTTAGTGCATGACAAAGTGTGTAAGATTAGAAAACTTGTTTTTAAAAAAAGTATTACTGCTCGCTTTATTCCAATAAAGCTCCTATAGCAAGGTGTAACTGAAATCTTTACATCAAATGTAGATGAAATAGTACATTTGCCGCGAGAATCGTCTTAAAAAACCCTGATGCCATTTACAATTAATTTCATCAAAACTTAGGTTATGGAGCCCCCTTAATATTTATTTTGTAATAATTACAAGGTATTTAACTTTAATCTATCACAATTTGTTACCCTTGAAGGTATTGAAACGCGTTGAATTATTTTAAAAATAATTACTTTGTTATAATCTTAATGTATCTCATTTTTTTATTTGTGAATATTTCCCATGGTTTCCGAAACGTAGGGTTCTAACAAAATTTTGCACGAGTTGTAAAAGTTGAACGTAGAAATGTCGAAAAAATTGCTGAAATCTAAAGAAGTTTCTTTGACAGCTTAGATACGGTTGTATAGAACAGTAATATGCCACGCCGGCGCCGTACCGTATGGTGCAGAATTGTTGATAATGAACAGGGAGGAAGCAAAGAAATTGGAGCGTGGGTAAGGAAACTGTTGAGGAGTATTTATGCAGGAATCAAGGATAACGATTAACGAAGGAAACTGGAGATGACGAACCAATACAGAAATCTAAGAAATCTATGGAAAACCAACAATAACATAAAGAGTCAGATGGTTGGGGCACATAAAAAGAATGCAGCCGAAAGAATCCCAAAAAAATTGCTATTAACAGAAGGAAGAAGAGGAAAAGAGGTAGACCAAAGAAGAAATGGATAGAAGCAGTAATTGCAGATTTATAAGAGCCGGAAGTAGAAAGATGGAAACAAAAAGTCCAAGAGAGGAAACCATGGAAGAAGGATAGTGTGATGCATAATAGAGACAAGCCTATAGGGCAAAGAAGTAGAGGGCCGGAAGTGCTGAAGAATATATGAATTTTGGTAGATTTCAATTTGTTTCAGATGTACATTGTATCTATGACTTTTTCCATGAAGAGATATTGATTTAAACCTATTTGGAATTTTTGCTGATGACCGTTTCTTATTGATACATCTTGCATTTTATTGAAGCTTCAAGATCACGAGGACTCTGGTTAGTGGTTACTGATGCTTTCTACGTTTCTTGCAGTAATAACTTTGAGGAGACAGTTGTAGATATGAATAGGTACAACAATTCTATTTTAGCCAAACACTTAATGTGCCTACCTAAATGATAATCTGGAAATGAGGTAATAAGTGTAACATTATTTATTGTATTAATTATCAGTTATCAGTATTATTTAAAACGTAACAACGGGTTTTATGTACTTTTCCATCAAAGGCACGTTTTCTAAATGTACTTGAACAAGAATTTGCTCTTTGGAGAAATTACAGTTATTATGGTATGATCGTCATTGTTATCTTTGGGGTCTCTTCCATTTTCGGGTTGCATAATGATGTCCGGTGGTTCAACGGTTTTCGGCATGTCATCTTCCACATTTACCAACATCGACATACCTACTATATCGTCAGGTGGATGTTGGAGATTTTCAAACTAATTTATTCAGCTCGTGAGAAAATGAGGATTTTCACAGTATATTGGTCATGTCATGAGATGTAATTAGATTTTCATTAGTAATACATCTCGGTGGTATGAAATTGCCGAAAATTTTCGATCTCAGATACAAGTATTTATTTCGACGACAAATCTGAGATCGAAAATTTTCGGCAATTTCATACCACCGAGATGTATTCGGCATGACAATTCCACGAAAGAAGTAATTTGAGAGAAGAAGGAAGGAATTACAGCGATTCTTTGAGGACCATACTAAATTATCAGTGTAATTCCTTCCTAATTGGTCGAATGATTCAAAATTGTGCAAACTAATTGGTTGAAATTTTCTGAGTGGAATTGTCAAACTAATTTATCCAGCTCATGAGAAAATAAGAATATTCACAGTATATTGGTCATGTCATGAGATGTAATTATTAGATTTTCGGAGTAATCAAAACGTTCAGATTGAGTAGGTATGGAAAGCAATAGTAAGTAGTTTAAATTCGTGAACAGTACAAATTTCAATGTCTAAATAGTATATTAGAAAGGATAAATGTACCTAAACATTTAAGTGCCTTAGGAGAATAAAAAGGCGAGACACGCGACGGTTCATTCCATCCATATAAAAGCATAAGTTCTAGGTGGTCGAGAAACAGCTTTTCATGAGCACATAAACGGTATCGTGCACGTAATTTATGTACAAAATCAATCAATTTAAGCTCCATTAATATTAACAATCGGGTATAATCTAGATACCAGTTCCATATTATCGCTATGTAAAGAATTAAGCGAATAATTTCACTTGGTGCAGAAAAGTCAAATGCATTGTGTATCAAAGAGATTAGTAGGTACCTAATATTGACTACTTATAGATTTTTATCAATTGTGACTAAAGAAAAGGTTGTAGAATAAATACGAAAGAAATATATTTGACGGCCTTTAATTGACTATTATTACATATTCTGTTCACAAACAACCCTTAACTGACGCAGGATCGCGAAGACTATTATTGGATGGATATACTTCTTCCAGTTATGTATTATATGCCAAACGATTTAATGAAAGTTATTTAACAACAAATTGTAAATATCCAATTAATAAACATGTGGAAAAAAATTCTGAGATACTAATATTAATAAAGAAATGAAAGTGTAATAGTCCTTGAGAATTGTTACTACATCCCTTGTCACTTATTTTTGTAATGCTACTAATGACTAAAAAAGTATTTTACAAACGAAATATACTGAATAAATTTAAATTGAAGTAATTCCACTAATTAATTACTAATTACACTGAACAATGTTGATACGCGTCGAGTTAGATTTAAAATAGAAATTACTGGAATTACTTGTATTTATTATTAAAATTATGGAAATCAACAAAGTAAGTTTAGAGAAGCTTAATTCAAAATTTACTGATATAATAATTAATATTAACTACATTGCATTGTGGAACTTCATTAGTGGTTCTATTAAAATAATAATAAGAAATTTGGCTAAATCATTTATTTAAAAAATGATTCACTTATTTACTATTTTTTGTTATTATTTTAATATAGCAAAAATATAGACTTGGAAGAATTTGTTGTTTAAGAAAATTATCATTTTCAGTATTTATTGTATTTATAGAACTATACTTAAAATTCTTTAAAAAAAACTAAAACATGTTCAACTTTACACTAGCCCAACAAGATCGACTTAACTTCTAACTACTAACAAAACTAACAACCAAAAATTACTCTACTGTACTACTCCCCTTCTCCTTCTTCTGCTCTCTAATACCTCTTCCATTCATTTTATCCCCTTCCCTCAACACCCCTCTCCAACCTCCCTCCTGCTCCAATAACTCACCACATTCCTCCACCATATGCCCAATATTTTCCCTTCCCCCTCCACACAGTCTCCACATCCTCCCAACACCAATACTTATATTATCATTTTTCTCATTACCAACGCCACTGTCCTCTTCCTCCCTATACCTTAGTATAGCATGACTACCTTGCACATCTCGTATGGTATCGCACCGCTCAACAAAATAAAGTGATTCTGATAATTATTGATGTGACTAGCATGCATAAAAACGAACTTTATATCTAACCAGGAATACAAAATCAATTTCACAGCACGAATAGTTAACAAAAAACCTACAGTCTACAAGCATTGCTGCTAAGCAACCAACGCATTTACACTTTCCACACAACGTCATTCATATAGATTCCATCCTCTATTAACTGAATTTTATGTAATTTATCAAAAATATTGACAGTTGTGGGTATAAATATACAATATTTAGGTTACAGAATTTAGTTTATTTCACATCAAACCATCGGTTTAACGTCGCGTCGTGTCGTTGAGATGAATAAAAGGTTTATTTTCTCGGTCATCGCGTGCATTTTTAGCATAGTTGGTGGAATGTTAGTAGAAAAAGACAGTTCGTCTAATGAACTGCAACAGTGCGTTACCCATTTAGTGGAAACTTTATTTCTCAATAGTTCCGTCGTTTACATTGTTGAAGATGACTATCAGTTAGAATTTTTCCCATGGCATTCATCAGTGCCTCGCGAGATATTTGACACTCGGGAATCTCTGAACGAACCTCTTCCAGCTGGGAGAAATGATATAATTATTGCAAACAATGAGTCATCACTTTTAAACACACTCAAGAATTTAGAAAATTTCGAAAATTATAATGATCCTCAATTTGGTAAATTCTTAATAGTGATGTTGTCGGGCAACGCACTCGCCGTTTTTCAAACGTTGTGGAAGCGTAACATTGTTAATTTTGTAATCGTTGCTGAAGAAAATGGAGCTTGGAAGGTGTTTTCAGGTCATCCCTGTTTTCAAGCAAACATGTGTGGATCTGCGAGTGAGAAGTATCTCATCAAAAATTGTTCCTCAAACTTAGTTATCGCCTTTGCGAAACCTACATGCAGGATTCGAGACTGCAGCTTCTCTATAACTGGAGCACATGGGATTGGGGGTATTAACTGGTATATCACCATTGCATTTTATTCGTTTATAACTCATTTACAAAATGATGAAGCTTTTGTGGATTCGACGTTCATTTCATACCCTGACAAAACACAAGCAAGTAGTAGTATAGTTTTTTTCGCATTTCAAAATCTAAATGGTTCAGGCAACGGGTTAAAACTTAGCAACGAAATTTACAGTCAGTATTTTGTATGGGTGTCTCCTGTAGAGAAGAATACATTCACATTAGATGTCATTTTATCATTATTTGAACGCGAAGTGTGGATTATGGTAGCTCTTGGATTAATTAGTACATCACTAACATGGTGCGCTGTTCTGAAGGTTGCCAAGTCAACTGAATGCAGTTCCCTCGGTTATGCTTTTATAAATGTCATTTGTTTAACTTTGTGCGGCTGTATTCCCAGAATGCCGATACGAACCCCGTTACGTGTCATTTTGTTGTTATATTTATTTTATGTCATAATTATTCAAACAGCTTTTGATGCAAATCTTGGATCTGCTTTAGTATCTAACACAGACAACAATAGAATCGAAAGTATCGAAGATGTTATCAATTCCAAATTACCTATTTGCATGTTGGATAAACATAAAACAGCGTTCTTTCATAACAATGTATCTGATAATGAAGTTTATCATAAAATAAGGAACAAAATTAAAATTATAGAGCCTAATTTAGAAGCAATTAAACCTAAAAACTGCATCTATTTATTGACTATTACCGACTTTATTCGATTCGCCAGCAAAGAATGGGATGCGAGCTTGGTAAAGGAGGATAAATATACTACACGCTCATCACTGCATCTTCGTTTAGAAAAACCACACTTTATCATGTCATCAGTAAATGATTTGATTACAAGATGGAAAGAATCCGGCATTTTTGATCACGATTTGAAAAAAATTCTGAACCACACTAAGAAAGACGAAGATACGGAACCTATTCCGCTAACATTACAACACGTTTCTGGAGTGTTTGCCATTTGGGGCTTCGGTATGGTGATCGCAACAGTTGTTTTCATTTCAGAGCTTATTGTCCACAAGTATCGCTTTTAAGCATTATACTCTAAACCACCATTAGGGTTTTATTATGTGTTTATTCGTATGGATTACCACTTAGATCATTTAAAAGCACTGTAAATTGTAAATTCTAATTATAGACGTGAAAATTGTACACATTGTGCTTTATTGTGCTAGGATTGTGCTATGATGTGCCGTATTTTGGTTTTTCCCTAACTGAAGACTGAAAACCAAAATCGAAAAAAAAACATTATTTTTTCACCAGAGTGGCCATTTTCTTCAATCAAAAAAGTATTATACACACATGATAGTGATTTGGGTTTTGTTGTGTGTGTTTCTTTGTATGAATTAGCACTTAGATCATTTAAAGGCACCGTGAATTGTAAATTCTAATTATATAGACGTGAAAATGTTATATAATGAGTTGTATTTTTTAATAAATTCACTTGTACATTTCTTTAAAAAGATACAATAAAGTTGCATTTTATCACAATTTTTTAACTCGATTTACTTTTATTGAAATACCTACCTCCAAAATGGTGCCAAATAGGCACAGATTTCGCTTTCTGGCTCATGATCAACTCTTCCAAGAGCTCTGGGTGATTCGAAAAGTATAAATAAAGGGTGGCACACTGGCACTGACTAAAATCCCCATACATCTCAGTTTAACAATCTGGCATTTAAAATTAACTAACAACAAATTCAACAACGCAAATCTACAGATAGCCGCGTAATCACACCCATAAAAAAGGACAAAGTGATCGATAGTTCTCACACGTGTATAAATACAGTCTGATTTTATAAACGTTAAATGTTTCTTTGTTTTTTTTATCCTTACTTTGCTACAAATCCACTCAAAACCTCGATTTCGGTTCGTTTATGAGATTTATAACTTATAACTAAAATCTTCTACCTTACAAACTGGCGAACGATGAAACCGCGTGTCATCCAGGCAGGCATTTCTTTTCGATTTATTTTCTGGAACTTTCAACGCAGTTATTCAGACGTTCCTTTTTGGATTCCCTAGAAATTCCTTCCAGGCTAAGTCCGGCCGCACATTGAGCGCAGCACAGCACAGCACAGCATAGCACAGCGCAGCAGAGGATTTTGTAATCCATGGAATTAAATGGAAATAATCCTCTGCCGCTACTACGTCTCGGCTGCGTGCAATATGCGGTGTTCGCTTTAATTCCATGGGTTACAAAATCCTCTGCTGCGATGTACTACGCTATGCTGTGCTGTGCTGAGCTCAATGTGCGGCCGGCCTTAACAAACACACTCCACGAATGCTGACCCTCACAACAAGTTGTTTTATTCCAATTATGAGGAAAAATTAGCTATTACATGCAAGTAGAATACTATAACTTTTTCTACGACTTGCTACAGGGTTTTCATAATTGACCGTCCCCACGTTTTTGCAGGTGCTTAGGCAACTAGAGATACAAGATTGGTAATGCATTGATTTCAGTATTAATTTCCCCTAGACAGGTTACTAGTGTTTACATCAGATTAAATAAATTAATTAAACCTAAAAGATGTTTACAAAGAAACGTGATTTAAAAAATCAAGAATAGAATTTATTATTTATTGTTATTCACAAACGGTGCTCAAAATGACCACCATTCATTTCTAGACATAAATTAACTCTTCGCTTCATATTTTCAAACACACGTTCAAGTTCAATTGGCGTTATATTGTTAATCTCTTGTTGTATTGCTCCTTCCAATTCTTCGAGAGTATGCAGTCGATTTTTAAATACATTAGTTTTAATTCGCCCAAACAGAAAAAAATCTAAGGGCGTGAGATCGGGACTTCTTGGAGGCCACAAACCGGTACTAATTATTCGGTCGCCATAAAATTGTTGCAGGTACCTAATCGTTTCATTAGCGGTGTGTGCACTAGCTCCATCTTGCTGGAAAAAACCTCGTTGTTGTTCATCATCATGTAAATTTTGTTCAATAGCTTGATGCAGAATATCACGGTATCGTTCTCCGTTTATGGTATCATAAAAGAAAATGGGACCAATTATCCTCCTTCTTGACATAGCCACCCAAATGCCAACTTTTTGGGGGTGTAGAGGTGTTTCGATGTAAATGTGTGGATTTTCTGCTGCCCAAACTCTGTAATTTTGGCTATTCACATAACCTGACAAATGTACCCATGCTTCGTCTGAATAAAATGTTAAGTCTAACAAATTATTGTTGTTTAAACGTTCATTGAACCATTGACAATATTGCACTCGAAGATTATAGTCAGGTGCATGTAATTGTTGTACAGAAGAAATTTTGTAAGGATGCAAATGTAACCTCTTTTTTAAAGCTTTGTGGCAAGTACCAGTAGACAAACCTGTAAAAAAATTATGTTCATATTTTTCGTTACATAACCGCAGTAGCTTATTTAATCGTACCTGTTTGAGCGGATAATTGTGGAATAGATTTTTTAGGACTTTGTTGTATTCTTTGTTGAATGTCATTAACAACTTCTTCGGTTAAAACAGTCGGCCTGCCCGTTGACTTGCCTTTGCAAATACAGTGCTTGTTTTCGTACCTTGCAATAAGACGTAACCTATGTTTTTTAAATGCATCATATTCGATGTTAACATCGGGAAAAGCTTCTGAAAACTGCTCAATACAGGACTGCAACGAATAGCTCCAAGTTCCATCAGGGTTTCGGGTACCACTGCGGAAATGTGCCATTAAAATAAAGGCATCTTGTTCTGATGTAAACACCATCGTTTTATAGTATCACTATACCAATTCAAATTAAATTAATTTATTAAAAAATATTGCTAACTTACATCACAATAGCTTCGTAACGTTAAGAGCTCTGAAAAGAACTTTTTTTTTAATGTTGATCTCAAGATAAAGTAGAGGAAATTCGAAAAGACAGCAAACAGAGTAAAGAAAATATGAGGTTATAAAGCAAAATGTAAATATTACAATTTAGTTATTTTTGGCTTAACACGCGCACAACAGCTACCAACCTAAAGAAAGAATATTTTAAGCGCGAAATTTAAAATTGATCACGTGGGGCCCAAACATTGTTGAAAACACTGTATTTACGGACTAGCGTTAGTTGTCAACATTGAACTATACGCTATACGCAACTGGAAGGGATACGGCCTATTCTAATGCATTGTAGGCGTTGAAGCCATGCTTGCCTGACAAGCACAGATGTCGACTGGGTATTTCTGTCGCTTTCTAACTTGTTGCGTTAGTAGGGCAGATATCTTTTAACCGCGTATTTCCCATAGTTTGAAAGGTGTAAAATAATATTTGAAAGTGATTGTGAAATTTATTAAATCAAAACACGATGGTGAATTGTTGTGTTGCATACGGATGTCCTAATTTAGCCGATAAACGCAGTATTAAACAATTTCATGGGTGAATAAGTCTTGTTAATACAAATTTTATCTAACGTTATTTGCTATCGTTGTCAACGCAACTTATACGATTTGTTTTTAATAAATAACGTAACGTGTAATTTCTCCGTGCCCAATAAAAGGCCCAGGAATGAAATGAAGAGAAATATAAGTGCGCGTGTTTTTAGTTATGTTCAGAATAGGCGGATTTTCGGAATAGTGGGGTTCTACTGTATTTTCAAAGACAAGCAATGTAGAAATTGCATAATTTTTGTCTGGTGAACTCTTAGATCATATATTATACTACAATGATCTAAGGGTGAATAAGTCAATTTAACAATTTAATAGTTCATAACAATTAGTAGAAAATAGCACCAAATTTTATTTATAACTTTTTTACTACAAACGAAATAACTGAATTAATTTGTTCTGTAAACGCGTTTGTATTCTCAATATGCATGATGTACAAGTATAGCGTCACAAAAATTGTAAGTATTCTCATAATAAAACATTGATTTATTTTATTGTAAACGTTTTATTGACCTGGATCACAATGGATATATGACTGGTGAAAGAGATAACCATCAACGTATTTTTACCTGATTTACTTACATTTTATTCCCCGTGTTATCGTTTATAGATATGACGTTGCGTGCGAAAGAAAGAGACAGAAATGCCCAGTCGTTGAGGGTTGCCTAACTTTGCTGTGGCTTCAGTGCCGCTTATGGACGTTTCCTTTCCAGTTGCGTATAGCGTACAGTTCAATGGTTGTCAATGAACGTCAACCGGTAATGGGCTCATTTAGGATTTTTTTCAAATTGATCAATCGAAAGATTTTACAATTTTATGAGTCCCTGCAAAAAATAAGAATTTTTCAGAACGTACAAATGACTTTAAAATAATAAAAACGTGAGCGCTCGAGCTTCGCCGCGAGATTTCACTGTGACGTCACTGAATATGGTTTGATATCTACATAGTTCGGTCAGCCTCCAGACGGGACGTTATTTAATACCGTTGTTAACAATTGACGACCGTATCTTATTTATTGAAATTAAATTTTTTATTATTACATGATCTGAGGATGTATTGATAATATTGCCATGGCAGATACGGGATAGAAGTTAGCGCCCGGTACATTTTAAATTTTCTCCCACATTGTAAAAATCTAAACAACTTTTTACCCTACCGTTTGCGGTATTTCTTGTTTGGTATCTATTTACATGTTAAGGCGCATCCGCACTATGCCGATCGGCTTTACCGATTGGCTTTGCATTACAAGTGTGTACGTGTTGTTCGGTATGATCCCAAAGCCGCGCGGCCAGGGATTATGTATCCGATTCTTGGCGGTCTCGGTCAAAGAATGCCGATCGGAATTTTGCTGTGTGGGCGGCAATTGCAACCGAACGGCCTCGACGCATGGCAGTTTGCTGTTGAGATGAATAGCTACATGTGTAATTTGAAGGAATATAAAAATAAAAACAAACGGCACGACGTTCTCCTGGAAATTGCAGTTTCATTTTGAGTGAGCAAAGGAGAGGTAGATAAAAGAATTAGATATCTGCTTAGTCATTTTGCACGGGAGGTGAAAAAGGAAAGAGACAATAATAAAAGTGGAAGAGGGATTGACGAACGGTACAAAAGCAAATGGTTCGCCTTCAAAAATAATGCAGTTGCAATTGCCACCATTTCGTCATCGACTTCGCTCAATTTTCCCAGGCTTCGTCTCGCATACTCACTACAACTGCAGTAAAGACGTGATGCCATGCGGCCTTTGCTGATCGGCTTTGCCGATCGGTAATGCCGACCGGCATAGTGCGGATGCACCTTTATGTATCCGATTCTTGGCGGTCTCGGTCAAAGAATGCCGATCGGCATTTTGCTGTGTGGACGGCAAATGAAACCGAACGGCATCGACGCATGGCAGTTTGCTGTTGAGGTGAATAGGTACATGTGTAGTTTGAAGGAATATAAACATAAAAACAAACGGCACGACGTCCTCCTGGAAATATGGGGTGAGTAAAGAAGAGGCAGATAAAAGAATTAGATACCTGCCTAGTCATTTTGCACGGGAGGTGAAAACGGAAAAGACACTAATAAAAGTGGAAGCGGGAGTGACGAACGGTACAGAAGCAAATGGTTCGCCTTCAAAAATAATTGCAGCTGCAATTGCCACCATTTCGTCATCGACTTCGCTCATTTTTCCCCAGAGTTCGTTCGCGTACTCACTACAACTGCAGTAAAGACGTGATGCCATGCGGCATTTGCTGATCGGCATTGCCGATCGGTAAAGTCGATCGGCATAGTGCGGATGCGCCTTAAGGAGGAGTTCAATTGTCCTAAGTGTTAAAAATTTCATAATCGCACTCCCGTATAAAAGCCATGTTAAAATTGGCCTTTGTGGCATGCATTTCTGGACAACTCGCTCTGATCATAGTTTTGCTTCGATCATGGAGTTTCATGTCTCAAAATGACCCTAAGAACATGCCACGGCTCATATGCCTAGTTTTAGCAAAAAGTATAATGTCTCAAGCTGTCTAGGATGTGTCAAAGTGAGACAGATACTGTTTTCTTCCGATATTTTGCGATTCTTTCAAAGTTACAATAGAAATAGCATACCCCAATGCGATATCGATAGGGCGAGGGTTCATTGAGGTCATTTTCAGATATAAAAGTCAACAATCCGACCAATACAGTGGTCACAGCGAGTTTTTCAAAAAATGAAGTCCGAGTATTTTCCAATGGCGAGTGAACTTTTGGCGTACTAGCAGGAAAAATTGTCGTTCCATCACAACTCTTTACCTCAGGCTAAATTTCCTCGTAAATTGCTCTCATTATTCGAAAATTTCGGAATTCATCAAACAAATTCGTAGAGTTCTTCAGTGAAATGGGCCAACGTAAACCAAGATCGGTGCGT
The DNA here is from genome assembly GCA_036250285.1 of Pyrocoelia pectoralis. NCBI lineage: Eukaryota > Metazoa > Arthropoda > Insecta > Coleoptera > Lampyridae > Pyrocoelia > Pyrocoelia pectoralis. The sequence continues at coordinate 12,309,907 of CM070081.1, forward strand.
GCAGGTGAAAGAAAGGTGGCTAAGAAGAACACCAAACTGGGCAGACGTAAGAGAGCTTTGGAGGTCTTCAACGCGATAGAAATCAGGGTCAATATTGGATCGAAAAAGTTCTTGATCCCCCCCTTAATGTTAAACTCCTACACAGCTAATACAATATTTTTAAAGATTACATTAGACTTTGCAAAGGTCAGGTGGCGTGTACTAAGGGACAAAAAGTTTAATTTTCAGCTTTAACTGTGACATAATATGTAAAACATTAACTTAGTTTTACATTTTAACTACTCTCATTTCTCTGCTTATAAAATCATGATTCATGACTTTTATTAAAATACTCCATGACCATAAATAAGGTCTACTTGTGGTAAATTTGAAGACTCAGCTTTAATAAAGTTAGCTTCACACATGTTGTTCAAACAAACAATATATTACCTATAAAATACAAAATAGCCGCGAAATGGCATAACAGCGATGGCTTATGAGAATGAAAATGTGTTAAAATATGCAATCGCAAGACTGGTGTTTTACGATTTCATATTGAGTGACGTCAAAACTCTCAGCGTCTGTACCGAGAAGCACTCGTATTTAAAATGTAATAATTTGTGAACGACTTATCGGATTGATTTGAAATTTTCAGGATTATTTAGTGTTTAAGGATTTTATATGTTAAAAAATTTTGAACCATTTCCATGGTTCATTAAATGAGCCCATTATACAAAGAATCAGATGGTTGGAGCACATAAAAAGAATCCAGTCCGAAAGAATCGCAAAAAGTTGCAATTAACACAATGGAGAAGAGGAAAAGAGGTAGACCAAAGAAGAAATGGATAAAAGCGGTAATAGAAGATTTATAAGAGCCGGGAGTGGAAAGATAGAAATGAAAAGTTCAAGATAGAAAAGCATGGAAGAAGGATAGTGCTGCATATAGCAACAAGCCTATAGGGCAAAGAAGTAGATGGCCTTAAGCGCTGAAGAATGTATGACTTTTCGTATATTTCAATTTGATTCGGATGTACATTGCATAACTTTTTCCATGAAGAGATATTTATTAAAACCTATTTGGAATTTTTGCTGATGACCAGGCCATCTAACCCATTATTGGCCAAACAATGAAAAAATAGGTTAAATAATTAAATATTTGTTTAAAATTATTTATTAGTACATCAAATAAAAATAAGTAATACCATTTTTTTTTATTATAATACCAGAACATACAAAAATTTACTGTTGCGTGAGCGCAACGTTGGCTGAAACACTTAACTTAAATGGTATTCCTCAAAACAATCGGGCTGGATATGAACATTACAACTCCTACACATATATACTGTCTGACTATGACAAAATCTGCATCTTCTTCTTGTAGGTTGTTTAAATATGAAATGATTTGATTGGTCCCGACGAATATCAGTTGGTATGTTTTAGAAAATGAAGCTGAAGCTCTGGAGGAATTCATTTTCAGCAAGCGTAATGCCACATTTGATTTAAAATCTATTTGGGATATCTTTGTGTTGTTTACGATGTTATATAATTTCCAGGAGTTTACCAAGATATTACCAACAGTATTGGTAAATAAAGGCCACCACCATTTTTTCCCTTTTATACCAATCCTGTAATTAGCTACACCATTATCGTGTAGATCGACGCCACCCATGTAGGAATTGTATTGGGATATTACAAAAGGTTGTGTTACATTCATTACCCGTTTTTCCTTTCTGTTATATCTTTTTGCTGTTTTTATAGGCTCTACATGATAATGTGTACTTATCAAGGTAACTACAGAATTATCACACCATCTAGCCAAAGAAATATAAGTATCCTCGTCAAAACAACTATCATACGATCCCCGTTATCTGTCTTTTTTCATTATTTTGGAAGATTGTAACGGAGCATGTTGAGTCCTGTCTTCTCGAATTGTTGCAGTAGCGTAAAATCCTTCGGTTTTTAATTGTTTGAATAAATTGTAAGAGGAGAAAAAATTGTCGAAGAAAACATCATGATTATTCTTATTGTCGAGGACTGACAACAACTCTAAGACAACCTGTGGTCCTAAACCCAGAGGATTTTTTACTTTTTTAGGTGATGCTCCTGCATAAGGAATAAATTTAAACATATAACCATCACTTGAACATAGGCACCATAATTTAAATCCGAATCTGACTGGCTTTCCCTTTATGAACATTTTGCAGGAATGTCTACCGAAATAGGGCACCATTTCCTCATCCACTGCTAACTTGTCTGAAAAGGTACCAAACTGCATAAACTTCTTATTGATTATGTCAAAAAGGGGCCTGATTTTGGAATACTTGTCATGTTTATCCAACTGTGTGTTATCATTGAAATGCAAATTCTGTTTTATACTCCGAAATTTATTCCGGCTCATACACTGTTTTACTATTTGAACACCTTTGTCTTCTTCTGTGGACCAGTACATATCACTTTGTGGTAAAACGTGATACCCAGATAGCACTAATATTCCAATAAAATTTAGTAATTCTGATTTCGACAGCGAAAATTCATGTCGGTTGTTCTGTTGTGCATATGCATTAGAATAGTTTACTATCATCTCTTGAACCTCGTCATCAAAAAATTTAAAAAACATATCCAGTGGAGATATTCCAGCGAGGTTGTTTACCAAATCTTCTCTAATTTCAAGTTGTCTAGATATCGGAAAATTTCTGTGCAAAAAGTCACCTTTTCTCCAATTTACTTTCTGTTCTTGTTTTTTTTGCACCTCTCGTGCGTTTTGCTTTTTTATTCTTCTGGCCTAACGCTGTTTCTACCTCTAAATCTTCCTCCCTTGTATGAATTTCAAAAGAACCTGCTATATCAACATGTTGTAGTTCATTTTCTGCCATCTCCTCGGAAAACAACTCTTCGTCGGTCAATTCGTCAACATCGGGTGGAATATAAACATCAATTCTTTCTAAAATAATTTCGACCGTACTAAGATTGATCAAGATATGCATGCACCTAATATTTATTTTACCAGTGTCACAACCTGCTTACCTCGTTCTTGTTCAATTTCCTCTACTACCTCTTGTAATGCCAGTTCCAAATCCTTTTGTGTCAGTATTTTCGACATTTTTCACCAGAATAGTCCACAACAGTTTTTTATACCGGGTGAGTCATTTAACCTGGAATTTGAAATATCTCGAAAAATAGGCATTGTATAGAAAAATGTGCCGAATCAAAACTTGAATATCTTCTAGGGGGAAATTCGTTAGTACTAAATTACACCCCACCCCCACCCCCTGTAGGCGGGGTGGGGGGCAAATTTGAAATCTTAAATAGCAACCCCTATTTTTTATCGCAGATTCGGATTTTACGTCGAAAATTACGTACGATTTGTCCGAAACATTTTTTTCGATTCACGACCGAGGGCGCAGTAATCGCCAGAAATGGAGAAGTCAAAAACAGATAAACACGTATTTAGTAAGATTCGACAGGTTATTCAATGATGTTAGGGTTACCCTCCCCATTCCTGCAGGGGTGTGGGGGGGGGGGGGTTGGTGAATAAACTGTTTTTAACGTAACCCAGGAACAACGACGAGGACGTAATAGTTTTATGTTGCATTTGGAGTGCTTGATTAACGTGAATCCCCTTGCCCCTCACTAATCAAGTCAATGCTCGAAATGGTGACCTTGACTTGAATAACCTGGACACAAGCGTTCGTCTGTCGAATCTTACTAAATACGTGTTTATATGTTTTTCACGTCTGCTCCATTTCTTGCGATTACAGCGCCCTCTGTCACGATTGTAAAAAAATGTTTCGGGCAAATCGTACGTAATTTTCGACGTAAAATCCGAATCTACGATAAAAAATAGGGGTTGCTATTTAAGATTTCAAATTTGCCCCCCGCCCCGCCTACAGGGGGTGGGGGTGAGGGTGTAATTTAGTACTAACGAATTTCCCCCTCGAAGATATTCAAGTTTTGATTCGGCACATTTTTCTATACAATGCGTATTTTTCGAGATATTTCAAATTCCAGGTTAAATGACTCACCCGGTGGTATATGTACTGTAACGCGGGAAAAAAAAATCTCCTGAAGGGGGAATGAAGGTATCCCGAAACCTACGACCTCGGCTACTCACGGTAGGAAGGGGTGAGTTCGATAAAATGAAATAAAAGCTTGAATAGAATGGGCGCCACTAATTTTGGTCTTAGGTCGTACTTAAAAAAAATTAGAAAAAGCCCTCGATGTACTAGGAAGTTGTAGGATTACCTTTGGGTTAATGAAAGATAGCAGAGGAGATACTAATAAATAATTTAATTGTGTGTAACTAAACAGAACCCCAATTAGTATAGTTGTAAATAATAATAATATAATAGGTGTGGTGATGGGAATGTAAATAATGTAAATAATGTCAATATGTATGCTAGGTGATGTGAATATGCGTTGTACATATGGTATGAGTGGAATGGATGAATGTTTATAATAATATCAAAGAAAAATTACTGAATATGCCTTGCGAGATCTCACATTACACTTAGATATACGTTTCATAAATTGAATGAAAGAAAAATGATGTCTTTGTTTAATTTAAATTTCGGTTTATCTTATTTGTTTCTAACTAAAAATAATGGTAGTTACGATTTGTGGTTGTCTTCTACCTGGGGTACTGTTCCGGTACTTTGGTGGTTTTTTTTTCTTCTGTTGAAAGGGGTTAAGGGAAGACAAGTATGAGGGTGGAGGTAACGGAGACTTGAAGGAGGGCACCAATCGGTAGGAGGATTAGATACTTATAAGGTGACGATGTTGATGTCCGGTGACGTAAAGATGAATCTGATGAGGAACTGCACGAAGAACGATGATGAATCACAATTAAGATACGCAAAACTAAACGGAAGAAAGGAAGAAAATAATAAAATGGGGAATCTTCACTCGGATCGACTACTTACAATGTGGTAGCGGCCTAAAAGTAGAGGCAATATATGTGTAAGCTATTGTTACAGGGTGTCGACGATGAATACAGGAAGACGAGGATGCTAAAATGTAACGGCAAAATTAGGGAAGAACGAATACACACAACTACTCACATGCGATGATGGTTTCACAGCTTGATATATATATTGATTGTATTGTAAAATATGACTATAGGCCCTTGGCTTTTCTAATAAAATGAACCAGAGTCAAAAAGGTGGCATGTCCCTTTCCTATGCATACAAATCCCAAAAATAATGGTCGCTGCAAGAGTTCCACGAAATTCTACAGCCAATTCGCATAGGAAATTGAGGCGAAATCCCAAATTCAATTGGATTATGTCAGCACAAAACACACACCTCAAGACACACACACCATTTTTCTAAAGTAACGGAGGTTTTCCAAAAATGGAACCCCGGATATGAGATAAAAGAAAATTGATGCCAATATTTTGGGGAAAAATGTAAAATTGTAAGATTAGGCCGGAACTTAAAAAAACGGCGGGAAAAAAAAGTACATGAACACATCGAGAGAGGACGCTCACAACAAATGCATAGACGGTACCTGAAATGGAAATCTGAACAGAAACCAAGGGAATGATGATAATGCGATGATGCGTAATGAGCGATCTATCAACTAAACGATCTTAAACATTAATATGAAAACATAATGAGATGAATGATATGACTGACTTGCAACGAAAAGAAACAAATGAATCACCCACAAAAATGTCGAGGTAAGAGGGTTACGTACGCCACTGGAATATACCAACCCAAATACTAACATAAACAAACCGCCAAAACTAACCTCAAAACCAAAACAAAACATTTTTATAAGGTTACATGAATTCTAACAAAGAAAAAGCAAAAGAAATGAATTTAACTATTTAATAAAAGAAAAACAAATAAATTACTACAAAACAAATACGGTACGTAACAGTACTTATTTCTAATAAATGCTCAAAAACCAGCCGTTTTACATAGAAGCACACACAATAACTAACCGAAAGTCTTACGATAAAGAGCAATTCAATACGTCTGGGGGTGTCTACAAAACTGAATCATATTATTTACTTATGACGCCAACGTTGCGTTCACGCAACGCAGCACTTTATTGTTAGAAAGACAGTTTATTACAAGTAAGGTAAACAGTTTTTTTGTTGAGACTTATATTTCAACTTCAACTATACTTCAACCTTTTTTTAACCGTCTATCAAAAATAATAGCAGCTGGTTGTAACTCAGAATGTAATATTGATTCGAAAAGTATCTCGCTCATAAACGAGAAAATTTGCCCGTTTTCAACTAAACAAAATTTTAATTAGTTATTCATAAAAAATGTCAAATTTTTTTTTACAGTTTTATTTAACATTGCCATTTACAAAAACATAAATATATTTTAGGTTCGATTTTTTACTTACACGAAAAAAAATAAAAACTGTGGTGTTGCGTGTACGCAACAGTGGCAGGTAATGGGCTAACCGAAAAAAATAACGGTTCGGTTACGGTTTTCGGTTAGCTGAAAATAACAGTTTCGGTTTTCATTTCGGTTTCGTTCTTTACATTTTTATTGATAACGGTTTCCGTTCTTGAATACTACTAACCCGTTCTTTTTTCGATTAGGAAAACCGTTTAGAAACCGGTTGTAAACCGGTTAAGAAAACCGGTTAAGAAAACCAGAACAATGAAGTTTGCAAACAACTGCTTCAGATAACTTTATGATTTTATTTATTTAGCTGAAATTTTGCTTCAAAAGTTCAAGTGATCGTATTTTAAATTTTGACATAAAATTTAAATAATTCAAATAAGACAAATGGAGAGTTGGGAAATATGTAGTAATAAAATTATTATTCAGAACTTTTTTCAATTTCAATGTCGGAGATAATAAATAGGTTAACTTTAAATAAAAAAGTGCAACAATGACGGAAGCTGATAAACACCCTTCCACGTTCCACGCTTGTGAGTAACTGAGTATGCTGAACTGACAACTCCCACGCTTCTGACGGCAGTCAGGAGGATTGAACGTGATGAACGAAATTTAACCGTTATTAAACCGGTTAATTGATATTGAAGTAGCGGTTACGGTTTCGGTTTTCGGTTATTACAAGAGACCGGTTTCGGTTAAATAACGGTTTTCGGTTTGCATGAAATAGCGGTTTTCTCCGGTTTTCGGTTACGGTTTCGTTCTGGTTAGATGCCCTGCTGATGACCGTTTCTTATTGTTACATCTTACATTTTATTGAGGCTTAAAGTGGATAAGGTAACGAGGACTCTGGTTACTAATACTCACTACATTTTTTGCAGTAATAACTTTGAGGAGACAGTTGTAGATATGAATAGGTACAACAATTCTATTGTAGCCAAACACTTAATGTAGGCAAATGATAATCTCAAAGTTACTTAGATATCTATTGTATTATTTAAAATGTAGCAACGGGTTTTGTGAACTTTTCCATCAAGGGCGGGTTTTCTAAAAAATGTACTTGAACAAGAATTTGCTCTTTTGAGAAATTAGAGTTGACAAAACAATTTGGACAGACCACTTGTTGCATGATTCCTAATTTTGCAAAAGTAATTAAATTTTAAATGTACTGAAGGGTAGAATTACAATTAATTATTTCGTACATGTTAATCAGTTGATTGATAAAGATCCTTATTTTTTAAGCTTTTCGCGTTAATTTTTGATATTGTTATTTATTTGTTTGATCGTATGATTTAGTTTTGTGATGAAAGATGTATAGGGAACTTACATTTTTGTGACGCTTTATAACCTGTATTCGAATATATTTTATGATCGTCATTGTTACTTTTGGGCCTTCTACAATTTTCGGGTTGCATAATGATGTCCGGTGGTTCAACGGTTTTCGGAATGTCATTTTCCACATTTAACAACATCGACAAACTATCGTCAGGTCAGTCAGGTGGATGTTGGAGATTTTCAAACGAATTTATCCGGGTCATGAGAAAATAACGATATTCACAGTATATTGTTCATGTCATGAGATGTAATTAGATTTTCGTAGTAATCGAAACGTTCAGATTGAGTATGAAAGCGATATTAAGTAGGTAGTTTAAATTCGTGAACAGTACAAATTTCAATGTCTAAATAGTATATTAGAAAGGATAAATGTAAACATTTAGTGCTTTAGGAGAATAAAAAGGTGAGACACGCGACGGTTCATTCCATACAAAGCATAAGTTCTATATGTGCTCGAGAAACAGCTTTTCATGACCGCATAAACGGTATCGTGCACGTAATATTTATGTACAAAATCAATTTAAGTTCCATTAATATTAACAATCGGGTATAATCAAGACACCTCTCCAGTTCCATATTATCCCTATGTAAATAATTAAGCGAATAATTTCACTTGATGCAGAAAAGTCAAATGCATTGTGTATCAAAGAGATTAGTAATTGGCTAGAGATTTTTATCAATTTTGACTAAAGGAAAGGTTGTAGAATAAATACACAAGAAATATATTTGACGGCCTTTAATTGACTATTATTACATTGATGTTGCATATTCTGTTCACAAACAACCCTTAACAAACTGACGTAGGATCGCGAAGTACTATTATTGGATAGATATACTTCTTCCAGTTATGTATTACCTATATGCCAAACGATTTAATGAAAGTTATTTAACAACAAATTCTAAATATCCAATTAATAAACATATGGAAAAAAAATTCTGAGATACTAATATTAATAAAGTAATGAAAGTGTAATAGTCCTTGAGAATTGTTAGTACATCCCTTGTCGCTTATTTTTATAAAGCTACTAATGACTAAAAAAGTATTTTACAAACGAAATATGTATATTTATTATTAGAATTATGGAAATCGACAAAGTAAGTTTAGAGAAACTTAATTCAAAATTTACTGATATAATTAATATTAACTACACTGCATTGTGGAACTTCATTAGTGGTTCTATTAAAATAATAACAAGAAATTTGGCAAAATCATTTATTTAAAAAATGATTCACTTATTTCCTATTTTTTGTTATTATTTTAATATAGCAAAAATATAAACTTGGAAGAATGTGTTGTTTAAGAAAATTACCATTTTCAGTATTTAGGTATTGTATTTATAGAACTATACAAGCGTTCTTAAAATTCTTTAAAAAAACTTAAACATACTCAACTTTACACTAGCCCCACAAGATTGACTTAACTTCTAACCTCTAACAAAACGAACAACCAAAAATTACCCTACTATACCTACTACTCCCATTTTCCTTCTTCTGCTCTCTAATACCGCTTTCATTCATTTTATCCCCTCTCCTCCTTCCCTCAACACCCCTCTCCAACCTCCCTCCTGCTCCCTTAACTCACCACATTCCTCCACCATGTGCCCAATATTTTCCCTTCCCTCTCCACACAATCTGCACATCCTCTCTTCCTCCTCCCACCACCAATACTTATTATCATTTTTCTCATTACCAACACCACTGTCCTCTTCCTCCCTATACCTATACTTTAGTATAACATGACTACTTTGCACATCTCGTTTGGTATCGCACCGCTCAACAAAATAAAGTGAATCTGATAATTTATTATTAGTGAACAGCATGCATAAAAACGAAGTTTATATCTAACCAGGAATACAAAATCGATTTCACAGCGTGAATAGTTAACAAAAAACACCACAAGCATTGCTGCTAAGCAACCAACGCATTTACACTTTCCACACAACGTCATTCATATACATTCCATCCTCTATTAACTGAATTTTATGTAATTTATCAAAAATATTGACAGTTGTGGGTATAAATATACAATATTTAGGTCACAGAATCTAGTTTATTTCACATCACATAAAAAAGTTAATTTTCTCGTTCATCGCGTGCATTTTTAGCACAATTGGTGCAATGTTAGTAGAAACAGACAGTTCGTCTAGTGAACTGCAACAGTGCGTAACCCATTTGGTGGAAACTTTATTTTTCAATACTTCTGTCGTTTACATTGTTGAAGATGACTATCAGTTTGAATTTTTCCCATGGTATTCATCAGTGCCTCGTGCAATATTTGACACGCGTGTGTTTCTGAGCAAACCTTCCCCATCCGGAAGAAATATTATTATTATTGCAAATAATGAGTCATCACTTTTAAACACAATCAAGTATTTAGAAAATGGCTCCATCGGAAATTATAATGATCCTCAATTTGGTAAATTCTTAATAGTGATGTTGTCGGGCAACGCACTCGCCGTTTTTCAAACGTTGTGGAAGCGTAACATTGATAATTTTGTAATCGTTGCTGAAGAAAATGGAGCTTGGAAGGTGTTTTCAGGTCATCCCTGTTTTCAAGCAAACATGTGTGGAACTGCGATTGAGAAGTATCTCATCAAAAATTGTTCCTCAAACTTAGTTATCGCCTTTGCGAAACCTACATGCAGGATTCGAGACTGCAGATTCTCTATAACTGGAGCACATGGGATTGGGTGTATTAACTGGAATATCAGCACTGCATTTTATTCGTTTATAACGCATTTACAAAATGATGAAGCTTTTGTGGATTCGACGTTCATTTCATACCCTAACAAAACACAAGGAAGTAGTAGTATAGTTTTTTTCGCATTTCAAAATCTAAATGGTTCAGGCAACGGGTAAAAACTTAGCAACGAAATTTACAGTCAGTATTAGATATGTATGGGTGTCTCCTGTAGAGAAGAATACATTTACATTAGATGTCATTTTATTATTATTTGAACGCGAAGTGTGGATTATGGTAGCTCTAGGATTAATTAGTACATCATTGACATGGTTCGCTGTTCTGAAGGTTGCCAAGTCAACTGAATGCAGTTCCCTCTGTTACGCTTTTATAAATGTCATTTGTTTAACTTTGTGCGGCTGTATTCGCAGAACGCCGATACGAACCCCGTTACGTGTCATTTTCTTGTTATATTTGTTTTATGTCATTATTATTCAAACAGCTTTTAAAGCAAATCTTGGATCTGCTTTAGTATCTAACACAGACAACAATAGAATCGAAAGTATCGAAGATGTTATCAATTCCAAATTACCCATTTGCATGTTGGATAAACATAAAAGAGCGTTCTTCCGTAACAATGTATCTGATAATGAAGTTTATTATAAAATAAGCAACAAAATTAAAATTATAAAGCCTAATTTAGAAGCAATTAAACCTAAAAACTGCATCTATTTATTGACTATTGCCATTGAATAAAGTTCACTCAACGCTTGTAGGTACATTTCTTTAAAAATGTAAAATAAAGCTGCATTTTATCACAATTGTTTAACTTCCTTTACTTTTATTAAAATACACTACCGATTTCGAAATTAGGTATATTTTCATCAACCGGTAACGTCAACTTCTTTTTTTGTGCTAATAATGAGATTATTTAAATACTAAATGCGTACAAGGCACAGGATTAGTTCTTTGATCCATGAACAACTCTCACAGGATCTCTGGGTGATTACGAAACTATAAATAAAGGGTCGCACTACCAAAATTCTCATATATCTCAGTTTAACAATATAGGATTTAAAAATAACAACAAATTCGACAAAAAAAATGTACAGATACCTGCGTAATTCATGCACAAAAAAGAACGAAGGGATGGATAGTTTCCATACGTGTATATACAGTGTAATTAAAAACGTAAAATGTTTCTTTGTTCTTTTGCACTTTACTTTGTTATAAATCCACTCAAAATCTCGATTTCGGTTCGTTTATGAAACTATAATATACAATATATAACTAAAATCTTCTACTTCACAAGCTTCAAGCGTTTTTTTTCGATTTATTTTCTGGAACGTTCATCGTAGTTATCCAGACGTTCCTTTTTGGACTCCGTAGAAATTTCCCTCTTTTTTTACCGGAGTGGCAATTTTTTTAAATTAAAAAAACAAAAGTTATGTTGAAATTTGCTCGTGCTACTGCACAGTTTGCCGGATTCATTTTTCCAACACCATGCATAGTTTTTTCAAAAAAAATAAATTTATTAAAAGAACCGGTGTGGCAATTTTCTTCAATCAAAAATATAAAAATTGTGGCCATTTTCTTGAACAAAAATAAACAATGTGCTAGTGTTGTTCTACAATGGCCGAAATCAGTTTTCCGTTTCGTTTGCACTATTCTGCTGCAGTAAGCAAACCGCCAAAGAACTTTTTTTTAGTTGAAGAAAATGACCGCTCAGGTTAAGAAAATGTTTTTCTTCGATTTTGATTTTCAGTTTTCAGTTTGGGAAAAACAAAATACGGCATATCATAGCACAAATGTAGCACAAGGTTTATTTTTTCCATATTCGATAGTGACCACACTAAGTTCTACCACATGTTGATCATTCCATTGAAAAGTCATATGGAATTTTCGTATCATAAATAAGAACCACGTGCATGAAAAGATAGATTTACGATCTTAAAAAGTTTGTTTTCCTTGGACTTTGTAATAAATTCGTTAGAATCTTTAATATGGTGTTCTTTCTTCTTAAAATTGGCTGATACACTTTTATCAGTTCTAGAATTGCAAACACACTTCGAAAGGTATTGTCGTATATAATACAAGTGGTAGGAATATTGCCGGTAATAATTTTTGACAATTAGATCACGAATAGTTGTTGTGACGAAAATTGCCACGAGGCTTTAGCACGAGTGGCGATTTTCTAAAGACGACAACTATGAGTGGTACTGACTGGCAAAAATTACCAAAATGTTCCTACCACGAGTTGTATTCGTCAAGACAATCCAAAGAAAATGACGGAAAATTTGAGTTTTTTTTTCAATACAGTACTTCATGAAATGTCACCACGGCAACGTAACATATTATCGCTGTAATCATTGATTAGTATGGAAAGATTGCCAGTGTAATCAGATCCTATTTGGCTCAAATTCAAAAAATAGACAGTTTTGATTGGTTGTTAAATTTTGAGTTGGATTGTCAATTAAATATCATGTAAACAAACAGAAATCTTTGGAACCTTATTAGATTTTCGTCTTAAGTTGGTTTGGGATCTCGTTTGCTTAATTAAAAATGGACAAGTAGAGATAATATTACGTTCAATACCATTTCATAATCTCGTAAGGGTAAATGTCTCGATTATTGGTAACTGTCGCAAAATAATATTGCTTATCAAAGTAGCAACGTCCCAAGAAGGTTTTCAAAGTAGGTACTTACTTGAGTATTTCTACTTGCCTTAAATAAACCCAATATTTACAATAAATTTCAGAATAAACCTATGTTTGAGACCTTTTAATTGCTAGTTTGTTGTGTTTCCTCAGGATCCTACTGATCTTGTGCGTGATGCCTTTTATCTGTGGCAAGAGAGTTTTCGCTATTTCATTTTTTTCGCTCTCCTTATGCATGTTTTCAAGTAACCACTTTGCAATAGTGCCTTTTTTATGTTGATTCCTTGTATGCTGTTATCTTCAGCTAAGTAGTCGTTTGGATTTCGTTATTAGTGTTTTATTACCACCGATTACAGTTGTGCTGGATAATGTTGAGAATTGGCGTTCAGATATCTATTGGTGTAGGTACTTTTGCGAATTTCGGATGAACCAGGAAGGTGTAAAGTGTTTTGAATATCTTTTGGAGATTGTTCATGGAACGGCACTGTTGTGCTCTGTTCCTTATTTGAAGAGGAGTGAAGTAAAAGGGAAATACAACCCATGGTTAAATTGATTTAAAGATCATGCTCACTATTTATGTACCCAGTAGTCGTGGCTACAAAAAGAGATGAATCAGTAAAGGTTTGTTTAGACGCCAGGTATTTGAAGAAACTAGATAGGAACCCTCCATTGATTATTGAAGAGCTGTTACAACAATTTTACGGAGTGATTGATTTGGCAATTGGTAATTCGCTTCGTAAATAATTTTGAAACCACAATTTAAAAACATCTAACTAGTAATTTAGCCTAACAGACGAAAAATTATTGCAAAATTCAGTAATATACATTTCCAAAATCCTTTCTACAAGGAGATGCCGTGCTTAACGAAGAATTCAATTGAAGTAGCTATAAACGATTTAGTATTTTATTCAGGAACAGTCAAATTAAAAAACCAATAGAAATGTCTAAATGGTCGTTAAGCAACCTTTGCTTTACACAACATAGGTAAAAATCAATAATAGATATTAATAGACATATTTTTATAACAAATCTACGACTTATTTACTTTTCGATTCGAGGTTATAATTTTGTACAATTTATAAGAAATTTTCACATTTTTACTGGTATGGATTTAAGAAAAAATGGACTAAACACACAGATTATTATTGTTATGCCAAGTGTTAGTGTAAGTTTTTTTGTAGAATCAATAATTTATTTTTATTAATTGATATCTATTACTTACACACTTTCTATTAACTTTACTTGAATAATTTCTTACTTTCTTGTTTCAAATTTTTGGAGGTCTGTATCACTGGTCCTATAAGGACTAAAAGGCTGAAACCGGGCTAGATATTAGAACTCGGTGTACCTACACTTGAATGTAAGTAGTACATTTTGGTGGCGATCACCAGGGCAAAACCCCAAATTTGGGCAAATTGAAGTCTACCATGCTGGTAATGACTTAAATACTGAGGATTAATAACCTGCGTGAGTGAGATAGAGGTAAGACAGACGCTTGTGCGCGATCGATAAAAGCACTGTCCATCCAGTTGTAAATCTCACAGGAAAGTGTTGAAATTTTTCGTAAGTTAAATATTTGAGAAAGCATTGGGGGGTGGTCTTGTATAATAGTAATAATAATTAATAACAAATTGCAAAAAAAATTTTAAATCAATTTTTCTAATCTTACGTTCTCATGCACTAGAAAAATATCATTAAAACAAAATTAATCCTACACACTCTCTCATGTACCTACTAAAAAGGATAAAATAATTTTTTCCCTGATTGAAATAAATATTTTTGTTTAACAATTTTACGAAAGAAAGTGTGTGGCCCTTAATGCAGATATATTTGACCATAATATTGATAACATATCATTATTATTCTGAATACTCATAATAGGATATTAACAGTGTATTAATAAATATTTTTGTTTAACAATTTTACGAAAGAAAGTGTGTGGCCCTTAATGCAGATATATTTGACCATAATATTGATAACATATCATTATTATTCTGAATACTCATAATAGGATATTAACAGTGTATTAAATTAGATACATCCGCGGGCTGAAGTAGTCATTGGTCATTGGCCACACACTTTCTTTCGTAAAACTGTCAGCGAAAAAATTATTTTATCCTTTTTAGTATGTAAAGATTAATTTTATTTTATACTTTTTTAGTACATGAGAAAGTGTGTAAGATTAGAAAAATTGTTTTTTAAAAAAATGTTACTGCTTGCTTTGTTCCAATGAAGCTCCTAGCAAGATGTAACTGAAATCTTTATATCAAATGTAGAATTAATATCTAGACTTGCCGTGAGAATCATCTTAAAAAACCCCACTATTTACAATTAATTTGATCAAAACTTAGGTTATGGAGCACCATTAATATTTATATTGTAATAATAACAAGGTATAGTTTATTTCACGAATAATTAGACCTCCCTAATATGGCTGCCATTCCACTATGTACAACATCGTCAACATCCAATTATAAAATAACTAATATATACTATAAGTGCAACATTGTAGTGAAAGGGATATTTCAGTTGGCTACTCTGAACCGCATTTTCCATCCTTTCCTACAACATTATAATAGCAAAAGACAAATATACAGGGTGTCCCAAAATTGCTGGGATACAGAGCTACTACGTGTAATAGAGATCAAAATAAGTTGATTGGACTCAATTTATGTATATACCAAAATGTACCGTTTGCCCGCGAGAAGAGTTCAAAGTTTACATAAAAAAACACATTTTTGTACGCTGTTCAGACATGAGTGAAATAAATTGAATGAAATTTGACAAAAGTGCATTTTAGAGGATTACTCTCCTTTGGGTAATTAAATAAATCCAAAAGAAATTGTAGAAGTGTTAAAACCACCCTCACCCCCTTACATTTTTTTTTCAGAACTTTCTTAGGGGTGGTAATACGATTCTCAAATTATTTTATCAAGAAGACTGATTAATTATCTTCATTTTGTTACTCTTGATAACATTTCGTATTCCGCATAGTTCCAAAGCAAAAATGTTTTCTTAAATAATGCTAACAGATATTCCTAGTACAAGTTTAATAAAATTGTATCTAATACAAAATTTAGTTTCAATTTTTTACGTCGAATTGACCTTTGTATTGATGAAGGTGGCCGTCATATTGAACATTTATTATGAAAAAACGTTCTGCCTTTGTTTCCACTGCCAACAAAATTTTTTATTACAATTTTATTAAACTTGTACTAGGAATATCTGTTAGCATTATTTAAGAAAACATTTTTTTCCTTCGGAACTATGCGGAATACGAAATGTTATCAAAAGTAACAAAATGAAGATAATTAATCAGTCTTCTTGATAAAATAATTTGAGAATCGTATCACCACCCCTAAGAAAGTTCTGAAAAAAAATACAAGGGGGTTAGGGTGGTTTTAACCCTTCTACAATTTCTTTTGGATTTATTTAATTACCCAAAGGAGAGTAATCCTCTAAAATGCACTTTTGTCAAATTTCATTCAATTTGTTTCATTCATGTCTGAACAGCGTACAAAAATGTGTTTTTTTATGTAAACGTTGAACTCTTCTCACGGGCAAACGGTACATTTTGGTATATAGATAAATTGGGTCCAATCAACTTGTTTTGATCTCTATTACACGTAGTAGCTCTGTGTCCCAGCAATTTTGGGACACCCTGTATAATAACAAATAGGACCTTCAAACGTCTTAAAATATTATTTGCCAACTCAGTAGCGTATCACGCGGAGAGGTAACTTAGGTTAGTAAAATTGAAAACTTTTCAATTAAATTCATTATTATAAGAAATAAAAATTGTTAAAATAAAAGAATGTTCCAAACAAATATAATTATTGTTAAGAATTTCTGAAAATTTACCATTACTAGTTCGTAATTAATGTTGAAACTGCAAATTCTGCGATTTTTAATTACGCAATAATTATTAATAAAAAAATAATGTACCTACTACATCCTTGTTCATTTTTTAAAAATTTGTATTAAAATAGTTAATTAATACTAGGTGAGCGTGGTGATAGCGAATTTATTAATAATAAAATTATTCAAATAAGTTTCTCACTTTTTTTATATGACAAAAGGTACTACTCCAATGAGTGCTCTCGCGCTTTATTTGGTGACAAATTTAAATGGCGGCCATATTGCAGAGGTCTAATTATTCGTGAAACACACTATAGCAACCATTATTTAACTTTAATCTATCACAATTTATTACCCTTGAAGGTGTTGAAACGCGTTGAATTATTTAAAAAATAATTACTTTGTTATAATTTTAATGTAGGTACCTCATTTTTCTATTTCTTTCGACATAAGTTAAGAATTACTATAGATGGCACCATCAATTTGTGAATATTTTTCGATGGTTTCCGAAACGTAGGGTTATAAGAAAATGTTGCACGAGTTCTAAAAGTTGAGCGTAGAAATGTGCTTGAAAAATTGCTAAAATCAAAAGAGGTTTCTTTGACAGCTAAGATACAGTTGTGTACAACAGTAGTATGTCCCGCGGTCCTGTATGGTGCAAAATTGTTGATAATGAACAGGGATGAGGAGGCAAAGAAATTGGAAGCGTGGGAGAGTAAAATGTTGAGCAGTATCTATGGAGCAATCAAGGATGACGAACCAATTTGGAATGTGGCGGGAGTGAAGAATAAGGGGAGAGACTTTTGGAGGTATATTGTAGGGTTTGTGATGGTAGGGTTAGTAGAGACATGGTTGGAGGAAAAAGACTGGGAAAAGTGGAAGGAAGTGTTGCCAAAAGGGTATGAGTGGAAAGTGCAGTTTGCGGTGAGAGAGGAGAAAAAAGGCAGGGCAAAAGGAGGAATAATCACGGGGGTGAAAAATGAATGGAGTTGTGAAGAGGAAGGAGAGGAAGGGCAGGTGCTGGGGGTAGTGAAAAGATGGATGAAGGCAAAACGGGGAGAGAGGTATGTGATAGTAACAGTGTACGGGAAGGAGATGGAGGTGACAACAGTGGGGGTAGAAAAAGTGATTGGTGAGATGGGCGAGGAAAAAATGATAATGGGTGGGGATTTTAACGCAAGAATAGGGGAGGAAGTGCGAAGGAGGGCATCGATGGACAAGAAGATAAATGGGCAGGGGAGGAAGTTGTGAGGAGAGGGGGTGGACAATTCTGAATGGAAATATTGAAGAGGGAGGGAGAGGAGAGTACACATATATAAGTGAGAGGGGGGAGTCGGTTATAGATTATGTGATAGTGAATGAGGAGAGTGTAGGTGGTATAGAAAAGATGAGAGTAGGGGATGAGGAGGAATCTGACCATAACCCGCTAGAGGTATTTTTGACGGAGGACCTAGATGAGGGGGGAGAAACAAAGAAGAGGGAGGATGAATGGGGGGAGAGTAAGGTATGGACTATGGAAAGTATTGAAAAATATAGGGAGGAGTTGGAGGGAGTAGAATGGGAGGAAAAGGAAGTGGGAGTGGAATTGAAAGAGTTAGGGGAAAAAATGGAAGCGGGTGCGGAAAGAAGGAGATATAAGAAGAGACGAGAAAGGAGGGGGAAAGCGGAGTGGTGGAATGGGAAGTGCAAATGGGCAAGGAAGGAAGTGAGAAAGGGAAGGAGAAAGTGGTAGAGGGGGGAAATAGACATTGGGGAATATAAAAGGTTGAAGGGAAATTATAAGGAAGAGTGCAAAAGGAGGAAGGAAGGGTTTAAATATGAGGTGGAGGAGGAAATAAGAGGGTTAAAGAATGAAAAAGAGATATGGAGATTTGTAAACAAGAGAAGAGGTAAATATGAAAGAATGGAGGTTGAGTTGAGTGAGGAGGAATGGAGAAAGCAGTGTATGGAGGTGATGGGAGGAGGGATGGAGAAGCCGGAAAAGGAAAAAGAAAGTGGGGAGAGAAGTAGGGGCGGAGGTGAGATAAAGCGTGAAGAGGTAGAGCAAGCGTTGAAAAAAGTGAAGTTAAGGAAGGCGCAAGGGCCGGACGGAATACAAGGTGAACAGTGGAAATACACAGGGGTGAAAACGAGGGAAAGGATAAGAGGGATATTGAGTAAAGTATGGAAAGGAAAGGGATTTCCGGAGGAGTGGAAGGAAGCAAGGATAGTCCCGATATACAAGGGAGGGGAAAGAAATAATTTGAAAAACTATAGAGGAGTTAGTATTACGAATGCGGGATACAAGGTGTATGCTGAGGTGTTGCGAGGGAGGTTAAAGAAGGAAGTGGAGGAAAGGTGTTTAGTGAAGGACTGGCAGGCGGGGTTCAGGGAGGGAAGGCGTACGGTGGATAACATTTATGTGTTGAAGCAAGTGGTGAACAAGGTGATGGAAAAGAAAGGGGGGAAAGTGTATGCGTTGTTTTTGGACATAAAGGCAGCCTTCGATAATGTTAATAGGAAGAAAATGTGGGAGATCATGAGGAAATGTGGGGTAGAAGAAGATTTGGTGAGGGCGGTAGAAGAGGTGTATGAGGAGACAAGGTGCGTGACGAGGGTGCGGGAAGAAAAAGGAGAAAGGTTTTGGACGGTGAAAGGACTGAGACAGGGATGCCCGTTGAGCCCGAGTCTTTTCTCGCTTTACATTGGGGATTTAGAGGAAGAGTTGCGGAGATATCAAAGGGGAGGGGTGGTGATCGGGAGGATAAAAGTGTGGGTGTTGGCATATGCGGATGACGTGGTAGTGATGGCGGACAGTGAGCAAGAGATGAGGGGGTTAATTGGGGTGATCAGAAACGGATAATCAGAACAATAGCCGGGGTCAACAAATACACAACGTGCAAACCGTTGTTCATTAACTATGGCATTTTAACTTTACCGTGTCTGTATATTGTAGAAGTATGTACATACATATTCACTAATAAAGCGAAATTCGCCACAAACGCGAGTTTTCACAAGTACGAAACAAGGAAAAACAAACTATTTCGAGTACCTTTTTGCAAATCTGATAAAAATAAAATGACTCCGGGTGTTTCAGGATTAACTATATTTAACAATTTGCCTAATCACATTAAAGAGGTTAAGGGTCTCAAACTGTTCAAAAAGAAACTTACTCTCCATCTGACGAATAATGCGTTCTATTCCATAGAGGAATTTTTAAAATGTTTACCTACTCTGTGATCATTTGTAAAAGATGTACCTATAGTATCGTTATATACACAAACATTTCATTTTATATTATATACATATATGTAGTATTCTTTTGTGACTTATCTTATCCATGTTTTGTAATGGCATACAAAGATGAAATATATTATTATTATTATTATTATTATGAAGGGATATTTAGAGAGAAAGGGTTTGAGCGCGAATGTAAAAAAGACAAAGTTGATGGTATTTCAAAAGAGAAGAGGGAGGAGTGTGAAGAAAAAGTGGTGGTGGGGAGAAGAGGAAATAGAAAGTGTGGATGAATGGAAGTATCTAGGGTATGTTGTACGGTACGATAATAAGGATGAGGCGCACATCAGGGAATTGGCAAAGAAGGGAAATAGACTAGTGGGGAAAGTGTGGGGAGTGGGGGAAAGAGTTTTTGGGAAGGATATGGAGAAGAGAAGATGGATTTTTGACAAGTTGGTAAAGAGCGTGATGGTTTACGGAGCGGAGATATGGGGATGGAAGGAGTGGGAGAAAATGGAAAAAATACAGGAAAAGTACTGGAGATGGACGTTGGGGTTGAATAGAGAGACGCCAGGGTATATAGTAGAGGAAGAAACAAAATTTGAAAAAATAAGAGTGCAGACAGGAAAGCGAGCGGTGAAGTATGAGGAAGAGGTCAGGAAGAGAAATGAAATTGTAATGGTAAATGAGTGTATGAGAGAGATAAGAAAAGAACGGATAAGGTATGGGCAAGAAGAGAGGAGGTTGTTTTATGAGAGAGTGGGATATGCGAGGGAGGAGATAGAAAGGAGAAGAGAGGAAGGAAGGGATATGGTAGAGGAATTAGTAGCAAGAGATAAAGATGTACAAGGTCAGGAAAGGAGAGAGAGGATAGCGGAGGGAAGATAAAATGAGGGATATATGGAGATAATGGTGGAAGGCAAGGCCGATTATATAGTTATATATGGGGTTAAAGGAGAAAAGAATGGTGGCAAGGTTCAGGTGCGGGAACGAGGAAAATGATAACAGATACAGTGGGAGGATGAGAAAAGGATGTGTGGGGAAGGGAGGGAAAATATATGGCATATGATGAGGGAGTGTGAGGAACTAAAGGAAGAGAAGAGAGAAAGAAAGGTGATTTTGGGAGTGAAGGGGGAAGGGGTGGAGTGGATGAAGGGGGTGCTGGAGAGTAGGGAAAGGGTAGAGAGAAGGGGACAAGTGTAGGAGGTGTTTAATTTTTTTTTTTTTGAAATGTAAAAAGTTTGTTTTGTTTTTTGTAAATAAGAATCTTTTTGTTTATGTAATTAAAGACAAATAAATATCTATCTAATCTATCTAAGGATGACGAACCAATAAAGAAATATTAGAAATCTATGGAAAACCAACAATAACACAAAGAATCAGATGGTTGGAGCACATAAAAAAATGCAGCCCGAAAGAATCGTAAAAAAGTTGCTATTAACACCATGGGAAAGGGGAAAAGAGGTAGACCAAAGAAGAAATGGATAGAAGGAGTAATAGAAGATTAAAAAGGGGCGGGAGTAGAAAGATGGAAACAAAAAGTTCAAGATAGGAAGCATGGAAGAAGGATATTGCTGCATATAGCAACAAGCCTATAGGGCAGAGAAGTAGAGGGCGTAGAGGGCCTTAAGCGCTGAAGAATATATGACTTTTCGTAGACTTCAATTTGTTTCAGATGTATATTGTATGAATTTTTCCATGAAGAGATATTTATTTAAACTTTTTTGGAATTTTTGTTGATGACTGTTTCTTATTGATACATTTTGCATTTTACTGAGGCTTCAAGTGGATAAGATCACGAGTAGGACTTTGGTTACTGATGTTTTCTACATTTTTTGCAGTAATAACTTTGAGGAGACAGTTGTAGATATGAATAGGTACAACAATTCTATTTTAGCCAAACACTTGATGTACTAAATAACAATCTGAACATGGACTAACAAGTGTAAAATTACTTATTGTATTATTTAAAACGTAGCAACGGGTTTTTATGAACTTTTCCATCAAGGGCACGTTTTCTAAATGTACTTGAACAAGAATTTGCTCTTTGGAGAAATTAGAGTTGACAAGACAATTTGGACGTACCACTTGTTGCATGATTCCTAATTTTGCAAAAGTAATTAAATTTTCAATTTACTGAAAGGTAAAATTAATCAGTTCATAAAGATCCTTATTTTTTAAGCTCTTCGCGTTAATTTTTGATCTTGTTATTTATTTGTTTGATCGTATGATTTTGTTTTGTGATGAAAGATGTAGGGGAACTTACATTTTTTGTGAAGTTAACAAGCTCACTTTATAACTGTATTCGAATATATTTTATGATCGTCATTGTTAGTTTTGGGGTTTCTGGCATTTTCGGGTTGCATAATGATGTCCGGTGGTTCAGCGGTTTTCGAAATGTCATTTTTCACATTTAACAACATCGACAAAATATCGTCAGGTGGATGTTGGAGATTTTCAAACGAATTTATCCGGGTCATGAGAAAATAAGGATATTCACAGTATTGGTCATGTCATAAGATGTAATTAGATTTTCGGAGTAATCAAAACGTTCAGATTGAGTATGGAAAGCAATATTAAGTAGTTTAAAATCGTGAACAGTACAAATTTCAATGTCTAAATAGTATATTAGAAAGGATAAATGTACACATTTAGTGCCTTAGGAGAATAAAAAGGTGAGACACGCAACGGTTCATTCCATAAAAAAGTTTGAGAAACAGCTTTTCATGAGCACATAAACGGTATCGTGCACGTAATATTTATATAGAAAATCAATTTAAGCTCCATTAATATTAACAATCGGGTATAATCAAGGCACCTGTCCAGTTCCATATTATCCCTATGTAAATAATTAAGCGAATAATTTCACTTGGTGCAGAAAAGTCAAATCATCAAATGCACTGTGTATCAAAGAGATTAGTAATTGGCTAGAGATTTTTATCAATTTTGACTAAAGAAAAGGTAGGTAGAATAAATACGAAAGAAATATATTTGACGACCTCTAATTGACTATTATTACATGATGTTGCAATTCTGTTCACAAACAACCCTTAATTGACGCAGGATCGCGAAGTACTATTATTGGATAGATACTTCTTCCAGTTATGTATTATATGCCAAACGATTTAATGAAAGTTATTTAACAACAAATTGTAAATATCCAATTAATAAACATGTGGAAAAAAAATTCTGAGATACTAATATTAATAAAGTAATGAAAGTGTAATAGTCCTTGAGAATTGTTAGTACATCCCTTGTCGCTTATTTTTATAAAGCTACTAATGACTAAAAAAGTATTTTACAAACGAAATATACTGAATAAATATTTTAATACCTAATAAATTGAAGTAATTCCACTAATTAATTACTAATTACACACTGGACAATGTCGATACGCGTCGAGTTATATTTAAAATAGAAATTACTGGAATTACTTGTATTTATTGTTAGAATTGTGGAAATCCAGAAAGTAAGTTTAGAGAAACATAATTCAAAATTTACTGATATAATTATAATATTAACTACACTGCATTGTGGAACTTCATTAGTGGTTCTATTAAAGTAATAACAAGAAATTTGGCTAAATCATTTATTTAAAAAATGATTCACTTACTTACTATTTTTTATTATTATTTTAATATAGCAACAATATAGACTTGGAAGAACTTGTTGTTTAAGAAAATTACCATTTTCAGTAGGTATTTATCGTATTTATGGAACTATACAAGCGTTGTTAAAATTCTTTAAAAAAAAACTAAAACATATTCAACTTTACACTAGCCCCACAAGATCGACTAACCACTAACAAAACCAACAACCAGACCCTACTATAATACTACTCCCCGTTCCCTTCTTCTGCTCTCTAATACCTCCTCCATTCATTTTATACCCCTCCACTCCTTCCCTCAACACCCCTCTCCAACCTCCCTTCTGCTCCCATAACTCACCACATTCCTCCACCATATGCTCAATATTTTCCCATCCCCCTCCACACAGTTTCCACATCCTCTCTTCCTCCTCCCACCACCAACACTTATTATCATTTTTCTCATTACCAACGCCACTGTCCTCTTCCTCCCTATACCCTAGTATAGCATAACTACTATGCACATCTCGTATGGTATCGCACCGCTCAACAAAATAAAGTGAATCTGATAATTTATTATTGATGTGACCAGCATGCATAAAAACGAAGTTTATATCTATAGTCCAGTAACCTTGTCGCCTGAAAGGGGTGGTACCTTGCGTTAAATCCGGTAGTTCTGATTTTTTGCTGACTTATTTATGATGTTACCCCAATGAATAATCCAAGTTTGAGACCTCGAGCGCCGAACGCAACCTTGTCATAAATCGAAAAAACCGCAACATTTTCGACTTTATTTCAGTTTTTGGCGATTTTAAGCCTAAAGGACTAGTTTTTCGATAATACCTACGCAGTACGTTTTTAAAGTAGACTAAATTGTCTACAATATGAGACGAAAACTGTCTCTGTAGACCCAATAGTTTCCGAGATAAAGCTTTTCAAAGTTTCTCATTTTTGTCGAACTTCGCAATTTTTAGCAATATTTTAGGCGCCACTCAAGTAACACAGGCGGGCTCTATCAGAGGTTCCTAGAATTACACAGGTACAGGTGTGGTTGGGAGTCACACTGTACCCTCTCCCTGGGGGTGGATATCGAAGTCACAAGACCTCTGCCACAAAATGATGTCCAGAGGCGCAGCCCCACAACACCTCATCTGGATGATTTCTTGCGGTTGCAAGAGGGTTTGTAGGAACGAGTGCAGCTGCAGGAAGACAGGGATGACAAGCTTATCAGCATGCAATAAGTGGGAGGGGGGGGCTTGGGGGGCTAAGCCCTTCCAAACTTCAATTTAGCCCCTCTAGCTTACCGTGACATCTTAAAAAACTATACACGTTATACAAATATACATACCTCTTCTCATATTATCTGTGGGGCTTGACCCCCCCCCCCCCCCCGATCTGTTCTCCTAACTTCGCCCATTCTCATCAGTCTGCAGGCACTGCAGCGGGCCCTCCTTGACAACGTACCGGATATTGCAGTAGAAATACACTTCGATTCCCCAGAAGGCGGCGATCTGTCCGATGTCGACATGGAGGTTGTCTTGTGGGCACAAGACATCGACGATACATCGCGATCCCCTGATAGGGACATGCCATCACGGTACGATGATCCACATACGGACGAACCTCAACCGGGCCCTTCCAAGAAGGCAAAATTAACTTAATTTTAACATCCCACCATAAAACGTACAGAGCTTCGATAATATAACAGGGGTATATTTCAGAAATATGAAAAATGTAAAAGATGGGGAGGGGGGAGTCTGCGTATTCCTGAAACCTCTTTAGAATACACAACAATATAATCGAGGGTGGGTGCCCGAAGAAATAGGATCAAAATTCGTTCAGAACAAGAAATTATTGCTAAAAATTGCGAAGTTCGACAAAAATGAGAAACTTTGAAAAGCTTTATCTCGGAAACTATTGGGTCTACAGAGACAGTTTTCATCTCATATTGTAGACAATTTAGTCTACTTTAAAAACTTACTGCTTAGGTATTATCGAAAAGCTAGTCCTTTAGGCTTAAAATCGCCAAAAACTGAAATAAAGTCGAAAATGTTGCGGTTTTTTCGATTTATGCCATGGTTGCGTTCGGCGCTCGAGGTCTCAAACTTGGATTATTCATTGGGCCAACATCATAAATAAGTCAGCAAAAAATCAGAACTACCGGATTTGACGCAAGGTCTGAAGTATAAGGTTACTGGACTACTAACCAGGAATACAAAATCGATTTCACAGCATGAATAGTTAACAAAAAACACTACAAGTATTGCTGCTAAGCAACCAACGCATTTACACTTTCCACACAACGTCATTAAAATACATTCCATCCTCTATTAACTGAATTTTATGTAATTTATCAAAAATATTGACAGTTGTGGGTATAAATGTACAATATTTAGGTCACAGAATTTAGTTTATTTCACATCAAACCAACGGTTTAACGTCGCGTCGTGCCGTTAAGATGAATAAAAAGTTAATTTTCTCGTTCATCGCGTGCATTTTTAGCATAGTTGGTGAAATGCTAATAGAAAAAGACAGTTCGCCTACTGAACTGCAACAGTGTGTAACCCATTTAGTGGAAACTTTATTTCTCAATAATTCTGTCATTTACATTGTTGAAGATGGCTATCAGTTTGAATTTTTCCCATTGTATTCATCAATGCCTCGCGTAACATTTGACACTCGTGTGTCTCTGAGCGAACCTTTCGCAGCCGGAAGAAATATTGTAATAATTGCAAATAATGAGTCATCACTTTTAAACACACTCAAGTATTTAGAAAATGGCTCCGTCGGAAATTATGATGATTTTCAATTTGGTAAATTCTTAATAGTGATGTTGTCGGGAAATGCACTAAATGTGTTTCAAATTTTGTGGAAATATAACATAATTAACCTTGTAATCGTTGGTGAAGAAAATGGAACTTGGAAGGTGTTTTCAAGTCATCCCTGTTATCAAGAAAACATGTGTGGAATTGCGATTGAGAAGTATCTCATCAAAAATTGTTCCTCAAACCTAGTTATCGCCTTTGCGAAACCTACATGCAAGATTCGAGACTGCAGATTCAATATAACTAGACCACGCGATATTGGGAGTGTTGACTGGCATGTTACATATGCATTTTATTTCTTTATAACAGGTTTAAAAAATGATAAACCTTTTCTGAATAATTCGACAAATATTTCGTACCCTGACGTAACACAAGGAAATAACAGTATAGCTTTTTTCGCATTTCAAAATCTAAATGGTTCAGGCAACGGGTTAAAACTTAGCAACGAAATTTACAGTCAGTATTATGTATGGGTGTCTCCTGTAGAGAAGAATACATTCACATTAGATGTCATTTTATCATTATTTGAATGGGAAGTGTGGATTATGATAGCTCTTGGATTAATTATTACATCATTAATATGGTGCGCTGTTCTGAAGGTTGCCAAGTCAACTGAAGGCAATACCGTCTGTTACGCATTCATAAATGTCATTTGTTTAACTTTGTGCGGTTGCATTCGCAGAACGCCGATACGAACCACGTTACGTGTCATTTTCTTGTTATATTTGTTTTATGTCATAATTATTCAAACAGCTTTTAAAGCAAATCTTGGATCTGCTATAGTGTCTAACACAGACAACAACAGGATCGAAAGTATCGAAGATGTTATCAATTCCAAATTACCCACTTGCATGACTGATATCTTTAAAACTGCGTTTTTTCGTAACAATGAATCTGGTAATGAAGTTTATCATAAAATAAGGAACAAAATTAAAATTATATCGCGTAATCCATCCGAATTTAAATCTAAAAGCTGCATCTTTTTGTTGACTTTTACCGACTTTATTCGATTCGCCAGCAAAGAATGGGATGCGAGCTTGGTGAAGGAGAATGAATATACTACAAGCCCAACACTCCATCTTCGTTTAGAAAAACCACACTTTATCATGTCAACAGTAAATGATTTGATTACAAGATGGAAAGAATCCGGCCTTTTTGATTACGAGTTGAAAAAAATTCTGAACCACACTAAGAAAGACGAAGATACCGAACCTATTCCGCTAAAATTACAACACGTTTCTGGAGTGTTTGCCATTTGGGGCTTCGGTATGGTGATCGCAACTTTTGTTTTTATTTCAGAGCTTATTGTCCACAAGTATCGTTCTTAAGGATTATACACTACTCCACCCTGTGGGTTTTATTGTGTGTGTTTTTTGTATGAATTACCACTTAGAACATTTAAAGCACTGTGAATTGTAAATTCTAATTATAGACGTGAAAATTGTACACATTGTGCTTTAAATTGTGCTAGGATTATGCTATGATGTGCCCTATTTTGGTTTTTCCCTAACTGAAGACTGAAAACCAAAATCGAAAAAAAAACATTTTTACACCAGAGTGGCCATTTCAATCAAAAAAGTATTATACACACATGATGGTGATTTGGGTTTTGTTGTGTGTGTTTCTTTGTATGAATTAGCACTTAGATCATTTAACCTTCGGATGACCAAGGGGGGTCAATTTTGACCCCAATGTATGTTTTTCTTCAATAAATTCAGAACTAGTTTCAATTTTCAACTAATTATTTTTTTATCTGATTATATTATCATGATTTGCATCCTCATATTTTGTAGTAAAAAAAATTCCCAACATTTAACAAATAAAAATATTTTCTGAATTTGGGGTCAAAAACGACCCGCCTTGGTCTTTTGTCTTTCATTTTGAAATTAGGTAAATATAGTCTGAATTTGAAATACCGAGTAATTTCACATCTAAATGCGATAAATGCAATCATTTTATCTGCAAGGAACATTCAAAGATTCAAAAAAGCATAATTTGTAATACCTGTGGTAACTTTAACTAATGTATTTTTAGTAAGTTCAGACTGATATTTTAACTTTTTTTTCTGTTGTTTGGAATTAGAAATTGGATTTACTAATGTTTCTTACTTCATTTAATAAAACAATATAGCATTAAAGTTATGAATACATGCTTTTATTTGCTAAAACTAGTGGGGTCATTTTTGACCCCCCTTGGTCATCCGTGTATAAAAAAAAGGTTGGTCATCCGAAGGTTAAAGGCACCATGAATTGTAAATTCTAATAAATATTATTATTATAGACGTGAAAATTTTACATAATGCGTTGTATTTTTTTAATAATTTCACTTGTACATTTCTTTAAAAAGATACAATAAAGTTGCATTTTATCACAGTTGTTTAACTCCATTTACTTTTATTAAAATACCTATCTTGAAGTTAGTGCCAAAATAGGCACAGAATTAGCTTTCTGGCTCATGAGAAACTCTTCCAAGACCTCTAATTGATTCGGAAAGTATAAATAAAGGGTGGCACTGACCAAATCCTCATACATCTCAGTTTAACAATCTGGGATTTAAAATTAACTAACAACAAATTCAACAACGAAAATCTACAGATAACTACGTGAACAATCCATTTTCAAGCCGAAATTATAACAAATGTCTAATTGTAAAAGTTGACTACGAATAAATGATATTAGTAGGTATACAGTTTATATGTAACAAAGCACTCACCTTAGGGAATTACAGGATGATTATAAAACTAACAATAAAATTAACATGTTTAAAAAACTAGAAATTTCGGAGTATCGAAATTATGTTATAATCGCATTTTAGTTTCATTAACTAACAAGATCCCTTACAAAGGGGGCCCAAAATATGCCAGAAGGGCCATGACTATGATAGATGAATTAAAATTATGGAAATTGACGGTGATAACAAGTGAAAACTAAATGAATGACAGTATGAGAACCAATGAACTCTATACTAACGTAGTACATCATGGTAGGTATAGAGTTCATTGATGAGAACAAACGGCAAGGATACCAACCGGAGACCAAGGAAAAAAAGAAATAACCAACCAAAGTTAGATACAAAGCGAACTAATCTGAAAAGTTTGAAAGTCCACGACTTCATTGAAAGGCGGGCTTTGTTACGGGATATCTCGAATATTTTCAGAACATTGAGAAGGTGACCTTTTTTACATCTGTGTAGAATTTGAAAATCCGTGTTGCGGATGACCGGTCTTCAATATACATATGTTCAGCGAAAGACGATTTGCTATCAACATTATTAGTGGTAATGGCTTTACTGTGTTCTTTAATTCTGATATGAAAAGGTCTCCCTGTCTGTCCGATGTATAGAGAATGACAGGAGTTACAGTTCAATTGATATATCCCTGAGGAGTCAAGAGGATTACGAATGCCTTTGTTTCTAACTAGGGAGGATCTTAAAGCGTATTTGTTCGAGAAGGAAATAGTGATATTATGCTGTCTGAAAATATTCTGGATACTATAAGAAATGTTGGGGTAAAAAGTCAAGGCCCTGTAAGTGGAATTTGGTTTTTGTCTTTTAACCGGAGTGAGAAGGGTGGGATTGAGGCAGGATTTAATTTTATTAAATAATTTATCGATTAAAGTGGGAGGGTGGCTATTATTATAAGTCATCTGTTGGATAATACTATATTCATTGGTAAAGTGGTCTGGGAGCATGGGTCTGTTCATTAATCTGTGGAAAAGTTAGTGAAGGCCTGCCATCTTATGAGAAATAGGGTGTTCCGAATCATATAGGATTAAACTATCAGTAGTGGTAGGTTTTCTGAAAATGCTGAAAAAATTTTATGAGGGCTGCGGTGAAACAACAAGTCAAGAAACGGCAGTGTCTTCCTTTTCAATACTTAGTAAAGATATTATGATGGATGAGGTTAAGTTGTATGCAGATAACATCGTCCACATATCTGTCCCAGAAGATCACGTGGTCACCGTAAAATTTAGTTTTGGAGATCAAATTCGACTCTAGATAGTTCATAAATATGTCGGCGAGTAAAGGTGAAAGGTTGGAACCCATAGCAAGACCTGAATTTTGAGCAAAGAAACTACCATTAAATTAAAAAAAAATTTGTTGTGTACATAATTCGAGGAGTGTTGTGATGCAAGTAAGTTGATCATTAGAAAGTTATGAGGAAGAGTGAGACGTTCAGAAACTAATTCCACACATTCTTTAGAGGGTATGATAGGAAATAAATTTGGAACGTCAAAGGAGACCATTGAATGTTGCAGGTAGGGTGATGGAGTTGATATTTTTAAGTAACTTAGAGGAATTTACTATAGAAAAATTATTAGGGAGTTTTTTTGAGAATGGAGTTAAGGCGGCAGGAGCCGGAGTGTCTGTGAAACTGACAACGGGGCGAATTGGGGTATCTGGTTTGTGTATTTTGGGAAGACCGTATAACACGGGACAGACCGGGTTCATACAGAGAAGAGATTTGTAATTAATGTTAAATGTGGCTGTGAGTCTTAATTTATAAACAATATTTCTGACCGTAGTAGAACAGTTATTAGTAGGGTTAGTTTTTCACTAGAAAACTCATGTTGGTCGACGAAATCGAGGACTTTTTTGATGTAGTCAGGCTTATTTAAAATAACAAGACAATGATTATAAACGTTAAACTTTTTTTTTATCCTTTTGCTACAAAACCACTAAAAACTTCGATTTCGGTTCGTTTATGAGATTATAAGTAAACTCTTCTACCTTACAAACTCGCGAACGATGAAACCGCGTATCATCCAGGCGCTTCTTTTCGATTTATTTTATGGAACTTTCAACGTAGGCATCCAGACGTTCCTTTTTGGATTCTCTAGACATTTCACCCAGGCTAAGAAACTAAAACAAACGCACTCAACGAATGCTAACCCTCACAACAAGTTGTTTTATTCCAATTATGAGGAAAAAATTACCGTTGAATTTTACTTTCGCCAAAAATAAATCATTTCTTGCTCAAAATCGAAGTAGAACGTTGAATGAAGTAGGTAAGCGTACTTCATTCCATATTTTTTATTAGCAATCAATCACGAAAACAAAAGCATGACGACGTTTGTACTAATAGTTACCTATCTCATTTGATCTTTCTTGTGAATTGAATCTATCGCCGCCTTACACAATTACAAATTACAACATATTTGATCACTACGATTCCAAAACGTAATAATTAAATAATATACAAATTTAACACTAGTTAGATGCTGAACATATCCTTATTTTCATCACTGTTAAATGAAAAAAAAATTTTCAGGAGTTGCACTGAAAGTGGCTAACCGAGAAGAACCTTTCTACGGAGATGATCGTAAAGCCATTTTTCGAAAGATGGGTGTGGATCTCATCGCACACAACCAAAATACCTTTCAGGATGGATGTGATTCGCTTCTTTGCGGTCATTGCAGAATAGGATTAGACTTCTACAGCCCTTTTCGTAAGTATAGGATCTTCCATCGTCTCCATTGCAGTGGTGGTTGTACCGGATCTGCTTTCTTCTACGGTGATAGCATTCTATCATTGTCGTAGTGGAGGTGAACAAAGACTCAAAGCTGTGTAACTTTTCAACGGTTACGTGGTTAGCACCTTTTTAAGCATTGCTTACAGTTTGGGAGGAATGGAAGAAGCAGTGCAGACGACGCGACGACTCCTAACTCCACAACCCTTTTTTATGGGAACTTAAATTTAAATTCTGATAAAATTCAACTGATTCATTATGTAGTTGTGACTCCCTTCTTCCCCTCCCGCCATCTGTTGGAGGTAATCGTATTGCAGTTAGCGTTAAAAAATCTATTAAACGGTACCTACCTTACAAAATTTATCCAAAATTATCTCCTTCCCTTCGCATTCTCTATAGAGGTATCAACTCCTAACATTTTTAACTACAATGCGACGAAAACATGGAGAAATCGCGTTCTTTCCATACCATTACTGGACGTTCTAAACTAGAATAATTAGAATTTTGCATGGAAAACAATGGTATTTTTCCAAATCCTGCAAGAATTATAAGCGTCGATTTTCAATTGTGTGCGTTTTGCGCCTTAACAATGAAAATATGCGGATATCCCTAATTTCCGTCATCGCACGAAACAATTTAAAAACGAAGCAAGGCCAAGGACACGAACACCATCACTAATATCACCGAGTCACGCAAGGCTCATTTTAAACAATAATCGTCCCGAAAATACAAATTTATGTAATTAATCGATCTCGTTTTCCACACATGCAATTCTAGGTCAATTTATTTATACAAATTTATACATGAACTAAGATGGCAATTTTGTCTCATTAAGACTGTTTATCAACGATGGTGTTACGAACGAAGAAGCTGCATGTGTTCGACGTTAAAGAGGTGAGTTCACAATCATTATTTTGTAATTAGTTGATTCAACTAAAGAATGTATCCACCCGACCCTCGTATAATAACAATTACACAACACATAATTTTTGTACTATTGTTGAAAAATTTTATTCACTGATAAGGATTAGGTACACAGATGTGTACAATAAATGGGGAATTGCATTCATTAGCCATTAAACTACATATTATCTATATAAAAAAAAGTTAAAATAACCGTGAAGGTCGTACTTTAATGACATAATATTATTATTTAATATAATTATAATAACAAGCACGTGATTAGCGGTAACGGATGTAATTTGGATTTTCCTTGCCTTATGATCTCGTCCACGCTATTTGTATGAAAATCTCTTATCATTCCGTTTTCCCTCGCCGGCGCCGTTATCATTTTAAATTTATATAGTCGTCGTGTGCGCGCAATGAAAACAGACGTTAAGTGCCATGGATGTACATAAAGCAAAACGGTAAGCGCTCATTTGGTTAACTAGCTGCAGAAAGTATTGTGCGATTTGGTGATTTTAATGTTGATCACCGGCATGGTGGAGTTATTATTGTTTTTCTATTGTTTCGAAACGGTTTAACGAGCCACGTATGTAAAAATGTTAAAGTTAAATATCACGGAAAATGACAATATAAACACTTCCTGTCAAGTTTATATTAGATAACGTAAGCGTTAACGAAATTACTGAAATAGAACGAGATGTCTATGTGAGTGAAAAATTGTCTGAATTTATGCGCAAATTATTCCTAAATGAACTAGGAATGAGCAACGTGCTTGGGAAATATCTTTTTATAAATTCTGAAATGCTACTTCAGGTAAAAGGAGTCCCTCAACTGATGGTGTAAATTCTAGAGAATCATGTGGTGGATAGACAAGGTTAGACTGTGTTGGAATGAAGCACCAATCACTTTTTTTCATTTGGCGCATTGGAAAAGTACAATTTCTGCCTTATAACGTGTCGCGGTTAATTTCTTGGCCACGTCCAACCGTATGGGTTTCATGACTTGTTGTAGTAGGAGATAGTATTGAAGATGGGCGTCCCGAGTTGGGCGCCTTATTTTTTCCCACAAAAAGATCTGATTCACGTCAACTGCCGCCCGCCCTTTTGGTTTAAAAATTGTGATTTTAGAATTTCTGAAACCATTAATGGTTCTGTTGTTTTCGGACAGCTATTCCACACTTTTCAGCAAGATTTTCCGAAATTCTGAGGAAGTTGTTCCAATCCTTTGGTATCTGATGTCTTTTTTTGTAAGTCATCTCTCTTTCGTACTCTGTCCATTTCGACAGTAGGTATGTAGACTATCGGGAAAATAAAATCGCAGACGACGTACGGTTGGATTAAGGTTCGGCCATCGAGTACGTCTCCATCGCATTTCTGAGGGACATTTTCTAATGGTACCCCATTTGTGAGGATGTGAGCTAATTTCTTCTTGGAAGAAAAAAAAGGGAAACCGATACTCCATCTAGAGTATTACGGCAACTTTTTTATAAAGTTTCCACCTCCTTCTCTTCCGCTGTATAAAGTTCATCAACGGCGTCTCTCTCGACGATGGCTCGACTGTCAATTACTATCAAATCATTTTCATGATAGGCGAATCGATTTTCGTGCTGTTTGAAGCTTTTCTATTGATCCAAGAAATGATTATCTAGGACTAGATGTTGCTGATGGTGAGCTGCGACTACTCGTCATCATCAGGTTCACTGCTTCTTTCAATTTCTGTAAGGAATTGCTTCGAGTTCTCTTATTGTATATCGTCGCAGAGCCGAATCGCCTCGTATTAATTGCTCCTCATTTCGACTAACAGTTCTGTTATTTTGCTCTTGGACGTGATCGAGCCCCAAGATAAAGAAGAAACCCTCACGGACTAAGAAATTGGTAGCTCCTGAATTACATCTTTATCTGTATTTTGAAATTATCCAATAGCGCAAACGAAAGCTAGAAATGGAACTTGTAATACCATCATCCAGAATTTAAACGTGGGAAACTGTTTCGCTCGGTTTATTACATTACCTCTAAAACTCTCGCTTATCCGCTACCCACAAACTTATTTATCTAATCCTGAAGTATTAACCGCACCATCCGTGGTTATGTGTTGCTTTTCTTTCCACTCTTTTAAATTAAACACACGTTGCGTAATACGTTGTGTCGGGAAAGATATCATATTAAAAAATAGCGACTAACTCGAACTTAAAAGCTTCAAGTCTGTAACTTGTATGTCTAAGTATGAAATTTGAAACGTAGACGTTTTTACTTTTTACAGCACTTAATACAATAAATTATGAAACCTATACAAATACTTAACAAGAAATTTCCCATTAGGCATTAGACAAAGTGTGGCACGATGGCTTGCTTTTTAAAATTAAGAATGTACTTCCTCCAGACTGTTTAAAACTCATAAAATATTATCTTGTCGACCGACAGAACATTAAACTACATTGTACTCTATTACCTCCGGCGTCCCTCAGGGCAGCGTGTCGGGGCCGGCCCTGTACCTCCTATTTACTTCTGATTTGCTAATCACCACAACACAACCCTACTGGCTTCTTATAATCTGCTGTTTCACTCAGACACACTACAACAGTGGTTGAAGAAGTGGCCATGGATCAAGGTTAATGAGACCAAAACCGTTCACGTAACGTTTAAGACTATACACGAGATACCTGCCCCACCAGTCTCGTTGAATAATCAGCTGCTTGCCCATAAACTGAAAGTGCTAAATATTTAGGAAACCACTTACTATTTAAACAGACGTTTGACGTAGAAAAAGCATATTTGGATGATGCGAAAACAATCAGGCCTACAATTTCGCAAAATTTACAGGCTTCTCAACTGATGCTGGACAACAAGGTACTATATTTTACTGTATACAACTATCCTCAAACCGGACTGGACTTATGGTATACAACTACATGGGGAACAGCAAGTCGTTCCAATATTGAGATACTAAGACGATTCCAAGCAAAGCCATTAAGAACTATTTCGGCTGCACCAAAGTATGTTCTCAATTGAGGTCATACGTCGCGATCTCGATGTACCTTATTGCGAACGGTTAAATGCTCACCCAAACGCCCTCACTGAGAGCCTTCTGGAAATCGAAGAGGAAGATCCCAGAGTGTTAATATATCTCTAGATAAAATTATTGAACTCTTTCCTTCAGGATATACATATCTATAAACATACAATTTACTAAATGTTAGTAAAGTGTGTGGGATATGAAAAGTTCACAGTGAAACCAAAAAACTAAGATTTTGTGGAGAAACTAACTTCCTAGTTTGATCTATCCATAAATGTAGGCGGCTTGACCAAGACAAGTTGGGGTGGTGATGGGTTACTTCCTTCTCCCCCGCTACTCCATCTCCGCTGCTCCACCCCTCCCCCTCCTTTTCTATATACTGCTCTCATTCTTTCGTGGTAATTTTGGCTCAAAACACTTCTTTGCTCTAATTTCCTATCATCCATTTACCTACTTGTTCGGAAAAAATGCTGCAAAATATTTTTAAATTGTGGAAGTAACACACCAGATTGTTTCATGACTGGTTAGATGACATATGAATTTACCCTCGTAAGTACAACCCCTTTCCAATATGCCATTATCAAGGGTAACAAAGTGAAATTATTACTTATTATTATAATTACTTATGGTATTGTCCGGCAGCAAGTCGGTCGGTTACTACGTTACCCTTTCTGGATACCCACATCAGCTTTACTTTGTTATGGTTAATCAACTGACTAAGTTGACTTGGTCCATGTATGGATGTTGATTGGTAGAACTCGAAATGGGGTGATTATAACAATTCCAATTAGGAGAAAATCACACAACCTATTCCCCAGCATCCCATTGCCTTAACATTATTAATTCTTTCCTCACCACCTCAGACCTTCCTGATGATGTAGCTTCCTTTCTTAGTAATTGTTTACAACTTTGTCACAGTCAAAATTTCTTTAAATTTAACCAAGTTACTTACCGTCAAGTATCGGGTCTACCTATGGGCAGCAATTTGCCCCCTCTGCTGGCTGAAGTTTTCATGACCTCTTTAGAAATTAATAACATCTTCCAAAATCAAAATTTCAGTAATAAATACGGACCACGTCATTCCTTTTCGCTCCTTCCACCCCCTCGCCCATAAACTGGCTGCTTTTCGCTCCCACTTTACTAGACTCTTGAACCTACCACTTAATCCTCGCAATTCTAATTTCGAATTAGCTACCATCTTCCAAATAGCTGCCCGCAATGGTTACCCTGAACGTATGATCACTAAACTTTACACCCAACTCCGTCGTTCCTTTGCCCACAAAAATCGTACCACCTTACAACCAATAGCTGATACTCAATCCCTCAAGTACTTTTCTTTACCTTTTATAGGACCATCTTCCTATTTCGTTAAGAACCTTTTCCAAAAACACGACATAAACATTTCATTCTCCTCCAAATTTAATTTAAACAGTTTAATTGTTCACACAAAGGACCAAATCGATTAATTGGAAAAATCTGGCGTATACAAGCTCAATTGTGGTACTTGTGACTCATTTTATATTGGCCAAACTGGCAGAACCCTCAAAACTAGAATAGCGGAGCACTATTCTTGCATAAAAAACAACAACCACTGTTATTCCAAATCGTCCTTTGCGAATCATATATTAAACTCAGGTCATGCTTCGATCCTAAAACCAATTTTCAAATACTCCACGTTTGCGATAAAGGCATCCGGCTAAATTTATTAGAAAATAAAGAAATTATCACCCATCACTCCAATAACCCCTCTGGATCCCTTAACGAAATCCTGAATATTAACCAGAACGTACTTCTTTAACCTTTTGAGATTTCCTTTCACCTTGTATATTTGCGCTTGGCCGATCTTACAGATCTCTTCCAATTTTCTTCAGTTTCCTTACTATGTGACTTGTGACCATGTCATTTCCTGTTGGTCTCTCAACTTAGTTACTTCAATTAATATGTATTTGTTGTTCATCGTTTGTGAATTTGGGTGTTCCCCTTCTGGGACCCCCTTAAGTTCAATTATGTTTTAAATTTTTAATATTTCCCGTAAGTATTTTTGAATCTCTGGTTATGCTCAAAATTTGTTAACCTTACTTTTTACAGCATGGCTTAGGCTTTGTTTTTGGTTGCTTGATGTTTGTTCCAATTTTATATTAATTATGTCCCAACTTCGTCGCGGTGATTGACGGATTATAGTCATTGCACCCCCTGACGTTTTATTCCCGTTTAATACTACATCTATTTATATCACAACAAATTTGTTGTATTTACCTCGTTACGAGAACTAATTTGTAAGTAATCAATTTATGCTATTAGTTTGTATTATTACTTTTAATTATAGGATAAGCCTGAAGATGATAAAATGTTAATTTATCGAAACATGTCGCTGTTTGTTATCAACTTATTGTAATCTATCAACTATCAACCTTAATATCAACGTTAATAAACTTATACATGGGGTATGGTTGTGTGATTTTCTCCTAAATGGAATTGTCAACTGACTAAGATTTTGGGAGGAGCACTTCATCACTAGGTCAGAGGTCTCTTCTTGTGACTTCAAAACCTTTAACGACGCTTATTGTCTGCAAGTTACTATTGAGACTTTGAATATGTATAAAAAAGGACTTATTTCATTCCCCCACCGGCCATGCCCAGCAAACAGAGTCACGTTATTTTGACGTTATTTCACGTGACTTAACGACACGTGTGACGTCAGATGGGACTTTTAAGTGACGTCAACATGACATTATATCACATGATAAAGACATCATACACATGACTTATTTTAATGTCACTTTAAGACCTTTAGGACGTCAGTTACGACCGTTATGGGTCGTCACCCAAGTAACACACCGAACTGCAATTTGGTTATTATAACGTCATGGCAGGTACTTACCTATCAGATGTCGCAACGTCTCATCGCCATTTCGCCGCGATTCATATGACCTCGATTCAGCTAAAATTTTTTTTTGTGCATATTATAATTTAGAATGCAAAAAATTATTTGAGCCATTCCATACAAAAAAAGCGAAAACTGCATTTTTACGTGCAGCTGTACTTTTAATTATTTAACTTAATTCTTGGACCTGAACTGAAAACTTTTATAAGGATATACTATTTGCTTGAAAGTTTCGCTCAACCGGATTCGAACCTTTGGGGTTGGGTGTTGAAAATTCCGAAATCCGACATTGTACCGCTGCGCTAATGTGAAACATATACCTACTTCTCATTTCGTACCTACTTCGTAACTTAGCGATGTTTCGCGTTAATAGTTTAAATTATGTATAAAAAAAATACATAAGTAAATGAGGTCTTAATCACTGGGAATTCACAATTGATAAGCTATCATCATCTATAAATTCTACAGGGGGTTATAAAAAGATGTAGCGGATTATGCATATCCGGTCCAGATTCTACATATGAAAAGACGTCTAAAATGTTCAGTAACATTTATATGATTTCGGCTTAGTGTAGCCGTAACCGTAACATTTTGTATTTTCTTGAAAATAATTATTATTTCAAAAACCCGTCAACATATTTTTATGAAATTTCGCATATGTCTTCATTTCTCAGAAGTCTACAATTTTCAAAACTGTTTTTTTTTCAAAATTATCTGGTTTCAAAATGGCGGACATTCAAACATTTTAAAGTAAAATTCCATGAAAACTACTAAGTAAAATTAAATTGTGCAAGAAACAACATTTTAAGTACTTTTATATTGTTAATACTTCATCTTATTTAGTAGTTTTCATGGAATTTTGATGTAAAATGGTTGAATGTCGGCCGTTTTGAAAATTGATAATTTTGGAAAAAAATATTTTTGGAAATTTTAGACTTCTGAGAAAGAAAGAGATATACCAAATTTCATAAAAATATTTAGAAGGGTTTTTGAAATAATAATTATTTTCAAGAAAATACAAAATGGCTGATTACGGCTAAAGTAAGCCGAAATCATAAAAATGTTAGGTACTGAACATTTTAGACTTATTTTCATATGTAGAATCCGGGTATACATAGTCAGCTACACCTTTTTGTAACACCTTGTATAAAAGAGTACAATCTGCAATTGAATAATTAGGTACGACTAAAATATATACTATACATACTTTTATTAAATACAACAACTGATACACAGCAAAATCGAGTCACTTTAAGAACAAGCCGTACTTAACCGATAGCTTTGACGCAAAAAGCTGTGGAAAAAGCCGAAATTTAACAAATGACAACTGTGAAGTCAACTCAATGAGCGTTCACTCTAGTAGGGTTCACTGAGTGAACTATTGTTGGAGGATTGTTCTTGTGTTCTGTGTGTACAAGAGACACAACCTGTAGTAGTGTAGTGTATGAGATTAAGTACAAGGTGGTTCAAATTGGACACTTTCTTATGGCAACACCCTTTATTTTAAGAGATAGACAAAAATGGACCAAGGTGTCTGGAGCTCAATTTTAATGAGAAAATCACTGGCACAAACAGAATTCAGTTATCTTTAATCGTTTGGACGCTAGGGGGCGTTTTTCGAATTTGGTCAATTTCTTTAATGCTCCATAACTTTCTTATTATTAAAGATAGGTAATTGATTTTGGCAAAATCTTTCTTAGAGCACTTTTTTACGTAGAATACATCGCGATAGATAGTTTTTATACATGGTGTATGGTTTTTTGTGTACGACCCTAAACTACATTTTTTCATACGGACCACCCTATATATTTTTGGGTTTTTGAAAAGAGGGTGAAATTTCCTAAATTTTGATGGTGTATGGTTTTTTGTGTACGACCCTAAACTACATTTTTTCATACGGACCAACCACCCTATATATTTTTGAGTTTTTGAAAAGAGGGTGAAATTTCCTAAATTTTGATGTATCACTTGTTATATTTATGTTGAATATTATTTGCAATATTGCATCTTATACATTGTAATTTCAAATTAAAAATATTTAGAGTTAATAAAAATGTTCAAATAACTAGGACATTATCGTTTTAAATCATGCTGCCATCTTTTGTTAACAATGGAACCCTAGATATCTACAAACAAAATAGTTTGTAGGTATAAAAATAATATTTAACAGAAATATAACAAGTAATAGGTACATCAAAATTTAGGAAATTTCACTCTCTTTTCAAAAACCCAAAAATATATAGGGTGGTCCGTATGAAAAATTGTAGTTTAGGGTCGTACACAAAAAACCAAACACCCTGTATAAAAAGTGTTTATCACGATGGATTCTACGCAAAAAAGTGCTCTAAGAAAGATTTTTCCAAAATCACCTATCTTTAAAAATAAGAAAGTTATGGAGCATTAAAGAAATCGACTAAATTCGAGAAACGCCTCCTAGCGTCCAAACGATTACAGATAGCTGAATTCTGTTTGCGCCAGTGATTTTCTCATTAAAATTGAGCTCCAGGCACCTTGATCCATTTTTGTCTACCTCTTAAAATAAAGGGTGTTGCCATAAGAAAGTGTCCAATTTGAACCACCCTGTACATGTACAATGTTATGGAGTCGGTATGTCAATGTTATAATATTCACTCATAGGTATATATTTTCTTGTTTAACCCTTTTTAATATACAAATAATAAAGTTTAAATTTACCCACAGACTGCTTTCTTAATAATCCCAACAACTATAATATGTAATTACCAACTTAGTGAGAAGTGAGTCGTTTTACCAACTTTGCAAAACTAAATTTATTATAAGATAAAATCTGTTTTCGCTGCCAGTATTATTAAATATGTTTGAACAGTGTTAAGAAAGAAAATTATCAATATAAATAAAATCTACTACTGTCACTCATATCAGACGTCATAATGACATCTCATGAGTGACGTTAAAAAATGGTAAGCTTTAAAACGTCATTATATCGTCAGTAATAGGTCGAGTGACGTTAACGACCAATGAGACCTGTAAAAGATGTCAAAAAGACGTAGCATTGTTGACTGGGTGAGGACAGCCGTACAATGGAAATGTAAGGGTAAGCGAACGAGGATGAATGACATAAATCCAGATTCTATAGTAAATAAAATTACCGACGAATAGGGCTCTGTGCCAAAATTTGCGATGCTGGACGCAAACTCATTGGGATCACATGACTACCTATACTTTTTCGGGAAATCTGCAAATTTGGTGCAGTCTTTAATAAAAACGCGTTCTGGGTGTAAATTGGTTGAAAAGTGTTTTAAAGGGTGGAAGACGTTCCGCTGCTCATTGTAGTATCAATCACTGAAAAGGGTAATGAATTATTGATGTTCAAGTTCAAGTTTACTTTTAACCTGATCGCGTGAGACATTCTCACTCAATCGCCGCTATTTATTTACTGCGTACTTCAAAAGATAAATAAGTTAGCTATAAGCTTTTAAGTTAAGCTGTCATTAGAGCGGAACGATCAATCATAAAGATGAATTACTTACCTGTTAAGAACCGTAAATGGTTTAATGACTTGTAGAAAAGCCGAAACCTGTTAAATGTCACGAACAACGTGACTTAATTAGAGCGCAAACTTATTACGTAACATTTAAATTATTAATGACGCATTGGGGATGCAAAAAAAAATCAGCGTAAATCAAAAGCGCATGCTTACAATAACGAGGGCTGAAAACGGCTGAAAATCTACCCTTGCGTTTTGGTAGTACGCGGCTACGTGTGACCGAAATACGGAATTTTGCAAGCTCCTCAAGTGCAATGTGTAGTCGTAGTGTATCACAAAAACGATCAATATCAAGTGGAGACATGTCCTCGGTGAAAACCATTAGGTATATAATCATATTTTCCTCACGTCTTATAACGCGCGAGGAAATTGGGCGAATGCGAGATGAGAGATTTTGCTCAAAACTTCCAGCACGTTAAATTTTCGAAATATTTTCACGGCTGTCACGGCATGAAATATTCATAGTACGTTTTAACCTAAAATTCCTTATGAGTAACTTGCCTTTTTCATCTCGCCATTGACCTTGATTGTTTATTGTTTACTAATAGAAAATGAGATTAGAATATATTGTTATCACGTCTCGTGTTTGTTAATTTTTTTTTAATGCTATTAATAACAGTTCACATTTATTTTATAACATACACTTTCGGTGATAAGTTCGCTTAATGAATTTTGGAAACGAGCAAAGGTAAATTTTCAATATTTTTTTTTGTTTTGCATGAGTTGTGACCGTGTTTTCGTCTCAGTGACCGCTTCACTGACCAGTTTCAGGTGTTAATTTTGCAATTAATACTTTTGGCCCAGATTCGTAAACAAACATAACTCTAACTTGTAAAGTTGGGATGCCTTTTCGTTAGAATAAAGAACAAATGTTTTTATCAATTTTTTCCCGCTTGTTACAGAATGGCATCTCCTCGAATTGAAATCGAGTGGGATGTCACACAAAAAATTGAAAATCTTAGTTTTTTGGTTTGATTGTAAACTTATTTAATATCTCACACACTTAACAAAAAAATTCCGGATCGACGAATAATGATGCTATTTTGTAAGAAAAGTAACTGAAAAACACCTTCCTTTTAAAGGTTTCCATTTTTTAATCCTAAGTTGACGCGTTTTGCTAATTCTCAAAAAAAGTTTTTCAATTATTGCCTTTTTCCGTACGAATAATATATTCAGCATTTAGTGCTTTTGTTATGACGTCTGCTTATGACTATGGTTAATAAGGTAGTCGGAAAAAAAACCCTTGAAAAAAACCGGAAAAAACCCCGGAAAAAAACCCCCAGAAAAAAACCCGCGGAAGAAAAATCCCCGAAAAATAATTATAGATGGCTGT
The DNA here is from genome assembly GCA_036250285.1 of Pyrocoelia pectoralis. Lineage (NCBI taxonomy): Eukaryota > Metazoa > Arthropoda > Insecta > Coleoptera > Lampyridae > Pyrocoelia > Pyrocoelia pectoralis. Next base: position 12,353,533 of record CM070081.1, read on the forward strand.
GAATAAATATATAAATATACAAAGTTTGGAAATAAAAGTAATGCTAAACTTAAACATAGATTGCCACTAAAGCGCCTAGGTTATTAGCAGGTTTAGTATATTTTTTTCAATTGATACAAAATGGCAACATGACACTAAACAAAGTTTGGCAGTAAAAAAAATGCTAAACTGAAACGTAGATTGCCAGTAAAGCGCCTAGGTTATTTGCAGGTTTAGTATATTTTTTTAAATTGATACAAAATGGCAACATGGCACTAAACAAAGTTTGGAAGTAAAAAAAATGTTAAACTGAAACGTAGATTGCCAGTAAAACGCCTAGGTTATTTGCAGGTTTAGTATATTTTTTTCAATTGATACAAAATGGCAACATGGCACTAAACAAAGTTTGGAAGTAAAAAAAAATGCTAAACTTAAACGTAGATTGCCACTAAACCGCCTGGGTTATTTGCAGGTTTAGTATACTTTTTCTCCATTGATACTTTTTCATTCTTTGATACCTTGTATATTATGTATGATTTTGTAATATTGATGTAAAATATAATGCAGTATAAATCTAAAGCATATGTTAATATAACATTTATTCAACGTTTATGTTTCATTCGGCGCAAATGACAATCTTCATCAACACCAAAATTTATTCACAATCATCTATAATTATTTTTCGGGGGTTTTTCTTCCGGGGGTTGTTTTTCCTGTTTTTTTTTCCGGGGGTTTGTTTCCCGGTTTTTTTTCCGGGGGGTTTTTCCAGGGTTTTTTTTCCTAGATTCGGTTAATAAACAGGCTGGTAACTTGAATAACCTATCACAAGGATTTCAGTACAAAGTTCTTAATATGCCAAATTATTTCAGAGTAAAAATGTATTAAGGATTTGTGTAACGGTATTTTCTTTTACTCTAAATTATTAGGTAACCGATTGCATTGAAATCTCTATCATACCTTGTATGAATCACCACTCTGTATAATAAAATATCCTTTTCTTGTGTTTTTACTTAACTGTTACAAAATTATTACTGTAAGAAATTTCTGGAAACACTCCGCTCATCTCGTCCAACTCAATCGATAATCTTCCCGAATCGTTTCTTTAATCTTGTTCATCATGTCATCAGTCGCCATTGATGGACGCACGTTTAATTGTTCATTATTCGGCCACCAAGTTTGGTCAACGGGCAAATAGAGTCCAGGAATTGTTTATCTTGCGGTTGGAAACGCACGGGGATGGATCCTGTTGACTTTAAACAGTCTTGGTACCCACTTCGTACACAATTATCAGTATTTCAGTAATGATTTCATGAAGGGCAGATCTGAAAATTTTTGGAAACACTGATATGATCATCTTGTCCAACGTCAATCGACAAATTGTCTCTTTGATCATGTTCATCATGTCACCAGGTGCGATTAGTGGACGTCCATTAATTTGCTCATTATGGGTGTATTGGGCCACCCACGTTTCGTCATAGGTTACAATAGAGTCCAGGAATTGTTTATCTTGGAGTTCGAAACGCAAGGGCAATACCTGTGACGGATCCTTTTAAGTTTTGGAACTCACTTCGTACACAATTTTCAGTAGGTATTTCAGTAATGATTTCATGAAAGACAGATCTGAAAATGTTTGGAAATACTGTGCTCATCTTGTGCAACGTGAATCGACAAATCGTCTCTTTGATCTTGTACATCATGTCACCAGTTGCGATTAGTGGACATCCATTAATTTGTTCATTATGGGTGTATTCGGGCACCCACGTTTCGTCATCGGTTACAATAGAGTCCAGGAATTGTTTACCTTGCAGCTCAAAACGCACGGGCAATTCCTGTGAAAATGGATCCTGTTGACGTTAAACTGTTTTGGAACCCACCTCGCACAGAATTTTAGTATTTCAGTAATGACTTCATGGAGAATAGATCTGAAAATTTTTGGACAACACTGCCCTCCTCTCGTTCAACGTCAATCGACAATCGTTTCTTTAATCTTGTTCATCAGGTCTCAACTGATGGACGCCCACTTGTGTGTTCATCATGGGTGTATGGGGCCACCCACGTTTCGTTAGAGTTCAGGAATTGTTCATCTTCCAGTACGAAGCGCTTGGAGAATTCCCATGATTCTATTGACTTTGTGTTTATCTGTGAGCGGTATTGGAACCCATCTCGCACATAATTTTCGAAAATCAAATATTTTAGCGTTGATTTCATAGTGAAAAGACCTGGAGATTTCTGGAAACATAGCGCTCATCACGCCCAAAGTTAATCGATTGTCTTCATTAACCATTTGTTCAAATTTCGGCACCATCTCATGAGTCACGATTAATGGGCGCCCACTTCTTTGTTCATGATGAGCGGTTTTATACTCACGACACCGCTTGCACACATTAGGTACTACGATTTATGACATCGTCTACATTAGACGAACCCTGTGCAGGTAAGATAGGTAGAATTATAGGATACAGTTTGTGAACTTCTGCCATATATAGGGGAAGTTTTAAGAGGGTAAATACCGTCACCATAAGGATGGACTCACTTTTTTTACAAGCATGATGCAGTTTTTTGATCACCTGTTATGTAATGAATGAACTTCTCTGCACCGTAGCAACGTTTTGCAAAGGAAGAATTTCAGACAAGAAATGCGCCAGAATGTGATTTCTGACGTCGATGCCAAAAAAATGTTCAATGGGATGGGAACTCTAGATGGATATGCAATAGTCTTCTTCCTCTGGATAGGACAGCGTCTAATTCCATCCCTTGATGAGTCAACTTTGATTAGAATTTTTTGACTTATACCTTCAAGTATTGCTGTTGGCACTCTCGAGTCTCGACGTCAGTTTGTCCTGATCTTTCCCAAGTTTTGCCTTTTGTTTCGAGTCTTGTTTTACCATCTTCATATTCATAACCCTTCCTCTTCCTAGGTTTGGTTACTTACCAGTTATCGTCAGCTTGCCTTTCACTTCCTCTTTCATCTGTAGTTGGGCCACTCGCCTAACATGGTTTACAGTATCCGTTGTTTTCTGAAAAATATTTCCGGTGTCTCATACTTATCTCGTAAACACATACGGCTAAATCTGTGGTCTTTCGCTCCGTCCATCCTTGATGTTCCTTTACATAGATATACACGTGGTGTACACCGTTATGGTCGTTTCCTTCGCTGGTGGAGGTACTCAGTTGTCCTTCATGGTGTGCTTTCTATTTAAATTTTATTTATGATTCGAAATTGTCTGATAGAAGTCACGAAAATTATTATTCTCTAAGAGATTGGTTCATATACTGCGACCTTTCGATCTTTTGTGCTTGTGCCCCCCCCCCGCTATTGTCTGTGCCTGTGCCCCCCCCCCCGATATTGTCTACCCTTCGATGATATCTGCATCTCCAACAGTGTCTAGGATTTTGGTAGTGCAAATATTCGTTACTTCCTCTTGTGCAATCCTTTCATTTCCAAGTAGGTGTTTTTTTTAGTTTTGTGCATGGCTCACATTGGCAGATGACGTATGGCATTTCATCTTCCTCACCACAACCCCTGCATATCGAGCTGTTAGCCAGTCCCATATTGTGCAGGTGTTTATTCAGAGGACAGTGGTCTGTGACTATCTTTGTAGCAAGTTTTATGTTCGTCGTAGTACCGCTGCTAAGCTACCGTTTGGGTTTTTTCTGTTCTGAAATTTTCGACTAGTGCTCTTTTGTGAGCATTGCCTTTTTAGCAGTGTTATATGATAAACCCACAGATCGGTTCGGGTTGTTTCTCGCTTGCAACTCCCACACTAGTGTGGCTGTGTTACACTTGCCTAGTGAGTTTACCATTTGTAATACATTCAAGGACTAGCCATGAATTTGTCACTATGAATCTATTGCTGAAACTGCTTTTTTGCTGTCTCTAAGTGTAAAGATTTTCCTTGAAGTAAAAAAAAATTTTTTTGACTTTATTAGTGTCCAAACGATTTGATGTTCCGTACAATTTCCTCAATAGATACCTACCTGAAAGAACACCACGTTAGTTCTTATTTATGTACAGGGTGAATGAGACCACCCGTATCAGTCTTTTATTTAAAGAACGGTGAGTCGTAGAGAGGTGGGGTAAAAAAAGTGATTATAAAAGCCATAATAAAGAATCGAAGGGTGATATCATTATTTCTCGGAGAAGTCAGCATTCCTCCAGAAAGCCTTCAACTCCAAAATTTTAAATAGCACCATAAGTCAAAAAAGGTATTGTTTGAAAGATTGTTAAAAAAGAAGAAAGTTTTATAGGAAAAATTATTTTATTACTGCCACCCCTTTTCAGTAATATTCGACTAAAGTTATTAAATTTGAAATTCACTGTTAACAATAAACATTGAAAAGTCGACTTTTAAAATCTAGTTACCAATGTTACATGTGTTCAAAATATCTTCCATTTACTGCTAAGCACTGTTGAGTTCTTCTAGGTACACTATCAGTGGCTCTAATAAGTACTTCTTCAAAGGGAAGAACACATGTAACATTGGTAACTAGATTTTAAAAGTCGACTTTTCAATGTTTCTTGTTAACAATGAATTTCAAATTTAATAACTTCTGTCGAATATTACTTAAAAGGGGTAGCAGTAATAAAATAATTGTTCCTATAAAACTTTCTTCTTTTTTAACAATCTTTCAAAAAATAATTTTTCGACATATGGTGCCATTTAAAATTTTGGAGATGGAGGCCTTCTGGAGGAATGCTGACTTTTCCGAGAAATAATAATATCACCATTCGATTCTTTATTATGGCTTTTATAATCACATTTTTTACCCCACCTCTCTACGACTCACGGTTCTTTAAATAAAAGACTGATACGGGTGGTCTCATTCACCCTGTATAATATAGAGGTCTCATAACCGACAAGTTAGAGGGAACTTTTTTCTTTGTTTTGTAAATATCTATGTATATTTGAAAAAAACGTATTGTGGTTCTGTGCAGATTCTGAAGGTCGTAACGTAATCGTAGATTGGAAAGAACTTAAAAATTTCGCTATATTATTTAACGATCCTGGTTAGAACTTAAGAATGTTTGGTGTGATGTACCCTGTAAATTATTTAGTAGTCCAGTCAGAATAGAAACTAATTCATGTATTACCAAGGGGATCAAAGTGTAATAAAGTCCCCCCGACTATCGGGTGTGCTGTGGGGTTAAAGGTCCCATTTTACAGTTTTTTACTTATAACTCGAAAACGGTGGATCCTTGCAAAAAAATTCTTTACATAATAATGAAATCTTATTAAATTTGATGAAAAACTCACCCTTTTTGAGTTTTTGACCTTGCAAAGTTGAAGATTTCCAAAATACATTACCATCTCTGCACTGTTCTCCAGCTTGTAGCTGTGAAGGTGGCTGCCTTAACGACCCAACAGTCCTCGAAGATGGCGATGAAGATGACGACGATATCGACACCTTAATTTTTGCGGTAGTCAAAATTACTTAGTATTACTGTTCGTACGGGATGTATTGCATTTTCATTTTTCTTATGTAAATAAACCTCTCCGTTATACAGCTGAGATGAAGTGTCCAAATGGCAGCACTTCCGGAAATACCGGAAGTGAGCATCAACATCATTATTTTAAATACAAACCAGGCAATTTTTTGTCACATTCTGATGTGTCATAAAATGTTTAGTAAGTATGCTTAAAATAATCGGCGTATCAATTTTGATTGTTGAGAAAAAAAATTTTTTCACTGAAAAATTTCAAAATCTTGTTTAGGAAATAAAATTGAAAGTCGAAAGTGGTAAAAGTTAGGGAAATGGGATTTTAGGTTCTCAATGTCAAAAGATTGAGACACAATTGTCTGTCAAGGATTATAAAAAATTGCCCGCGGTTACGTATCTATTTGACGTTATTTCCAGACTTAAGAAAAACTTCAAAAAGTCTATTTTTTCAAATGGAATGCCTATTTAATTATCAGTCCATTCGATGCAGAAATAAATTTCCTTTAAATTGATATACCATGTTCCTATACCTAAAATCAATGATTACAGAGTTATTTACATTTTTCTATTTAAATTTATAATTACATACTTTACAAAACATGGTTGGCTTTGAAAATTTTCAAAAAATGTTTATTCAATTGTTTGTTATGTTTCTTATGCTTTCTTATGTTTTCATTTTTATTTGACAGTGGTCAATTAGCTATCAGTTTGAAAGTTTACGCTACATTTACGTTTGTTATCAATGTTATCTGTTTGAATTTTGATTTTTGCGCTTGATATTTGTTTTTAATTGGGCAATATGGAATACACAAATGCTGATATTCTAAATTTGCTTTATATTCATGGCTAGTCTGCTCGTATTACTTTTCGAACCTGCACAACCTTTAACCATTGAATAAAGAATCACTCAACACTTTAACGAAAGATATCCGCATTTACCTACAATGACAGAACAAAAAATCAGGATGATTGAAAAGAATTTTCTAAATTTGGGCGAAGTAAATGCGCCACGAAATTTGGCAAAGCCAATCGTCCCTAATGACGCCACAGAAACCAATGTATTGGGATATTTTAGTGTTTTCCCTGAAAGTTCTGTTCGTTCGGTGGAAAGAGACCTTGGATACTCAAGAAGTTCCATAGATAGAATTTTAAATAATCATAAAAGCATAAGCATAAGAAACAATTGATTAAAAATTTTTTGAAAATTTTCAAAGCCAACCATGTTTTGTAAAGTATGTAAGTATAAATTTAAATAGAAAAATGTAAATAACTAGGTATAGGAACATGATATATCAATTTAAAGGAAATTTATTTCTGCGTCGAATGGACTGATAATTAAATAGGCATTCCATTTGAAAAAAGAGACAAGATTTTGAAATTTTCCAGCGAAAAAAAACAATTAAAAATTGATACGCCGATTATTTTAAGCATACTTACTAAACATTTTATGACACATCAGAATGTGAAAAAAAATGCCCGGTTTGTATTTAAAATAATGATGTTGATGCTCACTTCCGGTATTTCCGAAAGTGCTACCATTTGGAAAGTATTTTTATTTAATAGATTAAACACGGCATGTCGCATGTGCAAAATTTCACATTTCTAGCCTTTACAGTTCTTGATATACTTCTAACCGACGGTCACCGTGAGACACCCTGTATAAATTCACGTATGCTATATATTCATAAAGCACATTTAATGTTCTAATTAACGATTCTAGTGTAAAATGAACGAGTAAGAAGTGTGAAGTGTTAGAAGAAGAAATTCGAAGAAAAACGAAAGACGGCGGTAATGTAATTGTGGAAAATCTGCAACTTTGGAGGGTCAAAAACTCAAAAACAGTGCGTTTTTTCATTATTATGTATAGAATCAAAGTTGTAGCAGATTCTGAGCTTTCAATTTTATGTAACCAATTTTTTTGCTACAATCCACCGTTTTCGAGTTATTAATTATAAATAAACTGTAAAATGGGAACTTTAACCCCCCTTCTCCCCTTAGCACACCCGGTAGTCGGGGGGGGGGGGGGGGACTTTATTATATGTTGAGCAGGGAAGCTTTCCGTAGGAATTGATAATACATGAATTAGTTCCCCTATTTGCCCTTTTTTGGTCTGGACTAAGTATAGAGAAATCTCTAGGGGAACGACGACAGTAGTTCTAAAGCAAGGGGAAAAAAAGTTTCCTATTTCTCACCATGCAAATCCCACTACACTCAAGGGCGCCAAAAGAAAATTTGTTAGGGGGGGGGGGGGGGGTACATTTTTTGAAGTAGAAATTAGAATAGGTTCTTGAAATTTTTTACCTATTGTTAAATTTGGAAATCAATAGGCTATGCAGAGTCACCGATGGAATAGAACATTATATTCCAAAAGTGGCTGTCTACTGGTTTTATTGTGAGCTTTTAACATCTTCTAAAATGGATTAAAGCGATTTATAAAATTCCAAGGGGGAGGAGGCCTTGCCGTTTAGTAGCGGCACCCATGACTACATTTTAATCTTTTTGTCGCATATTGATTACCTATGGTAGAACATTCTCGCAGTAAACACAAGATGGCTTCCTTGACATAATTGCTAAGAAACTAAGGGATGATATAATGGAAAACATTAATTGAGAGATTCAAGTATTTTATTTTGATATTTTACTGCATCTTAGATATCTACACATAATGGGACAGAACTCCACGTTTCTCAACGTTTCCTTCCTTTCTACTTCCTTCGCAACAATTTTACAAGCTTTAACAGTAATCTTTGCAGTTTTCATGCAATATTTCTTAATCAGCCGTTATTTCTCCTTTATTTCTTGATGCGGCAATTTGCCACCCCTAAAGGTTTTTTAAATCCATGATTTCCATTTCCAGAACAGACTCGATCATGATTACATTTTAAAATTGACATGGGGGTTGATGGCGATAGTCGCAAGATTAAATCTCCGTCAAAATATGTCCCTCTCTAAAAGAACAAATTTACGTAATTTTCGGAGTCTATTTTTAGTTCTGATAACAAACACTGAAATAAGAAGGGAAAAACCCAATTTTCTGTGAGTGCGGATTATTGTCCTCGATAACGTGGGTTATCATGGCGCAATACAGTTTACGATGACGCCTTTTTAAAAAATGCGTATATTGATTGAACATTAATGATAAAATCAATATACAGTTAAGCTTAATAATATTGATAGGTATGTACGTGTACCTACCAAGAAAATGACTACAATATAATATTGGTTGTGTGGTTTTATTTCATTACAATATAATATGTTACGCCATGGACTTATGGACATAATTTAAACTATAATACTTGTTTATCTTTTGATCAATACGGTTATTCTAACGGAATTTTTTCGGTATTACACATATTCTATCATACGGCAATATGTAATTGAAAAAAATTAATAAGGTCGTTTATTTATCGTCATTACTAATGGTTTTATATACAGGATTAGGATTATCGCAAACTTGATAAGACCGCGTAAAGTTATTTAGTTAGTGACTAAATAATGCAACGTGCGGTTCTATTAAGTGACGGTAAAACTTAAAGAGGAAGGTGCGATAACACAATTAATATAAACCAAAGCTGAATTGGCGTTGAGTCAAGTTGATGTGTTAATGTTGAACGAGGATAAATACCAGCTAAAGTTGTAAGTATCTTTTTTCAAAAGCTGAATTTGAATTTTTTTCGGTTTTCGAAAAGCTTATGCTGAAATGATATTTTTATAACTCCCCCATACCTAGATCTATCGGTAATTTTCGATTTTCTTATTTACTTCTTTATCCATCAGACCTCGTCTTAACATTAGATGTTGAGGGTGAGTTGAGCTTGAACTAAGTACCTAATCCTTACAAACCCCTTCCATTTTTCTCTTTGTTCTATTTACTGAATCTGCACATCCCATCTTTGTCTTCCAACCAATACCTATTCCTCGTTTCCGCATCCTAAATCTAGCTATCAGTTGTTTATTTTCCTTCTTCTTTTGCTCCTGAGATATTCAGGATGTTCCTCTTCTATGATATTAATATACTTGCTGTTATATTTTGAGTTTTTTTATTGCGTCCCTCCTTTCTTGTTTTTGTATATCTTTATCATCCCTGTTAATCTTTTTTACTTCGTCCTCTGCGTAACCATTTCTTTCATAGTAGGTACTTTTTTCTATGTTCTTGTCCGTAACTTATTTTACCATCTTTTACTTCCTTCCAACATTGTTGAAGGATCTTAGAGTGTTTTCTTTGTTCCATACCCTCTTCATATTTTAGTGCTCTTTTCCTCCTGTGTCTACTCTTATTTTTCCCTCTTTTACTTCTTGCACCACTATGTATCCTGGCGTTTCTTTATATAGTAATCCCATAACCCATTTCTAGTACGTTTATTGAATTGACTCGCCTTCAATTTGCTCATTCTAACCTCATACAATAAACAATAAACCACTTTTAATTAGCTTTCCCACAGTAGTTTTCTTTTATCGAAATCTAACCCAAAAGTTTTTTCTCCCATACTATTCTACTATTTTCTTCGCTTTGGCTGTTCTTTCTCTTATGTGCGCTTCATCACTATTATTAATTATTATCTCGAAATCTGTACCCCAAATAAGTAAATTCTTTTAATGTCTCTATTTCTTGGTCTTCCCATTCATTCCCAGACGTCGTTTATCCTTTTTCTACCTTTCTTGCTAAATACCATCATCTTCGTCTTTTATGTGTTTAATTTCAACCTTTCCTTTCCTGTCGAGTATGTTTTTTTTCGTCTAGAGGGCATCTTCACCAGTTTAGTTGCTTCGTTTCGACCATCTCTTTGGCTGTTTAACCTTTAATTTTTCGTTGATGTTTTCATTCCTAACTCTTATCTTGTAACATCTTTTTGTTTTAAGATCATCACTTCCCACCCTTTGGTCTTTTATCTGTCTGTTAGCTCACCTCCGCACAATAAGATTGCAACAAATACTGTCTTATGCACTTGTACTTTTGCCTTTCTACTTCCCTTATCTTTTCAGTTGCTTATTGTATGTGTATCCTTCTAATTATCTCTGCAAATAGCTATAATCCCAGTCCAGTGCATCAGAAAAAAGACAAAGAGATTTTTTCTCACATACCATTTTGTCTCTTTTCTTATGTACTGAGCCGTTTCTTTGGTAGTTTTTTTTTCTCCCATACTTTGTTTATTATTTCTTTTTCTAACCCCATTTTAAGTAATTCACTAGTCCTGGACAATTTGACGTTTTACTTGTTACAATCGAAATTATCGGGTATTCTTTCTTGAGAGATTAAGTCGATTTCGGTAATGTTTTTTGTTGCAATACTTTTGTTTTTGTGTTCTTCTTTGCGTTTTGAGGCTGCAATTATGCCTGGAGTGCGGCAACGTAAGAATTATAGACAAATGAGTGAATTCGACAGAGGGCGCATTATTGTGAAGGTGGTTTTTCATTCAGAGAAATAGCTAATCGTCTTAACCGTAACCAATCCTCTGTAGTACCTACGGTGTTATCAAGCATGGTCTAGAGAAGGTCAAGAACGTCGTGGACGAGGAAGTCGATTGTCAAGGCAGACACATGTGGTCCACGACCGCCATCTTTGATTAATGACATGAAGAGATCAAGATCAATAGCCGATCAATGGTTTCAAAATGAAGGACGTCCTGTTTACCGTCGAATTAGAGCTTTTGGCTTACAGTCCTATCGGGGACATCTTGTGCTTCCGCTGATGGCTCGTCATCAACAGCAACGTTTGGAGTGGTTTACCTTGCGACTGTATTGAGACGTGGAATGACATAGAGTGGTCTTCAGTGACGAATCCAGATTCTTCTTTGTAATGCACGATGGTCGTATGATGGTCAGACGTAGATGTGGAGAACGTCGCAATGTGCAATTTTCTGCACCACACTATGGGGGTTATGGTATAGAGTGCTATTGTTTATGGAATCAGGTCGCAGTTGGTATTCATGCGAGGTAATATGAATACCCATCAATATGTTGATCGATCCATATCCATCCATACCTCTAGGAGCTAGAGGACCCTATTTTCCAACAGGATAATGCCTGTCCCCACATTCCAAGGGATTCTATAGAGCGCTTCGAATATCTTGCCGTGGCCATCCAAATCTCCCGACCTTTCGGCTATCGAATATGTATGGGGTATGATGGGTAGAAGACTCAAGCAATTAGCCAATCCTCCACTCCGTCATGAATTACAGATTGCCTGGAATACAATACCTCAGGAAGAAATTGACCACCTGGTGGAACTCAAACTTAATAAATCTTTATAGCTTGAAGGAAGCTCCACGAGCTTGAAACGACTGTTTTCTAAACTTTGTGACAAGAAATGGACTTAAAAGATCCCTAAGTGATACATGTCCCTACATAGGGCATGGTTATCTGGGTGGATGATATACTAAGTATGGGAGATAAAGAAAAGGTTGATGAAATGATAAAATTATTACAGAAAGAATACAGGGCGAAGAATTTGGAGAACTAAAAAATTTTTAGGCTACGAGGAGTGCAAAAATAAATCAAATTTGGCAATGAAGAAATAATAAATAAGATTCTTGAACGTTTTAACATGCAAGACTGTAGATTCCTATGGAAACAAACATTCATATAGAAGAACAAGAGGAAATTATTTTTTATTGTATTTTTGAATTCTACGTGAAATTTCAGTTCTTTTGATACCCACATGTCAATACCTACAAGTTATGGTTTTTAAGTTATTTTGACTTATTTAAAAAAAATGGCGGATGCATGCGGTACTTTAAGAATTCATTACCTGAAAACCGTTGTAGCTATGGCAACCGAGTGTTCACCAGCCAGCGCATAGAGAAAGAATGGGGCTTTCATTTGGTGTAGGTACTTAAAAAAAGTAAAGTTGCGTACGACCTCATCTATGGGGCTCCAAATTTAGGAAAATTCAGACTCAAAAATCCGAAAAACAATATCATTGTAATGAAATGGGAATAAGTCAGACACTATTAAAGATAGGGATAGGAACATGTAGTACCTACCAAAATATGCCCATTCTGATTCTCCATCAAATACCATAGTAAGAATGGTAATGTGCAAGTTAACTACTTCCCTTTTGCTTTTTTATTGTCTAAATTATATAATTTTACAAAAAATTGAAATCTACCTCATTTAACTAATCAACCAATAAACGAAATAAACATTCTACTTAAAATAAAATAAACAGAACCTTCCTAACCCTAAGACCTCCCATTAACCTTCATCCCTTCCATAACACTCCCTTATAAATCTTCTTGTTTCTATGACCTCTTCCATCCAGCCTAACCCTTCTCCACCCTCTCCTAATACCCTCTTCCAGCTCCTAGTCTCCGCTCTCAGCTCGTCACACTCCCCTAACATGTGATCCAAATTTTCCCGCCCCACACTACACAGTCTACATCTTCTACTATCATCCTCCTCCCAATATCTATTGTCTCTCTCCTCATTTCCACACCTAAACCTTGCTATCAGTCTTTTCTTTTTTGTACTTAGCCCACCCGTCAAGTACCTCGGCATACCCTCCCCCACAATGTCTTTGTATCTCTCGTTATATCTTCCTTCTCTGATCTTTTCTCTTCTTTCCTGCATCTGTACTTCCCCATCCCTTCTTATTATATCTTCTCTTGTTATGTTGTCTCCCCACCCACTTTCCCTGCTCCTCGTCACCTCAGCCATCGCATATCCTCCTCTCTCATAATATTTCCTTCTGCTCGCCTGTCCGTGCTTTATTCTTCCTTTCTTAAGTTCTCTCCAACATTGCTGAACAACTCTCCTCCCCTTCCTCTCTCCAGACCTTCCTCGTACCTCATCGCCATTTTTCCCGTCTGTATCCTCAGCTTTTCCCCATTTATCTCTTCCATCACCATGTATCCCGGCGTCTCTCTCTCTAGACCTAATGTCCATCTCCAATATCTCGCCTGCACTCTCTCCAACACTTCCCATTCGCTCCACCCCCATACTTCGGCCCCATACATCATTACGCTCTTCCCCAGCTTGTCGAAGAGCCACCTCCTCCTTTCAATATCGTTTCCAAAAAATCTCTCCCCTATTCCCCATATCTGTCCTAGCACTTTACTCCCCTTCTTTGCTAGCTCTTTTACGTGCTCCGCTTCTTTGTTATCGTACCTTAGATGGTAGCCCAAGTACTTTACCTCCCCCACTTCCTCTATCACTTCTGCCCCCCACCTCCACACCTCTCTCTTTCTTCTTCCCCTACCTTTCTGGAACACCAACATCTTTGTTTTCTCCACACTGATCTCTAACTCTCTTCCTTCCAAGAAATCCTTCACCACCCTCATCATCCCTTTCATCTCCCTCTCTGTCTTCACTATCACAACAATATCGTCGGCATATGCCAAGGCCCACACCTTTGCTCTCCCTATCACCACTCCCCCGTATTGCGCCTTTTTCAATTTTTCCTCCAAACCTTCCATATAAATCGAAATGAGCCCCGGGCTGAGGGGGCACCCTTGTCTTAGTCCTTTTTCCGTCACAAAACTGTCCCCGCACTTTTCCCCCACCGCACCTTTATACTTCGTCTCTTTGTACAGTTCTTCCGTTCTTTCCACTATCCCCTCACTTATCCCCCCTTCCCTCATTATCCCCCACAGCTTTTTCCTGCACACCCTATCAAAGGCCTTTTTGATATCCAGAAAGAGCGCATATACCTTTCCCCTCTTCCTCTCTAATTCTTTATTCACTGTTTGTCTGATGATATATACATTGTCGATCGCCCTCCTTCCTCTTCTAAAGCCTGCTTGCCAATCACCAATTATGTTTTTTTCCTCCATTTCCTTCTCCAGTCGTCCCTGCATGATCATCGCGTATATTTTGTAACCCGTATTAGTAATACTTATACCCCTGTAGTTCTTGACCTCCTTTTTATCTCCCCCTTTATAGATCGGGCAGACAACCACTTTTTCCCACCGCTCCGGTATTCCCCCTCCTTCCCACACTTGGTTTATTAACCTCCTACAATTGCGCTAATTACTCCTTTATTCTCCTTTCGTCCTTTTGTCACCTCACTTTTCTACACTCTAGTTTTTTTCCTGCATCAACCGATACCACTCTGTCCCCACACCCTAACAATTAACACCTACAAAATTGATATCCTTTGGGAGCGCTTCAAAATACGTGTTTACTCGTTTAACGCACTTGGCTTCTTAACTACTTATATTCCGTCTAAAGACAATCTCGCCAACATTTTTGCAAAACCATTGTGTAATAATAAATTTTCAAAATTTAGAAATTGAATGGGTATAAATAATTGATTGTATCTAATTTTATTGTTGCTTATGTTGCTGTTCTGCATTAATATTTGAGGGCGAGTGTCGGAATTATGTTTTGTAATGCATGAAGTGGTGAAGCTTTTGTTTAAGTAAATATGTCAACAGAAATGCTTTTCATGTTTTACTAAAAATCCAAAATATTCAACAATATGTTCCCGTGGGTTGTGGTTGTAGTTCCACAGCAGGACTTCTTCTTGGTTCATTGTTAATTGATAGACCCGTTTGATACAATAACGGAGCTGTCGATTCTCTAAATGAAAGGTTGCGACTTGTCCACTGTCCAGTACAACCGAAGAAACAAGCGATCATTTTCTTGGAAGTGCTTAGTGAACGAACAACTTTCAATCCTTTTTGGAATATCAACCGATTTTGGTTAACCTGCAGCTGATTTAGTTAATAGTTGAAATTTTACCAATATTATAGGGACAATTTAACTCATGTATAAAAAATCCCATTAGCCGCAGTGCAATTGTCACTTTTACAGCGACAAATGGTTTTTTCACTTTCAAATTCTAATCAACTATCGTAGTATCCGTGCCCGCCGTATAAATACATAGTTTGACATTTGCGAATAATTTATTGCATGATGTTTGTGTTATTTTAAAAATGAGTCCATTTGGTAAAGTTACGAACGGATTTCTAAATTTCTTGTTCGTTAAATTGTCCTGCCGAATTACACTCGAGATTTGTATTTATACCTAGTAAATTTGTGTTGTTTAAATTCTAATCTGTTTCCTTTAGCAATTAGACGAGAAAAACTGTCAACCAATAAGAATGCGACACCGAAGGTGGAGCATTTTTAGGTTGACAGTTTTTCTCGTCTAATTGCTAGGCAACAGATTCTTATTAAACAACCCAAATTTGCTCGGTAAAATACAAACCTCTTGTGCAGTTATAAGTGATGAAACATTTTAAGTGGTCAACCCTCTTAACTGTTCTCTTTTCATCCCTTGTAAATTGGATGGATACCTACTCGTACAAACATATCTTGAAAATAATGACTTTTCAATTTGTTGCATCATGTTTCAGTGACTAACATTCGAAAACTATAATGCTGTAAGAACTATAGACCAGCTACCACAAATGTCGATAAAGACAACAAAAAGAAGAGAAAACACAGTGCCTTAATTGCACCATTAAAAAGGATTAACTTAACGATTTGTTTACATTGTAGGTAATTAAAGCCAGCATCCAACAAAGGAATCGGCTTTCACTACTTTAAAGTAATAAAGCATAAAATAATACTTATCGTCCTTAAAAACGATATTAACTTTATTATGTCTGTGTGTTATATTTCAGTTCTAATCTAATTAACCCGTAAATTGACGAAGAAAAATGGCTTTAATCAAAAATTTCTTCATTCATTTTCCGCTTAATAAAATCGGAAAGCGTTCGAAGAAATGATCGATATTATTTTTAGTTATTCGAAAATAACAATAATAAAAATATAGAAGAAACACGGTCGGTAGATTAAACGAATAGTTCTCTCCATTTGTTACACATGGTCACTAAAATGGAACGAAGATTTGAAAGGCAACGTGTTTTGTTTGCACTCCGTGAACATTTATGTGCCGGTATCGCACACAACCTGTTCAACAATTTATAAATTAAGAGACTTTAAATTTACTCGGTCATAAATTTTTGTGCTCCTCTGTTATCTGTGCCAGTATGAAAGATTATCCTAGTAATATGTCTTTGTGTAGCAGAAGGAGACCCGAATTTCCCGCCTCGCTGACGGATTTACATCGATTGGGGAAAACTATTCACGGCCATGATGGTTCCAGTAGGATTGTTATGGTAAGGAAGACCGATCAGAGGACATTTACATCGATACAAAACGGACAGGTTAGTAACCTACTTGTTCATTTACCTACCTTTTTTCTGCTTGTGCACATTGAAATACCAAAAATCACAAAAAGCACTGGTGCGTCAGAAATTTATACGCTTCAATGCTTACACTCTTAATCTACGGCTCTTAACGATAAGTAAATTCAGTTCGTAATAGAATTGACTGATTACTGGACTCTTGTACCTTTTTCTTCGAATTATATTGGAGTGGAACTCTCCATGGTCTTCTTCCACTGGCTTTTCTTCACCCCTTCTGGATATGTGTTCGAGTCATCTAGGCTGGGTTCTTCTATTATTGGTTTTTTCTCAATTTTGCCTTCACCTTTTGTTCAAAGGTCCCTCAAGGTGCCATCTCTCGATCTGGCACTGCAAACTAAACAACCACCTGTACAGCATGAACTGGAACTACATATGCAAAAACAGAAAGCTTCTGCAACAATTTGGGTCAGATCGATGTTTTCAATTCCTTCTTTGCACCTTTGTTTGGACGGTTGGGAAAAGGTATGTACAAAAGTGATTAGTTGGGCTTGGTTCTCTGTACTACATTAACTTCCCGAGGCAAGTGTTTCGCGGCCCTTAGTTTTCCTCATTCGGGTCCGTCCTTCTATCGTAATCCAGAATCCCAAACGTGGAAATCTGTAGTTGGAGAACATTTTAAGTCGAATGTAAACAGAATGAGTATTCTAGATGCACAGAATACATGCCATGGCACATGCAGAAAAAGGAAAGTAGTTGGTTATCTTGAAAGGGGCAAAACATGAATTGGAGAATGTTACTCGAGGTTTGGAACCACCAAATGTCTCCGGTACTATTTCCATGGTTTCAAATGAGAATTTTTTTTCATCATGACGATGCGACTGCTCCCAAAGGTGCTTTAGCAATGGAGAAACTGAAGGATTTTGACTACGAATTGTTGGAGTTTTGGCTTCCATTTCTAAACTTGAAGAAATTTGTAGGTGGAAAATGTTTTGTGTCAAATCCAGTGGCATGCCAAGTCCTCGTACTTGGAAAAATCTTTCTTCTGTATTAACTCATCATCAACCAGTGTTTTGATGATATACTCCCCCCTTTCATATGAATTTTATTAACCCCTATCTTAGTCCGGCCGCTCGTTTCAGGTTATCGGTCCACCTCTTCTGGAAGTCAGAAGTCCACGCGCACCTAGGCCACCTATTCGGACCCTTTGTGCTACCTCCCTGGACCCTGATTAGAGTCCTTCGACCCCGCAACGTCACTCAAGCCATCCCACACGTGAGATAAACCTGAGGATGCAGGACGGGGAGGCGGCTCTGATCTTAGCCATGTTCGGCCAGGATTCCCCCAACATGGATCGTCTTAATTCGACGAGTACAGGACACTTGCAAAGTATGTATTGCGCTGTCTCGTCGCTGTGTAGCATCCTCTACAGGATGGTGATTCGACCAATCCCAAGTGGAAGAATCGGCTCTGGACCATAAAACGGTTGTTTTGAGGCCAATTGGGCTGCCTTATCGGCTTTTTCATTGCCTGTTGTTCTAGCATGGCTTTTGACCCATACGAACTCATTGTCATTCGCTCTAGTACTTGGTGACACTCGGAAACCAACCTAGAGGTGATTTTGTATTGACCTAGTGCCTGCAGAGCGGCTCTGCTGTCACCGGAAATTCTGATAATTTTATTCTTTATGCTGTGCATAAGAGTTGTTTTTGCTGAGCGTTATTCTTGCTAGTTCTGCCTAAAAGACAATTGAAATTTTGCCTAGTGGTTGGCTGATGTGGAAGTTCAGTTCTTTGGAATAAGTTCCTTCCATTGTTTTAGATCCGTCCGTGGAGATGGATATGTCTGGTTGGGATGCCACTTCTGCATCAAAGAAGATGCGGTAGTTTTTCCCTAGTATCAATCGAGAGATGAGTGAGTCAGATCGTCCTTCTAGTATAGGCAGTCGCTTCACTGCCTCGCCCAGAATTCGGGAATGCCGACCTCAATACCTCTGCTGTTCAGCAACCCTTTATTTTTCAGGAGCAAGGCTGCCAGCGTGGCGTTCTGTCTCATGTGGAGATCCAGTGGAGGCAGACCCAGAAGGGCTTCCATGACGGCTCTAGGGGTTTTTCGCATTGCGTCCGTGCACGCAAGTCACATGGTTAAAAAGTGCTTTGGTTGTGGAGAGTTTGGTTCTAGGCCACCAGACAATTGCTCCATAACAGAACATAGGTCTGATCACAGCCACACGACAGTCTTCGGGGATGGACCCTAACTTCCAATTGCGCGGCGACATTGCCAGAAATCCCTATTTGATTTTTCCACTTTAAACTGGATGTGCTCCAGTCCAGTTTGTTGTCAAGTGGAGGTGTTTTTGGAATAGTGGAGGAGTTTGAAGTCCCTCAATCTTCCTTTTCCTTGTGAAGAGAACTACTCCGTTTTTGTCGGGTTTGTGGACAGGGAGTATTCCTTACACCATTCTTCGGTCACTATGAGAGGTGATTGCGTAAGACTGCACAGAGTAGCCTCAAACTTGCCGGTTTTTAGGATGGATAGATCATCCGCACAGCCCAGCGTATAGTAGCCGCTGTCGTTGAGACGACAGAGCAGACTTTTTGCAGTTAAGTTACACAGAAATGGTGACAGCACTCCACCTTGTGGGCATCCTCTAGTTATGGCACTAAGGGCGCCGCCAGAACATTTTCCCGGGTGGGGGGGGGGGGGGGCAAGCACTTTTGGGGTTCGTGGCTCTGGAGTTTTTCAAGATTTCGTACATCATTTATTTTTATTGTTAATATCTTTTGCCTTTCTTCTTTCTCCCACGCCCCCCCCCCCCCCCGGCGGCGCCCTTGTATAGCACCAAGCGACAAAAACGAAGATTCCGGTTGAATTCTCCTGATTTCCTCCGTGGGCAGTTAAAAGAGCTCATTGACTGCTAAATTAGCCACATACATTTTAACCTTTTCTCAACAGTTCATACTTAGTCGCGCTTTTACTACATAACAATAAGAATTTTCTATATTGACACACATCAAGATGATTCATGTACAACTTCCGTTTCCTTTTTTTTTATTCTTCAAAACACAAAGGATTAGTACCATTTATATTTGTCGTATTGTTGTAGCGTGATATAGCTTACATAACAGTCATCAAACCCATTAAGGTAATTATACAAAAATTGGAAAGTTGGTAATTGCGTTTAATAGAACAAAAAAAATTTGCCATTTCACATTAAACTCGCTAAATACTTAATACTTTCACTATTTACTTACAGGAGCCAAAATTGGAGACAATAACCAGAGAAACGATCGAAACATTTAGAGGACAACGAACCGAATGTAAAATCACAACCGAAAAGAAGGATTACCAAGACCGTCTACCATCTGAATTCGTCTACCAACTCGAAAAGGTCAAAAACGGAGTTAAAGTACCTTTAGGTAAGCATTTGATTGGCAAATTTTAAACGGCGGTTGTTTTAGAAAAGGTCGCCGACGATGGAATTTCAGCAACAGTGTCTCGATGCGCACAACGAGTACAGACAGAGGCATGGGGTGGCACCGTTGAGACTTAGCAAAGAAATCTGCGCCATAAGTCAAAGTTGGGCAAACACACTCATCAAACGACACTCGTTGGAGCATAGCAAAAATGAAAAGTACGGCGAAAATATTTATTGCGTCTCGAGTAGCAATCCAAATTTCGTACCAAAAGGTGGTGATGCTGTCAAAAGTTGGTATGATGAAGTGAAGGTGCACACGTTTGGGCTAGAACCCAAGTGCTTGTCTTCGGGACACTTCGCCCAGGTGATTTGGAAGGAGAGCACTGAGCTTGGAGTGGCCTTTTCCAAGACGAATGGTAGATACATCGTAGTTGCGAACTACTTTCCAGCAGGAAACATAATAGGGTGTTTTTCAAAAAATGTTCCTCCTCTTGGAGGTTTTAAGTCTGAAACCAGCAACGGATTAACGCAAAAACTCTCTACCTTAAGTATATCTCCGCAGACGAGTTTTGAGGTTGATTTCCTAAATGCTCATAACGAGTACAGGCAACGCCATGGTGTACCATCTTTGAAGCTCGACAAAAAGCTGAGCAAATACAGTACCGAGTGGGCCCAAATGTTATCGAACAAAAATAATTTGGAACACCGCAAAAATTGTCCATACGGCGAAAATATTTATTGTATGTACTCGAGTGATCCCAATTTTATTTTAACCGGACGTGCGCCTGTTGATCAATGGTATCAAGAGATCAAAGATCATCCCTTCGGGCGTGAACCAAACAATCTAAAATCCGGCCATTTTACTCAGCTCGTCTGGAAAACTAGCGAGTATTTGGGAGTTGGCGTTGCGAAAAGTCGTCAGGGATATATTTACGTTGTGGCCAATTATAATCCGGCGGGAAATTTTCTTGGTCACTTTAATCAGAATGTGCCTCCCGTAGTACAGTCAATGACGTCTTCTACTAAAAGTGCGATTAAAACTCAAGAACAACGTGTTAAATTATGTACAGATGAAAATAATTTTGATCAATTTTCACTGGATGTGCTGAAAGTTCATAATGAGTTTAGAAGAAAACATGGAGTACCTGAATTAAAATTAAACAAAGAGGTGAGTAAATTTAGTTAATTATTCTTTACAAGTAGGCACCGGTCGATTTCTGTCCAATTTTTGAGCGAATTCGCTAAAAATTTCAAAAATCTTCGTGATTTCGATTACTCATTGAAGTTCTTGAACCCTAAGGAGTCACAAGACAGTTAAAGATTTTTAATTCGTTGAGGCGAATGTTTCGTGTGGAATCCATAGCAAACCCTCACCTTTCTTCAAAAGTAAAACGAACTTAGGTAGTTGTAGCCGGGAACTTATGGATTAAAATTTGTTGTTGTTCGTGGATGACAAGCCGCCCTTCATCGAAAGTCATCTATTCTACTAATACTGCCTTTAGAGACGATTTTTCGCTGGACAGTGCTTGCCATACCAAAATAAGTATTGCTTAGACATTTAGTGTGATCGACTTCGTCACTCACACGTGGTAAAAAACTGTCCCGTTCGTGAAAACGTATCTTGAGACACACGGAACGGTAACAGTATATTCTCTCCGCGTAATTGACCTTCCGCCTCACCTTTTGATTTAAGAGATGTTCTGCACAACGATATTCCCCAGAACCAGCACATAGATACGTGTTTTAAGCGGTTCTTTAATCCCGAACTTTGTACAGTGAATTTAGCTCCGTTATGGGGATACACTGAAACGTAAACGCGTATTGCATCGGGTGTCCATCAAAGGTCACACCAACCTTCTTGCTCGAACTATGGCCAATGTAGACGGCTTAACCAAGACAATTCTGGGTGGTTCTTCTTGTTCTTCGTTTTTCATCTTCCACAGTAAATTCATGTCCAAGTAACTTCTATATTTCCTTATCCCTTCTTCTTGGACATTTAACTCCGTTACGGGGATACACTGAAACGTAAACGTGTATTGCATCGGGTGTGCATCAAAGGTCACACCAACCTTCTTGCTCGAGCTATGGCCAATGTAGACGGCTTAATCAAGACAATTCTGGGTGGTTCTTCTTGTTCTTCGTTTTTCATCTTCTACAGTAAATTCATTTCCAAGTAACTTCTATTTCCTTATCCCTTCTTCTTGGACATTTAACTCCGTTACGGGGATACACTGAAACGTAAACACGTATTGCATCGGGTGTGCATCGAAGATCACACCAACCCCTTTGCTCGAGCTATCAATGGCCAATGTAGACGGCTTAACCAAGACAATTCTGGGTGGTTCTTCTTGTTCTTCGTTTTTCATCTTCCACAGTAAACTCATGTCCAAGTAACTTCTATTTCCTTATCCCTTCTTCTTGGACCGTTAATTCCGTTACGGGGATACACTGAAACGTAAACGCGTATTGCATCGGGTGTGCATCAAAGGTCACACCAACCTTCTTGCTCGAGCTATGGCCAATGTAGACGGCTTAACCAAGAGAATTCTGGGTGGTTCTTCTTGTTCTTCGTTTTTCATCTTCAACAGTAAATTCATGCCCAAGTAACTTCTATTTCCTTATCCCTTCTTCTTGGACCTTTAACTCTATTACAGGGATACACTGAAATGTAAACGCGTATTGCATCGGGTGTGCATCAAAGGTCACACCAACCTTCTTGCTCGAGCTATGGCCAATGTAGACGGCTTAACCAAGACAATTCTGGGTGGTTCTTCTTGTTCTTCGTTTTTCATCTTCTACAGTAAATTCATGCCCAAGTAACTTCTATTTCCTTATCCCTTCTTCTTGGACCTTTAACTCCGTTACGGTGATACACTGAAACGTAAACGCGTATTGCATCGGGTGTGCATCAAAGGTCACTCCAACCTTCTTGCTAGAGCTATGGCCAATGTAGACCGCTTAACCAAGACAATTCTGGGTGGTTCTTCTTGTTCTTCGTTTTTCATCTTCCACAATAAATTCATGTCCAAGTAACTTCTATTTCCTTATCCTTTCTGCTTGGACATTTAACTCCGTTACGGGGATACACTGAAACGTAAACGCGTATTGCATCGGGTGTACAACAAAGGTCACACCAACCTTCTTGCTCGAGCTATGGCCAATGTAGACGGCTTAACCAAGACAATTCTGGGTGGTTCTTCTTGTTCTTCGTTTTTCATCTTCCACAGTAAATTCATGTCCAAGTAACTTCTATTTCCTTATCCTTTCTGCTTGGACATTTAACTCCGTTACGGTGATACACTGAAACGTAAACGCGTATTGCATCGGGTGTGCATCAAAGGTCACTCCAACCTTCTTGCTAGAGCTATGGCCAATGTAGACCGCTTAACAAAGACAATTCTGGGTGGTTCTTCTTGTTCTTCGTTTTTCATCTTCCACAATAAATTCATGTCCAAGTAACTTCTATTTCCTTATCCCTTCTTCTTGGACATTTAACTCCGTTACGGTGATACACTGAAACGTAAACGCGTATTGCATCGGGTGTGCATCAAAGGTCACACCAACCTTCTTGCTCGAGCTATGGCCAATGTAGACGGCTTAACCAAGAGAATTCTGGGTGGTTCTTCTTGTTCTTCGTTTTTCATCTTCAACAGTAAATTCATGCCCAAGTAACTTCTATTTCCTTATCCCTTCTTCTTGGACCTTTAACTCTATTACAGGGATACACTGAAATGTAAACGCGTATTGCATCGGGTGTGCATCAAAGGTCACACCAACCTTCTTGCTCGAGCTATGGCCAATGTAGACGGCTTAACCAAGACAATTCTGGGTGGTTCTTCTTGTTCTTCGTTTTCATCTTCTACAGTAAATTCATGCCCAAGTAACTTCTATTTCCTTATCCCTTCTTCTTGGACCTTTAACTCCGTTACGGTGATACACTGAAACGTAAACGCGTATTGCATCGGGTGTGCATCAAAGGTCACTCCAACCTTCTTGCTAGAGCTATGGCCAATGTAGACCGCTTAACCAAGACAATTCTGGGTGGTTCTTCTTGTTCTTCGTTTTTCATCTTCCACAGTAAATTCATGCCCAAGTAACTTCTATTTCCTTATCCCTTCTTCTTGGACCTTTAACTCCGTTACGGTGATACACTGAAACGTAAACGCGTATTGCATCGGGTGTGCATCAAAGGTCACTCCAACCTTCTTGCTAGAGCTATGGCCAATGTAGACCGCTTAACCAAGACAATTGTGGGTGGTTCTTCTTGTTCTTCGTTTTTCATCTTCCACAATAAATTCATGTCCAAGTAACTTCTATTTCCTTATCCCTTCTTCTTGGACATTTAACTCCGTTACGGTGATACACTGAAACGTAAACGCGTATTGCATCGGGTGTACAACAAAGGTCACACCAACCTTCTTGCTCGAGCTATGGCCAATGTAGACGGCTTAACCAAGACAATTCTGGGTGGTTCTTCTTGTTCTTCGTTTTTCATCTTCCACAGTAAATTCATGTCCAAGTAACTTCTATTTCCTTATCCTTTCTGCTTGGACATTTAACTCCGTTACGGGGATACACTGAAACGTAAACGCGTATTGCATCGGGTGTGCATCAAAGGTCACTCCAACCTTCTTGCTAGAGCTATGGCCAATGTAGACCGCTTAACCAAGACAATTGTGGGTGGTTCTTCTTGTTCTTCGTTTTTCATCTTCCACAATAAATTCATGTCCAAGTAACTTCTATTTCCTTATCCCTTCTTCTTGGACATTTAACTCCGTTACGGTGATACACTGAAACGTAAACGCGTATTGCATCGGGTGTACAACAAAGGTCACACCAACCTTCTTGCTCGAGCTATGGCCAATGTAGACGGCTTAACCAAGACAATTCTGGGTGGTTCTTCTTGTTCTTCGTTTTTCATCTTCCACAGTAAATTCATGTCCAAGTAACTTCTATTTCCTTATCCTTTCTGCTTGGACATTTAACTCCGTTACGGTGATACACTGAAACGTAAACGCGTATTGCATCGGGTGTGCATCAAAGGTCACTCCAACCTTCTTGCTAGAGCTATGGCCAATGTAGACCGCTTAACCAAGACAATTCTGGGTGGTTCTTCTTGTTCTTCGTTTTTCATCTTCCACAATAAATTCATGTCCAAGTAACTTCTATTTCCTTATCCCTTCTTCTTGGACATTTAACTCCGTTACGGTGATACACTGAAACGTAAACGCGTATTGCATCGGGTGTGCATCAAAGGTCACACCAACCTTCTTGCTCGAGCTATGGCCAATGTAGACGGCTTAACCAAGACAATTCTGGGTGGTTCTTCTTGTTCTTCGCTTATCATCTTCCACAGTAAATTCATGTCCAAGTAACTTCTATTTCCTTATCCCTTCTTCTTGGACCTTTAACTCCGTTACGGGGATACACTGAAACGTAAACGCGTATTGCATCGGGTGTGCATCAAAGGTCACACCAACCTTCTTGCTCGAGCTATGGCCAATGAAGACGGCTTAACCAAGACAATTCTGGGTGGTTCTTCGTTCTCCTATTGGAGAGTGACTCCTATAGAGTTCGGTACCCACCTACAATCTACATCTAACAAAACGCGACGGGTAGTAGAAAAATCATGGCTCAAGAGATAAACATTTGAAAGCCGATAATATACGGTACTCTAACAAGTCGAGTGGAAGTCAAGGAAAAGGAAACTGTCGCCGAAAAAAAATATAAATCAAGGTAGGTAGTAAGGGATCGGTAAGAAACGCTCAGAAGAAATGGGGGTAACATCTGCTGAAGTAAGTGCTGGAAAACCACAACCGTTGAAACTAGATGCAACATCTCACAAGAACTAAACGTTCTTATTAAGTGGATAGCGTTAACGTATTGCCAAGAGTAACAAAGAGACGAAAGACCTACTGGCTCTATATGGAAACATCGAACGCAAGATCCAAGATCTAAGACAAAGAGGATCAAAGCAGCTATGCTGTTAACTATGGAAATTAAAACGCGAGCGTATCTCAAGCAAATGATATTCAGTTACTTGACCAATAAGGCGGTAGAGATCCAGCTACCATGATGTAATGGTTACAAATTAGAAATCAATAGCTCAGTAGCACAATGATCGACGTTGGAGCAGTTGTTGAGGAAACTTTAAAACGTTACGATAGAGGGAGGCAACAAGACATGGATGAGAGTAAACTACCTAAGGCCAAGATTGACTTGTATAATACTTCATCGCGTGAACGCCAAACTAACGCGTGACAGCCTTCTACGCATTGGCACTCGTTTTGGGCTGCGGCCACCACGTCCGCCAAACTTTTGTGCGTGTATCAAATCTTCGGAAGACCCTTTCTTCGTTGGAAGCCGTCAGATCTTTAATAAAGTCAGACAGGCCCTTTCGATTATATTCCATCGACTTTCTGTGTCCCTCAGTGTCTGATTTTCCATTTGGAGCACGGTGGAACAATGGTCATTTGTATTTTCAATCACCGTTATCTCCTATGTTGTGATCTTTACCGCCACGTTCATGATACCCATCGTAACGTCAATACTATGGAAGTACCGTTCGCAGTCCCGAAAGTGGGTATGGTACCCATGTTTATGACGGCCCGAAATGCTGACTTCTGCCTATTGACCTTTGCCCTTTTTTAATAATTTTCCAAAAAGGTTAAGATTACATACTTTTTTGAATAAAAGAACCCAAAAGTTAATCCTGCCACTAACAGACCGAATATTTCAAATATCGTTACCAAGAACCCTGTAATAGAGATCAATTTCATTGGTTCCTTTATGCAAACCACTTGCTTTGGTGGCTTCAAAACCGTTTTTTTGTAAATCGTATGTTTGAATGTTTTCTCGTTTTCAAAACCGACAGACTGGTCTAGTAGGTAATTAAAAAGTTTTATTACGATTTAGAGAATCAGGTTCTCTTTCGGTATCCTAATCCCATTACTTTCAAACCCATCTCCGTTTACTCATACCTATACTGCCTTTCTCTGGTCGAGTGAATAACCAGATCAACATGCTTTCGAAACCTTTTAATACCCAAAAATACTGCAAAAATCTGAATATTTTCGTCAATTAAAATACGAAAATTTTGGATAACGCTTAGTTTCTTAAAGTTTATGGTTTAGGCCGATCGCATTGTTTCAGAATTAATATATGTATGTATATCTCAATTTACAGATCTGCTCTTTGGCAACCGAATGGGCGGAACACTGCTCAAAATCCGGAAACATTGCGCACCGTCCAAATAATTCCCATGGAGAAAATATTTTTTACATGTATTCGTCCGACTTTAGTCACGTGCCATTAGCGAGAGATGTTGTTAAAACGTGGTACGATGAGGTAAAAGATTACGTCTTTGGTAGCGAATCGATTAAATTCAACACCTTACATTTCACACAAGTCATTTGGAAGGGTACCACCGAGCTCGGTGTCGGCATGGCAAAAAATTCCAAAGGGCAAACTTACGTAGTCGCCAATTACAGTCCACGTGGCAACATCTTGTCGCAATTTACCGCAAACGTCCCGAAAGTAAAATTTTGACAATCAACTACTAAACGTCCAACACTTTGTACCTAACATTCCAAATATATATTAAGTAATTAAGTGATATTTACATTACCTGAACTTAGAATAATGTACCGGTGCTCTATTTTGCACAAATAATTTTCGAGGAGAGCGTAGAAAGAATTTATTTTCTAATTTCAGTAGGTATAGTTACCAAATATTTTTTTAGTTTATAGTTGTTAGTGCAATTTTTTTCTGACTTTAGTGTTTTGATAACCAAGTACTTCCAGCCTCTAAGTATTCGATTGTTATAATGGAAAGACTGATCTGTTTTAGAATCTATGCAAATAAAGTATTATCTGAGATGACTTTTTTTAATTACCTAATTGGGAAACTCAAAATCGGTAGCACTAAAAGGCTTATTTACAGAGATTTATAAGAATTGTTAAATATAATTTCAGCCCATTGCCCTACAAAGGGCGAAAAATGGCCTCTTGATCATACGCTTGGACAAAGTAGACATTTGAAGGTTTCATTTAACCCATCGGTTAACAAAGCTCGCCAATCTCTCCTACCCTTCCTTTCTCAGGAAATATGGCACAAAGTGAGCAATAGGCCATAAGATGGCCGTGTTGCTTCGCGTGCTTTTCTATGAACTTAGAAGAATGAACACGTTTCCTTTGCCTCTTATTCTGATGCTAATATTCCAAACCACACAAATGGCTTGGAAAGGTCCTAGTTTGAAATCCCCACAATCTTTTGGCGAAGTTCAAACTTCAAAAAGGAAAACATTTCTATATTCCATTTTGTAGGCGATATTGGGAAACACCTCCCAAGTGCGTTGATTTAGAAAGAAACCAAGGAGAACTTGTTCAATTTTTGGATTTAGGCACGGATTTTACTAAATGTTCTTGATCTGAAATAAAAATTTACCAATTGTGTGTCGATAATTAGAAATTTCCACTAATCCATGGTGATCCTATTTAAACCTCTCCCAAACAGTGTAAAGTTCCAATTTTTCTTTGAAAAGAACAAATAATGGTGTCTATAAAGGTTTTACAATAGTCTGCACGTAAGAAAAGAGAAAATCTTCTGAAATTCAGTAACGAAGACATAGGTATGCTTTTTAATGAGGCACTATCGATTGAAAAGGCACAATGACAAAATTGAAGTAGACCCAATGTGAAGTAAGGCACAGCACAGAGCCTTGTCAAAAGGAATCTTTATAGTTACAGACAGCAAATCACAGCGATTGCAGCAGTAGATTCATTTCTGATAAATTCAAGGCTAGTCCTTGAATGTACCTGGTCATGCGGGAACCGTAGGTAACCAGATTGCTGACGAGCTTGCGAGAAACTACTTTCAGGACCGGAACCGGCCTGTGGGATTACATATTAACACAGTCAAAAATGAGATTCAAGGAAAAACTTACTGCAGACACGTGTCGAATATTCCAGGATTCCAAGATTTTTCTGAAAAGAGGGAACTTAGCAGTGTCCATCTTAAAATTAAGTAGAAAGAACATAAAACTTGCGACAGAGATGATCACATGGGACTGGCCAACAGTCCGTTACGCTGGGCTTGTGGTGATGACGAAGATACTAAAATGCTGGATTTTGTTAAAGATAAAGGTATCGTCGAAGGGTAGGAGAGGCGAATAGACCAAAAGGTCGCAGTGAAGGAACCAATCGGGAGCCTTTTCAAACAGATAGCTTCCCAGCAAACACATTTATATATAAAATACATACAAATTATGTACCTAAGAGCTTGTTAGAATTACATAAAACTGGAAGATAACTAAGAGATAATGAATGTCAGGATGTCAGCAATTTGGCATATGATATATATGTCTATTAGATGTAAATTCTTTTATATCTGTAACACATGAATTTATATAGGTACGTTTTATGTAAATATATTTACATAAAAAAAATATTAGTTGTAAAAGCGTTGCGATGACCAAACTCGAGCATAATGTAATTATTATTAATGTAAAAAATTATTTACGCAGTTCCATACAAAAAAATGAAAAAACTACATTTTTACGTGCAACTGTATTTTTAATTAGGTACCTACCTATATTTAACTTAATTCTTGCACGAACCCGTTTTTACCTGAATTTAAAAGCCAACAGTTTATTATGATATACTTGCTTGAAAAGTTTCCCTTAACCGGATTCGAACCTTTGGGGGTTGGGGTTACAAATTCCGAAATCCGACATGTGTTTTCTTTGTATCCGACATTGTACCAATGCGCTAATCTGAAACATTTCTTCATTTTATTTCGTACTTCGTAACTTTGCGCTGTTTCGCGTTATTAGTTTAAATTTTGTTTGATTATATCGTTGAGTGAAGTCTTATTCAATGATTAGACCTACCTTTATGTTAAAAATGACCAGGATTTAATTTATTTTATATTATTTATTTTCTATATAAATTAGACGCATTTTAGTCGATACGGATCTAATATTAAAGGTACGTGAACTACAATTTTTGGCGTTATAGTAAAACACGCGCGTGCGATTACTTATGCGGCGCAAATAGAAGCGAACTTTATTTTTGACCATATGTAATGATAATTTCTAATTATATTTACAGAAGGCATACATAAAAAATATGTGATACTTCTTACAGATATCATTTTACATATAACATACATAAATCTAATCATGTAAATATGACAGCACATAAATGTCATGAGTAATATATGTAATTATCTGTATGTATAAATTATATGAATTTCTGTATATAGAATATCCGTAAGTTTCCATATTATTATGTAAAATATATACATAATGTGTGACATACGGTTTATATAACTTTATTAAAGAATACTTACATACTTGATATATAAAAAGCATATGTAGGGATATTTACTTCAATTTTATATATTATGTTGTATGTATATTTTATATGTTTGCTGGGTAGATTACAACTGGATTGGGGGGGGGGGGGGGGGGGGGGGTTCGCCAGCCTAAGAGAAATTACTCCTTGCTCTCGGTAAACCTTGCCTGCGACTTTTTTTACCAGCTTCTATACCAGTCATTGCTGGCTCAATAAAGTTGCTAAAGGTACAATACTCGGTAAGGGTTATGTCTGCTTTGGCAGTCGGGCAGCTCTAAAGGCTGTTTCTGCTTATTTCCTCACTTTAGAGATGCCAAATTAAATTCCCCTGTCACAATACAACAGTTTTGGACGCGACGGGATTTCGCTGAGCTGAGCGTCTTGTCAAGCAGAATTGAGCAAGAAGGGAAATGCAAATATGGGACATCGTCCTTGGGATTCGCCAGTTTTTCTTCGTTCTCACATTTAGTAGGCTTTATCTGGGGCTTTCTTCGTGTTTTTGCGCCGGCCCCCTAAATGAGATTGGGCAAGCTGAGGGTAACTCCTGATGACTGTGTTTAGAGATGGAGGAGTCTACGAGCTACCTAGAGCAATAATAGCTTAATAGCGCGATGGAGATTTTATTAAATGTATCGCACATTTTTTCAGTCTAATCACCTAATGGAATTATAACCTGGAGAAATGTTAAAGCTGATGAGCGGCCTTACCTAGCCGCTGCTTGAACATATGTTCTTGACTGCGTGAAAACCGAAAACTGAGCAGGAAGAGGTTTTCATGTACCTACTTTACCGGAATTACTTACTGTTATGATAAAATTGGCCGAAGGGCACATTTTTATTTATTTTGTCTTTGCGAATTAGAATGCTATGGACTTTAAATCTTGAATCCAAGCTTTTGCAAAATGGAACGAAAGATAACAGTTTTTATTTTAAAATGTGGTTGCGGATGGTGGCGGAAAAGGAGGAAGAGGAGAGGCGACATTTCGCCAAATTGAAATCGTTGGTCGATCATTTTTTGAACAACAAATTCAATAATCATCCAGTAGTCTAAGTACTTCCAAACTATAAATTGTAATGATGGAAAAGGTGATCTTTTTTATAATCATTGTAAATAAAGTACCGTATGGAACGACTTTTTTGAATTTATTAAAAAATTCAAAAAATAGAAATCAGTAACAATTATTATTTACAAAAGGTGTATAGGAATAGTTAAATATCTTCGGCATCAGGCTCGTGGATGAGCTTATCGTAAACGTATTTGTCACCAGATGCTGACACGTACTTAGGTCTTCTGTTATATCTGTTCCTAGTTTCTCGACAAACTCGGATTTTCCAACAGATGTAAGATAGTAGAATGCAACCCATGAGGACGAGAAGGCAGGATAGAGTGACAACAACTAAAAATTGACAAATGACTCACTGCATAAAGTGACTCATCGATTAGTGAGACTTACTCATTGTACCAGTATATCCCATACTTTTGACATAACCTGTGTAGATAATTTGATTATCGTTAAACCGATTTGTGTAAAATTGACTTACCCACAAGCTCATTGTAAGACTGTGGGAAGTGGGTGTGGCCCTCTAGAACGTGTAGTGTCAATAGACTTATTAAAATAACACACAAATGCTTACCTTCTCCTTCAGCACCTACCACGTTTTGGTCACTACTCGTTTGGTCTGAAAGAAGAAATGTTTACAAACCGGGTACCTATCCATTCATCTACTTACTCTGCCGCGATGTATCAATGATATGCACAAGGTCACTCTCGGTCACAACTAAAACAAGCGTACTAAAAAGGTGGGTGAAATATTACCGTTTGATGCTTACCGTCTGTGTTTGAAGTGGTCCAAGTATTAACCGGTAAGCTTTCTGGAAGAAAAATTATAGGACATCATTTGCTTATTTTTGATCAATCATAATTGTAATGGGGAGAGGCTAGATTGTTCACAGAAGTGAAGCAAATAGGCTTTACCTACCACTTCTACATCCTGAATTTTGTGCAATAAAACTAAATGTATGGTGGTTCCTCTTCCTTTGGAACTACCTCAAAGCCCGAACAAGCGAAAGTTGCCTTTCCAAAGCTCGTAAGGAAGCATTGACTACAACAATTTAGTCTTGG
The DNA here is from genome assembly GCA_036250285.1 of Pyrocoelia pectoralis. NCBI lineage: Eukaryota > Metazoa > Arthropoda > Insecta > Coleoptera > Lampyridae > Pyrocoelia > Pyrocoelia pectoralis. Next base: position 12,385,940 of record CM070081.1, read on the forward strand.
ACTTTTTCCTTACCGCACTCTAGGCGGCCTAGCCTCGAATATTGAATTGGACAGGCCGAAATTTTTTGATAGTTACCAAATATTTTAAATATCAATTGAAACAGATTTAATCCCGTGCGATTTTCTCCTTCGTCCTTGATAAACTGTAATTTGTCTTTCATGCGAATAACTTTTTGAGCTTTTCGGGTACGAGCAGCTCGTACCATTAGAACTACTTCAAAGCCCAAAAAACATGTTCGCCCTTGCAGAACTGCCAGTCCCTCCCAAATGCGTAGAAGATTCGTGAAAAACTGGAAGGAAGTGCACTTAACAGGAAATAAAAAATGAACTTTTCCTGTCACACTCTGTACCTACGGCTAAAATACTGAATTTTGGAGCTGGGAGCATTCAATATCTAAAAAATTTCCGCATTTAGCTTAAGACCAGCACTCCTCGTACTAGTCTAATCTGGCCAGTGTGTGGGAGAGATAAAAGGGGTAAAGAAGGAAACATGGGAGATGGACTCCAATTTCGAATGTCAAAATGAGAGTCAACACGTGGCAATCGTCGTGAATGGAATAAAAGTTTCTGGAACTAATTAAGAGCGAAACAAAGTAAATTTGCTCAATTGGTGGCCTTCTAATTAACTTCATAAGGTTCACACGGATTCGTGCCAGAAAGGATGTCCCAAACCTGTCACTCACACAAAGTGGGTAACATCGATTGTGTTGCTTCCCTTTTAGATCTGTAGGAAAATAAATCTGGAATCCCTTTCTGGAATTTTGTCTTATCCGAGTGAGAAGAGAGTTTTCAGCAGTAGTACCAACGTTAATTTCTCTCCGAAAAGAGAGCGTCTTTTTCCGGATTTTTGAAGAAAGGCCACCTTAGCTTAAGTTCAAACACATGTTATCAGTGCGAAAAGTAAACATCCCAAAAACACCTTACTCTGCATATTCTCAAATAAATAACCGATCATCGGTTACAGGTAAAAGCCATATATCCTTAACTAAATCTTAAGGGTTGGAAGAAGATGAAAAGAAGGATGATCAAAGAAAGCGCAGTTGCTCTTCTTCCCTGTAACAAACATTGATCTGCTTGGCATCGTCCTTGGGAGACATATGACCTCCAAAAGCTTTGACAAGGTACGCAAAAAAAATGGTATCTAAGTAAACTATGGTTGAGAGTGAAGAGAGTTTGACCTGTTTAGCATCTTCTTTGAGAGGTATGTAACTCTCAAGAGCTTTGCAAACGTATAGAAAAATGGAATGGCGGAATCCAGTTAAACTTTGTTTGGCGGCGAAGAATCTTTCATGACCTTTCATCATTTAAGTGAGCCGAGGAAAATGCAGTTGCCTTTTAAAACAAGAAAGCCTCTACTTACCATTAATGGATGGCGATTGCGTAATCAACTGTCCATTATTCGCTAAAAAGAGACGAAACAGCATTGCAATTCTTCCTAAGTCCTAAAACTTACCGTTCGGTACCTGGTAAGTCGAACTTATAGCCGGCGTTGGAGACTGCGAAAACACACCTGCAATATTTGTCACTTTAGAAACAGACAGCGCACTTCCATTACAATAATAAACTTACTTTGCGTCAAACACACAAGCCAGAAGAGTAACTTAAACATGGTGCCACATGAAAAGGAAAATTAATGTGTTTCCAATAATATTCAACAATAGAGTGTTAATTAATGACTATCCAACTTCCTTTCATGTGGTGAGGTGGCCATTACGGTTATTATTAAAACATTTAGAGATAAGAAAAACCGCAGATTACCGGACTGTTACTATTTAACACATTTACACTTCCTCACGAAAATGAAAAACTCTTTTTTTATCAGCGTTGTTTTCAAAGATTGACCCTGATCAACTACCTACTGATGATGCGTACATGATCGTGTGATCTTTTCCAAAGTTACAGAACGTTTCGGAACCCCTTAAGATTAACTTGAAGAGTTTGGATTTTGTCCATTAAATTCCCCCCCCCCCCCCCCATAGAAAACGGTTAGGGTGGACAAACATTCCAATCAGGAACGAAAGATATCGCTTCAGGTTCGGATTACTGCATTAATAAACAAACATAACCATAAACAATAGTTCATGTGAAGCAAAAAAGCGGCGATTCTGTTCTACTGAACCTATTTTTTTACGTTAATCAAAAAAGAGGCGTATTTTAAGCATAAATCCTACTTCATTCAAAGAAACGTTATATTAAGAATATTTACCGCCTCAAAATATGATTTATAGGATATTTAGGAAAATTTGTGTGGTAGTCCAAGTGTGGCGACCACATGTGATCCCGGTTCACAGTCGCTTACGTACCGAAGAGCAACGATTGATTCCCATTGACCGACCAATGACAACGCGTCGACACCATATAAGCGAACGCTGTTACCCACAGAAATCAGTCAGAAGTCATACCCGCCAACAAAAGCAGCCAACACCGATCAGTCCGTCTACATCGACCCGTTAGCCTGTATTCCAGAACCAGTCTACCCTCCAGCGACGGACCAACCTACCTACTGCCTGTACCTCCGTTATTAACCGTTTTCCGCGCTATTAAAACTTGTACATAATTTGTAAATAGAAATGTTAGTTGTTATCACAACTTCCAAAACTTTATTGTTTATTTGGCACGATCACCAAATAGCTGGTGATCGGATCCAACCGCCAAACCAAGACCTAACAGACACGGATTTAAAATACGGCGACTGTACAATTCAAAAACCTGAGGTTACAACATAAGTTCTCCTGGCCAGGGAAGTGTGGTTAATTGTTCTTTCATAGGTTCATGTCCAACAAATCCTTCACTATTGACCTACAGTCGGTGGGACCTTCAGCATCGGAGAACCATTTTGGTTATAAAATGGATTCAACTTGCAGAAACACATAAAATTGATACTTATGTCATATGTCGGGGTAATAAAATTTTCATATTTCAGGCACCATTTTGAAGATATTCCTGAAGAGTTACGGCACGCGGAATCAAACCCTAAGCTTTCGGTGAACATTTAAGTGGTCGGGCGAGGAGGAGGAGGAGGAGGAGGAGGGGGGAGGGGGGGGGAGGAGGGGGGAGGAGGAGGTGGAGGAGGCGGAGGAGGAGGAGGAGGAGGAGGAAGTGGCCCACAACCGCCCAAATTGTCTTCAACTAGTTTCTTGATCCTTTTCAAACTTTTACTTCACTTCTGCCATTATTAGCCAAAAATTGGCAAAATATACTTTTTGGCTGCATTATATTTAATACCACAGGGCGGTATTACTATTAGATATTTATTATTTATGTGCTTACAGCTTTCGCAGGTTCGTCCGCATCCTGGTTACCTGTGATTCCCGCATTCTTAAGCGCGCACACTGGTGTGACAGTAAGTCCTTTTAACATTTTGGTACCTTCCAGTACTAGCCCGAAATTTTTGAAATAAAAATCTACTGATTCAATCCCTGCTTTACTGTCTGTACACAATAAAAATTTTCCGTTTTGCAAGGTTTTTTTGGTAGTTGAGAAGGATAGCATAAATATCTCGCCTTGGAATACAATCACTCCAGGTTTAGAGAAATTTCTCGCCCTTGCCCTTCAACCTTTGTGGCCTTCTGAGAAGCTCGCCCCTAATTACAACGTTTAGACGCAGTAAGATATGTCTAAGAAAGTTTCCACAGCTACTGTAGGAGCCTTGTGGCATGGCATGGCCTACGCTGAACCTTCGTAAGTATGTGTATGTTCCCGTGAAGGTTTTGTGCCATTCTACCGATAATGCATACGAATTAACGGGTGTAATCATCCTATTGTATATCCAATGTGTTTCATTTGGAGATCGGTTACACTTGCTCTCAAACGTTCGCCTACAACTACGAGCCTTTGTTGTTATTTTGGCGCTTATTAGTTCTCCCGCCGCCGGCGAGGTTCGGTCCGTAATAAAGCGCTAATCGAAATACATCGTCAGCTCTGTCAGGTCTATTGGCCGAGCATTATGAGCAAAAAGATAGTGTCCATGATGAAGCGCGCAGTGGGAAACCGTCCCTCATCACGTTCCACTAATGACCTTGTGGAATTGTTGCGGCAGCGGCGTATCGTAGAGGACCTTCGCTTACGGAGCTCAGCAGCCATTTTCGGCAGATATCGCGATCCTTTTTGCATGAAATTGTCACGAAATACCTGCTGTTCAAGATATTGTGTCTGCCAGCACCCGAGCACAAAACAAAACCCTTCGTAGTAGGAGATCGGCTGAGAGCTGTTTGATCTGACATCCATTGATTTTTCATCTTTTCCTGCACCTGAAGACATTCCCTTCCTCCGGTTAGCGTTTTCACAACGACGAAGAGCTGAAGACGACTGTGCCACGTTAGTTCCAGTTGATTTTACTATTCTTTATTTTTATCTTATTTTTAGTTGTAGAATACATATCCGAGGGCTGGGGAGTGAATATTGAATCACCCTGTATACTCGAGTTTGAAGCTGAATAAAAAAATAACCATTGGGCTGATTCGAATGAGTTTGGTATCAAATTAAAGCCTATTTATTTCTACGTTATTTAGAAGTAACAACTTTTTTTAAAATGCACTGTAAGGGCCATTTCTACGGCCGAACGATGCAAAGTACCCGTTTTCGGGGTTTGCGACACTCTAGCTAAGTTTAGAGTTACATAAAAACAAAACTACTTGCTCAAATGGAACAAAATTTTAGTATGTTGTAGATTCAACCTTTGTTAATATGATTGTAAAATTGTATTATCAAAATTTGATTTTTGTAGACGCTACAGACGATATTGTAGCACATTGCATTCTCGGGAATGGTAGGTCGTAGGAGCATTAGACTTACACGAACGTCTTCGTTGTAATATGAATAATAAAATGAGACTCATTTAGAAACCAAAATTGTGTCTCGTTTTTGGAAAAAAATGTTTAATTAATTGAAGTTTTTACACCGCCGCTTCGGCTACAAACAGGAAGCGTGTGGCTTGCCAGTCCATTACAATGTTACGCTTCTCTTTCTAAGCGCCGGTGTATGCATGTATCTCCAATTTTATAATTTTCTTTGCTACTAAGTTATTATCACAATTATAAAAATTAGCAACTACCTGAAAGGATTGTCCTTGAAAACGAAACAGGAAAGTTAACCGAATTTCAGTAATGATTATAGCAAAGAAAATTATAAAATTAGAGATACATGCATACACCGGCGCTTAGAGAGAGAAGCGTAATATTCCAATGGACTGGCACGCCACACGCTCGCTGTTTGTAGCCGAAGCGGTGGTGTAAAAATTTCAATTAATTAAAAATTGTTTTCCAAAAACGTGACACAATTTTGATTTCTAAATGAATCTCATTTTATTATTCATATTACAACGAAGACGTTTGTGTAAGTCTAATGCTCCTACGACTTACCATTCCCGAGAATGCAATGTGCTACAATATCGTCTGTAGCGTCTATAAAAATCAAATTTTGATAATACAATTTTACAATCATATTATTATTATTATTATTGGTACTGGGGGTGGTCCCAATAGGTTCCCGCACAATCATATTAACAAAGGTTGAATCTACAACATACTAAAATTTCGTTCCATTTGAGCGAGTAGTTTTCTTTTTATAGTCGTAGCGGTACATCGAGAAAATCGCAAATGTCTGTCAAATTGTGCGGGAAGTGTGAAATTAGGGACACTTATTAATTAGATTAAAATAAACGATTTGACCCGCAGCACCCCTATTTTCAACCCTTAGTTTTCAAAAGTGCCCCGTATTTAGTTTTTCCCAACCCCTAAAGATAACTCCTTTGTTTACAACTTTTCGAAAAAAATATATTAATAAAAGTTTTAGGAATTCTTATAAGGAACATTTTATATAAGAATAGAATTTTCACAAATATCAACCCTTATCGAGATATGTGGAAAAAACGGATTTTTGCAGTTTCACTACAAAATCGGTTATAGTTTTCTTGTTTATCGTTTCTCAGAAAAATTATTCAAGTAAAAGATGTAGATATTAAGATGGTCAATATTTTAGATGCATATAATATTTTCACAGAAAGCAACCCTTAACAAGTTATTTCGATATTTCTGAAACTAAGCAACCCTTAAGTATGAAATCGCTCGTATCTTTTTTATTTGTAACTTATGAGAAAAAACATGTAAATAAATATTATAGAAAATTATCTTTTAAGTATTTTATATTGGTATGAAAATTTCTCAAAAGTCAACCCTTAACGAGATATATCGAAAAAACCAGAAACTGTCAATTTTCACATAAAATCGAGCATAACTTTTCTATATTTCACTACAGTGACATTATTGTTATATAATTCGGTAGGTATATGGATGTAGAAAGTATAAGTAAGGGATAATTTTTTTACAAAAACTCACCCTTAGCGAGATATTTTGACAAAAACAAACTTTCGGCACTTTTTAGAAAAGTCTTCGTAACTTTTCCAATTACGATGGTTAATATTATTTCTTCGCAGTTAATAATAGCCAATTACAGTGCATTTCATGAAATCATAGTGATTTTGCACCATATCACACTGGTGCGGGAATTTTCAACGTACAAAGTGTAGGGTTTATTCGCGGTAATATAATTAAAAAGAAACAATCTAATTGTACCCAAAATGCAAACATAGGTCGATTTTTATATCAAGGAAGACATATTTTGATGTTATTTTCTTGTGGGGTGGTTCTCACCTCCAGCGCTTCACAGGGGGTGACATTGAAATTTCAAATAGGAAGGCGGGTCAAGTGATACATCATTGGAAAGCTAATTCCTTGGCTTTTTCATTTTTGCATTTTTTTCACTTTATTTCTATCAGTAGCTAAGTAAAATACTGAAATATTCATTTAAACACATTTGCCTTAAGTGTGCGAGCTCGTTGTCGCGGGCGTCGCCTCGTATAGTTTCGCTCGGGTGTCGCATCTCCTTTGGACATTTTACATGCGAAAATAAAAGGTAAGCACTTCAACAGCAAGTTAGTATTATAATACCAGTGAACTCTATTAGAGTTCACTGGTATTATCTCACCGACACCCGAGGGAAACCATACGCCGCGCCGCAACGAAATTTCAATGTCACCCCCTGTGAAGCGCTGGAGGTGAGAACCACCCCACAAGAAAATAACATCAAAATATGTCTTCCTTGATATAAAAATCGACCTATGTTTGCATTTTGGGTACAATTAGATTGTTTCTTTTTAATTATATTACCGCGAATAAACCCTACACTTTGTACGTTGAAAATTCCCGCACCAGTGTGATATGGTGCAAAATCACTATGATTTCATGAAATGCACTGTAATTGGCTATTATTAACTGCGAAGAAATAATATTAACCATCGTAATTGGAAAAGTTACGAAGACTTTTCTAAAAAGTGCCGAAAGTTTGTTTTTGTCAAAATATCTCGCTAAGGGTGAGTTTTTGTAAAAAAATTATCCCTTACTTATACTTTCTACATCCATATACCTACCGAATTATATAACAATAATGTCACTGTAGTGAAATATAGAAAAGTTATGCTCGATTTTATGTGAAAATTGACAGTTTCTGGTTTTTTCGATATATCTCGTTAAGGGTTGACTTTTGAGAAATTTTCATACCAGCATAAAATACCCAAAAGATAATTTTCTATAATATTTATTTACATGTTTTTTCTCATAAGTTAGAAATAAAAAAAATATGAGCGATTTCATACTTAAGGGTTGCTTAGTTTCAGAAATATCGAAATAACTTGTTAAGGGTTGCTTTCTGTGAAAATATTATATGCATCTAAAATATTGACCATCTTAATATCTACATCTTTTACTTGAATAATTTTTCTGAGAAACGATAAAAAAGAAAACTATGACCGATTTTGTAATGGAACTGTAAAAATCAGTTTTTTCCACATATCTCGATAAAGGTTGATATTTGTGAAAATTCTATCCTTATATAAAATGTTCCTTATAAGAAGTCCTAAAACTTTTACTAATATATTTTTTTCGAAAAGTTGTAAACAAAGGAGTTATCGTTAGGGGATGGGGAAAACTAAATACGGGGCACTTTTGAAAACTAAGGGTTGAAAATAGGGGTGCTGCGGGTCAAATCGTTTATTTTGATCTAATTAATAAGTGTACCTAATTGCACACTTCTCGCACAATTTGACAGACATTTAGATGTACCGCTACGACTATTATGTAACTCTAAACTTAGCTAGCGTGTCGCAAACCCCGAAAACGGGCACTTTGCATCGTTCGGCGGTAGAAATGGCCCTTAAGGTGCATTTTTAAAAAAAGTTGTTACTTCTAAATAACATAGAAATAAATAGGCTTTAATTTGATACCAAAGTCATTCGAATCGCCCCAATGGTTATTTTTTTATTCAGCTTCAAACTCGAGTATTTTTGCGCCGACAGTAGGTTTTCTTTATTTTACAAAATAGGGAAACTTACTTTCTGGATGACATTCACCTCAGCAGTTCATTTACAATCAAACACCATAGCAGCGAGAAAAAAATTCCCTCCTGCGGACAACCCCTCGCAGCTTGAACTGTTCAAAGCACAGAGCCGATATTGAGGAAGACGAAAATGTTCTTGTGTTTCAGCATGGTACGTATCGATCTACCTTTTGATTTCCACGTGAGTTGCAATTAATTCTATGGAGCTTATTAAACAGGGAGTCCCACTGCTCCATAATCGGTTGATAACACAATGCGGGTTGAAGATACAGAAAAAAGTTTCAAATAGAAGTTGGTTTAAGTTTAAGTCCTCTATGGTTTTGTTTAGCAATAAATCCATTATGTAAATTATTAAATGATTCGTTTTCTGGTTTCAATTTAAATACCAAAGAGAATCTTGCCATTACATATTTACTGTATATGGATGATTTAAAATTATTCTCTAGATCTGAAATTCAACTGGACAATCTAATTTCAACGACAAAAATATTTAGTCGAGATATTTCTATGGAATTTGGCTTAAACAAATGTTCTAAAATCATAATAATAAAAGGAGTACCGATTGTTAATCGTGGAATAATAAACGAAATACCGCAATTATTACCTAACACGTTTTATAAATATTTAGGAATGAAACAAAATTTCGTTTTAAATAATTCATTACTCAAAACTGAATTTCAACAAAGATACATAGAAAAGTTAAAAATGATACTAAAAACAAAACTGAATTCTAAGAACATGATCTCTGCTATAAACATTTGTGCTATTCCTACATTATCCTACTCGTTTGGAATTTTAAAATGGTCAGATACTAACTTGAATGATTTAGATAGATTAACTAGAAAAATGCTAAAGAAATATAACTATTTACATCCAAAATCTTCTGTAGAAAGACAAATACCTCAAAAGAAAAGACGGAGGACGCGGTTTAACAAATTTATTTAATTTGTGCAAAAATCAAATCAATCTTTTACGAAATTATTTTTATTCTTTGGAAAATCTACTCATTAATAATATCATTCGGTTAGATAAACATTATTCAGGTCTAAATCTTAAACTTAAAAGTTTCGATTGTGAACCAAAATTAAATTTTGAACTAAATTGGATAAATAAAATCTTGCATGGAAAATATCCGACTGTATTAAAATCCTCAGAAATAAATAAAGACATGTCCATAAGATGGTTAAAAGATGGATTTCTACATTCAGAAACTTAAGGATTCATATGCGCAATTCAAGATGGTGTCATTGCAACAAATAATTACAAAAGACACATAACGAATCTGGAAGTCTCTGACAAAAGTAGAAAATGTCTTTCCCAGAATGAAACCATAGAGCACATTATAGCTGGTTGTTCTAATTTAGCACCGATTGACTATCTTTATAGACATAACCAGGTTTGAAAAATTTTACATCAACAAATAGCGAAAAATTTAAAGTTAATAAACAGTATTAAACCTTATTATAAATACATTCCGGAACCAATATTAGAAACTGATTCATACATCTTATATTGGGATAGAATAATTATAACAGATAGGGAAGTCTCACACAATAAACCCGATATTGTTATAATTAATAAATTAGATAAACATGCTGTCATCATTGATGTTGCTGTGCCATTATCCACGAATATTATAAAAACTGAAAACGAGAAACGTAGAAAATATGAAGCATTGGCAATTGAGATGATGGCAGTTTGGAATTTGACTAAAATCTACATTACTCCAATTGTTATTTCGGCAACAGGTGTAATTTCTTGTAAATTTGAATCTTATTTAACATCACTAAATTTAAATCCAAAATTATTTGTAATAATACAACGAGCTGTTTTATTACAAACATGTCACATTGTCCGAAAATTCTTTAATCTAAATTAATTTAATGTCATTCATAATCATAAATACTTATTAGATAACATAATTTTGTTTTAATCTTAAGATTCCTAAAAAATAAATTTATGGTTGAATGTTATCCCCCATAAATTTAATTATTGTACCACTATGTAAGTGTGAATCAATAAATAATAATAATAAATATTAGATTTATTAATATAGATTTAGAGCAGGTACAGCGAAACACACGTACATTACTCACTAAACACCGAATACATCATCCACACGCCTCAACAGTAAGACTATACCTTCCTCGTTCACGAAGAGGTAGAGGCTTAACAGACATAGCCCTGTTACACCAAACACAAATACACAAACTACGAGAATACTTTTATAACAAATCACACATTTCAGCGCTACACAAAACAGTCACACTTGCAAACAAATCTTACACACCCTTAAATATGAGTAATAGAAACATCACACCACCAATGAGTAGAGATACGTACATCACACATAACATACAAACTTGGACACAAAAGACTTTACACGGACGATATCCACAGGAGATTAACGAAGACTGTGTTGATATTATAGCAACGCATGCTTGGTTAACCAAATGTGATATTTTCCCAGAGTCAGAGGGTTTCATGTTTGCCATACAAGATCAGGTCATTTACACACGAAATTACAGAAAACACATAATTAAAGATAGGACAATTACACATGATCTTTGTAGACAATGTTCGCAAAGACCAGAAACCATACAACACATTATATCAGCATGTACACGTCTAGCACAAACAGAATACAAACACAGACACGATCAGGTAGCTAAGATAATACCCCAAAAACTCGCCACAAAACATAACCTTTCTACTGATAACACACCCTATTACAAATATACACCGCAAGTTGTACTTGAAAACACCACACACAAACTATATTGGGATAGGACACTACTCACAGATAAAACTGTATATAACAATAGGCCAGATATAACACTTATAGATAAAACACAAAAAATCATATACATAATAGATATTGCCGTTCCCAACACAAACAATTTAGCCCATACACACGCAGAGAAACATCGCAAATACACTGATATAGCTCAGGAACTTAAAGCGCAATGGAGAATGGGAACTGCTCTTACAGTACCCATTGTTCTTAGTGCAACCGGAGTTATACCAAAAACAATACATCACAGTTTGCACATTTTAGGGTTAGATAAGAACATATACATACAATTAGAAAAGGCAGTCATTATCAAGATTTGCCACATAGTTAGAAAATTTCTAAACATAACGGAAGATACCGCACATCACTCAGAACCACATCACACACTTTCAACTAATTCCATTCAAACACAAAATGAAACACAACACTCAATCCTCCCTTCACAAATTGAAACTCTGTTGCATACACAACATAACATTACAGAAAGTCCATTACCAACACACAACACTTCAACAATCACTCATGTAACACCTCTAACTCGTTCTCATGCACTCAAACGTAAACGCACAATATACTCACAGTATCAGAATTCGCAATTAACACAAAACACAAACAACACATTGCCCACTCGAGTGCAACCTATGCGTCGAGCTAAACAACAAAAAACGCTTACACAATAACCATAACACTTTTTCAAAACATACATATTATGTTCATTTTTTCTTTTCTATAAAAAGTCACTAAGTCACGAATAAGTGACGCCAACGGAGAAGCCTAGGAATATAGGGTCTCTTTTTGTTATTGATGCGCGACGCTGCGTTCATGTTAATGCCGTCGCGGAAAGAGGGTCGACGGGACGTGGCTTTTACAAATTGGGATCAAATACATCGAGGCTTCTCAAACAAATACATTATCTAAAATGTGATCAGCGTTGGTTTTATCAACGTCATTTAATTTAATGAACATAATATGTGTATAGTATTTAGTATGTTCATTTTTTAACAGCAACTTCAAATTTATATTGTATAGATATATGTATTAGTAGAACTAATCGTTACTTGATTTCGATCCGTGCGATTAGTTAACCAGGCTTGGCCTGAGTATCGATAACAATCGAAGTACATAATAATAATGATAATAATAATATTGCCTTTATTTAAGTAACTAAAAATAAACAATTTAATTAAACTAAATTACAGGGCGAAGTTCAGTTCAGCAAAAAAGAATTTTGCCGTCTGCTCTTCCACTTAACCCTGTGTGCAAAGCTGTGCGGCGAGGGGAAACATTATACTTAATTGGTTAGTTCGCTTGGTTGTGTAATATTATTATTTTGAAATTGAAATGTTAAAATTGAAATGCTATTGAAATGTTATTGAAATGTCATTGAAATACTTGGCCACCCTTCATCATGTTACGCAGTTTTATTTTGAAATTAATCGGGGAGAGAGATTTTAAACTGTCGGGGAGACTGTTATACGTTTTAACTATCTTATATGTAAAAGATCTTTTAAAGTATTCAGTTTTATGAAGAGGTGGTGTAAGTAATCCTTTATAACGCAAGTTTAATCTACAGTAAATTTTCACCTAGCAGGAAAATGTCACTTTTTTTAAATGGCACACCCTATTTTTTTTTTACTTTCGTATATCGACCAACTATATTTATATGTTCGTGAAGTTAGCCCCTCATATTCCGAATTTATATACAATTTGTTGCTTACTAATTAGTAAGTAATTAGTAAGTATTTGTAAGCTAAAAATGTAAATTTGTAAGTGAATTTTCGAATTTATTTTAACAAAAACAGTTTTTGGGGCTAAATTCTCGGTAGCCCCATTATTTTGCAATATCAAAATTTTAGTAGCGTCATTAATTAGTAAGTCATTTGTAACAATTTGTAAGCATAATCTCAAAATTTGTAAGCCACTTTATTACAATCTACAGTCCAGAATACGCTTTGGGGGCTAACTTCACGAATGTCCCAAAACATAGAGAAATGGTTGAATTTGTTTGCATCTTTAAGTAATAATTAGTAAGTTGTATGTTTTAATTTGTAATCATAATCTCATTTTTTATAACCCAATTACAATGGCGGAAACTAAAGTTAATAAGTAGGTATGCCCCTATGTCCATAAAATACTACATGCACACAGATTTTAAATTACCCATTAATTTGTTATACGAATTATGTTATTAGAAAGCACTAATGAACTTTGCAACTGAACTTCCAATTTATTTTTAAAAAAATTAGGAGGAAATTCTCGGGCGCTCAATCTACATTGGCATATACATATTCGTTGCGTTAATAGTAATTAGAAATTGGTATGAAAGAAATGGTTCAATTTCTGTGTATCTCTAAGTAATATGTAATTAGTAAATCGTATGTACTAATTTGTAAGCATATTGTCACAGTTTGTAAGTCACTCTATTACTGTCTAGAGTCCAAAATACGTTCTGGTGGGGCTATCTTACGAACACCTTAAAACATGGAGAAATGGTTGAATCTATTTGTACTTCTAAGTAACAATTAGGAAGTCGAATGTATTAATTTGTAAGCACACCTTTACAATTTGTAAGTCACTTTATTACTATCTAGAATCCAAAATACGTTCTGGTGGGGCTATCTTCACGAACGCCTTAAAACATCGAGAAATGGTTGAATATATTTGTACTTTTATTTTAAGTAACAATTAGTAAGTCGAATTTACATTCATGCTTTGAGACGTTCGTGAAGATAGCCCCACCAGAACGTATTTTGTATTCTATATACCAGCATTTCTCAACCTTTTTGAACCCGAGGACCACTAAAATGTCTAAAATATTTTTACGGACCCCTAATTTTACATCCCATTTTTAAAATTATGCTATATGTAGGTTTATATTCTTAATATTTGAGGTATTAATATTATAGGTCATTATAACGAGATAAATGTAAATACTTTTTTTAATTCGACGGAAACAGAGTTTTTGATTTGGAAGTAAAGTCTATTGACAGTAAAATTATATTTTGAACAGACTAATATTTATTACAATTTGATAATATAATTAAGATCATTAGCATACTCTGAAAGAGTGCCATACCAACTGCACGTGTTTAATAACCCTTTAACGGCTAGCGTACCCATATGGTAACACCGACAGGCGCACGTATTTTCACTTCCTACACTTTGTTTACTCCGAATAAGAACTGCATTCTTGCAGTTTATTGCGTGCAAGTGGTCCATAGTGTGAAGTGATATTGTTGCAAAGTAATCAGAAACCATAGAAATCTATTATCAGTGTGTTGTTTTAGGACAAATTTCTACCTCTAGAAAATCATGGACATAAGATTTGTGTAAGCATTTTATTTTTTGTATGAGTAATTTTCTCCGTGGGCTACTTCTAAATTCCGTAGAATATACTCTAATCTTCATGTATTTGTTTTCAAATTAGTTGTTCCTCTTATAGTTTCCCGGTAAATCGCCCTTATTTTTTACTGTTACCGTACGGTAACGCTAGCGTAATGTGATATCAAAAATGGCAATTTCCTGTACAGGCGAGGACATACACTAGAATAAGCACTGATTTGGACCCAGATGATATCTTCATAGAGCCACCTGCTGCGGAAAATGTTTTGACGGACGAAGACTCTGGGGATGAAGATGAAGGTGGTTTGCTAGACAACCTGAGCAGAAGGCAGCTTACAGCACTGGCTGAAGTTCGTTTCGTTGATGGTGAGGATGGTGAAAATGCAGCTGCAGGTCGACCAGGGAAAGAAGACATTATGTAGGTTGACGGAGATGTGATGCCTAGAGCAAACGTATTTCCGGTTAGGAACTATGATGAATTCAAAAACCTAACCCCTCGTGAGTTGTTCGAAAAGTTTATTGATGACGACATAATTTCATTCCTCGTTGAAGAATCGAAATTATATGCATTATTTTGCAATCAGCCCGACCCAAAAATTACTCCTGATGAAATGCGATGTGCTATAGCCATTCTGATTCTCAGTGGTTACAATATACTGCCAGGCAGAGATTTCTACTGGGATTCGAAGAATGATTTAGGAAATATCATGGTCATAAGTTCAATGAGGAGGGATAAATTTAGGCATATAAGAAATCGTCCAAAGTTATCTGGCCATGTTCGGAAAACCACTATGCGGTGCTGGGAGGCCATCCACATGTAGGAGTAGGAGCAGCGTTAGTGTCAACAGAGTGTCTGACGATGTGCGCTATGATGAAAAAACCACCTTCTGGTCCATACTGATGGTAAAAAGAGACGCAGATGTGCTGGGGAGGGTTGTTCATCAAGTGTCCCAAGCATGTGTATAAAATGTGGCGTTGGGTTATGCATAGAATGTAATCTCATATTCCATACCAAATAAAAGATTGATTTTTGAGAATCTCATATCTTTGACTCTTCATCTGGCTAGCGTTACCATATGGTAACGCTGGTTTTTTGTAAATAAAAATTATATTGCTATGAAATTTGAATTTTTTTTGCCTGAATAATAAACATTGAACACATACAATTCCCATATGCAATTGCACTTGACAAAAAAAAATTTCGCCGTTAATGGGTTCACAAGTTTACCGGTATTAGACACTCGGGCACCTCCAACAATATATCCCTTGTTAAGAGAGCGCCTCTAATAATAAATTCCGACAGTCTTATTTTTCAGGGTTTTGAATGAAAAAGGGAACCATAGAAGTCAGTGCATCAGGGGTTTCAAACTGTGGTTCGTAACTGCAAAAGTAAGGAAACTTGCAATAGGACATGTATTTTCGAAGCTTTTAAAAACTTGCACATCTACAGTCCCATTTCATGTGAGAAATTTTTATTTCTTTACTTTCCGCTTGCTATATGATATTTTTTAATTATGTCTGCGGACTATCTGCACCATCTGCACCATAGGTTGAGAAACGCTGCTATATAAAAGTAACTTACAAATTGTAAAGTTATGCTTACAATTTAGTACATTCTACTTACTAATTGTTACATAGAAATAGAAATAGATTCAACCATTTCTCCATCTTTTAAGACGTTCGTGACCACCAGAACGTATTTTGGATTCTAGATAGTAATAAAGTGACTTACAAATTATGAAATTATGCTTAAAATTTAGTACATTCGACTTACTAATTGTTACTTAGAAGTACAATTAGATTCAACCATTTCTCCATGTTTTAAGGCGTTCGTGAAGATAACCGCACCAGAACGTGTTTTGGACTCTAGATAGTCATAGAGTGACTTACAAATTGTAAAGTTTTGTTTACAAATTAGTACATTCGACTTACTAATTGTTACTTAGAAATACAAATAGATTCAACCATGTCTCCATGTTCTAAGGCGTTCGTGAAGATAGCCCCATCAGAATGTATTTTGGATTCTAGATAGTAATAAAGTGACTTACAAATTGTAAAGTTTTGTTTACAAATTAGTACATTCGACTTACTAATTGTTACTTAGAAATACAAATAGATTCAACCATGTTTCCATGTTCTAAGGCGTTCGTGAAGATAGCCCCATCAGAATGTATTTTGGATTCTAGATAGTAATAAAGTGACTTACAAATTGTAAAGTTTTGTTTACAAATTAGTATCTACATTCGACTTACTAATTGTTACTTAGAAGTACAAATAGATTCAACCATTTCTCCATGTTTTAAGGCGTTCGTGAAGATAACCGCACCAGAACGTGTTTTGGACTCTAGATAGTCATAGAGTGACTTACAAATTGTAAAGTTTTGTTTACAAATTAGTACCTTCGACTTACTAATTGTTACTTAGAAATACAAATAGATTCAACCATGTCTCCATGTTCTAAGGCGTTCGTGAAGATAGCCCCATCAGAATGTATTTTGGATTCTAGATAGTAATAAAGTGACTTACAAATTGTAAAGTTTTGTTTACAAATTAGTACATTCGACTTACTAATTGTTACTTAGAAATACAAATAGATTCAACCATGTCTCCATGTTCTAAGGCGTTCGTGAAGATAGCCCCATCAGAATGTATTTTGGATTCTAGATAGTAATAAAGTGACTTACAAATTGTAAAGTTTTGTTTACAAATTAGTACATTCGACTTACTAATTGTTACTTAGAAATACAAATAGATTCAACCATGTCTCCATGTTCTAAGGCGTTCGTGAAGATAGCCCCATCAGAATGTATTTTGGATTCTAGATAGTAATAAAGTGACTTACAAATTGTAAAGTTTTGTTTACAAATTAGTACATTCGACTTACTAATTGTTACTTAGAAATACAAATAGATTCAACCATGTCTCCATGTTCTAAGGCGTTCGTGAAGATAGCCCCATCAGAATGTATTTTGGATTCTAGATAGTAATAAAGTGACTTACAAATTGTAAAGTTTTGTTTACAAATTAGTACATTCGACTTACTAATTGTTACTTAGAAATACAAATAGATTCAACCATGTTTCCATGTTCTAAGGCGTTCGTGAAGATAGCCCCATCAGAATGTATTTTGGATTCTAGATAGTAATAAAGTGACTTACAAATTGTAAAGTTTTGTTTACAAATTAGTATCTACATTCGACTTACTAATTGTTACTTAGAAGTACAAATAGATTCAACCATTTCTCCATGTTTTAAGGCGTTCGTGAAGATAACCGCACCAGAACGTGTTTTGGACTCTAGATAGTCATAGAGTGACTTACAAATTGTAAAGTTTTGTTTACAAATTAGTACCTTCGACTTACTAATTGTTACTTAGAAATACAAATAGATTCAACCATGTCTCCATGTTCTAAGGCGTTCGTGAAGATAGCCCCATCAGAATGTATTTTGGATTCTAGATAGTAATAAAGTGACTTACAAATTGTAAAGTTTTGTTTACAAATTAGTACATTCGACTTACTAATTGTTACTTAGAAATACAAATAGATTCAACCATGTCTCCATGTTCTAAGGCGTTCGTAAGATAGCCCCACCAGAACGTATTTTGGACTCTAGACAGTAATAGAGTGACTTACAAACTGTGAAAATATGCTTACAAATTAGTACATACGATTTACTAATTACATATTACTTAGAGATACACAGAAATTGAACCATTTCTTTCATACCAATTTCTAATTACTATTAACGCAACGAATATGTATATGCCAATGTAGATTGAGCGCCCGAGAATTTCCTCCTAATTTTTTTAAAAATAAATTGGAAGTTCAGTTGCAAAGTTCATTAAGTAGTGCTTTCTAATAACATAATTCGTATAACAAATTAAGGCGTAATTTAAAATCTGTGTGCATGTAGTATTTTATGGACATAGGGGCATACCTACTTATTAACTTTAGTTTGCGCCATTGTAATTGGGTTATAAAAAATGAGATTATGATTACAAATTAAAACATACAACTTACTAATTATTACTTAAAGATGCAAACAAATTCAACCATTTCTCTATGTTTTGGGACATTCGTGAAGTTAGCCCCTAAAGCGTATTCTGGACTGTAGATTGAAATAAAGTGGCTTACAAATTTTGAGATTATGCTTACAAATTGTTACAAATGACTTACTAAATATTGATTCAAAAAAAAACATTGTTCCTCAAAGTGGTGGGGCTCTCGAGAAGTTAGCCGCACAACAGTTTTTTTTAAATTAAAGAGATACCGTTTGATTACAAATTCTGTTAACTTGATTACAAATTCTTACAAATGACTTACTAATTAATGACGCTACTAAAATTTTGATATTGCAAAATAATGGGGCTACCGAGAATTTAGCCCCAAAAACTGTTTTTGTTAAAATAAATTCGAAAATTCACTTACAAATTTCGATTTTTAGCTTACAAATACTTACTAATTACTTAGTAATTAATAAGCAACAAATTGTATATAAATTCGAAATAAGAGGGGCTAACTTCACGGACATTATATTTATATCAAATATATTTATATCAAAATGCAATATACCTACTGTAGACATAAAGATATTTTCAAAAGATGCACAATTCAAATAAAAGCAACCTTTATTTCAAACTTTTTTCTGTATCTTCAACCCACACCGACCGATTACGGAGCAATGGGGCACTCTGTATATCTATAAACGGCTTAACTGCTTCTCATTGTTCCATGCGTTGGCTACTGGCGAGCAAGGCCAACTGTATAAGCACACGGAACTCTGAAGAAGCAACACAACACCAGACAAGGCATTCTCAGAATGCTAGTCAAAGAGCATGTCGACGGTCAATGGAATAATTTTGTCTCCTTCACTTTCAATAAAGAATAAATTGTAGACCCTATTCCAGACAAATTCTACTACGTACAAGAACTAGTCGAATGCTTTGCTGGCGTCATAGGAGCAGTGGCGTATAAAGGGGGGTCCGGCGGGGGGTTAAACGCCCCCGAAATAACATTCTGCACTAAATTGTAAATCACATGGTCAGCCGTAAATTTTCTCATCACTGAATTGGGGATAGTTGACTGGACCGGACGAACTCTCTTGCAGAACCCCCTCCAATTATCTATAGCTGCGCCGATGCATAGAAGGAATCACAACACTCCGCCTTCGCATGCAGACCACGCTACAAATTTGCATCACGCCTTTCGGGAGATCCTGGAAGTTCCAACACGAGGTCTCTTAGGTACTCTTTATGAGTTCGGATTTATGAAAATGCTTATTAACTATTTAAAATTTTAACTTGTTATCTTTATTATTACAGTAGCACTTATCATCTATTATGTGTTAATGTATAACTACGCAAAAGTTTTGATTGGAACCGAGTGTAGGTGGTAGTTTAGGATTCTTCGATTAGAGGTGGAACATTTGCTACAAATTCTCCTTGATAATTTCCAGGTGGATAATAATTTACTACGACCCAAACTTTTCCATATTTACGCGCTTTCCCAACACCAATTTCTTTCGAATCCTTCCAAATAAGTTGTGTGAAATGACCTGTACCCTTCTTAGTTGGTTCTTGATTAAACGTATAGTAGACTATTTCTCTGTACCAAGCGTCAACAGGAACGTTTCCGTTTACATCAAAATTTGATGGTGGTGATGACCACTTCTTATAAATATTTTCACCGTAATTTGGGTTATCGCTATGGAATATGCTCTCTTGTCCCGATAGATATTCAGCCCAGCTTTGTGAAAATTCTGAAATCTGTCACGATTTTCTTATAAGTGAAAGCAATAATAATTGAAATCTTATAGTGCCAATACTCACTGTTGCGTTTAATACCAAAGGAGGTACACCATGAAGTGCTCCATAATTGTTATGAGCAACCAATACCTCATTGTCAAATTGCTCAGATGCTCTTTGATTCAGTTCTGAAATTAACGGAAGGTGCTTAATATTTCAAACATTAAGAGCTGAAATGGTCAAGGTTCGGAAACAAAATCTCATTCATAAATACAATAAGTAGTTACTTACTGAAATGTAATCTGCATCGCAATTTACGTAGGTACCTAGTTCATTAATTTGTTAATTGGAACAAAATTAAATGTTTTTGTAATTAATTTCTATTTAATAAAAATAAGAAAGCATAAAATTAACCCCTAAAAAATCCCTCGGAACATGGACGTTGGTAAACGTATAGCGCTAATTACCATAGAAATTGAAGCCCTCAAGCAGTGAACTCAAATTGAGTTCAGTGCCTTCAAGTCATTTAAAAATAGTTATTTGTGTATCAAGGTTGTAAAAGTGATCTTTTTTGGACGAATCTAATGATTGCAAATCAGATAAGGCTAAAAAAGAACTTGTAACCGAGGTGCACACAACATTTTTTAGGCCACTATCACAAAAAGATATAAACTTTAATTTAAAAATTAATTTCATAATTTTGACAGTGACAGTTACCTGACAACATGTCACTTGCAGAGTGATTGTAGCGGCCGTAAAAGTGATTGTAGCGTCCGTAAAGTAAAGTAAAAGCGGTTGTAAAGTAAATGCGGCCGTAAAGTTATTTATGACTGATGTCAAAAAAAAGTTATACTTTACGGTTTTCAAAAGATACGTAAAACAACTGTTTAGGTAATAGTCGCCTAAAAAAATTATTTTTTCACAACGCTACACGCCGAAGGTAATATTTTCGACTTTGGAAAATTAAGGGTAATTTGAGAAATATGTTTCTTGAATATTAGCATTGGGAAACAAAGACTCACCTTTCGGATGTACCTCGCCCAATGCGACACCGACACAGACAGTGAAGATTGCCAGTTTTAGAAACATCTCGACTTGCAGGGAAACTATAAACTTATTTTCGAAAATGTTGGTTTTATATAGGTACCATAAGTGGCTCCACGTGCATTAAGGGACCGAATAACAACCTAATCGAATCTGACATATATTGTAAGAATTAACTGCGCCATAATAATGACAGGTGGCTTCACTAATTTTGGACAAAACTTTATATAATATGTTGTTGAATTTCTATCCTCAACATTTTGTAGTTTCAAGGCCATTAGGAAACCAAATGTTATTGAAGAAAACCTGGTATTAGTAAAGACTAAGTGAGCACCATGACTAAGACGGAATAGAAACAGATTTAAATTTTGTGTTAATCCAAGAACTCTGAGAGTCTAAGAACTATGTGAAGAATCTGGTGTTGATTAAATTCAATGTTCTGCATTTCTGTATTATGGGGAAAGCGTAATTCGTAATTTTCCACTCTTTTACACGTATCTTATCAATAAGAATCTTAATAGGTCTATTTATCTCTATGGATAACATTAATGGAATTATTATGTAATCATACGATAAAACTGTGCAAAACATTACCAAATTAAGGCAAAACTTTTGAAAACAATTCACTTGAAAATCGCAAGTTGTTTTTCTCTGAAGCCAACTTTTTCCGCGACTATTAACAAAGGGTGTTTCTATTTTAAACATTCTTTTTAGTTACTTTACGTTTACATCCTTTGCACACCTTCGAATGTCCTTTCAACCGACTCTTCAATGCTCTGCTATCCTTATGTCCTACTCCACCTTCCTTTTTCTTCATTTATTTTGTTCATTGTGCTGATCCATTATCTATATGTTCCCCGTTCCAAGGTGAAGCCTTTTTGCTTTTACAGATCCAATGTGCATGGGTTGGGAGGAAACGGCATTCTATACAGGGTGATTCATTAAGAATGTCCAATCTCTGAACTGTAGATTCCAGACCTCGAAATATGATGATTCTGCCCAACATGCCTTATACAAATATTGATAGTTTCCGAGATACCGGGTGTTTAAAGTTTAAATATGAATTTTGATTTTCGCAATAACTTTCTATTTTTTCACAATTTCTTTTTGAAAATTGGCAGTTTTACCTTTTTTTGCATGAGGATTGCCAATTTGGACTCTAATTTAGCATTGCTAATAGAGGGCGCTAGTTATACTTGGTTGTGTTTAGTAAATCTAAGCAAAAATTTTTTTCGGCTGAACTATTAGCAAACTAATAATAAAATATGGAAAAGCGTTAGATTCTACAAAAAAAAGTTACTCTTGTTTGATTCGTGTAACTCGATCAGTTATCGAGTTATTTGCTTCTAAACAGTTCAATAAATTTTAATTTAAAAAAAAATTTATTCTCTAAATGTGTAACAACAATAAACTATTATTTATGATCCGTTTTCGCAAAGATCTCCTCATATCAAATAACCCTTGTCTATTATTTTTAATCACATTAATTAATTGTTATTGCGAAAATCAAAATTCATATTTAAACTTCAAACACCCGGTATCTCGGAAACTAGCAATATTTGTATAAGGCATGTTGGGCAGAATCATCATATTTTGAGGTCTGGAATCTACAATTCAGAGATTGGACATTCTTAATGAATCACCCTGTATACCTACCTACTGTACAACTGCAAAGCATATGACACCATTGCACTTACAAAAACTTGATCTTAACTTAATATAAACCATAATCTTAATCTAATTAACGTTTCATTTCCCACTAAACTTAATTTCTACTCTTTACCACTTAATGAAATATTATAGCATTCGCTCAAACCAATGAGTAAAAAGAAACAGGAGGTAAGGTATGCATGGTGGGGGAACACAAATTGTTCGACGGAAACGGCCATTTGCAGAAGCCACTTTCAATGACATGAAGTTGTCGTTTTGTTGTGTGTGAAGTTGTAACATTTTTTGTTGAGGTTACGTTTTGTGTTTTATGACATTTTGAACAACTTTTTACCACAGTATATTCGTCTTGACGTATACTGTGTTATTACGTTAGTTATTATGGTTAGTTGTAGTGCATGTGGTGTGGTGTGTCCCATAAAGCAAGGCAGAGAGGAGTAACATTTCATCGGTAAGTGTTTGATTAATTCTTGCACGTAGTTGCAACTATTAGGACTATAATGATAATGGAAGAGAATATCACAGGAGTATGAGAATGTTATTTTCCTCTGAGGTGTGCACACATTTATTTTTTTTATTGGTGTCCTATTTTAGCCTATTAAACCACGGCCCAGCGTGTTTAAATCGCGTTTTATAAAACGCGCGTGTTTTAAAGTTGCCATGGCTTCATCATCAATTTGAAAAACGTGAAGTATTATTGGTTATTGATCTGACAGGAGTACTTTGTTACGTCAAATAAAATAACAGATTGCAAATTAACTTCCGTTTTTCTCATTTCCATGACAACGAAAGGTATACTGATTGCGCCATGTTAGTTGTCTGTGGCCATTTGCACAAGCCATTTCACCATTTCCGTCTAAAAAATTATTTAATATACATTACCTCCTCTTTCTTTTTACTCATTGGCTTAAACACTGACACTTTTCAGGTCTTATTTGGCAGACTGTAAACAAGTTGTTGAAATTGATTACTCAAACAATAATTAAATTGGACGTTGTCAATCTAAGGAAATTAAAATCAGTCATGGAGTACCCCAGGCTTCTATACTTGCGCCACTACTATTTGTAATATTTATTATTAATAATCTTCCCAACATCATATACTACATACCCTACTACAATGTATGCCTATGACATTAGCATCAATGTAATTGCTGATTCTCCCTCAACGCCGAACAAACAATACTCAAATTGCAAAATTGGTTTTCTGTAAACGGTTTAGTTTTGAATCTAATTAAATCTAATCTTAGGTATGTCATTTCTAAATAATACACAGCATGCAAAATTTGTGCGAAATTTTACAAACAGTATGAAAATAAATTATCTTGTGTTAACAAGGCTCTTAGGAGTTATTATTGACAATCAAACTCAGATGCAATAAATTGTAAATAAAGCACTTTTTCGTCTTCGTAGAATAAAGCCAATCTCTAATTTTAAAACTTTATTACGCTTATTTTGAATCCACATTTCGATATTGCTTAATTTTTTGGGGCCATACTCACTCCTTGCTGCATATTTTAAAAATCTCAATTAAACCATAAAGTGTAATACATGCTTGAATGCAGAATAAGAAGCTCTTCTAATATTATGTAAAAAAAAATCAGGACCGTATTTAAAAAAATAAAATTGATGATGGTTACTCGAAAACGAAACGTCGGATTCCAATTTGCTGTATGCCATGTTAAAGAACGTTAAAAAGTACCTGTAGAAGGTTCTTTTACTTTTTAGTTAACATCAACGACAAAGTAACAACGAAATCCTGAAAATTCGCTTTTTGTCGCATAACTTCGGAACGGTTCGATTTCATTTTACTAAACTCAAAATTGCCCAACTTTTCGCCTATTTAACCGAAACTCTATCTCTTACCGTTTCCGAAATCCCCATAGTGGCTCTCCTAACCTTGGACACAGTGTATATCTTAAAGGGTTATAATTTAATGTCTAATTAACTAATCTAATAACTTATTATTATCTGTCAAATTTTGTTTTTGCATTTTTTATGTGTAGGTATATTTTTTTTAATTTATGCATATATATATATACAATGTTTTCAATACCACTGGTCACGAAATAAACTGCTTACTACTTAATCAAGCGATTTCTCCATAAAACTAAACAAATATCCTTCTACATAAAAAATCATAAAAGGTAGGTAAGTGATTCACTTCTCCTCCCTTTCCTTTTTCTGCTGTCGTCTCTTCCAGATCTCATCCATCCATCCTAAATCCTTCTCCACTTTCTGTAATACTCCCCTTCTCCCACTGTCTTCCTCCATCAGCTCATCGTACTCTATTCCCGGTAAATAATTTTCTATAAATTTGGTCATAACAACGTAGATATTACATCTTTTTTTAAATATTACGATGAACATACGATGATCGGCAGATAGACATATAAGTCCCTTCGAAATACGTCGTTATGTACTATCTTTGAAACATGACTATGACCAACAGTAATCGACGTATTTTGTGCTAAAGCATAAAGATGTAATAATAACTATTTTCAGCGGTCATAATTAACGTTGTCTAGCAAACCGTCGTAAACGGTACGTCGTTTTTACATCGTTATGGCAGCTTTTAAAACAAGTCGTCCATCCGACGCAATCATGACTATTTCTTAAATACAGAATTTCAAACAATTAACGTTGTCTAGCAAACCGTCGTAAACGGTACGTCGTTTTTACATCGTTATGGCAGCTTTCTAAATCAGTCGCCCATACCATGCAATCACGACTATTTCTTAAATTCAGAATTTCAATCAATTAACGTTGTCTAGCAAACCGTCGTAAACGGTACGTCGTTTTTACATCATTATGGCAGCTTTCTAAATGAGTCGCCCATACGATGCAATCACGCTATTTCTTAAACTCAGAATTTCAATCAATTAACGTTGTCTAGCAAACCGTCGTAAACGGTACGTCGTTTTTACATCGTTATGGCAGCTTTCTAAATGAGTCGCTCATACGATCCAATCACGACTATTTCTTAAATACAGAATTTCAATCAATTAACGTTGTCTAGCAAACCGTCGAAAACGGTACGTAGTTTTTACATCGTTATGTCGGCTTTTAAAACGAGTCGTCCATCCGACGCAAACATGACTATTTCTTAAATACAGAATTTCAAACAATTAACGTTGTTTAGCAAACCGTCGTAAACGCTACGTCGTTTTTACATCGTTATGTCAACTTTTAAAACAAGTCGTCCATCGGCTGTAACAACGACTATTTCTTAAATACAGAATTTCAAACAAATAACGTTGTCAAGCAAACCGTCGTAAACGGCATGATATTTTTACATTGTTATGCCAATTTTTAAAATGAGTGGCCATCCGATGAAATTATGACTATTTCTTAAATACAAAATTTCAAACAATTAACGTTGTCAAGCAAACCGTCGTGAGTGGTACGTTGTTTTTACATCCTTTATGTCAGGTTTTAAAATGAGTCGCATATCCGATACGACGATATCTAACTTCGAACAGTCACAATTTCTTAGATATTTTTGTAGCACTTATAGGAGATCTGTTTGATGAATAAATATTGTAGAAAAATATTTTTATTTATTAATTATGTACATCATGATCATGAGTATAGTCCTTCGTCCACATCTGTTGTGGGTGGTTTTTCCAAATCGGTATAGTCTGCTTCAGTGAGCCGCTGCGCTGCCATTTTCTTTGTATTTGGTGCTCCTGGAAAACAAAGAATATAGTAATTTCATAGTTTTTGTACCAACATAAGTAATGTTTTTAATATTACGCAATTCATTTTTTGCCATTCTTGGTGTCTATCACGTTACTCTACTTTTATTAAATTGCTTAAGTTTGTATGCATATTATGCATAATACACCTACCATAACTAATAAGGGTATTTATGCCGTTAACTGAATAGGTAACACATACACACAGGTAACAGGTAAATCTATTGTAATACAACAAAAGGCTACTCTCAGAAGAAGCTAACAAATGGTATTATCAATTAAAAACTTACCAGATCTGTTGCACGTTCAAAGGAGATGCACTTTCATTTATTGAACATAGCGTCTTCGATTACTTCGTACTTCGTGGCAGAACTGCACTGACGACAATATTTTCAAAGTTTACCGTTCGAAACTTCGAAATGTACAAATCTATACCCGTTTCATTGATTCTAAGAAGTAGCAGGTAGTACGCCACAACCCTCGACAAATGATAACAGTTATGGTCAAGTCTATCTCATTAAACACGCTTAAGGCTGGGGAATTTCCATTTTACGAACAAGCTACTCGTAGATGTGTTTTTGTATATTGGCGCATATGAAATTTATTAAACGTTTCTTCACGTCGGAAGAGTGCCATTATACCAAAGATGCATTGAAATTTTAATACCAACTGCAAATGTTTGATATACCGCCATTAATATTCTCATAAGCAAACTAATGTCAAGATTCAAGAACAGCTTTCTTATTTGAAGTTCACTACGCTTCTATGTTGGCCTATCTTTATGTAGGTACGATATGATGCTAATAATTGCAAGTTGATGCATTTTCTAAAAATCGCGTTTATATTGGAAATATATCATGCTAGTTAATCTTGATATTAGGAGTGCCCATAATTTGAATCAAATTCCCTACCGTTAATGCCTCGAAAAAAGCTGAAAGCTTAATTACAAGCAAATTTGCAAAATTTCAAGTATTGTTATTACAAAAAACAGGTACAATACCTATACTACTCACCGTCGCAAAACCAAATAAAGCGATGGTGTAATGTAAATATCTAAAAAATGATCTTTTCTAGCAAATTTACGATGACAGAATTTTAGATCCATATTTTAAATCGCCAAAATAATACAAGGGGCGGTACCAGTCACTGTAGACACCCGGTATAATATATATGTAATAATATAAATTAAACTAAAACGATGTAAGTTAATGTCAAAACGCAACCTATATTGCTTTTTATGATTCAATTGTTAAATACGTATTATTAGCCAAATACGAGCAAGTAGTTGGTAGTTAATCTTTTATGAATTACATAAGAAACGGTTTATTTGAAAATGTAGTATCTATACTTCCACAACGTCTATACGCAAATTATATTTCGCAATTGTAAAGGAAACGTCTTATTTACTTACGCCATACGACGCTTAAAATACGTAAAAGAATTTTCTTAGTATATATATTTCCACAACGTCCATATGCAAATTATATTTTGCAATCGTAAAGGAAACGTCTTATTTACATACATCGTACAACGCTTAAAATACGTAAAATAATTTTCCTACATAACCCGTTTAAATGATGAATTGGTAGCATCCGTTGGTTAACATTTATGTTTAATGAGTTACATAATAAACCGTTTGTTTGAAAATATAATATATACACTTCCACAACGTCCATGCGCAAATTATATTTTGCAATCGTAAAGGAAACGTCTTATTTACTTACGCCATACGACGCTTAAAATACGTAAAAGAATTTTCTTAGTATATATATTTCCACAACGTCCATACGCAAATTATATTTCGCAATCGTAAAGCAAACGTCTTATTTACTTACGCCATACGACGCTTAAAATACGTAAAAGAATTTTACTACATAAACCGTTTAAAGGATGAATTGGTAGCATCCGTTGTTTAACATTTATGTTTAACGAGTTACATAATAAACCGTTTATTTGAAAATATAATATATACACTTCCACAACGTCCATACACAAATTATATTTCGCAATCGTAAAGGAAACGTCTTATTTACATACACCGCACGACGCTTAAAATACGTCGAAGAATTTTCATATATCAAACGTTTAGATGATGAATTAGCGGCAACCATTGTTTAAAAAGTGTAAATAATGAACCGTATTTTAAGCAAATTTACACTAAAACCAAAATTACGTCAATTGAATGCTTTTTTTATGTTGACGAAAAGACATTCCTGTTTAAACCATCTTACGCACAAAAATTTATTTACCGGGTTGGCATATGTTTCACTTTCTCATCTTCTCCTTCTCCGCACAGCCACCCTTCAATATCTGTTTCCTCTTTCCTCATTACCACCCCAAAATCGCGCTATTATTCTTCCTTTTACTTTGAAGGTATTCTGGTAACGTCCCCGATAATATCTTTCCGTACTTATATTTGGACTCCCTTACCTTCGCCTCCAGCACTCTTTCAGTGCAACCCGTCCTTCTTTCTATCCCTTTTCGTACTTTACTGCCGCCTTCACCGCTTCCACTCGCTTATCTTTGGTCTCTTTGCCTCCTCTGTTGCTATACATATAATCCCGGTATCTCTCTGCTTAACCCCAGTTCCCACCTCCAGTACCTTTCCTATATCCTTCCCATTCTCTCCTGCTATTTCCATCCCCTTATCATCCTGCTCCCAACTAATTTTTCGAACATCATTTTTCTCCTGTTTAGCTCCATTCCGAGGACCCTTTCTGTCCTATATCCAATGTGTGCTTCTCCCCTGTTTCCCTGTGTGAATTTATATCCTAAATATGTGTATTCTTTTGCCACCTCTATCTCTTCCTCTCTCCACCTCCATTCTTCTGTTTTTCCTTTTATTACCATCTTCCTAAATACTACCGCTTTTATCTTCCCACGTTTATCTTTAACTCTTTCATTTTGGGGTACTTTTTCGATGTTTTAATCATCTCTCTAAGTTCTTTTTCCACCTTTGCTACCATCATCACCACATCATCTGCGCATGTCAGCGTTCAAATCTTTGTTTTCTCTACCCTCACCCCTACTCGCCTGCTGCCCCCTTAGTTTCTCCGCTAGGTCCGCTTGGGCTTAGCCGGGCATCCTTATCTGAGTCCCGTCCTCGTCTAAAAGTCTGCTTTTATTCTGTTACTCGTCACTCTAAAGATGTGCTCGAATGTGCTCAGGTAAGGTCACCACTAGGGATACACGAGGAAATGTAACTACTAAATTCACTTTATTTTATTTTTATATTACAACATTATACCTATGTTATTACTACTCAAAAGATGCAGTTAGTTAAGTACGTGGAGGTGGAACGTTGGCTACATATTGTCCTGGATAGTTTCCAGGAGAACTATAATTAACTACGACCCACACTTCTCCATTTTTACACGCTTTCCCAACACCAATTTGTTTTGAATTTTTCCAAATAAGTTGTGTGAAATGACCGGCATTATCGTTAGTTGGTTCTTCCTAATATATTACACAGAAGACCAAAGAACATTTCAAATTAACTTGATAAAAAATATATTTGGTTATTTCGCTGTACCAACTGTCAACAGGAACGTTTCCGTTTACATCAAAATTTGAAGATGATGACCACCCCTTATAAATATTTTCACCGTAATTTGGGTTATTGCTATGGGATATGTTCGGTCGTCCCGATAGATATTGAGCCCAGTTTTGTGAAAATACTGAAATCTGTAACGATTTTATTATAAGTGAAAGCAATAATTAAAAACTTATCGCGTCTTATAGTCTCACCAGCGTTATTTAAGCAATGATACTATTGCGTTTAATACCAAAGGAAGGACACCATGACGTGCCCTGTAGTTGTTATGAGCAACCAATACCTCATTGGCAAATTGTATAGTTGCCCTTTGATTCAGTTCTGGTATTAACAGACGGTGTTTGCTTAATACATAACTCAAAAATTAAGCACTGAAATGGTCAAAGCTCGTAGAAAAATTGTACCTTCGTCCTTTTTAACTTTTTACTGAAATGTAATCTGTGTACTTATCGTGATTTATGTACCTACCTAGTTCATTAATTATACATATTCTTGTGATTAATATTTTTAATATAAACAACCCCCCAAAAATATTTTTTTAATGAGTTGAGGGTGGCTCAACTTATTTACAAAAATATTTTTTCTGCATACGCTGAAGGTAATAATTGCGACTTTAGGTGAGCATTTTGAAATCTTCTTCGTTTGCAAAATTGCGGGTAGGTAATTTGGAAAATATGTTTCTTGAATATTAGCGTTGTGAAACACAAGACTTACCTTTGAGATGTACCTACCTCGTCAAATGCGACACCGGCACAGACTGTGAAGATTGCCAGTTTTAGAAACATCTCAACTTGCAGGTGAACTATAATTTGTTTTTGAAAACACCCTTCTTATATGGGAGCCGTGGATTGCGTGGGATTAAGTGGATAACAAACATTAAATCTAATCTGACATTATTTGTTAAACACAATTTCTGTGAAACGGTTATGAAAACTTCGCACAAAATTTCAAAAATATTTGTTATGTAGCTAAATACAAAATTATTTAATTATAAACGGGGGTCCACGCGATTCTCGCGTTTTGCGTGCTTTGGGGGGAGGGGGTATCTATGATTGTAGGTTGTAATAGCTTTTGTTTTAAAATATCACACCTTGTTGAGCTGGCTTAGTTGCTTGAAAATAGAACAAAAATTTACATTTTTGTACCTTTTCAGATTTTTGACCCTGTAGGTATCTGTAATTTAGCAAGTTATTAAAGTAACTAAAATAAAGGATTACATTTATTTACATTTGACGTAAAAATCACAAAAATGGGTTGATATTTGGTAAAGATATACGAATTCGTTCCTACCTACATATATGTAGTAAATTTTTACCAATTATTAAAAAAATGTAAAATGCAAACTTTTTGGAATAGATTTGAGACCAAAAATATATAATGGCCCTTTCACAATGTTAATTACGTCTTTGCCCAAAAATTAACGAAAATATAACAAATTCCGTGTGAACTTCATAAGGATAGTTTAGAATGAATTTTGAATGTAAAAGAACTCAATTTGGATACTGGCAACTTTTTCGGAATACGAATGGCCTTAGAGAGAACGTTTTAACATTCATTTTTAACTATAGTAAAACTAAAAATACCATAAAACATAAAATGTACAAATAGAAGCTGGTCTAACGTTGCATAACATCTGTTTTCTAGAAAGACCTTCTCTACCTTAAACAGTTTCAAATTTTTGTTTATTTCACTAACTAAAGGCCACCATTTACACGTATATGTACAGCAGTAAATATGGATTTTACTTCCTCATAATTACAATATAAGTTGTATATTTAGAAGTATAGTCAAAGTATAGGTATTCTCTTTGGTATAGTGTAACGTAACAATACACTTGCCACCTACTTTCATCAATAGATATTAAGTTAAATATGTAGACAAAAACATTTTTCTCGGTGAAAACATTCGACTATATATGTTACCTACGACATCGTTCATCGTTCAAAAACTCTAAATTCGAAATAAGCACACAAACATGTACATTTCGAAAGTTACCGAAAGAAGGTATCGGGACACATAAATTAGTCTACGATGGATGCTGTTACTACTTTTTACATCATTTTAACCATGAAAATGTTAACGCGAGGCATAATAGAATCATTTTTCATCATTTAAATAACTTTTCAACTTGAAATAATTAAATTTCCATGTTATCGAGAAAAAGTTTCCGATACTTGTCATTTTGAAAATTTTCGCGAAAATACTTTCTGGCATTGTTTTAATGTTCGAAATGGGTTAAGGACCTCGGACAGACAAACTTTGCATGTTTACACAAAATTTTTACCCAAAAATAAGCACAAATAGCGAATTCTATTTTACACGTAAATCTCCATAAGGAAACTTTGAACGTATTTTCTAAATAAAGAAAATATATTTAGACACAAATACCGCTTGAATAAGATGACGGACTTTTATACTAAAATGTTTAAAACTTACTTTGAAAAAAATTAGTGCAGATATTTACGTAGTTTGCGGGGTATCTATAATTGTAGCCTGTAGCATTAATTTGTAGGTTATAAATAAGGTTATAAATTTATAATAGCTTTGGTTTTAAAATATCACATCCGCATTCGTCAGGATTCGGCGACTGTCGGAAAAGTGCACAGCAACACAAACATATACACACGTCTCGGTTATTATATAGTGATTAACATTCGTAATTTTATTTTTACTATGACGCCGTAAAATATGAACTAACTGATTATGTAGAGAAGAATGGCTGTACCACGTACCAACGTTGAAGTTGTAATTTTCACAAAACACGAAATACTTAATTATAATGGACGCAATATAAATATTACAGCACCTTTTCGGAGCCGACAACGCCAATATATTTATCTAAGGGTAGGGCGCCCTTGAGATATGCCAGCAAGTAAGAAGCAACAAGGGAAATAGAATAGTCTGGAGAATCCTTATCGATTAATTACTTAAGAAAGTAAAACTTCCAGTGTGCAATATGATTTAACTTTACCTACTAATTTAAAATTTGTGATATCAAGCACCTACTAAATAAAACCGGAAATTATATCATCCTAATTTAAAAATATCAAAAGGAATACTTATCTACGCAGATGGCGAAGGTGAACCCACCTACACACATCTACCTTCTATAAGTTCTGTCCCTCCTTCACCCTTACATAATTTCGCGCATTTAGCAGATTCTATTATAATCTTGCCTTAAATTTCTAGTGGAGTAACTATCGTTTCTCTACTATTTACATAGCGGGAAACATTTAAATTAAAAGCTGACAGGTGCGTCATATCACAACGTTTAGTCGAAAAGTATTACCTACTCGAAGAGTTACAAAACCTTATTAATAAGAATTGGATACCTACTGAATTCTAATAGGATAAAAGCGCAATATTGTTATTTGTAGATGAAAAGAATCAAAGCAAGAGGTGCGTATTTTAGAAATAAAAGAAGGCCAAACAGGACGAAGAAGAAAAGAATAAAAACACTTCACTCAAGTATTTCTGAAATTCGAATAGTCATCATCAAATGAAGTTTGACGTGATGACTCAAGATCTAGTCTAAACCCCAGTGAAAAACGTTGCTGACCCTTCCAATCACTACTACAGGAGACAACAAGAAGCTGACTCGTGATTGGTTTTTGGTTTGATGGATAGAAACTATTGCGCTCTCCTTCAAAAATTCCTTCAAAGTGTTACCGCCTGTTTAGAACCACAAAACAGGATTCAACACACCCAATAGTTTTAAATAGGTAGTGGTGGAAGATGAACATGAAAGTAACTGCGAATGAATCCAACCAATTTCATCTGGACAATTTTTCAAGGTGGATTACAGTGAAGGCGGCGCGGCGAAGACAGAGTTGCCATATAGGGAAATGTTCGGGAAAAAGTGACCATACAAAGCCTTAATCAAACCCATCGTTCGTTGATATACAGTCATAGTGTGGTAGAAGAATATCAAAACACAGAAAGGAAGAGAAATTTAAATTGTTCTGGTAGGTATAACATAGACGATGGGCACACCACACACAGCTGCCCTACAGACCCTTATAATCCTACAACTGGTGGGGAAGGGAGAGGCCGTGAGGTTAAAAATGCATAGGTAGGTACACTAAAAAACACTGGAGTGCAAGAATACTAATATGAACTATCTCAAATACACACTAAAACGATTTCAAACAAACCCATGCAAACCCATTCAGTCTGTGTCATAACGTTACAATATTCTAAACAGAAATCTTCTCAATCAACACCTGCGCACAGATTTCACCGAAAAGAGCTTTGATGTTGACACTAAGTTACGAAACTCTTATTATTTTAATGTCCTTACTTCTCAGGTAGGTACCAAGTACAAACTTATCTCATGTTATTTTTTATGAACTAGTATTACAATTTCACATTAAGAGACTATTTATTTGCCCATTTTGGGCATCTGTGACAAAAGAACAACAATTTTTCGTCCTTTGCAGAAACAGCACCCAAACCCCAGAAGTTGTTGATCCTTCAAACTGATAAAGTGGAAACGATTTCGTCATTTAGATACACGTTTAAAATATTGTTTGCTTGGTTTTTCTCAATGTCATCAGATATGGAAGATTGTCTCAATTTTTTTATTTGCACAATTAGATAACTTCCATTTAGATAAAGAGATATCAATGGTATTTTTATATAACAATTACGTTCTTTATAAATTTTTTGAATGTGAAATAGATAAATAATGGAACTAGCAAATTATTATACAAATAAAGTACCTACATAAGATCAAGTTTTTCTTATTGGTGGGGCTCTAAATAAGTGTAGGTTTAGGGGTGTACTGCAAAATCGTTCATTTTGGAGACCTTTGCCCTTTTGCCATGGGTACCTGTCATGTAAACCAACAAGAAGATAGCTAGTAAGATTCATATCTTTCATACTCCCAGAGAGTCAGGGCTCAGGTTCCTAGTCCCTGTCTTAAAAGACTCTGACACTGACTATAACCACAATCACGTTCCCATTGGTAGTATTTTGGGGCCACGAAGTTTTTTAAGAATGAAGCTGCTGCTACTGCTGAAGAAGAAGGGTCAACAACTTTCTAGAGGGATTTTTTGACCACTAGTTCAAAGATACAGTAGGTGGCTAGATTAGGGAAATGCTTCAAGTTAAGTCGTTAACCTAGGTGATGGTGTAGTAGGATACAGTAAGTAAGTTCGTTTTAAGAAAACCCTCTGTGGGGGGGGGGGGGGGGGGGCTACAGTAAAGTTTCACAGGCCTTTCTAAGAGAGCGTCCAAAACAATCGCAGGATTCTGTATGGATCTTTGAACACAGAAATCCATCTGCATTAAACATTAAAAACGAAGAAATACAGACATAAAAAATTGAATAGGGTGCACGAAGTAAACGATAAGGTTATGTTTCCAAGTTCCAAGAGGTTCCCGATATCGGACGGGAAGGGGAGATATGGGTACATAATACTTTGTTATGTGAATAAGGGCAACAAGTTCAACTAAGAAGAAGCGCAATAACAATGCTCTCGGATAGGCCATTCTCCCTAGGAACTGCCTATAGGTATTGCTAACTTGAGGGATTGAGTGATTTAGCCATCGAGGCAGGTGAGTGGTTTGGAGTTAAAATCTTATGTCCAACCCAGCGCATCTGTGGCGCTGAGAAAGAGGAATAAATACATCAAATTCGCGCAGTTCTATCCTCTCCCTCCGAAGACAAGTTACTAGAACCAAGTAAGGTCAGGTAAACAAGGTCGAGGGGGGATAACCGCAGCTACAAAGAAGCCTCCAAAGGGGTAGTTATGAAGGACGCTAACAATCTATTGGAAAGCAGTTAGCCACCTCGCCAAAGTTCTTGAACGGCATCTTTTTGACTGAACTGATATCCACTTTAAAAGGGTGGGAGTACTCGTGCGTACGACAACAGCCATCCTCTTGAATGGTTGGAAAATGTAAACAACCTTCCACCTTTATGAGAGACTTCACTCTTATTTGTACGAATGGATCTAGAACTATCCATGTAAGTTTTGATGTTGACACTAAGCGACAAAACGCTCTTATTTTAAGGCCAAGTAATACCACTTTTAAATCCGTAACAAATATGCAGGCAACCCAAATGACATGTTCGAGCTGACGTGCATGGTGTACGTGGACAAAAAATATACATAAATACTAAATTAAAATGTGATATTGCATTATCGTTACATTTTCTACAATGCGACTATAAACGCTGGAATCCCCATCTCCAATTACGTGTTTATATTTATAAAATTTGCAAAGCCAACAATGTTTTGTAAAGTACATTGTAATTATAAATTTGAATAGAAAATTGTAAATAACTCTGTAATCATTGATTTTAGGTATAGGAACATGGTATATCAATTTAAAGGAAATTTATTTCTGCATCGAATGGACTGTTAATTAAATAGGCATTCCATTTGAAAAAAGAGAATTTTTAAAATTTTTCGTAAGTGGAAATGTCAGATACGTAACCGCGGCAATTTTCAACCAACTGCAAAAAGTTGGTTACTAAATTCGTCCGAATGTCTGTGTGTTGCGTTGCGTTGGTCGATGTTACAAGGTTTACAAAGCTAGAAGTGGTGTCATGATGTTATAGGAAATTCTTTACTGATTCGAAATCTCTGATAAATTTTTTGATCGGATCACCCGTTCGCCGTCGGGGCGCCATTAAAGTCAAAATATACACCCTTTAATATCTCGAGAACGACACATTCAATTACAAAAGGAAAAAAACACGTTTCCTTTATTTTTTGAAACCTATTGAGTCATGATACGTAAACATCACCCTCACCCCTCTGTGGGGTGGAGCCGGGGTGAGTTTTGAAAACTGAAATGGGAACCCCTATTTTTTATTGCACTTTTGGATTCTCCATAAAAAACTATTCTCAAATTGCAAGTTCCACCCCCAACTGCAACCCCTTTTTGGGAGTATAAAGGGGGAAAATTGTACATGTCCGCAGAAAAACGATCTTTTTTACTTTTTTCCCCCTAAAATTTTCTCGTGATTTACAAATTGTCTGTCACCCTCTCCGCTCCCATCTTACTTAAGGGTAGAAAGAAAAACAATAACTCATTTGTGCAGAATCCCGGGGTGGTTGTGTCTGAGGAGGGGAGGGTTAATTATATACATATGTATTGTATGTATTATACTTATATCAATGTCATAATCAGTTAGAGATTTGAAGTTGGTTGACATTAGAATTCTGTGAATTCGCGCCTTTTGATATTTGTTTATTATCTATAAACGGGGGTACACGCGATTCGCGCGTTTTGCGTGCTTTGGGGGGAAGGGGTATCTATGATTGTAGGTTGTAATAGCTTTTGTTTTAAAATATCACACCTTGTTGAGCTGGCTTAGTTGCTTGAAAAAAGAAAAAAAATTTACATTTTTGTACCTTTTCAGATTTTTGACCCTGTAGGTATCTGTAATTTAGCAAGTTATTAAAGTAACTAAAATAAAGGTCATTTACTTACATTTGACGTAAAAATCACAAAAATGGGTTGATATTTGGTAAAGATATACGAATTCGTTCCTACCTACTTATAGTAAATTTTTACCAATTATTAAAACAATGTAAAATGCAAACTTTTTGGAATAGATTTGAGACCAAAAATAGATAATGGCCCTTTCACAATGTTAATTACGTCTTTGCACATAGTCTTTGCACAAAAATTAACGAAAATATAACAAATTCCGTGTGAACTTCATAAGGATAGTTTAGAATGAATTTTGAATGTAAAAGAACTCAATTTGGATACTGGCAACTTTTTCGGAATACGAATGACCTTAGAGAGAACGTTTTAACATTCATTTTTAACTATAGTAAAACTAAAAATACCATAAAACATAAAATGTACAAATAGAAGCTGGTCTAACGTTGCATAACATCTGTTTTCTAGAAAGACCTTCTCTACCTTAAACAGTTTCAAATTTTTGTTTATTTCACTAACTAAAGGCCACCATTTACACGTATATGTACAGCAGTAAATATGGATTTTACTTCCTCATAATTACAATATAAGTTGTATATTTAGAAGTATAGTCAAAGTATAGGTATTCTCTTTGGCATAGTGTAACGTAACAATACACTTGCCACCTACTTTCATCAATAGATATTAAGTTAAATATGTAGACAAAAACATTTTTCTCGGTGAAAACATTCGACTATATATGTTACCTACGACATCGTCCATCGTTCAAAATCTCTAAATTCGAAATAAGCACACAAACATGTACAGGGTGTACAACTAAGAAAGGAGGCCGGCCATAACTCAGAAACTATTTGAGATAGAACAGTGAAATAAAAAATCTTATGATAAATGTGACCAAGAGAAAATGCTGGAAATTATTATCAATTTCCTACCATTGCCGCCAGAGGGCGTTTCACTGATTTCAATTTGAAATTCCCATTTTTTGGTCAATTTTCCTCAGTAAAGTATTTAAAAAAATATATTCATTGTAAACTAGTGATCAATATGTAAAACTTTGTTTAATGAATTTTTACGATTGCTGTCCAAATAAAGGGAGGGGGAACTAAATTACGTCTTACTAGAAAAAATCGTGTAACTTCGAAACGAATTGCTTGAATTTGTCAACATTGGTCTCGATGAGAAGCCAATACTTGATATTACCAAAAAAATTCAAAACCACAACAATTTCTTATCTCCGTCTACCAATAGAGGGCGCAACTTGTTGAAGGAACAAAACGGTCGATTTTTCTAAAAAAATTCAAATGGTACCAAATATCTTTTTCACTGCTATTGAAAGGAAAATTAATAATGGAGTAATTTTAAAAAAAAATTATGTCAATAGATCTTATAGTACCGAAGATATAATAAAAAATGTGGTAATATGGGAGGTATTTGAGGTATAAACAAATCGTGAGCTAAATATAAATAAAGTAGGCTATAAGAACTTTAATTTCTTTCAAAATTTCAGTGGTCCTGCAACAGTTGCATTTTGCATGCATTCAAAATATGCTGTAATGCTTGTTACGTTCCTCGTTTATTGGCTTAGTTCGCAAGAATCAATCATATCAATTTCTCTATCAGAATTACAGATTACAATTTCTTAATTCAATGTTTTGCTAATAGAGTCCACTTTCAATACTTTTGGTACTACTTTTCCTCCGCATTTGCTCTATTCTACGCGAAGCGTTATCTCTAACCACATCGTCTTCGTTGGTTCCGTTACAGCTTTTCTACTTGGCGGAGAAAACAAGTGAAATAATTGCATTAAAAATTATTCTATTGGCTGTCGATGTAGTCATTTAGTTTCTGATTGGCTGATCCACGGCTACCTAAATAAAATATTTCATCTTAAAAACGGAACAAGCACTTCACTAGGGAATATCTCCGTGCTGATATAAATAGCAACTCGATTTTCAACCGCGTATCTTTTTCTATTCTACTTCCTAACAAACGTTACTAAGTGCTACGGAAATTTCACAAGTTTCTCATATCGATATTAATCGTCTATAAGTGAAAGTTTTCCACAAATAGTGATTATTTAGAATCATCTGCTTATTCTAAGTACCATTAAAACGTGATATTACGTCTTTTTGCATTAGTACCGCTACGTTAAAAGTGTCCACGCTCTAGGATTAATTTCCTTGAGGTATGTAGAAAATTCTTTTGTAACAATTACCGTGTCATTCTTAAATTCCTCGACAGTAATTTATATTATTTGTCCTAGCGTTTACTACCCGTTTACTACCCGTTTGCTACCCCGTTTACTTTTGGATTACTACATCTTTACTTTTGGTTACCACCATTTTGTTAGAAAATTGATGTCAACTTTACTCGAAATTATTGCTGATCCGTTACTATTGAACATCGATGGTTATTTTCCTGTGAAACTACATATTTGCTGTTCCACAAATCATCTTTAATTATTTCCGCATTCCTGTGACGAAATTACTGCTTTTGGGAAACTATATGCTGCCATCTGGTGTCAACCTTTGAAAACAAGATTTGATAAGTTATTTAAATTACTAACCCTACATTTCTTGCTGAACTTTATTTGAACTCCTGTTACTGTTTATTATAAAATTTGATTATACTAAATTACTTAATCACATTTCATATTTTTGCTTCAATTTAAAACATTTAATTTATTCATTTTGTTTACTATTCAATGAATTTTGCATTAACTTTGTTCGTTACTTTAAAAATTACTTTTATTATTTGTGTATTATCTTTTACCTTGAAGATTTAATTTGCCAAAGTTAAAGTTTAAAAGCTAATTGCTATTATTTTCAATATCAACTCTCGGAACGAGTACTGACCAAAGTCGGTAATTATTATTTTCAGTCGGTCTGCTGTCGCAGCCCTATTAATTTTCTTGTTAATCAACCTTTCTGTTTAGATAACTCAGCGATGTTGACGTTGCGCAACGGCGATAATCGGATGTGTTTTTGGTAAGCGTTGTTTAATGACAACTATGTACTGACTTTCGTACAGCTACCGAGACGGTTGCTGATATATTTATGTGTATTATTTTTGTGTTATTAATTGTACATTGTTGTAATATGTAAACTTCATTCCCTGCAAGGTAAAAGTTAAACCCCCTTTACTGCTTCACTCCTGTGAAGATTTGTTTTGTAAAATTTGTTCCGATTGTGTCAATGTTATTTTGTTTTGATTCATTATAACCACCACTATCATTATTTTAGTGTATTTCTTTATCGAATACCCACTTTCTCTTTCAGAAATCATATCTCTGTTATTATTACTATAAGCTGCTAAGCTCTTCGTAGTTCTGATTACCAGCTTGTCTTTACTAAAGAACTATCGTGGCGCCCTAAAAGGTATTTGACTATATTTGTTAACTATAACTTGCTATAAATTTAAATTCTATACTCATTATTCCCACGCCCATTAGATTGCCCCTTATAACTGAGCTTATCGAGTCATTGCATTTTTCCTGATTACGGTACCGATCATTTGTTGCCGTAACATGCTTCTCCAACAACCGAAATACACTTAATGTCATTTTCTTGTCTAGTTTACAGCTTTGACATAAAGTTTTCATTTTAAGCGTTTTCATTTGTTTGTGCCTCAAATTATCTCTTATATTACCACATTTTTGACTGTAACTTTGGTACTATGAGAGCTATTGACATAATTTTTTTTTAAATTACTCCATTATTAATATTCCTTCCAATAGCGGTGAAAAAAATATTTGGTACCATTTGAATTTTTTTAGAAAAGTCGACCGTTTTGTTCCTTCAACAAGTTGCGCCCTCTATTGGTAGACGGAGATAAGAAATTATTGTGGTTTTGGATTTTTTTGGTAATATCAAGCATTCTCTTTACATCGAGACCAATCTTGACAAATTCAAGCAACCCGTTTTTAAGTTACACGATTTTTTCTAGTAACACGTAATTTAGCTCCCCCTCCCTTCATTTTGACAGCAATCGTGAAAATTCATTAAACAAAGTTTTACATATTGATCACTAGTTTACAATGAATATATTTTTTTAAATACCTTTCTGAGGAAAATTGCCCGAAAAATGGGAATTTCAAATTGAAATCAGTGAAACGCCCTCTGGCGGCAATGGTAGGGAGTTGAAAATAATTTCCAGCATTTTCTCTTGGCCACATTTATTATAAAATTTTTTATTTCACTATTCTATCTCAAATAGTTTCCGAGTTATGGCCGGCCTCCTTTCTTAGTTGTACACCCTGTACATTTCGAAAGTTACCGAAAGAAGGTATCGGGACACCTAAATTAGTCTACGATGAATGCTGTTACTACTTTTTACATCATTTTAACCATGAAAATGTTAACGCGAGGCATAATAGAATCATTTTTCATCATTTAAATAACTTTTCATAATTAAATTTCCATGTTATCGAGAAAAAGTTTCCGATACTTGTCATTTTGAACATTTTCGCGAAAATACTTTCTGCCATTGTTTTAATGTTCGAAATGGGTTAAGGACCTCGGACAGACAAACTTTGCATGTTTACACAAAATTTTTACCCAAAATAAGCACAAATAGCGAATTCTATTTTACACGTAAATCTCCATAAGGAAACTTTGAACGTATTTTCTAAGTAAAGAAAATATATTTAGACACAAATACCGCTTGAATAAGATGACGGACTTTTATACTAAAATGTTTAAAATTTACTTTGAAAAAAATTTTTGCAGATATTTACGTACGTAAATCTATCTATCTATCTATAATTGTAGCCTGTAGCATTAATTTGTAGGTTATAAATAAAGTTATAAATTTATAATATATAGCTTTGGTTTTAAAATATCACATCCGCATTCGTCGGGATTCGGCGACTGTCGGAAAAGTGCACAGCAACTCAAACATATACATTATACACACGTCTCGGTTATTATATAGTGATTACAGACAAAATTGTGTCTCAATCTTTTGACATTGAGAACGTTAAATCCCATTTCCCTAACTTTTACCACTTTCGATTTTCAATTTTTTATTTCCTAAACAAGATCTTGAAATTTTTCAGTGGAATTTTTTTTTTATCAACAATCAAAATTGCTACGCCGGTTATTTTAAAATAAAGATGTTGATGCTCACTTCCGGTATTTCCGGAAGTGCTCACATTTGGAAAATATTTTTATTTAATAGATTTTAAACACGGTATGTCGCATCATTGACTTTATACAAAAATCAATGGTCGCATGTGCAAAATTTCAAATTTCTAGCCTTTACAATTCTAGATATTGATATACAGGGTGGGCCATTGAAAAGGTAACACGAATGTTTTGGGACACTTAGACAAATTTCTTAAAAAAACGCTCGGACACGTCGATTTTCTATTTTTGGGAGACAACTTTTGATGTCAAATTTGACATTGTCAGGCCAACCCCCTAGCCCCAGCAACCCCTAACTCAAGAATTTAAATAGGGAAAGTGTGTTGAGCGGCCCCTCATTTGAAGCGTCTTTTAATTCTCTATTCGACAGTATTATCGAAATTAGTTTTATTCAACTTTTTTCCACCCCCATGAAAAGCACCCTCTAGATTAACTAAGGTGAGGGTGTTGTTTAGGAAAATCCTGAAATGTGCCGTTCAAAAGGTCAAAGGTGGCGTGTTTAAGGATTTTTCCTAAACAACACCCCCACCTTAGTTAATCTAGAGGGTGCTTTTCACGGGGGCGAAAAAAAAATTGAATAAAATTAATTTTCATTTACACTGTCGAATAGAGAATTAAAAGACGCTTCAAATGAGAGGTCGGTCGACTACCTTTCCCTATTTAAATTGTTGAGTTAGGGGTTGCTGGGGCTAGGGGGTTGACCTGACAAAGTCAAATTTGACATCAAATTGTGCCCTTCAAAAGGTCGAAGGTGGCGTGTTTCAGGATTTTTCCTAAACAACACCTCCACTTTAGTTAATCTAGAGGGTACTTTCCATGGGGGCGAAAAAAAATTGAATAAAACTAATTTCGGTCATACTGTCGAATAGAGAATTAAAAGACGCTTCAAATGAGGGGTCGCTCGACTCCCTTTCCCTATTTAAATTGTTGAGTTAGGGGTTGCTGGGGCTAGGGGGTTGGCCTGACAATGTCAAATTTGACATCAAAAGTTGTCTCCCAAAAATAGAAAATCGACGTGTCCGAGCGTTTTTTTAAGAAACGTGTCTATAAGTACCGACGGTTACCGTGAGACTGAGACACCCTGTGTACAATAATATCACAGATGTATTAGAACTAGAAGTGATAATATAATAAGGCAAATTTTCCGTTTCTCGGAAACCGGATCTCAGCATTATTGAAAACAATTTACCAGGCATTTTGTCGCGTGGGTTTGAAAGGCGCCTATTGTTTCGAAATTTTGTGTTAATATAGACGTTCTCCATATGACAATTAGACGTTATCCATACAAAGTCGAGCGGTACCGAAGTCTAACGACCTGCTACACGTACAACTTACAACAGAGTGAAACCGTTGAGTGAGAAATCTTTTTAAGAAAGAGAGATGGACAACAAATTAAATTTATAAAATTCTCTTTTACTTTTGCCCGTTCCTATACATTTCTAAAATATGAAATTAGACGTATAAGATCAGAAATTTTATAATTAAGGAGGTGTGCCAATTTTTAATAAAGTATTCAATGTCAATTTGTATAAAAAGTCGTTAATTCTAAAAAAATTTGTTAGTTAGTTCCTAGTTTACATAAAAACTAAGTTATTAATTAATGAAGGCTTACAAAAATTACCACACCTCCTGTACTGTGCGGTACTGATGAACATTACCAAGTTTGAAATCCGTACGTTAATTGGTTTTTGAGAAAAGTAAAAAAAAACCTAATTTCTAAACCAACCAGAAATTAATATTTTTTTTACATTTTATTATCAATTTAGCTTTTTTAAACAACATCAACAAATTGTATTAATTAAAAATAAAATATAAAGGAACTAGGAGCAGTTTACTATGTTAAATTTTATGGGTATTACCATAATAGAAGAGTTATCTATTATGGTATTACTTAGCCTTAATGTCCTCAGGTACCGAATACAAACTCAAATAATTTGCATCTGTAAAATACAGTAGTTATACAAAATATTTATTTATCAATGCCATTTTGAGCTCTTCTACACTTATCTCGACTTATTTACAAAGGGTTACATAATT
Source organism: Pyrocoelia pectoralis (assembly GCA_036250285.1). NCBI lineage: Eukaryota > Metazoa > Arthropoda > Insecta > Coleoptera > Lampyridae > Pyrocoelia > Pyrocoelia pectoralis. The sequence continues at coordinate 12,430,760 of CM070081.1, forward strand.
AATCTTGACAATGAAAGCGATAAATCTTAATAGACCCTTAAAGGTATCGGTTGAAGTAAACACGTTTACTTTATATGAACTCGTATTACAATTTCACATTGTAAAACGATTTATTTGCCCATTTTTGGCATCTGTGACAAGAGGACAACAATAATTTTGTGTCCTTTTAGAGAAACAGCACCAGCACCCAGACTTCAGAATTTTTTGATCCTTCAAACTGATAAAGTGAAAATGATGATGTTTTCGATTTCATCATTTACACGTTTAAAATATTGTTGGTTTGATTTTTTTTAATGTCATCAGATATGGAAGATTGTTTACACGATTTTTATAATTATTTTTTATTTACACAATTAGATTAACTTCCATTTTGATAAAACGATATCAATGGTATTTTTATATAACAATTACGTTCTTCATAAATTTGTTCAATGTGAAAGAAATAAATAATGGAACTAGCAAATTATTAAACAAAGATAGCACTACAACCATACCCTTACATGAGATCAAGTATTTCTTATTGGTGGGGCTCTAAATAAGTGTCGGTTCAGGTGTGTACTGAAAGATTGTTTGTTTTAGAGACCTTCGCCCTTTTGTAATTGATACCTGTGCTATGACGTAATGGACGATTAATGTGTTAAATAATTAAGAAACAGTGGCGTAGCTACATATTCAGCGCCCTGGAGGAAATAAGATCTGTGCGCCTCCATTTTTCTCACAAATGTTCCAACAAAATAGGTACTAGATTTTCTAGTTTTTTAATTTCAATTTTAAACTTTATGCAATGACTATTATTTTATTGATTTAAAATTTTTCTACTTATATGACATATTCACAATTTAGGCTTATTGCAAATGCAAAAGTTCAAAAAACCTTTTTCGTGAGAACGAAGGAGTTGCAACTTTGCACAGATGTTTTTTTAAACCGCTTATCGCCGCGTTTATATTTTTTTTCAAACCAAAGTGCAATTTCAAAGTTGAAAGCGGCTACAAAACACAATTACGTCATAGAACGCCCTCAAAAAACTAATAGGTAGATAGTAGAGGTGCAATTACAACACATTTCAGCTTTTAAGCAGTCGCACAGCGCACACAAAATTCATTATGTGTTGTCAAATTGTGTGCATATGTTTATGACCTGATAAAACATTTAGTAAAATAACGGTAGGTATAATAAGCTGTTTTAAAATTCGCGCTCCCTGATTCGTGCGCCCTCAAAATTCGTGTGCTCCATGGTAGCTACGCCCCTGTTAAGAAACAACCTCTTATTCTTTACTATTCTTTAATAACATATAGCATGAAAAGTTATCGTCGTAAATGATCACCTGTAATGAACTATACTGTACACAGTGTTGTGTTGTTTTAAACTGATACACCTACTCCTCAAGAAGGCTCCGATATATCCCAAGGAGACGCCACTACGTTGTTATTCTATTTTCGATGAACAATATAGTTCATCATAAATGTATTCACATTTTCGATTCTTCATGTGGCCAAAAAAGGCTTATTACTTAATAACTTAGAGATTTTTGAAATAGTTAAACATAATAAAAGTAATAAACGCTATTGTTTAAATGCGCAAAATATGTTTGAGTCTTCATCCTTACTCTTGTCTTATATTCATTAATTTTTCTCATCCACATTGTACTTGTTACTTTTAAATGAATAGTTTTGTAGTTTTCTCCGTACTATTAGTTGATATTGTTTGCAGTTTATAATAGAGGTCCTCACTTATACGATTCATATACTTATACAGGGTATACCACGGAACCCGTTCATTAGAAGTTTCTGGGGTCCCTTACTACTTATGAATTTGAAACTTTCAGCTTAAGGATAACCCATAGCCTTCTTTTGTTCTAAAATATTGTCGATGTTGTACAACTTCCGGAAAGACCGGAAATCGCCATTCATTTTCTTATTTTAAATGGAACACCCTGTATATTATTGCATTTTTGGATTATACAATTGATTCTGCGTTAATCTGTATTAGATTATCCTATACCTATCTTCAACTGTTTTTGAGATATTATGATTTTTTTGAAAAATTTGCGCTTTGCGGAGGGATGTTTAATAGCTCACCTTTTGCTCTTCTTTGAACGCAAAACATTCATACTTTACAAACACGAAGTAAAACCATAAGGGTTCACAAAATGCATTTGCAACCCTATCACAGATTATACAGGGCGTTCAAAATTAGTGGCAAAGTTAAAAAACTTCAAACACCAAAAAGTCATTTTTTTCAAATCGAACACCCCGTATATTTTTACATATTTGGAAGGCGATTTAATTTACGCATCGATAAACTATAGGTATCCCTATACCTATCTTTAGCGGTTTTGTAGTTATTAACACTTTTTATCTAATATTGATTAAAACTGCACTTAAAACCTATGCACATTTGAAAGTAGGCTGTGAGTATGAGAACAGGAAAAACAATTACTTTTACAAAACGAATTTAATGATCTTATTTATACAACAAACAAATAAAAAGGACTATAAAATGGATATAGAACAAATTCAAAATATCAGTATTGGAATATGCGTTAACTGCTTCTATTTTATAAAATTGTTTACTGTTTACCACCTGTTTGCTTTAATGAGCATGACATCCAGATAAACATTCGTTTGTCTAATCATACTAATAATAATAATAATAATAATAATAATAATAATAATAATAATACTTACTTGATTCCGATCCGTGCAGTTAGTTAACCAGGCTTGGCCTAAGTATCGATAAAAACCGAAGTATAATAGTAATACCTTTTATTGAGAGCAAACTATTAAATTACATAAGATTGTTCAAAATACGTTAAAACTGCACACTTGTTCTCAAAAGGAGTGAGTTCAGGTGTCTACAAAAAAAGTAGAGACCTGTTCTTCCACTCAACCCCCATTACCAAATTTTATTTTCGCATACTCATAGCCTACTTTCAAATGCGCATAAGTTTTAAGTGCAGTTTTAATCAATATTAGATGTTAATAACTACAAAACCGCTAAAGATAGGTATAGGGATACCTATAGTTTATCGATGCGTAAATTAAATCGCCTTCCAAATATGTAAAAATATACGGGGTGTTCGATTTGAAAAAAATGACTTTTTGGTGTTTGAAGTTTTTTAAATTTGCCACTAATTTTGAACGCCCTGTATAATCTGTGATAGGGTTGCAAATGCATTTTGTGAACCCTTATGGTTTTACTTGGTGTTTGTAAAGTATGAATGTTTTGCGTTCAAAGAAGAGCAAAAGGTGAGCTATTAAACATCCCTCCGCAAAGCGCAAATTTTTCAAAAAAATTATATCTCAAAAACAGTTGAAGATAGGTATAGGATAATCTAATACAGATTAACGCAGAATCAATTGTATAATCCAAAAATGCAATAATATACAGGGTGTTCCATTTAAAATAAGAAGATGAATGGCGATTTCCGGTCTTTCCGGAAGTTGTACAACATCGACAATATTTTAGAACAAAAGAAGGCTATGGGTTACCCTTAAGCTGAAAGTTTCAAATTCATAAGTAGTAAGGGACCCCAGAAACTTCTAATGAACGGGTTCCGTGGTATACCCTGTATAGTAGTTCAATCTTATCAATTTTATTTTATTTAGAAATTCTTTATTGTACGCTGTATTTGATTGAGTTACGTTCTTGTTATTAGTTTCATCAGCATACTTATATCATTTAAATTGATGCGAGTATTGTTGTCTTCTATAAGTTAATAACAGGATTGTTGGATAATTAGACCTTGCGAGAAAATTATTTGTCTTTATTATTCAATATTTCGTCGATTAATTATCGACTTCATCAGGAACTAAAATGATGAGTGACAGTTTACAAAGTAGGTATGCTTAATTAAAATATGTACTAACTATAAATGTTAATAATTAAGAGCCGGCCTTAAGAAGTAGAACATGACTTGGTTTTGATTGGGTCCAGCTAGTTAAATTTTATAATTAATGGACGATGTGCAGAGAACACTAGTTAAACGCAAACTGCACGTAAACAAGTAAATATAACAATCAAACCCGCCATGAGTGATAACACTGACAAACACGTCCATGTGTAACACCAGGGAACAGTTAGATAACGGATTCTTAAAAGTTAATCGTAACAATATTTGATTATATAAAACTCAATAATTAAATGATTGACCCTACTGATGAACCAGACTAAAATTAAAATTAAGACCAAAAAGGGGTTGGTAGCTGTAGTGTATGACGCACCCTGTAGGTATAAGAATGGGAGAAAGCAACTGTTATGTTTCTCTCTCTCCCTCCGAACGTTCGACGTGACATGCACGTTTATGTACGCTGCTGTAAAATAAATTATATTTAAATAAGTTTATCGCTTATTCTAATTAGTCCCCTGATTTGGTCAACCTATTCATGTGCCACCTCGATGGAACATAACAGTAGCTAATTTTGATTGACAGAGTTATGTAACGCAAATAAATGAGAGTAGATTATACTGAGGTTATCTACATCCGTTCTAAAATTAACGACGTTCTTAATGTGTTTATTAATATCTCCAGCATTTCTATGAGTAGGAGAGTAGCTTTATTATTAGCACGGTTCAGGATAGTGACATTATCAAATTCAAAGTTATGATTGTTAGTTAGGCTGTGGTTTGCAAGAGCGCATCTGGTTTTTTTGGTTTTGATATCACTTCTGTGGGTGCTGAGGCGTGATTTCAACCAACAAGTAGTAACCCCGATGTAATTTTTAGAGCAATCGTGACAAGGGATATTATAAATTACGTTAGATTGCATTAGTTGTTAGGTTTTGTCCTTTAACTTAGAAAAAAATTGATTTAGTGGGGAGGGATTGTAAAAAGCAAACTTCAATTCTTGACATTTTAAAATGTTGACTAATTGGTGGGTGATTCCTGGGATATAGGGAAGTCTTGAGTATTTGAATAGAGGAGGGGTGGGGTTCATTGCATTAGGGCCACAATTAGGAGGCAGTGGCACATTGATTTGGTTGGTAAGTTGATGGGTTTCATTAAATAAGATCTTATTTACCAATGTTTTCGGAAAGTTATTATCGATGAACATCTTGGATAACTTGAGCAGATTTTTTTTGTGGAAACTGTGGTGTGAAATTCTTTTTACTCTATTCTTCATCCCTTTCAACGTGTTGATTTTTTGTAGCATTATGTGATTCGAATCAAAATTGATGTAGCGTCCCGCATGAGTTGGTTTGGTGTACCAATCAATTAGGATGATGTTGTCAGATGTTCTAGTTACCAACGTGTCCAAGAAGGAAACACATTTATCGGTTTCTTTTTCAACAGTAAATTGAAGTTGGTTGTGTAATGAATTGAACGCACTGAGGGTGTTGTTGATCTGATCTTCGGGTAACCCGCACACAATATCGTCCACGTATTTGAATAAGAACGAGAATTAGAAGGTTGATGTCAATTTTACGTGGTTAATTACGTGGTCCATTACGATTTCGGCTAGGATAGGGCTAAGACTACCACCCATAGGGACACCATCAAGCTGTTTGAAATGGCGACCATTAAACATGAAGAACCCATTATTAAATATAAAGGTGATGTAACCAATGAAGGCATCTTCACTAAGAGTAGTAAATGGTTTAATACGGGGCCATTCCTTTTTTATTATCTCCAGAATTAAATGCGTGGGGATATTTGTGAACAAGGACACTGCATCGAAGGAAACGAGTACATGTGAGGGGGGTAATTGAAATTCCTGTAGCCGAGCAACAAAGGTAAAGGAATCTTGGATATCAGTTTTGTTAGGTAAGCTATGAGAGTATCTGGCGTCACCTCTGTCAGGTCTATGGGCCGAGCTTCATGAGTCGCTGGTGTCAACAATTTACCGAAGGTCGTCAAAGTGTCCATGATGAAGCGCGCAGTGGGAAACCATCCCTCATCACTAATGACCTTGTGGAACTGATGCGGCAGTGTATCGTGGAGGACCTTCGCCTACGGAGCTCAGCGGCCATTTTCGCCAGACATCGCTATCCTTTTTGTATGAAATTGTCACGAAATACCTGCTGTTCAAGATATGACGTGTCTGCCAGGTGGGTGGCGGAAAACCTGACACCCGAGCACAAAACAAAACGCTTCGGAGCAGGAGTTCGGCTGAGAGCTGTTTGATCTGACATCCATTGATTTTTCATCTTTACCTGCACCTGAAGACATTCCCTTCCTCCGGTTAGCGTTTTCACAACGACGAAGAGCTGAAGACGACTGTGCCACGTTAGTTCCACTTGCAGGCGGCACACTACTTCTACGAGACAGGTATACAAAAGTTGATACCATGACATGGCAAGTGTCTCAATTCGTGTGATGACTATGTCAAAAAATACCTGAAACATTGCTGTACCCAATAAAGTTTTGCATGTAACTAGGTTGTCTTTTATTTCACAAAATAGGGAAACTTACTTTCTGGATGACATGCGTCACTTATTCACCTCAGCAGTTCATTCACAATCAAACACCATAGCAGCGGGGTAAGAATTCCCTCCTACGGACAACCCCTCGCAACTTGAACTGTTCAAAGTACAGAGCGGATGTTGATGGAGTCCAAAATGTTCTTGTGTTTCAGGATGATACGTATAGATCTACCCTTTGATTTCCACGTGAGTTTCAATTAATTCTATAGAGATATTCTTGAAAGACCTCTCTTGTACAGGGTGTCCCACTGCTCCGTAATCGGTCGATAACTCAATGTGGGTTGAAGATACAGAAAAAAGTTTCAAATAGAGGTTGGTTTCATTTGAATTGCGCATCTTTTAAAAATATCTGTATATCTACAGTATGTTGCATTTTTACCTAGCAGGAATATGTCACTTTTCTTAAATGGCACTCCCTGTTTTTTTTACTGTCGTGTATCGACCAACCATATTTATATCACGCCTGCAATTTCTTTTGATATTTATTTATTTATTTATTCAAAGTAGCTAAGGCTAATTTACAACTCTCACATGCTCAACAATAAAAATATACAATACAAAATATGAAATATAAACATCGCTTCCTATACAATTATACTATATAATTATACTATTGTACAATTCAAGGCCGCACTATAATAGTCATAAAATAAGTTATTCTTAATAAAAAAAAAAATTATTTGATAAATAATATTACCCTAATGTCATGTTACTCTACCAAAAAGAACTAGGTGATTAATTTTATACTGAGTGTTTAAAATGGGATTTCAAAATTTAAATAGAATTTATTCGAATATTTTAAATGAGACACCCTGTGTTATTATTTACCATCAAATTCTCGACAAAAAAACCCTGTTCAACGGTGCATTATTTCCTGGTAAAATTGTTTGTACTTTTGTTAATATCTACGATTTTTTAAATTTCACGTAAGAAAAATTTGTTGAAAGCAATTTTAGTTCAATTATTATTACAAAATATAGTTAAAATAGTTTGTATCAACGCAAACGAACAAAACTCAGGTTGGGTGACTATCTTAAGTTCTAAATTTTTTTTTCTTTTTTTAAGAATAACAGTTAGATGATTGTTATAGAGCGGCCTTGAAATTGTACAAAATTTTGACAAAATAATTAATAATTTGGCAACCTCGCATCCAATTGCAGACGTGATATAAATATGGTTGGTCGATATATGAAGGGAAAAAAATAAAGGGTGTGCCATTTAAAACAAAGTGACATTCTCCTGCCAGGTGAAAATGCAATATACCTACTATAGACATAGAGATATTTTCAAAAGATGCACATTGCACAATTCAAATCAAAGCAATCTTTATTTGAAACATTCAACCCACATGGAGTTATGGACCGATTACGGAGCAGTGAGACACTCTGTATATCTATAAACGGTTTAGCTGCTTCTCATTGTTCTATGCGTTGGCCACTGGGGAGGGAGGTCAACTGTATAAGCACGGAATCTGAAGAAGCAACACAACACCAGACAAGGCGTTGTCAGAATGCTAGTGAAAGAGCATGCCGACGGTCAATGGAATAAGTTTGTCTCCTTCACTTTCCATAAAGAATAATACCCCCACAAGGCTTGTAGACCCTGCTCCAGACAAATTTTACTACGTACAAGAACTAGTCGAATGCTTTGCTTTTGGGAGCAGTGGCGTATATACTGAATTGGGGATAGTTGACTCGACCTGACGAACTCTCATGCAGGAACCCTCCCCAATTATCTATAGCTGCGCCCCTGCATAGAAGAAATCACAACACCCCACCTTCGCATGCAGACCACGCTACAAATTTGCATCATGCCGTTCGGGAGATCCTGGAAGTTCCAAAACAAGGTCTCTTACCCTTTATGAGTTCGGATTTATGAAAATGCTTATTAACTATTTAAAATTTTAATTTGTTATCTCAATATTATTACAGTAGCACTTATCATCTATTATGTGTTAATGTATAACTTCGCAAAAGTTTTGATTGGAACCGAGTGTAGGTGGTACTTTAGGATTTTTTGATTAGAGGTGGAACATTTGCTGCGTATCTTCCTCGATAATTTCCAGAAGGATAATAATCTACTACGACCCACACTTTATCATCTTTACTCACTTTCCCAACACCAATTTCTTTCGAATCCTTCCAAATAAGTTGTGTGAAATGACCGGTACCCTTCTTAGTTGGTTCTTGATTAAACGTATAGTTGGCTATTTCGGCGTACCATCTGTCAACAGGAACGTTTCCCTTTAGTTCAAAATTTGAAGGTAATGACCACGCCCTATAAATATTTTCACCGTATTTACCGCTATGGGTCACGTTTGTTTGTGTCGATAGATATTCAGCCCAGCTTTGCGAAAATTTTGAAATCTGTCAGGATTTTCTTATAAGTAAAAGCAATCTTATGAAATCTTATAGTGTCAATACTCACTGTTGGATTTAATACCAAAGGAGGTACACCATGAAGTGCTCTATAATTGTTATGAGCAACCAATACCTCATTGTCAAATTGCTCAGATGCTCTTTGATTCAGTTCTGAAATTAACGGAAGGTGCTTATTAATATTTCAAACATTAAGAGCTGAAATGGTCAAGGTTCGGAAACAAAATCTCATTCATAAATACAATAAGTAGTTACTTACTGAAATGTAATCTGCATCGCAATTTACGTAGGTACCTAGTTCATTAATTTGTTTATTGGAACAAAATTATATGTTTTTGTAATTAATTTATTTTTAATAGAAATAAGAAAGCATAAAATTAACCTCTAAAAATACCTCGGATCATGGACGTTTGTTAAGTTATAGCGCTAATTACAATAGAAATTGAAGCCCTCAAGTACTTATTTAAAAAAAATTATTTTTTCACAACGCTACACGCCGAAGGTAATATTTTCGACTTTGAAAAATTGCGGGTAATTTGGAAAATATGTTTCTTGAATATGAGCATTGGGAAACAGAAGACTTACCTTTGAGATGTACCTCGTCAAATGCGACACCGGCACAGACTGTGAAGATTACCAGTTTTAGAAACATCTCGACTTGCAGGTGGAACTATAATTTGTTTCCGAAAATGTTGCATTTATATAGGTACCATAAGTGGCCCACGTGTATCTGTTAGCGCCGAATAACACCTAATCTAATCTATTGATCTGATGTACGTATTATTGTGAGAATTCATTGCGCCATAATAATGACAAGTAGTTTCACTAATTTTGGACAAAACTTGTTGATTTATGGTATCCTCAACATTTTGTATTTCCACAATTAATCTCCCCATTGAAAATTTTTCACACAATGGTGTCGTCCTTAGTTGCGTTTTTACTAGTAGGTACAAAACTTTGACTATGTATGTAAATAATATTCATACTAAACGAAATAGTAAAGGTCGGTGTGGAGGTAAACAAAGAAGGAAATAAGTGGATCTGGATTACGATGGGATGGTGGTCAGAGGTTTACGCGCACATAGGCCACCTGTTCGGGCCTTTTGTGCTGCCTCCCTGATTAGAGTCTTTCGACACCACAATATCACTCAAGCCATCCCACACGTGAGATAAACCTGAGGATGCTGGACGGGGAAGCGGCTGTAATCTTAGCCATGTCCGGCCAGGGTGGTGATTTGACCAAGCCCATGCGGTGCATGTGCTTGTTCAGTTTACAGTGCCCAGAAAGTATGCCCACAAGTAGCCGCACCCGCAGGTTCTTTGTGTGCAAAAGCGGGCCAGACTACGAGATGGTCTTTTGAAGGCCTCTCTCGCGTGTCCGCATTCTGACATCAAGTTCCACCTAACCTTATGCTGGGTGTCTTGAGTTATTAAGTTGTTTACAGTTGATACTGTAACTGGAAAAGCCGGCTCGGGGCCATAAAACAGTTGTTTTGAGGCCAGTCGGGCTAACTTATTGCATGTTGATCCAGAATGCCCTTTAACCCATACGAGCTCAAGGGTATTGCTGTTTGTCACTTGATCTAGTATTTGGTGATACTCGGAAACCAGCCTGGAGGTGATTTTGTATTGACCTAGTGCCTGCAGAGCGGCTCTGTTGTCACTGGAAATTCTGATACTTTTATTCTTTATGCTGTGCATAAGAATTATTTTTGCTAGTTCTTCAGATCTTTGGAATAAATTGCGGTGCCTGTTCCTTCCATTTTAGATCCGTCCGTGAAGATGGATATGTCTGGTTGGGATTCCCCCAACAAGGATCGTCTTAATTCGATGAATACGGAACACTCACAAAGTATGTGGTGTGCCGTCTCGTTGTCTGTGTAGCATCCTCTTACAGAGTATAATAAAACCATTAGAAAATCAGCGAGTGGTTAAAGAACCCTTACAAAAGAACACAAAAGAAGGATGTGGAATCCCCGTAAGAGTAATGAGAGATACGCGCGAAGACCGGGAAACATACTCTGGAGCTTCTACCTTGGTGTACTCCTCGAAATGCCACTATAATGATTTCTCCGAAGTTGGGAGACCTTCTTAGGGAGTTTGTTAAATTGGATGGTTAATGAGAACTCATGTACTTCATTAAACGTCGGTTAGCCTAATGAAGTACATGAGTTCTCATTAACCATCCAATTTAACAAACTCCCTAAGGTCTCCCAACTTCGGAGAAATCATTATTCTGGAGCTTTTGCTCAACGCATACTATCCGGATCTGTGCAGGGGCGTCGCCAGAAACTTTTCCAGGGGAGGGCCAAAAAATTTTCAGTTATTTTTTAATGAAGTACATTTATTTCGATATAGGTGTATATAAAAAAAAGAACACATTTGTAATCCAAAAACAGAACGAGCTTCGAGTTTATTAGAGTTCGCCAGGGGGGGGGGGGGCATGGTCCTCTCCTGCACCCCCCCCCCTGCCGACGCCCTTTGATCTGTGTAACTCTCAAACCTAAGAAAACAATACACAATTCAAATCTGCCAAATTCATTGATTTGGTTGATGTTGACTTTGACTGCTGTCTGCTTCGCTTCCTCTTTGTTGAGTGTATACTGTGTATCTGCTTTTATGGGTGCTGTGACTGCTGAAAGCTGCTTGAGTTGTTTGAGTGCTGCATTTCCTGATCCATAAGCTTGGCCTTCACGAACACCATCGTTAGCTTGCTTTGATCCATTGTCTCGAGCACTGTCACTAAATGATCGTAGTATTTTAGTAATGTTAACAGGAGATGGCAAACTATGTCCATTTCTTCACGTTAGCCCCTAACTAACTTCAATTTACGAACGACTTCCTCGAATTTAATTACATAATCTTCAAAGGACTGACCCTTCTGCCATTTCATAGTCAGTAGTCTTTTTCTCAAGTAGGTACAGCTGGCTTACAACTACTTTTCTTTGGAAAACAGATTCTAGCGCCTTCCACATAGAATATGTGTGTACATCCCATGGCAATACGTGCCCTTAGTAGCGTACATAGTGTGGAGGAAGGCGTAGCGAGATTCATTTTCGTATAAAATCCCGTCTTAGAAGTCCAGTGGTGCCCTTCAAATATGTTTTTGGGCAAACCAAAAAGGGTAAAATCCGCCCCAAAAGCATTAAACGGCTCAACTTTCCTTCCTTAATGATTCATTTCGTACAAACCTATTTTGTAGCGTATCAACGATTCGTTGTCAAAGAAATTTGATGGATTCGATCTTTGCAACAAAACACATACTTTTTAAGTGTGTCCAAAGAAAATAACCCAAAGGGAGCTAGATCAAGTAACCTGGAAGGTTAGCCTTTACAGGGCTAACATAGTACGGAGATGCTACATCTTGCTGGAATATTAAAATTACAACTTTCTACAATTGCGATAATTAAATGATCGATTTTATCTTCAAGTAGGTTTAGGTACGTTTTGCTAGTCAAATTGCCAAGAATAAAAAGTGGCCCTATTCAATATTACTTCCCAATATGAAACGCAAGACATTTACTTTTGGGGATGTTGTTTGTGAACCTCCCAGAATAAATACGGGTTCGTGTCAACCCAATAACAGGGTGATGAATCTCTTTGCAATTTATTCTTAGGGAGTTCAAACCACCTTAAAATGGAGTTGGATAGAAGATCAATTTCGGCCTATAGAACAAGAAGAGTGACAGGCCTGACCTAGTCGCTTGTCCGCACATTAGGTAGTCAGAAATACTCTTTGAGCCCAGTTCGTGTAATTCGCGACTGAGTATCTCTAGATTGGTGCTTGTAGCTTGTCAAATACTTAAGTAGTAGTGATTTAACCGCAAGGTTGTGTTCCCCCATGTAGTGTGGTGCGCATTTGAGTCACATACTTGTGTTGCTTCTCTTGCAGTGTTCTATAAGCTCTAGAATCTCATTTGGAGGTGGGTTAACTGTGTTTCCTGGTAGTTTTATTTTGTATGGCACAACTAAACTATATTAGGTACCGTCATTCACGGTTACTCAGTTAAAAACAGAGAGCTTTAATGTGTTTTGGAATATATGCCCCTCGACAGTCGCTGCGGAAGCAATATTTTTCTGGGGGCGTGGAAGGGGAGACATTTCCGTGAGAGTTCCATGTATTTTTTACAGTAAAAAGCTGTACAACAATTACACGAGTAAGCCTAGTTACAATCAAAATGGTGTTAATAACCGAGGTTTATTGGGAGCCGAGGTTTTTTTCTTGCTTATTATTTTCCGTGTTTTCATCAATTTTTTCAGCAGCTTCTTTTTTTCCAAGACGAATTGCTTCCATTTTCGTAAGTTACGAAATGAGGTCCTCGTCTAAATCACGAGAAACAGGTGGTATGCAGAGGTTTCGGAAGTTAGGGAAAGTGCGAAATGTCGTAGCCCCCCACTGCAACTACTGGTCCCCTCCGTTCCCCCGTCTCCGCAGCGCCTGTCCCACGATTTTCTTACCGTTTATCAAGGAAGGCGGGTCGGGAAACCCTTATTTAAACAATCCGGAATTCTTGTCGCTTTCGCTTTAGGGCATAATATTTTGCTTACCGTGAACCAGATAATGTACAAATAAAAGATTATGTTGCTTTACAGTTTTCATACTAAAAAAACATGTAAGTGGTGGGAAGAGGAGGAAGAGGAAGTTGCCCATCACTGCCCCGACTATTGTATTCAACTAGTTTCTGGACCCTTTTCAAACTTTCACTTCACTTCTGTCAAAATTAGCCAAATTGACCCAAATCTCCTTTTTATCTGCATTATATGTAATCCCACAGAGCGATTCGGGCCTTACGTGCTTGCAGCTTTCGCAGGCTCGTCCGCAACCTGTTTGCCTGCGATTCACGAATTCTTAGGTGCCGACACTGGAGTGACAGTAAGTACAGTAGGATAATCCTGACAATTTTATATACGAGTAACAGCTCCTAGAGCAAGGTCAAGCAGTTGAAGTAGAAGCTGAAGCGGCTAAAACGAAGGGCATGAGAAGTCCATGGCCATCCACTTCGAGCATAAGATTCATTCTCTTTTCGATCGCGTTTCTTGACGACACGATAGCGGAATTAGCCAAGCACAAGCCAACCCCCAGGAAGCTTCCCAGAGCCCACGGATTTATGAAAATGTTTATTAATTATATTTAGAATTTTAATTTGCTACCTTTATTACAATAGATACTATAATCTATATAATGTGTTAATTAATGTATAACTACCCAAAAGTTTTGGTTGGTACCGAGTGTAGTGTGTTAGGATTAGTTGGTTGGCGGTGGAACGTTGGCAACATATGATCCGTCAACGTTTCCAGGAGGATAATAATTTACCACGACAAACACGTTTTTATTTTTACGCGCTTTCCCAACACCAATTTGTTGCGTATTTCTCCAAACAATTTGTGTGAAATGACCGGCATCACCGTCAAATGGTTCTTTATCAAATTTATAACCGTCTATTTCGCTGTACCAAAGGTCAACAGCACGGCTTCCGTTTACATAAGATGATGAACTGATCCGAAAAAGATTTTCACCGTAATTTGGGTTATAGCTGTGGATCGACCTCCATAGTTCCGCTAGATGTTCAGCCCAACTTTGTGCAACAGCTGAAATCTGTAACGATTTTATTATAAGTGAAAGCAATCATTAAATACTTATCGTGTTTGGCTAACTTCTTATATTATTACCAGCGTTATATAAGTACCTACCTATCTAGTGATACTTACTGTCGCGTTTAATACCAAAGGAGGGAGACCATGACGTGCTCTGTAATTGTTATGAGCAACCAATGCTTCATTGTCAAATTGCTCGTCAGATGATCTCTGATTCAATGCTGGAATTAACAAAGGAAGTTTGCTTAATAACTCAAACATTAACAGCTGAAATAGTCAAGGCTCGTAAAGAAAATGTACCTTCGTCCTTACAGATTTCCTCGTTCATAAGGGCAATGACTTCTTACTGAATTGTAATCTTTGTATCGCAATTTATGTAGGTACGTAGTCTATTAATTTTGTAATTTAGACAAAATTAGCTATATATTTTTGCAATTAATTTATTTTTAATCAAAATAAGAAAGCCTTAACCCCTAAAAATACTTCCGGACATAGACGTTTGTAAACGTATAGCGCCAATAACCATAGCAGTTGACGCCCTCAACCATTCGTTTAAAAAAATTGTTTTTTCACAACACTATTATACGCCGAAGGTATATAATTTGGACTTTGAAAAATGGCACGTAATTTGAAATATATTTTTCTTGAATATTTTAGCATTGGGAAACAAAGACTCACCTTTCGGATGTATCTCGCCCAATGCGACACCGACACAGACAGTGAAGATTGCCAGTTTTAGAAACATCTCGACTTGCAGGGGAACTATAAACTTATTTTCGAAAATGTTGGTTTTATATAGGTACCATAAGTGGCTCCACGCGCATTATGGGACCGAATAACACCTAATCTAATCTGACATTATATTGTAAGAATTAACTGCGCCATAATAATGACAAGTGGTTCCAATAATTTTGGACAAAAATTTAGATAATGTGTTGTTGAATTTCTATCCTCAACATTTTGTAGCTTCAAGTCCGTTAGGAAACCAAATGACATTGAAGAAAACCTGGCATAGTAAAGACTAGGTGAGCACCATGACTAAGACGGAATACAAACAGATTTAAATTTTGTGTTAATCCAAGAACTCTGAGAGTCTAAGAACTATGTGAAGAGTCTGGTGTTCATTAAATTCAGTGCTCTGGATTTCTGGATTATGAGTACAGCGTAGGTAATTCGTAATTTTCCACTCTTTTACACGTGTCTTATCAATAAGAATCTTAATGAATCTATTTATCTCTATGGATAACATTAATGGAATTATTATGTAATCATGCGATAAAACTGTGCAAAACATTACCAAATTAAGGCAAAACTTTTGAAAACAATCCACTTGAAAATCGCAAGTTGTTTTTCTCTGAAGCCAATTTTCTCCGCGACTATTCACAAAGGGTGTTTCTATTTTAAACATTCTTTCTAGTTACTTTACGTTTACATCCTTTGCACACCTTCGAATGTCCTTTCAACCAACTCTTCAATGCTCTGCTATTCTTACGTCCTACTCCACCTTCCTTTTTCTTAATTTATTTTGTTCATTGTGCTGATCCATTATCTATATGTGCCCCGTTCAAAGATGAAGCCTTTTTGCTTTTACAGATCCAATGTGCATGGATTGTAAGGAAACGCCGCTCTGTATACCTACCTACTGTATACCTAACTGCAAGGCATACAACATCTTTGCACTTACAAAAGCTTAATCATAACTAGGGCGCGGATGTTTATGATATGTCATCTTTTTTTCTGAACGTCCAAAACAATGCCCATGTACATAGAAATGTGTTTTAGTACATCCTGATTCCAAAAACACCAGTTTTATTTTGCATTTTTTTGCATTTTTTTGAGTTTTTGGCATTAAAGGGCATTTTTTAATATTATTTTGTAATTTTCATGTTTTTTAGCGCATATTTTACACTTTATTACTTTTTTCTGATAATTGATAATATTCTCGTAATTTCAGGGATAAAAATATTGTCTTAACATAATCTATGTGATGTTCTGTAGTTGCATATTTTGTGAATACTTAATTAAAAGCACAAATAACACCTATATTATCTACTACTAAATTGCAAGTACCCAAATTTTAAGTTACTTAACTGATGCAGCGATGAACGCTAGTGCTTAGACAAGCCATTAAGTGCATTACAAGGTCAGCAGAGCTATTGTTTCTTAACAGAATTCATCGAAGAGATTGTTTTGTTTGGTTACAATTTTAGTTAAAACATACAATTTGAAAAGAAGAGTTTGTGTCGGTCTTTTTAAAAATGCCGAAAGTTAAACCATCCTTAGCATGCCATTTACGGAAATTTGTTTCCGAATTCGGTGAAAGTGTATTTTCTACAGATGGAACTGTTTTTATGTAAATAAAATTCAAATAAATAAGTCGATTTTGAAGTCATTTTCTTCATTTTGAGTGCATTTTTGTGATGTTTAAGGCATCTTTTAAGGTTAATAAATGCGTATATTTAAGGTCATTTTTGAAGATTTTTGAGTCATCAACATCCGTGCCCTAATCATAACTTACTATAAACTATAAACTTAATCTAATTAACATTTTATTTTCCACTAACTTAATTTCTACTCTTTACCACTTAATGGAATATTATGGCATTCGCTGAGGCACTTTGGCACTTTTCAGGTCTTATTTGGCAGACTGTAAACAAGTTGTTGAAATTGATTACTCAAACAATAATGAAATTGGACGTTGTCAATCTAAGGAAATTACAATCAGTCATGAAGTACCCCAGGGTTCTATACTTGGGCCACTACTATTTGTAATTTTTATGAATGATCTTCCCAACATCATAATACTACCCTACTATAATGTATGCCGATGACATTGGCATCAGCTGATTCTGTTTCAGAATTAGCACTCAACACCGAAAAAACAATACTCAAAAAATTGGTTTTCTGCAAACGGTTTAGTTCTGAATGTAAATAAATCTAATCTTATGTCATTTCTAAATAATACACAGCATGCAGAATTTGTGCGAAATTTTACAAACAGTGTGAAAATAAATTACGTTGTGTCAACATTAAGGCTCTTAAGGGGTTATTATTGACAATCAATTTCAATGGGCTGTTCAGATCGAATTGATTGTAAATAACGCAATTTTTTTGTTTTCGTAGATTGAAGCCAATCT
Organism: Pyrocoelia pectoralis; assembly: GCA_036250285.1. Taxonomy (NCBI): domain Eukaryota; kingdom Metazoa; phylum Arthropoda; class Insecta; order Coleoptera; family Lampyridae; genus Pyrocoelia; species Pyrocoelia pectoralis. The sequence continues at coordinate 12,448,292 of CM070081.1, forward strand.
CTAATTTTGAAACTTTATTGAATGTTTATTACTCTTATTTTGAATCCACATTTCGATATTGTTTAATTTTTTTGGGGGTATACTCTCTCCTTGCTGAACATTTTAAAAATTCAAAAAATAACGATAAGAATTTTGTTTGGGCTAACTAAGCGGGATATAGTTGTCGGCCATTGTTCTTGAAACACAATACCATGACAGTTTACAATCTACTTATCTATGAATGTTGCCTATTACTCATTAGTCATACAATACTATAATTTGTATAATGTCGCTGAAGTTGGCTTCGGATTTGGATACGGATTCGTTTAAATTACAGTGGACCAGCTAAGTTAAATACAATTGCCAAATTTATTAATAAAGGGATGAAAAAACCCACAAACTCAACAAAACTGATTCGCGGTGGTGTCATTCATAAAAAATAAGAAGTAGAGCTCTTAACCCCATGTAATATAACTGTTTCACATAGATAAATTATTAAAATTCCTTACAACAACAAAAATTGAATTTTATATAATAATTTTCGTAATTAACTTGATAACAGGATAAAATCAATCAAAAAATGCATATTTAGTGTGAGTGACTTAATAGTGCAGTTCAGATTAAGTTGGGGAAGTTCAGAGGCTAAAGGGGCGAATCCACCCTCGAAAGGGAAAAATAAAATTCTAACTTTCGCTATAATCTTTGTAACAGTCTGGAACAAATTCAGAAAATACGTGTTTAGGGTGCGTAATTTAATGGTGCAAGTAGCTTGGGGAAGTTCAGAGGCTAAAGGGGCGAATCCACCCTCGAAAGGGAAAAATAAAATTCTAACTTTCGCTATAATCTTTGTAACAGTCTGGAACAAATTCAGAAAATACGTGTTTAGGGTGCGTAATTTAATGGTGCAAGTCGCTTGGGGAAGTTCAGAGGCTAAAGGGGCGAATCCACCCTCGAAAGGGAAAAATAAAATTCTAACTTTCGCTATAATCTTTGTAACAGTCTGGAACAAATTCAGAAAATACGTGTTTAGGGTGCGTAATTTAATGGTGCAAGTCGCTTGGGGAAGTTCAGAGGCTAAAGGGGCGAATCCACCCTCGAAAGGGAAAAATAAAATTCTAACTTTCGCTATAATCTTTGTAACAGTCTGGAACAAATTCAGAAAATACGTGTTTAGGGTGCGTAATTTAATGGTGCAAGTAGCTTGGGGAAGTTCAGAGGCTAAAGGGGCGAATCCACTCTCGAAAGGGAAAAATAAAATTCTAACTTTCGCTATAATCTTTGTAACAGTCTGGAACAAATTCAGAAAATACGTGTTTAGGGTGCGTAATTTAATGGTGCAAGTAGCTTGGGGAAGTTCAGAGGCTAAAGGGGCGAATCCACCCTCGAAAGGGAAAAATAAAATTCTAACTTTCGCTATAATCTTTGTAACAGTCTGGAACAAATTCAGAAAATACGTGTTTAGGGTGCGTAATTTAATGGTGCAAGTAGCTTGGGGAAGTTCAGAGGCTAAAGGGGCGAATCCACCCTCGAAAGGGAAAAATAAAATTCTAACTTTCGCTATAATCTTTGTAACAGTCTGGAACAAATTCAGAAAATACGTGTTTAGGGTGCGTAATTTAATGGTGCAAGTAGCTTGGGGAAGTTCAGAGGCTAAAGGGGCGAATCCACCCTCGAAAGGGAAAAATAAAATTCTAACTTTCGCTATAATCTTTGTAACAGTCTGGAACAAATTCAGAAAATACGTGTTTAGGGTGCGTAATTTAATGGTGCAAGTCGCTTGGGGAAGTTCAGAGGCTAAAGGGGCGAATCCACCCTCGAAAGGGAAAAATAAAATTCTAACTTTCGCTATAATCTTTGTAACAGTCTGGAACAAATTCAGAAAATACGTGTTTAGGGTGCGTAATTTAATGGTGCAAGTAGCTTGGGGAAGTTCAGAGGCTAAAGGGGCGAATCCACCTCGAAAGGGAAAAATAAAATTCTAACTTTCGCTATAATCTTTGTAACAGTCTGGAACAAATTCAGAAAATACGTGTTTAGGGTGCGTAATTTAATGGTGCAAGTAGCTTGGGGAAGTTCAGAGGCTAAAGGGGCGAATCCACCCTCGAAAGGGAAAAATAAAATTCTAACTTTCGCTATAATCTTTGTAACAGTCTGGAACAAATTCAGAAAATACGTGTTTAGGGTGCGTAATTTAATGGTGCAAGTAGCTTGGGGAAGTTCAGAGGCTAAAGGGGCGAATCCACCCTCGAAAGGGAAAAATAAAATTCTAACTTTCGCTATAATCTTTGTAACAGTCTGGAACAAATTCAGAAAATACGTGTTTAGGGTGCGTAATTTAATGGTGCAAGTCGCTTGGGGAAGTTCAGAGGCTAAAGGGGCGAATCCACCCTCGAAAGGGAAAAATAAAATTCTAACTTTCGCTATAATCTTTGTAACAGTCTGGAACAAATTCAGAAAATACGTGTTTAGGGTGCGTAATTTAATGGTGCAAGTAGCTTGGGGAAGTTCAGAGGCTAAAGGGGCGAATCCACCCTCGAAAGGGAAAAATAAAATTCTAACTTTCGCTATAATCTTTGTAACAGTCTGGAACAAATTCAGAAAATACGTGTTTAGGGTGCGTAATTTAATGGTGCAGGTAGCTTGGGGAAGTTCAGAGGCTAAAGGGGCGAATCCACCCTCGAAAGGGAAAAATTAAATTCTAACTTAAGCTATAATCTTTGTAACAGTCTGGAACAAATTCAGAAAATACGTGTTTAGGGTGCGTAATTTAATGGTGCAGTAGCTTGGGGAAGTTCAGAGGCTAAAGGGGCGAATCCACCCTCGAAAGGGAAAAATAAAATTCTAACTTTCGCTATAATCTTTGTAACAGTCTGGAACAAATTCAGAAAATACGTGTTTAGGGTGCGTAATTTAATGGTGCAAGTAGCTTGGGGAAGTTCAGAGGCTAAAGGGGCGAATCCACTCTCGAAAGGGAAAAATAAAATTCTAACTTTCGCTATAATCTTTGTAACAGTCTGGAACAAATTCAGAAAATACGTGTTTAGGGTGCGTAATTTAATGGTGCAAGTAGCTTGGGGAAGTTCAGAGGCTAAAGGGGCGAATCCACCCTCGAAAGGGAAAAATAAATTCTAACTTTCGCTATAATCTTTGTAACAGTCTGGAACAAATTCAGAAAATACGTGTTTAGGGTGCGTAATTTAATGGTGCAAGTAGTTTGGGGAAGTTCAGAGGCTAAAGGGGCGAATCCACCCTCGAAAGGGAAAAATAAAATTCTAACTTTCGCTATAATCTTTGTAACAGTCTGGAACAAATTCAGAAAATACGTGTTTAGGGTGCGTAATTTAATGGTGCAAGTCGCTTGGGGAAGTTCAGAGGCTAAAGGGGCGAATCCACCCTCGAAAGGGAAAAATAAAATTCTAACTTTCGCTATAATCTTTGTAACAGTCTGGAACAAATTCAGAAAATACGTGTTTAGGGTGCGTAATTTAATGGTGCAAGTCGCTTGGGGAAGTTCAGAGGCTAAAGGGGCGAATCCACCCTCGAAAGGGAAAAATAAAATTCTAACTTTCGCTATAATCTTTGTAACAGTCTGGAACAAATTCAGAAAATACGTGTTTAGGGTGCGTAATTTAATGGTGCAAGTAGCTTGGGGAAGTTCAGAGGCTAAAGGGGCGAATCCACCCTCGAAAGGGAAAAATAAAATTCTAACTTTCGCTATAATCTTTGTAACAGTCTGGAACAAATTCAGAAAATACGTGTTTAGGGTGCGTAATTTAATGGTGCAAGTAGCTTGGGGAAGTTCAGAGGCTAAAGGGGCGAATCCACCCTCGAAAGGGAAAAATAAAATTCTAACTTTCGCTATAATCTTTGTAACAGTCTGGAACAAATTCAGAAAATACGTGTTTAGGGTGCGTAATTTAATGGTGCAAGTCGCTTGGGGAAGTTCAGAGGCTAAAGGGGCGAATCCACCCTCGAAAGGGAAAAATAAAATTCTAACTTTCGCTATAATCTTTGTAACAGTCTGGAACAAATTCAGAAAATACGTGTTTAGGGTGCGTAATTTAATGGTGCAAGTCGCTTGGGGAAGTTCAGAGGCTAAAGGGGCGAATCCACCCTCGAAAGGGAAAAATAAAATTCTAACTTTCGCTATAATCTTTGTAACAGTCTGGAACAAATTCAGAAAATACGTGTTTAGGGTGCGTAATTTAATGGTGCAAGTCGCTTGGGGAAGTTCAGAGGCTAAAGGGGCGAATCCACCCTCGAAAGGGAAAAATAAATTCTAACTTTCGCTATAATCTTTGTAACAGTCTGGAACAAATTCAGAAAATACGTGTTTAGGGTGCGTAATTTAATGGTGCAAGTCGCTTGGGGAAGTTCAGAGGCTAAAGGGGCGAATCCACCCTCGAAAGGGAAAAATAAAATTCTAACTTTCGCTATAATCTTTGTAACAGTCTGGAACAAATTCAGAAAATACGTGTTTAGGGTGCGTAATTTAATGGTGCAAGTAGCTTGGGGAAGTTCAGAGGCTAAAGGGGCGAATCCACCTCGAAAGGGAAAAATAAAATTCTAACTTTCGCTATAATCTTTGTAACAGTCTGGAACAAATTCAGAAAATACGTGTTTAGGGTGCGTAATTTAATGGTGCAAGTAGCTTGGGGAAGTTCAGAGGCTAAAGGGGCGAATCCACCCTCGAAAGGGAAAAATAAAATTCTAACTTTCGCTATAATCTTTGTAACAGTCTGGAACAAATTCAGAAAATACGTGTTTAGGGTGCGTAATTTAATGGTGCAAGTAGCTTGGGGAAGTTCAGAGGCTAAAGGGGCGAATCCACCCTCGAAAGGGAAAAATAAAATTCTAACTTTCGCTATAATCTTTGTAACAGTCTGGAACAAATTCAGAAAATACGTGTTTAGGGTGCGTAATTTAATGGTGCAAGTCGCTTGGGGAAGTTCAGAGGCTAAAGGGGCGAATCCACCCTCGAAAGGGAAAAATAAAATTCTAACTTTCGCTATAATCTTTGTAACAGTCTGGAACAAATTCAGAAAATACGTGTTTAGGGTGCGTAATTTAATGGTGCAGTAGCTTGGGGAAGTTCAGAGGCTAAAGGGGCGAATCCACCCTCGAAAGGGAAAAATAAAATTCTAACTTTCGCTATAATCTTTGTAACAGTCTGGAACAAATTCAGAAAATACGTGTTTAGGGTGCGTAATTTAATGGTGCAGTAGCTTGGGGAAGTTCAGAGGCTAAAGGGGCGAATCCACCCTCGAAAGGGAAAAATAAAATTCTAACTTTCGCTATAATCTTTGTAACAGTCTGGAACAAATTCAGAAAATACGTGTTTAGGGTGCGTAATTTAATGGTGCAAGTAGCTTGGGGAAGTTCAGAGGCTAAAGGGGCGAATCCACCCTCGAAAGGGAAAAATAAAATTCTAACTTTCGCTATAATCTTTGTAACAGTCTGGAACAAATTCAGAAAATACGTGTTTAGGGTGCGTAATTTAATGGTGCAAGTCGCTTGGGGAAGTTCAGAGGCTAAAGGGGCGAATCCACCCTCGAAAGGGAAAAATAAAATTCTAACTTTCGCTATAATCTTTGTAACAGTCTGGAACAAATTCAGAAAATACGTGTTTAGGGTGCGTAATTTAATGGTGCAAGTCGCTTGGGGAAGTTCAGAGGCTAAAGGGGCGAATCCACCCTCGAAAGGGAAAAATAAAATTCTAACTTTCGCTATAATCTTTGTAACAGTCTGGAACAAATTCAGAAAATACGTGTTTAGGGTGCGTAATTTAATGGTGCAAGTAGCTTGGGGAAGTTCAGAGGCTAAAGGGGCGAATCCACCCTCGAAAGGGAAAAATAAAATTCTAACTTTCGCTATAATCTTTGTAACAGTCTGGAACAAATTCAGAAAATACGTGTTTAGGGTGCGTAATTTAATGGTGCAAGTAGCTTGGGGAAGTTCAGAGGCTAAAGGGGCGAATCCACCCTCGAAAGGGAAAAATAAAATTCTAACTTTCGCTATAATCTTTGTAACAGTCTGGAACAAATTCAGAAAATACGTGTTTAGGGTGCGTAATTTAATGGTGCAAGTAGTTTGGGGAAGTTCAGAGGCTAAAGGGGCGAATCCACCCTCGAAAGGGAAAAATAAAATTCTAACTTTCGCTATAATCTTTGTAACAGTCTGGAACAAATTCAGAAAATACGTGTTTAGGGTGCGTAATTTAATGGTGCAAGTCGCTTGGGGAAGTTCAGAGGCTAAAGGGGCGAATCCACCCTCGAAAGGGAAAAATAAAATTCTAACTTTCGCTATAATCTTTGTAACAGTCTGGAACAAATTCAGAAAATACGTGTTTAGGGTGCGTAATTTAATGGTGCAAGTCGCTTGGGGAAGTTCAGAGGCTAAAGGGGCGAATCCACCCTCGAAAGGGAAAAATAAAATTCTAACTTTCGCTATAATCTTTGTAACAGTCTGGAACAAATTCAGAAAATACGTGTTTAGGGTGCGTAATTTAATGGTGCAAGTAGCTTGGGGAAGTTCAGAGGCTAAAGGGGCGAATCCACCCTCGAAAGGGAAAAATAAAATTCTAACTTTCGCTATAATCTTTGTAACAGTCTGGAACAAATTCAGAAAATACGTGTTTAGGGTGCGTAATTTAATGGTGCAAGTAGCTTGGGGAAGTTCAGAGGCTAAAGGGGCGAATCCACCCTCGAAAGGGAAAAATAAAATTCTAACTTTCGCTATAATCTTTGTAACAGTCTGGAACAAATTCAGAAAATACGTGTTTAGGGTGCGTAATTTAATGGTGCAAGTCGCTTGGGGAAGTTCAGAGGCTAAAGGGGCGAATCCACCCTCGAAAGGGAAAAATAAAATTCTAACTTTCGCTATAATCTTTGTAACAGTCTGGAACAAATTCAGAAAATACGTGTTTAGGGTGCGTAATTTAATGGTGCAAGTCGCTTGGGGAAGTTCAGAGGCTAAAGGGGCGAATCCACCCTCGAAAGGGAAAAATAAAATTCTAACTTTCGCTATAATCTTTGTAACAGTCTGGAACAAATTCAGAAAATACGTGTTTAGGGTGCGTAATTTAATGGTGCAAGTCGCTTGGGGAAGTTCAGAGGCTAAAGGGGCGAATCCACCCTCGAAAGGGAAAAATAAAATTCTAACTTTCGCTATAATCTTTGTAACAGTCTGGAACAAATTCAGAAAATACGTGTTTAGGGTGCGTAATTTAATGGTGCAAGTAGCTTGGGGAAGTTCAGAGGCTAAAGGGGCGAATCCACCCTCGAAAGGGAAAAATAAAATTCTAACTTTCGCTATAATCTTTGTAACAGTCTGGAACAAATTCAGAAAATACGTGTTTAGGGTGCGTAATTTAATGGTGCAAGTCGCTTGGGGAAGTTCAGAGGCTAAAGGGGCGAATCCACCCTCGAAAGGGAAAAATAAAATTCTAACTTTCGCTATAATCTTTGTAACAGTCTGGAACAAATTCAGAAAATACGTGTTTAGGGTGCGTAATTTAATGGTGCAAGTCGCTTGGGGAAGTTCAGAGGCTAAAGGGGCGAATCCACCCTCGAAAGGGAAAAATAAAATTCTAACTTTCGCTATAATCTTTGTAACAGTCTGGAACAAATTCAGAAAATACGTGTTTAGGGTGCGTAATTTAATGGTGCAAGTAGCTTGGGGAAGTTCAGAGGCTAAAGGGGCGAATCCACCCTCGAAAGGGAAAAATAAATTCTAACTTTCGCTATAATCTTTGTAACAGTCTGGAACAAATTCAGAAAATACGTGTTTAGGGTGCGTAATTTAATGGTGCAGGTAGCTTGGGGAAGTTCAGAGGCTAAAGGGGCGAATCCACCCTCGAAAGGGAAAAATAAAATTCTAACTTTCGCTATAATCTTTGTAACAGTCTGGAACAAATTCAGAAAATACGTGTTAAGGGTGCGTAATTTAATGGTGCAGGTAGCTTGGGGAAGTTCAGAGGCTAAAGGGGCGAATCCACCCTCGAAAGGGAAAAATTAAATTCTAACTTTCGCTATAATCTTTGTAACAGTCTGGAACAAATTCAGAAAATACGTGTTAAGGGTGCGTAATTTAATGGTGCAGGTAGCTTGGGGAAGTTCAGAGGCTAAAGGGGCGAATCCACCCTCGAAAGGGAAAAATAAAATTCTAACTTTCGCTATAATCTTTGTAACAGTCTGGAACAAATTCAGAAAATACGTGTTAAGGGTGCGTAATTTAATGGTGCAGGTAGCTTGGGGAAGTTCAGAGGCTCAAGGGGCGAATCCACCCTCGAAAGGGAAAAATAAAATTCTAACTTTCGCTATAATCTTTGTAACAGTCTGGAACAAATTCAGAAAATACGTGTTAAGGGTGCGTAATTTAATGGTGCAGGTAGCTTGGGGAAATTCAGAGGCTAAAGGGGCGAATCCACCCTCGAAAGGGAAAAATTAAATTCTAACTTTCGCTATAATCTTTGTAACAGTCTGGAACAAATTCAGAAAATACGTGTTAAGGGTGCGTAATTTAATGGTGCAGGTAGCTTGGGGAAGTTCAGAGGCTAAAGGGGCGAATCCACCCTCGAAAGGGAAAATTAAAATTCTAACTTTCGCTATAATCTTTGTAACAGGTTGGAACAAATTTTGAAAATACGTGTAGAGTGCGTAATTTTGTCCTATGTCCTGTGTACAAAGGAGGGGACAAAAAAGAGGTACGGAACTATAGACCCAGAAGTGTGCTAAATGTGGGGTACAAAGTGTTTGCGATGGTGATACGGGATAGAATGGAGATTGGAGAAGGAAATAGAAAAGAAGGTAATTGACTGGCAGGCGGGCTCAGAAAGGGAAGGAGCACTTTACACAATATCTACATACTGAAACAGTTGGTCAGCAAGGATTTCGATAGGAAGGGTGGTAGGGTGTGTGCGCTATTTATAGACCTGAGGGCCGCATTTGACTGGGTTAACAGGGGGAAAGTTTGGGAAAGGCTAAGGTCGTTAAGGATGGATGAGAAGCTAGTAGAGGTGATGGAAGAAATATTCAAAGAAACAAGATGTAGGGTGAAGGTGGGAGGAGACATTGGAGATTCTTTCTGGACCAGAATGGGGCTACGACAGAGCTGCCCGCTGAGTCCTAGCCTCTTTTCCATATTGATTGGGGACCTGGGGGACGTGTTACAGAGTAATCAGAGCGGTGATATCTGGTATAGTGATTGGAAACAAGAAGGTGTGGGTGTTAGGATATGCAGATGATCTGGTGCTGATGGCGACGAGAGATGGTGAGATGATCAGGGTAACAAAGAAATACATGGAGAAAAGAGGGCTCGAGGTGAACCAGGTGAACGTAAACAAGACCAAGATGGTGGAGTTTCAGAAGAAGAGGGGTAGAAATAAGAGGGGAGAATGGAATTGGGGAAACGAGGCTATTGAAAGCGTGGATGAGGTAACGTACCTAGGGTACAAGATAAGCTACGATAACAATGATAATGGACACATCAGAGAGTTGGCAAAGAAAGGAAATGCGACAGTGGGGCAAGTGTGGGGCCTGGTAGAAAGATGGATGGGGAGTGATATCCGGAAAAGGGCGTGGTTATTTGATAGACTTGTGAAAAGTGTGATGCTGTACGGGGCGGAGGTGTGGGCGTGGGAGGAAAGAGCGCAACTAGAAAATATACAAATTAAATATTGGAGATGGGTGCTAGGGTTAGACAGGGAAACACCGGGTTATGTGGTGGGGGAGGAGGTAAGGATGAGGAAGTTACGTATAGAAGCGGGAAGGAGAGCGATGGTTTTCGAAGAAAGGATGGAAAGAAAGGAGGAAGGAGGGATCTTAAGATGTGTGTGAAACGAGGCGAAAAACGGTAAAATAAGGCAGGGGCAGGAGGAAAGAAGGAGATATTATGAAAGAGGGGGATATGCAAGAGGGGAGGTAAAGTGGAAAAGAGAGGCGGGACGGAATATAACCTCGGAAATAGTAAAGAGAGATGAGGATGTACAAACTCAGGAAATGAGGATGAAGATAAGAGAGGGAAGGTTCAATGAAAAATACAAGGTATATGGATATAGTTAGACAATAGGGATAGTGGGTTTATGTTGGGTGGGTGAGGTATTGTACGGGGAAATAAGCTGTTTAAATAATCTGTTTAGTTTAGTTTGGTTTGTTTTGTTTAGAAGCGAATCCTCTGTTAAATTTTGTATAATAACAAATAAAATTGATTGATTGATTGATTGAGTGCGTAATTTAGTGGTGCAGGTAGCGCAGAACAGTTTAGAGGCTAAAGGGGCGAATCTGTTGGATCTCCTGTACACTCCATTAGAGGACGTTCAGAGTATGGAAGTCTTTTAAGTCAGTTACAATTAAGAGGTACCAATAGTAATTGTATTTTATTGCACAACATGATAAAAAGAAACGATGAGAAGCTCATCCATGAAACTGTAAACAAGGCTCATGACGAATCCTTCACAGATACTGCCGCTAATGATCTCTTGGTTGAGTTGGTTGAGAAAAAAGGAATGGTAACGTCTGACGAAATCAAAACATTCTCATCTATTGTGCACGAAAGTAAACTGAAAACCGCCTCCAGTCATTTTATCGATTTGTTGCTCACTAACCACCACTTCTTCCAAGATAATGATGCGCGAGGGCAGTTTTTAAGAGAACCTCTATATATTGCCTTCTAATATTCAAAGGTCTTCATAGCAGAAAAAAGCTGTTTTTGTGGAGTATGGAATATGTAAGCACTCGCACTGTAGAAAATTTAGACTAGAGACCCGCCAACGGCAAGATAATCAGGTCAGTATAATCGCACGGTTTGATAAGGTGGAAGATAATCATATTGGAGAGGAGTGTGCATATAGACTGAGCGGGGAAAAAAAGGAAATAAGAAAAAGTTCGTTTACTGAAGGAGCTCCCCAGTAGTACGTGTAAGCATTGAGTAATATAATGAAGCATTTCAAGAAGGTAACTGGCAAAACGTACGCGTACGATCTTTGTCGGTATATACCAAAAGGCCAGATCTGAAGCAAAAGCGGAGTCGGATTTTCATCAGGATTCATTTATCGATCTTCGTCTCAAGTCATTCAACAGACCAAATAGGTAAGTACAGAGTACATTTAATTCCCTGACGGTCAAATATTTCTACAGTAAAGATCAAATAAACATCTTGGTTGGTGGCGGTAAACAAATAATAGATGCCTTTTTTGATGCGACTGGATTTCTTGTTCAAGCTAGAGAGCATGAAGTCGGAAGTAGGAATGAGATATGCCCTATTGCAGAATCGATTAGTTCCAAACACGTCTAAACGAATTAACCCCTTTTTTTCATATTTCAAGATGTGTTACAGATTTGTAACAGATCGTAGCAAAAGTCCTTTCATGGAAGACCTAGTGAATATTTGGTCCTGCGTTTCTCACTTTATAAAAATGATATCGAGGAAGGTAAACCAATACAAATTGAAAAAAGAATGGAGGAAAACTGTTGTTGAAGGGATAGTCGTTTTAATCCAGTGCACTTGCATGGAGGACTTATCCATTTGTTAAAAAGCCTTAATGACAGTACTATTATGGCCAATCAAAGACGAACCTTTTTTTTAATCTTTTCAAAGACTGTCAACCAGAAATGACAGCGGGGAAAAATAAGTTTTGAGATCCCTGCGATATTCAATTTTTTTTAACATCTACTTTTTGTAAAAATGACCAATTGCGGCTAAACGATTCGTTTCAGGTACTATGTGTGATAAGTGATACACAAAGTTGCACTACCAAGGAATCCAAATAGGATGCAATAATATATAGGGGGTTCCATTTAAAAAAATGAAACTTTGATATAAATCACCCTGTATATACATTGCAATTCAAGTGAAAATATTTTAGGTTTGTACCCTTAAAGGTACCCGACCAAATCCCAGAAACGAACTTTAGAAATGTTGGTTAATAAACCCACAATCTTCCATCCCCGCAATGTTGGCCCACCCTGTATAAGAGGGAAATAAACGGAATCTCCCTTCTACCTTCACTCCTTTGGTATGCGCATCTAAAGAAAATTTTTAATGTTAGTAATTGTTTATGTTGTCCAGAAAGTGAATTACCTAACTACCCATTATATGCCATCCGTTCCCTTATGGACAGCAATATTACAGCCCATTGACAAAAATTGTGGCACCTTAACTTACAGTAATGCACCAGTAGAGGGCTGGTTTAAGATTGCAAAGTATGACATTTTATTAAACGAGAGAAGCTTGAAAGTAGGAAGGTTCGTCGAGCAAAGAATTTTATTTTTCGCTTTCGAGGGTGGATTCGCCCCTTTAGCCTCTGAACTTCCCCAAGCTACTTGCACCATTAAATTACGCACCCTAAACACGTATTTTCTGAATTTGTTCCAGACTGTTACAAAAATTATAGCGAAAGTTAGAATTTTATTTTTCCCTTTCGAGGGTGGATTCGCCCCTTAAGCCTCTGAACTTCCCCAAGCTACCTGCACCATTAAATTACGCACCCTTAACACGTATTTTCTGAATTTGTTCCAGACTGTTACAAAGATTATAGCGAAAGTTAGAATTTTATTTTTCCCTTTCGAGGGTGGATTCGCCCCTTTAGCCTCTGAACTTCCCCAAGCGACTTGCACCATTAAATTACGCACCCTAAACACGTATTTTCTGAATTTGTTCCAGACTGTTACAAAGATTATAGCGAAAGTTAGAATTTAATTTTTCCCTTTCGAGGGTGGATTCGCCCCTTTAGCCTCTGAACTTCCCCAAGCAACCTGCACCATTAAATTACGCACCCTTAACACGTATTTTCTGAATTTGTTCCAGACTGTTACAAAGATTATAGCGAAAGTTAGAATTTAATTTTTCCCTTTCGAGGGTGGATTCGCCCCTTTAGCCTCTGAACTTCCCCAAGCTACCTGCACCATTAAATTACGCACCCTTAACACGTATTTTCTGAATTTGTTCCAGACTGTTACAAAGATTATAGCGAAAGTTAGAATTTAATTTTTCCCTTTCGATGGTGGATTCGCCCCTTTAGCCTCTGAACTTCCCCAAGCTACCTGCACCATTAAATTACGCACCCTTAACACGTATTTTCTGAATTTGTTCCAGACTGTTACAAAGATTATAGCGAAAGTTAGAATTTAATTTTTCCCTTTCGAGGGTGGATTCGCCCCTTTAGCCTCTGAACTTCCCCAAGCTACCTGCACCATTAAATTACGCACCCTTAACACGTATTTTCTGAATTTGTTCCAGACTGTTACAAAGATTATAGCGAAAGTTAGAATTTAATTTTTCCCTTTCGAGGGTGGATTCGCCCCTTTAGCCTCTGAACTTCCCCAAGCTACCTGCACCATTAAATTACGCACCCTTTAACACGTATTTTCTGAATTTGTTCCAGACTGTTACAAAGATTATAGCGAAAGTTAGAATTTAATTTTTCCCTTTCGATGGTGGATTCGCCCCTTTAGCCTCTGAACTTCCCCAAGCTACCTGCACCATTAAATTACGCACCCTTAACACGTATTTTCTGAATTTGTTCCAGACTGTTACAAAGATTATAGCGAAAGTTAGAATTTTATTTTTCCCTTTCGAGGGTGGATTCGCCCCTTTAGCCTCTGAACTTCCCCAAGCTACCTGCACCATTAAATTACGCACCCTTTAACACGTATTTTCTGAATTTGTTCCAGACTGTTACAAAGATTATAGCGAAAGTTAGAATTTAATTTTTCCCTTTCGAGGGTGGATTCGCCCCTTTAGCCTCTGAACTTCCCCAAGCTACCTGCACCATTAAATTACGCACCCTTAACACGTATTTTCTGAATTTGTTCCAGACTGTTACAAAGATTATAGCGAAAGTTAGAATTTAATTTTTCCCTTTCGATGGTGGATTCGCCCCTTTAGCCTCTGAACTCCCCAAGCTACCTGCACCATTAAATTACGCACCCTTAACACGTATTTTCTGAATTTGTTCCAGACTGTTACAAAGATTATAGCGAAAGTTAGAATTTAATTTTTCCCTTTCGAGGGTGGATTCGCCCCTTTAGCCTCTGAACTTCCCCAAGCTACCTGCACCATTAAATTACGCACCCTTAACACGTATTTTCTGAATTTGTTCCAGACTGTTACAAAGATTATAGCGAAAGTTAGAATTTAATTTTTCCCTTTCGAGGGTGGATTCGCCCCTTTAGCCTCTGAACTTCCCCAAGCTACCTGCACCATTAAATTACGCACCCTTAACACGTATTTTCTGAATTTGTTCCAGACTGTTACAAAGATTATAGCGAAAGTTAGAATTTAATTTTTCCCTTTCGATGGTGGATTCGCCCCTTTAGCCTCTGAACTTCCCCAAGCTACCTGCACCATTAAATTACGCACCCTTAACACGTATTTTCTGAATTTGTTCCAGACTGTTACAAAGATTATAGCGAAAGTTAGAATTTAATTTTTCCCTTTCGAGGGTGGATTCGCCCCTTTAGCCTCTGAACTTCCCCAAGCTACCTGCACCATTAAATTACGCACCCTTAACACGTATTTTCTGAATTTGTTCCAGACTGTTACAAAGATTATAGCGAAAGTTAGAATTTAATTTTTCCCTTTCGAGGGTGGATTCGCCCCTTTAGCCTCTGAACTTCCCCAAGCTACCTGCACCATTAAATTACGCACCCTTTAACACGTATTTTCTGAATTTGTTCCAGACTGTTACAAAGATTATAGCGAAAGTTAGAATTTAATTTTTCCCTTTCGATGGTGGATTCGCCCCTTTAGCCTCTGAACTTCCCCAAGCTACCTGCACCATTAAATTACGCACCCTTAACACGTATTTTCTGAATTTGTTCCAGACTGTTACAAAGATTATAGCGAAAGTTAGAATTTTATTTTTCCCTTTCGAGGGTGGATTCGCCCCTTTAGCCTCTGAACTTCCCCAAGCTACCTGCACCATTAAATTACGCACCCTTTAACACGTATTTTCTGAATTTGTTCCAGACTGTTACAAAGATTATAGCGAAAGTTAGAATTTAATTTTTCCCTTTCGAGGGTGGATTCGCCCCTTTAGCCTCTGAACTTCCCCAAGCTACCTGCACCATTAAATTACGCACCCTTAACACGTATTTTCTGAATTTGTTCCAGACTGTTACAAAGATTATAGCGAAAGTTAGAATTTAATTTTTCCCTTTCGATGGTGGATTCGCCCCTTTAGCCTCTGAACTCCCCAAGCTACCTGCACCATTAAATTACGCACCCTTAACACGTATTTTCTGAATTTGTTCCAGACTGTTACAAAGATTATAGCGAAAGTTAGAATTTAATTTTTCCCTTTCGAGGGTGGATTCGCCCCTTTAGCCTCTGAACTTCCCCAAGCTACCTGCACCATTAAATTACGCACCCTTAACACGTATTTTCTGAATTTGTTCCAGACTGTTACAAAGATTATAGCGAAAGTTAGAATTTAATTTTTCCCTTTCGAGGGTGGATTCGCCCCTTTAGCCTCTGAACTTCCCCAAGCTACCTGCACCATTAAATTACGCACCCTTTAACACGTATTTTCTGAATTTGTTCCAGACTGTTACAAAGATTATAGCGAAAGTTAGAATTTAATTTTTCCCTTTCGATGGTGGATTCGCCCCTTTAGCCTCTGAACTTCCCCAAGCTACCTGCACCATTAAATTACGCACCCTTAACACGTATTTTCTGAATTTGTTCCAGACTGTTACAAAGATTATAGCGAAAGTTAGAATTTTATTTTTCCCTTTCGAGGGTGGATTCGCCCCTTTAGCCTCTGAACTTCCCCAAGCTACCTGCACCATTAAATTACGCACCCTTTAACACGTATTTTCTGAATTTGTTCCAGACTGTTACAAAGATTATAGCGAAAGTTAGAATTTAATTTTTCCCTTTCGAGGGTGGATTCGCCCCTTTAGCCTCTGAACTTCCCCAAGCTACCTGCACCATTAAATTACGCACCCTTAACACGTATTTTCTGAATTTGTTCCAGACTGTTACAAAGATTATAGCGAAAGTTAGAATTTAATTTTTCCCTTTCGATGGTGGATTCGCCCCTTTAGCCTCTGAACTTCCCCAAGCTACCTGCACCATTAAATTACGCACCCTTAACACGTATTTTCTGAATTTGTTCCAGACTGTTACATAGATTATAGCGAAAGTTAGAATTTTATTTTTCCCTTTCGAGGGTGGATTCGCCCCTTTAGCCTCTGAACTTCCCCAATTCATCTGAACTGCACTATTAAGTCACTTACACTAAATATGCATTTTTTGATTGATTTTATCCTGTTATCAAGTTAATTACAAAAATTATTATATAAAATTCAATTTTTGTTGTTTTAAGGAATTTTAATAATTTATCTATGTGAAACAGTTATATTACATGGGGTTAAGAGCTCTACTTCTTATTTTTTATGAATGACACCACCGCGGATCAGTTTTGTTGAGTTTGTGGGTTTTTTCATCCCTTTATTAATAAATTTGGTAATTGTATTTAACTTAGCTGGTCCACTGTAATTTAAACGAATCCGAATCCAAATCCGAAGCCAACTTCAGCGACATATTTGTATAGAACTGACTTAAGTAATAGCAAAGAGTATATAATATTCTCCGGTCCCGGAAAGTTTACCGAAAACAGTTTACCGAAAACAATTATACCGAAAACAGTTTACCGAAAAACAATTCACCGAAAGGTCATTTTACCGAAGGAACAATTCGCCGAATTACAATTGACAGAAAAACATTTTTACCGAAACACACTTTACCGAAAGGAATGTTAACCGAAAATATACTATAATTCTATGAGGTAGGTACGTGCTGATCATGTTTGTAATAATATACCTACTATTATTAATTATTATACATATAGGTACAACATGTTTTAATGTCATTAATGTAACAATTGTATCACCAAAGTATTATAAAGCTGATTACTTTTATAACTCATACAGAATAATTATATGCATCCCTTGCAAGAATAAAAAGAAATGAGATTTAGAATCTATTTGCGGAATATCCAAAAGAATTAAGAAGTTAGAGGTAATATAAAATATGTATGTAAAGGAGAATTCAAGGCAGGAAAGGATCGCGACAAAAGAAAGTAGGTATATCGTGGTGGAAATATGGGAATGTATAATAATATTAAGCTGATGTTTTTAAGGGGAATCGCTTACAATTTAAATTTAAATTAATTAGGTATAATAAGGCTTTAAAGTAGGTATATATCATTTGAACACAATAAAAAGTAGTTATTAAAACTCAATCTTTGCATATTTCATTTTATTCAAAGAGCAACTGACCGGCGGGATTTTATCGGCAGGGAAATGACAGTGATAACTTTCGGTGGTGCCACTGTAGTATGCGGTCTACCGCCAGAATTTGATCTACCCCATAACACTAGTATTGTAGTATGCGGTCTACTGCTAAGTTGCGATCAATTTACTATTAGATGTTGTAAGAAGACCATTGTAAAAACCTTCGTGTGAGGGCGGACCTCTGTGCACATGGGGGCGAAGCATATTGAATCGTTGTTAGGACCTCTTAAGTTTTTTTTAAAAACAGGTTCGCGTAGCGAACCTGCCACCCAAAAATACTAGTAGACCACATATAACAGCATAAATGTGACGGTAGACCGCATACTACAGCATAAATGTGACGGTAGACCGCATACTACAGTAGCACCCTTTCGGTTAACTTCTCTTTCGGTAAACTGTGCTTCGGTAAAAATGTGTTTCGGTCAATTGTAATTCCGCGAATTGTTCTTTCGGCAAATTGACCTTTCGGTAAATTGTTTTTCGGTAAACTGTATTCGGTAAACTGTTTTCGGTAAACTGTTTTCGGTAAACTTTCCTAGATCCAATATTCTCTTTGGTAATAGTGCAATATACTCATAGATAATAGATCGTACATAATGTCATTCTGTTAAGCTGTATAATAAGCTGCCGCCCTTAATAGTGTTATTGAGGTAAAAAAAGAATTTAAATAAAATAGAAAAATTGAATACATATTTCTATAAACCAACAAACAATATTGGATACAGGCATACAGCTCTATTATTGGGCAGTGTTAAAAATATTTATCTACTATTCATATATAATGTTGAACATTACGACACTCAAATGAGTATCGTAATGAACTATTTTACCGCACTCATTTATTAAGGTGACAGATGACAGATATGCCTACTAAATTATTTCTAATTTTTTACAAATTTCTTTCGATGGACAATATTTTATGAATAGTAGATAAAACGGTGTACGATATTCGTATCGTAACATCATTTTACGATACTCGACGGCTTATTAAACCCGGCCTGCGGCCTCGTTTACTAAACCGCCGTCTCGTATCGTAAAATGATACGTTACGACACTTGTATCGTAAATAACTATTATAAGGTTATATTTATCTAATTGCTTATTTATTTTTACGTACTTATATTATATTTACAACTAAAATAACTTATTATTATCATGTTTTTGTCAAATTTTGTTTTTTTTATGTCTATTGTCTATATTATTTTTATTTTATGCGTATGTATTATGTATACTTATAATGTTTTCAATACCACTGGTCACGAAATAAACTACTACTACTTTATTAATCAACCGATTTCTCCATAAAACTAAACAAATATCCTTCTACATAAAAAATCATAAAAGGTAGGTAAGTGATTCCCTTCTCCTCCCTTTCCGTTTTCTGCTGTCTTCTCTTCCAGTTCTCTTCCTTCCATCCTTCTCCTTGTCCACTTTTTGTAATACTCCCCTTCTCCCGCTGTCTTTCTCCATCAGATTTTCGCGCTCTATTAGCATATGTTTCACCTTCTCTTCTCCTTCCTCGCACAGCCACCCTTCAATATCTGTTTCTTCTTTCCTCATTACCACACCAAAATCGCGCTATTATTCTTCCTTTTACTTTGAAGGTATTCTGGTAACGCCCCCGATAATATCTTTCCATACTGGTAATTATATTTGGACTCCCTTATCTTCGCCTCCAGCACTCTTTCAATACATTGCAACCCGTCCTTCCTTCTATCCCTCTTTCGTACATTACTGCCGCCTTCACCGCTTACACTCTTATCTTTATAATGTTTGCCTCCTCTTGCTACTATGTATATGATCCTGGTATCTCTCTGCTCAACCCCAGTTCCCACCTCCAGTACCTTTCCTGTATCCTTCCATTTCTCTCCTGCTATTTCCATCCCCTTATCATTCTGCCCCAAACTAATTTTTCGAACATCATTTTTCTCCTGTCTAGCTCCATTCCGAGAACCGTTTCTATTCTATATCTAATGTGTGCTTCTCCTATGTTTCCCTGTGTGAATTTATATCCTATGTGTATTCTTTTGCCACCTCTATCTCTTCCTCTCCCCACCTTCATTCTTCTGTTTTTCCCTTTCTTACCATCTTCCTAAATACTACCACTGTTGTCTTCCCACGTTTATCTTTTTTTTTTAGGGGTACATTTTCGATGTTTTAATCATCTCCTTTTTTCACCTTTGCTGCAATCATCGCCACATTATCTGCGCATTCCAGCGTCCAAATCTTTGTTTTCCCTAACCTCACCCCTGCTTGCCTGATGCCTCCTTAGTTTCTCCTTTAGGTCCGCTGTATATATCGCAAACAGGCTTGAGCTTAGCCGGGCATCCTTATCTGAGTCCCGTCCTCATCCAAAAGTCTGCTTTTATTCTGTACTCGTCACTCTATAGATGTGCTCGAACCCATGTAGCACCGTTTATTGGCGTTAGCTTGGCGGAATATTGGCCTAATATAGAGAGATTGGGGCAGCCAATATTGGGTGAATATATTTTTGTAATATACAAATATTGGAAATGCAATATTTAGTGAATATAAGAACATTATTTGCAATATTTAGTAAATATTGCTATTTAATGTAAATTCAAATATTGTACACAATAATGTACCTACCAATATTGCGTGTACAATATTACTAAATATTGAAAATCTATATTTAAGCAATATAACAGACATATTTGTAATATTTAGTCAATATTGCTATTTAATGTAAATTCAAATATTGTACACACAATAATGTTTAATGTACCAATATTTCTGTGGGTTCTGTGGAAGGCCACCGATCCACATGGAGCAATGCAGGTGCTGCGCAATGGGAAATGGTCCCTCGCAGCAGTTAGAGCTCTTGTAATGGCCCAGGTTCTCACCCCTTTCATACTATTTTGGGGCACACTACAAAACAATAATGGGTCAATATTGTATAAATATTTTCCCCAATATTGAAAGAATATCGTTTGGTAATATTTAGCCAATATGTTAAATTGTTCACATTTCAATGTTCATATTCTACCAATATATTTACAATGAAATGCCAATATTACACCAATATTAAATGCTACATGGGAATCTGCTCAGGTAAGGTCACCACTAAGGGTACTAAATTCACTTTATTTCAATAAAATATAGAAAGGGCGGCGATGGCTGACACAATAACGTGTCGTCGAGACTGACAGCTTTCAACTACTTATTACGACAGTATGTTGATTGGTAGAGAATTTTAAATTAACCACTAACGATTTTGCAGTAGCGTTAATTAATACTTGACAAAAGATTAACACAATAACTTTTTCTATTCACTTATAAAACCATCTAACTTATATAAAAAGCGACTACAATAAAAAACATATTTTAACTGAAACAATGACTAAATTCAAGAGTTTTTATATGGACAATGATATTACATACAATATATACTTATATTAGTATTAATAAGTTGCAGTTAGTTCAGTGGAGGTGGAACGTTGGCTACATATTGTCCTGGATAGTTTCCAGGAGGACTATAATTAACTACGACCCACACTTGTCCATTTTTACGCGCTTTCCCAACACCAATTTGTTTCGAATTTTTCCAAATAACTTGTGTGAAATGACCGGCATCATCGTTAGTTGGTTCTTGATTAAACGTATAGTTGGCTATTTCGCTGTACCAACTGTCAACAGGAACGTTTCCGTTTACATCATAATTTGAAGATGATGACGCGCTCCAATAAATATTTTCACCGTAATTTGGGTTATTGCTATGGGATAAGTTCAGTTGTCCCGATAGATATTGAGCCCAGTTTTGTGAAAATACTGAAATCTGTAACGATTTTATTATAAGTGAAAGCAATAATTAAAAACTTATCGCGTCTTACAGTCTCACCAGCGTTATTTAAGCAATGATACTTACTGTTGGATTTAATACCAAAGGAGGGACACCATGACGTGCTCTGTAATTGTTATGAGCAACCAATACCTCATTGTCAAATTGCTCGTCAGATGATCTTTGATTCAATTCTGGAATTAACAAAGGGAGTTTGCTTAATAACTCAAAAATTAAGCACTGAAATGGTCAAAGCTCGTAATAAAATTGTACCTTCGTCCTTCATAAAGACAATAACTTCTTACTGAAATATAATCTGTGTATCGTAACTTATGTACCTACCTAGTTCATTAATTCTTTAATTGGATCAAAATTATACAGGCCGTTTCATTATGGATGGCCACCGGCAATATCTTCAAAACCAAAGGCCTCAATTTAATGGGATAAAAATTTTGATAACTAAATCAGGCATGAGAAATTCAATGAAAATATTTTTAAACTATAAAAACAACCGCAAGAGGGCGTAACTGCTACGACAAACATTAAAAATCGTTTTTTTCAGTGGAAATACCCTACTAAGCTACAATTTAGAATAAGTTTTTTTAAAGCTTAGTTCATTTCAAACAACTTTTGTTTAAAACATTTATTGATGTTTCCAATAATAAAACCAGGGGGCGCGGCCAAACCTTACGAAACAAAAACCACTGTAACTTCTATAATTTTTAGCCGATTTGAATGAATTTTTGCTTATTTGAAAGGGCATTCAACGTAGATTCTGAGCTTCTAATCATACTTGACAATAATCGTTTAATAAATTTGATAGAGGTGGTTATCTCCAACCGAAGTTGTTTTTCCAAATTTTCTCTAAAATTTTAAATGGAAGGATATCATTCTTTTGTGTTGCTTTTGTAGAACTTTAATAGTCTATGATACTGGCGAAAACTCCGTATTGATATCTCTCGTCGTTTTCGAGATATGACCAAAAATGTTTTTTTGGGTCATTTTTCACTACCCACTTTTTATTAACGTCAAATCTTAACTGAAATAATTTTTTTTTAATAAAATTTATTTATTTTACCTTTACCAATAAATTCTTTTTTGTGTTTATTATTATTTTATTTTTAATGGCATTTTAATGGCAAATAATGTGGTTTCAGCATGATCGATGCCCAGCACATTTTTCTCAAATTGTTAGAATCTTTTTGGATAACACATTTCCTTGACTTTTATTTCTGAGGAAGAATAAAGGGAATTGTTTACCAAACACCACCCACAACACGGTAAGATATAATAAATCGAATAAAGGATGCTATTTGCTTGCTTGCCCTGATCTAAAATCCCGGCAGCAGTTTTTAATACAAAACAATTTTCTCTTAATAATGACGGCAAACAATTTGAACATTTGATATATTTCAACTTATGTTTTTTTTTGTTTTTTGCTTACTAGTCCAAGTTTGTTTTCTAATATAAATGTTTGTGTGTCGTGAGATTTCCTTAATTTTCAATTTAAAAAAAACACAGCGAACTTGTGTGATATTTAATAATTACTTTAAACATAATAAATTACACGGCCATCTAAGATATCGACAATATTAAAAATGGGGTAGTGGAAAATTACCAGAAAAGACATTTTTGGTCATATCTCGAAAATGACAAGAGATATCATTACGGGGTTTTCGCCAGTATCTTAGACTATTAAAGTTCTACAAAACCAACACAAAAGAATGATATCATTCCATTTAAAATTTTAGAGAAAATTTGGAAAACCACCTTCGGTTGGAGATAACCACCTCTATCAAATTTATTAAACAATTATTGGCAAGTATGATTATAATCCCAGAATCTGCGTTGAATGCCCTTTTAAATAAGCAAAAATTCATTCAAATCGGCTAAAAATTATAGAAGTTACACTGATTTTTGATTCGTAAGGTTTGGCAGCGCCCCCTGGCTTTATTATTGGAAACATCAAAAAATATTTTAAACAAAAGTTGTTTGAAATGAACTAAGCTTTAAAAAAACATATTTTAAATTGTAGCTTAATAGGGCATTTCCACTGAAAAAAACTATTTTTAATGTTTGTCTTAGCAGTTACGCCCTCTTGCGGTTGTTTTTATAGTTTAAAAATATTTTCATTGAATTTCCCATGCCTGATTTAGTTATAAAATTTTTTATCCCATTAAATTAAGACCTTTGGTTTTGAAGATATTGCCGGTGGCCATCCAAAATGGAACGACCTGTATATATTTTTGTAATTAATATTTTTAATATAAACAAGAAAGCGTAAAATTACCCCCCAAAAATATTCTCATTTCAAAAAATATTTTTCTCCATACGTCGAAGGTATCTAATAATTGCGACTTTAGGTGAGCATTTTGAAATACTCTTCGTTTGCAAAATTGCAAGTAGGTAATTTGGAAAATATGTTTCTTGAATATTAGCGTTGGGAAACACAAGACTTACCTTTGAGATGTACCTCGTCAAATGCGACACCGGCACAGACTGTGAAGATTGCCAGTTTTAGAAACATCTCGACTTGCAGGTGAACTATAATTTGTTTTTGAAAATACTCTTCTTATATGGGAGCCGTGGATTGCGTGGGATTAAGTGAATAGCAAACATTAAATCTAATCTGACAGTATTTGTTAAACACAATTTCTGTGAAACGGTTACGAAAACTTCGCACAAAATTTCAAAAATATTTGTTATGTAGCTAAATACAAAATTATTTAATTATTAACATTCGTAATTTTGTTTGTACTATGACGCCGTAAAAGATGAACTAACTGATTATGTCAAGAAGAATGAATGTACCATGTACCTACCAACGTTGAAGTTGTAATTTTCACAAAACACGAAATAATTATAATGGACGTAATATAAATATTACAGCACCTTTTCGGAGCCGACAGCGCCCATATACTTATCTAAGGATAGGGCGCCCTTAAGATTTGCCAGCAAGTAAAAAGCAACAAGGGAAATAGAATAGTCTGGAGAATCCTTATCGAATTAATTACTTAAGTTAAAGCAAAACTTCCAGTGTGCAATAAGATTTAACTTTACCTACTAATTTAAAATTTGTGATATCAAGCACCTACTAAATGAAACGGGAAATTATATCATCCTAATTTAAAAATATCAAAGGGAATACTTATCTACGCAAATGGCGAAGGTGAACCCACCTACACACATCTACCTTCTATATGTTCTGTCCCTCCTTCACCCTTACATAATTTCGCATACAGCAGATTCTATTATAATCTTGCCTTAAATTTCTAGTGGAGTAACTGTCGTTTCTCTACTAATTACATAGCGGGAAACATTTAAATTAAAAGCTGCCAAGTGCGTTACATCACAACGTTTAGTCGAAAAGTATTACTAGAAGAGTTACAAAACCTTATTAATAAGAATTGGATACCTGCTGAATTCTAACAGGATAAAAGTACAATTATTTGTGGATGAAAAGAGTCAAGACAAGAGGTGCATACTTTAGAAATAAAAGAAGGCCAAACAGGACGAAAAAGAAAAGAACAAAAACTCTTTACTCAAGTATTTTTGAAATTCGACTAGTCATCATCAAATTAAGTTTGACGTGATGACTCAAGATCTAGTCTAAACTCCAGTGGAAAATGTTGCTGACCCTTCCAATCACTACTACAGGAGACAACAAGAAGCTGACTTGTGATTGGTTTTTGGTTTGATGGATAGAAACCATTGCGCTCTCCTTCAAAAATTCCTTCAAAGTGTTACCGCCTGTTTAGAACCACAAAACAGGATTCAACACAGCCAATAGTTTTAAATGGGTAGTGGTGGAAGATGAACTCAAAAGTAGCTGCGAATGAATCCAACCAATTTCATCTGCACAATTTTTCAAAGTGGATTACAGTGAAGGCGGCGCGGCAATGACAGAGTTATCATATATAGGGCAATGTTCGGGAGAAAGTGACCCACTGAATATACAAAGAATATACAAAACCATACATTTATATTGTTCGGGTAGGTATAACATAGACGATGGGCACAACACACACAGCTGCTCTACAGGCCCTTATAAGCCTACAACTGGTGGGGAAGGCAGATGCCATGCTACTTAGAGGTTAAAAATACATATGTACACTAAAAAACACACTGGAGTGCAAGAATATTAATATAACCTATCTTAAATACACATTAAAGCGATTTCAGACAGGATACAGAAATAATACTTGGCAAGCGATAAAAGAGGGCCAAAGCTGATGAGAGCCGTCCATTACAACGAATCTCGGCTGCAGAAAAGGGAACTGGAATCGAAATATATGGAACGGAAGGATGCAAACCCATTCAGTCTGTGTCATAACGTTACAATATTCTAAACAGAAATTGTCTCAATCAACACCTGCGCGCAGATTCCACCGGAAAGAGCTTTGATGCTGAAACTAAGTTAAGAAACGCTATTATTTTAATGTCCTCACTTCTCAGGCACCAAAACTTATCTCATGTTATATTTTATGAACTAGTATTACAATTTCACATTAAGAAACTGTTTATTTGGCCATTTTGGACATCTGTAACAAAAGGACAACAATTTTTGTCCTTTGCAGAAACAGCACCCAGGCCCCAGAAGTTGTTGATCCTTCAAACTGATAAAGTGGAAACGAAAATGTTTTCGATTTCATCATTTACACGTTTAAAATATTGTTTGCTTGGTTTTTCTCAATGTCATCAGATATGGAAGATTGTCTCAATTATTTTTTATTTGCACAATTAGATTAACTTCCATTTAGATAAAAAGATAGCAATGGTATTTTTGTATAACAATTACGTTCTTCATAAATTTGTTCAATGTGAAAGAGATAAATGGAATTAACAAATTATTAAACAAATAAAGTACCTACCTACATATGATCAAGTATTTCTTATTGGTGGGGTTCTAAATAAGTGTGGTTTAGGGGTGTACTGCAAAATCGTTTATTTTGGAGACCTTTGCCCTTTTGCCATTAACACCTGCCATGTAAACCAACAGGAAGAAAGCTAGTAAGATTCATATCTTTCATACTCCAAGAGAGTCAGCGCTCAGGTTCCTAGTCCCTGTCTTAAGACTCTGACACTGACTCTAACCACAGTCACGTTCCCATTGGTTCCTAGCAAACACACATATAAAATATACATACAACATATATAAGATTGAAGTAAATACCCCTACATATGATTTTTTATATATTAAGTATGTAAGTGTTCTTTAATAAAGTTATATAAACCGTATGTAACAGATTACGTATATTTTACATAATAGTATATAAACTTACGGATATTCTGTATACAGAAATTCATATAATAAATACATATAGATAATTACATATTACCTACCCATGTAGTCGTAGCGGTACATCTAAATGTCTGTCAAATTGTGCGGGAAGTGTGAAATTAGGTACACTTATTAATTAGATCAAAATAAACGATTTGACCCGCAGCACCCCTATTTTCAACCCTTAGTTTTCAAAAGTGCCCCGTATTTAGTTTTTTCCATCCCCTAACGAGAACTCCTTTGTTTACAACTTTTCGAAAAAAATATATTAATAAAAGTTTTAGGAATTCTTATAAGGAACATTTTATATAAGGATAAAATTTTCACAAATATCAACCCTTATCAAGATATGTGGGAAAAACTGATTTTTGCAGTTTCATTACAAAATCGGTCATAGTTTTCTTGTTTATCGTTTCTCAGAAAAATTATTCAAATAAAAGACGTAGATATTAATATGATCAATATTTTAGGTATATATAATATTTTCACAGAAAGCAACCCTTAACAAGTTATTTCGATATTTCTGAAAGTAAGCAACACTTAAGTATGAAATCGCTCATACCTTTTTTATTTGTAACTTATGAGGAAAAACATGTGAATAAATATTATAGAAAATTATCTTTTGGGCATTTTATGTGGGTATGAAAATTTCTCAAAAGTCAACCCTTAACGAGATATATCGAAAAAACCAGAAACTGTCAATTTTCACATAAAATCGAGCATAACTTTTCTATATTTCACTACAGTGACATTATTGTTATATAATTCGGTAGGTATATGGATGTAGAAAATATAAGTAAGGGGTAATTTTTTTACAAAAACTCACCCTTAGCGAGATATTTTGACAAAAACAAACTTTCGGCACTTTTTAGAAAAGTTTTCGTAACTTTTTCAATTACGATGGTTAATATTATTTCTTCGCGGTTAATAATATCCAATTACAGTGCGTTTCATGAAATCATAGTGATTTTGCACCATATCACACTGGTGCGGGAATTTTCAACGTACAAAGTGTAGGGTTTATTCGCGGTAATATAATTAAAAAGAAACAATCTAATTGTACCCAAAATGCAAACATAGGTCGATTTTTATATCAAGGAAGACATATTTTGATGCTATTTTCTTGGGGGTGGTTCTCACCTTCAGCGCTTCACAGGGGGTGATATTGAAATTTCAAATCGGAAGGCGGGTCATGTGATACATCATTGGAAAGCTAATTCCTTGGCCTTTTCATTTTTGCATTTTCTTCACTTTATATCTATCAGGTAGCTAAGTAAAATACTGAAATATTTATTTAAACACATTTGGCTTAGGTGCGCGAGCTCGTTACGTAGCGGGCGTCGCGGCGAATGGTTTCGCTCGGGTGTCGCATCTCCTTTAGACATTTTACATGCGAAAATAAAAGGTAAGCACTTTAACAGCAAGTTAGTATTATCTCACCGACTCGTATTTCAGTGAGAACAACCAAATAGAAGACTAAAAAGGAGATGCGACACCCGAGCGAAACCATACGCCGCGACGAAATTTCAATGTCACCCCCTGTGAAGCGCTGAAGGTGAGAACCACCCCCAAGAAAATAGCATCAAAATATGTCTTCCTTGATATAAAAATCGACCTATGTTTGCATTTTGGGTACAATTAGATTGTTTCTTTTTAATTATATTACCGCGAATAAACCCTACACTTTGTACGTTGAAAATTCCCGCACCAGTGTGATATGGTGCAAAATCACTATGATTTCATGAAACGCACTGTAATTGGCTATTATTAACCGCGAAGAAATAATATTAACCATCGTAATTGAAAAAGTTACGAAAACTTTTCTAAAAAGTGCCGAAAGTTTGTTTTTGTCAAAATATCTCGCTAAGGGTGAGTTTTGTAAAAAAATTACCCCTTACTTATATTTTCTACATCCATATACCTACCGAATTATATAACAATAATGTCACTGTAGTGAAATATAGAAAAGTTATGCTCGATTTTATGTGAAAATTGACAGTTTCTGGTTTTTTCGATATATCTCGTTAAGGGTTGACTTTTGAGAAATTTTCATACCCACATAAAATGCCCAAAAGATAATTTTCTATAATATTTATTCACATGTTTTTCCTCATAAGTTACAAATAAAAAAGATACGAGCGATTTCATACTTAAGTGTTGCTTACTTTCAGAAATATCGAAATAACTTGTTAAGGGTTGCTTTCTGTGAAAATATTATATATACCTAAAATATTGATCATATTAATATCTACATCTTTTATTTGAATAATTTTTCTGAGAAACGATAAACAAGAAAACTATGACCGATTTTGTAATGAAACTGCAAAAATCAGTTTTTCCCACATATCTCGATAAGGGTTGATATTTGTGAAAATTTTAACCTTATATAAAATGTTCCTTATAAGAATTTCTAAAACTTTTATTCGTATATTTTTTTCGAAAAGTTGTAAACAAAGGAGTTATCGTTAGGGGATGGAAAAAACTAAATACGGGGCACTTTTGAAAACTAAGGGTTGAAAATAGGGGTGCTGCGGGTCAAATCGTTTATTTTGATCTAATTAATAAGGGTACCTAATTTCACACTTCCCGCACAATTTGACAGACATTTGCGATTTTCTCGATGTACCGCTACGACTAATGAAATTTATGTGCTGTCATATTTATATGATTAGATTTATGTACGTTATATGTAAAATCTTATATGTAAGAAGTATTACATATTTTTTATGTATGCCTTCTGTAAATATAATTATAAATTATCATTACATATATTATATTGTCGAAAATAAAAGTCCGTTTCTATTTGCGCCGCATAATTAATCGCACGCGCGGGTTTTCTATAACGCCAAAATTGGTAGTTTACGTACCTTTAATATTAGATCCGTATCGACTAAAATGCGTCTAATTTATATAGAAAATAAATAATGTAAAATAAATTAAATCCTGGTCATTTTTAACATAAAGGTAGGTATAATAATTATTGAATAAGACTTCACTCAACGATATAATCAAACATAATTTAAACTCGCGAAACAGCGCAAAGTTAGAAAGAACGAAATAAAAAAAGGAATGTTTCAGATTAGCGCAGTGATACAATGTCGGGTACAAAGAAAACACATGTCGGATTTCGGAATTTGCAACGCCCACCCGCAACGGTTCGAATCCGGTTAAGGGACACTTTTCAAGCAAGTATATAATATCATAATAAACTGTCGGCTTTCAGTTCAGGTAAAAACAGGTTCGTGTAAGAATTAAGTTAAATATAATTAAAAGTACAGTTGCATGTAAAAATGTAGTTTTTCCATTTTTTTGTATGAAACTGCTTAAATAATTTTTACATTGGTAATAATTACATTATTCTCAAGTAGCTGCCATTTGGTCATCGCAACGCTTTTACAACTAATATTTTTTATGTGAATATTACATAAAATATACATAAAACGTATATAAATTCATGTACTACAGATATAAAGAATTTACATCTAATAGACATATACAGGGTGTCCATTTAGTAGCCCGTTCTTCAAGTACGGCTTTATTGTTAAATTTATTAAAAAATAAATATACGGGATGGCAATTGGGTTGGATGAAGCACATTTTCAAATTATTTAGACACATACAGGGTGTCTCCAAAAAGTATGGTGCATAAAACGTATATTTTTTTAAATGGAATGACCCACTTTTTTTAAGCCCAAATGTAGGGACCTTGGGTGAACTTTTCAGTCGTACATTATTTTTGTATTAATACACGGCGTTGCCAAGTTATTAATTAATTCATATTTTTTTGCTAAAAATCAACCCTTCCATTATACGCTTGTATTTTTTTAACGTCTTGTTTTTGTTTTTACGTAAGTTCGGTGGTGGACTTCGGTTGAATCAGAGTATTCAACCGTGACGAAACATTAAATTATTTCATACAGGATGTTCACTTTTTTTTGCTCCAAACATCGACATTTTCAAACTAATTTTTCTTCATTTTTTTAAATGGCACACCCTATTTATTATTGCATATTTGGAATCCCCGGTAAATTTTAGTGCAACTTTATTAAGCTCACCCTATATCTAAGTGCGATAGTTTTTTCGTAAATTGAGATTTTCTATTCCTTACGGCAGTAGATAGTGGCGCGATGGTTAAGGCGCGTGGACGAGCCAACGCATAGGCTGGACACTCGAATCAAGGATGCGATGAAATAAGGTTCTATTTATTTTTTTAAATATGTGCTGTTTACGGACGAATGCACGTTCCATAGAAATGGTTTTGTAAACAGATACAACTTTCACTTTTATGGCACGCAAAACTCGCACATTATCCGCGTCAACCATTTCCAACATAACTGGAGTCTCAACGTTTGGAGAGGAATCGTACATAACTATGAACTTGGTCCTTATTTTTTGAAAATCCACTAGCAGGACAAATCTTTTTAAATTTCTTGACAGAAGACTTTCAAAATTTAACTCAGCATCTTCCTAACTACATTACGGAGATAATGTGGTTGCAGCTGGACAGAACTCCGACTCACTTTTCCATACAAGTCAGACAACAAATTAGTGAATACGTTTATCGTAATGGTGCCATTACTAGATAGAACATGATGGAGAGGATTCAACAGTCCTTTCCTCGCATTACTCCAGCTATGTTGAATGAAGTGATTAAATCTTTCACCAAAAGAGTAGACTCGTGCTTAGTACAAGACGGCAAACATTTTGAACGGTATCCTCGATTCGAGTGTCCGGCCTATGCGTTGCCTCGTCCACGCGCCACTATCTACTGCCGTAAGGAATAGAAAATCTCAAATTAACGAAAAAACTATCGCACTTAGGTATAGGGTAAGCTTAATAAAGTTGCACTAAAATTTACCGGGGATTCCAAATATGCAATAATAAATAGGGTGTGCTATTTAAAAAAATGAAGAAAAATTTGTTTGAAAATGTCGATGTTTGGAGCAAAAAAAGTGAACATCCTGTATGAAATAATTTAATATTTCGTCACAGTTGAATACTCTGATTCAACCCAAGTCCACCACCGAACTTACGTAAAAACAAAAACAAGACGTTAAAAAAATACAAGCGTTTAATGGAAGGGTTGATTTTTAGCAAAAAAATATGAATTAATTAATAACTTGGCAACGCCGTGTATTAATACAAAAATAATGTACGACTGAAAAGTTCACCCAAGGCCCCTACATTTGGGCTTAAAAAAAGTGGGTCATTCCATTTAAAAAAATATACGTTTTATGTGCCATACTTTTTGGAGACACCCTGTATGTGTCTAAATAATTTGAAAATGTGCTTCATCCAACCCAATTGCCATCCCGTATGTTTATTTTTTAATAAATTTAACAATAAAGCCGTACTTGAAGAACGGGCTACTAAATGGACACCCTGTATATTATTTTTGCTGACATCCTGACATTAAATATCTTTTATTTTTCTTCCAGTTTTATATAAATCTAAAAAGCTCTTATATAATTTATATGTATTTTATATATAAATGTGTTTGCTGGGTTGTATTTTGGGGTGACGAGGGTTTTTAAGAATGAAGCTGCTGCTGTTGCTGAAGAAGGGTCAACAACTTTCTAGAGGGACTTTTAGACCACTAGTTCAATCAATAAGATACAGTAGGTGGCTAGATTAGGGAAATGCTTCAAGTTAAGTTGTTAACCTGGGTAATAGTGTTGGATACAGTAAATATCTGGCGCTACAGCAAAGTTTCATCGACCTTTCTAAGAGAGCGTCCAAAACAATCGCAGGATTCTTTACGGATCTTTGAAAACAGAAATCCATCTGCATTAAACTTTAAAGAAAAATAACAAATAGCGACATAAAAAATTAGATAGGGTGCACGAAGTAAACGATAAGGTTATGTTTCCAAGTTCCGAGGGGTTGCCGATATCGGACGGAAAGGGGAGATATAGACACATAACAACTTGTTATGTGAATATGGGCAACGAGTTCAACTAGGAATAACAATGCTCTCGGATAGGCCATTCTCCTTAGGAACTGCCAATCGGTATTGTTAGCTTGAGGGATTGAGTGATTCAGCCATCGAGGCAGGTGAGTGGTTTGGAGTTAAAATCTTATGTCCAACCCAGCGCATCTGTGGCGCTGAGAAAGAGGAAGAAATACATCAAATTCGCGCAGTTCTATCCTCTCCCTCCGAAGACAAAGTTACTAGAACCAAGTAAGGTCAGGTAAACAAGGTCGAGGGGGGATAACCGCAGCTACAAAGAAGCCTCCAAAAGGGTAGTTATGAAGGACGCTAACAATCTATTGGAAAGCAGTTAGCCACCTCGCCAAAGTTCTTGAACGGCATCTTTTTGACTGAACTGATATCCACTTTAAAAGGGTGGGAGTACTCGTGCGTACGACAACAGCCATCCCCTTGAATGGTTGGAAAATGTAGACAACCTTCCACCTTTATGAGAGACTTCACTCCTATTTGTACGAATGGATCTAGAACTATCCATGTAAGTTTTGATGTTGACACTAAGCGACAAAACGCTCTTATTTTAATGTCCTCAGGTACCGAATACAAACTCAAATAATTTGCATCTGTAAAATACAGTAGTTATACAAAATATTTATTTATCAACGCCATTTTGAGCTCTTCTACACTTATCTCGACTTATTTACAAAGGGTTACATAATTAATCTTGACAATGAAAGCGATAAAATCTTAATAGACCCTTAAAGGTATCGGTTGAAGTAAACACGTTTACTTTATATGAACTCGTATTACAATTTCACATTGTAAAACGATTTATTTGCCCATTTTTGGCATCTGTGCCAAGAGGACAACAATAATTTTGTGTCCTTTTAGAGAAACAGCACCAGCACCCAGACTTCAGAATTTTTTGATCCTTCAAACTGATAAAGTGAAAATGATGATGTTTTCGATTTCATCATTTACTTACACGTTTAAAATATTGTTGGTTTGATTTTTTTTAATGTCATCAGATATGGAAGATTGTTTACATGATTTTTATAATTATTTTTTATTTACACAATTAGATTAACTTCCATTTTGATGAAACGATATCAATGGTATTTTTATATAACAATAAATTACGTTCTTCATAAATTTGTTCAATGTGAAAGAAATAAAGAGAACGAAGGAGTTGCAACTTTGCACAGATGTTTTTTTAAACCGCTTATCGCCGCGTTTATATTTTTTTTTCAAACCAAAGTGCAATTTCAAAGTTGAAAGCGGCTACAAAACACAATTACGTCATAGAACGCCCTCAAAAAACTAATAGGTAGATACTAGAGGTGCAATTACTTACTAAAAATCCGAAAAATATGGTATCATTGCAATGAAATGAGAATAACTCAGAAACTATTAAAGATAGGGATAGGAACATGTAATACCAAAATATGCCCATTTTAATTCTCTATCAAATGCAATAGTAAAAAAATGGTCATTTCATTTAAAAAAACTGAGTTTTCAGTCTTTGAATTTTCTTAAATTTGGAGCCTCATAGGTGACGTCGTATGCACCATAACTTTTTTTTAAGTACACCAAAAGAAAGCCCTATTCTTCCTCTATGCGCTGGTAAAAACTCGGTCGCCATAGCTACAACCGTTTTCAAGTAATGAATTCTTAAAGTACCGTCTACATCCGCCATTTTTTTTTAAATAAATGAAAATAACATAAAAACCATTACTTGTAGATATTGACATGTTGGTATCAAAAGTTATAAAATTTCACGTAGAATCCAAAAATGCAATAAAAAATAGGGGTTGCTATTTAAAATAACGAAGTTGGTAGCTACTTCCGGCATTTCCGGAAGTGCTGCCATTTTGAAAATATTTTACATCGATTCGGCTTTTTGAGTAACCCCTAAGTACAAATTTTCAAAAAACTACCTATAAAACTTTCCCAGAAACGTCTAACCAAAGCTCCCAAAAAAACACCCTGTATATGACACACGCTACTTTATTTACTATGCCCTCGCACTTATTTAAGACCCTATCTACCCTATAACATAATATCATTTAATTTTACTGGCCGCCAAGTTTTTCTTTCATAATGATGTAATTCAGGAATTGGTGTTCCGGTATCTGCGATGGTAACATTGGGAACTGGAGCATCTGGTACTGGAGTTGTTTGGAAATGTGCGTCTTCTTCGTCTGGTGCATATCGAAAAGGTTATCGTGTAGGTATCACCTTGAAATTTAACTGCTTTCACAAAGCTTTTTGAAAGTTGGTTGATGTGTCGTTCTAATTTGTAATCATTCTCTAATTCCACTAAATAGTCAAATTTTCCGAATTTCTTGATTACTGTGGCCGGTTTCTATCTCTCTTTATTTTTTGAAAAGAACTTCGCTAATGTTCTCTCTCTCTCTCTCTCCTTCTTGAAGTGAACCTACGGAACGAGTCCTACATTGATACCATTTTGGAAATGTATGGTAGAATTGAGTGTAAGTTAATCGAATTCGAATTTTTCTGTGCAGGTACTTTTCTGCCGGTGATTTCCCATCTATGAGCGGTGTTGCTCGGTAGCGTAATAGAATTTTTAGGGTTTGGGCGTTCCCTTCCGCTAACTCATTTGTTTCAGGATGAGCTGGAGCTATGATGCCATTATTTGCATCCACAGCCACTAAAACATGTTGGTTGCCTATGGGACTTACATACCTACCTCGATAATAACGCGGTCACTAAGAATTTCAGCTTTTAATTCTAGAAATGCCGGCTCGCATTCTGAAAACCACAAGCAAATCGTGTTCTTCGTTAGAAGTTATCGATAGGAACATACCCTAAGTACTCAACTTCGTACTTGAAAAAGGATCATTTATTTTCATTGAGATGCAAATCATTTTCTTGAAGTTTTTGAAGGCATCGAAACAAATTGTCGGAACATTCTTCATAACGTTGCCCCATATACCTACTAGGATGTCATCGAAATATGGTATCATTTCGAAAGTCCGTGCAATATTTGGTCTATCAGCCTGTTGAACTCTTCTAGAGCAGTGTTTATGCCAAAACACAAGCGATTCATCTTCTATATGTTCATCGCTGTGTCGAAATTGTTTGAATTGAACTATCATCTACTTTTAAGTTTAAGTGTAAATAAATTTTGAACAAAGAATTCCGTAGGCTATTCAAGATGGTTTCAATTCGCTTTATTGGACTAAGCAGTCATTTACCGTGACTTTGTAGTCAACGCACAGTCGTACTTGACCCTCATCAACTACCTACTGATGCGTACATGATCGTGTGATCTTTTTCAAAGTTACAGAACGTTTTGGAAGCCCTTAATCACTTGAAGAGTTTGGATTTTGTCCATTACATTCCTCGTTATGGGAAATAGATGCCCCCCTCCCCTCCCAATTCGAAAACGGTTAGGGTGGACAAACATTCCAATCAGGAACGAAAGATATCGCTTCTGGTTCGGATAGTAGACAATTTTAAATTTTCCTCATTGGGAGCCCTGAAGATGATTTAATGAATGAATGTTGTAACGTCGATACCATTACAGGATTACTCCGGGCATTGAACAATTTTCATGTCTAACGAAAATGTAATATTACTGCATTAACAAATAAAGATAATCATAAACAATAGTTCATATGAAGCAAAAAAGCGGTCCTATTGTTTAGATTAGATCATCATAATATAATAGATATAAATTACTATAGAGCGTTCAAACCTCCAAATGCAGTATGGAATTTATGGGAAAACAGTGCAGGATTGCCAAATTGCTAACCTCAAATAAATGAAAAGATTTGAAATGCAATACAAATTTAGATAAATTTGGAATGTAGGTACTTTCTGAAAAGAAGATTTTTAATAAATAGTGTTAGTTTTCTTCGATAAATATTGTAGAAGAAGCGGGTAATAAATTTGAAGGAGTTCATGACAATTGATGTTATTAAATTACATTTCACGTTTGACACCATTGCTATGAAAAACAAGGATACCGTTATTTGGAAATGACTAAAGATAGTAAAAGAGAGAGTTACTCCATAAGAAGCCATACTGCATTTGGAGGTTTGGACCCTCCTATAGCTAAAAGGGGCGATTCTGTTCTATTGAACCTTTTTCTTACATTAATCAACAAAAGAGGCGTATTTTAAGCATTCATATATCTTACTTCATTCAAAGAAACGTTATATTAAGAATATTTACCGTCTCAAAATATGATTTATGGGATATTTAGGAAAATTTGGGTGGTAGTCAAAGACCTAACAGACGTGGATTTAAAAAACGGCGACTGTACAATTCAGAAATCTGAGGTTACAACCTAAGTTCTCCTGGCCAGGGAAGTGTGGTTAATGGTTCATGTCCAACAAATCCTTCACCATTGACCTACAGTGGATGGGACCTTCAGCATCGGAGAACCATATTGGTTATAAAATGGATTCAACTTCTGGTGCAGAAACACATAAAATTGATATATCATATGTCGGGGTAATAAAATTTTCATATTTCAGACGCCATTTTGAAGGTGTTCTTGAAGAGTTACGGCAGGCGGCATCAAACCCTAAGCGTTCGGTGAACATTTAAGTGGTCGGACGAGGAGGAGGAGGAGGAAGTGGCCGATAACCGCCCAGATTGTCACCAACTAGTTTCTTGATCCTTTTCAAACTTTTACTTCACTTCTGCCATTATTAGCCAAAAATTGCCAAAATATACTTTTTGGCTGCATTATATTTAATACCACAGGGCGGTATTATTATTATGTACTTATTATTTATGTGCTTACAGCTTTCGCAGGCTCGTCCGCATCCAGGTTACCTGTGATTCCCGCATTCTTAGATGCGCACACTGGTGTGACAGTAAGTCCTTTTAACATTTTGCTACCTTCCAGTACTAGCCCGAAATGTGTGAAATAGGAATCTACTGATACAATCCCTGCTTTACTGTCTGTACACTATAAAAATTTTCCGTTTTGCAAGGTTCTTTTGATAGTTGAGCAGGATAGCAAATACAGGGTTACCCACTTGCCCTTCGTTCTTCGATAGTGCCTTTAATATTAATTTTAGGACAAAAGGTCAAGAGACATTTCTTATGATGTTCCTTGTTTATAACCTAAAAACATTTTTAGGCCCGCACTGCTCTTGGTTTCGTCTGTACAGGATCGTACTCGATTATTTTAAAACGGAACATCCTGTAGATTATTATCGAGAAAATCGCAAATGTCTGTCAAATTGTGCGGGAAGTGTGAAATTAGGTACACTTATTAATTAGATCAAAATAAACGATTTGACCCGCAGCACCCCTATTTTCAACCCTTAGTTTTCAAAAGTGCCCCGTATTTAGTTTTTTCCATCCCCTAACGATAACTCCTTTGTTTACAACTTTTAGAAAAAAATATATTAATAAAAGTTTTAGGAATGCTTATAAGGAACATTTTATATAAGAATAAAATTTTCACAAATATCAACCCTTATCGAGATATGTGGAAAAAACTGATTTTTGCAGTTTCATTACAAAATCGGTCATAGTTTTCTTGTTTATCGTTTCTCAGAAAAATTATTCAAGTAAAAGGTGTAGATATTAATATGATCAATATTTTACGTATATATAATATTTTCTCAGAAAGCAACCCTTAACAAGTTATTTCGATATTTCTGAAAGTAAGCAACCCTTAAGTATGAAATCACTCGTATCTTTTTTATTTGTAACTTATGAGGAAAAACATGTGAATAAATATGATAGAAAATTATCTTTTGGGCATTTTATGTCGGTATGAAAATTTCTCAAAAGTCAACCCTTAACGAGATATATCGAAAAAACCAGAAACTGTCAATTTTCACATAAAATCGAGCATAACTTTTCTATATTTCACTACAATGACATTATTGTTATATAATTCGGTAGGTATATGGATGTAGAAAATATAAGTAAGGAGTAATTTTTTTACAAAAACTGACCCTTAGCGACATATTTTGACAAAAACAAACTTTCGGCACTTTTTAGAAAAGTTTTCGTAACTTTTTCAATTACGATGGTTAATATTATTTCTTCGCGGTTAATAATATCCAATTACAGTGCGTTTCATGAAATCATAGTGATTTTGCACCATATCACACTGGTGCGGGAATTTTCAACGTACAAAGTGTAGGGTTTATTCGCGGTAATATAATTAAAAAGAAACAATCTAATTGTACCCAAAATGCAAACATAGGTCGATTTTTATATCAAGGAAGACGTATTTTGATGTTATTTTCTTGGGGGTGGTTCTCACCTCCAGCGCTTCACAGGGGGTGACATTGAAATTTCGTCGCGGCGTATGGTTTCGCTCGGGTGTCGCATCTCCTTTTTAGTCTTCTATTTGGTTGTTCTCACTGAAATACGAGTCGGTGAGATAATACTAACTTGCTGTTGAAGTGCTTACCTTTTATTTTCGCATGTAAAATGTCTAAAGAAGATGCGATACCCGAGCGAAACCATACGCCGCGACGCCCGCGACGTAACGAGCTCGCGCACATAAGCCAAATGTGTTTAAATAAATATTTCAGTATTTTACTTAGCTACTGATAGAAATAAAGTGAAAAAAATGCAAAAATGAAAAGGCCAAGGATTTAGCTTTCCATATTCGTTAACTGCACCCATTATAGACCGCTCGGAACGCCGAACGTTGCCTTGTTAACTACGGATGATATATGTAGATGAACTTTGCTACTATACCGTCTGCACTTAACTTGATTATTTATTGCACCAAGTACCTACGACTATTATGAAATAATATCAATAACTATTACCTGAAAAAATTAAATTTCACTTTTATTTTTCAACAAACAAAACTTATAAAAATTCCAATTCAAAATTACTTAAGTATAATATATGTAGTTATTTCTTATATTTATTATCTCCTAGAAGAACGTTCATTTCAATACATTTGTTTAGGGCATGAGGCGCTTTTCTTTTTTTTATCCAACGTATCAATTTTCCGGCCAGATTGTTGCGATCTTCTCCCTGATAGTTGATTTTCCTTCGAGAAACTGCCGTTGGTTGGACGGCAATTTTTTTCCCTTTTCTTTGGCATCTTATCTTTTGCGCTTTTGATGGCAGGCCTACAAATATTTAATATTAATATTAATATTTAAAAGCCGTATAAAGTCCTGACAACAAAGATTCAGACGACTGAGCAAATTTGTTTCGATTTGCTAGGAAAATTTTGACAGCTGGATAAAACGA
Organism: Pyrocoelia pectoralis; assembly: GCA_036250285.1. Taxonomy (NCBI): domain Eukaryota; kingdom Metazoa; phylum Arthropoda; class Insecta; order Coleoptera; family Lampyridae; genus Pyrocoelia; species Pyrocoelia pectoralis. The sequence continues at coordinate 12,487,792 of CM070081.1, forward strand.
GGCAGTGTCGTCATCTAGGTTTTTTAGTATTATTTCAGAGAAAACTTTCCATTTTTCCTTCACTTCTAAAACTTCTTGGTCTGATGGAATACCTAATTGTACAGGTGGGTCGCTGTTAATTTGGTTATAAATTTCATAACATACATGATCTGGTGGTCTTTCGTTTTCAGTTTTTGCTGCATTATACACCGTGTCCAAGATAAGAATGCACAGCATGGGGATCTTGAAAACTGTAGAAGATACAGGGTGGCTTAAATGAGTTAGGAACGCGGTTTTGTGCAGTATAAAATTCTCTTTCGTCCTGTGCAATAACCGGACCTAAAACTTAGAAAATACGCCACATATAGGTGTTTTGGTGGTTGCCTGCAATTAAATACTGTGCAATAACCGGTCAAGTCCTGGACTTGGCCTATTATTGCACAGTATTGACAAATAAAAAGTTATACGTGTTTATGTGTTGGTTTAGCCTGACTGTTGTACTTTGTGCGTGTTTCTGAGGTGTAAAAAAGTGAAAAACTATGTCAGACAGTGAATTATCAGTTGGTGATCCCTTTGAAGGTACCCACACTGATAGTGATGAAGATTATGAGCCCGAAAACAGAACGGAAGGTCGATATAACCTCAAAAATTTGGCGGCAATAAATTCTTCCAGTTCTGATTTTTCCGCTGAGGAAGAATCTAATGCGCAACAGCCTGTAACGAATACTGCTACACCACAATGCGGAAAAAAACGACTATTACGCAAATCTTTATGGAAAAGAAGCTTGCGAAAATTGAAAAGGACCCACGGCGAAAAATATATTAACATCGCTGGCACGTCAGTTAAAGAAAAAACAATGGGTGAGAACTGTAACTGCAAACTTAAGTGTTTCGTAAATATTGGGCCCGAGGGATGCACAGCTATTTACACTAACTTTTATGGAATCTCTTCAAAAGATTTGCAAGATGCGTATTTATATGGATTGATTAAAAGACATTCAGTAAACCGTCAAAGACCGCGCTCGGGAGAGGGACAAGCTAAAAGCTCCACCTATTTGTATAGAGTAAGTTCTTTCTTTTATGCCATACTTAATTAACGACAATATTAATCATTAAAATTATGTGTGCAGATTCGGCACGCTAATCAGGAGATACGGATTTGTAAGAAGGCTTTCTTAAGTGTACATGGACTAAGTAAGAGCAGACTTGAGCGATTACAGAAGCACCTGTCCCATGGAAATAGTACACCTCCTACAGACAGAAGAGGAAGCAGGAAGACATGAGAAGCGGCCAAACAAATTGCATGAAGATATTAATACTAAAATACGCGAACACATTCTAAGTTTTCCAAGATACAAGTCGCATTATAGTAGAAAAGATAATATACATCAGTGGTATCTTTCGCCTCTCTTAAATATATCTAAACTGCATGAGCTATATTTGGAAAAAAATGAGCCGGACCAGTATGCGTTAAAATTACAAAACAAACCGATTAAGCCTGTTGTTAAATATGAATATTTCAGAAAATTCTTTGTGGAAAACTATAACATAACTTTTGGCAAACCAAAGTCGGACACTTGCCAAAAGTGCGACAAATTAACAAATAAAATTAATGGAGCCAACTCTGATGCTGAAAAAAAAGTTTTGGAGCGCGAAAAGTCTATTCATATTGTTAAGTCAGACCACTTTTATACCGACTTGAAAGATAAAACACAGTTATCAAAAAATGATCCAAAATTTGAAGTGATCACTTTTGATTTCCAGCAAAATTTACCCCTACCCGTTTCATCGAGTGGTGAAGTCTTTTATAAAATTCAACTTTGGGTGTTTAATTTTTGCGTACATCTTGGCAGTAATGGAAAAAGCTACTTCTACATTTACGATGAAACCTTGGCTGGTAAAGGACAAAATGAAGTAGCCAGTCTTCTTTTACACTTTTTTAATAACTTCATACGACCTGAAGTAACAGACATCTATATTTTCTCCGATAACTGTGCATCTCAAAACAAAAACTACATGTTGGTACAATTTTTACACAGCTTAGTAGAAACTAATAGGTATAGATTTATATGCCACAGATATCCAGAACCGGGACACAGTTTTTTGCCCTGCGATCGCAGTTTTGGGGCAATAGAACAGATGAAACGTAAACACGACAAAATATATTTACCACGGGATTACATTAATATTATTAAAAGCGCAAATAAACATTTTGAAGTTATACAGGTAACACAAGATTTTCTTTTCAACTTCAGAGATCATTTCCAAAGATTTTTTTTGAAAAATCCGTCAAAAAAAGATTCTAAATTCACACTGTCTAAATATCGGCTTATAATTTATGAAAAAAGTGATGCAGAAACATTGGTAAAATGTAGTGAGTCAGTAGCTTTCCCAGTTCTTAACACATTTGGTATAAAAAACAAGAAAATTTTAGAGACCATCACGTTTCCAAATAATGACCAAAAACTGTATGAGGCACGAAGATTGCTTAAAAAAACTAAATATGATCATGTCATGATATTGGCAAAAAATTATGTTCCTAAATGTGACTTGTGGTATTACAATGAGATAGAAGAATACCATAAATCCTATCAGCTACAGGACCATGAAACTTCAGTGTCAGAATTTAGCGACGAATAAGTGAAAATATTTCTTATTTTGTGTATAGTTTAAAGTTTTCTGTTGTTTTTATAATGTATTATGGAAATTAATAAATATTCACATTTACATTACTTTTTTTACTGTTTATTGATAAAATTTTGCAGAAACTATGCAATATCAGGCCAAGTCCATCTAATGTTTGTTTGTATTTTAGGTAGTTTTAGACGTTCGTGCCTCAAATTTTTTTTACAAGATGTTTGGTACTATCTAGATACAATGAAATTGTTTCAAAAATCTATCAATCTCTATTTTGCTTATAGAACGTTTTTTTGATCTCCTGAACAATTGATCAAAGTGGACTTGACTGGTTATTGCATTGGACCCCTCTGGCTTAACCGCGAAGAAATAATATTAACCATCGTAAAGTTACGAAAACTTTTCTAAAAAGTGCTGAAAGTTTGTTTTTGTCAAAATATCTCGCTAAGGGTGAGTTTTTGTAAGAAAAATTACCCCTTGCCTATATTTTCTACATCCATATACCTACCGAATTATATAACAATAATGTCATTGTAGTGAAATATAGAAAAGTTATGCTCGATTTTATGTGAAAATTGACAGTTCCTGGTTTTTTCGATATATCTCGTTAAGGGTTGACTTTTGAGAAATTTTCATACCGACATAAAATGCCCAAAAGATAATTTTCTATCATATTTATTCACATGTTTTTCCTCATAAGTTACAAATAAAAAAGATATGAGCGATTTCATACTTAAGGGTTGCTTACTTTCAGAAATATCGAAATAACTTGTTAAGGGTTGCTTTCTGTGAAAATATTATATATACCTAAAATATTGATCATACACAAGAAAACTATGACCGATTTTGTAATGAAACTGCAAAAATCAGTTTTTTCGACATATCTCGATAAGGGTTGATGTTTGTGAAAATTTTATCCTTATATAAAATGTTCCTAAAACTCTTATTAATATAATTTTTTCTAAAAGTTGTAAACAAAGGAGTTATCGTTAGGGGATTGAAAAAACTAAATACGGGGCACTTTTGAAAACTAAGGGTTGAAAATAGGGGTGCTGCGGGTCAAATCGTTTATTTTGATCTAATTAATAGGTGCACCTAATTTCACACTTCCCGCACAATTTGACAGACATTTAGATGTACCGCTACGACTAATATTTTTGAAATCCATATATTCGATTCTAGACCAAGTTTGTTAGCCTTTAACCTACTTAAGTCAACACATTTAAGAGAAAATCAATGTTTTTTAAAAATTGTAGCCGAAATCAACAATCAGTAAAAAATTTCAATCATTGGCAACAGAGCAACAAAATTTGAGATTATCATAAACAAAAGAGCGTTTTATTTCTCGATATGCTGATTTTGAACGAAATTTGTTGTAAAAGGGACGTAATGAATTTTTTCTAACGACCACAGAAGAACTGCCAAAAGTCGACTATTTTAAATAGAACACCCTGTATATTTTTTCATGAATGAACTGCTTTTTAAGTTAGTTTTAATTTTTGTTAAATATGTCCTATATCTAAAGGTAATAGTTTCCGAGATAATAACCTTAGTTTGAATTATTTTGTATTTTCGCCCAATTCTGAAAATAAAATTAAAGGAACCAACAAACAATAACAATATTTGTATCAGATATTTACATATTATTACCTAAATTGTGTTGTTACTTAAAAAACCAGGAATGTGAAACAAAAAAACGACTAGGTATTAAAATGTTATTGAGACAGTACCTATGCTGTTCTTTAATCATAAATCCATTTAACATAATTGCCATGCCAATAACAATAGACGACATACGCCAGTTTAATTTCAATTGATTGTATTTGACACATTATCGTCTTCACTTTGTTAAAAAGGCTAAATCGAATCGAAAATGTCACGTTTTCCAAATAACGAAGTGGTTGATATGGTTTTCATTCTCGCCGAATGTTTCCAGGATACGTGAAACCATTGACTAAAGAAAGGATTTTTCAATCAACGGTGAAACTTTCAGATCAATCATGCGAATCATGCTTGATATCCTGGAAGATGTTAACACAAATGTTTCAAATCGTGTAAGGCAGTGTTTACACAATACTGATGGGTTGTTTCAGGGGCGGCATTTAGGGAGGGCTGAGGGGGGCGGCCGACCCCCCCAAGAATGTGGGCTGGACTGTGAGGGATTAAACCTCAATAAAATAAAATTGAACTGTCTGTTTAAACACAAAAGAAAAAAATTAAGCTAAACTTTCCATTATAAAATAATATGTATATACTTATTAATACATATAGGTATAGGTACAAATTTTATTGAAATAAAAAAAAATAGAGAAAAAACTATTCGTTGCCCCCTCCAACAAACCATTGAAATGCCGCCACTGGGTTGTTTGAAAATTAATGTTTAGGTCATGTTTTGTGTTTTGTACCGTTCGATTTTATGTAAGTTTATTTATTAATTAATGTTATACATCAGCAAATAATAATAAGTAAATATCTGATGCAAATACTTAGTGTTATTGTTTGTTGCTTCCTTTAATTTTATTTTCAGAATTGGGAAATAAAACAAAATAATTCAAAATACGGTTATTATCTCGGAAACTATTACCTTTAGATGTAGCACATGTTTAACAAAAATTAAAGCTAACTTAAAAAGCAGGTCATTCATGAAAAAAGATACAGGGTGTTCTATTTAAAGTAGCCGACTTTTGGCAGTTCTTCTGTGGTCGTTAGAAAAAATTCAGTACGTCCCATTTGCAACAAATTTCGTTCAAAATCAGCATACCGAGAAATAAAACTCTTTTTTTGTTTATGATAATCTCCAATTTTGTTGCTCTGTTGCCAATGATTGAATAGTTATGATTTTTTTAGCGATTGTTGATTTTTGCGACAATTTTTAAAAAACATTTATTTTCTCCTAAATGTGTTGACTTAAGTAGGTGAAAGGTCAAACAAACTTGGTCTAGAATCGAACATGGATTTCAAAAATATAAAAATCTATAGAGTGTTCCATTTAAAATAATCGAGTACGGTCCTGTACAGACGAAACCGAGAGCAGTGCGGCCTGAAAATATTTTTAGGTTGTAAACAAGGAACATCTGAATAAGAAATGTCTTTTGACCTTTTGTCCTAAAATTAATATTGAAGGTACTATCGAAGAACTAAGGGCAAGTGGGCAACCCTGTATATCTCGCTTTGGAATACGATCACTATTTACTCCAGGTTTAGAGAAATTTCTCGCCCTTGCCCTTCAACCTTTGTGCCATTGTGACAACCTCACCCCTAATTACAACTTTTAGACGCAGTAAGATATGTCCAAGAAACTTTCCAAAGCTACTGTAGGGCCCTTGTGGCATGGCATGGCCTACGCTGAACCTTCCTAAGTATGTGTATGTTCCCGTGAATTAACGGGTGTAATCATCCTATTGTATATCCAATGTGTGTTATTTCGAGATCCGCCTGCGAGGTTCGGTCCATAATAAAGCGCTAATAGAAATTCATCGTCAGCTATGTCAGGTCTATGGGCCGAGGTTCATGAGTCGCTGGTGTCAACAATTTACCGAAGGTCGTCAAAGTGTCCATGATGAAGCGCGCAGTGGGAAACCGTCCCTCATCACTAATGACCTTGTGGAACTGATGCGGCTGTGTATCGTGGAGGACCTTCGCTTACGGACCTCAGCGGCTATTTTCGCCAGACATCGCGATCCTTTTTGTATGAAATTGTCACGAAATACCTGCTGTTCAAGATATGGTGTCTGCCAGGTGGGTGGCGAAAAACCTGACACCCGAGCACAAAACAAAACGCTTCGGAGCAGGAGTTCGGCTGAGAGCTGTTTGATCTGACATCCATTGATTTTTCATCTTTTCCTGCACCTGAAGACATTCCCTTCCTCCGGTTAGCGTTTTCACAACGACGAAGAGCTGAAGACGACTGTGCCACGTTAGCTCCAGTTGCAGGCGGCACACTTCTACGAGACAGGTATACAAAAGTTGATACCACGACATGGCAAGTGTCTCAATTCGTGTGATGACTATGTCAAAAAATACTTGAAACATTGCTGTGCCCAATAAAGTTTTGCATGTAACTAGGTTGTCTTTTATTTCACAAAATAGGGAAACTTACTTTCTGGATGACATGCGTCACTTATTCACCTCAGCAGTTCATTCACAATCAAACACCATAGCAGCGGGGTAAGAATTCCCTCCTGCAGACAACCCCTCGCAGCTTGAACTGTTCAAAGTACAGAGCCGATGTTGAGGGAGTCCAAAATGTTCTTGTGTTTCAGCATGATACGTATCGATCTACCTTTTGATTTCCACGTGAGTTTCAATTAATTCCATGGAGATATTCTTAAAAGCCCCCTCTTATACACTGCTCCGTAATCGGTCGATAACTCAATGCGGATTGAAGATACAGAAAAAAGTTTCAAATAGACGTTGGTTTGATTTGAATTGCGCATCATTTAGAAATATTTGTATATCTACAGTATGTTGCATTTTCACCTAGTAAGAAAATATCGCTTTTTTTAAATGGCACACCCTGTATTTTTTTACTTTCGTATATTGACCAACCATATTTATATTACGCCTGCAATTTTTTTTGATATTGGATGCGCGGTTGCCACATTATTAATTATTTTGTCAAAATTTTGTACAATTCAAGGCTGCACTATTATAATAGTCATAACTAAGTTATTCTTAATAAAAGAAAAAAAATATTTGATGAATAATATTACTCTAATGTCATGTTACTCTACAAAAAAGAACTAAGTAATTAATTTTATACCGAGTGTTTAAAATGAGATTTCAAAATTTGTGAACTTTAAATAGAATTTATTCGAATATTTTAAATGAGACACCGTGTATTTTTATTGACCATCAGATTCTCGACAAAAAACCCTATTCAACGATGCATTATTTCCTGGTAATATTTGTTGTACTTTTGTTAATATTTACGATTTTTTAAATTTCACGTAAGAAAAATTTGTTAAAAGCAATTTTAGTTCAATTATTATTACAAAATACAGTTTAAATACTTGGTACCAACGCAAACGAACAAAACTCAGGTCGCGTGGCTATCTTAACTTCTAAATTTTTTCCTTTTCTTAAGAATACAGTGGCGCACTCACGGGTGGAGGGGGGGGGGGGGGCTAAAGGGGCTATAGGGCCCCCCAGGCCATAGATATTAATATAATTAACAAGTTGAGAAGTGTGGAAAAGAACAGCCTAAAGCAGTGTTGTCATCTGGAGGGAAATTTCCCTTTTTTCTGGAACCTCAGGTCTTAATAATAATAATAATAATAATAATAATAATATACATTTAATTGCCCAACAGATTATAATCCAATTATAGGACAATATATAATAAATAATAACAATATAATATAATAAGTAATAGCTAATAACATCATAGTATAAAGTGTATAGATCAATATAATTATAAATACAACATAACAATAATATAAGAACTAACAATTAAACAATTAAACTGAAGTACTACGATACCTAGACAACAGTGTGGGTAGACACTGAAAATTTATATCAATTGTGGAATTTGAGGAAACACAATCAAATTCATGACAAACACAGTAAATGGGTGATTTAAACAGAAAGTTAGTACGTGGACAGTGATTATAAAATGTGGTAGAGTGACGTGAATAATAACTTGGGACCTGAAAGTTAATTTGATTTAATAAATAAGAGCAGTCCACATTATTGTGCATGAGGTTGAATAGAAACGAGAGGCTATGAATGCCCCTCCTGACAGCCAAGGACCGAACATTAAACCTTAATAGAAGATCATTGTGCTCAACGTTTCTTAAAGGATATACACCATCAATTCTAAAAGATAGATATTTTAAAAACTTACGTTGTATGGCCTCTAAGTTCTTTATTTGGTAGGCGTATCTTGGATAAAATATCAGGGAACAGTATTCAAGTTTACTTCGTATTAAGCAAAAGAATAAGGATTTGAGTGCGGTTAGGTTCTGAAAGGACCTGGAATTACGTATAACAAAACCTAAGGTAGATAAGGCAGACCGTGTAATGCGTTGAACGTGTTGGGAGAAATCTAGATTGTAAGTAAAGTAAATACCTAGATCTTTAGATTGCGGTACATCTGGTTAATAGATTTGAGTTGATGGTATAGTCAAACGTAATTGGGTTCAGCTTGTTGGTGAAGGTGACATAACAACATTTCGATATGTTGAGTGATAATTCATTTTTTTTACACCAATCAACTAAAATGGTCAGTTGGTGCTGAAGTTTGTGGCAGTCCTGAATTGAATCGATGGTAGAATACAATTTCAGGTTGTAACGCCCTTGCGTTGATTTCCTATTTTATATTTGAAATATTCTAATTTCTTTTACTTTAATGACTAATATTCTTAAAATTTGCTACATCGTAATGTAAGCATCTGTTCTTATGACGCATCATCTTAGCCCTATGTAACCTGAACCTTTGGAATTCTCTTTGTTCGCTACAAGGTAGCGATGACTAATTTGTTTTGCCCACTTCTTGTTGCACGGCAGATGTTTTCATTTCTTTGTCTCTTTGTAATAATTTGCTGACGTAGAACTTGCTGATTCATTGCCTTTATGGTCCAGAGCCCCTTTCCTCTATTCATTTTCTTCAGTTAGCTACTTGCTTCCTTTCGACTTACATCGCTTCAATAGTCAAATCACTTCGCTTCATTTCTATACGATAAGATTTGCTTACTAAAACTCGAGTTATTTTCGGCTTTTGTGCTCATCTATCAAAAATTTAGTGAAAGTTCTTACTGATGCTTTAAGAAATCACTGAAATCGTATTTTTACGTATATTTGTGCAGCAAAGAAAAGTGTACGTGAGTTCTTCTTAAACGCTGGATTAAAAACTATTTACCAGGTTGGTACTGATTTTTTCTGCTCAATGAAATTACCTAATTTCGCATACCCTTTTTCTAGCGGTTTTACACCGGTAAACAAAACTAACTCAAATCTACTACCATTTTCGTACATCTTTCTCCGAAATCTACTTTTCGACCGACGCTTCGTGGGACACAAACCATCTCTTCAATCCCTCGATCGCCGCTCCGAAAACGCAGCGAATTACTATACCGTCGCTAAGTGAAAAACCAATTTTAGTTTTTCCCCTTTGTTACTTATTTTGAACTTTTTATACTTTAATTTTTACCCACTCAGTTATTTTTCTACTATTTTATTTAAAAGATTCTGTTTAAACATTAACCATTTTACTATTTAAAATTTGCTACATTTGCTATTGCTGTAACGTAACTTTACCGTATTATTTCGTTTGAATTTTCTAAAGTAATATAGTTTATTTGCTAATTTAATTTTCTATTTGCTAAATATTAATTTGTTATCGAATTACCTTTAACTTTTCTTGAATTAACGTAACTATTTAAATTTGAACCTTATCTATATTTGGTATCCGATTTTTGAATCACAGGATAGTACTCGTGTAATTATTCCTTTCGACACTTGTTTTTATTTTGTTTAAAGACTTGGAAAAACTGTGCACAGGAGTTCCAACATCCGACTCAACTTTAACAAAGAAAGGTAGGATTTTCCATTTAACCATCGATTACTGTCTATTGCATTTTTAAAGTCGCATCCCTATATCTCAATTTGTTTGTTAATTTAACGTCATTTTACTTACAATTTTTGCTTAACTTAAAGGTAGTTTAGACCTACGTATTTTGTGCTACAAATTTAATTTATCAAAGTCATACAATTATCATTTTTGTATTTATAAAAAACTCTTTTTTTGTGTAACCTATATTTTTTTGTATTTGCATTATTCATTATAATAACCTTATATTTATCTATTTCTCTTTTTATTGCTGAAACTACCCCGTTCTCTTTCAGAATCGACATCGTTACTGTTATAACTGTTAATACCTTCGTAATTCGGATTAGCAGCCTTATTTTCCTAGAAGAATTACGTGGCGCCCTTTTCTTTACTTAGTTTTCCCTATTTTACTACCCCTATTCTAATCCTTTTCGCTCATTATCTCTAACCTGCGACCACCTGTCTACTAGCACTGAACTACTGCGGCCATTGCTCCAGTTAATTTCGTTGCGACCCAATTCTTGTCGTAACAAGGTCATCCGCAAATAAGAGCTTAGCACAGCGTATAACCTGTGACAAATCATTTATATAAAGTAAGAATAGCAGGGGGCCTAAATTGGACCCCTGAGGCACTCCTGAGGACGCATACATGGGTAGCGAGGTGAAGTTGTTATACACTACAAACTGTTTGCGATTAGCAAGATAAGAACTAAAAAACTTTAACCATCTCCCATGAAATCCAAAGTTATGCAATTTAGCAGCTATAATATCATGCGGAATTATATCGAAGGCTTTCGAAAAGTCCGTATATATTACATCGACCTGACCACGCTTGTCAAGCTTTTCCGAAATAAAATGAGTAATACATGCTAAGTTGGTGGTGGTAGATCGCTTCTCCATAAATCCGTGCTTATCCGAGGAGATATAACACTTGACAGCAGGATGAATACGTGTGTATACTATAATTTCAAAAGTTTTTGCAAAGTTGTTTAATATGCTAATCGGCCGATAATTGGTAATATCGCCTGGGTCGCCACTTTTTAGGATTGGACAGATGTTGGTTATCTTCCATATATCCGGAAAAGTACATGCATCAAGTGCGGCATTGAAGATGATACAAAGTGGTTTAGCTAGAATGGAACCAAGATCTTTGATTAAAAAGCTAGGTATTTGGTCTTGACCTGCAGTGCTTTTGCGTTTTAACTTAGATATAGCTGAAACTATTTCTGGCTCAGTAATACTACTTACAGTGATATTAGGCATGTTATTGAACATATAGTGTGATGTAACATCCCTCGAAGTAGGTGTAGAGTAGACACTGATAAAATCTTTGAATGCGTTGACAATGTCTTCCGGCCTGTCGTAAGTGCTACCATGCAATTGCATGTGACATGGAATACGAAATTTGGACCTAATGGTGTTATAATAACTCCAGAAGTATTTAGGAGGTATTTGGAGGAAAAAAGAGAAAAAAGGAAATTTTTAACTCACTGATCAATTCCAAAGTTGCGTAATTACAATTAGTCAATTATACATCTAGAAAATATCTTCAATTATTGAATCTTGTTTTTGTTTAGGTATAGCCATGGATATAAAGGGTATAGCTTTTTTCGTAGCTTTAACGTAGCTTTAATAATGAGCTTTATTTTTTTAATTGATAACTCCCTTTTAATAGAGGGGTACATCTCGTTGGTGTGCTTTCGCACTTTGCATTTAGTCCTATTTACAGAATGTCCCGCATAATCAAATTTGTTCCATGAACTTATTAAGCAATTAAGCAGGTATCAAATTTCATCTGCGAAATGTTTATTATAGCAAATGTCTAATAGTAGTAAGAATTTATTAAGATAAGGTTTGTTGATATAGGCAGTAGGTACCATAGTTACAGTTACTTGTGCTTTTGCTACTTAGAATATAAAAAAACAATTTTGCTATATGTGCACTTATTCGCACATAGATATTATTAAATTTGCGAACGCTCGTAGGTACCAATATTATTTTCAACGAACGAACGAAGACTAGTTCAAGAAAAAAAAGTGGTAACTTAACTATGAATCTTATTTATTTGCACATAATATTTTCAGAAGCTGTTAAAAAGCGTTCTGTTGGCCACGCCCCCTTTAAAAAAATCGCATGCGGCGCTTTTGGACTCGCTACGCTCGCAACATCACACATTATAACAATTAATACCTAAACAACCCTGTTTGTTCAGGTGTTATTGTTACCAAGCCCCCCCTAGCGGAAATTTCTGGGTGCGCCGCTGTAAGAAGTTATGAATGTTATAGCGCGGCCTTGAAATTGTACAAAGTTTTGACAAAATAATTAATAATTTGGCAACTGCGCATCCAATATAAAAAAAATTGCAGGCGTGATATAAATATGGTTGGCCGATACATGAAGGAAAAAATATACAGGGTATGCCATTTAAAAAAAATTGACATTTTCCTGCCAGGTGAAAATGCAATATACCTACTGTAGGCATAAAGATATTTTCAAAAGATGTACAATTCAAATCAAAGCAACCTTTATTTGAAACTTTTTTCTGTATCATCAACCCACATTGAGTTATCGACCGATTACGGAGCAGTGGGACACCCTGTATATCTATAAATGGCTTAGCTGCTTTTCATTGCTCCATGCGTTGGAAACTGGCGAGCGAGGCCAACTGTATAAGCACGGAACTTCTGAAGGAGCAACACAACACCAGACAAGGCATTCTCAGAATGCTTCAAAGAGCATGATGCCGACGGTCAATGGAATAAGTTTGTCTCCTTCACTTTCCATAAAGAATTAATACCTCCACAAGGCCTACTCCAGACAAATTCTACCACGTCCAAGAACGAGTCGAATGCTTTGCTCATCTTGCCTTCGCATCACGTTACAAATGTGCATCACGCCGTTCGGGAGATCCTGGAAGTTCCAACACGACGTCTCATACCCTTGATTCATCAAAATGCTTATTAACTATTTAGAATTTTAATTTGTTATCTTTATTATTACAGTAGTAGAACTTATTATTCAACGGTAGTATAATCTATTATGTGTTAATGTATAACTACGCACAAGTTTTGATTGGAACCGAGTGTAGCGTGTAGGTCGTACTTTAGGATTCTTTGATTAGAGGTGGAACATTTGCTGCGTATCTTCCTGGATAATTTCCAGAAGGATAATAATTTACTACGACCCACACTTCTCCATTTTTACGCGCTTTCCCAACACCAATTTCTTTCGAATCCTTCCAAATGAGTTGTGTGAAATGACCGGCATCATCGTTAGTTGGTTCTTGATTAAACGTATAGTTGGCTATTTCGCTGTACCAATAGTCAACAGGAACGTTTCCGTTTACATCAAAATTTGAAGATGATGACCACGCCCAATAAACATTTTCACTGTAATTACCGCTATGGGACAACTCTGTTTGTGTCGATAGATATTCAGCCCACCTTTGTGAAGATTCTGAAATCTGTCAGGATTTTCTTATAAGTGAAAGCAATAATTGAAATCTTATAGTGTCTATACTCACTGTTGCGTTTAATACCATAGGAGGTACACCATGAAGTGCTCTATAATTGTTATGAGCAACCAATACCTCATTGTCAAATTGCTCAGATGCTCTTTGATTCAGTTCTGAAATTAACGGAAGGTGCTTATTAATATTTCAAACATTAAGAGCTGAAATGGTCAAGGTTCGGAAACAAAATCTCATTCATAAATACAATAACTAGGTACCTATTTACTTACTGAAATGTAATCTGTATCGCAATTTACGTACCTAGTTCATTAATTTGTTAATTGGAACAAAATTATATGTTTTTGTAATTAATTTATTTTTAATAGAACTAAGAAAGCATAAAATTAACCTCTAAAAATACCTCGGATCATGGACGTTTGTTAAGTTATAGCGCTAATTACCATAGAAATTGAAGCCCTCAAGTACTTATTTAAAAAAAAAAAAATATTTTTTCACAATCCTACACGCCGAAGGTAATATTTTCGACTTTGAAAAATTGCGGGTAATTTGGAAAATATGTCGGGGTTGAGAAGAATGAAAGCCCATCATTCTTCTCAACCCCGACGATCCGTCTACCACCAGCACATTAATTCTTATAAAAAAATTTGGAAAATATGTTTCTTGAATATTAGCATTGGAAAACAGAAGACTTACCTTTGAGATGTACCTCGTCAAATGCGACACCGGCACAGACTGTGAAGATTACTAGTTTTAGAAACATCTCGACTTGCAGATGAACTATAATTTGTTTCCGAAAATGTTGCATTTATATAGGTACCATAAGTGGCCCACGTGTATCTGTTAGCGCCGAATAACACCTAATCTAATCTATTTATCTGATGTAGGTATTATTGTGAGAATTCATTGCGCCATAATAATGACAAGTAGTTCCACTAATTTTGGACAAAACTTGTTGATTTATGGTATCCTCAACATTTTGTATTTCCACAATTAATCTCCCCATTGAAAATTTTTCACACAATGGTGTCGTCCTTAGTTGCGTTTTTACTAGTAGGGTACAAAACTTTGACTATGTATGTAAATAACATTCATACTAAACGAAATAGTGAAGGTCGGTGTGGAGGTAAACAAAGAAGGAAATAAGTGGATCTGGATCTGGATTACGATGGGAGGGCGGTCAGAGGTTCACTGGCACATAGGCCACCTGTTCGGACCTTTTGTGCTGCCTCCCTGATTAGAGTCTTTCGACACCACAATATCACTCAAGCCTCCCACACGTGAGATAAACCTGAGGATGCTGGACGGGGAAGCGGCTGTAATCTTAGCCATGTCCGGCCAGGGTGGTGATTTGACCAAGCCCATGCGGTGCATGTGCTTGTTCAGTTTAAAGTGCCCAGAAAGTATGCCCACAAGTAGCCGCACCCGCAGGTTCTTTGTGTGCAAAAGCGGGCCAGACTACGAGATGGTCTTTTGAAGGCCTCTCTCGCGTGTCCGCATTCTGACATCAAGTTCCACCTAACCTTATGCTGGGTGTCTTGAGTTATTAAGTTGTTTACAGTTGATACTGTAACTGGGAAAGCCGGCTCGGGGCCATAAAACAGTTGTTTTGAGGCCAGTCGGGCTAACTTATTGTATGTTGATCCAGAATGCCCTTTAACCCATACGAGCTCAAGGGTATTGCTGTTTGTCACTTGATCTAGTATTTGGTGATACTCGGAAACCAGCCTGGAGGTGATTTTGTATTGACCTAGTGCCTGCAGAGCGGCTCTGCTGTCACTGGAAATTCTGATACTTTTATTCTTTATGCTGTGCATAAGAATTATTTTTGCTAGTTCTGTCTGAAAGATTATGCTTAGTGGTTGGCTGATATGGAAGTTCAGATCTTTGGAATAAATTGCGGTGCCTGTTCCTTCCATTTTAGATCCGTCCGTGAAGATGGATATGTCTGGTTGTGATTCACCCAACACGGATCGTCTTAATTCGATGAATACGGAACACTCACAAAGTATGTGGTGTGCCGTCTCGTTACCTGTGTAGCATCCTCTTACAGAGTATAATAAAACCATTAGAAAATCAGCGAGTGGTTAAAGAACCCTTACAAAAGAACACAAAAGAAGGATGTGGAATCCCAGTAAGAGTAATGAGAGATACGCGCGAAGACCGGGAAACATACTCAAGAGCTTCTACGTTGGTGTACTCCTCGAAATGGCACTATAATGATTTCTCCGAAGTTGGGAGACCTTCTTAGGGAGTTTGTTAAGTAGGATGGTTAATGAGAACTCATGTACTTCATTAAACGTCGGTTGGCCTAATGAAGTACATGAGTTCTCATTAACCATCCAACTTAAAAAACTCCCTAAGAAGACCTCCCAACTTCGGAGAAATCATTATTCTGGAGCTTCTGCTCAACGCATACTATCCGGGATCTATCTGTGTAACTCTCAAACCTAAGAAAACAATACACAATTCAAATCTGCTCACTCTCATATACTATTGACAACCGTAGATGAAGGAGATGGTGCTTGAGGTAAAACGAAACGGAGGGTGCGGCTCGAGGCTGTTCTGACGAGATACGATTCATACTAAAACCGGGGAGGAGGCGTCATCTTTCAGCTCAATAAACTTGACATACTACAGGATGTTTTTTTGGGAGCTTTAGGTTAGACATTCCTGGGAAAGTTTTGTAGAAGGTTTGTGAAAATTTGAATTTAGGGGTTACTCTAAAAACCGAAGCAATGGAAATATTTTCACAATGGCAGCACTCCCGGAAACGCCGGAAAGTAGCTAGTAACTTCGTTATTTTTAATGACAACTTTTTAATGACAGGATTCTACGTGAAATTTTAGTTCTTTTAATACCCACATGTCAATATCTACAATTTATGGTTTTAACTTATTTTCCCTTTTAAAAAAAATGGCGGATGCGGGCGGTACTTTGGTAATTCATTACTGTTGTAGCTATGGGAACAGAGTTTTCACTACCGCATAGAGAAAGAATAGGGCTTTCTTTTGGTATACTTAAAAAAAAGTTAAGTTGCATACGACCTCACCTATGGGGCTCCAAATTGATTGATTTGGTTGATGTTGACTTTGACTGCTGTCTGCTTCGCTTCCTCTTTGTTGAGTGTATCCTGTGTATCTGAGATGTTTGAGTGCTGCATTTCCTCATCTATGAGCTTGGCCTTCACGAACACCATCGTTAGCTTGCTTTGATCCATTGTCTCGAGCGCTGTCACTAAATGATCATAGTATTTTGGTAATGTTAACAGGAGATGACAAACTATGTCCATCTCTTCACGTTAGCCCCTAACTAACTTCAATTTACTAACGACTTCCTCGAATTTAATTACATGATCTTCTAAGGACTCTCCCTTCTGCCATTTCATAGTCAGTAGTCTTTTTCTCAAGTACAGCTGGCTTACAACTACTTTTCTTTGGAAAACAGATTCTAGCGCCTTCCACATAGAATATGTGTATACATCCCATGGCAATACGTGCCCTTAGTAGCGTACATAGTGTGGAGGAAGGCGTAGCGAGATTCATTTTCGTATAAAATCCCGTCTTAGAAGTCCAATGGTGCCCTTCAAATATGTTTTTGGTCAAACCAAAAAGGGTAAAATCCGCCCCAAAAACATTAAACGCCTCAACTTTCCTTCCTTAATGATTCATTTCGTACAAACCTATTTTGTAGCGTATCAACAACGATTCGTTGTCGAAGAAATTTGATGGATTCGACCTTTGCAACAAAACACTTACTTTTTAAGTGCGTCCAAAGAAAATAACTGAACGTGAGCTAGGTCAAGTAACCTGGAAGGTTAGCGTTTACAGGGCTAACATAGTACGGAGATGCTACATCTTGCTGGAATATTAAAATTACAACTTTCTACAATTGCGATAATTAAATGATCGATTTTATCTTCAAGTAGGTTTAGGTACGTTTTGCTAGTCAAATTGCCAAGAATAAAAAGTGGCCCTATGCAATATTACTTCCCAATATGAAACACAAGACATTTACTTTTTGGGATGTTGTTTGTGAACCTCCCAGAATAAATACGGGTTCGTGTCAACCCAATAACAGGGTGATGAATTTCTTTGCAATTTATGGTTAGGGGGTTCAAACCACCTTATAATGGAGTTGGATAGAAGATCAATTTCGGCCTATAGAACAAGAAGAGTGACAGGCCTGACCTAGTCGCTTGTCCTCACATTAGGTAGTCAGAAATACTCTTTGAGCCCAGTTCGTGTAGTTCGCGACTGAGTATCTCTAGATTGGTGCTTGTAGCTTGTCAAATACTTAAGTAGTAGTGATTTAACCGCAAGGTTGTGTTCCCCCATGTAGTGTGGTGCGCATTTGAGTCACATACTTGTGTTGCTTCTCTTGCAGTGGTCTATAAGCTCTAGAATCTCATTTGGAGGTGGGTTAACTGGGTTTCCTGGTAGTTTTATTTTGTATGGCACAACTAAACTACATTAGGTACCGTCATTCACGGTTACTCAGTTAAAAACAGAGAGCTTTAATGTGTTTTGGAATATATGCCCCACGACAGTCGCTGCGGAAGCAATATTTTGCTGGGGGCGTGGAAGTGGGGACATTTCCGTGAGAGTTCCATGTATTTTTTACAGTAAAAAAACTGTACAACAATTACACGAGTAAGCCTAGTTACAATCAAAATGGTGTTAATAACCGAGGTTTATTGGGAGCCGAGGTTTTTTCTAGCTTATCAGGATCCTGCATCAATTTAATTTTCCGTGTTTTCATCAATTTTTTCAGCAGCTTCTTTTTTTCCAAGACGAATTGCTTCCATTTTCGTAAGTTACGAAATGAGGTCCTCGTCTAAATCACGAGAAACAGGTGGTATGCAGAGGTTTCGGAAGTTAGGGAAAGTGCGAAATGTCGTAGCCCCCCACTGCAACTACTGGTCCCCTCCGTCCCCCCGTCTCCGCAGCGCCTGTCCCACGATTTTCCTACCGTTTATCAAGGAAGGCGGGTCGGGAAACCCTTATTTAAACAATCCGGAATTCTTGTCGCTTTCGCTTTAGGGCATAATATTTTGCTTACCGTGAACCAGATAATGTACAAATAAAAGATTATGTTGCTTTACAGTTTTCATACTAAAAAAACATGTAAGTGGTGGGAATAGGAGGAAGAGGAAGTTGCCCATCACTGCCCCGACTATTGTATTCAACTAGTTTCTGGACCCTTTTCAAACTTTCACTTCACTTCTGTCAAAATTAGCCAAATTGACCCAAATCTCCTTTTTATCTGCATTATATGTAATCCCACAGAGCGATTCGGGCCTTACGTGCTTGCAGCTTCCGCAGGCTCGTCCGCAACCTCTTTGCCTGCGATTCACGTATTCTTAGGTGCCGACACTGGAGTGACAGTAAGTACAGTAGGATAATCCTGACAATTTTATATACGAGTAACAGCTCCTAGAGCAAGGTCAAGCAGTTGAAGTAGAAGTTAAAGCGGCTAAAACGAAGGGCATGACCATCCACTTCGAGCATAAGATTCATTCTCTTTTCGATCGCGTTTCTTGAAGACACGGTCCTGCCAGACCTACAATCAGTTACCTGTAGTCTACGCCGGTTCCAGTCGACCGATAGCGGAATTAGCCAAGCACAAGCCAACCCCCAGGAAGCTTCCCAGAGCCCACGGATTTATGAAAATGTTTATTAATATTATATTTAGAATTTTAATTTGCTACCTTTATTACAATAGATACTATAATCTACATAATGTGTTAATTAATGTATAACTACCCAAAAGTTTTGGTTGGTACCGAGTGTAGTGTGTTAGGATTAGTTGGTTGGCGGTGGAACGTTGGCAACATATGATCCGTCAACGTTTCCAGGAGGATAATAATTTACCACGACAAACACGTTTTTATTTTTACGCGCTTTCCCAACACCAATTTGTTGCGTATTTCTCCAAACAATTTGTGTGAAATGACCGGCATCACCGTCAAATGGTTCTTTATCAAATTTATAACCGTCTATTTCGCTGTACCAAAGGTCAACAGCACGGCTTCCGTTTACATAAGATGATGAACTGATCCGAAAAAGATTTTCACCGTAATTTGGGTTATAGCTGTGGATCGACCTCCATAGTTCCGCTAGATGTTCAGCCCAACTTTGTGCAACAGCTGAAATCTGTAACGATTTTATTATAAGTGAAAGCAATCATTAAATACTTATCGTGTTTGGCTAACTTCTTATATTATTACCAGCGTTATATAAGTACCTACCTATCTAGTGATACTTACTGTTGCGTTTAATACCAAAGGAGGGAGACCATGACGTGCTCTGTAATTGTTATGAGCAACCAATGCTTCATTGTCAAATTGCTCGTCAGATGATCTCTGATTCAATTCTGGAATTAACAAAGGAAGTTTGCTTAATAACTCAAACATTAACAGCTGAAATAGTCAAGGCTCGTAAAGAAAATGTACCTTGGTCCTTACAGATTTCCTCGTTCATAAGGGCAATGACTTCTTACTGAATTGTAATCTTTGTATCGCAATTTATGTAGGTACGTAGTCCATTAATTTTGTAATTGGGACAAAATTAGCTATACATTTTTGCAATTAATTTATTTTTAATCAAAATAAGAAAGCCTTAACCCCTAAAAATACTTCCGGACATAGACGTTTGTAAACGTATAGCGCCAATAACCATAGCAGTTGACGCCCTCAACCATTCGTTTAAAAAAATTGTTTTTTCACAACACTATTATACGCCGAAGGTATATAATTTGGACTTTGAAAAATGGCACGTAATTTGAAATATATTTTTCTTGAATATTTTAGCATTGGGAAACAAAGACTCACCTTTCGGATGTATCTCGCCCAATGCGACACCGACACAGACAGTGAAGATTGCCAGTTTTAGAAACATCTCGACTTGCAGGGGAACTATAAACTTATTTTCGAAAATGTTGGTTTTATATAGGTACCATAAGTGGCTCCACGCGCATTATGGGACCGAATAACACCTAATCTAATCTAACAAATATTGTAAGAATTAACTGCGCCATAATAATGACAAGTGGTTCCAATAATTTTGGACAAAAATTTAGATAATATGTTGTTGAATTTCTATCCTCAACATTTTGTAGCTTCAAGTCCGTTAGGAAACCAAATGACATTGAAGAAAACCTGGCATAGTAAAGACTAGGTGAGCACCATGACTAAGACGGAATACAAACAGATTTAAATTTTGTGTTAATCCAAGAACTCTGAGAGTCTACCCACTGAACACAGTACATCCATGAAACGTTTCTAAATGTTGCGTAAGGGTTACAAATCTCCTGTAAGGAGGTCGCTCTAGGGGCGTTTATAGACATAGAGGGGGCGTTCGATAATACCTCTCTAGAATCAATTAAAACTGCTATGGAAAGCAAGGGGGTACCACCTACCGTGTGCAGGTGGATACACACCATGCTAAAACATAGGAACGTTACAGCCTCGCTTAATAACGACTCTGTAGTGGTCAGGGCCGCACGAGGATGTCCACAAGGGGGAGTCCTATCTCCTCTATTGTGGTGCCTGGTAGTGGACGGACTGCTGAGGCGATCAAGCGAGGCTGGTTACACCACGGTTGGCTATGCCGATGACATAGCAATTGTGGTACGTGGCAGATTTGAAGAGACCGTATCAGTTGTGATGCAGGGAGCTTTAAATCTAGTGGAAGCATGGTGCGAAGAAGAGGGTCTGTCGGTTAATCCAACAAAAACGAACCTCATTCTCTTCTCACGAAGAAAAGGGCCGACAAAGCTAAAAGACATAGCAATGTATGGCACCAAGGTGAAGGTTGTGGGAGAAGGCAAATACTTGGGAATAACTCTTGACCAAGGGCTAACCTTCAAACCGCACCTAGAGAAGACAGCGAACAAAGCCACAAAGTCCTTGTGGGCTTGCAGGCGAGCGTTCGGAAGCAAGTGGGGCTTATCTCCAATGATGACCCACTGGATATACACCAGAATGATCAGACCGATCATTACGTATGGCTCACTGGTGTGGTGGCATAAAACCTCCACCCAGACGAACATACAGAAACTTAGCAAGGTGCAGCGTAGGGCTTGCCTTGGCATCACGGGGGCAATGATAACCACCCCTACGGCAGCTATGGAGACCCTCCTGAACTTACCGCCACTAAACCTAGCAATTAGGGCAGAGGCGCTCAGAGGGGCATACCGGCTGAGAGTTAACGGCGAGGAGGGATCGTCAAGGGCGGGGTACTCGCTCATCTTTGACGAAATCTCCAAAGACAAAACCCTTAGCATGAACACTGAGAGGATACCCAAAACAGTTTGTCCTATCAAACTGTTTAAGACAACAATCCCCACTCGGCAAGACTGGGAGAGAAATTCCAGTAAAGCGAAGCTGAATGGAATCGTGTATTACACAGACGGCTCGAAAACCACAAAGGGCACCGGCTCTGGAGTATACGGGAGCAATGGACGGGGCTGCAGAATTTCTGTAAGCGTAGGACAACAAGCGACCGTATTCCAAGCCGAGGTATATGCAATCCTGACGGCGGCTGCTCAACTATTAAAAGAGAACCTCATCAAAAGGAAAATCTTTATAGTGACAGACAGCAAAGCAGCGATTGCAGCAATAGACTCATATGTGGTAAATTCAGGGCTAGTCCTTGAATGCACACAAATGCTAAACGCACTAGGTAAGTGCAACTCAGTCACACTAGTGTGGGCACCTGGGCATGCGGGAATCGCAGGTAACCAGGTTGCTGACGAGCTTGCGAGAATGGCAAGCGCAAAACCATTCATAGGACCCGAACCGGCTTGTGGGATTACTTATAACACAGTCAAAAAGGAGATTCAAGCAATACTCACGAAAGAGCATTGCAGACATTGGTCGAAAATCCCAGGACAGAGTCATTCCAAGATCTTCCTGGAAACCCCAAACGGGGACCTAGCTACGTCCATCTTAAAGTTAAGCAGGACGAAGATTAAACTTGCGACAGAAATGGTCACGGGCCACTGTCGCATGAACAAACACCTGCACAACATGGGACTGACTGAAAGCAGATGAAACGCCCTATCACGTCATTTGCCAATGTGAGGCATTCATAAAGGCAAGGGAACTCCTACTTGGAAATGAAAAAATTACACAAGAGGAAGTAATGAAGATTCACCCTACTAAAATCCTGGACTTTGTAAAAGATACAGGTATTCTTGAAGGGTAGACAACACCGGGGAGCACAATAGACCAAAAGGTCGCAGTGCGGGAACCTATTGGGACCACCCCCAGAACCAATAATAATAATAATAATAAGGGTTACAAATGAAACATTCCTAAGAAACATCTAAGACACATTACTTTTGGAATGTGATAACGAATAACATTTTAGAAACGTTACAAATGTGATGTTTCGTTTGAAACAAAATAGTCATATCTCAAAGTTAACGTTACGGAGTTGTGTTTAGTAGTGTTGTACCAGAAACCTTATGAGTTGAAACATATCGTAAGAAACACATCATACACGTTTCGGTGTGAACGTTTTAGATATGTATCCAAAAATATATCTCTGTGATATATTTTTTGGAATGTGATTACTAAAGCTAGGATGCCTTTTTTTATAAATGGACAAACATAAGGCAGACCCTAATTAAAATCCGTTTTAGAGTACGCACTTTCCAAAAATACAAACTTTATTCTGCCTTTTTTGGTTTCTGTTAGTTTTATTGCGTTTTTTACCTTTTTTTTGATATTTTCGAATAAGTATTTAGTATCTACCTTTTCTGTAAATTTTTTTTAGTTTTTTGAAATGTAAGTAAGTATTTTTTAATTTTTAGATTTTATATAGGTATATTTTTCTGGGTAATTTGTAAGAAAGCAAATTGTTTGAAAGGGAAAGGAATTTCGTATACAAACTGAATACAAACTTTGTCTATAATAATATATATAAATATTTAAGCCTCTTACAATAATAACTCGGATGAGTCATTTTCCTTACTTTGAAATATTTCCCATTGTATTATTTCTACCTGCAAGCTGCACCTACATACAGTCTTTGTTGAAACTGCATCCCTTAGGCATTATGCTTTGTTAAGCGTATTTTAATTAGCCAGAAAACTTTATTGAAAAAGAATACCAGCAGATAGCATCTATCAACTGTAATTACTTTTTCAAATAAATGTTTGTTTGTCTATACTTAAATTGAATATGTATGTATTGATTTTATCTCGACAGTTTTCGCTTTTCCGTGCCATTTTTGTCCTTTTTTGTCTTTTTGATGCTTTTTTTAAATTATTTTTTATGCCTTTTGCCTGCCTTTTTTAAACTTTCATGTTGTCTAACTATCCTAGCTTTAGTGATAACTTATAACATTTTAGAAACTTCATTAAAAATGTGATGTTTTGTTTGAAACAAAATAGTAATCTTTCAAAGTTAATGTTACTTGTATTTAGTAGCGTTGTAACGAAAAATTTCCGTTTCCAAAAATAGATTTATTCATCATAAGTAGATGTCTGATATTCCATATCTAAATGGATTATTTACAAAGAGTCGGTAGCTCAGGTAGTTAGCGTGGCTGTTTTATGAATTCCTAAACAAGCGACCGATGTTCGAATCCCACTTGAAGCAAAAGGATTTTTCAGCATCACCGATCTCCTTCGAGTCTACACTAAGAGAATTTTGGGGGCCCTGGAGAACAAGCCACCGGAGTACATGGGGCCCTGCAGGGTCCGCGCACTGGGAAAAGAGCCCCTTAGAGCAGTTGGGGCTCTCGGTACCATAGTTTCTACCACATCTCAATTTTTTTATACTCAAGTATGTTTCAAATGAAACATATATGAGACATTTCAAATATTCACGTATGAAACATTTATAAGGACACATTTCTCCTACATATCAATAAATTACTCTCCGATATGTTTCTTGAAACATATATAAAATGTTTCGATGTAACGTTTTTGTGTTGTTTCAAGTCTAGGTTTCTGAAGGCGGACATTAAACATCTATGTTGTGTGTATGATACGTTTCTGTCGCTGTTTCGGAGATGTTTCATGTTTCAGAGATACTTTTCTAAAACATTTCAGAAACGTTTTTTTGCACAGTGGGTAAGAACTATGTGAAGAGTCTGGTGTTCATTAAATTCAGTGCTCTGGATTTCTGGATTATGAGTAAAGCGTAGGTAATTCGTAATTTTCCACTCTTTTACACGTGTCTTATCAATAAGAATCTTAATGAATCTATTTATCTCTATGGATAACATTAATGGAATTATTATGTAATCATGCGATAAAACTGTGCAAAACATTACCAAATTAAGGCAAAACTTTTGAAAACAATCCACTTGAAAATCGCAAGTTGTTTTTCTCTTAAGCCAATTTTCTCCGCGACTATTCACAAAGGGTGTTTCTATTTTAAACATTCTTTCTAGTTACTTTACGTTTACATCCTTTGCACACCTTCGAATGTCCTTTCAACCAACTCTTCAATGCTCTGCTATTCTTACGTCCTACTCCACCTTCCTTTTTCTTAATTTATTTTGTTCATTGTGCTGATCCATTATCTATATGTGCCCCGTTCAAAGATGAAGCCTTTTTGCTTTTACAGATCCAATGTGCATGGATTGTAAGGAAACGCCGCTCTGTATACCTACCTACTGTATACCTAACTGCAAGGCATACAACATCTTTGCACTTACAAAAGCTTAATCATAACTTACTATAAACTATAAACTTAATCTAATTAACATTTCATTTTCCACTAACTTAATTTCTACTCTTTACCACTTAATGGAATATTATGGCATTCGCTGAGACACTTTGGCACTTTTCAGGTCTTATTTGGCAGACTGTAAACAAGTTGTTGAAATTGATTACTCAAACAATAATGAAATTGGACGTTGTCAATCTAAGGAAATTACAATCAGTCATGGAGTACCCCAGGGTTCTATACTTGGGCCACTACTATTTGTAATTTTTATGAATGATCTTCCCAACATCATATACTACCCTACTATAATGTATGCCGATGACATTGGCATCAGCTGATTCTGTTTCAGAATTAGCACTCAACACCGAAAAAACAATACTCAAAAAAATTGGTTTTCTGCAAACGGTTTAGTTCTGAATGTAAATAAATCTAATCTTATGTCATTTCTAAATAATACACAGCATGCAGAATTTGTGCGAAATTTTACAAACAGTATGAAAATAAATTACGTTGTGTCAACATTAAGGCTCTTAAATTGACAATCAATTTCAATGGGCTGTTCAGATCGAATTGATTGTAAATAACGCAATTTTTTTGTTTTCGTAGATTGAAGCCAATCTCTAATTTTAAAACTTTATTGAATGTTTATTACGCTTATTTTGAATCCACATTTCGATATTGTTTAATTTTTTGGGGGTATACTCACTCCTTGCTGAACATTTTAAAAATTCAAAAAATAACGATAAGAATTTTGTTTGGGCTAACTAAGCGGGATAGTTGTCGGCCATTGTTCTTGAAACACAATACCATGACAGTTTACAATCTACTTATCTATGAATGTTGCCTATTACTCATTAGTCATACAATACTATAATTTATATAGAACTGACTTAAGTAATAGCAAAGAGTATATAATATTCTCTTTGGTAATAGTGCAATATACCCATAGATATAATAGATCGTACATAATGTCATTCTGTTAAGCTGTATAATAAGCTGCCGCCCTTAATACGTGTTATTGAGGTAAAAAAAGAATTTACAAAAGTGCTAAAGGAATACTTAACAAAATTTTGTTTTTGTACAACTGTCATTAAAAGTGACATTTTTAACGGCTGTCAAGAGTGTTAAAAGATGACGTTTACAGAGTAGCGTGTTAATAATATATTAAAGTATAAGTGGAAAAATAGGTCTTTAAAACACGCGCGAGTTTTCAAGCACGACGGCGGAGCCGGAGTGCTTGAAATAGAGCAAGTGTTTTAAAGACCTGTTTATCCACGAATACTTTACGCTATTTTTTTTATTGGTTCACTTTGAAATCATAAATAACGGTATTAAAATGGAAATAAGAACTAATAATGTGAAATGGTTGAATTCCTAATGTGAAATCAGTATACCTTTCGTTGTCATGGAAATGAGAAAAACGGAAATTAATTTGCAATCTGTCATTTTATTTGACGTAACAACGTACTCCTGTCAGATCAACAACCAATAAGAATTCACGTTTTTCAAATTGATGATGATGCCATGGCAACTTTAAAACACGCGCGTTTTTGAAAGCGCGATTTAAACACGCTGGGGCGTGGTTTAAAAGGCTAAAATAGGACACCAATAAAAAAAATACGTTTAACACTAGTGTTAAAATAGTTATTTACGATACAAGTGTCGTAACGTATCATTTTACGATACGAATTCTGTGGAAGGCCACCGATCCACATGGAGCAATGCAGGTGAGAATATCGTTTGGAAATATTTAGCCAATATGTTAAATTGTTCACATTTCAATGTTCATATTCTACCAATATATTTACAATGAAATGCCAATATGGCAATATTACACCAATATTAAATGCTACATGGGAATCTGCTCAGGTAAGGTCACCACTAAGGGTACTAAATTCACTTTATTTCAATAAAATATAGAAAGGGCGGCGATGGCTGACACAATAACGTGTCGTCGAGACTGACAGCTTTCAACTACTTATTACGACAGTATGTTGATTGGTAGAGAATTTTAAATTAACCACTAACGATTTTGCAGTAGCGTTAATTAATACTTGACAAAAGATTAACACAATTAACTTTTTCTATTCACTTATAAAACCATCTAACTTATATAAAAAGCGACTACAATAAAAAACATATTTTTTCTTCAAACGTCAAGAAATTATGTCATTATTCTACCGAATAGTAGGCGCCAAAGTTTGACATTTATCGCTAGAGCAGATTTTACTTTTACTTTTCCGCCGCCGGAGGGAAAAGTGTTGTCATAGCAACACTTTTCCGCCGCCGGAGGTAAAACAATGTGAATCTCATGCGTTACCAAGGAAACAGCACTTTTACCGTTGAGTGAAAGATATATTTACCTACCTATTCGCCCTATTCGTGAAAACAAATACCTATTTGACAATGACGTTTAATTTAACGAACGCCGCTAATAATATCCCTTAAAACCATTTAAAAATAAATGTTTTGCGTAAATTTGCGGAAGTTTGAAGAAAAAATAGCATATTTTATTTGGCGGAGAAGTTACTTTTCATGGCTTGCCTTCTATTAGCCGCCTCACTTCGTTCGGCGGCTAAACACAGGCGCGCCATGAAAAGTTGTACTTCTCCGCCACATAAAATAATATACTATTTAACTGAAACAATGACTAAATTCAAGAGTTTTTATATGGACAATGATATTACATACAATATACAGGGTGTTTCAGACCACCCGTACCGGCCAAATATCTCGCGAAATACAAAACGCATTGAAAAAAGAAAAAATATGTCTAAACATTTTTTTAAGATTCTATTGTTTGATGGTAATAGGATGTCCCCACTCCCACCCCCGGGGGGTGGAGAAGGGGTAACTTCGTAATCTTAAATAGCATCCCCCAGTTTATTATGCAGATTTGAATTCTACGTTAATAAATAGGATCTTTTTGTTTGAAATATTTTTTGAAGTTCGTGACAGATGGCGCTATGATCGCCGATAGAAGTTTTTCCGATTACCTATGCTAATTTGATGTCAGTTTTGTTGAGTGACAATCAAAAATGTTAATACTTTGTAAAAGGGAAGAGGGAAGCTTTATTTACCCCCCCCCCCTCACCCACACCCCCACTTCACCCCTAATTTTAGATTTAAACATATCTGGAATGTTAATGTGTTCTTTACTCGTGAAATCAAAGTATTTCAAATTTTTTTTTTCTATTTTCCATCAAAGGCAAAAAAATTTACAAAATTTAACTTCTTCAATCGTGGTATTGAACAGTTGTTTAAATCTAAAATGGTTGGGTTTTCTCATCCTAGGTTATGGGCCGTAGGGGTGAAGTGGGGGTGTGGGGAAGGGGGAGGGGGTTAATAAAGCTCCCCTCTTCCCTTTTACAAAGCATTAAAATTTTTGATTGTCACTCAACAAAACTGACATCAAATTAGCATAGGTA
The DNA here is from genome assembly GCA_036250285.1 of Pyrocoelia pectoralis. Lineage (NCBI taxonomy): Eukaryota > Metazoa > Arthropoda > Insecta > Coleoptera > Lampyridae > Pyrocoelia > Pyrocoelia pectoralis. The sequence goes on from CM070081.1 coordinate 12,516,540, forward strand.
ATCGGAAAAACTTCTATCGGCGATCATAGCGCCATCTGTCATGAACTTCAAAAAATGTTTCAAACAAAAAGTTCCTATTTGTTAACGTAGAATTCAAATCTGCATAATAAACTGGGGGGTGCTATTTAAGATTACGAAGTTACCCCCTCTCCACCCCCCGGGGGTGGGAGTGGGGACATTCTATTACCATCAAACAATAGAATCTTAAAAAAATGTTAAGACATATTTTTTCTTTTTTCAATGCGTTTTGTATTTCGCGAGATATTTGGCCGGTACGGGTGGTCTGAAACACCCTGTATACCTATATTAGTATTAATAAGTTGCAGTTAGTTCAGTGGAGGTGGAACGTTGGCTACATATTGTCCTGGATAGTTTCCAGGAGGACTATAATTAACTACGACCCACACTTGTCCATTTTTACGCGCTTTCCCAACACCAATTTGTTTCGAATTTTTCCAAATAACTTGTGTGAAATGACCGGCATCATCGTTAGTTGGTTCTTGATTAAACGTATAGTTGGCTATTTCGCTGTACCAACTGTCAACAGGAACGTTTCCGTTTACATCATAATTTGAAGATGATGACGCGCTCCAATAAATATTTTCACCGTAATTTGGGTTATTGCTATGGGATAAGTTCAGTTGTCCCGATAGATATTGAGCCCAGTTTTGTGAAAATACTGAAATCTGTAACGATTTTATTATAAGTGAAAGCAATAATTAAAAACTTATCGCGTCTTACAGTCTCACCAGCGTTATTTAAGCAATGATACTTACTGTTGGATTTAATACCAAAGGAGGGACACCATGACGTGCTCTGTAATTGTTATGAGCAACCAATACCTCATTGTCAAATTGCTCGTCAGATGATCTTTGATTCAATTCTGGAATTAACAAAGGGAGTTTGCTTAATAACTCAAAAATTAAGCACTGAAATGGTCAAAGCTCGTAATAAAATTGTACCTTCGTCCTTCATAAAGACAATAACTTTTTACTGAAATATAATCTGTGTATCGTAACTTATGTACCTACCTATAGTTCATTAATTTTTTAATTGGATCAAAATTATATATATTTTTGTAATTAATATTTTTAATATAAACAAGAAAGCGTAAAATTACCCCCCAAAAATATTCTCATTTCAAAAAATATTTTTCTCCATACGTCGAAGGTAATAATTGCGACTTTAGGTGAGCATTTTGAAATACTCTTCGTTTGCAAAATTGCAAGTAGGTAATTTGGAAAATATGTTTCTTGAATATTAGCGTTGGGAAACACAAGACTTACCTTTGAGATGTACCTCGTCAAATGCGACACCGGCACAGACTGTGAAGATTGCCAGTTTTAGAAACATCTCGACTTGCAGGTGAACTATAATTTGTTTTTGAAAATACTCTTCTTATATGGGAGCCGTGGATTGCGTGGGATTAAGTGAATAGCAAACATTAAATCTAATCTGACAGTATTTGTTAAACACAATTTCTGTGAAACGGTTACGAAAACTTCGCACAAAATTTCAAAAATATTTGTTATGTAGCTAAATACAAAATTATTTAATTATTAACATTCGTAATTTTGTTTGTACTATGACGCTGTAAAAGATGAACTAACTGATTATGTCAAGAAGAATGAATGTACCATGTACCTACCAACGTTGAAGTTGTAATTTTCACAAAACACGAAATAATTATAATGGACGTAATATAAATATTACAGCACCTTTTCGGAGCCAACAGCGCCTATATATTTATCTAAGGGAAGGGTACGGCCCCCTTGAGATATGCCAGCAAGTAAAAAGCAACAAGGGAAATAGAATAGTCATCCTAATTTAAAAATATCAAAAGGAATACTTATCTACGCAGATGGCGAAGGTGAACCCACCTACACACATCTACCTTCTTTATGTTCTGTCTCTCCTTCACCCTTACATAATTTCGCGCATTTAGCAGATTCTATTATAATCTTGTCTTAAATTTCTAGTGGCGTAACTGTAGTTTCACTACTATTTAACATAGCGGGAAACATTTAAATTAAAAGCTGCCAGGTGCGTTACATCACAACGTTTAGTCGAAAAGTATTACTAGAAGAGTTACAGAACCTTATTAATAAGAATTGGATACCTACTGAATTCTAACAGGATAAAAGTACAATTATTTGTGGATGAAAAGAGTCAAGACAAGAGGTGCATACTTTAGAAATAAAAGAAGGCCAAACAGGACGAAAAAGAAAAGAACAAAAACTCTTTACTCAAGTATTTTTGAAATTCGACTAGTCATCATCAAATGAAGTTTGACGTGATGACTCAAGATCTAGTCTAAACTCCAGTGGAAAATGTTGCTGACCCTTCCAATCACTACTACAGGAGACAACAAGAAGCTGACTTGTGATTGGTTTTTGGTTTGATGGATAGAAACCATTGCGCTCTCCTTCAAAAATTCCTTCAAAGTGTTACCGCCTGTTTAGAACCACAAAACAGGATTCAACACAGCCAATAGTTTTAAATGGGTAGTGGTGGAAGATGAACTCAAAAGTAGCTGCGAATGAATCCAACCAATTTCATCTGGACAATTTTTCAAAGTGGATTACAGTGAAGGCGGCGCGGCAATGACAGAGTTATCATATAGGGCAATGTTCGGGAGAAAGTGACCCACTGAATATACAAAGAATATACAAAACCATACATTTATATTGTTCAGGTAGGTATAACATAGACGATGGGCACAACATACACAGCTGCTCTACAGGCCCTTATAAGCCTACAACTGGTGGGGAAGGCAGATGCCATGCTACTTAGCGGTTAAAAATACATACTGGAGTGCAAGAATACTAATATGACCTATCTTAAATACACATTAAAACGATTTCAGACAGGATACAGAAATAATACTTGGCAAGCGATAAAAGAGGGCCAAAGCTGATGAGAGCCGTCTATTACAACGAATCTCGGCAGCAGAAAAGGGAACTGGAATCGAAATATATGGAACGGAAGGATGCAAACCCATTCAGTCTGTGTCATAACGTTACAATATTCTAAACAGAAATTGTCTCAATCAACACCTGCGCGTAGATTCCACCGGAAAGAGCTTTGATGCTGACACTAAGTTACGAAACGCTATTATTTTAATATCCTCACTTCTCAGGTACCAAAACTTACCTCATGTTATTTTTTATGAACTAGTATTACAATTTCACATTAAGAAACTGTTTATTTGCCCATTTTGGACATCTGTAACAAAAGGACAACAATTTTTGTCCTTTACAGAAACAGCACCCAGGCCCCAGAAGTTGTTGATCCTTCAAACTGATAAAGTGGAAACGAAAATGTTTTCGATTTCATCATTTACACGTTTAAAATATTGTTTGCTTGGTTTTTCTCAATGTCATCAGATATGGAAGATAGTCTCAATTATTTTTTATTTGCGCAATTAGATTAACTTCCATTTAGATAAAAAGATAGCAATGGTATTTTTGTATAACAATTACGTTCTTCATAAATTTGTTCAATGTGAAAGAGATAAATGGAATTAACAAATTATTAAACAAATAAAGTACCTACCTACATATGATCAAGTATTTCTTATTGGTGGGGTTCTAAATAAGTGTGGTTTAGGGGTGTACTGCAAAATCGTTTATTTTGGAGACCTTTGCCCTTTTGCCATTAACACCTGCCATGTAAACCAACAGGAAGAAAGCTAGTAAGATTCATATCTTTCATACTCCAAGAGAGTCAGCGCTCAGGTTCCTAGTTCCTGTCTTAAGACTCTGACACTGACTGTAACCACAGTCACGTTCCCAATGGTTCCCAGCAAACACACATATAAAATATACATACAACATATATAAGATTGAAGTAAATACCCCTACATATGATTTTTTATATATTAAGTATGTAAGTGTTCTTTAATAAAGTTATATAAACCGTATGTAACAGATTACGTATATTTTACATAATAGTATATAAACTTACGGATATTCTGTATACAGAAATTCATATAATAAATACATATAGATAATTACATATTACCTACCCATGAAATTTATGTGCTGTCATATTTATATGATTAGATTTATGTACGTTATATGTAAAATCTTATATGTAAGAAGTATTACATATTTTTTATGTATGCCTTCTGTAAATATAATTATAAATTATCATTACATATATTATATTGTCGAAAATAAAAGTCCGTTTCTATTTGCGCCGCATAATTAATCGCACACGCGGGTTTTCTATAACGCCAAAATTGATAGTTCACGTACCTTTAATATTAGATCCGTATCGACTAAAATGCGTCTAATTTATATAGAAAATAAATAATGTAAAATAAATTAAATGCTGGTCATTTTTAACATAAAGGTAGGTATAATAATTATTGAATAAGACTTCACTCAACGATATAATCAAACATAATTTAAACTCGCGAAACAGCGCAAAGTTAGAAAGAACGAAATAAAAAAAGGAATGTTTCAGATTAGCGCAGTGGTACAATGTCGGGTACAAAGAAAACACATGTCGGATTTCGGAATTTGCAACGCCCACCCGCAACGGTTCGAATCCGGTTAAGGGACACTTTTCAAGCAAGTATATCATAATAAACTGTCGGCTTTCAGTTCAGGTAAAAACGGGTTCGTGCAAGAATTAAGTTAATTAAAAGTACAGTTGCATGTAAAAATGTAGTTTTTCCATTTTTTTGTATGAAACTGCTTAAATAATTTTTTACATTGGTAATAATTACATTGTATAAGTGGCCCACGCGCATCGATTAATGGGCCGAATAACACCTAATCTAATCTATTTATCTAATACACGTATATTGTAGGTAAGAATTAACTAGGCCATAATAATGACAAGTAGTTCACTAATTTTAGACAAAACTTTAAAAAAAATGTTGATTTTCTATCCACAACATTTTGTACGTCGTAATTACAAAATTAATCTCCCCATTGAAAATTTGTGACACACAAAAAATAATGGCGTTTTAAACTTTGACTACTTCTGTAAATAATATCCATCAGGGGCGTAGCTATAAATAATTTTCGGGGGGGGGGGGGGGGGGGGGGGGTCTGCGTGAGAGTTCGTCAGGTCGAGTCAACTATCCCGAATTCAGTACCTAATGAGAGAATTTACGGCTGACCATGTGATTTAGAATTTAGTGCAGAATGTTAACTTATGTCGGGGGGGGGGGGGGGGGGGGGGGGGGGGGGGGGGGGGGTGGGGGGGGGGGGGGGGGGGGGGGGTGGGGGGGGGGGGGGGGGGGGGGGGGGGGGGGGGGGGGGGCTATATACGCTACTGTCTACATTAATGTGCAATAATATCAGACAAACTTCACAATCAAATTACAACGAATAACCGCAATAGGAGTTTATAGCCTAAATGGTTGATGTAGCGGTGGCGTGCATTCCTTCTGATGCGAGCTTAACTTTAGATTTTTTGGTCGTTTACGGGGTTTGATGCTGTTGTGTTGAATGATGAATGGTGTGTTGTGTTTTGGAAATTTAAAGTTTGCGTGTTTGGGGTTTCCAAAACCCAGGCAATAAAGTAATCGATCTATACGAGCTTACGTCAGTGAGATCATTTTTACCGAGTTTTAGTATTGTTCTTAATTTGCCAGTTTTCAAGCTGACAGGAAAATCTATGTTCTGGGAAAGGATAGCCTCCTTGACCTGCTCCGAAGGGAGATCAGAAGACGTATCCAAGAATGACAAGCGAGTTATGCTCTTTTCTTTGGTTTTAGCGTTATGGCCGGCTGCTTCCAAAACGTCCGTGGATATGACTTTGAAGAGATCGCACTCCTCCGTTTAATGGCGTTTTTACCGATCTTGGTCACTCTGTCAAGTCGTATGTCTAACCTTCTCGGATCAAAGGTTTTCCACAAGCCGTTTTTAGTCTCGCCGGTCGTTTTGAGTTTGTCGGATGTCGGTACCACAATGATGGTGGACCAGGAGACCGGAGCTACAGACTTTCCCGAGGGGACTTTAACTTTATTGGAAGGGGCTGCTGCTGTTCTAAAAACAGCGGAGTAACTGGGAGCAAGAACAGTGTGGACAGAGGAAGCTTTGGCCGCAAACGCGTCTAACGTGGACTTTATGACAGCGACTAATTCACTGGAACTGCGCCTGTTGGCGGACGAGCGTTGTCCTGGTGGCAGAATTGGACTTAGGCATTTCTGTGAGCCTTGAGGGGGAATCTTTGAAGCAGTGATCAGCTTTTTTGATATGAGCGTCGAGGCATCGACAGATAATACTATGAGGGCCGACAGGTGCCGTTCCTCGGTCGGAACGTCAGAGGCCAGTTCAGCTCGACGAGGTTTACAGTTTCCCTCCTCTGTCCACATAGTGACAGACAGGGGAGTATCAGGAAATGTTACAAGAGCTTCTAAAGCCTAAGTAATTCGGATCTTTGCGTTAGAAAGCAAAGCTGCTCAAAAAGCAGTTGCAAGGTGGGGAAGGTACTTCCAGACGACCATCCACCAAACAAATTGCCTCTGACGGGACGCCTATAAGTGCAACGCTTAGCGGCAGAGGTTCCACGGAACATCCGGATGACATTTGTCTATCAAAATCCGGAAGAAATCCTCAATAGAGACGAACTGAGTGGCGAGAGAAGAGACCTCTGTTGTAATGAGGGAAGGGACTATTAAATCCCATCATGGTAACCGAATAAAATCTGGGCAAATAAAACCCAGGGGTGAATTCCATAAAACGGCAAGCTGTCGATGGAAGTAAGATCCCGAGGGGTAACAATTAGTTGTACTGATGGAACCAAAATAGAAGCCGTTTGTGAGCATGACCCATACCTAAATTTCTCCAAAGTGACCTTCGAGACTATTAAAGGGAACCGGAAAGGTGCAAATGACCCGACTTTCAAACCTTCGAAACGAGCCACCCACTGAAGGAACAAAAGACCTCACTATAGTACCACAGCGCCATCTGCGAATCACTCGGATACGAGTGAAGACTAAGAAGATTCCACAATGTGTCAAAATGAGTGAGTGGCATATCGGTTCTCTTTTACCGAGTATAATAACACCATTAGAAACTCAAAAAGGAAATGTTGTGAGAGCATTGAATCAGCGAAAGGTTAAAGAACCGCGTTTTGAAAGAACACGAGAGTAGGATGGAAGACACTACCCGGGATCTGTGTAACTCAATTCAAATCTGCCTATTCTCATATTGTATTCACACTAAAGCCAGGGCACAAGTCATACGATCAGGCGTCGTCTTTCAGTTCAATAAACTTGATACTGTTTTTTCCCCTAAAGCTAAACTACTCTACTTAGCTACATGCTTACTGCACAGTCGAAGACACACTCAGATTCAAATAAATTGCTCTGGGTTCCTTTTTAGAGATAACGGGGGCAGCCAGTAGTTGTCATCTATGCTAGTGTCAACGAAAGTATTGTGGGGATACGAACCATGGAAAGATGTTTGGAGGGAGGGATTTGCCTCGTTGCAGACGACCCCATCATCGTCTGCGGCAGGTTGTAATGAGCTTTCGAACTGATACAAAGACTATATGAGGAAGAAGATCCGTTGATAAACTCTACAAAAACCTCTCTCATCCCATTGACAAGGAAAAGGATCTCAGAAAAATAAGGGCGCGATTGTGAATGATGCCAAGTACCTTAAACAAGATTTTGATATTCAAATTACATCTGGAGAAAATAATGCCATTACATCTAGAAGTAGAAGTGTATTAAAACGTAGAGACAATAAGGTAAATTTAGTTTGTTTAAGTATAACATAGATGATGGGGGCAACACTTACAGCTGCCCTACATACCCTTATAAGTCTACAACTGGTGGGAAAGGCACGGGCGATGACGGTAGCATACAGGTAAAAAATACACTAAAAGCACTAAGCACACTCTAGCTAGAGTATTGCAGTGCAAGACTAGTACCTACATTTGGTAGGTTTTTCTTGCGGTTTATCAATGAAAACGATTCCTTTTGTACCTCGAACACCAGAAACAGACACCCATGATTTAAAAATTTGGCGCTCTTGAATAAAAGCAATGTCTTTAACTAAGTTTATATTCGTGTGAGTTGCTCACGGTGGAACGTGTACTGGCCACATGATCCCGTGGTTTAGTGTTCTTCCTTAAAACAAAAACTGCGATATTGTCAAGTCTTCAATACAAAGGTATTGGATTTAAGAATCAAACTTCAAATTTTAAATTTCAAATCCGCTGCTGAAAAGGTTAAAGTTAAACCCTATAAGTATTCCAAGGTTCACGTTTTCAGAATTTTTTTAAGTTTTGAGTTCCAATTTATAATCTCCCTCAAGCTTTAATTTTGTCGAAATTGGCAATATTGAAATATCAAACTCAAAGTTACACTGACACTGGTGCAGATTAATTTTGAAATTTTGCTACGTTAACCTTTTCCTAGAGAGGATATGTTGTTGTTCTCTTTTGATAGACCAAAAATGTCACTTACAATCTGTAAATTTTGATGTTGACACTAAGTGACGAAACACTATTATTTTAATGTCCAGTGGCGTACCCAAGGAGGGGCGGATATATATCCCCCCCCCCAAGCGTCCAACTTTTCCATTCTATTTTACGCTTATTCTTATTAATCATTAAAAAAAGACCTATCTTAGAAATTCAAGCACACAGAACAGACTAAATGGACTGGCAATGATGTCAATTCATAGGGAACCCATTTCAGAAGTACGAAATAACAAAGAAACTTGCACAACAGCCAAGGGGATTGAATTTTGTATTATAATAATATTTATTTTATAACTTTCTGTAAAACAAATGTTTTTTAAAATTGGTAGATCACACCACACTTTTTATATCCCCCCTCCCCCAAGGCTGCAGTCTGCGTACGCCACTGTTAATGTCCTCAGGTACCATGCAGGTACAAACTTATCTCATGATACCTGTTACTTTTTATGAATTATGAACTGGTATTACAATTTCACATTGTGAAACGATTTATTTGCCCATTTTTGGCATCTGTGACAAGAGGACAATAACAATTTTATGTCCTTTGCAGAAACAGCGCCCAGAGCCCAGAATTTTGTTGTCCTTCAAACTGATAAAGTGTAAACGAAAATGTTTTCGATTTCATCATTTACACATTTAGAATAATATGTTTACCTACTTGGTTTTTCTCAATATCATCAGATATGGAAGATTGTTTCAATTTTTTTATTTACACAATTAGAACCGTACATGATGAGATGAAATATTTCTTATTGGTGGGGCTCTAATAGGTGTAGGTTCATGGTTGTACCTACAGCAAAATCGTTTCTTTTGGAGACCTTTGCCCTTTCGCCTTGACACCTGTCATCTCCCAGCAAACACATTTATATATAAAATACATATAAATTATGTAAGAGCTTTTTAGATTTATATAAAACTGGAAGAAAAATTAAGAGATATTTAATGTCAGGATGTCAGCAATTTTCAAAATAATATATATGTCTATTAGATGTAAATTCTTCAACATGAATTTATATACGTTTTATGTATATTTTATGTAATATTTACATAAAAAATATTAGTTGTAAAAGCGTTGCGATGACCAAAATGGCAGCTACTCGAGCATAATGTAATTATTATCAATGTAAAAAATTATTTAAGCAGTTGCATACAAAAAATTAAAAAACTACATTTTACGTGCAACTGTACTTTTAATTATATTTAACTTAATTCTTGCACGAACCCGTTTTCACCTGAACTGAAAGCCGACAGTTTATTATGATATACTTGCTTGAAAAGTGTCCCTTAACCGGATTCGAACGTTTGCGGGTGGGCGTTGCAAATTCTGAAATCCGACATTGTACCACTGCGCTAATCTGTAACATCCCTTCTTTTTATTTCGTACTTCGTAACTTTGCGCTGTTTCGCGTTATTAGTTTAAATTTTCTTTGATTATATCGTTGAGTGAAGTCTTATTCAATGATTATACCTACCTTTATGTTAAAAATGACCAGGATTTAATTTACTTTATATTATTTATTTTCTATATAAATTAGACGCATTTTAGTCGATACGGATCTATTATTAAAGGTACGTGAACTACAATTTTTGGCGTTATAGAAAACACGCGCGTGCGATTACTTATGTGGCGCAAATAGAAACGGACTCCATTTTCGGCCATACAATATATGTAATGTAATGATAATTTCTAATTATATTTACAGAAGGCATACATAAAAAATAAGTAATATTACAATATATAATATTTTACATATAACGTACATAAATCTAATCATGTAAATATGACAGCACATGAATTTCATGAGTGGTATGTAATGATCTACCTATATGTATATATTATATGAATTTTTTGAATTATTATTCATGTCTGGATTTTCTCGTGTAATATTATTAATAACGTTCTACGTTTCGAAAACTACTTCTGGTTTCTTTTTCAAGATATTGACAAATATTGTCACTGAAAATCCAGACATGAATAATAATTCAAATAATTCAACTCGTGGAAACCTAAACAACAATATTATATGAATTTCTGTATACAGAATATCCGTAAGTTTCTATACTATTATGTAAAATATACGTAACTGTGTGACATACGGTTTATATAACTTTATTAAAGAATACTCTTATATACTTGATATATAAAAAAGCATATGTAGGGGTATTTACTTCAATTTATATATGTTGTATGTATATTTTATATGTGTGTTTGCTGGGCTAGAGTCTAGACCACCAGGAAGAAAACTAAGATTCGTATCTTTCATACTCCCAGAGAGTCAGACGTCCACTGGCCTCTGGTTCCTTATTTATATGAACTGGTATTGAAATTTCACATTGTTTATTTGCCCATTTTTGGCATCTGTGACAAGAGAATAACAATTTTGTGTCCTCTGCAAAAACAGCGCCCAGAGACCAGAATTTTGATATCCTCCAAACTGATAAAGTGGAAACGAAAATGTTTTCGATTTCATCATTTACACATTTAGAATAATATGTTTACTTGGTTTTTCTCAATGTCATCAGATATGGAAGATTGTTTCAATTTTTTTAGTTACACAATTAGATTAACTTCCATTTAGATAAAGAGATATCAATGGATTTTTATATAACAATTACGTTCTTCATAAATTTGTTCAATGTGAAAGAGATAAATAATGGAACTAGCAAATTATTAAACAAAGATAGCACTAGAACCATATCTAGATGAGATCAAGTATTTCTTATGGGTGTGGCTCTAAATAAGTGTCGGTTCAGGTGTGTCATCAATTTTTTGTAATTTCCAAATCAACACGTGTTTTTCCCCAGTGTATATCCCGGTAGGACCCATTTGCGAACATTTAAGCAAAGGAAAAAGTTTGGCGTCTCGTTAAAACTTCACTGGTATTGCAATTTCACATTGTGAAACGATTTATTTGCCCACCGAAGGCCAGCTCAAGGTTAGGTGGAACTTGACGTTAGAAGGCACCAAAGCGGCTGCGGCGAGTTCCTTGTACAGAATATGTTACACAGACGACGACAAAGAGCACCACATACTTCGTGGAAGTTCGCACTCGTTCAACTGGGTGAATCCTTGTCTGACATGCTGTATGAAAATTTTGAAAGTAAAAAGTCACCCTAACACACACACTTGTTGCTTTTAAATTTGCGGTTATAGTTTTTACAATTACCCCTGATAGGGACGAGTCACGAGTATAATGCCCAAGTATTATTATTATTATTGTTTTCTGGGGGTGGTCCCGCACTGCGACCTTTTGGTCTATTGTGCTCCCCGGTGTTGTCTACCCAAGAATGCCTGTATCTTTCACAAAGTCCAGGATTTCAGTAGGGCGAATCTTCGTTACTTCCTCTTGTGTAATCTTTTCATTTCCAAGTAGATATTCCCTTACCTCACATTGGCAAATGACGTGATAGGGCGTTTCATCTGCCTCACCACAACCCCTGCATGTTGGGCTTTTAGTCTGTCCCATGTTGTGCAGGTGTTTGTTCATGCGACAGTGGCCCGTGACCATTTCTGTTACAAGTTTTATCTTCGTCCTGCTTAGCTTTAAGATGGACGTAGCTAGGTCCCCGTTTGGGGTTTCCAGGAAGATCTTGGAATGACTGTGTCCTGGAATTTTCGACCAATGTCTGCAATGCTCTTTCGTGAGTATTGCTTGAATCTCCTTTTTGGCTGTGTTATAACTATAAGTAATCCCACAAGCCGGTTCGGGTCCTATGAATGGTTTTGCGCTTGCCATTCTCGCAAGCTCGTCGGCAACCTGGTTACCTGCGATTCCCGCGTGCCCAGGTGCCCACACTAGTGTGACTGAGTTGCACTTACCTAGTGCGTTTAGCATTTGTGTGCATTCAAGGACTAGCCCTGAATTTACCACATATGAGTCTATTGCTGCAATCGCTGCTTTACTGTCTGTCACTATAAAGATTTTCTTTTTGATAAGGTTCTCTTTTAATAGTTGAGCAGCCGCTGTCAGGATTGCATATAGGTACCATATACCTCGACTTGGAACACGGTCGCTTGTTGTCCTATCTGCAGCCCAGTCCATTGCTCCCGTATACTCCAGAGCCAGTGCGCTTTGTGGTTTTCGAGCCGTCTGTGTAATACACGATTCCATTCAGCTTCGCTTTACTGGAACTGCTCTCCCAGTCGTCTCGAGTGCCCAAGTAACACAGCGAGCTGTAATTTGGTCCATTACAACGTCATGGCAGCTACACTGCACAGCCAAGTTGTCTAGCGCAGTAAGCCAGTAAACTGTGACAGCGCTTTAGCGCGATGTGAAAACGCGTCCTCGTTGCTAAAATGGCAAGTCATAATCAAGCTGCTAGGACCTCATTGCAGCCATTTGGCTGTGTCGATTGCAGCCAAAATTTATAGCTGTAAAACGTTGCGATGACCAAATGGCAGCTACTTTGGCAACCAAACTTATCAGCTGTCGCAGTCCTAAACAGGGAGAGGGAGAGGGAGAGGGAGAGGGAGAGGAGAGGGAGAGGGAGAGGGAGAGGGAGAGGGAGAGGGAGAGGGAGAGGGGAGAGGGAGAGGGAGAGGGAGGGAGAGGGGAGAGGAGAGGGAGAGGGGAGAGGGAGAGGGAGAGGAGAGAGGGAGAGGGAGAGGGGGGGGGAAGAGAGAGGGAGAGGGAGCGGGAGATGGAGCGGGAGAGGGAGAGGGAGGAGGGAGCGGGAGAGGGAGGTGGAGAGGGAGACGGGCGAGGAGAGGGAGAGGGAGATGGAGAGGGAGAGGAGAGGGAGAGGGAGAGGGAGAGGGAAGAGGGAGTGGGAGAGGGGAGGGAGAGGGAGAGGGAGAGGGCGAGGGAGAGGGAGAGGGCGAGGGAGAGGGAGAGGGAGAGGGAGAGGGCGAGGGGAGCGGAGAGGGATAGGGAGAGGGACGGGGAGGGGAGAGGGAGAGGGAGGGGGCGAGAGGGAGAGGGAGGGGGAGGGAGAACGGGAGAGGAAGGAGGGAGAGGAGGGAGCGAGGCGGGGAGAGGGAGATGGAGGAGGGGAGGGAGAGGAGAGGGAGAGGGAGAGGAGAGGGAGAGGAGAGGGAGAGAGGGGGGGGTGAAAATGGTGAATATGCAAGTGGAGCGTGCGTGCAGATACCAGAAGGGGAGGTATATGGGGGTGATTATGAGAGAGGATAATGACGGACAGGGATAGGAATTCCTAGAAACAGGAAAGAAGGGGAAGAATTAGGTAGAGAAAGTAAATCGAGAAATATATGGGGACATTATGGTGGAAGGGATACAGAGATATTTAAGGGGTGACAAGAGGACAATAACAATTCTATGTCCTTTGCAGAAACAGCGCCCAGAGCCCAGAATTTTGTTGTCCTTCAAACTGATAAAGTGTAGGTAAACGAAAATGTTTTCGATTTCATCATTTACACATTTAGAATAATATGTTTACCTACTTATACCTATTACCTACTTGCGGTTTTTCTCAATGTCATCAGATATGGAAGATTGTTTCAATTTTTTTATTTACCTACACAATTAGATTAACTTCCATTTAGATAAAAAGATATCAATGGTATTTTTTATATAACAATTACGTTCATTGTGAAAGAGATAAATAATGGAACTAACAAATTATTATTAAACAAAAAAACACTAAGAACCGTACATGATGAGATGAAATATTTCTTATTGGTGGCTCTATAATAGGTGTAGGTTCAGGGTTACACTTAATTAATGTATGTATTTAGTATTAATTCGCATATTTTGTAGAGAACAAACTTATGAAATTTTCAGTTTGACCTTAACTACCAATTATTGTGTGCTCAGCAAAGGTGCGGTACCTATTCCTAAATCTTAATTGTATATTTTCGTAACCAGTGGTCGGATTTCGTTGATTGTTTTTGCATTTTATTCATAAAAGCGAGATCTAAAATATTGATAATAATAAAATAAAAAGTGATAAGTATGTTTTTTAGCGTTTTTTACATATTCCATAATTTAAGATTTTAAGCCCAAAAACATTAAATCCGCTATATAGGATTATCAATTTCGGTTATATAACAATTTATCTTAGGAATACAAAACTGTGCAATTAGAGTCTACGTACCTATGTTCGATTTGGACATAGGGTTGCTAAGATATATAGCCAAAAATAGGTTCGCCGCCATTTTCAAGATGGTGGACAAGATGGCGGCCGTTCAACTCCCCCCCCCCCTCTAATATTGTTCAAGGAGTCATTGATAACAATCCTGGAGGGGGAGCCAAACTTTTACACGCTTAGTAACTCCCAACATTACATTGTTACATACTATAGCTAATTATTCTCTGAAGGTAATTGGCTAGCTTTTTAAGCTTGTGATAATGAGGTAGTATATACTTAGTTAATTATCAGGTATCAGGTATAAAGAAGCTACACAAAACCTTGAGTGCAAAGCGGACCCATTAAAAAAATATTACGACAGCAAATTTCACATTAACATAAAAATAAAGTAGGTAGGAATAAGGGTATTACAGCAGTATCACAAGTAAATAATAAATACAAATGTCATAAATGGTGGTAGGCTCATCTCATGTGCTAACTGTAAGCACAGCTGTAAGTAATTCGAGACACTGAAGCACAACACTAAAACATGTTGTAGACGTGCAAAAAGATCAATCAATGCACCAAGACGCAGACTTCACCTAGGCTCAAACATACAAATTGTAATGATAATAAAAGGTATAAACAATAAAAAAACTGAATAAAACTCATCTTCTTTAATTACATCGTACTCGCCCACACTTGACTTAAGCCACTTTAGCCAATTATCATCAACAATTCTGTTTAAGGTAACTTCATTAAACACATCGCTTACGCTTGTAAAAACAAAACCAATTTTCTCAAACATACTAATACTAATAACATTATCGCGAGTAATTTTTACAACAAACTGCCGAACATCTAAATTAGATGTGCCATATAATAACATTAAAAGCATAGCTTGCCACCCTATGTGTTTGCCACGTGCTTCGGTTTCCGCAATCATTATTTCTGCCTCGGCTACCATATGATCGAATTCGTTTGCAAAAAACAAATTGGTATCGCCTACCATTGCCTCTACAATAAGAAATGGCGTTTTAAACGGTATACGATTACGGAAAAAGGGTAGGTACCTATTTCGTTGTGAGTCTTTTCAAAAATGTCACGGTCCAGAATTATAAAGGTACATTCTGAAACAGGATCGTTTAGGTCGATCAAGTATGATAATCGCACACCTACTATTATCATCTCTCATCCACGATTCTTGCATTTCGTATTCTTCCGCAAGTGTTAAAGGTTCGGAGGCTGTCAAACGTTGTAATTCTTCTGATTGCATCCATTTGTTGTACCTGGAAGTTAAATTTCGGTTTTTAGACTCGACGAAGGGCCTTACTTTTCTACGTGCTCTTTTCGATAAGGTACTAATATTACGTTTTTACTAACAATTTTTATTTTTTGATTTATTAACATTTTGATTTGAACATAACCTCAATTTGAGACCAGTGGCGGAACAAAAACTTTTCAACCTTGTTAATATCTTAATATTCTCTCCAAAAATTACCGCCACATTTAAATCACTGATCTGTATCATAAAGAACTGAGCATTCTTCAATACAACAATAGGTGTTTTCTTTTTGCATCGCCACAGGGTTAGGTAAAGTTACAATCATCACGTGATTAAAGTGCCTTGCGTCATGTAGACATTTCTGCCTCAAGTTAATATAAAGCTTTTAAAACGAATAGGGTTATTGAGAACGGAGGCAAATTACTTTAAAAACGAATGGTGTGCTATTGACAGAGCTGACTTGGTCTACCACAACGTGCAAAAAGAAAACACCTATTGAAGCAAACAAACCCCACCTAAATTTTAGTTACTGCAGGTGCCAACTAGTGCGTTAGTTATGTAATGATGGTATGTAGGTATTTATAATGTGTTGGTAGTACCATGACGTACTTAGTACTGGTATCAGCTTAGCTTCTAACTTGTTCTGGCTTGTTCTAACCTATATGCTTAATATCTGGTGAAAAGTAATATAATTACAGACTCATAATTATTTAAAAACGTAAAGTATTCAAAATTGTGTTTTATTGCAATGAATTAACGTAGTTTATACAACGCACACTGAACTCTATTATAATAGAGTTCAGTGACTACGCATGATTCGCATGAAACAAGGTTATGTTTATGTAAACAAACATTAGTTTTATTCTTTATTCAATGCATTAGTTATATGAGTTACAGTGTTACCAATAATCACCATTCACCAACACAACAAACCTAAATTACTAATTGCCACCTTAAAAAGGCGGTTTTCAATTTGCTTCAAAAGTAGTGGAAGGGATCATTAGAATGCTCAGTCCTTTAAGATACAGGTCAGTGATTTAAATACAACTTTTTTCTGTCCATATGATGCTAACGTAATGCCAAATGATACCAGAAGTGATCCGATACGGCCGCTGCCACGGGAACTGCAAATAGCGTGTTCCTGGCACTCTCTAACTGGGACCTTTGGACTAAGGCTGTAAGGGTTAGGACTGAGTCTAAATCCCATCCCTCGATTGAGGACTGCTCTATAGATTCTGAAGAGAGCAGGTATCGGGAACAAAATTTATGGGCGGGCGACCAGGCAGCCATCGCTACTGGAAGTAATAGAGAGAAAGTTCACCCTAACATCTTAAGGGATCCATTCCTGAAATCAAAAAAGATCTTAAGATCCCCGAATGCAGTGACGGAACTAACAATGCCGCAGATCTCGCAGTGCGGGGTAGCCGAAGTTCCATGGGGGGCCCGCTTTTGAGACATTTTGGGTATCGATTGGAAATAGTTTTGCCTATTTCACCAATTAGAACCGAACGTATGCGGCCCTTCATTGGGCTCGTGTCAACGTCGCCCCTGCCAAAACGCTAAATCGACTTTTCTTGCAGTGTTTTTAGGGATCCACCCAAATCCTCTTCTTAAAAAATATCTAGAAATAAGGTTTTCCTTTTATTTTACAAAATGCATAAATAAATATTAAAAATAAAACTTTTTTTAAATTGTGGAAACGGGATTCAGGAGCCCCAGTATTGGGGGGGGGGGGGGCGAAATTTTGAAGTTCCACCACTGCCCCGATGAGAAACAGCCCTTACTCAACACCAAAAGCAACAGAGGACTTCTCTGCAAAGACCATAACATCGAGACACAAAACAGTTATTAAGACTAGGTGTTTTCTTTTTGCATCGCCACAGGGTTAGGTAAAGTTACAATCATCAGGTGATTAAAGTGCCTTGCGTCATGTAGACATTTCTACCTCAGGTTAATATAAAACTTAAATAAAGCTTTTAAAACGAATAGGGTTATTGACAACTGAGGGAAATTATTTTTATAAAACGAATGGTGTGTTATTGACAGAGCTGACTTAGGTTTACCACAACGTGCAAAAAGAAAACACCTACTGACATTAGGTGTTTTCTTTTTGGACCGCCACAGGGTTAGGCAAAGTCACAATGATCACGTGATTGAAGTGCCTTGCGTCATAAGACATTTCTGCCTTTGGTTAATATAAAACTTAAATAAAGCTTTTAAAACGAATAGGGTTATCGAGAACTGAGTCAAATTATTTTTATAAAACGAATGGTGTGTTATTGACAGGACTGACTTAGTCAACCCCTGTCGTCCCCTGGTGGCGTGTACATAAACCTACCAAACAGTGATCAGCTGGTGTTGGTGTTTAGGTTGTCGTTAAAACAAGTTGATTTAAAACATAAATTATTTAAATTTCTGTTAACGATGTCCAAGTTTAACAAAGAATTTTAATACAAAAATGCCCAAGTTTGATAGCTTACCTCTGTATCTGTATGACCTTTGAATTGTATAACTATTATTCGATCTGTATAAATTTTGAATTTTTATGTGTTACATTTTTGACAGTAAAATTGACATTTTTAAAATATTTTGTTTTTAATTTTCGTTATTTAAAATTACAAAAAATGGGACGAAGATCTATAAATACCACCAAAAGTGGTAAATATATGAATCCGACAGATCAAGCAAGTAAGTACCAATCGATTTGCCACAATTAAGTACATATGGTCGTTCCGTTAACAGGGAAAGAGGCTAGGAAATTGGAATTAAAGAAGAACAAGAAACAAAGACAGATGGTTAGGGCTGCCGTATTAAAAGGAAAGGATCCCATTCAAATTCTCGACGAATTGGAGAAAATTGATCAAATGGGTTTGTCGTTATAGAGAATAATGTGAATAATTGTTACGATTAATGAATTCATTTTAGAATTTAATGTCACACAACCTTCACCGTTAAATGAGAAAGTCTTAAAAGATAAACGAAAAAAGCTACGAGATACATTGGAACGAGTGCTTAATATGTATGTAAGTAATTCCTAAACGATTCCTTCTTCTCTCAATCCCACGACTCGCTACCTCACAGAGTAAAGTCTGAATGGACTTTGAGCGTATGTTTTCTGCGCTTATACTTTCTATCTTGTGTCCGATTTTTAAATCCGTCCCATTTCACTGCTGCATAGGTATTTCTCCAGTGTCTCTTCCATTCACATGAATTTGTTGGTATAGTTGGTCTTATCATTTGCTATTCTTTCAATTTTCATCCGTTTAGACTTTATAGGATTTTCTTTTTTCCTAAAGTATGTTTCACTCTCAGTTTGCAGTATGGAAAGCATAGTCCAATGTAAATCTTACACTGTGTTGCCAGTTTTACAATCATCTCTGAATGACGTCGCTGTGTAAAGCTAAATTATTCCCAAAGACCAGTATGTGTTCAGAAAGTGATAAATAGTTATTTAAATTTTATAAAATGTATAGGTATGTGTTTATCTTTAGAAAAATCACATAATTGAAGTTTTGGCAGTGTAAAGTTAACTAACATGGGTCTTGTGAACTATCATCCAGATGACAGAGAAAGGTGTCAAAGTTAATCTTCGCTAGGAGGACTAAAAACAAGACACTTCCTGAAGAAATTTTTTCTTCTCTTTAGTAAAAAATTCCATGTATTCCATTTATTTTTTGAAAAAATGGCTGTTTGATCCTACAATTTAAAAAAATTCATCTTTATTTTCGATATCTCTGTGTCTGATATTTCCAAATTCTCTTCTAGATCTTCTACTAACATAGTCAAAAGTCATGCCATATGCTTATTGTGATAAGTTGGTTGCATCAAACAGTGTTCCAATTTTAGCTGTTTCGTTCTTTTCTTTGTTTCCTTGATAACTTTTTTTTAATACTATTGAGTATTTTTGTGCTATAAACACTTTCATTACTGCTTCTTACTATGTTTGTATTGTTCATGCATAGCTCCATAACTATTTCTATTTTTCTTTTATCTACTTACTCTTAATTATTGTATTAACTTATTCATTAATTTTATTCGTTTTTTCCCAAATTTTTTATTATTGGATTGTCTCAATTAATTCATCTTGTGTTGCTTTCATGTTCTACTTCTGTTTTCTTTCATTTTCTCCATGTCTCAACCTTCTCTTTTACATTAATCATGTTAGTTTTTCTTTTGTCTTAGTTGTTTTTGTGTCAAGTAATTTTTACTTCTCTTTGTAGATTTTCGTTATCTTTTTACCAAATTTTGTCAGTGATTCTTATCTTATTTTGCCGTCTTTATTTCTCTTAGCACTTTTCCCGCATTTTTCTTCGTGTTCATCATAATCTTTGGGATTTTTGTATTCATATACCTTTTTCAGCCATTCATTCTTTTTAAATGTTCTTTGTGTTGCCACAGCTATTTTCTTCTAATTTCACTAATTTTTTATTTAGTATTCCTCTTGTTATCTTAAGTCTTCTTTTTAACTGTTTATTTTCTCTCTCGCTTTATCATATCCATTTTTACCACTTTCCACATGCCTTTGTTGATCAGAAAATAATCAATTAATATAGGTACCTTTCATTTCCCTTAGACTCCACTCTGGCGAACATATGCATATTCCTATGTTTAAATTTTGTATTGAGTATCACCAATTCATTTCTATTCTATAGTTCTATGTTATCTTTTCTGGTCTCCTTATTTGCACCATATGCTATTATATTCTTCATATTTCTTCATGCAATAATTTCAGATCTTATCAGTAGTTGTATTTTTTTAGAAATTTACAAGTATTCTTTTACCTCTAGTAAAATATAAACAGAACAACAAAAATAAAACTAAAACATATTCAAATTTATTCTACCCCCAACAATATCACAAACTAAACAAAATGAACTACCCAAGTTTACCTTACTCTTTCTTCTGTTCTCTAATACCTCCTCCATCCATTTTATCAACTCTCCCCCTTCTTCCAACACCCCTCTTCAACCTCCCTCCTGCTCTCAGTTCTCTACAATATTTTCCCTTCCCTCTCCACACTAGTCCACACATCCTCTCTTCTTCCTCCCACCAATCATTCTCCTCATTACCAACTCTAAAACGCGCCACAGTCCTCTTCTTCCCTATATCTCCCCCACCTCTCAAGTACTATCCCCAACAAGATCAGCACTAAACAAAAACAACTACCCAAGTTTACCATAGTACATTACTCCTTCTTCTGTTCTCTAATACCTCCTCCATCCATTTTATCAACTCTCTCTCTTCTCCCAACATCCCTCTTCAACCTCCCTCCTGCTCTCTTAACTCTCCACAATATTTTTCCTTCTCTTTCCACACAGTCTACACATCCTCCCTTCTTCTTTTTGATTTTCCTCATTATCAACCGTAAAACCTCTTCCCTATACTTTCCCCCACCTCTTAAGTACTTCGGTATTCCATTTGTCACTAAATCCTTTAAATTTTTCTTGTACCTCCCCTCACTAATCCTCATCCTTCTCTCCAGTATTTGCACATCCTCATCTCTCCTTATTATTTCGTCTTCCTCTCCACCTCCTCTCTCATGGTGTCACCTTCTTCCTTATTCACTCTTTTTCTTCATCTCATTCCAGTTTGAAAATCCCCCTTCTTTTTTAGATTTATCTAGCATTCTTCTAAAAAGCGAAATTGTTTACTCTAGTATACCTATTAACTTATTCCTTAGTTTGATTCCTCTTCTATAGGTCCTAATCTTACTTTTCCTATTGTCTCCATTAACTCATCATGTTGTATTCTGCATCTTCTTTTCCATCTTCATCGATCATTGTGATTATATTTCCGTCGTTGCTTTTTACATTAATTGTGTTATTCTTACTTTTGGTCTTTTGTTGTTTTGATGCCATGGTTCTCAGTAGATTTTCGTCATCTTATCAGTGATTCTTGTCTTTCTCTCTCTATTTTTATGCTCCACTATTCTGTAGTTTTTACTATTTTTACGTTTTCATGACTCCAACAGGCTTTTTTTTTTTAATTTGTCCTGTTTTCCTTCTATTTGATGTCCTTCTGATCTCTCAACTTTCATTTAATATTTCTTTACGTTTAATTTTATGTCTTTTTTCCTTTCCCTTTCTCTTGTAACATTTTTACCATTTTCCACTATCTTGATCAGAAAATAATCAATTATAGAACTTTCACGCCTCCTACACTCCTTTCTCGGAAACTTATGTATGTCACTCATTTTTAATGTGATTCTTTCTTCATTATTGTTCTTTGTTTTCTCTCCCTCCCTTCCCATGTACTCTTATATATCTATATATTGATTTGCTACTCTTCTGTTTAGGTCTCCATTATTATCATATTTTTTCCCCTTCATTGAAAGACATTTTTATTATCTTTCCTTGTATCCTATGTCCATATCTTTTCATTCACTATCTTCTAAGAAGAGGAATTATTTATTACAGTATAGGGATGATCCGGATAAGTGGACCGATTTAAAGCGCAAACAGGCGGATTACGAACATAAGAGGAACCAAATTGTAGCTTTCTACGAGTCTGTGAAGACGGCACAGCAAGTCTCGGTGGACGAAATTCCCTTACCACAAATGCCCGAACAGCCAACAAATTTGCCGGCTCAGATACCATTACCGACGGAAATTCAGAAGCCACAACATACCATTTATTCGATTGCAACTGCCCTCAAGTTACAAGCTTTGGTAAGGAGTTCGATTTTGTAGATAAGTCGGTAATGTCGGATTTACAGGGTCATACAGTTAGGGAACCGGCCGGATGTCCTCCAGGTCCTCCACCGGAAATTAATAGTGACGGGGAAGACGTTGAATATGCCAAACAACTTTTACAAGCCGACGAGGAAATCGAAGATCAGGACGTACAGAATTCTGACAATTCCGATTCAGATTCCGACCCTGATGGTGGACTGTCCAAGCCGACATCGGTTCAACAAAAAATGGTAGCACTATCCGGACAAAATATTGACGATTTCATGAAAGAAATGGAATCGGTTCATAAAAAACAAGAAAATGACAAGGACGATGATAAACCTAAAGTTATGGAGCCGCTTGCACCTCCTGGAACAGATCCCATCCCTACAGTACAACCGCAAACTCTTCCCCATCCACAAATTCCGGCACCTCCGGCACTTATGTTCCCAGCGCCGTTACGATTACCTCCAGGTCCACCACCTGGACGCCCACTCCTTCCACCCGGTCCACCGCCCGGATTACCCCATCGGATGCCACTCAGAATGCCACCCGCCCCGCCAAGAATGATTCGCCTACCAGGCCCACCTCCAAACTTATCTTTGGCAACCCCCAACGTCGTGTCTGCCGGACCTCAACTGATACGAATAGAATCGGGTATCAAACAAGGCGCCACGATATCGGCAAAACCGCAAATACGAAACCTAAGCGCAGACGTGACGAGATTCGTTCCCTCCGCATTGCGCGTTAAACGAGAAGATAAAAAACCGAAATCTTCGGCACGTGCTGCCTTAGCGAACGAGCTCAAACAAAAAGAAATGTTAGCACACGTAACCGCCACTACTACGACTACAAAACAATTAACAAAAGACGACGCCTACATGCAATTTATGAAAGAAATGCAAGGTTTAATTTAACAATAAACAGATTTATTTATAACTTTTAATTAATTAGATCACAATTATTATTTCTTGTCTAACACCTTATCGACCCACAGTCCCAGTTTGTCTTCATCTTGCAAACCGATTAGACGTTCCTCTACTTTACCATTACGAAACACTACTAAAGCAGGAATCGTACCAACTTCGTATTTCGCCGCTATCTCACCGAATGCGTCGATATCGACTTTTGCTAAACTAATTTTACCTTGTCTCTTCGCCACGACGTTTTCTAACCTCGGCTCTAATGTCCGACATGGTCCGCACCATCTACGGAATGAATGAAAGTATAATATGTGTGAACTACCATCGTGTAACTTACGAGGCGAAAAAATCGACTATAACCGGTTCTTTGCTATTTTCCACTTTTTCGGAAAAATCCTTATCGTCCTGAACTTTGAAGGTACCATTGAAGATTCTTGATGAGGCAATGCCGCGTTGACAGTGTTTCATTTGTGATAAGACGCATTTTGATGTGATTTTATTAAGTGAGAACATTTTCGTATTATAAATAATTATTAATTAGTTGCGTATCAGTAGCTATAAATTTGAGAATTTTGCGTAAATTGAGAAAACACAAAGGATTGACACTGCACTGCGGTATGACTGAGATTTTGAAATGTTATTTTTTATACTGTTTACTATTCACACAGCTCAACTTTGCTACTATTGTCATTATTTCTCAGAATGTTGTAACTTTCTCACTTACTAATAATAATAATTAGACGTTATAATATCATTCATAATTCATAATTGAATGATATAAATCTTAGGTATAGGTTTTAGGTATGACTCATTGCAGTAAAGTATGATAATCGACGTGACATAGTTTTCTGTTTCTGTAAATAAAAGTATCAGTAAAATGCAATTGAAAAACGTATGTCGTTCCGTTTATTTTATGTGCAAGCAATGAAACGTGTGTCCGTGCGTTGAAACAGCTGATCGAACTGGATTGACAGATTACACAAAAATTGACAGTAGGAATTATTTATTAGTTACGACATACCGAGCGTCTGCATTGATGCATACGATTTGTAGCGATGAGTCATACCTAAAAACCGGTGAATCCGACTTTACCTAACTATTTTATGGTGCAACATTCATACCTACATTATCCAAGATAAACATAAAGCAACTATTATTTACAAGGTAAAAACGCAATATACCTACTGTAGACATGCACAATTCAAATCAATGCAACCTTTATTTGAAACTTTTTTCTGTATCTTCAACCCACATGGAGTTATAGACCGATTACGGAACAGTGGGACACTCTGTATATCTATAAACGGCTTAGCTGCTTCTCATTGTTCTATGCGTTGGCCGTTAGCCACTGGCGAGCGAGGCCAACAGAGTCCGGGCAGCAGCTGATTTTGACAGCTCTGAGGGCAAAAAACGCTACATAAAACGATTGAACTGTATATGCTAAAGCAACAGCATACAGTTCAATGCATAAAACAAGTATTTTCAGTTCACGCGGGCTAAATAATGACAATTGTGAATGCAACTCTCACGTTCTCTTAACGTGCGCAACCTGTACATGCGAACATTATAAGGCTGTGCTATTACGAATAGAAAAAATTTTGCCCTCAGAGCTGTAAAAAATAGGTTAATGACGTAATCTGCCCGGTCCCTATTTCAGAAAATTACATCACGCTAGGTCCCAGCTGACATGCTCACGTCATATTTCACGTCGAAATTAAGTGATTATTGGTCGGCGTCGTCATATTCCGAATAATCGAGGTCATTAACACGCCTATTTGTGACGTCGAATATTGGTCATTGCCATTATGTTTTTTTAAATAGAAATTGTTTAATCGCAATTAGGTAAGAAATAATATTTCACCAATTTCAATTATACACACCTTTACATTTCCAGAAACCACCAGGACTAGGGGATTTTTAGGCAACTGTGTTCGTATTGGCAATGGCAACATTAACTGATAGTGACGTGTATATGGTTGATATGCATGATACAAATGATAAGATAAGTGATACAATAGGTGTTTTCTTTTTGCATTTTGTGGCACACTTAAATCACCTCTGTCAATACACACCATTCGTTTTATAAAAATAATTTGACTCAGTTCTCAATAACCCTATTCGTTTTAAAAGCTTTATTATTAACCTGGGGCAGAAATGTCTACATGACGCAAGGTGCTTCAATCACGTGATAATTGTGCATTTGCCTAACCCTGTGGCACACCTGTTGCGATGCAAAAAGAAAACACCTAATGAAATGAACTAAAGATATGATTGATGACAGTCCAAATTGCGTCCGGTTGGCGCATGACATCACGCGGTGATCTCAGGTTTTTAAATTACCTACATAGTAGACTGAGATAATCCCATCTGAGATGCTACATAAATTTACGAAATCTTGGCAACATGTATAAAAATCGGCAACGCCGGGCAACAGTGGCGCACCCGGGAGGGGGGGGCTAAAGGGGCTATAGCCCCCCCAGGCCATAGATATTAATATAATGAAGAAGTTGAGAAGTTTGGAAAAGAGCAGCCTAAAGCAGTGTTGTCATCTGGAGAGAAATTTCCCTTTTTTCTGGAACCTCAGGTCTTGGAGGAAAAAAGAGAAAAAAGGAAATTTTTAACTCACTGATCAATTCCAAAGTTGCGTAATTACAATTAGTCAATATACATCTAGAAAATATCTTCAATTGAATCTTGTTTTTGTTTAGGTATAGCCATGGATATAAAGGGTACCTAGCTTTTTTCGTATTTAGTCCTATTCCAAATTCAGTTTTGATTACAATATATAATATGGATTATGTTATAGTTATACTAAAGAGTATATTCTCTTTGGTTATACTGCTAATTATTCCTATACACTCTTACATATTATTAAATTTGCGAACGTTCGTAGGTACCTATCACCCTTATTCTGGTGACCATTGAAATTGACTCAATATTGGGTATTGCCATATATTCCAATAATGGAAGCGATTTGCAATTTTGGTGACCACATTAAAATTGAAAATTGACTCAATACTTGAGTAAAGGTTGAAAAATTTGAAGGGTATCTAAGTATAGTAGGTAGGTACCTGTTTTCGTTTTCCAAGGTTGAAAAACAAAAACTAAAGTAAACTAATCAAAAGAAATGTAATATGAAAATAACATTGAAATAAATCCAATATGTTGGACATTTTTCCAATGGTCACCAGAATAGGGCTGATTATTTTCAACGAACGAACGAAGACTAGTTCAAGAAAAAAAAGTGGTAACTTAACTATGGATCTTATTTATTTGCACATAATATTTTCAGAAGCTGTTAAAAAGCATTCTGTTGGCCACGCCCCCTTTAAAAAAATCGCATGCGGCGCTTTTGGACTCGCTACGCTCGCAACATCACACATTATAACATAATTTATACCTAAACAACCCTGTTTGTTCAGGTGTTATCATTGAACTCTATACATACTGGAACGCTCACTGGATCTGCCAATCTGCCATATAAACGCATAGAAACGTCGCGAGCCGATAGAGATATCGCGCAAGGGACATTCCTGTCCTTTTCGTAACGCTTTACACATGGAGAGAGCAGACAGCGTTAAAAACTAACACACACTAACCAAAATGTAAGAGAGCAGGCAGCGTTAAACTGACACACACTAACCAACATGTACTCGAGAGAAGGACAGGGATGTCCCTTGCGGGTCCTCTCTCTCAGACCGGGCCGGGGGCCTCAGTAAGCCGGCCAATGCCGGACAACGTCGGTTTTTGGGTTTTGGCGCCAGTGTGCAAGGACAGAAATGCAACAGGGTAGATTTACTTACCGTTAGGTCCTCGAAGTGGAAGCGTCCTTTCGCATTATTCGTTTGTTTGGTGATAATTTGTGTTTTATTTCAAGGTAGTACATATTGATTGTAATTTACCGTTTGGCATTTGTTAACTGCGTAACTGATTGTTTTTTTTTTGCTTATTGTAATTAATGTACCCCTACAACGTAAATTTTGCATATGCTGTGACCTCGTGGTAGAAGGGTTAAATTTGCATTGGGGTTATTCATGTAACTGTTTGTCACGTGTTTGAGATGTAATAAGAGATTAATAATTGCTATAAAGTCTCTATTTGCATTTATTTGTCAATTTACAACGTGGTGGCTGCTCATTTCTTAAGTTTCATGTGTCTGTCGTTGACTCCGGCGGCATTACCTTTTATTATGTAGTTGAATATGGCATTTCCAACAATGAACAAAGTGTGACTTTAACCTGGAATGCTTGTTTACTAACATTTTCGCGCGCGTAGACGACTTTCGATACGGAAGCTAATGAGGCTACCAACGTAAATTATGGCCGTATCGCTTGTCGCAATCTAACTTTAACTCACGAATCCCTCGCAACCAGAGGCGTGAACAGTGTACCTACCTGAGGGGACAGGTTATTTAATCTTACTTCAGTTTTAATTCTTTGTATTTTTTGATATGCATAAATGTGTGTTAATTGATGCAGATGCCAGATCTCATTTTAACGTACATTTCTCTATTTGTCTTACAAACGATGACACGGAGCATAAAATGCAGGTGACAGATAAAAAAAATTCTATTTTATTATCAAAATAGAACAGTTGTACAAAAAACTTTGTATAATATTTGTGTTAAAAGTAACTTTTATTTTGTTCGTGAAATTGCTCCACTCGCTTCGCTCGTTTCGCAAACTTTTCACTCACAAAATAAAATAGTACTTTTAACACATATCATAAATAGCTATTACATGTCTACCTGACGCTCATGTAAACATCGTTCTTGAATTGTTATATTTGTTTGTTATCTCGTTATATTTGTTTGTGTTTTTTATCTTGTTGCGTGCAAATAT
Organism: Pyrocoelia pectoralis; assembly: GCA_036250285.1. Taxonomy (NCBI): domain Eukaryota; kingdom Metazoa; phylum Arthropoda; class Insecta; order Coleoptera; family Lampyridae; genus Pyrocoelia; species Pyrocoelia pectoralis. The sequence goes on from CM070081.1 coordinate 12,544,741, forward strand.
CTTTGTGTACTATATAAAGTAGTTTTTGTGCTTTTTAGTGTTAGTTAATTTATATTTTGGAACTTTTGATTTCGTTTTACCTAATGTGCATCACGCTGCGCACATGTTTCGTTATTTATAAAAAAAATTCATTTCGTTTCGTTACTAATAAGTAATTAATCATTTATGGCTCACGGTTCTTATTACATAATGAAAACCTGCGGCAACAATAAAAGAGAGATCCGCACGTAACATTTTTTACTTTGCCGAAAAATTCTGATTTGTAAGTAAACAGCTTAATTATTAAAATTAAGTAACTGTGAATGTATAACTGTATCAAAATACATATTTTAATGTTTATCTCAACTTCATTTTCTAAATCCTAAAAAAATACGCGTGATAGCTGATTAGTGGAGAAATGATATTAATAACCTGAGGCAGAAATGTCTTATTACGCAAGGCACTTCAATCACGTGATAATTGTGACTTTACCTAACTGTGGCGGTGCAAAAGGAAAACACCTCATATGGTACAAGTTTGCGATGACCTATTACACAAAGTGAAATCATACTGTACTTAGACTTCCACCTCATCATCCAGATTTAATTTGGACACAAATAAAAAACATCATCGCAAAAGGAAATGTGACATTTAATTTTAACGAAGTAAAAGTTTTATTGGAATAAATTTCGAATGTTACACAGGACCATTGGTGAAATTGTTGCAAGAAAATCATTGAAAATGAAGACAATTACTTAAAAAACGAACATCGTCTTGATATTCAAACGGAACGATGCGTGATCATAAATTTGGAACGAGGACTTTAGTGATTGTGATTAATTTTTTTTATTACATAATATGTATGTGCCTTATGTAAATTATTAAATTAATAAAATAACATAAAAGTTTAATTGTAATTTTGTAATTGTACCAACTACTTATTAATTACGCCGCCACTGCCAAGTGTAATACTTGACGATCGTTCCCGCACGCAATCTATGGTTATGCGAGCTGTGTTGTGTATATATACTCTTTGGTACTAACCTAACATATAACCTTTTTATTTTGAAATGTTAAGAAATCGTTATTTAAATTTTAAAAGATTAATTGTTATACGACAAGCCTTCACAAATGGACAAATTTCGCAACAAATTTTTTATCAAGAAAGCTACGGTAGTGTTTTCGTATGTTTTTATTATCCTTACTAAAAATGCAATTTCCTACAGCAAATTTTAAGCAACCTGAAAGGATTAGGGATAACTTAAACGAAACTTTCACACCGGAACCTATGGATGTGGATACAAACTGTGATAATGTTCCAAAAGTGAAACGAAGACTGAACATTACTAACCCGACAATTTCCGAAACACAAAGCTACCTCGAACAGATTGATCCACCGGTTATCAGCGCATTCGGTAAACTTCTACTAGTACTTCTCAGTATCTGTGCGTTTTCGATGACCGGTTTAATGATATACGGCGAGAGGTACATAACTATTAATCGTCTCTCGCAATTTAATCATCTTCAGTCAGATTTGGAGGCGAATTTGCTTGGACAAAGGGAAGCGATAAAGCTAATCGTAAATAGTATAAATGTGATCAATTCCCAGCACGGCGTATCAAAAATAATGACGTTCGTCGGAACTACGGGTGTCGGAAAAACATTTGCCGCTAATATCATAAAACGTCACTTTATTTCAGATCACGTGCACGAGATACGTAGAGAAGATTTACATAAATTAGTATTGGACAATGTTGTTATTAACAAATTGGACGTGTGTTGTTGTAATTTGATTATTTTGGACAATTTGAAGGGGGAAGATCTGTCGAACGTGGTTCAATTTATCAATTCGTTACCCACGGAGCAATACAGTTTAATTATTCTACCGATATTTAACGTGCACCACACCGACGATGGAGTAACTTACAAAATTAATAAAACGGAGTACCAAAACATTCGTTTAACAATTGATAATGTGGGTATCGATTTCGATTTGGTGATATTTTTCGAACCCGCACAGGACGTAGTGCAAGATTGGTTGTATAGAAAATTGAAGCAGCAGGGTACTGCGGAGGATAGGTACGATTTTATAATTAAGGATTTGTTGAAGGACAATCAGGTGAAAAATAGAGGTTTTAAGGGGTTGGAGAAAAAACTTTCGTTGATTCATATGCAGTAACTTTGTACTTTACGACTGAATAAATTTTTTTTATTAATCCCACCAAAGTTCTTCTTAACCGTGTCTTTCCACCTTGTGTTGTATGGCCTGAGTGAAGTTCAACACTTTTGCTTTCTGTCTTCGCTTTATACCTCTCTTCCAATGCTTCCCTAACTTCATTATTCTTTTTGTTCTGCATCTCACACTCACTCTTTTCTTTAGCCTCAAAAAGGTTGGTGAAGGAGTGATATTGGGGGGCAGTGTTGCCAGACGGGTCGGACGTCATTTCCCCAGATGCGTTCCTAAAATTCCCCAAAAAGGCACCTCACAACTAAAAATTTCCCCAATTTCAAAATTCTTAATTAGATGGTATAATTCGGTAAATAACCCGTTATAATGCTAAATGATATCACAATACATGCTAATTTGAAATGTATTCTAATATATATGTAAAATAAATATGTTAGGTATAGTGTTCATTATTAAATAAAAGATTAATAGAACGGCCTGATGTAGTATTTTTTCTACTATTTTCGTTTCAATTTTCTTATTTCTATAGTAAATTGTAAATTTATAATTCCCCACATTTTTCCCCAATATATTTTTTTATTTTTCTTTCCCCCTTTTCTCCCCATAAATTTTTTTTTTCTTCATTTTGGGGAAAAAAACCCCCAATCTGGCAACACTGTTGGGGGGGGGGGCTGATGAGGTGTGACAACAAGGAGTAGCTCGTGAAGTCAGAGGAAGGGGGAGCTGTTTGAAAGGTAGTAGACTGTAATGATGTAGGGTGAGGGGGTGCTGGAAAGGGTACAGGAGAGGTATTGGGATTGGAGAGGGACACTGCAGTACATTAACGGGAAGAGGTGAAAGGACAGAGAGTGCAGACGGGAAGAATGGCGACAGATATGGTGGATGGGGCAGAGAATTGTCGGCTTGTCATAAGGAAGAAGAGATGGCTATTGGAAAAGTTACTAAACAGTGTAATGATGTACGGGATAGAACTATGGGGGGGCAGTACTGAAAAGAGTATTGTAGAGGGAGATCCGGAATACATTGTGCTGGAGGAGGTGAAAGGAGAAAAGATGGAGAGTCAAGACGGGAAAAACAGCGATGAAGTACGACGGGAGGGGAGAGGGGGGTCTGCTGCAATGCTGTTAGGAGAGAAATAATAAAGTATGGTCAAGAGGGCACGCGGAAATGCTACGAAAGGGAGGGGTACGCCTAGTACAGAGGAGAAAGTGTGAGGGGGTTGGAGGATGTACGATGAAGGAGGAGATAGAGAGGTGCAGATGCAGGAAAGGCGGGAAAAAATAAGGGGTGCGAGGTATAACGGGAGATACCTACAGAGAAATAATGACAGAAGGCATTCCGAGGTAATTTGATAATGAAGGAAAAGAGGCTGATGGGGATGAAGTATTATAGGTGCGGAAATGAGGAGAGGGCGAAGTATTGGTGGGAAAATGGGAAAAGATTGTGTAGACTATATGTGTCGAGATCTCTTTTAATTGTATCATGTGTGGAGAAGGTAGGCAAAATATTTGGCATATTAATAGAAAAGTGCGAGGAACGAAGGAGAGGAGAGGGGAACGGGACCCAGATAACACAAGACGTCTTAACGATATCTTTTTACATCGTTTTAACGTCTGAATGTCATACAACGTTAATAAGATATCTTGATATCTTTAGCAAGATATCCGTAAGATGTACATCAGTGTACATCTTAAACATATCATTTTTACGTCTTTTTAGGTCAAACATTTGTAGTATCCACAGTTGGGTTACCTATATTCTAGAGATCCGACAACATGTACAAAAAGCTGAAAAGCATTGGCAACTTCGATACTTTTGTTTTACTCTAGCTCCATCTGGCGGAGGCGTTGGTGTAAGGCGGCTGAATCTTAATTTTCAGATCATCTGATTTGAAACCGCGAAGTAGTAAAGATCGTTTCATTTGTTTTTATTTTTGGTGACTCCATTCTTAGTGCTATCTGCAGCCAGGTGATATGCTTTCGATTATTATGTTATCGTGTGTAGAATAGATCTGTCTTATGTAATATCTATTTGTTTTTATTTTAAATATGTGTTTGAACTCATGGCATTTCCGACATTTAATCTAATGTGTGTAGTTAGTAAAAATATGAAACAACAAAACTTTAAAACCAGACAGTCGAAAATGGGGAACACCCACGATTTTTATTATGATTTTCTGTTTATGTGTATGAAAGTATTAATTGGGGGACATTCCAAATGAGTTCAAATTGAACATAATGTATTAAATATTTGTGGATAAACAGAAAAGGTGGCTCTATTGTACTCGAAACCGGACCTAACGGTGTCCTTTGTGTATCTTTACCTGAATTTGAACCCTTTTTGTAACTTGTGCACATTCTATCTATTTAAACTCTCATGACCCTTTTATGTTGATATGCAATGATTGCAATGTATTTTATTTGGTTTTGATTGTTTAATTTAATGTAATGTAATTTTCTTTGTCGCACCATGTGTACATGTCGTTTCTCAATAAGAGCCACACACTTGTTGGAAGCTTAAATTTAGTTGCAAACGTACTCCCTCATGTATGTAAGCGCCTTGATGGATGTATAACTAATGATGCCTTTTTTCGCCCGTGTAGAGTTGGATGTTAGGGCTGTAACAAAAGCTAGCAACATTCTTCTCGAAATCCAACTCTAGCCGATTAAGTTCGCAACCAGGACAGTCGGTACCTTTCGGGGGGGCCCGAATAACTAACTTCTTACATGTGTTTATATATGTTTTGTGTACGTGGTAGTTGACGAACCAGGGGGGAGTATAAGTAGTGGGTAGTTCCGTTTGTGGCCTTGAGTACCGAGTGTACATTGGTTTTGCTTTGTATTACTTGTATAACTGAATTTGATCATTTATTGTGCCATATAAGCCATTGCTACATAAAGTATTTAAATCTGATCGAAGCGTATCAACAATGAAATTGTAAATGTTTTGTCTTGATATTATTTAACAGTCTTGCTGCTATAATTTTGTATTTGAATTGATGTCATGTATGTAATTATGTCAAAGGAGGAGTTTTTTTAGTGTTCGCACTTTTTCTCCTCCGAATCGTCGAGTAACTGTTAATAAATGAATTATTTTGGTACAGTTAATGTTGGTTTTGTTTCTCCTTCCCGAGCATAGTTCACGACCAGTGTATACCTATTATACGATAGAGGGCCTGCCAGACGATCACGAGCTTCTGTCATTTTGGGGTTGATTGGTTTTGGAGGGAAAGTTTAAATTTTGTAGGCCATGTTTAGGGATTCCCGCGCCTTTTGAGTTTATTAACGTAATGGTTGAAGTTAGCTTCTTCGTAGTTTAAGTTAGTTAAGCTAGGGACCATCAGGGGGGTATATTACACATTTTTAATTGTAAAATACGTAATCCGTCAATTCTGATAATAGGCAATACGCTGATGAAAAAGAGAGGAGAAAGAATTTCTAACTTATTGCAAACCATCTAGAAATCTATTAGCGGCATCCGACCACGCTAAATATAATGATACTATTAGTTAAATTTCTATCTGGTACAGTTCGTCAAGACGCTTGTCTATCTCAAATGGCCACAGTTAAGACTTATTAACAACTTCATTATACAAGTCAATATTTGGTCTAGCCGTTATCCCCTTGCGTCAAGTCAGAAGGACCAGAAGGTTGTTGGTTCAAATCCCAATGCAGACAATTTTTTTTTGTTTTATGTTAGAGATGTGTTAAAGACTTCTTTAAGATATCAATATTTGTAACAAAAGATATCTTGTAGACGTCTTAAAGATATCTTTCCGAAAATAGAAGATATATTAAAGATGTCTGTTATGTCTTGGAATGTACATCTTTAATATAGCTTTAAGATGTCTTTGTGTTATCTGGGGACGGATTGCTTTGGAATTAATTTTCTTTAAACTTAGTTTGTGGAACAATATAAATTGTAATAATAAATAAGTAAAAGTAATTCCACTAAATAATTTATTTTAAATGTAACAAGACCCGTTTCGACACTGCCATGGTGAAGGTTAACAGATTATGATAGATTATAATTATTATTAAACAAAGACTTATTGCTAGGAAATCTTTGGTAGGTAGGTACCTATATTTTTTTACATTATATTCTAGCCTTATGTAGATATACCTATTTACTTATTCACATCAAAATTTCAAAAAAGGACGCAATCCAGAACATTTTTCTATAGAAGGACGTTTTTGTACCTACACTTATTTTATTTGCGTTACCTCACACTAGAGTCCATCTCATAGGTATATAAACTATTGTTACAATATACAGGGTGATTCACGACTATTCCCTCGTTCTCTTATGCCTAAAGGGTACAAGATATCAGCTTCATTTTTTGGTGACATATGTAAATTGATAACGACTATTTTTTAAAATTATGTTCAATTATACAGGATGCTTCACAAAATTGTAATATATCAAAGTTAGATTTTTTTAAATGCAATCCCCTGTATTTTATTACATTTTTAGATTATACGTTAAAAACTAAGGTAACTTTATTTAGGTAAAGTTAGGTAAACTAAAATTTTTTTTTATTTATTTATTTTATATTTCTTGGCGGCTATCGATTTCGGCAGATTGCCATCATCAGGCCCAGCTGCAAAAACCTCTTATATGGTGTGTGTTACAAAATATTACTAACTAATTACCGTCAAATTATGATAAAATGTGTTGAGGAACTTCGTGATGTGAATTGTCGAATCATTAAAAGAGAGCAAAACAATGTGATAGGGGGTCGCAAACCTTCGCAATGTTGTAAAATCTATCTGAAATGTTTAGTAAATTAATAATATTAATAAAAGGGGGTGAAATTACCTGTACGAATAAGGAAGTTAAAACGTGGAATGTCAACATGTGTTAAATTTAACAATGTGGTTAGGTTGTCTGGCGTGTGTGTGGGTCAGAGGCGTGCGTATGTGTCATTGGTGTAGGGTGGTGTGGGTGTGCTGAGTGTGCTTTTATGTTGAAGGGTGGTAGTAGTTTATATATGTGGTGTTCGTTAAATGTGGTGATTTCGTTAATGATATCTTTTTTATCCCTAACAGCTTTCTCAATCTCGTAGTGTTCTAAGATGGTGAGTTTGTTGTAGTTGTCTGAAGCGTGTAGGAGTTTCATGTTATTAAGTGTGATGTGGTGTTGTGTGTCTTCAGACAACTACAACAACTACACATGTTGACATTCCACGTTTTAAGTTCCTTATTCGTACAGGTAATTTCACCCCCTTTTATTAATATTATTAATTTACTAAACATTTCAGATAGATTTTACAACATTGCGAAGGTTTGCGACCCCCTATCACATTGTTTTGCTCTCTTTTAATGATTCGACAATTCACATCACGAAGTTCCTCAACACATTTTATCATAATTTGACGGTAATTAGTTAGTAATATTTTGTAACACACACCATATAAGAGGTTTTTGCAGCTGGGCCTGATGATGGCAATCTGCCGAAATCGATAGCCGCCAAGAAATATAAAATAAATGAAAAAAAAAAATTTTAGTTTACCTAACTTTACCTAAATAACAAAAAACTAAAAAAAAAAATATGGAGGAATTCATCCGATTAATAAGGTAACTTTATTAAACGTTTCCTATACCTATCGGCGCTTACCAATTTTGAGAAAATTGTGATTTTAAGAAAAATATTCAATTTAAACAACCCCTAATAACACGGAAACCACTTACTTTTAGTAACGCAAATTTGTATCGATTTATTTTTACTTTTAAGGCTTTCATTTGCACTATGTGGGATTTCGATTCTATGCACAGGGTGTTTAGAAAAAGGATTCATATTTTATATTTTTCAAACATCAAAAACTCACTTAACTTAAATGGACCACCCTGTATATTTTCATTCTGTGTTGAATAACTTTTCATTTTCTATCAAAAACTATGAGTAATTGATATATCTAAAATCAACGATTAAAAAGTTATTAAGATTTTTCTCTAAAATTTGTATGGAAATGGTTTTTATTTGCATTATAATAGGCCATGAATTTTGTATTGTCGTTGATAATTAGGTATGGGTTCATAACTTAATTAAAAATGAAATTAATATCAAGACGTGATCATTTATGGAAAAAAATACTATAGTAATGGTCAATATGATGACCATTTTCGTCTATGCATAACCGCACTCGATTTTCAAAAGATTTTCTCAGGATATTTGGTGTTATGGTAGTAAACGCATCCTTTATTGTAATCTTTATGTCGTCAGCAGTGGTAGGTATAGAGTGTTGTGGGCCCCACCTTTCAATCCATTTATTGAGGAATGTCTATCTAAATAGTTTTGAAAAAACATAAATACCATCCTGATCACATTCAACTTCACCAGAATTGATATGGACGAGGCTTTCAACGAAGGTTGAACGGCTTGATAAAAGGACATAACTTTTATTACTAAATCATCACCTGTATCGCACTCTTGACCGCCAAAACCGGTGGAGCCTCAATGTATTTGGGATAATTTTGATTTTTTGATGGAAACTTGAACGGAGTAAAATTTTTACGGATTTTCGAACACTTTTTCGAGTCTTCTTGATGAAGTTTGTTTAGATATTATTATTATTATTATTATTATCATTAAAAATTTAGTTTACAACACTCCACCTACCACTATACTGATGACATGAAGATTAGAATAAAGGACGCGTTTGCTATTATAACACCATAACGTTAGAAGATCTCTTGAAAACGAGTGCGGTTATGCATGGGAAAGAATGGTCATCAATCATCGTATTGAGTACTTAGGTATTTACTATAGCATTTTTTCCATTGTTTTTAATTTTATTTTTAATTAAGTTTTGATCACATAATTAATTATCAACTATAATAAAAAAAATATGGCCTACTAGAATGCACACAAAAACCGTTTCCATACCAATTTTTGAGAGAGATCTTAATAACTTTTTAATCGTTGATTTTAGACATATCTATTAGAATTACTCATAGTTTTTGATAGAAAATGAAAAGTTGTTCAACACACAATAAAAATATACGGGGTGGTCCATTTAACCCAGCAAACACACATATAAAATATACATACAACATATATAAGATTGAAGTAAATACCCCTACATATGCTTTTTTATATATCAAGTATGTAAGTGTTCTTTAAAAATTTATATATACCGTATGTAACAGATTACGTATATTTTACATAATAGTATATAAACTTACGGATATTCTGTATACAGTAAATTCATATAATATATACATATAGATAATTACATATTACCCATGAAATTTATATGCTGTCATATTTATATGAATAGATTTATGTACGTTATATGTAAACTCTTATATGTAAGAAGTATTACATATTTTTTATGTATGCCTTCTGTAAATATAATTCTAAATTATCATTACATATATTATATTGTCGAAAATAAAAGTCCGTTTCTAATTGCGCCGCACAATTAATCGCACGCGCGGGTTTTCTATAACGCCAAAAATTGTAGTTCACGTACCTTTAATATTAGATCCGTATCGACTAAAATGCGTCTAATTTATATAGAAAATAAATAATATAAAATAAATTAAATCCTGGTCATTTTTAACATAAAGGTAGGTATAATCATTGAATAAGACTTCACTCAACGATATAATCAAACATAATTTAAACTCGCGAAACAGGGCAAAGTTAGGAAGAACGAAATAAAAAAAAGAAATGTTTCAGATTAGCGCAGTGGTACAATGCGGATACAAAGGAAATACATGTCAGATTTCGGAATTTGTGACGCCCACCCGCAACGGTTCGAATCCGGTTAAGGGACACTTTTCAAGATCATAATAAACTGTCGGCTTTCAGTTCAGGTAAAAACGGGTTCGTGCAAGAATTAAGTCAATTAAAAGTACAGTTGCACGTAGAAATGTAGTTTTTCCATTTTTTTGTATGAAACTGCTTAAATAATTTTTTACATTGGTAATAATTACATTATGCTCGAGTAGCTGCCATTTGGTCATCGCAACGCTTTTACAACTAATATTTTTTATGTGAATATTACATAAAATATACATAAAACGTATATAAATTCATGTACTACAGATATAAAGAATTTACATCTAATAGACATATATATTATTTTAAAAATTGCTGACATCCTGACATTAAATATCTCTTATTTTTCTTCCAGTTTTATATAACTTATATGTATTTTATATATAAATGTGTTTGCTGGGAAGTTATGAGTTTTTGATGTTTGAAAAATATAAAATATGAATGCTTTTTCTAAACACCCTGTGCATAGAATCGAAATCCCACGTAGTGCAAATGAAAGCCTTAAAGGTCAAAATAAATCGGTATAAATTTGCGTTACTGAAAGTAAAATGGTTATTTCCGTGTTATTAGGAGTTGTTTAAATTGAATATTTTTCTTAAAATCACAATTTTCTCAAAATTGGTAAGCGCCGATAGGTATAGGAAACGTTTAATAAAGTTACCTTAGTTTTTAACGTATAATCTAAAAATGTAATAAAATACAGGGGGTTGCATTTAAAAAAACCTAACTTTGATATATTACAATTTTGTGAAGCTTCCTGTATAATTGAAAATAATTTAAAAAAATAGTCGTTATTAATTTACATATGTCACAAAAAAATGAAGCTGATATCTTGTACCCTTTACGCACAAGAGACCGAGGGAATAGTCGTGAATCACCCTGTATACCGGGTGAGTGAGACTACCCGTATCGGCCGTATCAGTAGTTTATGCCATAATAAAGAATCGAATGGTGATATTATTATTTCTCGGAAAAGTCAGCATTCCTCCAGAATGGCTCGAATTCCAAAATTTTAAATAGCACCATAAGTCGAAAAAGGTATTGTTTAAAATATTGTTAAAAAAGAAGAAAGTTTTATAGGAAAAATTATTTTATTACTGCCACCCCTTTTAGGTAATATTGGTCTAATGTTATGAAATTTGAAATTCATTGTTAACAAAGAAACATTGAAAAGTCGACTTTAAAAATCGAGTTACCAATGTTACATGTGTTCTTCCCTTTCAAGAAGTACTTATTAGAGCCACTGATAGTGTACCTACTTAGAAGAACTCAACAGTGCTTAGCTGTAAATGGAAGACATTTTGAACACATGTAACATTGGTAGGTAACTAGATTTTAAAAGTCGACTTTTCAATTTTTGTTGTTAACAATGAATTTCAAATTTAACAACTTTAGTCGAATATTACTTAAAAGGGGTGGCAGTAATAAAATAATTTTTCCTATGAAACTTTCTTCTTTTTTAACAATCTTTTAAACAATGTAGGTACCTTTTTCGACTTATATGGTGCCATTTAAAATCTTGGAGTTCGACACGTTCTGGAGGAATACTGACTTTTCCGAGAAATAATATCACCATTCGATTCTATATTATGGCTTTAACCTATAATCACTTTTTTTACCCTACCTCTCTACGACTCATTGTTCTTTAAATAAACTATACCTACTGATACGGGTGGTCTCAATTCACCGGGTACAATTTCAAATTTACCTACACTTGACGCGAAAATTTACCACCAATTTGACTGCCGTGGCAATACCATCCCTTGTACTTGTACATGTATCCATGATGTAAGAATAGGTAGGTACAACCATCATATCATGCATGTATCTTACTTTTTAAATACATACATTATACAGGGTGTTTCAGAATAAGATGCTGATCCTTAAGGGTGTGAATCCTTATGTGATTTTAGGAAGAAAAGTTCAAATAAACCTATGTCCTAAACCTCTTAACTTTTGAGCTACAAGGTGTTAAAAGTTTTAAGAAAAAAATCGTTTTTTTATCGTATCTTTAATAATTTCCTAGATATTTTTATCAAATTTGGCACACGCCCTCTAAGTATTAATTATTTTGTCATTGCAATTATTTCCTTGACAACAAAGTATCTAGCCGTTTCAGAAATCATAGGCACATAGCGGCATGCGCATTAAATGCTTTTTATTTTTTTTATCGGAAACCGTTCGTCGGACGAAAAAAAGTCAAAAAATCAAATTTACCCTAAAATGAATGGGAATTTTAAAAATAATTTTTATTTTAAGAAAAAGCAGTGGCGTGCATAATATTTTTCCAAAATATCTAGTTCACATCCTGTACGGACGCCACTGGTTAAAAAATTAAAAAATCTTTTTTATCAAAAAATGGCTGTTGATGCTTAGAGGGCGTGTGCCAAATTTGATAAAAATATCTAGGAAATTATTAAAGATACGATTAAAAAACGATTTTTTTCTTAAAACTTTAACACCTTGTAGCTCAAAAGTTAAGAGGTTTAGGACATAGGTTTATTTGAACTTTTCTTCCTAAAATCACATAAGGATTCACACCCTTAAGGATCAGCATCTTATTCTGAAACACCCTGTATACCTACCTCATAGCTCAAAATGGCTATGTTGTCGTATGGACGGACTCGTGGTTTCACGTTGTTAATTAGTGATATCGTTCATTATGAAACTAGTTTTGAGATTTAAGTTCAGTGTAATATACCTTCTTGGCCCCATAATGTTCAAGGATAATTACACTTTGCACTACAATGCAATACCTACCCAATTCAACCTCAAAAAGTCATGTTTATAAAAATAATTGATGTTCTACATAACAAGGTTATTTACGAGACAAAAATGTATTACAATGCACACACAAAAATACATGATGACATATGAATATGTCACTATCCAACCTTGACGGAATGTTAAATTCTTGCATTGCGAAATATTTAACACCAAATATCTTAGTAGCCGCTCGTTTGAACAGTTTAATTAAGTTGTGAAAATCGGAACACACGCATATTCTTTTCTCTCAGTCTTATAGGGATGCTGGAAACTCTTGCCTCCAGGGGGCAGCTCTGCTAGAACTAATGTTTTCACGGCACCTTTATCTAACAATGATGCAATTGTTTGCAACCTTTAAAGAGGTGCATGGTCCCAAATGCCCATTCTCTTTCGCTTCTGTGCGCTTCTGTTCCAGCAACTCAAAAGTGGCAGGAAGAAAACCAGAAGGTGGTTTGGCACTTTCCGCATGGATGGTAAGGCCCCTTATTATCATTTTTCGATGGTGCTGGACATTTTATTGTTATTACAACGCACACTCAAAAACTCACCAAAAGAGGAAGAGAAAGAGAGTTTCCATGGCTGCTGTAGGGGTCGTTATCATTGCCTCTGCTCTATACTGACCCTTGCCCCTTGCCAAGTTTCTCTATGGAGTGATGGTCTTACCACGCCAGTATGGCTGGTTTAATCATTCTAGTAGGTATATGGTTAATTTCTGAAGGGAGGTCCCATTGGCCCCGAAACAAGGACTTTGTAAGTAAAGGGTTGTTGTATTCTCCAGGTGTGGTCTGAAGGTCAGTCCTTGCTAACGTAGTGCCCAGGTGTTTTATTTCTCTCATTATCGGCAAGATTTACTTTCGTCACCTCCATTTGCTCCGAAATATTGGTATTGGTTTAACAATTTTCGGTTGTTCCTTAGGTTTTCTCTCTTGAGATCCTCGAATTTCTGTATTCGGCTGTGACCGCTTCATTTGCTCCAATGTCAAAACGAGTAGGTATATGAGTTAGTTTTATTGCCCATGTTGGATGTACAAAACTTCATTTTTCTAGCTTCGAACCCACTACGGGGTCTAACATAAGAGGACTTTTATTTCAGACCTAGGGCTAACAGGGTGGCAGAAAACAGTCCTAGTTCCGCTTACGAGTAGGTCATTGAAAAACGATCTAACTTCTATTAGCCAATGTCACCGGCCTTAAAAGTTCGCCCAGTCAGCGACATAAGCGATTAATCAAGGTCTTGCGTCTTGAGTGAACTTCTGTCAGAGGCGGATTATGCCTTATTAGCGCTCTAGGCTATATAATAAGATAATATTACTAATAATAGTAATAACTATTCTTAAAATGGAAAAAGTTATTGAAGAAAAAAAAATCATTTTCTTCGTTTTGGAGGAAGGAAAGGTTATTTCGTGAAAATACAATTTGAAAACGGTAATATGCTTTTTTTACTATAACGAACATTTTCTCCTCCCGCTGATGTACCAATTTGCATACACGACTTGATTATACTAAATTGATTACAAACGACAGCGCCCCTTTACGGGCTTTACGCTCTGCTCCCATAGGCTACAGCCTAGTTAGCCTAGTGGGTAATCCGCCGCTGACTTCTGTGTTGTCACGCCTTGGGGATCTTATTCCGACTCCAAGGACGACGACTTAGCACTCGGAATCCGATCATGTTCTTTTCGCATAGCGCAAACACAAAGATGTTGTTTTTGGTCGGTATTCTCAATTGGGACCGTCATACGCCAAGTTGGGTACAGGATTCTTGTCTTGGCTCACCCATTTACGTTGCGCGCTATCTTAATCACTGAACTATTCACTGAGGGGAGCTTGTTTCCAATTTTGGCGGTTGAATCGGATCACTAGCTATTTGGTGATCGTGCCAAATAAACAATAAAGTTTTGGGAGTTGTGAAAACAACTAACATTTCTATTTACAAATACATATGTACAAGTTTTAACAACGCGGAATGCGGTTAATAATGGAGGTCGGTTGCCGGAGGGTAGACTGGTTCTGTAATCCAGGCTGACGGGTTGATGTAGACGGATTGGTCGGTGTTTCATTGCCGGCTATGACTTCTGCCTGCCTTCTGTGGGTAACAGCGTTCGCTTATAAAGGATTCTGGCCGATACCGACGCGTTGTCATTAGTCAGCCAATGGGAATCAATCGTTGCTCAGTTCGTAAGCGACTGTGTAGCAGGATCATGTGGTCGCCACACCCATCATAAGTTTGCGATTTTTCCTGACTGTAATTACAATTAGTCTCTTCACAGATAAAGTGGTCTTTTTCTACTATTACTTGCTTGATATATCTTGTCCATTCCAAGGCTCGTCTTCCTTTCTTCCTCTAAAGTACCACTCTAAACATTTTGAGGGCCATCTACTTTTCCGCATCATTTGTACCTATACGCCCTTTGCATGGGTTCTTTACATTTCATGCTCAACTCTCTACCTACTTACTTACCCCTTATTGGTCTTGGTTTCTTAAGGATTTATTAAGGAGTGATTAGATGAAGAACAAAAGTTTTAAAGGATTAATTAATTAATTAATACGCAGTAGGCAACTTTGTACTATAAACGACTAAATAATTTTATTTTAATTAATGCCAAACCTTCTATGATAGTCTTAATCTACTTCTAATTTTCTAAAGTTTCCAGTTACTCCGTAAATTGAATCTTCGTTACCGCAGGTACCGCTACTGGCCTGTAACGCTGAAACCGCCCCATCTCTTTCCTTGCTGCTGAATAATTCCTCTTGAACTTCCATTTTGTCGTGAGTTTGCAGGAGAGCGTTCGATTTCAGTAGCTCCCCTCTCCAAAGTTCTAAGAAATAAAAAAGTTAGCGACTAACTAAAGTGTTGCGTCTTATAGTATCCTACCGATCATTTCCGACATTGGCATCACACCTCCGTATTCTTTTGGGAGTATGTCTAATTCCATATTCCCGCTAGCCCAAAACTCGTCCAGACTGGAGTACAGTCGGATCCGTTTACGTATCTTTTCCGATATTAAAGATACACCAAATTCGTATGCAAATTTCATTGTAGGATGCACGTTTAGACCGTGTATTTCGACGTGTCTTCCTGGTACGGTTTTCTAAACAAAATACAAAAATTTGAATCGCAGTCGGTAGGATTCGAACCTACGCTCCCAGAGGGAATCTGATTTCTAGTCAGACGCCTTAACCGCTCGGCCACGACTGCTTTTGTATTGAGTGTAATTATTATTTATAATTCAAACAAAATACTGAAGCAAAATTGGAATTAATTAAAATATTTCACAATATTAATCCACTTTGTCTCAATTTATTTATAAAATTGAATATTTTCCACAGAATGTTTAGTTTTCTTTTCCAGATTTATTATGTTTCTGAGACATCAGAGACTCAGAGTTCACTATTTTGAGTATTATTGAATAAAATAAATGATTTAAGGCGGGGTTCAATTGTCCTAAGTAATAAAAATTTCATAATCGCACTCCCATATAAAAGCCATGTTAAAATTGGACTTTGGCATGCATTTCTGGAAAACTCGCTCTGAGTTTTATGTCTCAAAATGACCCTAAGAACATGCCACGGCTCATATGCCTAGTTTTAGCAAAAAGTAGAATGTTTCAAGCTGTCTAGGATGTGTCAAAGTGACTAAGTGAGACAGATACTGTTTTCTTGCGATATTTTGCGATTCTTTCACAGTTACAATAGAAATAGCATACCCCAATGCGATATCGATAGGCATAACTGCCGTGAGGGTTCATTGGGGTCATTTTCAGATTTAAAGTCAATAATCCGACCAATACAGTGGTCACAGCGAGTTTTCCAGAAAATGAAGTCCGAGTGTTTTCCAATGGCGAGTGAACTTTTGCCGTACTAGCAGAAAAAATTGTCGTTCCATCACAACTCTTTACCTCAGGCTAAATTTCCTCGTAAATTGCTCTCAACATTTTTCGAAAATTACGTAGAGTCAATGGGCCTCCTGCGCGGCGCCGCCCTAGCGGTGCCGCGCAAGCAACTTTGGCTAAGACAGCTGATCGACGAGTTTGAATCCGTGCGTACTCGAGTAATTACGGACTCCACATTGCAACGTGGTTATGATGCGTCACGGAATATCCCATCTGATGGTGTATAACCTCTAATTTGGTTATAGGGGAATTTTCAATTGTAAACAGATTTAAATTTACATTCCCACAAATTATATGCTATTGTTTAAAAATAGAATTCATAGTTTTCATATTCCATATGAGAAAGAGACAAACATTTCATCGTAAAATGGTATTCTCCACAAGTGGGTTTCCGGAGAATTTGCATTCGCGCCTTATCCAATATTGCGAGCTGTGACCGCTGGTGGCGCTGTTCGTGACATTTCAAATCCGTGCAAGAGGCCTATATTTCTTCAATGCAATGGGCCAACGTAAACCAGGATCGGTGCGTACAAGTGAAATAATAAAGGTGCCTAAGAAGAACACCAAACTGGGGAGGCGTAAGAGAGCTTTGGAGGCCTTCAAGGCGAAGCAGTTGCCGCGAGCGGAGGATAAAATCACCTACAATCATCCATGTATCATCATCCCAAAGAAAGGGATAAATTTTCTCCTGAATTTGGCTGTGTTGCACGCGAGTGACGATTGTGACTATCCTGAACTGGTTTTGGTAGATAGGAATAACCCTTTGGTAAACGTAGAATGCCTTTCCTGTGAGTCCACATTCACATACGACCCGATGCAAGACTCGACATTATCTGTCAACGAGGCACTGACTTGGGGACTGTACGTTTCTGGTGCAAGTTTTCAACAGGTATTATGTAGCTTCACTATGAATTCCAGCAATTCGCTTTCTGCCACTGATAAGTTCGTTCGTTGTTCACTGCCTTAGAGTTGCGCTGCCCAAGCTTCCCTATGTTTCAGAAGAGTGAAGAAAAATTTTACGACTTTCTCAAACGGGCAGTTGAAATGGTCCTCAAGCTTAATGGAACAGCCGAAGCTGAATCCGCTGAAGAGTTCATCATGGTGGGTGATGATAGAGTTGCTTGCATCGATGTGGCAGTAGATGGATCGTGGTCGAAGCGATCATACGGTCACAGTTTTGATTCCTTGACTGGAATGGCCTACATAATGGGGGCAAGGACAAAGAAAATCTTAGGGTTTGGAACATTGAACAAGTACTGCAGCATTTGTACGAGTAATGCCAAGAGTGGGAAGAAAGTTGAACACTCGGACTGCAAAAAGTACAACGGTTCATCCCAAAGTATGGAAGCTGTTGTGATAGTAAGGAAATTTCAAGACAGTATACCATTCCATGGACTAATCTACAAGAATATGATAGGAGATGGGGACAGTTCAGTTTTTAACGAAGTGTACGACAGCATCCGCTACCCAGAAGTGACAATTCGCAAGATTGAGTGCGTCAATCACGCTGTGAAATGTGTGAAGAAATCATTGATCAAAATAGCGAATGAAACCAAATGCGAGATTACCTTCAGGAAATTGTTAAAAGCTAAAACGGAAAAACTCTGCACTGCCTTCTCCTCTGCAATTATTTACAACAATAAGCACCAAAGTGATGAAGGAAGTAGCACAAGCTTTCTTACTTTGAGAGCGGACATTTTGAACATCCCTAATCATGTTTTTGGAGACGATACTTTTGCAAAGTGCAGCAATCTAATTCAGCAGAAGAAGTACAAGCAATGGTAGAAAAATATGAAGCCTTGAAGATGAGCAAACTTGAAATTTGGGCCAGCATAAGAGATTTGTTTCGAAATTGCGCCAACAAAGCAGAGCGACTATTGCCAAATAAGACCAGTAATATGTGTGAATCTGCCATGAATTTGATTGCCAAAAATCTGCAAGGGAAAAGGCTCAACGTATGTCAAAAGAATGGATACGACATTAGGGTTCATTGCTCTATCCTCTCCCATCAATTCGGTCCGTTCTGGCTTCCCCAGGCTTATGAACTTGTCCACGGAAAATCAGCTCCTGAAAACTGGGCAGCCTTGTCAGAAACCCTCAACAAAAAAAATGAAGTAAAAGCCAAATCTAGAATCGAAACCAAGTCGAAAAAGATTACAAATGCACCGTCTAATTCAAATGACGGCTCTGCTCATTATGGGACCAATGTTAGAGAACCTGATCTGGAAAATGAAAATCGGGAACTCTTCAAATCCTTGTGCGAGGAGAAGATAAATTCTCTGCAAGTTCTTCCAGAGGAGCGAGATAGGGTTGAATTGGCAACACGTGGTCAAGCTGGTGCTATCTCCGAAGTGTGGTTCCTTGAGAGGCGGAATCGAATAACAGGAAACAAAGTTGGGCGAATTTACAAGATGCGGGATTCCACGGACAATAAGTGCCTCATCAAGGACCTACTCTACAGTGAAAATCCATCTGCTGGAAACTCGCTCGGAGATGACTGTGCAAGGGGACTTCGGTTGGAGCCGGAGGCAAGAAAAACCTACGGTGAGAAGACTGGAACAGCTGCTGAAGAGTGTGGGCTTTTCATATCGGTAGAGAATGGAATTTTTGCGGCCTCGCCAGACGGTATTGTTGGTAAGAATGGAATAATTGAGGTCAAGTGTCCGAATGTTCCTGCTGCCCAGATTCCGCACCGTAAAAATGACAAGTTTTTGGAGGTGATCCCAGGTGGACTTCGTCTCAATCGAAATCATAACTATTTCTACCAATGCTGGGCTGAGCTCTATTGTACTCAAAGAGAATGGTTGGATTTCGTGGTCTATTTCAACAATGAAGTTACCTTCAATCCAATAAAGGACATATGGATCGAGAGAATCGGTGAAGAGGAGGCAATAGAGGCTTGGGAGGAAATAGAACCTAAACTGGAGAAGATTTATCGTGACGAACTTCTACCCGAGATTGTGGATCCCCGCACTGCATAAAATTGCACTGTGTCCCATGCCCTCTTAGTACATATGGCTTCTCTCCTGTTCAGGCAAACAGTCCTCAAAGGGGACTCGACAATGTTTCCTAGTAATATTGATAGAGATCAGGGTCAAAATTGGATCGAAAAAGTTCTTGAACCCCCCCTTAAGTGTTTGATTTGTCCATATACAGGGTGTTTCAGAATAAGATGCTGATCCTTAAGGGTGTGAATCCTTATGTGATTTTAGGAAGAAAAGTTCAAATAAACCTATGTCCTAAACCTCTTAACTTTTGAGCTACAAGGTGTTAAAGTTTTAAGAAAAAAATCGTTTTTTTATCGTATCTTAATTTCCTAGATATTTTTATCAAATTTGGCACACGCCCTCTAGTTTAGTTCCAAAAAAATTTCAACACTAAGAAGAAAATCCTTACTCTGAAAAACGAATTTATTAATTGTTTCTTTAAATCCGAAAGTGTTATCATTTTCCCCTACCAATTTTGAGTTTTCTTCGTGAATTCGAAATATTTCTCACACTTATGGGTTCATTTTCGGAATTCCTTTGATGCTTAATTTTTTTTTGGAATTTCTAATTTTCTTCTCGAAACTTTGAGTTTCTTTTAATGAAGTAGGCCAATTTTTCAAAATCTATGTTACCTCAGAATTCCAAGAAATAATTTCAAAATTCTTTCACAAAATTGAAACCATGTTGACATTAATTGTTTGTTTAGCTCCCAGAATACTTATAATTTTTGAGTTTTTAGTTTTTCCGGGAATTTGAAATATTTTTCAGAGTTATGGGTTTATTTTCGGAACTCTCTATTTTCCTGTAATTTTTATTTACTCAAAATTTCGAGAAAAAGTTTAGAATTGCAAAAAATTTTAACACTAAGAAGAAAATTCTTACTCTGAAAAACGAATTTATTAATTGTTTCTTCAAATCCGAAAGTGTTATCATTTTCCCCTACCAATTTTGAATTTTCTTCGTGAATTCCAAATATTTCTTATTGGTTCATTTTCGGAATTTCTTCGACGCTTAAATTATTTCTTGGAATTTCTAATTTTCTTCTCGACATTTTGAGTTTCTTTTAATAAAGTAGGCCAATTTTTCAAAATCTATGTGACCTCAGAATTCGAAGAAATAATTCCAAAATTCTTTCACAAAATTGAAACCATCCTTGACATTAATTGTTTGTTTAGCTCCCAGAATACTTATAATTTTTGAGTTTTGAGTTTTTCCGGGAATTTGAAATATTTTTCAGAGTTATGGGTTTATTTTCAGAACTCTCTGTTTTCCTGCGATTTTTATTTACTCAAAATGTCGAGAAAAAGTTTAGCATTCCAAAAAAATTTCAACACTAAGAAGAAAATTCTTACTTTGAAAAACGAATTTATTCATTGTTTCTTCAAATCCGAAAGTGTTATTATTTTCCCCTACCAATTTTGAGTTCTCTTCGTGAATTCCAAATATTTCTCGCACTTATGGGTTCATTTTCGGAATTCCTTCGATGCTTAGATTATTTCTTGGAATTTCTGATTTTCTTCTCGAAATTTTGAGTGTCTTTTAATAAAGTAGGCCAATTTTTCAAAATCTATGTGACCTCAGAATTCCAAGAAATAATTTCGAAATTCTTTCACAAGATTGAAACCATCTTGACATTAATTGTTTGTTTAGCTCCAAGAATACTTATAATTTTTGAGTTTTGAGTTTTTTCGGGAATTTGAAATATTTTTCAGAGTTACCTATGGGTTTATTTTCGGAACTCTTTGTTTTCCTGTAATTTTTATTTACTCAAAGTGCCGAGAAAAAATTTAGAATTCCAAAAAAAATTCAATACTCTAAGAAGAAAATTCTTACGCTGCAAAACGAATTTATTAATTATTGTTTCTTCAAATCCGAAAGTGTTATCATTTTCCCCTACTATATTTGAGTTTTCTTCGTGAATTCGAAATATTTCTTACACTTTCGTTCATTTTCGGAATTTCTTCGATGCTTAAATTTATTTCTTGGAATTTCTAATTTTCTTCTCAAAATTTTGAGTTTCTTTTAATAAAGTAGGCCCCATGTGACCTCAGAATTCCAAGAAATAGTTTCAAAATTCTTTCACGAAATTGAAGTAGAAAAAACCATCTTGGTAAGTATTTTACTTTAGTTACTTCAGCTCTCAGAATACTATCTAATAATTTGAATACTTTTTCTCAAGAGTTTTTTTAAATTTTGAGATTGTATTCGGAATTCGGAGTTTTCCTGAAATTTTTCTTGTTTCTTGCGGAAGTAGGTACATTTGAGTTCCGGGAATGTGAAATACTTTTCGAATTTATGGGTTTATTCTGGGAACTCTCTGTTTTCCTGAAATTTTTATTTACTCAATATTTCGAGAAAAAGTTTAGAATTCAAAAAAATTTCAAAACTCTAAAAAGAAAATTCTTACTATGAAAAACGAATCTATTAATTGTTTCCTTCAACTCCGAAAGTTTCCCCCAACGAATTTTGAATTTTCTTGGTGAATTCAAAATAGGTATTTCTCATATTTAGGTATGGGTTCATTCTCAGAATTCCTTCAATACTTATTTGAAATATTTTCTATATTTATGGGTTTATTCTCGGAACTCTAAGGTGTTCTCTCTATATTCCTAAATTATATCTTGAAATTTTTATTTTCTTCCCGGAGGTTTAGGTTTTTAATAAAATAGATGATTTTTCAAAATCTATATAATCTTCAGAATTCCAAGAAATTATTTCTTTCACAAAGTATCATCTTGATATTAATTGTTTCTTCAACTCTACGGTATTCTGGAGTTTATCTTTGGAATTTTAAGGTTTTCCTTCTTAGGATTCAAACATTTTTTTTTGGAATTTTGAGATTCTTTCCCGGAGGGCTGATCTTAGAATAAAATGAATTACTTACTTATTTAAAGTTTGTTATGTCTATAAAAGTGATAGCACAGATAAGTAACTTATCTGTGGTGATAGAACTTATTCTAAAAGTTGTCAAAATTCCGAGAAATAATTTCAAAATTCTTACACGAACTTAATGTTGATTGCTTTTTTAACTCCGTAAGTATTTATTGTAATTTGGTAGTTTATCCCGAATTTCTGAGTTTTTCTTTTCGAAATTTTGAAATTTCTAATTGTGATTCTGAAATTCTTTTCTAAATTTCAAAAGTTTCAAAAATAAAGTAAATGATTTTGCATTAAATAGCAACGCTCTCCTTCAACCAGTTAACAAATTCTGATTTTAAATTTTATAATTGTAGCGCCTATTTTGAAGTACGATTTTGATTCTTAAATCCCCCCCCCCCCCCCCCAAATTCCCATCTGTAGTTTCTTTTCAAATGAAATAAGTACTAAAAATACTAAAAAAACGTTTACCTCTCCATTTTTCACCAAGCGCACAAGTTCAAGGGGTGTAAATAACGTAACATAGGGAAGTCCACATCCATGTCCGTCAGCTAAATAAACAAATCCCTTAACTTGATTTTCTTCATCTTCAATCAGCGTTTCGAAGGTAGTACCGGCAATCTTCAGCATGTCACCATTTGTGTACTTGGATAAATCAAAGGCACCTGAAGAAAGAACGTATGAACTTTTCGTGTTGCGTAATTTTACTATAACTAACCTGGTCTAACAACGTAGACTCTTCGTCCCTTTTTGTCACGTTTAGGACACACAAATATAAAACCAGAATCAAGCAATTCGCTCATCTTCGGTATTGTTATGTCTAAGTTATGAAAAACAACCCCATACGATTGCCTTAAAAGAAGATACCTTTCTAAGGCAATCTGAGCTTGGACTACGCTGAATTTTGAAAAACGTAAAAATCGTAGTAGAAAATTTGAGTCTGAAAACGGGTTAGATTTTTTAATCGACTTTTATACGTCGGCGATCAATGTTACCTAAACGGCAGTTTAAAATTCGTGGATTGTGAGTAACCCAGTGCCGCATCGATTCCAAAGCTTGATCACGACAATGTTTGTCTTCGCCCAGCTCATCCTTCGCTATTTTTTGAACTTCCTCGGAGAGGGTACAGACGTACTCGTCCACTTCGGTTAACCACTTTCGTTCAGTCATCTAAAATACAACACAAGAAGAGATACAAATAGGAAACATATTATATTAATAAGTGAAAGTCCGGTTATCTAACGTAATGGGACTGGTTACATAACTGACTTACATTTCTTGCATAGCATGTTACTTTATATTTAAAAAAATTATTATTACTAGGTCATCTCCCCTTTTTTAATGGCAACTGTTATAACAAGTATTCGCGTTAATTGGTGCCTCATTTGCGATAAGGCGCCATTATTTTTAAGTAGGTATAGGTACTAGGAAGTACTCAAGTACAAAAATTCCTATTTATATCTATATATTTATAAATTCAAACAATAATTAGCGATTTTATAACCAAAAAAAAATACTTACGTCAGGTACCTACCGGTATATTTATAAACAAAAACACAAACAATAGTACTCGTTCAACTATTAATAAATGTTTGAACGAGACTTGTTATAAGCTAACGTATATAACCTCTAAGTAAATTCGGTTGTCCCCTCCGCCTTTCGCGGAAAAAAAATTCTTAAATAATAGATATAGCGTGGTGGCGTTAATGTTTCATCATCATAATCTCTTCTACTTTCATATAATTAGTTTCATAGCAAATTTCTTTTATAATATCAAATTATATCCTTTTTATATAACATTCGCATATAGTAAACCATAGACAGAAATTTGTATTTCTGAACACTGACATTAAGTATTAGGTACCTATAATAGTTTTTACGTTCCTTCACGTAATAGCAGTCCACATATGGCGCAATCAAATATTATATTTTGATTATACTTTCAGTGAAATTGTAATTAATTTTTTTATTGTTATTCAATTTGTGTTGACTCGAAAGTTTTACTTTTCCGCATTACATAGCCTTTATACCTATAATTTGTTTGTTGTATGCACGATACGGAAGTATCGTACGCTCCGTTAATTGCGGACCAAAAAAGGATTTTTGGGACGAATGAAATCAATGTAACAAAACTTATTTACAGATGGACGATAAAATTGAGGGCTGTCGTTAACTTAGAAATTCAAAATTTTTAAGGGAAACTCTATTCGAGATTTTTTCTGTTGTTACCTACACTTGATTCTAAAAATGGAAACATGCACGTAAAATTTATTGTAAGTAGACAAGTCGTTTTGATTATTTGCTAAATACCTTATTTATTCGATCGCAGTAGTTACGTCATATAATTTGCAACATTTATAACCACCACCTAAACGACTAATTGCAGCTTTGAGAAGTGTAAATAATTTAGGTGCTATCATAGGAGCCCAAGCTGGTAAAAGTAGTAATGGTCAGAGACACTATCTTATCTTTTACATTTTTTCTATGTTTTCCTTTCCTCGTACCCAGCAAACACACATATACAATATACATACAACATATGTAAAATTGAAGTAAATACCCCTACATATGCTTTTTTATATATCTAGTATGTAAGTATTCTTTAATAAGTTATATAAACCGTGTGTCACACAATTATGTATATTTTACACAATAGTATAGAAACTTACGGATATTCTGTATACGTCAATCAAATAAATTTATCTTGAAAAAGGCAGGAAAGAAAGGCTGCCGAAACGTAGATAGTTTACTAAAAACGTTAATACACGAATCGTATCCAGAAAATGTGTTCAAACGATAATAAAGACATTCGTGGAAGCTTAAATAATAAATTCATATAATATATACATATAGATAATTACATATCACTCATGAAATTCATGTGCTGTCATATTTACATGATTAGATTTATGTACGTTATATGTAAAATGTTATATGTAATATTACTTATTTTTTATATTATTATTTTTTTTATGTATGCCTTCTGTAAATATAATTAGAAATTATGATTGCATATATTGTATGGTCGAAAATAAAGTCCGTTTCTATTGCGCCACATAAGTAATCGAACGCGCGTTTTCTACAACGCGGTAGTTCACGTACCTTTAATATTAGATCCGTATCGACTAAAATGCGTCTAATTTATATAGAAAATAAACAATATAAAATAAATTAAATCCTGGTCATTTTTAACACAAAGTTAAAGATAGGTATAATATTATTGAATAAAACTTCACTCAACGGTATAATCAAACAAAATTTAAACTAATAACGCGAAACAGCACAAAGTTACGAAGTACGAAATAAAAAAAGGGATGTTACAGATTAGCGTAGTGGTACAAAGTCGGAGACAATGAAACACATGTCGGATTTCGGAATTTGCAACGTCTACTCCCAAAGTTCGAATCCGGTTAAGGGACACTTTTCAAGCAAGTATATCATAATAAACTGTCGGTTTTCAGTTCAGGTAAAAACAGGTTCGTGCAAGAATTAAGTTAAATATAATTAAAAGTATCTACAGTTGCACGTAAAATGTAGTTTTTCCATTTTTTGTATGGAACTGCTTAAATAATTGTTTACATTGATAATAATTACATTATGCTCGAGTAGCTGTCATTTTGGTCATCGCAACGCTTTCACAACTAATATTTTTTATGTAAATATTACATAAAATATACATAAAACGTATATAAATTCATGTAGAAGAATTTACATCTAATAGACATATATATTATTTTGCAAATTGCTGACATCCTGACATTAAATATCTCTTATTTTTCTTCCAGTTTTATATAAATCTAAAAAGCTCTTACATAATTTATATGTATTTTATATATAAACATATATAAACATATATATAAATGTGTTTGCTGGGTATGCAAATACCTATATGTTACCTCCAGCCGAGTGTAGTTACAATTCTACGATAGTTTGTGGTGATAAAATTATATGATGTTGCACCGAACATAGGAGCCACGCGCTTTTTTGTGTTGTAGGGTAGGTGACTCTTTCACAACGTTGGGGTGTCGACAATTTTAGGTTAACGGGGTGAAATTGCTTGGGAGTTTCGTAGTTTTTTCGGGACCGGTTTGGGTACATCACAACAGCCATAAGTTATTGGAAAACAATGGAAAAAAGTAACAAACAACATATTTAAAAATAACTTGCTGGGCCAATTTAGCAATATTACAAAAATGGATCCATGTGATTTCGAAAAAAGGTTCCTATCATGTTAATTGAAGTTTATAGACTTTTTGGACGTTATCAAGAATACTACAAATCAGTACAAAACTTTCATAAAATTTCATATATTATATAATGATTCTACAACTTGAACTGTTCCATTCTTTCCTGTTCTCCCAGGCACCAATCATCCAGGCCCCTTATGAACCTCGTTTACCGATTGGACCCCACATTGTCGGCGTTGGTGGCAACACATTAAGATGCGCAGTAGTGAGAGGATGTTCCTATGGAGGAGTGACGCGTCCCCACTTTGTTGAATAAAACGGTAAACAGCCTGTTCGGCGACAGTGACTATTATACGCTGTGCAGTCTCATGCAATCTACTCTCAGATTAACCGAAGAATAATACATACAAGGAACACGCCTTGTCCATTAACCAGGCAAAGACGAAGATAGTTTCCTTTACAAGAAAAAGGAAGGTATAGGGCCTTCAAGCTCCTCTGCTCTTCGAAAAACATTTTTAAAGTCAGTGAAGTAAAGTTCGATCCACAAGAGTTGGCGTTCACGTCATAGGTTTCCGAATGAATGCACGACATTCCTTTTAAACAATCATTAAAGCTTAATACATGTTTGTGATAAAGATGGCAATACAGTTTGCATGTGTTTTAAGTAAAGACATGCATATAGGTGATCGCCAGTGAAAATAAGAGAGAAATGAGTATGTCCGTATGTCCTACAGCTGACTTCAATCAACGCTTCAACTTATAATTGTACGGATTCTGATTTGGCTTCTATCTGTCAATGTCAAATTTATGAATTATTTATAATCTCATCGAGTCCAATCGCAGAAGACGTTAATATTTTAATTGCACTATTCCGCATTTAGCTTTACTAAGCTGGTAACAAAGACTTTTCTGGTAAGCTCTAACTAATATTTTAAGATACATTTCATACATAATGGATTAATTAAGTAAAGTAAACGCCAAACAAAATCCGTTGCACGTCATCAATCAGCTGATAATTGACATCCCTGCCGTAAATGTAACGGCATAAAAATCGTGAAAATTCGACTTGTAAAAATTAATTTCATCAGAATTTTATGATCGCCACGTTGGTAACATTGAATTGTTTTCAGCAACGTTGCCAATGCCAATTCCATAAGGTTTAATGTTTTGTTTTGGTTATGTTTTGACTGTCACAATTTTGAAGTTTTGATTTTGTTTGACTAATTTGACATTTATTATAACTAAAGTTACGAGTGAACTCAGAAGTTTTATTTGCGTTTCCTTCTTTCAATTACAATCTGGCAACACTGCTCCCAATCTACGTCACTCACATTATATGACGTGCAACGGATTTTGTTTGGCGTTCACAAAACAACAATTTTAAAGTAGTACAAGCAACTACCTGTGGGTAATTAAAGTATTAATTGCAACACTGCCTTGTTACGATTTGGCAGATTTCATTCCTGACGTCATTATTTCTTAAATATGTAAAAGACGCTCAATTGACTTCAAATTTTAATCTTAATACATACAATATTACAAGTAATGACGTGCACGCCAACTCTCCTGGATACAATTATATAATTGTATCCAGGAGAGTTGGCGTGCACGTCATTACTTGTAGTTGTATGTATTAAGATTAAAATTTGAAGTCAAGAAATAATGACGTCGGGAATGAAATCTGCCAAATCGTAACAAGGCAGTGTTGCAAATAATACTTTAATTACTCACAGATAGTTGCTTGTGCTACTTTAAAATTGTCATAGTAATATTTTACGTGTTTAATTAATCCATTACGTATAAAATGTATCTTAAAAAATTAATTAGAGCTTAGTAAAGCTAAATGCGGAATTGTAGTAAGTGCAATAAACATATTAACGTCTGCTGCGATTGAACTCGTTCTCTGGGCGGTATGTTTGGCACTAATGTTATATTGGATTGTCAAAACATGCTGTTTTGTGGTTAAAAATATTGCAATTTTCGTAAATCCGTTCTAATAAGAACTGTTATTAATAATTTGATAATTATAACAAAATAACTGTAAAGAACGAGTAAATAAAAGGGCAAAACAACAACGAACAGAAATAATACGAGACGGCGAAACTAAACGAAAACGATGAGATTATTTATAAATAATGAATAAATTTGACATTGACAGATAGAAGTCAAATCAGTTGAAGTCAGCTGTTGGACATACGAACATACTCACTTCTCTCTTATTTTCACTGGCGATCATCTATACGCATGTCTTTACTTAAAACACATGCAAACTGTATTGCCATCTTTATCACAAACATGTATTAAGTTTTAATGATTGTTTAAAAGGAATGTCGTGCATTCATTCGGAAACCTATGACGTGAACGCCAACTCTTGTGGATCGAACTTTACCTAATTTTCAACGAGTTTTTCGATGCACGTCACACAATTTATGACGTCATTTTACTACAATGTTGACAGACTTTCTTTGTACTGTTGGACCTATCACTGACAGTGTAATTTAGGTCAGAAAAGTAAGCAAATTCGAAAAATTGGAATATATAAATGTACGTAAATAACGAAAGCACGACAATAACATAATCTTAAATTTACAACGCAAATATTAAACAAAGAGTAAAGCAGGTTTGGCATCGTTCGTTTTCAATAACGACACTAATATTGAAAATTTACTTTTTTTAACCGTAAATAACGTACCTGATTAAAATTTTTATGTATTGGTACGTCATTTTATTTCGTTCATGACGTGCATTGCCGAACTCATTGAAAATACTATACAGAGTGGGCCAACAGTGCGGGGTTGGAAGATTGTGAGTTTATTAACGAACATTTCTAGGTACCTTTAAGGCTACATAGGTACCTACCTAAAATATTATCACTTGAATCGCAATGCGTATACAGTGTGATTTATATCACAGTTGCATTTTTTTAAATGGAACCCCCTGTATATTATTGCATATTTGGATTCCTTGGTCAATTCTAGTGCAACTTTATGTATCACGCATAAGTACCTAAAACGTCAAAAAAAAGTTGAATATCGCAGGGGGTTTATAAATCACCCTGTATATGTATTGAGATTCAAGTGAAAATATTTTAGGTTTGTAGCCTTAGGGTACCCCAGTGCCGGATTTAGGGTACTTGCGGCCCTAGGCCAAATTAACCCGAGCGGCCCCCTCCCCGGTCGCCCCTTAGGTGGAAAATTGAAATGTACCTTATTTCAATCTCACGTTAAAATAAGTGAGTACTTAGTTGGTTTAAGCATAAAGCACATTTCATATTTCTGTAGCCTCCTATACCCTGGCAAGCGTTAATATTATTTTTTAAAAGTACGTTGGTTATTTTAATTAGATTGTATTGTTTACAAAAGTAATGTATTCGATACAGTTGCGGTAATTAGATATTAATTTTAGAAAATAAAAATTCCATTTTTTTACTAAAAAAAATTTTTTTTTACAAAACGCTGCGGCCCCCTTTTGCTTGCGGCCCTAGGCCGCGGCCTAGTCGGCCTAGTGGTAAATCCGGCACTGGGGTACCCAACCATATCCCAGCAACAAACGTTAGAAATCTTCGTTAATAAACCCACAATCTTTCATCCCCGCACTTTTGGCCCACTCTGTGTATATTATACTTGACAACAAACTGAATTAGAGTAAGCACATGCAGCTTAAAGCGGTAAAAGCAAATAGGCACTTCTAAAGTTTGGGCCAGTGAACTCTAATATAACTGGAAGGGACGCTCATGTATCTCGCAATGCACTCGTTGAAGCAGGCGCAAAAGACAAAGATAGATTGAGCTGGTAATGGTGGTAGTACAACTAACCTTGTCTGATTTGTTATGTTCGTTGACTATTTTGCAGTTCCTTTTAATTAATTATATGTATTTTATTTCATACAAGTTAAACAAGGACAACAATTCCACCACACCGCGGGTTGCATAAGTTACAAAACTGCTTCAATGTTCAGTGTTGTTGCTTCCCTTCCAGTTATATTAGAGTTCACTGGTTTGGGCAAAGCAAAAAGCGTTGCACGTCACCAGTATGATATACATGTCAACAGTGTTGTCATATGGATTAAAACGAAATATAGTGAACGCCAAACAAAATCCGTTGCACGTCATATAATGTGAGTGACGTAGATTGGGGGAAATGTTGCAAGATTGTAATTGAAAGAAGGTAACGCAACTAAAAATTCTGAGTTCACTCGTAACTTTAGTTATAATAAATAAAAAACCAAATCAAAACTTCAAAATTGTGACAGTCAAAACATAACCACAACAAAACATTATAAAATCGATAACTTATGGAATTGGCATTGGCAACGTTGCTGAAAACAATCCATGGTTACCAACGTGGCGATCATAAAATTCTGATGAAATTAATTTTTACAGGTCGAATTTTCACGATTTTTATGCCGTTACATTTACGGCAGGGACGTCAATTATCAGCTGATTGCTGACGTGCAACGGATTTTGTTTGGCGTTTACTGTAGAATAAAATACGAAATGGAAGACAATAAATGACAGATGTCTTGGTTGCAACATTGTAATTTTATTTATGATGCTGCCAACTTGTAGAATTATTTTACCCTAGAATATTATCTTTAAGGAGGGGTTCAATTGTACTAAGTAATAAAAATTTCATAATCGCACTCCCATATAAAAGCCATGTTAAAATTGGACTTTGGCATGCATTTTTCTGGACAACTCGCTCTGATCATAGTTTTGCTCCGATCATGGAGTTTTATGTCTCAAAATGACCCTAAGAACATGCCACGGCTCATATGCCTCGTTTTAGCAAAAAGCATAATGTTTCAAGCTGTCTAGGATGTGTCAAAGTGTGACAGATACTGTTTTCTTGCGATATTTTGCGATTCTTTAGTTACAATAGAAATAGCATACCTGCATACCGCAATGCGATATCGATAGGCATAACTGCCGTGAGGGTTCATAGGGATGATTTTCAGATATAAAAGTCAACAATCCGACCAATACAGTGGTCACAGCGAGTTTTCCAAAAAATGAAGTCCAAGTATTTTCCAATGGCGAGTGAACTTTTGGCGTACTAGCAGGAAAAATTGTCGTTCCATCACAACTCTTTACCTCAGGCTAAATTTCCTCGTAAATTGCTCTCATTATTCGAAAATTTGGGAATTCATCAAACAAATTCGTAGAGATTTCTTCAGTGGAATGGGCCAACGTAAACCAAGATCGGTGCGTGCAGGTGAAAGAAAGGTGGCTAAGAAGAACACCAAACTGGGCAGACGTAAGAGAGCTTTGGAGGCATTCAACGCGATAGAAATCAGGGTCAATATTGGATCGAAAAAAGTTCTTGAACGTCCCCCTAATGACAATCCTAAAAATTAGTATTGGTACTGTTTTTACGTCATATGTCACGTGCAACGCTTTTAGGATTGCCATGACTATAGCAGTGTCGTCCCTCAGTTGGAAAACTCTGGGGCTCATCCCCAATGGTTGCCCTCTCTCCACAACCATAGTATTTCTCAATCATGTGCAGAGAGACTAGCGTGCCTTGTATATACAAGCGCAATGCGTCCATCTCCCATAACTGTCATGGGGCCACT
The DNA here is from genome assembly GCA_036250285.1 of Pyrocoelia pectoralis. Lineage (NCBI taxonomy): Eukaryota > Metazoa > Arthropoda > Insecta > Coleoptera > Lampyridae > Pyrocoelia > Pyrocoelia pectoralis. The sequence continues at coordinate 12,576,978 of CM070081.1, forward strand.
TCTGGTCCTCTTTTCACGTGAGAGAGCAGATGGCAGTTTTACGTCTGAAAGCGAAAGGGTTGCTAAATAACAAAGGTATGCAGGCATGACACTCCTGAATTTTAGGAGAAGCAATCAAGCGACTGCCCATCCATAAGAGGGAATCAGCCTCCCTCATTCCTCAATTTATAATAGGGAGGAAGTACTATTATATCTTTCTTGACACGGAAGTGTCATACCAACCTGACATATCCATCTCCACGAATTGATGTAAAACAATGAAGGGAACAAGAACTGATATTTACACCAAAGAACTCATTTTCCCAACCGCCAGGCACAATTACAACTGTTTTTTAGGCGGAACCGATAGAAGTAACGCTTGGTGCAAGAAAAATTCTCATGCATACCCCAAAGAGCAAAATTATCAGAATTTCAAGTGCAGGCACTAGGTCACTGTAAAATTACCTCTAGGTTGGTTTCCGAATGTCACCAAATACTAAAACAAGTATCACAGAGCAATAGGTACCATCGAGCTCGTATGGTTTAAAGGGCAGTGGAACAAAAAGCAATGAGAAAGCTCATGAGTTATCCTGATAGGCTCAAAACAAGTGTTTTATGGTCCAGAGCCGGATCTTTCACTTACAGTATCAAATGTAAACAACTTAATCCAAGATACCCAAGCCCAGCACAAGGGTAGGTGGAACTGCGAGACCATCTTCGGACGTTTCTTCACAGGACTATCAAGAAAGAACCAGCCACTATTTATGGGTATACTTTCTGACCACCGTAAACTAAATAGGCATATGCACCGCATGGGCTTGGTCGAATCACCGTCTTGTAGAGGATGTTATACAAATGACGAGTCGCGCACTGGCGTACTTGTCCAACTGAGACGGTCCTTGTTGGCGATATCCTAGGAAGACATGGATACGATTAGAACTTGCAGCATCCTCAGGTTCTACTCACATGTGGAACGGCTTGAGAGACGTTGCGGGCTCGGACAACTCTAATCAGGGAGATAGTGCAAAGGCCCCGATTCCCGAATAGGTGGCCTATGTGTGGACTTGGTCCACCCCCCATCGTTTTTAAATTCGTTATTACCTGAGCCCATTGATCCTAGACAAAAAATATATATGTATACGTCCTAATTCATACGTATTACATTTTTAACTTTTCAATGAAAATTTAAATACACACATTTTTCATTTTATTATGTGTAGACATTGAACCTAATTTTATATGTATACAATAGTGAAGATGAAAACATGTTCAAGGTAGTGCATTTTGTAACAAAAGAAAATAAACACAGCCATTTATTACTAGTGTACTTGAAAATTAATTTGATACCGATCCACCTAAATTGAGAAAATGTTGTTGTTGTGTAGGTAGGTACCTGCTATACCGCTTGCTACAACTCTTGCAAATGGCCACAAATTTATTTTACCGAGTGAACATAAAGTCTCTACCTATAGATTTCTGTGAAAACGCAAATTTAGTCATATATACTACAATATGTGTCAGTGTATCACATTAGGACCACAAATCAATACATCTCTATAAGTATGTGATCACCTTCCAAGACTGGACACAGCAGCCAGCGTTCTTCCACAGACCGAAACACGCTGCTCAATATAGCTTGTGCTGCGTCTGTAATTCGTTGTTTCAACTGCGAATACTGCGGTATGCTGTTAATCTTCATCTGGTACACCTGCGGCTAGATAGTCTAAAGGGAGTCAGGTCCACAACCTTTGTGGACCGATCCATCTACCGGCGAATGTTTTTATTCAGGTAATCACCGACATCTCACGCAAACGTGCAACAACATCGCCCGTTCGTTTTTCTATGGTGAGCATTCTGTCCGATCACTTGCAACAAAAAAGGATTTACATATCAATATTATTTGTATAGAGACTGTATGTTCAACCAGTATTTACAGTGACATTAGTCACTACGTATAAAAATGGCAATTAGTTATATCACTTTTTTCAAAAAAGATGCGATAGTTTGAAGGGATTAAAACAGTACTTTATATTTTGTAACATATTTTGTACCTACATACCCAGTAGGACTGCATACAAGGTGAGTCAAAAGAGAATACAAATATTTTAGGAGGTGATAGAGCTTTAAAAAATAATGTTTATGTAAAACACATAGTTTTCCCCTCAAAAAAGGTATTCTTGTTTAAAGGCGATAGAGCGAAATATTTTTGAATAATTTGACTATTCCAATGAGACTACTAAAATTGAAAAAACTAAAAACTCCAAGTCTTCCCACAATTTTTAGTTTTTATTTTTAGTTTTTTAAGCTGACACTGACATGTTTCGGCTCAAATACGTTTTGCCATTTTCAATGCCTGAAAGAAACTATTAGCGTCAATCTACAACTAAGTAACTTACCCTCATAACATAAATTACACGTTAGAACACGTTAAAAAAATAGTACACTTCTAAAACATATTAAAAATAAATCTCACGTATAAATTTTTGTTGTTAGTCGATGTAAAGTGAAATTCACTTTTAAAATATTTTAGAAGTTTAAGTACTGTTTTACCGTGTAATTTTTGTTATGACAGTAAGTTACTTACTTGTAGATTGACGCTAATAGTTTCTTTCAGACATTGAAAATGGCGAAACGTATTTGAGCCGAAACATGTCAGCTTAAAAAACTAAAAATAAAAACTCAAAATTGTGAGAAGACTTGTAGTTTTTAGTTTTTTCAATCAAAAACCCCATATATGAGGATGGATCCCTTTCAAATATTCGAAACTAATTTCCTTTTCGCCTGGGTGATTTGAGTTGCCTAACTTTGCTTTTCTCATTGGATTTTTTACGTTCCCGTGCATATATGTATACACACGTATTATACACATAGGGAAAGTAAGTACCCAATCTAAAAAAAAATCGAACTCGAGATTTTGGTGAATCTCGACGTTTTGAGTCCATCTGAGTCCAAAACCACCATCTTTGAAAATGGTTTGTCTGTGGGTGCGTGGGTGTGTGGGTGCGTGGGTGCGTGGGTGTGTGGGTGCGTGGGTGCGTACGTGACGGCTGTGGAGCCTAAGCTACTAGACCAATTTTGATGAAATTTAAAACTAATGCCTATAAAAAAACTTCATCGGTAAAACAAGCTTCTCATTAAACTAGGGACGTTACTTTGGGAGCAATCATTCAAATTTTAACCCAAACTAATTTCCCTTGGTGAAAAGTTAGTAGGCATGGTTACAAGTAAAACGCCGTTTTCCGTTTGTTTCTACATTCAAAATAGTTAACAAAGATGAAGAAGTAAAATTGTACAGTCATACGACTGTTTTAATGGAGTATAATAAGTATACTAATTTACTCAAATCAATAACATATTAAAAATATTTATGACATACCCTGTATATTATTTCATGAGAAAATCAGAAATCGTTTTCTGATTACAACTAGGTATACTACACCCTATACATATATTTATTTTTTTGAGTTATTACGCAAAAACTATTTTATTTTTAGTTATTATACACCACGGTGGTGAAGCCATTTATAGACCTCGCACCTTATTCCGCTCGGGGCAAAGCCCCTCGCGAAATAATCTTGGTACTCGGTCAATAATAACAGTCTTCACCACCTTGGTGTATAATATACTATTATTTAATACGTCATTGTAAAAAAAAAACACGGGAAAATTTTAGGACTTGTTTCAGTTTATCGCTTATATCTCGTAACCCAAGCATATTTTGTGTACCTAATACAAAGTTATAGGGCATTAAATTTGCTCAAATTTGATTGGTGAAAATGTATATGTACGGGAAAGTAAAAATGATTTTGATTTTACCGATCACATTAGGTACGGCAGTGTCGAAACTGACCGTTTGAGTCAGCTCAAGAGGTAAGATCCGGTAACAATCGATTCCACTCACGGCGCAGAGATTGCTTCAGCGACTCTAAACTCTTATGCGTCTTGATACAGAAGCCGGCTTGCAAAATCCACCACACACTGCAGAGAGTTGTGCTTTAAACTTCTCTTGTGGTGGTGAATTTGAATATCTACTCTAGGGTTTCAAAGAATGTTACCAAATTTCGTCACCAGCAATTAGTGACGAGAGAAAATCATTACCATTTTGGCTGTACCTCTTTGGTTGGTTGGTGTTGAAAAGACAAGCTCATCCATCAAAATTTTTGGTTCTCATACAAATGACGAGAAATCCTCAACGTACACAAACTTTAGTAAAACCACATCTCTCATTTCCAATCAGTAAGAATTGCTTGTCATGAACGAAATGGTACGCCGCCATTTTCAGCAAACTTTCACAAGTGATTCGGCGATTGTTAGTTATTATTTTCTTCAATTGTGATGGGCTTTTCGTACGATGAAACGTCGAGTGCGGCTGTCGACATCTTCAAGACTTTTAAAACGTTTGTACCACTCGTAAACTTACCCATCGTACTTCCCCAAAAAAAACAATATTTAACATTTCCAATGCAGAGCTATAGCTACTTCCATGTTTTAGGCAAATTTCATACAAATTCTATTATTTCCTCATGTAGGACATTGTGAAACAGACTTGACTATCAAAAATTATGCTACAAACGTCGAGATAGGTACATTAGCAATAAGTGCACAAAGATAAGGAAAACAAAATTGTACCAAACGACATAATAAAAATCAAACTGTGATTTTAATCAAGTCTCATATTTCTATTTGCGTTCATGGTTCACATTTATTCTGACAAATTTACCTATAAGTACATATTTAGATAATTTCCTCGCTAAACTGTGATAATCTTTGTTATGTCCTGCAGTCATAAATCATATCTATAACTCATAATAATTACTAAGCACAATTTTGTATTTGATATTGAAGGCAATTATGAAGTCCAAAGTTATATTACACAATCAAAATACTTGAGGTCCTAATCATTTCGAAGCTGTTTACTGTTAAATTTAAAATTGTTATCGTTTCATAAGTGAACGTTAACCTCTAGCTACTAACAACAACAAATAGTAGGTATAGGTATAAACTTTTTGGTGACAGTAACGTCAGTAACAAATATACAAGACAACTTCATAGTGAATTGTGCACGTAAGTGACGTAAAAACATTAGGTACGCATTTGTTCACCTTTCTTTTAGATGACGCAAAAATGGTTTATACGATAATTTTGATAGTTACACTTGTGTTGGTATCAACAACTATATTATCACCATTGATAGGCTTGATATATTGGTACAGAAAAGGTGTAAGTACGGTGTCCCCAATATCACTTTTTGCATATTTGGCAAATATTATTTTTAAAAAAGAACCATTGTGTATAAACCTTCAACATTTTTACACTGCAATAAGGGTCGATCAGAGTGATTCCCATTCTTGAGTAGGTACACATCACATCCGGCAACTAGTCCGACTGACAACTTTTTGTATATGATCACGATTGTTTTTAATTTCGCCGTAACAGTCATAATTCTGACCAGCAGTTCTTCTTCCCCTTCAATTAGGAGATCGCGAGAGCCATCTAATAGATGCTCCTTTTCCCATTCTTTGGTTCGACAATTTTCTATTCGGAACAGCTTTAGGGATTCTTGTAGAATGTGCGGGTGAATCATCATCATGTTGGTACCACAACGGCTGCCTCAGTTGGTGCGGTGGATCCTTCAACAGATCTACCAGCACGGTATCTATTTGCCTGTATGGTATCGGTATGAATGGTTTAGGAAGTTGATTATCAGTTTATCGTTTATAGAAAATTTAACCTGGTAACTTTTTACAAGGCAATGAGGATTTTGTAAATTAAAAATCCCTTCGCGGATAAAGGTCGCTTCGTCTGTGAAAAGGATGTGATTTAAGAAATTTCTTCTTATGTTGTTTTGATTAATTAACCACCAACAAAAATGTATTCTGGGATGAAAATCGGCCTCATTGACAAGGCCATGAGGATACAAACCATCTTCATGTAAAACCCATATGTGACCAACTCAATAATGAGAAATTGAAAAACTTGCATTTATAAAGCTTTCTAAATTATGGTCAATGTCTTCAAAGTTATCCCCTTGTGCATTACCTACCTATTATATTTTTTCAAATATGTTTTCATCCATTGAATGATGTCAAAGTTTGTAGAAAAGCGAAGATTAGAAAATAATTTAATCATTTTAGAATCATTGAGGATGTACCCGCCGGTACCCACGAACACTCGACTTTGTACGAAATCGTACAGAATTCCAAATTCCGACGTCGTAATAAACAAAGGAACGTACGTGTTCATACCAATCTATGCACTACACAGAGATCCAGAATTTTTTCCTAATCCAGACCAATACAATCCAGACAGATTTGCAAAAGAAAATAAAAAAAGTCTGGAATCCCCAGCATTTATGCCTTTCGGCGGCGGTCCAAGAAAGTGTATAGGTAAGTACTCTCTATGCTCTCAATGTCTCAATAGTTTGACATTCTTACTTTTTTAGGTTATAAATTTGGAATCATAAACGCCTTGGTTCCGTTAGTTATTCTTATAAAGCACTTCAAGATTTATCCACATCCTGATGTAAAAGTACCATTTCGGTTTAGCACCACATTTTTTTTAAACACTTTAAATCCTTTAAAAGTTATTGCCGAAAAGTTCGAAGAATAAAGATTCGAAGCATATTTGGAATTATAGGGTTAAGATCAGGTGGTGAACATGTTACTAAAGACCTCTATAGATCCTTCAGTATACAAATGGAAAACATTGATGCGAATAGTTTTCTATATATTTTAGGGCATTTTTTACATTCAAATATTTCAAAATAAATATAGTATTGATGAATCCAACTAATACATAGATTTTAATTAATTTTCCGTTTAATTGTTTTCTGTTTAGGTCCGCCTAAGCCGGGTACAGACCAAAACCAGCTGTTAGCGAATAACACGCCGATGGCGAGCTCGACGTCTACACTAGTAACTAGTAGAAATAAGTATGTTCGTGAGCAGTTCCGTTTTGTGTTCGCCAAGGGTTCGATAGTTGAAAATGAACGGGGAAAATGTTGTTATTATTGCCTGTGCAGCCTTTTTGTTTTTAAAAATGGCTTTTGGAAAAATCGAAGGAGACGGGCTCCTAGAAGATGGTGGCAAAAGAGTTTATTGAAAAATCGCGTGAGGTATTTATAGTGGAAGTCATTTGCTAGGTGAATTGTTATTGAAGGGTCAAAGTTTATTTTACAAAAGTGCAAAATACTTGTAACCAAACCAAACATCGTTATAAACGTCATCTCGTCCCATTTCCGATTTCAACTTTTGCACGTGCTCTGCGATATTAAGCCAAAAGTACTCCTACTTTGCGTTCAATTTCGTCGGTGGTTTTTTCAAGTGCTGCGGCGATTTATTGAATAGAGTCTTTCTTTTTGATCCTTTTTTTGTTTATTAGAATCTAGAATCACAACGATTTCATAAATGGAGATAAAGGCCGTATTGTTCAATTAAACGCACTATTTCCTACTCCGACCACTCCATTTTCACAACACAACACAAAATACAGGCCGAAACAAGGGCTCGCGAACTATCCCTTTGATGTACCGCTTCAAAAGCGAACCCACTGCGAGCTCGAGAACTGTTCTAGAACGCCTCGAGAACGTACGTTCCACAAATCACTATTTGTTAGTGGTTTGTGGTACGTTCACACCAGGTTCGGCAGCGGTTTGAGAACAGTCCGCGAACGTCTCGCGAACCTGCTCTGTACCCACCTTAACGACATGTATACTTTTCCGCATTTATATTTTACATACAACATAGTTTATTGTTCTTACAAGTTTATTTACTCTAAACCTAACAATAAATATTAAAAATAATACTGATGGTTTTATTGATAATAGTTATTTATGTATCAAGGGAATTATAATGGTCTTAATTACCGAGGGTAAAGTTTGCGTCCCGAGGGTTTTGGCTCGAGGAACAGCAATTGCCCGAGGTAATTGAGACCTATTAATTCCCGTGATACATAGATAATTTTATTTCTGACCGAGTTTAATAAAATTTGTTCATTTCCGGTATATTTGATTCAGGTATCGTCGATTGCAGTTTTGGTTGTTGCTAGGTTACTGGTTCATAAAAGAGCCGTAGAGGGAATTATAGCGTCTTTATATCCCAAGGGAGTTATGACACTCTTTATTGGTATCGTAACTATGACAATAAGCTTATAATATCACTGTCAGAAATAAAAAATCTTACAGCCGAAAATCTTCAGTTGGAACAAACCAATAATAGAACTATTACAATAGAAAAGACAAAACAAAGAACATGATTTTTCATGAAATAGAATGCACAAAAAATGAACGACAAGGGAAATTTCCAAAATACAATATGGACAATAACATGCACCGGAGCAATACCAAATTAAATGACCAGTACACTGGCACACAACTTTCCCGTGTTTACTACAATGACGTATTAAATAATAGTATATTATACACCAAGGTGGTGAAGACTGTTATTATTGACCGAGCACCAAGATTATTTCGCGAGGGGCTTTGCCCCGAGCGGAATAAGGTGCGAGGTCTATAAATGGCTTCACCACCGTGGTGTATATACAATTTTTTCCACTACTAGTCAAATTTAAGACACAAATTAAAAATAAAAAAATTTCTTGTAAAAATCAAGTAGGTAGCACAGGAATGCAAATTCCCATTATTAACCTAGGTTAATAATATTATAATTATAAATTATTGACCACTAAGGTAGAGAAATTAAGCTTCTCAGTTGTCTAGGATACGCAATAATTGTCAACTTCACAGCTAGTAGTGGAAAAAATAGTTTTATTTCTGACAGTGATATTATAAGCTTATATTGTCATAGTTACGATACCAATAAAGAGTGTCATAACTCCCTTGGGATATAAAGACGCTATAATTCCCTCTACGACTCTTTTGTGAACCAGTAACCTAGCAACAATCAAAACTGCAATTGACGATACCTGAATCAAATATACCGGAAATGAACAAGTTTTATTAAACTCGGTCAGAAATAAAATTATCTATGTATCACGGGAATTAATAGGTCTCAATTACCTCGGGTAATTGCTGTCCCTCGGGCGCAAGGCCCTCGGGACGCAAACTTTACCCTCGGTAATTAAGACCCTTATAATTCCCTTGATACATAAATAACTATTTTGCATAAGAACTCAAAATAAAATAGTTTTTGCCTAATAACTTAAAAAATAAAAAAATTAATACATAGTGTGTAGTATAGTTAAATTGACTTGGTCCATGTTTGGATGTTGTAAAAGGTAAAACTCGAAATGGGGTGATTATAACTCTTCGAATTAGGAGAAAATCACAAAACCATACCCCATGTATAAACTTTATTAAATTATACAAGGGGTATGGTTTTGTGATTTTCTCCTAATTCGAAGTGTAGTATAGTTCTAACCAGAAATCGATTTCTGATTTGCTTCTGAAATAATATATAGGGTATGTCATAAATATTTTTAATAATTTGTTAATTTCCGGCTAGGCCGTAAGTAAATTGGTATACCTACTTATTATACTCGATTAAAAGAGTCGCATGTCCACCACTTCACTGTACAATTTTATTTCTTCATCTTTGTTAACAAACAAGTTATGAAGTTATAAAATTTTCAACTTCAAACATTCATCCCCCTTTTCTCTATGGGACATACATAAATAAGTAAATGTAGTGGCAATATAGTTCTTCATGAACTATATGTATAACATTTTAAAAAATTAAAAAAAAAGCTGTGGAGCAGATTTTGAGAAAATCGATTTTTAATTTTTCACCAGCTTTGGGTACCAATAAATTGGCTACGTTTAATTTTTGTTCTTAACCAATTATACATAATTGTTCTAGCCACCCCTTGGCTATAATTTCAAATTTTCAAATTTAAATTAAGTTAAACGGTTCTTGAGGTAGACCCTAAAAAGTAAAAACTTAGAGAATTGCTGTATTGGCCGCAATTTTGAATTTAGAAAGAAACGAAAAACGGCGTTTTACTTGTAACCATGTCTACTAACTTCTCACCAAGGGAAATCAGTTTGGGTTAAAATTTGAATGTTGCTCCCAAAATAACGCCCATAGTTTGGAACCCTTTGGGCCGATTTTGATGCGAAGCTTGTTTTACGACGAAGTTTTTTTTATAGGCCTTAGTTTTAAATTTAATCAAAATCGGTCTAGTAGTTTAGACTCCACAGCCATAACGTACACACCCATGTACCCACAGACAAACATTTTTCAAAGATGGCGGTTTTGGACTCAGGGGGGCTTAAAACGTCGAGATTCATCAAGATCTCGAGTTCGATTTTTTCCGATTACATTACTTTACCTTTCCTTTCCTTTCCCTATGTGTGTATATGTACGGGAAAGTAAAAATGATTTTGATCATTTTACCGATCACATTAGGTACGGCAGTGCCCGGCAGTGCTAACACTGACCGTCTGAGTCAGCTGAAAAGGTAAGATCCGGCAACAATCGATTCTAATCATGGCGCAGAGATTGCTTCAGCGACTCTAAACTCTTATGCACCTTGGTACAGAACCCGGCTTGCAAAATCCACCACGCACTGCAGAGAGTTGCCCTTTCAACTTCTCTTGTGGTGGCGAATTTGAATATCTACTCTAGGGTTTCAAAGAATGTTACCAAATTTCGTCAACAGCAATTAGTGACGAGAGAAAATCATTATCATTTTGGCTGTACCTCTTGAGGTGTTGAAAAGACAAGCTCATCCATCAAAATTTTTGGTTCTCATACAAAAGAGGAAAAATCCTCACCGTACACAAACTTTGGTAAAACCACACCATTCATTTCCAATCAGTAAGAATTGCTTGTCATGAACCAAATGGTATGTCGCCATTTTTAGCAACCGTTCACAAGTGAGCTGTCATCTTCAAGACCTTTAAAACGTTTGTACCACTCGTAAATTTACTCATCGTAGTTTCCCCAAAAACAATATTTAAAATTTCCAATGCGGAGCTATACTTCATGTTTTAAGCAAATTTCGTGCAAATTCTATTATTTCCTCATGTAAGACATTCTCTGACTTGACTGTCAAAAATTATTATGCTACAAACGTGGAGATACATTAGAAATAAGGAATACAAAATTGTACCAAATAATATATAAAAATCAAACTGCGATTTTAATCAAATCTCATATTTCTATTTGGGTTCATGATTCACATTTATTCTGACAAATTTAGATTTAATTTCCTCAGAAACATCTCCGATTGTGGGGGGGAGGGCGGTGTGCACATTTTGCCAAACTGTGATAATCTTTGTTATGTCCTCTAGAAAGTCATAAAATTCATAAATTATTACTAAGTACCATTTTGTATAAGGCAATTATGCAGTCCAAAGTTACATTAGACAATCAAAATACTTGAGGTCATAATCATTTCGAAGCTGTTTACTGTTAAATTTAAAATTGTTATCGTTTCATAAGTGAACCTTAACCTATAGCTAATAATCAGGGCTGGGCAAAATACATGCACTAACGTATTTCAAGTACAAATTACAAAATATTCCTAGAAATGTATTTGAAATACAAAATACGAGATACTTTTATATGTTTTTTAAAAATACAAAATACAAATACAATATTTGAAATACAAAGATACAAAAATACCTATACGCATACGGGGTGTTTTTTTGAGAGATACATATATAGTTTTATAGGTAGGTTTTTGAAAAGGTGTACTATTTAGAATTCACTCTGAACCTATCGTTAACACTGAGGTAGGCAAAATACATACATTAATGTATTTCAAATGCAAAATTCAAAATACTCATAAGAGAGTATTTGAAATACAAAATACAAAATACTTTAAGGAAAAATCATCAAATACACAATACAAAATACAAATGTATTTCAAATACTGTATTTTCAATACAAGTATTTTGTGACTGCCCACCCCTGCTAATAATATATACTATGTGACAGTAAACAGTAGGTAAGTATATAGCTCTTTGGTGACAGTAACGTCAGTAACCCAAACATACAAGACAATTTCACAGGCATGATGACAGTAACAAGGAATCGACAAAATTAAGTAATTATGTAATGAAGTAGGATTCGTGGATTATTAAAAACGTATTTATTTTTGTATTATGAGTACGATTGATAGTTTATTTTGAAAATAAAATCACAAAATACGGCCATCCGCCATGATAGAATGAACGCCAATCACAGCGAATTACGTCACGCCTGTGTAAACAACGTAACCATCATCTTGTTTGGTTTACAAATTCAATGACTTCTAAGATACAGTGACTTGTATAAAGTCACTGTATTCTAAGATACAGTGACTTTATTACAAACAGTGACGACAAGCAGCGATTAGCTCCACCCATCCGCCATTAGGAGGCAAAATTTTGGGCGGGTTTCTATGAACTCAACGGTGGTATCCTAGCAACGCTCTAAATCCAAATAAAAATCACACGCTGATCATAGGTAAACATAGTCAGGCCGCCATTAAGATGCAAAATATACCACGGCCAATAAAAATCGATACATCGCTTGTCGCCACTGTTTGTAATAGAGTCACTGTATTCTAAGATACTTCAATATGACATCTGGTGGCGCATAGCTGAACTGGAGGAAGCGTGCAGTCTCGTCAGCTAGTAGAGTGACAGGTTCGCGAGAAAACCTTTTTTCCGTAATTTAACGCGATGGAAGATGTTGTGGCTCCTGATCAAACGAAAGGCAAAAGCCGCATTTATTGTACCGTAAAAAGTTGCGACGCCAAAAGCCACGTGAAGCTTCCACCGTTTCCCGAAACAAAACGACATTTTTGTAATGCGGTAAAATTTGTTTGGTAATGACGAGAAAATAAACAAATTGGAAGCGTGGAAAAAGGCATTCCACTTGCGTGAAGTGACCCCGCATATGGTAGTTTGTTCCCCACATTTCAAGTTCAGCGATTTTCTTATAAAAATAGCTCCATTTTTTGATTCAGCTAGGCAGCTTTTAATTTCAAATGTTATAGTTTCCTTCACAGTCATAGTTTTACTCGTGCAAGGACATTTGATTTCCTGTAACAGTGTAGCAGCGTTGCGACGCAATGTTTGCACTTTTCACCCGTACCAGCTTTGCACGAACACACCACGGATAATATGCTATCATCTCCTCCAATTTTGACGACCATTTCGTGCAGTACATCCGTCAAATTTGACGTTTTCAGGCATAGAGCTGTCACTTTCACGGTGCAGCTTCCATCGTTTAGACTGGATTTATCGCATTTTATGAGATGATTCGCGTTTAAAAGCCGTTCTGCTTGTTTAAAATTGCTTTGGACTAGATTTGTGCCACTTGCCAGCCCACTTACAAATTTCTTCCATACCAACAACATATTACAATTTAAAAGTTGTACTGGGCGCCACCCGTAAATTGGCAGCTGCACGCTTCGTCACCATATTGAATAGGCCACGCCCCCATCTTAGATCCCAGAAGTATTAGTGTTTTTATAACGATTATTAGCTGCCTATTTTCGTGATAAATACTTCATAAAAACAAGATGCACAAATGCAAACATGGAACAAGACTTTACTAAGGCAAACAGCTCAAATTTGCCCAACATAAATTTGTTGATGTTGGGAGCGTTTCTCGCGATGGAAATTTGTGCACAGTGAAAGGAAAAATTAATAAAGTATCAAAATGACTATAATTGTGGTTACATAGAAAGTTCATGCATAAACTAGTGTTACAATACAAAGAAAAGTCATGTGATACTTTTCTGAAAGAACTTGTAGCTGCTGATGCAGATATATATCGTAAAAGTAGAAGAAGAGACTAGGCACCGTCATGAAAGCTCCCTTTGGCATGAATAAAGACGTGGGAGAGTAACGGTAACAAGAGCATACGAATTTAGCAAGTGCAAAACCAATGATGGCACTCTCATTGCATTAATAATGGGTGGAATTAATACTCCCGGACACCTTCAGATATGAAAAGAGGTCGAATGCTGGAAGATGAGGTGACGAAAACTGTTAGTACCAGGCTGAAAAAAAAATTAAAAAATGTGCCTTAATGATGAGAAAAACTACCTCACGATAGCAGGATCACTCAATGGGATCTGTGAAGATCACATATATGAAATTAAGTGTCCCATGAGTGCAAATCTTTTAAAAATTACGTATGTAATAACCAGCCAACTCCAAAGTTGTATGTGTAGATGCAACGGCAAATGTAGGTATATTTAACAGGCCTTGCCATTTCGAATTGTTTTCCTGTGTGGTACGTAAATAAATAGCTTGCTAGGAGTTCTTTTGAATGTGTTATCACAGTGAGGCAACACACACCACTTATACACACCAGAATTCATTACTTTGGAAAAAACAAGACCGAATTTTCGCAATAGCACAAATGTTTACTTTGTGTTTACAAAGAAGTGACGTCATAAGCGACGCCATGACAGTAGTGGGCGTTTTTGGCGCAAAATGTCAGATATAAAATTAATGTTGAATATTTTTAAATAAAACCATTATATTATGCAGAGATATGATATATTTCTGAAAGAATAGCCATTCCCAAACATTATAGAACGGTTTTTCAAAATCAGTCTACATCCCTAAAAACATTACACGTAAGTGACGTAAAAACATTACGCATTTGTTCACCTTCCTTTTAGATCATGCAAAAATGGTTTATACGATAATTTTAATAGTTATACTTGTGTTGGTATCAACAACTATATTATCACCATTGATAGGCTTGATATATTGGTACAGAAAAGGTGTAAGTACGGTGTCCCCAATATCACTTTTTGCATATTTGGCAAATATTATTTTTAAAAAAGAACCATTGTGTATAAACCTTCAACATTTTTACACTGCAATGAGGGAAAATGGGAAGCAATATGGTGGCTACATTTTTTTTATGAAACCCATCTTTGTGCCCACTGATGTGAATCTGATTAAAAATATGTTAATTATTGATTTTGATAATTTTACTGATCACATTGGGCACGTCGATGCAGAAAACGATCCTCTGACCTTAACTTTGTTTAACACAAAAGGTTGGCATTGGCGTAAAATAAGATCCAATCATCATTTACATCCGCGAAATTGAAGATAATGTTCGACACGGCTCTTAAATATGGTCAAGATTTGAAGCAATTAATAGATAATTGTGTGGATAGTAATGAATCAATTAATATAAAGGAAGTTAGCGAACGTTTTACAACTGATGTTATCGTATCCTATGGTTTTGGAGTTGACAGTAAAGCGCTGCGGAATAACACTTCTGAATTTAGAAGACTTGTACCTGAAGTTGCAGATTCTTTTCGGGGCTTATTGGCAATGTTTTTTCCGGATCTGCTTTCCTTATTGAAAATTAAAATTTTTAATAAGAAAATCACAGATTTGTTTACTAACCTAGTGGAGGAAACTGCCAAACACCGTAAAGAAAATGCCATTGTTCGTGAGGATTTTATGCATCCGTTGCTTCAAAATCGTATTAGTCACACAAACCGTGATGTGAGTGAAATAAAGAGCAAAGAAGGTTTCAGTTTAAATTTAAATGAAATTGCCGCACAATCTTTAATTTTATATGGTGCCGGATATGAAACTACGGCGGCAGCATAAGCTGCACTCTAACCGAACGTGACCGAACTGGCATTAAATCAGGGAATTCAAAACAAAGTCAGAGACGAAATCAGGGCAGTTTTGGAAAAGCACACTGGAAAGATTACATATGAAGCTATTCAAGAAATGGAGTACCTATTTAAATAGCTGTATATACGGTAAGATCAAAGTACCTAACGTTTTCCATCATCCATCCACACAGTTCTCCAAAGGAATAGAATACCTGAATACCGGCTTGTCACAAAGCTTATCGCTTAGCTTAGCCTTAGACAACGTATGGATAGCCTATACGTAATGTAAGCCTTGTCAGAACGTACATTTTCAATGGGTAAGGGTTTTAATTTGATCGAGGGGAATCGCCCCAAAAACTTTATTTAGGTGTTAGACATGTATATATATGTATATATTTCGGGCGAGTAACGCTCTCCTTAGGTATGTGAAACCCCACTGTACAAAGGTATAAATTGTTTTACAGGGAAAAACCCTTCATTCTTAATTGAAAACGTTGCGGGTATAAAATTCAACCAAATCAAATCAAATCAAAATAGGTTTATTGTATTTTCTTACATAACAATCAAATAAATACAAGATTCTATTCCCCCTCTTACAACTACTCCCGCCTGTCCTTCCCCCTACTTTCCACCTTTTCCCTCCTTTCTAACACTTCCCTCATCCATCCCAACCCTTCCCCCTTCGCTCCTAGTATCTCCTTTCTTACCCTTCTCTCTTCTCTCATCTCCTCGCATTCCCTTAACATATGTGCCATGTTCTCCCTCCCCTCCCTACACATTCTGCACACTCTCTCCTCCTCCTCCCGCCAATATCTATTCTCTCTCTCCTCGTTTCCACACCTAAACCTCGCTACAATTCTCTTTTCCTTCAGACCCATCTCCCCTGTCAAGTACTTGGCCTTGCCCTCTACCATAATCTCTCCATATCCCTCATTATATCTCCCTTCGGCTATCTTCTCTCTCCTTTCCTGCCCTTGCACATCCCTATCCCTCATGGCCACCTCCTCCACCATCTCTCTTCCTTCCTCCCTCCTTCTTTCTACCTCCTCCCTCGCATACCCCACCCTCTCGTAATATAGTCTCCTGTCCTCTTGCCCATACTTTATCCGCTTCCCCCTCATCTCCTTCATACATTCATTCACCATTTTTATTTCTGCCTTCTTCCTGACCTCCTCCTCGTACTTCACTGCCCTCCTTCCCGCCTGCACTCTCAATTTTTCCACTTTCGCCTCTTCCCCCACAATGTACCCCGGTGTCTCCCTGTCCAAACCCAGCGTCCATCTCCAATACTTCTCTTGCACCTTTTCCAAACTCTCCCACTCCTTCCACCCCCATATCTCCGCACCGTATCCCATCACGCTCCTCACCAACTTATCAAATAACCATCTCCTCTTTTCCATGTCTTTCCCGAACACTCTTTCCCCTATCCCCCACACACTCCCCACTACCCTATTTCCTCTCTTGGCCAGTTCCCTTATGTGTCCCTCATCCTTATTATCATATCTGACTACATATCCCAAATACTTCCACTCCTTTACACTTTCTATCTCGTCCCCCCCCCACCACCACTTTGACTTCCCTCCCCTCCCTCTTCTCTTCTGGAATAGCATTATCTTCGTCTTGGCCACGTTTACCCCTAATTCTTTTTTCCCCAAGTACCCCTTCATCACACCCATTGCCCCCCTCATTTCGTTCTCACTGCCTGCTACCACCACTACATCATCCGCGTACGCGAGCGCCCACACTTTCACCCTCCCTATCACTAGGGGCATCCCTGCCTCAGGCCTTTTGTCGTCCAGAACCTTCTTCCTTCCTCTCCCCTCTCTCCGGTCACACACCTTGTTTCCTCGTACAATTCCTCTATCGCCATCACCAGCTCTTCTCCTATCTCATATCTCCTCAACATTCCCCACATTTTCTCCCTGTTTACATTATCAAAGGCTGCTTTTATATCCATAAACAGCCCATACATCTTCCCCCCTCTTCTCTCCATCGCCTTATAAAATTCAACCAATTTTCATTATAAGAAATATTTAACCCGTTACCATTTATTGAAAGTAAGCAGCCATTTTGTAACTAATTTTATAATCACGAACGTAACAACTCCTTAATGAAGGGTTTCTGTCCATCACTGAAATATAAGCAACCTGGAACGCGCACGGTGCATTTAACCTGTAGGAAATAAACCGAGCGTGCGATAGCAAAACGAAGGGACATTGTGTCCTTGTTGTACTCATTCACAGTTAAGCTGTTGAAGCATTTTCATTGTTTTACGATTAATCAAACTAGTTTTTTATTACGTATACGATACAATAAAAAAAATGAGTAAGACACAGACCGAATGTCCCTACAATAATTCCCTTTCTGTCGGCTCGGCTGTAAGTTAAGCGTAAGCGTTCCAGGTTGCTTATATTTCAGTGCTGTCCATTAAACAATTTAGGTACCGACCTACCTTGTTCAGTGATTCCACTGAAGAAAAACGCAACCTAAAGACAGGGGCCGATCCAGGGGGGGGGGGGCCGTTGCCCAAGGCGGCAAACGCCAAGGGGCCAGCGCCGTAACTACGCCGGTCCAGCCAGGTGCGGCGCACGGGGCCCCCGTACTAGAGGGGCCCCAATTGTCTCAATGAAAAAAAAAATTCAACACGCAGGGCCCAGTCCAACGCAACTCCTCTCAAGTAGTGATGAGCAATATTTAACGAACTGTGATCAAAAAGTCACTGTCAGCCACGGTTACCTACCGTTATTGTGATCCGATCAAGATATTTAAACTGCGATTCGCGACATCGTTTTTCGCTTTTTGAAATGTGAGTTGACTACTGAATAAGGAAATCCTGATAATCACTGAAAATGAAAGAGCGCATAGAATTGACTTCGATACCATGATTAATCAATTTGTTGCCAAACAGTCAAGAAGAAAACATTTTTAATATTCAAGATGATGTACCTATACGTATTATTTTTCATGTGAACTGAATTACTACCCTCTGTTGCAAATGTATTTTTTTTGTAAGACTGTGAAATTTATTTTTTAAGAGTTTGTCAGGTCCACTAATCATCCATCCGAAAATGGTTTCTACTGCAACAAGTTTGTCATTAAAACGATGAATTTAGCCTGTCACTATTGACCAGTAATTATCACTACCGATAATTATGTCGACGGCATTAAAGTCACCAATCTCACCCTTACCAGGGTCGGCTAACACGAGTCATCTCACTAACTGCTCATTTGGACGGTACTACACTGATAACGGCGAACTTGCTTCTCGTAAAATTAATTCAACACAATTGTTTTCATTTCTGTCGTACAGTTGTACACGCATTTTCCTATACGCCTTTTCTTCAATCGCTCGTTGTTCAAAAGTGTTGATCGACATCCTTCCATTTCCAACCTGCACTGCACCTACTTTCTCTACAAGACGCTTGCTAATGAAGCTAGCCTGACTTCCACCGTCAATAATCAATCTAGCCCTAACCTGTTCCTTATTTCCATTAACTATCACTATTGCTGACATCAATAAAATTTCACTTTTGTCACTATGGCTTACATGAGTAACTACAACAGCCTCAAAACTGACAGCTTCATCCTTACTTCCTTTTTGTTCTTTCGTTTGATCTATTTGAGGGCATAAGGCAAAATGTGTTACGACACTTCGTTCTATCTTTCTTGCATTCGCGGCTACAATGTCCACCTCAGAAACAATTATAACACTTCTTTAACTGATGCAGCATATTTAACCTATCCTTGACTGTCTTAATGTCGCACGATAAAGTCAAATACCTCTCACTATCACAGATCATACATTTCAATGGTCCCTTTCTGAAGCTATCCTCTCTTTTATTTTCACTAGCAGTTATATTCAGCGCAACAGTCGAAGCACTAACTACACTCTGCTTTTCTTTTCTGATCTGATGTTCATCTTCTTTCTTAGCCTTACGGTCTGGCGGCAAGCTTTCACGCAACTCTATTTCATCACGAACAAATGCGATGAAATTATCTAGTTCTGATTCCCCTGAACGCCTACTTTCCCTAGTCCAATCCAACTGTAACTCTCTAGGCAAAAGAGCCAATAAATTCGGAACTAGTAAGGCACTACACATATTAACATCTACGTTCAGTCTTTTTAAGTTCAGAGTTTTAACCTCAATTTCATCTAAAAATTTTCGCAAGCTTACCATCTCGTTCTTCGGTGCAGTCATTTGTTGGAATGACATCATCGTTCCATTAATTATCAGTTCCGGTCGTCCAAACCTCTGTTTCAATCGGTCAATCGCAATTACGTAATTTGCTTCAGTGATCTGTACCCCATCAATGCACTTAAATGCGGCATCAGTTAGAACAGAGCGTAGATAGTTGAATTTATCCACTGCACATATTCCTTGTTTGTCGTGCACAGCGAACTCCAAAATGTCAGCCATTTCTGTACACATCCATCAAACTTCGCCATGTCGAACTTCGGCAGACGAAGCATCAGTCCATCTTGGAATTGCGTTCTCATACTTGCAACACCACCTTGAGTCGCTACACTACCATTCGTGACACTGCCTACATTAGTTGCATTGCTCATCGTTGAATCGCCATTAATGATTCGTTTAAGCTTAACAGACCATTCTACCACCTTGTCTTCATATGGCTCACGATCTTCTATTTCATCTTCTATTTCTGTCGGTTCAATAAGTAAGGCCATGATCTGCTTATCCATATCTTGCAACGTTTCTTTCTTCAGACGTAGCTTTTCACAGACTACCTCTGCTTTATCTTGTTCATTTAAATTTATGGCTTCAGTTACCTTAGCTTCGAGTCTGGTCAATTCAGCTCGGACTGATCCTCGCTGTCTTCTTAATGTTGCTAACGCCATCCTTGTCCGTGTACGTTCGGATGTTCAATGGATTATTAATACCCCGGTAGTTAGTCTGGTCACTTAGTCAATTCGAAAAAATCAATTCCGAGTTTCGGCACCATAAAGATTTTTATTTCTTTATAAAAACTCTCGCACGTACCTTACTCGGAGGGACCTCGTCGTGAGCAACAATTTCAAAATAATTTTCACTTAAAAACCTTTCTTTATTCAACAAAAACTTCTTTTTAATTTACAAAACGTCAAATCTTCCAAATTTCAATGTTTCTCTCAAAAATCTCAATTTTTCCAAAACAAAAACTAAAACACATATTATACTTATTTTTTTTTTAATTTCCGTCCCAAACAGAATATTTTCTACAAATACTATAAGCACCATTTTGCATTTGATATTGAAGGCAATTAGGTAGATATGCAGTCCAAAGTTACATTACACAATCAAAATACTTGAGATCCTGATCATTTCGAAGCTGTTTACTGTTAATTGTTATCCTTTCATAAGTGAACCTTAATCTCTAGCTAATAATATAAACTATGTGACAACAAACAGAAGGTGTATAAACTCTTTGGTGATAGTAACGTCAGTAACCCAAACATACAAGACAACTTCACAGTGAATTGTGCACGTAAGTGACGTAAAAACATTACGCATTTGTTCACCTTCCTTTTAGATCACGCAAAAATGGTTTATACGATAATTTTAATAGTTATACTTGTGTTGGTATCAACAACTATATTATCACCATTGATAGGCTTGATATATTGGTACAGAAAAGGTGTAAGTACGGTGTCCCCAATATCACTTTTTGGATATTTGGCAAATATTATTTTTAAAAAAGAACCATTGTGTATAAACCTTCAACATTTTTACACTGCAATGAGGGAAAATGGGAAGCAATATGGTGGCTACATTTTTTTTATGAAACCCATCTTTGTGCCCACAGATTTGAATCTGATTAAAAATATGTTAATTAATGATTTTGATCATTTTATTGATCACATTGGGCACGTCGATGCAGAAAACGATCCTCTGACCTTACATTTGTTTAACGCAAAAGGTTGGCATTGGCGTAAAATAAGATCCAAGTTAACATCATCATTTACATCCGCGAAATTGAAGATAATGTTCGACACGGCACTTAAATGTGGTCAAGATTTGAAGCAATTAATAGATAATTGTGTGGATAGTAATGAATCAATTGATGTAAAGGATGCTGGCGAACGTTTTACAACTGATGTTATCGTATCCTACGGTTTTGGAGTTGACAGTAAAGCGCTGCGGAATAACACTTCTGAATTTAGAAGACTTGTACCTGAAGTTGCATATTCTTTTCGGGGCTTATTGGCAATGTTCTTTCCGGATCTGTTTCCCTTATTGAAAATTAAAATTTTTAATAAGAAAATCACAGATTTGTTTACTAACCTAGTGGAGGAAACTGCCAAATACCGTAAACAAAATGGCATTGTTCGTGAGGATTTTATGCATCAGTTGCTTCAACGTCGTAACAGTGATGCGAGTGAAATAATGAGCAAAGAAGATTTGAGTTTAAACGAAATTGCCGCACAGTGTTTAGCTTTCTATGGTGCCGGATATGAAACTACGGCGACAGCCATATGTTACACTTTAACCGAACTAGCATTAAATCAGGAAATTCAGAGCAAAGTCAGAGACGAAGTCAGGACAGTTTTAAAAAGGCACAATGGAAGGATTACATATGGAGCTGTTCAAGAAATGGAATATTTAATTAGCTGTATATACGGTAAGATTAAAGTAAAACCTCGATATAACGGACCTCTATTTAACGGATTTCGGATATAACGGACAAAAAATCCGGTAAAAAAATTTAAAAAGTCCTGTTGATATTATAATAAAAGAACAAATTTTACTACAAAAACATAATTTTATTTCAAGAAAGTAAAAATAAAAAAACGTAATACATATAATAATTATAATAATTCCTCAGTTCAAACGGATTACAATTACCTTCCTTTTAATGTACATTCACCTACATTTCTTGCGATTTCAACGTTTTCAGTACGGACGGCTGATAACGCGGAAGAATAATGCTTACTTACTTGCTAGCGTAGGTTTTTTGATTTACTTTAAACTTATTTTTATATAACGGACTTTCGGCTTTAACGGACACCCCCTCCCGCCAATTAGTCCGTTATATCGAGGTTTTACTGTACCTAACGTTTTCCATCATCCATCCATCACAGTTCTCCAAAGGAATACCTGAATACCGGCTTGTCATAAAGCCTATCGGTTAGACAATGTATCGTCACAGAAGACATAATACAGAAGCGACACTCGTTTGATGTTCGTTTGACAAATCCTGGTGACCTTCGCCATTTTGTTGTTAGTTCTTTACGTGGGAAATTTAAAAACACTTATTTAGTTTTCAGCATTAATCTACTTCGGATGGCAACGATATTTCGCAAATGTTAACTTAATTTTTAATAGTTTACATTTGCGAAATATCGTTGCCATCCAGAGAAGTAGATTAATGCTGAAAACTAAAGTGTTTTTAAATTTCCCACGTAAAGAAACTAACAACAAAATGGCGAAGGTCACCAGGATTTGTCAAACGAACATCAAACGAGTGTCGCTTCTGTATTATGTCTTCTGTGGTATCGTAGCCTATACGTAGTGTAAGCCTTGTCAGAACGTACATTTTCAATGGGTAAGGCTTGTAATTTGATCGAGGGGAATCGCCCCAAAAACTTTATTTATTAGACATGTAAATATTTCGGACAAGTAACGCTCTCCTTATGTGAAACCGCACTGTTGTAATGGAGGTTACAATGTTGATAAAGATTTTCAGGTTCGTGGTAATATGGTTCGGTAATTTTTCTATCTTGGTAGTACGTGTTTTTTCTTCCCAGGCTAGCTCAGTAGGGATAAAAAGAGTTCATTCTAAATTAGGTAAAACTTTATCGGTTCACTAAGGTTAAATATTATCAATTGTTATCATTAATTAATTTGGAAAAGCAATTTTATCTAACTGCAAATTGCTTATTTATGACGACTCTATATTTGATGGGGTTCTTAACCTTTCATTTAGCGTCACTTATAAACAAATTACGTTTTACTCTCCTTACAATTCGGTAATGACGGTAATACCTAAATTAGTGAAAAATCTATTAAAATCAATATCAACAATTCATTTAAGTATTACAACTCTAATAAAAATAAACAAATATACGCAGTGGCGGCGATAACGGGCCCGCAGGACACGCCGCGCGGTGGGGCCCGGCAATACTCGGGGCCCCCGACAAGCACCAACTTTAATGCTAGTAACTGTTTTCAAAAAGAATTTTAATGATATATAATGTACTTATATATATATATATTTACCACACATAATATTAAGTAAGAACGAGACCAAAGCATACAATGAATTATATGTTCACTCTCCGTCTCTCCGGTATTTTTTGTCATTCCCCCTCTCTAGCATTTTCGCTTCAATCAAAGTCATTTATTTGTATCAGCTGATGTATATAAAATAAAATTGTGTATTCCGTAAAAAATAAAAATGGCAAAGTATTGTGCTGTGTACAAGTGCGTTAATTTGAACTCGATTGAGTACCGACAGAGAGTTGACTTTGACGAGACTTTAGACATAAAATTAAAACTAAATTAAAGTATATTATTATTAAATGGATATTTAACGTTAATGTGTGGAAGTCATCACCAGAAGCTTAAAGAATGCTTATTAGTATTTTATTAAAGAAAGAAAAAGGGGTTACCGGTAAGGCCCCCAAAAATTTGTTCGCGGGAGGACCCCCTATTACTTACCGCCGCCACTGAATATACGGATTCTAAACAAACACAAACTTAATTTCTACCTAAATAAAAAAAATTGAATGGCCAATTTATTTCTTGCTAGCAAAACGTGACATTAAGATTAGGAAATGCTGCGTAAAATTCGCTTATATTTAAAAACTCAACTCAAACGAAAATAATAAAAATATCTATAAAATTCAGTTTTTCGTTCACTATTAGTTTAAATAAATAGTAGTTTTAGGATAGTGGGATAGTGCCTGAATGTTTTTTGTACCTTAGCCCGATAGCGTCGATAATTAGGCCGCGTTCCGCCGCTTGCAAAGATGACCTGCAGACTGCAGATCGGACAGCTCCTCCAACAGTATTTCAATATGTGGTTTGGCTCCAAGTCGATATTTCTTCTTTAATTGGTGTCAAATTCACATATAAAAGTTCCACTTTTACAACAAAGCGATTTTTTTATAGAAAAAGGTGATTCATTAAGAATGTCCAATCTCTGAACTGTAGATTCCAGACCTCGAAACATGATGATTCTGCCCAACATGCCTTATACAAATATTGATAGTTTCCGAGATACCGGGTGTTTAAAGTTTAAATATGAATTTTGATTTTCGCAATAACTTTCTATTTTTTCACAATTTCTTTTTGAAAATTGGCAGTTTTACCTTTTTTTGCATGAGGATTGCCAATTTGGACTCTAATTTAGCATTGCTAATAGAGGGCGCTAGTTATACTTGGTTGTGTTTAGTAAATCTAAGCAAAAATTTTTTTCGGCTGAACTATTAGCAAACTAATAATAAAATATGGAAAAGCGTTAGATTCTACAAAAAAAAGTTACTCTTGTTTGATTCGTGTAACTCGATCAGTTATCGAGTTATTTGCTTCTAAACAGTTCAATAAATTTTAATTTAAAAAAAAAATTTATTCTCTAAATGTGTAACAACAATAAACTATTATTTATGATCCGTTTTCGCAAAGATCTCTTCATATCAAATAACCCTTGTCTATTATTTTTAATCACATTAATTAATTGTTATTGCGAAAATCAAAATTCATATTTAAACTTTAAACACCCGGTATCTCGGAAACTAGCAATATTTGTATAAGGCATGTTGGGCAGAATCATCATATTTTGAGGTCTGGAATCTACAATTCAGAGATTGGACATTCTTAATGAATCACCCTGTATAAACAACATGCGGTTTGATAAACACTGGACGAGGTAACTACAAGGCGATTTTCTATTGCCCAATACTGTGCGTTCGTAATTTTATTAGATAGGAGATTCACACTTTTTTGCTCGTGCAGCACCTTTTTTCAGTGCAGATACAGCACGTACGGAGAAAGATTGCTTCGGGTGCGCAGGTGAACTTCGTGTATTCGGAAGCGATCGGCATGTAAACTGCTTTTTCCACGTTTAACAGTGGCGTCGATTTTTATGAGGAAATAAAACTCGCAGTGTTTTTAAATTTATATTTTAGTAACAAGTAAGAAAAAATACGTGTACATGTAAAATTAAATCACATATACTCATTTAAGACAAAAATCTTTTTTTTTTCATGTTCAAGCCAGATGTTACTAATTAAACGGAATTTAGTGGCGACACCACTGGTATCATATGACTGCCAAGCTTGGAAAATTTACAATTATACGAGTGCGCATCCGACCTTGGGGCAATCTTTCTCTGTACGTGCTGTATTTAGCGTCACTTATTTAAGGCAGTCGCACTGCCACTTACACGCATTAAATGCACATCTGTTTATACACGCAGATAAAATATTGTTTATCACTCGTACTATACGCCTTATTACACCGTAGTGAAACACAGTTAATTGGTACCTTTTTGTACCTAACGCCGCTTTGTTAAATAGATTCGCTTTTTAAATTCAAAATTTGGTACCGAGTGGATAGTAGAGTGGTCTCAAGTTGAGAACATGACATTAGTCATCATGCGCCGTAAACTAGAAAGCGTTCTGGCGAATCCAAATTATTACCGAAGGGGAGACAGTTTGTTGTTGTCATTGGCGTCCCTTGTGTGCACCTTGTGTGTTTATTTCGTTTCTGTGTAACTTTATTCTCGGTTTAAAATGTTACGCCACTGGAATTTTCCCGCCGCGCAGACAGTTAATGGCGTCTGCCATGTTCTCAACTTGAGACCACTCTACCTCACGCCTTGGCCGATTTCAACACTCTAATCTCCCCTTCACTAAAATCACCTGCCTTTATAACCAATTTTATAAAATGTTATCTTACTTAAGGTGGCGTTACACGGCGTGTGGAGTGGCACGCCAGGAGTGTGAACTGTCGCGCCACACGCCGTGTGACAGGGTCGGCGCGGCGTTGCGTGTCTTGGCGCGGCGTGGCGTGTGTTGGCGCGGCGCGGCGTGTGTTGGCGCGGCGTGACGTGCCGGGTACCATCTGTTCTCGGTGTCACACCTGGGGTGTTCACACGGGCTGTAGATTACGACGTACCTACCTACTTACATTCCATTTACCGTCTACATCGTTGTATCCATATTTCTCTAATAGTTTTGTCTTTTGGAAAGCTATGATACTTTATTTGTAATGTAGCCTTCTTTGTCGCTTCCCTATTATTATTGCACAATGCTACAACACAGCTGCATGGCATTGCTGTTCTGAAAATCCAGTAATCCGGTTAAACATTTAATGCTGTACGTACTATATACCTAGAAATATAAGTACTTATGTATGAGGAAATGTACATTGAAAGAAAAAGAAAATCTTAGCATTATTCAAGTACGTATGTAATAAGAAAGTGAAAGAATTTTTATAATTGTTTATGTCGTTTTTGTTAAGAAACACAATAATATCACAGTGAAAGTGTGCAACAGACAAATATATTAGGTACCTATGCAACAAACTGAGAGCGCGCTATAACGTGAAATGTAGCGGGACTGCCAGTGACGTTGCACCCTCCCTGCGCGCTGCGCGCGATCGCCTACAAGCTATGCGATTGAGGCAACTTATGGCCCTGACCGGCGCGTCTGCTTTGAAGTGTGCAAAGTTTACCGACAACCAACGGGACTCGGCACGCCACGCCGCGCCGACCTGTCACACGGCGCGTGGCGCGCCAGTTCACACTCCCGGCGTGCCACTCCGCACGCCGGGTAACGCAATTGCAATTAAATGAGTATTGGCTCGTCACTCCGCGCGCCACACTCCTGGCGTGGCACTCCACACGCCATGTAACGGCACCTTTAGGCAAAGCGCAAATTGAGGAACGTATAGCGCGCGTGAGGCGGCGCAGCGCGACGCGTGTTTTTGTCGCAAATTTACAGAAAAGTGCAACGTGTCTCGACACGCGCGTAATGACCAGCGGGTGGCGCTGTAGTTGAGGCACAGTTTGTCGTGCACGTGTGAATAAAAACTTATATATTTTGTAGTTTTTATTTATTAGTGTTTTCCCTTTTTTTGGAGAAATAGCAGACGAGAGGTTAATAGAGGCCGTTAGGGCACATAAAGAGCTTTATGATACCAAAAATGCCAACTACATGAAAACACAATTTCCTCTTACGCATTATCTGATGATTCTGATTCGGAACTGTTTTGAGCGCGAATCAGACATCTGATACGTTTGAACTGGAAGTATAGGTACCTACTAATAAAAACTGCGTCTCAATTTGCGGACCACCACGCTACGCACATAGCACGTACGCCTCATGCCGCTCGTGTCATGTCACCTCACACGCGTTATACGTGTCTCAATTCAATTTGCGCCTTGCCTTAGACGTCTGGAGATAACACATACAGCTTGCACTTTTATATTATTCGTCCTACCACGAATGTTCCATACAAACTGCATTCGTTCAAAGAAATGGCAGGCAAGATGTAATTTAGTGCTAAGAAGCTTCCGTTTTAGTGAAGATATTAGAAAAACATTTAAATTTACATAAATATTAAAATTCGGCATTTTTTTTTAGTTTATGGCTAATGCGCGCACTTACTATCGGAGTAAAAATGCAAGGCCTCTGACTTTAGAAGCTTCTATCTCAGTAATTAGCAATCATAATTTAATGAAATAAAGTGCATTTAAAAGATCATTTATTCCTACAAAAAGGTGTACAGTTTTAGATTTTTGCAACACATCGTTAATTTTCTGTATTAATTTATGTGCGAAAAAGCGCTAATTATGACCGAAATCGCACAAGCGCTCGACTTTAAAAATTAATTACGGCTGTATTATTGAAACTGAGTGGTAGATACTTATATATTTGAAAAATGTATACTTTTTTGTCAATGTGAGATGCTTTTGAGGCCAATTGGTTTATTAGTCTTAAAGCTATAATGAAAAAACGACATCTTGTGTAACTCTGTACCTGAACGTTCGATATTAATAATATTGACAGTAACATAACAAGGGTAAAGCAATTATATTGTGGTCTAACACGATTCACAAAAATAATGCCATGTATACATTGTTTTGTTTAAAAGAAATTTGGAAAAAGGGCGGATGCTTGGGTTTGCTTGACGAAGTGGGGTACGGGCTGGACGATGGTGTCGTACACTATTGCTATGAAGCGCATGGTTTTGTACAATGCTAAAGAATAATCACATTGTTGTGGTTTGCCGCTCACGATTTACGATGTGGTAGATTACCCCTCGCGGGAATATGTGCGTCTTTCTTTCGCGATAATCATAACATCTACTTTGAATTACAAGAAAACAAATTTTGTTTTCAATAAAGCAATAGTGCGGCTCGATTTGAGTAATACAAATTTAGCATTTAAAACAAGAATTTTTTCTTTAGTTACCGTATATTGCAAAATAATCAAATTTTCGGTTAGGGCTTATAAAACCAGTTAATTATATGAATAATCAATATTTATTGACTGTCGACTTTTCAGAAGTATGTGTGCTACAACATTTGTAAATTTGGTAACAATTTATGAAACAATAACAATTTTATGATAAGTTAAAACTGACCGTCAGCCAGGAAAATACTAAATACAGCGTTTTTATTGCTGTTAATTAAAATAAAAGTTAAACAACTGATTCTACCAATTTGATTTTTACACATGTTAAACATATATAAATGACTAATGTACTGCCCAAAAATGAAGAAATTTCACCCCTCAGTTTTTTCGTTATGACCACTTAAAAGTCAGAGGCCTTGCATTTTTACTCCGATAGTAGTACCATTTCAATAAAAAAATGATAATTCGCAAATCCTACAATTTCGGAGAATTTCGTTTGTAGGGAAGTGTTCTGGGTACTTACCTTACCGAAAGAGCATATCAGTTCAAATTTAGCTAAAACATGTTTCATTTGCAACGATCACAAATGCACCATTAAAGAAAAAAATTTGTAAGTCCGACCCTGTACATTTTCTTTATACCAAAATTTGCACTCATGTTGGGGACATGCTGGGGTATTAACCCTGTAAAAAGAAAATAAATCGCCCTAAAAACAACAAAATTATTTCAGATTAACAAATGTACTCCTTTATTTCGGGCCACAGTGTATATAGTACAGTCAATCTGTCGATGGAGTGATGAAAAAACTGCCCCAAGGGTAAAAGTTGTTTTAATCGTTGAAGAATGACGTACTTAAGCTGCCTTCGCGATGGGCATGTGCTACCTTGGCGCGTCTTTTTGAAAACTCAAAAAAAGTGCCAAAAAAATTTTGATATGCATTTTTCTCGAAATGTATGCATTTCACAGAAAAATCGATTGATGACAAAATGTAGAGGACGTTGAGATCTACAATTAATGTTATTGGAGCAATGCTGTACAGCAAGAAATGCACACGGTAGGTGGCGCTGAAGTTCAAAAAAAAGTGTTTTTCCACTTTTTCGCCATGTAAATATTATTTTAATGCAAAAATTTAAATGGAAAAGTTGTTCCTTTTAATTTTATGAACAACTTTTATTTAAACAATTTTTTTATACAACTTACCGTTTAAAAGCTGCAGCTCGCAAAAGTATGAAAATTCCAATAATACGGTTGCACGCAATATGAGTACACATCTGAGGTGCACGTTTTAATGAAGATTCAATTATTAATATTATTCATAACATTGTAACCATTTTAATTGGTTATTAAGATGTAGTATAAAAAATTACCATTAGCAGCACAGTGCTGTATACGAAGCGCTATATTGCACTATAACTTTTAAACGGTAAGTTGTATAAAAAAATTGTATAAATAAAAGTTGTTCATAAAATTAAAAAGAACAACTTTTCCATTTAAATTTTTGCATTAAAATAATATGTACATGGCGAAAAAGTGGAAAAACACTTTTTTTGGAACTTCAGCGCCACCTACCGTGTGCATTTCTTGCTGTACAGCATTGCTCCAATAACATTAATTGTAGATCTCAACGTCCTCTACATTTTGTCATCAATCGATTTTTCTGTGAAATGCATACATTTCGAGAAAAATGCATATCAAAATTTTTTTGGCACTTTTTTTGAGTTTTCAAAAAGACGCGCCAAGGTAGCACATGCCCATCGCGAAGGCAGCTTAAGTACGTCATTCTTCAACGATTAAAACAACTTTTACCCTTGGGGCAGTTTTTTCATTCAAACTCTGTTTTTTACGACAGATTGACTGTACTAATACCCTAATTTCAAAAGCACGCTATAATTTCATTTTTTTAACTAACCTTGGGTGTCACGTGATAAATCAAATAAAGTATATTTTAAACATATTTTGTTTGATGATCGCCACAATCCCAAGGATGTAATGGTCCCAGATGGTTTTTAAATAAACCCTGGTATTCCTTTTTCAAAAATTTTACTTTGTGAGTTCACATTGGCTCACGTGTCAGGTGCTTCGGCACCTTATCTTAAAAACATAAAAAACTTCATCTCATTTCATCGTCTGTCATCACACTTTTTTACAACTTAACTTAATATTGGATATTAAACGATATAAGGGGAGGCTTCGTGTCTTTTTCTGAATTTACCGACTTTTTACAAGGCAATGAGGATTTTGTAAATTCAAAATCCTTTCGCAGATAAAGGTCGCTTCGTCTGTGAAAAGGATGTGATTCGAGAAATTCCTTGTTAGATTGTTTTGATTATAATTAATCACCAACAAAAATGTATTCTGGGTTGAAAATCGGCCTCATTGACAAGGTGATAAGGATGCAGTCCATCTTCATGTAAAACCGTTATGTGACAAACCGCGAGATGAATGAGAAGTTGAAAAACTTGCTCTAACAGTTACGCAGCTCTTAAAATTATGGCCAATATACCCAAAGCCCCAAAGTGTGTTACGTATTATATTTTTTCAAATATTTTTTCATCCGTCCCATGGATTGAATGATATCAAAGTTTGCACAAAAGCGAAGGTTAGAAAATAATTTAATTATTTTAGAATCATTGAGGATGTACCCGCCGGTACCCACGAATACTCGACTTTGTACAAAATCGTACAAAATTCCAAATTCAGACGTCGTAATAAACAAAGGAACGTACGTGTTCATACCAATCTATGCACTACATAGAGATCCAGAATATTTTCCTAATCCAGATGAATACGACCCAGATAGATTTGCAAAAGAAAAGGAAAATAATCTGGATTCCCCAGCATATATGCCGTTTGGCGACGGTCCAAGAAAGTGTATTGGTAAGTATTCACTATGCTCTCAATAGTTAATTGATATTCTTACTTTTTTAGGTTCTAAATTTGGAATGGTAAACTCCTTACTTTCATTAGTTATACTTATAAAACACTTCAAGTTTTATCCACATCCTGATGTAAAGGTGCCAATTCGGTTTAGCCCCACATTTTTTTTAAACGCTTTAAATCCTTTAAAACTTATTGCCGAAAAGCTAGAAGAATAAACATTCAAAATATATTTGTAGTTATAAGGTTAACAGGTAGTGAACATTTTACTTTATACTTCTATCAATTTGTAAACAAATGGAAAAGATTAAAGAATAGTTTTCTACATCTTTTAGGGCATTTTTTACATTCAAACATTTAAAAATGAATATAGGTAGTAGGTAGTACTAATACATAGATTTTTATTAGTTTTCCATTTAATTGTTTTCTATGTAGGTTCACCTTACGACATGTACCTACCTATAGGTACTTTTCCGTATTTATATTTAACATAAGTACATAGTTTATTGTTTTTACGAGTTTATTAACCCAAAACCTAACAATAAATATTAAAAATAATAATAATGACTTTAGTTACCTACCTATTGTTAAAAAAAACTTACAGCCGAAAATCTTCAGTTGAAACAAACAAATGATACAACTATTACATAGAACAGTAAGAACGAAGAAAATAATTTTTTATGGAATAGAATGTACAAAAAATAAACGAAGAGCAAATTACCAAAATACAATATGGACATCAAGAACATGCATCGGAGCCATACCACAAAAATTGAATGAACCGAAACACAAAATCGCAAATATGAAAGTGATGAAATCAAAAACACAAATACAATGAATAAGTACCAAAAAAAAATGGAAGAAATAAAAAGCAATCAGAAGAGACTACGTTAACGTAAAAAAGTCGGAAAAATGAAAGGATTCTGCTGTCAGACTATTCTAAACAAAAGTAAAGTTGAATCAAAGAAAGAAAGAAGGAGTAAGATATTGGGACTTATTTCGTCCAGAATGAAGAGAATAAGATTAGAACGAGACCGTGAAACAATAAATTTTGTGCAGATACATGGCCCGAAAAAGGGCGCGGAAGAGACGAAAGTTATTGGAATTCTATAAGGAGAACATGGGTAAAATCAGAAGAGAAACTAATCTCAAAATTAAAAACATATTTTGGGAACAGATGAAGAAAAAAAAATACACACATTTTGCGAAAGGAAGGGATGCCAAAAGTGTACCTTAGTTGATTATATTGTACTTGTATTTTATGTTATGGGCCGAGATCTAGGAAACCGTCAATAGCTCACTTTTTACACTATAGGATGTAGGGAGGAAAATTAAGGGACTCATGGTTACCCAACTTACAATTAATTGCATCAAAAGTGCTAATTCTCTTGGACTGTTGGTATAATACCCTTTATAGTAAAGGCGATAAGGTTTTCAAGCAATTTTTTCATTTCTTTAAAAATGGTATGGTGGGTAATTTTTTTGGGGTTTTCGGATAATCCTTCTTTCTATTAGTTTAGAGCTTGCTGCGTCCAGTGACATACGGCGCTTTCGCAAATTATGACAGTCTGCCTGTCCTACAGCAACGAAGGTGTTCATGTTCTCTGACACACAGGGTATCCATTTGAAAACTACCGAGTGGATTATCCTGTTATCAAACACGAAGAAGAGGCATGTGAAATAGCGAAAAGAATCTCGCATCTTCTTTTCCTTGGCAGCTGTGCTCAAACAGTGTGCAAAGGTATTCCTTGAAGCTTGACAGGGATTTAAGAGCACTCATAACGTCGGAACATCCTAAGAATCTTAAATGTAGGGGCCAGTCACAAAACATGCACCAGAAAGGTCCCACCTGGGCACGTACAACTCCAGACTTTGTTTTGGATCTATCAGTGGAAACCCTCATAAATCCAACGCATCTGTCCATCATCATTTTGGTTTTTGTTGTTCGATGAGATCTGAATTGCGCCTTTGCTTGTAATGATGATAAAGGTAAGGTTGATGGAATTTAAATTATCCGTATGCTACTTCTTAAGAAGCTCCCCGAATCTCAGAGCATGTCATGATTTCACGTCCCCTCAAAAAAGTTCACGTTTTTCCACTTGAAAAGATCGGAATTCATGTGGCCGATTAGTGGTCCTTACTTTTTTCAAGACCTACTTTTGCGCCTCACTGGAGAATGTAACGCACACAAAGGAGAAGTATACTGAGGACCTTCCCATAACGAAACGAACAAGAAAGACCTTGAGGAACTAGACTCTCTCGTTTATCAATTTTGAATTACGAGGAACCATCGCATCAACTTCGATTTGAAAGTTCTGCCCTGATCTCTTGTGTCTGTTTTTGTTGATGGAAGGGATTCTTAACGTCCAAGATAAAAGTAAATTCATCTCCACTCAGAACTGGTCTTGAAAGAATTCGCCATATAAAATGTTTGTGCACGACTCTGAATGGTCTTAAAATTATTTCCGTTAATAAGTCCTGTTAAGCTCTATCCTTCTTAATCAAATTGACAGTATTAATTAACCATGATTTATTTTAATCATCATTAGAGTACCCGCCACCCTAATTCTTGAGGGAACTTCGTAGAGTACCAAACGATTTAGTTAATCTCACCCAGGTATAGGGCCTTGGTCTCTTGTCCTTCGTGGAGTTCACATCCCCGCAAATTACCAACAGCCATTGAAGCTGCAGTGGCTAGTAATTAATTTGTTTGTACCCCGTTTACGAACCAGAGAGCCCTTCAGGTACATGATGAAACCCCATAATTTCAACCGTTCCCTTGCTAACCCTCGTTACACCATTATCACATCAAAATGGATATTTTTTATCCTTCGCCCACTTATTCTTTGTCGGTAGGAATCACTCCGATGATATGGGTTTCGGAAATACTATCATACATATGGTTGTCTCGGCGAATTAGCTCAAAAATAGTCTCCTCCTCTACCTCCACCTCCTCCAGTGGTATAAGTGCCGCTCTCACCTCTTTGTCCAAAATGACCACTTTATTGCCCTTATCTGCTTTGAGATCAAAACAATCTTTCTTCTATAAGTCTCTATGGACATTTTCCGAAATTTGAATTTTACATTTTATTAATTATAAAATTGTATATACAAGGTGGCGCAAAAGTTGTCACTCGATGTTCTTTGACTATAATTTTTTTAATAAATGAAAAACTTTAGTTTTGCTTTTTTTGCATTACGTAAAAAAATGATATCGGCCAATTGGCCGCCGCCATCAGAATTAATGACCTTTGGGGCCCGATTTATGGCATTTTCCATCACTCTTGCCAGAACTTCGAGCGATAGGTTCCCGCATCCTTGACGGATATTCTCTTTGAGGACTTCAAGAGTCTGACGTTTGTTGACATAGACTCACGACTTTAAGAAATCCCACAAAAAGAAGTCTAGAACGGTTAAATCGGGCGATTTTCCCCGTCAGTCCAAATCATCAGAACGAGAGATTAGGCGACCGGGAAATGCAGCCCTCATAATTTAGCTTGTGCGTCGTGTGCAGTATGCGTCGTGTGCAGTATGCGCCGTTGCTCCATCCTGTTGGAACTATATGTTCTCCAGTCTCAATTCGTCCAGTTGAGGTAGGAGACAGTCGTTGAGCATGACTATGTAGCGCTCGCCGTTCACAGTAGTCGTTTGGCCCGCGGCGTTTTCGAAAAAATAACGCCCGATGACGCCTCGAGTATAAACACCACATCATACGGTAACTTTGAGCGGATGTAATGGCTCTTCATGTGTTATACGTGGATTTTCGGTGCCCCAGAAGCGATAATTCTGCTTATTCACGTATCCATAGAGATGGAAATGGGCCTCGTCGCTCAGAATGATTTTCGATGAAAAGTTTTCTTCCTCCTGGTCAAGATTCAGGATGGCTTGAGCGTAGGCTACACGCGCTTGGCTCTGGTCGATACTTCGAGGTCCTCTGCGACATCTTCAGCTACAGCCGCGATATTCTCAGCAGAACGGTTGCTTCGGGGCCTAAATTTACGCTGCGGCATCACCACCGACGAATTATTACGCAAAAAAAAACGAATCAACTATTCCGCGTTCTTGAGGAGTGTCTTTATTTGTATCTGTTTACTTCACAAATGTCAAAGCAGAACTGACATTTACCTCCATTTGCAGAAATTATAGCATCCTCCGATGATGATGGCGGGTGATGACTTTTTCGCCACCTAGTATAAAGCTCTGTATATAAGACTTTCACTTTCTGCGGAAGTGAGCTACTATCAGCTACTTTTCTTTGGTGGTGATCCACCTAACTTCCATTCTTTGCGTCCATAGTCGTGGCGGATTCAGTTCATGAGGAATTTCATTCAGTTTTTCTCTTGAAAAAAATTGTTCTAAAAAACTTTAAATCCTTCAACATTTCTCTATCGTCCTTGATGATTTTCCATTTTATGTTCTATTCTTCTTGTAAGTTCTGCTTCATACAATAATTTTCTAGCGATTTCACAAAATTCAATGGGTGTAAATGACCGTGCTTGAATTTGGATTTATAATCTTTATTATTCTTTTGATAAAAATCCGCTGATGGCGACAGCTTTGGTGTCGAAACGTGTCTGATTTCGTAAATTTTTATTGTGGTTTTTGGTATATGAATATTAGAAACATTTCATTTATTCTCAAACATTTATTTCACACAGAAATAAATTATTACACATTACTAATTGAGAGTGCATGTAAATTCAATCTGTGAGTAAGTGAACTACATAACCTAATAATTAAAGACAACCATTTTACGTTTGATGAGTTCAAAAATAATTTCTGCAAGGAATACAAGAATCGAAGCGATTAATCCAATTCCAAATATGACAAAAATTCCGTACAAGTGATCCAGAGACAGTGCAACTACATCCTGTTCTTGTTCATTCCTCTTGCTTAATTTAGCATTATAAAACTCGATTCTTTCTCTCTGTATGTCATAAATTCCGTTTTCGGTTAACCTTTCGATTACTTTATCCAAGCTATCTATAAAATAAGTATTTTTTAAGGAGTAAAAGACACTTAAAACCTTAGGTGAAATAATGTTATCAGTAAATGCCTTGGGAACACGAAAACCAACCAACGATTGCCACTGAGCTAATTCACTTGAAGAAACAACGCAAGACAGGTTTCCGCTCTTCACGACAATCGATATGACCCTCTTCGTTGTTTGAGTGCAAACTATAAACTTTTTCTTCACTTCAGTATAGAGCTGAACATCTGAAAGGGTCTCATTAAAGTACAGATCAATTAAATGTTTACTAATATAGATGGGTAATGAAGATTCCACCAACTCCTGCAGGTTGTCAATGCCTTTAACATACGGTGGTGTTGTCAAAACACGTATTAAATTCGAAACGTAAGCAGTTTCCATATGAATACTGTAAATAATATAACACAGCAGTAAAAATCTTTGAATAGGTGATCTTGGCATTCTTGATGCGGCACCCCACAAGGTAATGTTGAAAATTTCGAAAATATGGTAACCAAAATCCGATTGACTATCAATTTTGAATCGACGAATTAACCACCACGTCCAAGTGGTGAAGACGAACGCCACCACAACCATTATCCAAACTTCAACTTTAAATAACCAGAAATATATTTCCAAACCGGAAATAGTTTTCGGCTTCGGAACAATCCACTCCAAGTGGTGCCTAGAAAATATTTTACTCAATTTCAGAAATTGAAAGCTTTTTTGTGTTTGTAGGCCTCTTGCAAATGAAATAGAGCTGTTGTTAACAAGCGCCCGCAAATCTTCCGTAGTTAACTGTATATTTACACCAGTAAGAGAACTTAAAGTTTCCACAGTAAGAATTGCGGCAGACAAAATAACATTCCTTCGTAGTTCGGCATTAAGAATAGGAACCGAAAATAGTGCAGAACATTTATTGTAGCTCCTTAACGGTTTGGGAATGGTGTCGGTAACGTTTGGACAATTTTGTTTCATCAATACTGCTGGAACTTTACCACAATTGTTTCCATACCCGTGTGGATTTGCAGTGAACAGAGTTGGACCTAAACCTTCACTATCCTGAACCATCACTGCCACGTAAATGAACTCGTGGCTCCACATTACTTTGAATATAGATTCCGGTGTAACATTTCCTACCGCAATCACTAAATATCTTCCTGTGTACGAATTTCGACGATCCCAAAGTGAAGTATAACTTAAATAAATTAGTTTCGTAGACAGAGACTCAATGGTGTCAATTTGTAAAACAACATTTTTTGCAACGTGCTGCGCGATATTAGACACACTTCCATTCTTACCAATTACTATCTTCAAATTATTGACAGTGAAAGGCAAGTGATTATCGTGTTCACCAAAAGAAATTAGAATAAGTGTATTATCTTCAAAAATTGCTTTGACTGCTCTTTCTATACAATCGTGAAACCCATCACTTGCTCCTCTTTTATAATTATCACTCCAAAAATGTCCCTCACAATAAATTATAATGCAGTGCAACAACAGTAAGGGTATAACGTTTCTCATCGCGATACTTCACATGTAGATAATAACCAGAACTTTAACCGTAAGCACAAATGTATTTGTCTTCTAAAACAACGATCATTAAATAACCATTATAAAGGCATTACCTGTCATCATTTTGCTATTGTCGTACTAACCACAAATCGATATTGCTCTAGTTTTAAATTATGCTTGTCTTTGCCATGAAGTATTACTTTAGAAATGTATTGGTGGACGTGGAAAAGCAATAAATTTTACAAAAAAAACCTAAAACAGAGACACAATTAATAATAATTATAATAATAACAATAATTTTATTGCTGTACAAGATGTACGACGCGTTTTTTTGTTTTTGAAAGAGTATGACATGTTTCCTGAATGTAAAGGTCTATGACTGCTAAGATTTTTAATTTTTTGAAATATATCTATATGTAAAGTCATGGCCAACTATAGTTTCCATTAGAAAAAACACAAGTTTGTGTCATAACTCAAAAATTGGAGCTTAAATAAAAAATTTGATTAAACTACTGTACTATTGAGCCCATAATTATCTACAACTTGTTCATTTACACATTTTTCTAAAGTCAATAATAACAGAGCTATAGGTACCTACTAAACAAAAAAACAAAAAAACAAGTTGCCACGAGACTTCTCTCGTATTAACACTTTTTTCAAAAAATAAATACTACTGAATTCAGAAAAAAATAGTACTCTTAAACTACATAAAAAACTGCAATTTTATCTTATAAAAAAGTGAGTGCCGCCATTTTAGCTTACATCGGAAGTGACGTCATCAAAGTGAGTATCAGCATTTTCGTTCTTGGCTCGAATGTAATTCATTAGTGAAAACCGCATTTCGATAACTTTAATAGTTTCTGAGTATAGAGCGTTGCAGTCATTTTTTAAAAATGATTTTTTTAACACTTTTTTCAAAA
This sequence comes from Pyrocoelia pectoralis, assembly GCA_036250285.1. Classification (NCBI taxonomy): domain Eukaryota; kingdom Metazoa; phylum Arthropoda; class Insecta; order Coleoptera; family Lampyridae; genus Pyrocoelia; species Pyrocoelia pectoralis. The sequence goes on from CM070081.1 coordinate 12,616,150, forward strand.
AATAAGTATAGCACAATTGCTGAATTCAGAAAAAAAACACTCTTTTAAACTACATAAAAAAACTGCAACTTTATCTTATAAAAAAACGAGTGGCGCCATTTTAGCTTATACCGGAAGTGACGCCATCAAAGGTAATATCAGCATTTTCGTCCTTGGCTCGAATGTAGTTCATTAGCGAAAACCGCATTTCGATAACTTTAATAGTTTCTGAGTATCGAGCGTTGCAGTCATTTTTTAATAATTATTTTTTTTGACACTTTTTTCAAAAAATAAGTATAACACAATATTTTTGCTGAATTCAGAAAAAAACACTCTTTTAAACTACATAAAAAAAACTGCAACTTTATCTTATAAAAAAACGAGTGGCGCCATTTTAACTTATACCGGAAGTGACGTCATCAAAGCTAATATCAGCATTTTCGTCCTTGGCCCGAATGTAATCGATTGGCGAAAACCGAATTTTGATAACTTTAATAGTTTCTGAGTTTAGAGCGTTGCAAGGAATGTGTACGGACAGACTACAGACTACAGACGACAGACGGAAATTTTATTTATATTTTGAATCTACGTATTCAGAAACGCAAAGATATGTAAAAATTTGTATAGGTAAAATTTTTTTTTTGCAACACTAATACAATACTTCGTGCTCGAGAAGTAAAAACGAAAAAATGATTTTTTGAGATAGTTAGCGACGCATTTTTTCAAAAAACGAAAGGCTCATTAAATTGAGCTGGTAAAACTGCAATTCTTTCCCAACGTAATCGTTTCTCTACCTATATCTGCAAGTTTCCAAGATCCTCATACTAAACATCGGAAAAAGCTCACTCTGTATATGTTTTTTTTTTATTTCATTAGAACTAATTATTATAAATTTTGTATTTTGAATATACATTTGTTTTTTTACAGTGAAATTCAAGCTGTAATTAAATTAAGTTGTAAGTGAATGCCATACAAATTTTATTTTATTTTGTTATTAATGTAACATTATCATTGTTATTATTATTACTTATTAGATATACATTTTTGTAGAGTATTTTACTCTTTTTAAATTTGGAATTAATTGAAATTCGACTAAGTGAGTATCTACGCTACCCAGGTCCCCTTTTAAGTGGATATTTAATTTGCATCCGTTTTCACAACCAGGTGTAAAGGTGCTATGGGTACCTCAGTAAAGTTGGCACCCCGACCTCTCTCCATCGCTTCCAAATTTGCCCTATAATTAGTGCTACATTAGTGCTGATTAGTGCTCAAGTTTGGTAATTAGTGCTGGTAATCTCAGGAACTTATGCTAATTTCTTTTTCGGGGTGCCAACTTTACCTGGCACCCCGACCTCTCTCGATCACTTTCAAATTTGCCCTATAATTAGTGCTACATTAGTGCTGATTAGTGCCCGAGTTTCGTAATTAGTGCTGGTAATCCCAGGGAATTATGCTAATTTTTTTTTCGGGGGCAGAGAAAAGTTGGCACCCCGACCTCTCCCGATCACTCCCTAATTTGCCCTATAATTAGTGCTGCATTAGTGCTGATTAGTGCTCGAGTTTGGTAATTAGTGCTGGTAATCTCAGGAACCTGTCCTAATTCCTTTTCGAGGTGCCAACTTTACCTGGCACCCCGAGCTCTCCCGATCACTTCCAAATTTGCCCTATAATTAGTACTACATTAGTGCTGATTAGTGCCCGAGTTTGGTAATTAGTGCTGGTATCGGAGGAATTTTTCCGGTGTGTCAACTTTACACGGCGCCCGAAAAAAAAATTGCATAAGTTCCTCGGATCATCAGCACTAATTACCAAACTCGGGCACTAATCAGCACTAATGTAGCACTAATTATAGGGTAAATACTGAAGTGATCAGGAGAGGTCGGGGTGCCAACTTTTCTCTGCCCCCGAAAAAAAAATTAGCATAAGTCCCTCGGATTACCAGCACTAATTACGAAACTCGGGCACTAATCAGCACTAATGTAGCACTAATTATAGGGCAAATTAGGAAGTGATCGAGAGAGGTCGGAGTGCCAACTTTACCCGGCCCCCGAAAAAAAAATTAGCATACGTCCCTCGGATTACCGGCACTGAACATTCGACTGCAAGACAATCGAACTGCCATGGTTTTATTCGTTGTTTGGTCCCAATGTCCCAGGATCGAAGCAGGACTTTTGGGGGCCGCCGTTTAGGCGTCGCCTTTTGTCGGCCGGGACTTTTGGACGCTTGGGCGTCGAGGTGTAGAAATATTAAAAATAGTTTACGATTTTTCCATTATTTATCGTAAATATGTATTTTGTTAGAAATATCGATTATTTTTGAATAGAAAGTGTTGCGCCCCTCTACTAACCCTTCACAACAGAAACGTAAGAAAAACCTATTTTGAATTTTAAAGTACTTTTTCTACGACTGGTTAATAATATATGCTTATTATTCGCTAGTTTTGAATAGATAATAACACCTATTACCTACCCGTGAGTAATGAATTCATTACTCACGGGTTCAATAGCCCATTTCTCACGGGTTCAATTAATCATATGACCCATGCCTAGTCACAATACATATTACAAGCGCTAAAGTTAAGTATCTAATTTATTCGTATTCTTATGAAGAACATATTTTTAAAAGTTATCATCAAAAAAGTGTCTAAATATAAAAAGAAACCCTAAACTTCCCAATGAAAAGTAATTATTTTCTCACGATAGATTTTTTTTAATTTAATGGTTGCTAGGCGATCAAATGCATATATTTTAAAAAGGCGTGGTTTATCTGACAGAACAATTACCGGTTGACGTTTGGTGACAATCGGTTTGTAAAAAGCAAGTCGTAGAAAAAGTATAGTATTCTACTCACATGTAATAGCTATTACTCACTCAGATGATTACCACACTCGCCTGAAACTTCATCTTCGTGAGTAATAGCTATCATTACATGCTTGTTGAATATTATACTATTTTGGGCAACCAAATATGATTACGCAGCCGGTACTATAACAGCGGCCGTTAAAGTAAATGCAACTTTAATATATTTCAATACATCGAATTTTTAATTTTGTCTTAATCTAATCGGTTGCTCCTATTTCGCCTTTACAATTGATTGCAATTCATTTGGTAGATGCGTGGCCAGTTTTTCAATAGCGTCATCGAGTTGTTGAACAGGAACGAAAGCAAAGCATTTCTCGTACATGCGCTTAACGCAAATTCAGGGTTGTCTTGTATATCAATCCATTTTCACGCAGCTGTTTTTTACCATATGAAAGCGATAACCATGCAAGTGGGCTATTGGAAAATTACTGGATTACTGGATTACGATGGGAGGGTGGTCAAGAGTCCACGCGCACGTAGGCCACCTATTCGGGCCCTTTGTGCTGCCTCCCTGACTAGAGTCACTCAGCCCCGCAACATCACTCAAGCCACCCCACGCGTGAGATGAACCTGAGGATGCTGGACGGGGGGGGGGGGGGGGGGCTCTGATCATAGCCATGTCCGGCCAGGATTCCCCCAACATGGATCGTCTTGTTTCGACGAGTACGGGACACTCACAGAGTATGTGTTGCGCCGTCTCGTCGTCTGTGTAGCATCCTCTACAGGATGGTGATTCGACCAAGCCCATGCGGTGCATGTGCTTGTTGAGTTTACAGTGCCCAGATAGTATGCCCACAAGTAGTCGCAGGTTCCTTCTGGATAGCCCTGTGCAAAAGCGCGCCAGGGTACGAGATGGTCCTCTAAAGGCCTCTCTCGCGTGACGGCTGTCTGACATCAAGTTCCACCTAGTCTTGTGTTGGACTTGGGTATCTTGAGTAATCAAGTTGTTTACAGTTGATACTGTAAGTGGGAGAGCCGGCTCTGGACCATAAAACAGTTGTTTTGAGGCCAGTCGGGCTAACTTATCGGCTTTTTCGTTGCCTATTGTTCCAGCATGCCCTTTGACCCATACGAGCTGAAGGGTATTGCTGTTTGTCACTTGCTCTAGGTGCTTGGTGACACTCTGAAACCAGCCTAGAGGTGATTTTGTATTGACCTAGTGCCTGCAGAGCGGCTCTGCTGTCACTGGAAATTCTTATTGTTTTATTCTTTATGCCGCGCATAAGAATTGTTTTCGCACTAAGCGTTATTCCTGCTAGTTCTGCCTGAAAGACCACCTCAATACCTCTACTGTTCAACAACCCTTTATTTTTCAGACGCAAGGCCTGCCAACATGGCCTGCTCTCTCACGTGGAGATCCAGTGGAGGCAGTCCCAGGAGGGCTTCCATGACGGCTGTGGGGGTTGTTCGCATTGCGCCCGTGCACGCAAGGCACGCTAGTCTTTGCACATGATTGAACAGTGCTTTGGTTGTGGATAGTCTGGTTCTAGGCCACCAGACAATTGCTCCGTAACAGAACATAGGTCTGATCACAGCGGTGTACAGCCACAGGACAGCCTTTGGGGATGGACCCCAAAGTCTTCCCATTGCGCGGCGACATTGCCAGAAAGCCCTATTTACCTTTTCCGCTTTAAGCTGGATGTGCTTGCTCCAGTTCAGTTTGTTGTCAAGTGTAATACCTAGATACTTCACTGACTCTGAAAACTGGAGGTGTTTTTGGAAGAGTATAGGAGCTCGAAGGCCCACAATCTTCCTTTTCCTTGTGAATAGAACTACCTCCGTTTTTGTCGGGTTTATTGACAGGGAGTGTTCCTTACACCATTCTTCGGTCACTCTGAGAGCTGATTGCATCAGACTGCACAGAGTGGCCTCAAACTTGCCGGTTATTAGGATGGATAGATCATTCGCATAGCCCAGCGTGTAGTAGCCGCTGTCGTTAAGACGACCGAGCAGGCTGTTTAGGGTTAAGTTCCACAGAAGTGGTGACAGCACCCCACCTTGGGGGCACCCTCTCACTACTGTGCACCTCATCGTTATATCGCCTACGCTGATGTGCACTGCCCTGGATTTCAGTAGCTGCACAATCCAGCTTCGTACGATGTCAGTTACACCATGATGGCGCAATGCAGCTTCGATTGTCTCAAAGGTTGTTTTGTCAAACGCCCCTTCTATTGGAAAAGCATCATAGCTGATCCGATTACAGCCATTTCGAAATCCAAAGAAGTTGTTTCGGATTCAAACTGCGGCCACACTTCCTTGATAAGTGAACATAGTCTTTCATAGATTTGTCGTGTTTTGTTAGGTAAAAGAGCGTATAAAACTGGAAAAACGAGGCCATTCCTATTGGCCAGTATAACGTAAACTTGGTGAAAGAGTGGAGGTGCTTGTCGGAATGTTCCATCCATAAACATTTGTTTCATATGTTGACTCCATGTATTGTCTTCTCAAAAATTCTCTAGAAAATATTAGTATTCTTTGTGGGTCGGGACGCTCTGATCCAACATCTCTCAGAGTCATGAGGAATTCTTCAGTTTGTCCAGGCCCGAATTCGTAAATTCTGTACTCTTCTGAAATAATTAAGGTCTCTAAATCTAATGGAATTGGCGGTGCACCAGTAACAAGGTTTCGCGTTCACTGACCTAGTTTTCTAATAACATCTTTATTTGGGATTTTACTTTGAACGGATGCTCCAGTATCTTTCTATAGCACGATTTAGTATCCGTGCTGACGTATCCATCGTTTCCTTGACTGAAACTTTTATTTTAGCAACACATACCTACTGAAAGTACATCCATGAAACGTTTCTAAATGTTGGGTAAGGGTTACAAATCTTACATTCCTAAGAAACATCTAAGACACATTACTGGTACATTCCTTTCGAAAGCAAAGAAATGGTTATGTGCAAATATCTAATAAACGTTTCAATTGATATGTTACATAAAATACAAAACGTATACATTACAACATAATACTTAAGTAAAAATACATCTCTGTGATGTATTTTTTGGATGTGATAACGTATAACGTTTTAGAAACGTTAAAAATGTGATGTTTCGTTTGAATCAAAATAGTCATGTTTCAAAGTTAACGTTACACAGTTGTATTTAGTAGTATTGTACCAGAAAGATTTATTCATGTGCTAATATAATCAGATTGATATGATATTGCACGTCTAAATTGCTTATTTACCAAAGTCTGAGTAACTCCGGTTGTTTACGTGGCTGTTGGCTGACTTCTAAAGGGGCGACCGATCTTCGAGTTATAGGCACTTGAAGTAAAATGTTTTTTCAGCATCACCGAAACTTGCATAAAACGTATCGATGTAACGTTTTTGTGTTGTTTCATCTAAGTTCCTGAAGGCGAATATTAAACATCTATGTTACAATGATACGTTTCTATCACTGTTTCTAAAACGTTTCAGAAACGTTTTTTTGCAATGTGGGTACTCCTGCTGCATCACTTCATGGATGTTCGCAGTTGCATGTATACGACCACGGCATCTGTCCGCTTTTCTCTCACACCTCCAAAACTTCTTCACTCCATCTTTGGTTTTACGGAACTTGTACAGAAAACCGTTAAAGCAGAGTTGGTTGCGATTGGTTTTTGGAATTTTCATAACTTTTGACACCAACTATACTAATTCACATATATCTACCAATTAAAAACAATTCAACAAATATTGTTCGGAGATCAACTTAAATAAATTCAGTGACGCCGAACTAATCACCTATAATCGTTATCTATTAACTTCATAATTTATACTAATGCCTTTATACAAGCAGAGATTATATGGAAATATTAATAATAACATTATTGAAAGTTTCGAACTATTTAGTTTTCATAGAACATATTTACAAACGTCCGGTGGACAACAGTCGGCGCCCAAACGACCGGCGGTAAAAAATATGGCGCCCAAACCGCGGCACCTAAACGGTGACGCCCAAACAGCCTCGCCCAAATGTCGCATACTGGTCTCAAATTACTCCAGTTACTTCACACAAGAATTTCTATAGAAAAGAAGTTGCCTCACTTCCAATGTGATTCTTTTTGAAACTTTTGCCGGGCAGGTCATACATAAAAGGAGACTGCGGACATTCTTTACTAAACGTACCCCACCGCATTCTTATTGACAGCAAAAGTAGATGTTTCTGTTTTTTAACATGCAGGGAGTCCATTTGAGAATTGCCCCGTTTCCTACACATTTCGAACTATGGACCACCTACAAATGAACACACAGTATGTCGTTCTTGGATATGGTCTGCGGAATCGGTCGTATCTGCCTTTTTCGACAGCCGTGCTGCAAGTTGCTTATTCCAATGTCCAACTGGATTGGGATTGATCCAATGTCTGATGTTTTTGATGACTTATACCTAAATATGCAGTGTTGCCAAGTTAAAAAACACTTTCCATAAATGAGAAAGATATAGAGATAGAATTTTATTGCGATCAGGAAACTTTACATGTTTCGTAATTTCCATAATTTGTATAACATAATTCTAGTCTATTTCGATCTATATTCATTCACACAATATCGCTCGTCAATCACCTAAATACAAAATTCATATTTTCTCGAAAAAGTTTTTTTTTCCAACTAATATAAAACATCAGCTTTCGATTTTGCAATTATTAAGTACCAAAAAACACTTTTTTTTAGAGAGGAACGTAATCCGTACTCTCATTAGAATTTCGAAAAACTTTTAAAAATATATATACAATTTTAATTAAAACATTCTTCTAAATCTATCGTACATGCACACATTATTTTTAACAAAATATATAGTAACAAAAAATAACTTTTAAATAATATGCGATTATTACTTTTTTATATTTTTATGTATATAACAATATTTACATTTAGAATCATCTTGCTCCAATTTATTGAAACAATGCTCTGTTAGCACTTAATGTTTAGGTACTGAGTTAGGCCAACGATATTGCAATAGTAGGGGATGAGGTCGCCTAATTGACTAAAGGGTTTGAGGAGGTTTGTCTCTGTGATGATGCATAATTAAACTTCTAGTACTAACAGGAACATTTCAAGTGCCTTTCTATAAGTCCAATTTACTGATTTTTTTTTGCATTTATTATTAACTAATCTATGAAAATCTATAGGGCTCCTAGAAACTAAGAAGAATTTTAATAATAGTATTATCTAAGTAAGTAAAATTTGTTGCATCGCTTTTTAGGTGTTTATTACGATTATTGCAATTGTGGAATGAATTATTGAGAGCAAAAGCGATGTACGCAGAGTGTACATACAAAACAATAACTAGGCCAATTTTGTAAGTCGCCCCCTTGTGAGTATTAGTTTAAAAAAAAACACCCCCTTACTGAATCAGGTGCGTCTATCACCTAAACCACCTCTCGGAGGGAATTTCCACTTTCTTCTAACTTGGTATCCGTTAGGACCGCTACTAAAAATCGCCTTTTAACTTTCTTTTTTTAAAAACAAAAACACGTGAACAAATAATTTAATCGCGACTTAAGATGTCATATCTACATGGAAGCTTTTTTTTTCAATATAAGAGAAGTGAGTGCATTTTACGAATAGTGGTCAACATCTAAAGTTTGATTAAGTTATTTGTTAGAAATGTAAAAAAGAATTGAGCACCCGGTCGCGTGTTAAGGTGGACAAAAACACAAATTTCTGTTCAGTCCACTTATCAATTAATGAAATAAGAACCACCATATTGCGACTTAAGCTTCGTAAAATTGTTATGAATGTACTATATTATGTTAGAGAGCCTTCAGAGGATATGATCTACACCCCTCGATGGTATAGTTACCAATTCGAGCTTTTCAGCTACGCTAAATAATCAAAAATGATCGTAAATCTACGAGAAGGGTTGTCAGGTAAACATTTTTAAAATATACAAGGTACGTACTTACAGGTTGTTTACTTATTACAATTAAAAAGGTTATGGTAAAACTTGCAATGCAACATTTTCCAGTAACCACTTTATTAGTGATCAAAATAGTGGCAGCGTAGCAAAGTACTGCCAACATGAAAATTGATACAAAGTTTAGAACTTGTATTGTAGTTGATAATTGATATTGACGTTATAAGGTCTTGGATTATCTCGTGAACGACACGTCACCGCGTAGCTGCGAGTAGGAGGAGCCATAATTATGAAATTTGGTAGTAAGTGAAGGATAAAAACATCGACTTACTTTGAAAAAGGCGCCAAAATGAAAATAATGTGTTCTCATTCTCATATATCAACAAATTTCATATTTATCATGTAATTTATTTTATTTACTTACTGTTCAGTCATAATTACGCGTGCTTATTGTTTCATAATGACGGACGATATTTTTAGGAAAGTTGCCTACATAAAAGTTTGACGAATTATAGTTACCTGCGACGTGGTCACGTGTCGTTCACGAGATAATCCAAGACCTTATACTTTATGAAGAAGATGAAAATTTTGATTGAAAATGAGCCCAGAGTAATCATCACGTGACACCGCTTTCTTATTTTGTGATTAGTCTACATTTAATGGACAATTTGATATGATGTATGAAACCTGGCAACCCTATCTACCATCTGAAGGCGAGCTATAGCGTTAGATGTACCTATACAGTGCATGCATTCTTATATTCGTATTCGTGGTAAGTGGATCTAGTAATTTGTGTCCACATCTACAATTAAAAAAATACAATCCATGTCTGTCCGTATGATAACCCGGAAATGGCAGTGAACGTATTAACTATATAACTCGTTATTTACATATATGACAGACATAGAAATTGTGTGTACCATTTTGCATGCCATTAAATAGCCATATGCAAATGATACAAAATGCGAAATGAAATACTGTGATATAAATAAATGAACACTCATTACAATGACTAATTGAATCTACTTATGTATATAAGATGCTATGTACACCTACAATTTTATTTAAATTTATTCCTATTAAATGAATATAAAAATTTAGAATATATTTCTGGCTATGCCTTTTTGTCTGGTCACTAACTGTAGGTAACGTTAAATATATACTTTTTTTTTAACAATATTAAACGCACATCTGTATATATAGACCGTATCTGTATGACGCACCATTAACATCAGTAGGTACATTAGCAAAAAAAATGGTGCACCATGATCATACTGACACGGTCCGGCTTAAAAAAGCATAAAACTAGTTAATCGTAATTGTGTTATACTACTAAACATAGAACACATAAACAATAAACATTCTACTACGAATTCTACCTATAGCCAGACAGAAATTTGTAGGTGCATGCCAAGATGAAAAATGGTACCAAGTCATTCAATAAGCACACTTCAATCACCAATGTAAATATGAGATGCAAGAGGAAACACGTTAGCTTCAAATATAGGTGGAGGTGTAAGTTATCTATAGGTATGTATGTATGTTATAATACACATTTCTTTCAATTGTCAAAAAAAAAAAACCAAAAACAAAGTCGCTCGAATTTTTACACTTTTAAAAAAGTCCATAAATTGTAAAAGTTAGGCAAAAAATCTTCGGGCCACCTTAGCGAAAAGTGCAAGAGCGATTGATTGGCACTATAAACTAAGCCAGCTAGCCTACTTCTTAGGCAGGAGCTTGATGAGCAGATTTAAGGCCATACAAAACCTTGGAAGAAGTGTTTTTGTTTAAAGTTAAAGTCACTATATAAGGTGGTGGGTATCAATTCCGTCGCGGGCGTTTCAAACTCTGCCGCAAATAACTGACGCATGCTTTGCCTCTTTGCGATATTAATACCACCAATTGCTCTTCTAACGCTAACAGTGGTGTAGGTAATGGTAATAAAGTCAATATTGCGATGTTAAAATTTTCCCATTGTCAAACAGCGTTGTTTGGAAAACGAGGAGGTGGCAGTGGTGGTGGTGGTCGATCCCCAGTTTCTCTTCGATGATGTGAGGAATGATCGGAACCAGCTATATGGTAAAGGCATAATTATTACTAATTACATTATACATATTTAGAAACTTAAATATCATTTTTTATATGAAAAAGTGATGAATGATCCTACCTGTTTGACTCACAACAGTATTTATTTTCCATGTTGCTTTAATGTAGAGATTAATTAGTTATACGTAATTAGTGTAGCAATTAGTTAGTAAAAGTGTATCTTCTCTAAGTAATTGCTATTCCTCACAGTGCACTGAACAAAATAAAGTAAGATCTCTTATCTAGCCTTGATAAGATTAGTGTCTTGTCCTGTTGTTGTTTTTTACTCACCGCCATTACAACCTCTAAGCATACATAACAAGTCGCATGCAACTAACGTCTCATACAAACAATGCATTTAACAAACGTTCACATTAAAGGTGGATGCAGCTTTTAAATATTTTTTCCAAGACATCTGTGTACTTTATATAAATTTCACTATGCTATCGAGGTTTGACGCCGCAAAATGCCCACAAAAACCACTCATTTGCAGCTTGAAATCATCAGAGTTATATTTATTAGTACCACTTTACTGGCCAGCGTGAGGGTGTCAAAGTGAATAACGCCAGTAATTAAAGTGAATAGGAACAATTGTTCTTTACTACTACTGTATCCTGAATTTTAACTGTACAAACTTTATGTACCTAACCGATATTTGCAAGAATTGTTTTATTTTGATTAGACTTTGATTTTGATTTTTGTAAATAAGATATGTAAATTTCGTTTACTTACAGGGAACAAAATATCTACTTCAGTTAAACCCTTGTGATAAGGTGCTGTTGTCTGATGGGGGAAGAAGGAAAATTAGGAGTCGACGGAGAAACAAACACATTAATAACATATAAAAAGGGATGAGTAACAGGAAAATGAACTGCGTGAAGATGGCCGCATTAGCAAGGAGGAAGGAGATTGCGCAAACGTTGAAGAGCTAGTTGTTTTTATAAGAAGCGAAAAGGGCAGAAAAAAGAACGGGGGCACACGATAGCGTAATTGAGGAGCAAAACCGTGCGATAAAGGAGGCGAAGAAAGAAATCAACGTACAAAGCGGCCAAAACTTGGGTATAAAAAATAGTAGAAATATAATGTTGGGACCGGTCATGAGATTAGAGTAGACCTTGCAAAACAACAAATTTGGAGTAAGTGGGGGAAGCTGAGCAAATTAGGAGATAAATAAAGTAGCTTAATGTAGAGGAGAGGTGCCCAAACGACGCGAAGTGATCAACACGAGAGGAATCAGGGTAGCGACCCAAACGGTGCCCAAGGAGAGAACTGGTGAGCGCCAGAGGTTTTTACGCCGGCATTTCAAACAGTATTAAATATGAGAAGTACTTATAGACTGATCTCGCTAATAAGCCATATCGGTAATTAAATCTGTTCGAGAGATTGAATAAGGACGCAAGGACATCATAAAGGTAATAACAGGAAATATAAATAAAACAATGACTGAAACGTGGAGAATCAGGAAGGTTCCCGATTATGGTCTCTTTAAATACTAAAGATGCATTCAAATCACTACAAACAGGAGTAACATGAACGTGCTAGCGAGAGCAAAAATGTTTAAAGAAAATAGTCAGTTCCGAATAGGAACGGAGCATATGTTCCAGATGCGCTTAGGGGTATCGCAAGGATCCATTCACGGACAAATGCAGAAATGCTGTGGAATCTACCATATAATTGAGTCGTTGGCATCACGGGGTTAGTATTGTGACGGCAATCTTGTCCGTGCGCGCCGTTCTGAAGTTCTGGCGGTCAACCTACAGGAGGTTCCTGAACGCTGGTGTCACATTCAAAGAAACATCTCCGTACAGAAACATCTGAGAAAATTGCTAGCAATGGGTATCTGTAAGTGGAGCTCAAATAGGAGAACGTAGAGTGACCAGTCATTTGGTGTAAAATTGGCATGGCTTGTGAGTTGTTAAGGGTAGGTAGAGGAATAGGACACGGGGTCTCCAAATACGAAAAGGAAAATTCACTGGGATGGGTTCAGAAATAAACCAAAGGAATGGAACATAAGGAAACCACTGGAGCTAGTGGCAGCGGCCGCTGGAAATGGAATGGACGAGAAAAACGTGCGAGACATAACCAAACTTCAAGAATTGGCAGAGGTGGCTTAACAGCGGAATCGATCTAGAACAGTAAGATAGGAAAAGGTCACCCCAGGAAGATGTTATGTGACAAATGGCTATTTTGTGTGGGTTCGGTCAACCTTGATAAAGTAAAGTCGCACAGGACATTTACAAATAAACACCCTTAATGTAATTATCGTGCTAAAAAATGGCCAAAACTCAAAAATTTCATAGTACCTACCTATTAATTTGGATAGGAAGGCAAGTGGTTTTAGTGGTAAAGCACAGTTGATGTCTTGGCAGAAAATTACTTTAAAAAACCATTCGTTACAAAGTGCCAGATAAAAATTTGGGTGTGTGGTGTTTTTAGTGCACATCATTATTATTTCATACCTGGTACGGTTGTACAAGAATGATGACTTCGAGAGCAGTAACCGTACGCACTTCTGAATAATTGTTGCTCAAATGGATTGGAAACTAATTGAAAAAATTGACTAAAGATCAATATCTCTTTATTATTTTTTTTATTGGCAATATTTATGTACAAAGCAAGAAGATTGGAGTGGATCGCTACGTTTCTGATGTGCATAAAAATGTTTATTTTACATTTATTATTCCAGTCAATTTAGCTCCAAAAAAGGGGGGGGGGGGGGAATAGAAATGATACAATTCTGAAAATTGGCTTAAAAATATATTACCTTTTAGTGTCTTAGATTTTAAGGTACTGACGTGTTTTGTTTTTTTCTCAAAATTCCTGAACAAAAGTATTGCTTCTTCGTGGTTCCACAAACTTACAAAAAAACCCACTGAAACTAGATTCATTGCACGAAGAAATCGTGGTTTAAGTTTTTTATGGAACTGAATTAAGCTGCAGCTTTTCATCTTTAAACAGACACATCTTGGCAAGAAGGGAGAAGAGAAGTATTCTTCCGTATGACTTCCTCATAGAATTTTTCTGATTTCCCAATACTCCCGCCGTTAGAGTGTTTTCTGCTGTTAGCTTCACCTCGGTACACGTATGACGAGCTTTCTATGGTTCGCCTTGACCATTCGAAAGATGGCAGACTTATTGGCGTCAAAATAATTTTAGACAGAACAAAGAAATCGTACGCTAACATGAGACTCTAGAGTGCTGAACCAGCTGAACCTTAACCTTATCCGCCTGCTAAAAGACAATAATAAAATAAAGCCAATATTGATACCCTCCGGTATTCTGGGACAAAGGGTAATATAATAGCCGACCGAGCTAGAGAAGATTTTAAAAAATCCTTTACCTACATACTTACCTATAGATAGTAAGGAGAGAGATAAAAGCCATTCTAAGTGAATAGAAACATGAGGACCGGAGAGACATCCCTGGGCGCCCTTCACCCAAAGAACGAAAAATCTGTTGAATGAACTTCACAAAGTGGGCCTTGGGGCAGATTCAATCTGAGGCACTCCTGCACCACCACACAAAGAACTCTACTACCTTCAACTACAAACCACCAACACCCTTAGTTAGCCTACTCATATAAGAACCCTAAACTTAATGTAAAAGAACCACCATCATCTTCCAAAACCGCAAGCAAAACCACCAAATCCAAAAATTTATTACATTGATTTCTATGATTGTCATTTGAATAACAGTATAGATTGTACCATCTGTATAGCTTTTACTCAGATGGAAGTGTGAGGCTAGTGTACTTTACAGGAAGTTTTAAAAAATTGTTAGTAGTAATCTTTTCCCTACTTCTTCTCTTGTCGGCCTTCCCCTGCTTTTGGTCCACCAGGACATCACGCAGGAGTCTGCCATGAAATCTGTATTGCTCAAATGAAGCTTCTTTAATTTCCGCGTTTGGACATTTTAGTGCTTGGGCATCGCCGTATGAAAAGCCAAGGCTGGGCAGCAAGTCAAGGAAACATTTGATCCGTACCTCCCATGCAACAGTGATGCTGGAGCTTCTCGCAGAAAGCAAATTACTCATCCAAGGTTCACTGCTCTAACTATACCGTGAGTTATCAAAATGCCATCCACTCTTGGGCCTGCTACTTTGTTCGTCAATTCATGTACAAGAACAGCTTTTGGCCCCTTTTCCTCTGTATAGCAATCCTGATAGTATATTATGTATGTATTTAAATAGGTACGAAGTTTCATTTTTCCATTGCCCTTAACCGCACCTTTTTGTGTTTTTCTATCACATCCGAATTATGCAGGACGTAAATAATTACATCTGTAGATATTCGCTTATTCTTAATTGCAAACTGAAACTTCCCAGCAATAGCACGAGTCGTCTACTATCAAACTGAACAATAGATCAGAGCCTGGGTATTTAAATGCGTACTCGATCTTCTGTAAGGTCTACCTCACCAGCAATTGAGACACAGGTCAGCTAATCAGAACCATGATAGAACTTATATGGGTTCTCCTCCCTGCACTCCTTCCGGGCGAATTTTTGCAATCAATGATACTTTTCAACTCTATCTCGGCATTAACAGTAAGGTTCCCTAACCAGTCTTGAACAACTGTTCTTTCGAGACATTGATGACGTCAAGGGTACACTAGGACAGCTACATATTATATTGACCTCCGTTGAGAAAGTTATAATGACTATCGCCGTTTGCCTTTCTCGTATGGAGTTCTAAATGACGAAAGCCGTCAAAGGCTTACTTCTGAGCGAGCTATCTTTTGAATAGCATAAGCCATTTTGGAGATATTTAAAGAAAAGTCCCATTAAACATTCAACTGAGTTGGGGGGGGGGGGGGGGGTGAATTCGAGGTCCTTCGAATGGATCCGATTGAACTCAGCCATTAGACAATCTTGAGGTAGTTAAGCTTCAAATCCGTTGAAGATCACTTCACTTCACACTCAACTTAAGGTTATTGAACTCTTTGATATTGAATTCAAGATTCTACAAACTCAAGATTGTTAAATGTGAGGTCACTGAACTGAAGGTCACTGAATTCAGTCATTGAATAGTATTTAAGATTGAGATTACGTTATTGAATTGTGCGTTATTGTTCTTGAAGCATCGTTGTTGATAGTAAGGTCATTGAACCCGATACCATTGTATTTGAGTTCGTTGAACTCCAGGTCATTGGATTCGCGTTCGTTGCACATGAGGTCGGTAAACTTAGGAAGTGACGTCATTGAACTGTTGGTCGTTGAAGTGGAGGTCAATGAACTGTTGATCGTTGAAGTGGAGGTCAACCTTGTCTGAGAATAGCTTCACTCATGTATACCTAGTCTTGTTCGAGATAACCACTTTTCTTCGATTTCGTTGTTCTTCCGCAAAGAAGAACCGATCGTCATCATGATGGCACATTGAATTTACTTGTTATACGAATACGAAGTTGCATCTTGCCATTTCCTTCATCCGCAGCTTTTTGTACTTTTTTGTCTCAAATTGAGCTGCATAAGCAGTAAATATTACATCTCTTCATCTCGTATCTGATTCTACAGAAACATCGTCTCATACATAAAACAACGTCCTCAGTGGCGTATATGGGGGGGGGGGGGGGGGGGGCGAAGTAAGTAGTTAACATTCTGCACTAAATTCCAAATCACATGGTCAGCCGTAAATTTTCTTATTATCGAATTGGAGATAGTTGACTCGACCGGACGAACTCTCATGTAGAACCCCCCACCGAAAATTATCTATAGCCCACGCCCCTGGACGTCCTATCCTATCACATACATGAAACCTTCCTCCAATTCACTGCCTTCCATTAACATTGCATAATACAATCTGCACTTCAAGTTCCTCTAAAATAGAGAATTATAACATTTAAAATACACTGAGGTTGGAGCTAAACGTAGTAAATGATAACGACGCAACCGACGAGGTTGACCAACGTCGTTGGGGAAAAACAAAAAGTATATACGAGTAATATGCAATGACCATATGTCCCACATATGGAAATTATTATCTTTACGTTACATTGTAGACAGACATGCTACGTGTAGGTAATTATAACGGCGAGAAGAGAAATAAATAGTATTCGAGTAGGTATTCCAAAGGAATGGTATGAAAAACATGCCTCGTCAAAGACAAGGCAAGGCTCTGGGCGCTCCCTTCAGCCAAGGCAGGTCAAATTTGCCCAAATTCAGCAAGGTGGACATAAATCTAAGAGGATACTGTCAAATGAAAATGACCCTTGCAACAGACCCAATACGCAAGCGTTGTCGGAAAGGGGAAGAAACACCGCACCTTGTATACTATATTGTTACTTGTTACATGACTTGAAACACCTTAAGACACAGGTTCTTTGGAGCAAGGCTATTACAAAAAAACGCCCACCGAAAGATCCTAAACCTTTTTACGACCACACAAGCATCCTGAGAGGATGAATTTGAAATTGAAGGGTACAATAGACTCCACTACATGGAACTACTTCTAGAAAAAAAATAGGTACGTTGCATAAAATAGTATATTAAAGTATAAGTGGATAAACAGGTCTTTAAAACACGCGTGAGTTTTCAAGCACGACGGCGCAGCCGGAGTGCTTGAAATAGAGCAAGTGTTTTAAAGACCTGTTTATCCACTTATACTTTACGCTATTTTTTTTATTAGTTCACTTTGAATCTGGTATTAAAATGGAAATAAGAACTAATAATGTGAAATGGTTGAATTCCTAATGTGAAATCAGTACCTATACCTTTCGTTGTCATGGAAATGAGAAAAACGGAAATTAATTTGCAATCTGTCATTTTATTTGACGTAACAAAGTACTCCTTTCAGATCAATAACCAATACGAATTCACGTTTTTCAAATTGATGATGATGCCATGACAACTTTAAAACACGCGCGTTTTTGAAAGCGCGATTTAAACACGCTGGGGCGTGGTTTAAAAAGCTAAAATAGGACACCAATAAAAAAAATTATATATTTGCAAACTGAAAAAACGTAAACCCACCTCCCACCCTAAATGAAAACCCCTTGGAGACTACCTACCATACATTTAAGCCAATTTCCACAACCATATCATTTTTTCTTATTTTTTTGAGAGGGGAGGGGACTAACTTGACTGGGTAACTTCACCCAGGTGTCACTATTACAAACTTCTATGGAACGGATACAAACAAATAATACAACACACATAAACAATACAATGTGTAATAAACAAAAGTTGATCATACATCGACAATATAAAATAAAAATAGTGCACATAATAATAATAAACATGCCATAATGCAGTAATAAGATTATTAACAATTCTTACATGAATCGTGTTGTGTTTTTTCTTCCGAGGCAGTTTGTTCGGTGCCAGGAAGATGTTCGAGAGCGTTTACACAATTTAGCATACTCCTAGAAACATAAGCCTCTCTGTAATCTTACGATCGTTACCTTATTAATACATTCAATTAACAAAAACTATATGTATATTACAAACATGATCTTCAAATTCAATGTATAACCACTTCCAACAATTACAATTTAGTTTTTTCATTCGTCGCTGATTCACTCTCCTTTTCAGCTGCCAGTGTTTGTTTACTAGAACTTAAAAAAAATAATTATATTAATTCGTGAGTGTGAATTAAACTCAAGTCCAGATGAGCACATTCACTGACTATTGCCATAATACCAAAATTTGTTATAGAAGATTTATAATCTGGACCTGGTTAGGCTAATCAGAGTTAATATCTGTGTTATGGTTATTTGCAAGCAGATTGAAAGAAAGGTTATGCAGATCCTTAGCAGCCTCATATCCATTTGTGGGATAGAATGCTTGCTCTTTAACTCGAGTAATCAGTAGTGGCGGTGATAGGTATGAGAGGACCGGGCAATTGCTCAAAACCGCTCACCCATGACCCAGATTGACTATTTTGACGTGCTCGTCCAAATATATCATCATCACCAGTTCCTTGATGATATTTTCGTGAACTAAATACAACGACCTTATAGAGATACAGCTACCTCAGGTTCAACGACCTCAATAGTTTCATGTGCAACAACCCCAAGTTCGACCCACTAAAATTCATTGACCTATCGTTCAACGACTCCGAGTTTAGTGATCAACGGTCACGCGGTTAACAACTCGAGTTTAGTGACCTCAAAAAGATTAATGGCTTAGCGTTCAACGAATCCCAGTCCAATAACGCAATCCCTTCCGTTTTCCACATTATGGCTATAAGAGTCAGTGGTGCCAACCTAATTTTTAATGTGTCAAATGTCAAAAATAAGAAGGATAAACAATAAACTGTAAACAAACTGGAAGGGAGATGCCACAAGGCAGCAGGTTGCCTATCTTCAAACCGTGCCTCATACAAATCTACGACGGTCGGCCTTCCAGTTTTTTTGGAGTTCATTGAGGATAAATGACATCCCTGACGGTAATCGTTGTTGGCAACAATGTAGAGTAAAATTTAATGTAATCTCACAGTTTATATTGCAAGGGAAGTGGAAGAAAATGCGATATCTAGTGATTGTCAATTCTGGGGGGTTTTTCTGCCTCGACCTAATTTGAGAGGGTGTTGCTTGTACTGTTTGTACTTAATAGGTACCTATATTATATAGTTTGACTATCACGTGTTGCGGTATTTCAGTTAGTTGGCGGGAAAGTTTCGAGTTGCGCAGTCGCCCGGCATGGATACTTTACAAGATCATTGAGATCGTTGAGCTTGGGGTCGTGAAACGAAACGGAAACGGGGAGCTGATGGCCCATGGATGTACCTTCTGTTAGTACCTATCCATTTAGGTTCTCAGGTAACGAAAAATGGAAGAAATGACAAGCATCATTGTAACGGTCACTTATCTTTCTTTGAATATGTACGAGAAGAACTATCCCGGAAAAAAATTGGAAACTGAAACACGATAGTCGGAAATTCCAGGTAATACCATTGAAAATGAAATAGGGAACATAGTGGCGTCGTTGACGTCTCTAGGATGGTTCGTATCTTAGAAAAGTATTTATTAATGTCAAATGTTAATATTAACTTAGCCAAATGAGATCAAGACCAAATTGGTTCCTATCTTAGTTAAGTTAATATCAAATACTTTACTACTATAATACGGGAAACACTGAAAAATTTTGGGTGACCAGAGTCAGTAGTACTGACTCTGTTGGGTGACGACACATCAACGCCCTCTTTAGCGGTAGGAGTTGATAACTAAACCGTTCTTGCTAGTGTTTACATTATTGTGTCTGACGGTTTTTGGTCTTTAAATCGATTTTATACTTTGAAGTGAGTCAAAACGCGAGAATCGCATGTACCCCCGTTTGTCTATAATAACGTAGTGTTTGAATTTGCCATAATGTGCTTGTTAGTTATCACCTCAAACCAATAGATGGTGCTGCAATCGCTGTCGCCCAAGAGTCAGTAGATTAATCTACTGACTCTGTGTCGCCCTGAAATACTATGCTAAACACAGAAGTTTCCCGTATTATAGTAGTAAAGTATTTGTTAATATCAAGATCAAATGTCGACTGGCTTTTATTTTAACTATGGCCGACTCTAAATTGTAATAGATCAAGGTCATGGTGAGTTTCTTAGCTAATAAAATGGAACAAAAGGCAATGGGTTCTTCTATACGTCCGTGAAACCTCTGAGACCTTAGGTAAAAAATATATTTGTAAGACCTGGTTGAGTTTGTCCCAATCAATGGACAAGCTCTCAACTGATCGATGAGTATCAGTGATTGAAGATGTCAAGAACGTGAATATTAACCCCCTAGTGGTTAGAAGATTAAAAAAATGGCAAAAACGACGGACTGATCAATGCTATTTGCTCTTAGAGATGTGCAATATGTGTGGTTCAAAAATTAAGAAGTTGAAGTAAAATCCATTTCGGAATGATGTGCCACATGGGGTAGGTTCAGGGTCCAAAGGGGCAGGTTATTTTGGCCCCTGTTTTGGAAATGTCCCCCATTCGTAGTTCTCACTGGAAAGTTAGTTTAGAGCCATTGCCCGGAACCCCTTAACGGTTAAGTCAGCCACTGTGAAAAACGATACCTAACAGAATTACTAATACCTATAGATCCTTGAGATTTATGTTGAAAGTGGATATACGACTTAATTTTAAAACTTTTCTTATTGCACCTGGAGAAAATACAAAAAAAAGGTATAATAATGGAAAACCCACCGTCAGGGCTGCGAATCCGGCCAGGTCCAGGACAGAGCGCTGAGCGGCGCGGGGGCTCGGGCCCTATCCAACGAAGGCCGCCCTTCGGTACGGCCTCTGCGGCACGGCCATGGTAAACACTTGTTAACGCAACGCGTAAGGCTGGCCCGAAGACTGTCTTGAAGCAACGGTCAGCAAACCACGTAGTTATATCGCACAGGAAGACAACGAACGTCCAAGACATTTTGCCAAAAAAAAACAAGAAACGTTCGTTCTCCACGTGCGATAAAAAATACGTGTAAATCATGCACTAGGTAGATACAACGGAAGGCTCGCCCGAATATCCCGGGATCCGGACCCGGCCCGGAAAACGCGTGCTGAGCGACAATTCTGCCTTAAATTCCTCCCACCTCCACTTCAATATAACAGAATTTAAGTCAGAATGTTTTCTAATAATAGGTAGTCAAGCGGGAGTTTCAGCAGTTTTAGTGACATTTTGCGAAAAACTCCCGCTCATCCAAAATGAACTACGGAAGAATAGAAGGTTTTATTTACATGCATTACTTATTATCACAAAAGAGCACTAATATCCAATAAAGCATGCCAAATCCATGCAAACACTCACCCATACAGTCTGCTATCTCGTAAGCTTGTTCTATTATGTTGGAATTAGTAAGCTATCTAATTAAGTTTTACTTACTTACCTCCCATTGCCGTGTCGGAAAAGTGCCAAAATTTCCTCGAAAGTTTTATTTTTGGTCTCGGGAACCTTTTTATATGTAAATATCCAAAAAATTGCGAGAAATACACTAAATGGAAGAAATGTGTAATTTTCCAATGCGGTCTGTAACAAAATGACAATATTATAGGAAGTTCATTATTAAAATTATTAGAGCATACAGGAAAAAAAACAGATCCTAATGGAAAATGCAACCTACTTGAAGGTACTCAACCGTAAACGGCTCCAATTATGTCACTCGAAAGTGTTTCCGTCAATGCAATAATTGATAAACATCTACAGAGTGTATTCGTTTTTATTATACATTAAGGCGCACTGAATGCTAATTGCTTGAGAATTTTTCTTACCCTGTACCTGTGTTTTTTTTGGGGGGGAAAGAAAGTGGTTAATTATACGTTTACCTCCAAGTAGGACATGCATTTGTTCGCGTTTATTATCTAATAGGAATATTAATTTATCATCTAATATTAATACTTATTTCTAAGCTTTGGTCAAGCTTGATCGGTTGCACGAGTTTTCAAAACTGGATAAAGTCAAAAATCCAAAAATCAAAAGTGTTTCACTCTTTCACTTTCCACCGTGTACTGTTTAGTGGAAACATTTTAAGCAGGAACGCTGAAGCAAAGCATAAATATCTAACAACAAACAGTCACAAAAATCACCAGTGATGATGATAGCACGAATGACAAAACGTGTCCGATATAATTTAAATATATTTGTGACTTTTTTGTGTTTTCAAATTGTGCTTCAATTCAACGGCCACAAGATACGTTCTGAAGGACCAACGGTGGCTACCAATGTATTTAGAATGGTGTTTGTACTGCGGCGCAGTTTCGTCCGATCTGCTCTCAGACTATCTAAAGAATGGCATTATTATCCATTAACCCAGAAAAGACGAAGGTAGCTCTCTTTTTAAGGAAAGGGCAGTCATCTGCCCTTTAAAAAAATACCTCTAGATTGCAGTATCCAGATGTTACGTTTGAAAACAAACTATCTAACTCAAAGCAGAAAAAGTAAATAGGACCTTTTGTTATAATTAGAGCCATGTTTTGTTGGGGAGAAATTGTCCGATCGGATGGCTTAGAGCCATACTCTCCACTAATACTTCTCAATCACACATTTTGACTGTCTCCACTAGATCTCCACATGCGAAAGTAGGCCGTAAGGGAGTATTGGCAGCCCTACGTCTGAAAGAGAAGAGGCGTACACAATAACAGAGGTATTGAGAACCCCTGCTGGTAATAAATGGCAATAAAAAATTCGATAGATGCGTTAGTTCGATTGCCTCCAAAGTGTTTGGCGTTCATAGCCGGCTCTTGTACTTAACAACCAACTGAAGACAGTACAGCATAAAGCTAGGTGGAACTTCATGTTGGACTATTGTCGTGTGTGAGAGATGGGCGCATTTCTGCAGACATATTAAGAAGGAATCTACCTTTGCTCGTCGAGGTACTCGGAACGGAAAACTAAACACGTACATGCACCGCATGGGCTTGGTCAAAACATCAACTTGCAGAAGATGTTGCACTGAGGATGAAACGGGGCACCACATACTTGAACAATGTCGTACTGAAGAAATTCACGTTGGAAGACTCCAGGATGGATATTGTTACGATGGGAACCGCTACTAATTCCAAAATCGTCAGGTATATCCCACGCATGGAGCTGGAATCACTTTGCGGTATCAAACAACTCAGAGAGCTTACGTGCATGTGGAATTTTTTCTCTACTTCATTGGGTCTGCACAAAGGTTTACTGAAGGTGAAATGACTTCCTTACCGAATGTGGCAACCACGGGGTTCGGAAAAAAACCCTGGAAAAACCCCCCGGAAAAAAAACCCGGAAAAAAAAAACCAGGAAAAAAAACCGGAAAAAAACCCGCAATGCAACCATGTTAGAATTCACTTTGCCTATTGTTTACCGAGACTGAAATTAAAAAAATGCCAAACTTAAACGTAGATTGCCACTAAAGCGCCTAGGTTATATGCAGGTTTAGTACATTTTTTTTCAATTGATACAAAATGGCAACATGACACTAAACAAAGTTTGGAAATAAAAGTAATGCCAAACTTAAACGTAGATTGCCACTAAAGCGCCTAGATTATTTGCAGGTTTAGTATATTTTTTTTCAATTGATACAAAATGGCAACATGATACTAAACACAGTTTGGCAGTAAAAAAATGCTAAACTTAAACGTAGATTGCCACTAAAGCGCCTAGGTTATTTGCAGGTTTAGTATATTTTTTTCAATTGATACAAAATGGCAACATGACACTAAACAAAGTTTGGCAGTAAAAAAAATGCTAATCTTAAACGTATATTGCCACTAAAGCGCCTAGGTTATTTGCAGGTTTAGTATTTTTTTTAATTTCCGTGGGTTTTTTCGGTTTTTTTCCTGGGGTTTTTTTCCGGGGTTTTTTTCCGGGTTTTTTTTCGGGGTTTTTTTTCCTAAACTCTCAACCACACATGATCCCGGTACACAGTCGCTTACGTACTGAGCAACGATTGATTCCCATTGGCCGACCAATGACGACGCGTTGACAGCGGCCAGAATCCTTTATAGGCGAACACTGTTAGCCACAGAAGCCAGTCAGAACCGACCTCCATTATTAACCGCGTTCCGCGTTGCTAAAACTTGTACATATTTGTAAATAGAAATGTTAGTTGTTTTCACAACTCCCAAAACTTTATTGTTTATTTGGCACGATCACCAAATAGCTCGTGATCCGATTCAACCGCCAAACCGAATTTCAGCAGATTCGCGGTTATTTGGATAAATCACACCCTTGTTTTGTCTTGCACCGGGGATGGTTTTCCAGTATTCCTCCTGCTAGTCGATTATTGCGGATTGCTCATTTTATTTTGTAATATTTTGTCACCTGGTTAACGTATTGGGTGCACTCCAAAGCTACGCTAAAGCTATCACATCACGTGCCCTCCAAGCCTGTAATACTGATTGACTATCAGTTACCATTGAGAACCGTTTGTTGGCAGAGTGTTGCATGCAGGCCTGATTCCAACAACTTTGGCCAGGAATCTTATTGCATTGTCATCCAAACTAGCTGCACTCTTCCGCATCTTTTATTCTCATTCCTGTTTTCTCTTCTATGTAATAGATAACCCCTGAGTTGCCTCAGAAGGCTGTAACATACAGTTCAAAACTTTTTTTACCAATTGAAGTCCTCACAACGGAAATCAAGCAATCATTATGAGGAAAGTGAAGAAGAAAGTACTGAGCCATGTACAAGACCAAGATCGCCAATTTTATATAAAACCGATTCGGTATATATTTTGTGCGGAAGAGGTCTAACTTATCCTAAACCACGATTCTTCAGAGAACGTCCTCCAAACTCAAACAAATTTCATGTAGTGCAAATTAGATTTGATGAGCAATGAGGACGTTGTGATGGAGGAAAATGCTTGGTCCTTTAAAACTATTAAATACGATGGACAACTTTGCCATATTGCATAGAATTTATTCGATCATTGCCACAAAATTACTTGGCAACTGGTGATATGGCAATGGTTTCTGTAGAATTTCAAAAAACGGTAAATTCGAAGTGGTAAACAAATGCATGTTTGCCTTTAAGCATTTGATCGTTTGAAAGACAAGCGTATAAAACCTATATTGGGAGGACCACAAACGTGTCCGCTCCCAAAGCCACCAGTAATCCGAAAAATACAGACACTTGTTATGATGAGGAAACAAGCGAATAACTACAGTAAAAGCTAAAGAAAAGTATGCAATGCAATAAGTGTGACTTATCCAGTCACGGCTGTTGCCAAAATCCACAATTCATTACGCCAAAACATGAAGAAACACGAAAGAAGATACGTACAACAATTTGTACTGTGACCAAAGTTGTTGAATGAGACGACAGTCGGCAGTCAAATAATGAAATAAATGAGTACAGCTCATGGGTTATCTGATTGATCTGAAGGTACAGAAAATAGTAAAGAAAGTCTGCAACCATGAGTAAATTTTTGCCTATTTTGGAACGATTACATGACAATCCTCTGGCATATTAAAAGTGCTGGTGATTGAGGAACATTTTTCATAAACAGAATAAGGAAGATACTGTCAACAATAGATAAACCATAATAGAGGCCAGTATCCAGTTGATTTGTCGTCACGAAGATGCACAGTGGTGGCTAGGCTCTGGAACCGAAATAGTGGTAGGGATCGGCTTGGATAAAGTCAAAAAAGAAGAGGTGAAGCATTCGGAAAACGGGATTTTTGGCACGCAGGAAGTAGAAAATTCCCACAGAAATGCAAGATCTTATTATTTTGCCAAATTATGGATGAGCCGTTTCCGAAAAGAATTTCCCACTGGAATGAAACCATACTGAAGAGAGGCAGGATAGAATCGTTACGTGCTCGGACGTGTCTAACACAACGCAATTTCCTGTACGTTATTCCACCTTTTAAAAATCGTCCCTTAAAGGACTGGCGACTAAAGGATCGTTTTCAGTCATGTTTTCCTCTCATGCAGGTGAGCGCATAGTAATGCCTATATTTGTGAATTCGTCTCACAAACATGGAGGCGTACACTCTGGAGACCTTTCCAAAGTTGAACACCCTGGAAGCATTTTGTTTGGAAAACTATTTTCGGGCCACCATTGCTTAAGATGGTGCGACCCTAGTACAAATTCATTTTTAGAGGATTTTTGACATGTTCCTCGAGTAGCTAAAAGCATTACAAACCAATTGCTAATTAAAATAATTGAAAAATGTTTACGTTCAGCCGAGTTTCGAATGGAATTGACTAATTAATTAAGGAAACCGTAAGTATTTTGTCATTTATATGCATGTTGTTATACAATTGTTAATAAGTTTGCGTTAATTATTAGTTTCTCGAGCATAAATAAGGAGAAATTCCTTTCGTTCGATTATGTTAAGATAACTGCAACCCAAATTTACGTGTTTCGGTCTTTAGACGCCAGATATACGGGGTATCTTCGGCCAACCGTCACAACTACAACCTACTTCCCGCCATTTACAACACTTTCATTACCATAAATATCTTGATATTATGGTCATTTCCATATTGTTGTAATTGATCATTAATTCGATTTTTTTAATTGAATAAATTTGCCTACGACCGACCTTCGCGTAACTAACAATTGGATCGTTAATTATTTGCAGTTTCTTCATTTTATGCAAGACCACTGAAATACTCCATCTAGCAGGTGACTTATTATTATTATTATTATCAACATAACACGTAACGAAAGTGTTCAATTAGTAACAAAAAAGAGCATAATTGGCGATTGGTTTGGTTTCATGAGGTAAACTTTGATTAATTATCTATTGACTTTCTGGCACCCTTCAAGTGTATCAATTCAAAAATAATTGGATGGCCACATTAAACTTGAATTTTTAGTGCAAAACTAATTATATCGAACGAAAATAAACATTTCGTAACCAGAGTCATTACTTTCACATACAAATTTTTCTAATTTTAAGGTTATTGCATTTATTTCATGTACCAGATTTTCAAGTTTTGTTATATTATATAACGGCCATACAAATGTAAACACTATAGAGAAAGTGTTTTCACAACATTAAAACATGACAAGTTCAAGGCAACTTTCCTAAAATGTACTTGCTTTCAATTTGTGCTTTATTATGCACACTTGTGTTAATGAATTTCATAATTGGAACCGTTTTTCTTTATAAAATGCCTTTTTCTTTACGCATTGTGCTTCCTATAAACAAGCATTGTGCACATTTTTATAATTACGAAAGTTGTTTTTCATCAAAACTCTATTGAAATTACATTCTATTCATACCACCCTTTTAATGTAAACTACCATATTTTATTCAAATTTGAGAAAATACGCCCACACGCGGGTATTTTAATCCAATTCTCGATCGAAATAGCTTTTCTTTTGCCAATAGCGAGACATTTTGGGCCACTAAACGAAAAATTGTATTTGATGTATCTTTCCGCACAATCATTATTATTTTGTTTGATATGGACAGGTTTCGGTTTTTACAAAGCCATAATCGGAGCATAATTCTATTTCCTTTTTTTTCTCAGTTTATTACTTCAACTTTTAAAACGTGATGATGGACAAAATCCATCTCGTTCAATGTAAAGTTGAAACTGGACATTGTGTGCAATTTCCCAAGAGGACAATGACAAATTGTTCGATAGTCAACAACGACACTTGCTGAATAACGGAAGGATCAGAATAATGTCGTGTATGTTCAATTTCTCTTCCATTCTTTTTGAAAGCACTCGTACAGCAGCTATGATCCGATATTTAGTGCGTGTTGATTTTCTAAATTCGAGATAAAATGCGGTAATGTCCACAACCCTCAAGAAAATCCGTAGGTAACCGTGCATGATTTCTAAAATACAGTTTGTCCAGCGAATCTTTGCAGATATGGCCGCCGTCCAAAGTGTATGAATCAAGATAAAATATTAAATCAGCAACTACTTTCATGACCTGTCACAAAATATATTAGTTTGTCAACAACAAATTTAACACAAAAAATCGAGGAACAAATATAAACAAATCAAACGTCAAAGAATGATAATGACAAATGTCAATTTATTCGGCGGAAGTGGTGTGGTAACACTACTGAAGTCAAAATAAAAATGGTATCCATACAGCGTAAGCTCAGACAAACTAATTAACTTATGCTTCTACACACACACTAAACTGGTATCAACGTATTTTGAGGTTTGAACACACGCATATAACAAATTCTGTAGCATCTATCTTTGTTTTTGGTGCGTAATAAGAACCTAAATTGTGAGAACGTATATTGTTGTATATTTCATACATCGGCAAACATTCGCTGGACAAACTGTAACTACCGTCCTCCATTATACTGTAGGTACAGCTCCCTAACACCTAACTGACCTAACTCCTGCAGTCCTGTCGAATTCTTCCTGCGCAAGCGTTCTACTTAGAACAATAAATCGAACAATACTCGCCTGCTTAGATAAGCTACCCAAATATCTCGACGAAAACTTGGATTCGACCCTGTAACGGTAACGAAAGAACCAATAGAATCTATATAAGATAGAAGCAGACAAATAAAAATTCACGGTTCGCCACTTTATTGCCGGCTGCACTCCCCACCAACTCTTCAGAGAAAGGGATGCGAAAAAGAAATCCCAAAATTTAAGATTTTGTTACATGTCGATGAACCACATGAAAGAAGTATTAACGAACTCACAGTACCACATAAATTGGAGCAAACAATAGAAGGACTGTAAAGAAGAAGAGCACAGCCAATGAAAGATGCAGGGAAGGCGAAGTGAGAAAATCAGAGAACCAAGTGAAACAAGACAAACTACAATCGTTACCAAGACGTAGGATACCAGCCTATTAAAGTTGGTAACGGAAGAAAAGGAAGACGTAGTGGAAAATCAAAAACAGACAACAAAGGAACAAGTACAAAAGTCGGAAAAAAAGTATTGAACGAAATGAAGAAACTTGCAAAGGATAGATAATATAGAAGAAATAGGTTATTCTGGCGCCCAATAAGGAAACAGTAAAGAAGCAGAAGAAGAAGTTAAAAAGTGGAGTGGATCAGTCAAAAAGATCAACACAACAGACTGGGAAATAATAAA
This sequence comes from Pyrocoelia pectoralis, assembly GCA_036250285.1. NCBI lineage: Eukaryota > Metazoa > Arthropoda > Insecta > Coleoptera > Lampyridae > Pyrocoelia > Pyrocoelia pectoralis. The sequence goes on from CM070081.1 coordinate 12,645,356, forward strand.
TACAAACGAACGCAGACAAGAAGTTAAAAAATTACAATGTGGAGGTCAAATGGTTAGAGAGGCAGAGGGAGACCGAAAAGCGGGTGGGAAGACCAAGTACTGGAATATAAGGAAATTAGAAATACAGGTATGGTGGGAAAAGGCAAAGGGACGTGTGGACGAAAATCATTGAAGAAGCAAAGGGAAAAATAGATTAGAATAAGCTTAGAATAGAAGACCGTGGACTAACTTACCACAGAAATGAGTTTATAGAGCTTAAACACTCGAGCAGCTGCAATCCCTCCTTTGGGATGTAAAGCCATTAATTAACGGGCGCAGCTAAAACAATCATAATTAAGGAAAGCAGGGTAAAGAGGGCAGAGTAGTGAAATAATAAAATTAAAAGCCTGGAAAGTAAAAGAAAGAAAAACAGAAGAAGTACCTACCTAACAACGAGGGACAAAATGAACTATGAATAATATAAGCAGAAAGAAACTGTCAGCAGGAATAAAGAAGAAGAAAACACTATCACGGCAGGAAGCTGGGGAAACACTTTGGCACTCTTGCGACAAAAATCAGAAACAATTCGTCAATAACAAGAAAAATCTAAAGAAGAAATCTGCACCTTTCAGAATCGAGAGCGAATAGGAAAAATATTGATGGACAGAGAAGCTAGAAATCAGGATTGTGGAGGTAGAGGAGGGCGGGGATAATTACTCCCATCTACAAAAAGGGTGACAGAAGGAACTGTGATAATTGCCGAGGAATATCACACATGTAGAAAAGATAGAAGAGAGGCGTGAGGGATGGTTTGGAGTGGATATGTAAGAGGGAAAAATATCAGACGAGAAGAACAGAAAGAAGAAGAAGCGTAAGAACGAAAAGATTATGGGGGATGACATTTAAGCAAATGAACTGAGTTGGGAAGGGACCAAATCGGTACCAGAGGATAGGGTGAAGTAGGAAGATGTTTAACTCAACCCCATCAGCCATACGCGTAGCGGTAATTAGGCCCAAAGTTTAAACGAACAAGTGTTTTTCTTTTTGATCATTCTACTGTCAGTAAAACAAAAGGTAATGTGGTACAAACGTTTTAAAAAAGACAGTGACGACGGTGAAGATGATAACCCTTTAGGCGTCCAAGCGCATCAACATAAATCGCTATCAACGAGGTTGCATAAATGATGTAGGTACAAATTTGACTCTTGCCAAGCAATTTTTCTGCATGTTTTAGGGATGAAACGTGTTGCGGCACGAAGAATTTATATCACAAAACCTTCCCCATAGACAATTGTTTATTATGTATTATATAATTATAGTTATAATATAGTTTATGTATAATACAAAAATTATTATTTAGTTATTCTTAGTTACACTACTATGTACAATTGTGTTTCTTTTTTTTGTCCTATAATTGGAAATTTATTTTCTGTTGGACAATAAATGTTATTATTATTATTATTAGGTTCTTCGATTACAAATCAAATCAGCATTGAAATTTTTAATATAATACGACATGTTTCGACAACTAACATTGTCATCTTCGGGTATAATATAATAGGTTGAAACGGTGTGAATGGAGTTTAAATTATAGATATACTTAATTCATGTTGATTGTTAACAATTGAATATAACATTTAAGGTGTCAAGCGTAATATTATGGGGGATGAAGGAAAGATGAACAGATAAAAACCGATGAATGAAAAGGAACATTAAGGGACAGACGAAGCCATGGGTGGAGAAAGAATAACCAAGAATGGTGAAAATTAATAAATAATAAAAGTAACACGGTTGAAGAGCTCAAAAACTAAAAAAAGAATGGCAAAATACAATGGGGATGTTTTTGTGATAATATAACTTCTTCATCTAATGACTATTTGTCCGATTTCGAGAAGTAATCAAAACAAACACATTAATATGGATCTTATCAACAATTCTTAGCTGGTGTTGGTGGATTTTCTAGACGATCTACCATCGAACTAAAGCAGCGGATGTGCTACCAACATGATGGTGCACCTGCACATTCGTCAAGAGTAAGACAATTCTCGAACAAATAAATAGGAAAAGGGACTTTTTGCTGCGGAGTAATATCAGTCTACCTGCCGACATTGTTACATGGTGGAGAAAATTGGGTATCAACACATGGATAGAAACTATAGAATTGAAAATTGTTTAGGACGATAGTAGGAGTAAGAAGAATACGAAACGTAGTGATAAGACAAAGATTAAACTGATTTAAACATTTAGAAGATAAAAAACTAGTGTGAAGGAATAGAAGATAAAGGCGAAGAAGAACGTGGAGAAAAGTGTTGGCAAACAACGAAAGTGAATGAAAGAAATTTGTAAACTCGACAACCTAGTGGGACAACAAATTTTGGGTAAAATGAAAATTTTCGTCTCAATATAAGAGTGTGTTAGATTAAGGGTAAGATTAATATCATCCCCGTATTGTATGTGAATACGAAAATGAAAAAGATAAAAATAGGAAAAAGCACGCAACAAAATTAATTAGTTTTGCGCCGTAAATAAAATAATGAACAAATCGGTAAATGATATAGCAATAAGTCCAATAATAAGAGGTAATTGAAATGGATATAACTTACCCAATAACATGTATCTCGATGCAGTTTGAAGCACAAATTAGTCGATCACTCGTGCGAGAAAAAGGATTCCGAAGGTCTCCACTGTTGAAATATTAAATTGAATGCAAATTTAGATTTAAAAAAAAATATGAACCACATACAAGACATGATTAAGGAAGTTGGAGACATTCAAACTGAGGGAAAGTCTTACGTATTCGTGTATAGGTACCTTACATATGCTAATTAAATTGTTCTATCTGGTCTGGTGGTAGAAAAGTGGAGGAACTTCTTAAGAAAGAATGAAAAAATGAAGAAATTCCTTTCACGAGTGCTCGAGTATAAATTCTCTAAGTTATCAAGGGAAGAATCAGTTGACTACTAATTCTTCATCTACTTATACAACCATGCAGTGTGGTCTTGTAAGTGTAAAAATTGTGGCAATCTTTTTAAAATTTATTTCTTATTAAAGGTAAGCATCGCCGCAATCATTATGGCCGTTAACGCCCTAGGAGGTGGCGAAAGTTACGGACACATCGGTGGATATTTGGACGGTAACCATGTCGGGATCGAATCAGGACATCACGAAGATCACATAGACTATCACGTAAGTCCTCTTGTTTCACTTGACGTGCCAGAAATAATTACAACAAGATTTAATTATACACGCGTGCACACGTATTGAAAGCTACATTTCCTAATGACTTTTCTCTTTATTTGTCATTCGAAAAACGTTACTAATTTCTTTTTTTTTCGGTTTCAGTCACATCCTAATTACCACTACGATTATGCCGTACATGATTTACATACACACGATATTAAAAGCCAATGGGAAACTCGCGATGGTGATAAAGTTAAGGGTGAATATACTCTTTTGGAAGCTGACGGTTCTAAAAGAATTGTTCAATATAGCGCCGATAAACATAATGGCTTTAATGCGATCGTTAAAAACGTCAAACATGGTTACTAATCTTTTGTACTAATACTACCGAAATTGTAAAAATCATCGACCTTTTTCATTGTACAATTTTATTTATTCCGCGTCTTAATGAATAAGTCTGTTTTTATTTTTTTGTGTTTGAATTTTCTTAATAAATTTGTAAATTTATGCTTTTGAATACCCTCTTCGACACGTAATTTTTGTGAGAACGAGCTCCTTCAGTTAAGCATTTGCTACCATGCCAGTTGGTCAATTGCTACTCCTCACCTTTCACAGAAGGAGAAGGAGATGATGCCCCTACGGTTGAGAAATTTGATCGAATGAGCTTAAATTATGAGGTATGGAATGTTAGAGGGTTTCAGGGGAAAGAAGGGGAGATAATATAGGAGTTTGAGGGAGTAAGAATAATGCTGAAGAAGAAAAGGAGTATAGGTTACATTCGGGCACAAACTAGAGTGGTAGCGCATGAATCGTTTGAAATCAGGGATTTTCAAATCGAAGCGATAATTATTTCGCCTTCACCAACAATGTTCAATAATTGAAGGATTTGGCCCAAGTGAAAAGAAGAAAAAAAGATGCTAAGGAGAGGTTTGGAGAAGAATTGCAGCTAAAGATTTGATTATGTTGGGCAATTTAAATGGAAGAGGAGGTAATGATACAAAACTTGAACCAGTCAAATAATTTCTATTTTATCGAAATTCTTGGTATGCTTAATGTGCCTCAACAGACTGTGTCCAAAGCGATTAAGAGCTTTGGACATACAGCGACGCCTGGGCCGAAGAAGAAAGCGTACTGTCAATACAAACAAGAACAGGACGATTCAGAGGAACTTCGAGGATCTCCACAAGAAGACGAGAAGTTGTTCGCCGTAATACAAGTGCATAATAATCAAAATGATAGGATCTGGTTCGCTTAAGCTCTTGGTATCTTGGTCGCCATGGATCGTGGCGAAATTTGCGCCAGTGGAAAGCCACCCCTCGTTTCCGTGAATCAAGGAATCAAAACCGATCATGATGTGTACCGGCGTGATATTCTCGAATCCTTTGTTCTTTCATGGGCCCAGTCAACGGCACTTCAGTGAAGCGGAATGGACTTTCCAACAAGAGTCTAACAGGGCTAGAGTGATTCATGCTTGCCGTGAGAGATTCTATCACATTTTCGGATTAGCCGGATCTCAATCCTATAGATTACAGTGTGTAGACGATTTTACAGGCGATGACACACAAATTTGGAGCCGCTGAAGCAATCTCTGCGCCGTGAGTGGGATCGATTGTCACAAGAGGAGCTGAAAACTTCAAACAACGTTTGGATCTTTGTAGTAACGCTGAGAACGATCAATTGAAAACCAAATGTGTATTTTACTGCAAAATAATTGCGTTACTGTTATTCGTTGTTAATAAATAAATAAATTTATACTACAAAATATTCAACTCCGTTATTTCCTCGCGCCCCGTAAAAATAACAGAGGACGGAGAAAAGGTGAAAGAAAAGATGGAAGTCCAGATACAGGAAAACTCCAAATGTAGGAAACTTTAATGGGCATAGATAGTGGAAGACCATACAAAACTATTACGAATTCTGATAACCAACTAAAAGGAAATTAAAGAAACATGCTATGAATATTTCAGGGAACTACTGAAAAGGCACGAATATAGAAAGAAAGAGCTGTACCAAAGAAGAAGAAGAAGAAGAAGAAGAAGAAGAAGAAGAAGAAGAAGAAGAAGAAGAAGAAGAAGAAGAAGAAGAAGAAGAAGAAGAAGAAGAAGAAGAAGAAGAAGAAGAAGAAGAAGGAGGAGGAGGAGAAGGAGGAGGAGGGGGAGGGGGAGGAGAAGGAGGGGAGGAGGAGGAGGAGGAGGAGGGGAGGAGGAGAGGAATGTATAAAGTACGAGGAATTTGCAAAAGCATTGGGACTCCAGACTAATTTTTTTTGTCTACGGTACATAAATCACAAAATATTGGTGGGAGAAAAGAAACTGTACGTCTGTTCGATCAATATGGAAAAATCCTTCGACGCCCTGCTAAAACAATAAATATGGAGTACAACAGGGTTATAAAAATCTATTCAAGAGGAATCCTGGGCCCATTACTTTTCAAAATGAGAGCCTTGTCAGTCGAAAAGTATTGATGGGAGAAGAAAAAGTGTACGTCTGTGCGATCGACAAGAAAAAATCCTTCGACACTCTACCAAGAAAATGATTATGGGGCTATAACAGTGTTACAGAAGGCTGTTCAAGAGAAATCTTGAGCCCATAGTAGGTATTGGGTGACTTGACCCAGACAGACACGCCCCCCCAGGCCCCTCCCCTTTGCGTCTATTGGTCTTCCACGCCCCTCCCCTTTGCGTCTATTGGTCTTCCACGCCCCTTCTATTGGTCTTCCACGCCCCTCCCCTTTGCGTCTATTGGTCTTCCACGCCCCTTGGTCTGCCACGCCCCTTTGCGTCTATTGGATATTCCCCTTTGTGTCTATTGGTAGCTATGACACTCCTCCCACCCTAGTCTCCCTAGCCTTCTATTGGTACGCCTCCCACCACTCTCTTCCTATCGGCTCTCCTCCCTGTTGGATGGCACGCCTCTGTTGGCCCTTTGTTCCTATTGGCTCCCGCTGGCTGTCTCCATTGTCTCTCACTTTGTTGGATCCTTTGTCTATTGGTAGCCTCCCTATGACACTCCTCCCACCCTAGTTTCCCTATTGGACGCCTTCTATTGGTACGCCTCCCACCACTCTCTTCCTATTGGCTCTCCTCCCTGTTGGATGGCACGCCTCTGTTGACCCTTTGTTCCTATTGGCTCCCCCACCACTATTGGCTGTCTCCAAAGTCACTAAATTAATAAGTAACGATGTACACACCTAAACACAATGTTAGTTACGCCAAGGCGATACTCTTAACAGAGAGTTTTCATGGTCATTCCGTGTAAGAAAAGGAAAACCGCTCAAGGTCATTGTATTCAATAACTCCAAGGTGAAATCGGTGTAGATTCAAGGACATGCATTGAAAGCACTAAAATTAATTGAGTGGTAGATTTCTTAGAAAAGCGAAAAATATGTTTAGTCGTAAATAATTGAAACGTAAAAAGAAAACACATATTCTTTGTGTGTTAAAATGTTGATAATGCCAACAATTTTAGCGTGCAGATAACGCGTTACAGACACTACTCCGTATTCTTTATGCTGATAAAAAGTTGCTGACTCATGAACACCTGCATTTCTAGGAAAGAGATGCAGAAATAACACCTTTAATATACTCAATCTGTATAATAATAAAGTATTCCTTGTGTTCAAATGTTGATAAAAATTTACTTATTCATAGTTTTAGCGTGCAGATAACGCGTTACAGACACCTGCAATACTCCGTATTCATTGTGTTGATAAAAAGTTGCTGACTCATGAACACCTGCATATCATGCTGTCTTATATTTTATCGAGATAAAATAAAGATATCTAGTAACTTTTTGAGTTGAAACCGTTCCTATTGAGATAATTAAGGTCAAATGGATAGTCGTGGCATTGTGTTGAAACCTCTCCTACATTACCGTGACCTCGAACTGGAGGGATTAGCTGAATATCAAGGTTGGTTCTTATCTGTGCTCGAACGGGGAGGTGCTATATAAAGCATCGTTTAATATTTTCAATCATAAACATGTGGATGATGTACGCTGCAGAATCGTGGGTGAAAGCCACCGATCTTAGAACGGCAGTGAAACGCCTGAAACAAGAGTTTTCCGCGCTCGTGTTTGACGCCCAACACGAGGTTGTGTACGGGAGAGGTGATTATAGTGAGGAGCAGTGCAATGCGCTTGCCGATAAATTTAAGTCACAGAACTTCCCCACTTAGAACGGAAACTTAAATGATGACAAGCGGCAGTAAGTTTTAGTTGGCCTTCCAGTTACGAGATGGCGCTTTGTCTGATATTGCTATAAATAGGGACTCTAATTTTGCTAAATGAGACTATAATAGTAAAATACCTATTAATTATTATACATACGTGTGTATAATCAATAATAATAACTTCAACAGTCTTTTTTTAAAACACAAGTGCAATTCTAAAGTTACAGTAAATTATTTTTATTATGACAAAACTGTACCTATGATACATAATTGCTAACAGTAGTAAAACAAAACGTAAATATTGTAACTCTTAATTAAGAATTTTATACAATTCAACTTAAAAAATACAATACTCATCTTTTGGAAACCGAATGCAGCTGTTGTACTTTTCATTACAATTAGGACCACAATATTTCATATTGACTGGCCACCTTTAACAAACAAACATTATTGCACGGAATAAGGTACTGTCACAATGACATTAATGACAATACATATTTTGTTACAACCGTAACGCGCTCTTTTTTGCAGTCGAAATCAGACGAAACGCCATCTCGTAACTGGAAGGCCAACTAAAACTTACTGCCGCTTGTCATCATTTAAGTTTCCGTTCTAAGTGGGGATGTTCTGTGATTTAAGTTGGGTGTGACAATATGCGAGAAGTTTTTAAATTTTAAATATTGTGTCGAGTGCCTTATGAAAAGGCTAAATGAAGTTGGATTGGAGGAATTTGCAAACGAATTAAATCAATGGGTGTGTAGTGAATCGTCGTCATCGTCTTCTGACGAGAGCGTAAGTGATGAAGAAGAAAGTCACATTTAACGAGGCTCAGAATAAAGTGTATATAATGCTAGTGTGGTCTTTTGCATATGCGAAAGCGAGAAAAGGACCGTGGGAAACTGTAGCGTTGGATAGACATCGTTTTAGGCGTAAAATAGAGGAAGTTGGTAGAATTCTATCGCCCGTATTACAAGAAAATCATCGTGTAAAAATTTATCATCTCAAGGTCAGAGACGCAATATAAAGAGAGCTGAAGAATGGTCGGAGAAGTCAGTGAGTGTTTGCGAATCAGTTAACATGGATCTTACAAATGTAAACAACAGCACATTCTACAAACTCTTCAAAAACGTTAAAGATATGGAGGTGGGAGAAAAATATAAAGTGATTGGTATCGACACAATTAATACGAAATATGGAGAGCGGATAGTGTTGGAGACTGAAAATTTTAAATGTGTGCTACCGTTCCGCTTCTACGAATATTTCAACGAAGACGGTCGACTTCAACTTTTCAAGAACTCTTTGATACATAGAGACGTATTCATTATAAGCGCTGGGACGGTTGGAAAAACTACTAATTTAACATTTATGTAAACATTGTTGATAAATAAAGATATAATAATTTTCTCTCTCATTTCCTTATAAAAGCTACCTCAATGATTTCAAGTAAATCAGTTGCATAGTGATCGTCACAGATCGTTGGGATATGAAAAAGAGTTGCAATAATAATTATTTTAAATGTTCGTGCTGGTGTTGTAATAAAGAAGACGACGGAGATGCTTCCACAACTGAGTGTGCTCCCGTATCCGAACCTACGTTCGATGGACGTTTAATCGATTGTACCGCTTATGACCTCTCCCATAATTATTCAAAATACATTGAAATCGGATATAGTACACACCATGACCTTGCACCAGTTCTACGAATTGTATGTGGCAGTGCAATAGTGATGGAGAGAGAAGATTGGGAGACGCTTCTCAAATGTCAAACGTATGTAGAAATGAAATTTTTACAATGTCAAGAGATGGAACGTTGGATTGACTGGTCACACGTTAACGAAGATGAAGATATCGAATATTCTCAGACTTCTGAATCGCTTAGTGTCAAAATTATAATTTACTATAACTGGGAATCCGTTAAAGGAGAAGAGAAAATGTTAAAAGGTGTAACAATGCAAACAAGTGACAACAGTCGCTCTTGTACGATGAATAAAAATGAGATTGAAGAATTGTTTAATCTAAAAGATATAATTAATTATCGATTTGAATTACTGGATTCGTACAATCTTCCCAGTTTCTATCAGAATCTCATCGAGCAGATAACTCACTACCGACGCTTTCGCAAGATACAGTTTGGCGAAGACGACTACGACGATGACATCTATTGTGACTTTGAAAATTGGTTAAATTATAAATATGACAGAAATTCACATAATACAGTTTGTATGATGGAACTCTTGCATTATCGACCTACTTATATAATGTATCACATCTACGAACCATAAACAATAAATGATAACACAAATGTTTTCTTTCACCCCAAAAAACCTATAAATATCCCGATTCTGCATTGATTACTAGCAATGTTAACTCAGAAGCGGAAGAGTACAGTACGTGGGGGTAGTGGTCTGGTAAATACTCTTATCAATAAGCTTCCATTCGAACTACATCTTCCGGGGTATCAGTATTGTGGTCCTGGTACTAAATTAACTAAAAGACTTGAACGTGGTGATACCGGAATAAACCCCTTAGACGCTAGTTGCAAAGAACACGATATTAGCTATAGAGATAGTAAAGATTTAGAAAGTAGACATAGGGCAGATAGCATTTTGGAGCGAAAAGCTTGGGATCGTTTGAAAGCGTCTGATTCAACGATGGGAGAGCGAGCGGCCGCTTTAACTGTGGGCAGTATAATGAGGGCGAAAAGAAAATTGGGGATGGGAGTTAAGAGAAGAGGGGGAGAGAGAACCAATAAGCGCAGCAGTCTAGCAAATTTGCGTAGAGTAATTGCTAAAAAAATGAAAAAAAGCAAAAACACTCAAGAATCGATAAAGTCAGCTATTACAGTCGCAAAATTAGCCGTGAAAAGTTTAGGTGGAAAGGGAAATGTCAACGTTCCGAGAGTAATACCCTTGCCGAAAGAAGGTGGCTTTTTACCATTTCTAATACCACTATTCGCCGGTTTATCGGCAGTCGGTGCTTTGGCCGGAGGTGCATCTGGAATTGCTAAGGCAGTTAATGCTTCGCGAGACGGGAGAAAGATGTTAGAAGAAACATCGCGTCATAATCACACAATGGAATCGATTGCTATAGGAAAGAAAAACGGTGGTGTGCTATACCTGAAACCTTACAAAACTGGCGGCGGTATTGCATTATACTTGAACAAAAAAAAAAAACTTGGAAAATTACCAAATAGACCACTGACGGATGTGGATTTGCGAAAATATGCCAAGATGGTACCATATTTCAGGGACGTATTCATGCGCGATAATATGCCCAAATCACCGTGGAAAAATGAAGCAGGCATAATTAACTTAGATAGTCAACGGGGTCCCGGTACGCATTGGGTTTGTTACAAGAAACGTAATGCCAAAGTCTGGTATTACGATAGCTTCGGAAATATTCCACCACCGAGAGAGGTCGTAGACTACTTTCGCGGATGTAAAATATATTACAATTATGGGCAAGAACAACAATTTGGCAGTATTATCTGTGGACACTTGTGTCTAAAGTTTTTACATAAATAAAACGTAAGGGAGGTAATAGTGTTTAGTCATCATGTCGACGACATTTAGTATAGAGGGTGTTGGTAACACTGCCAGTCACGATTTCTATCCGCCCATTGAACTTCCCTCAGAGAAGCAGTACGTAATCGGAGTGGTGGGTTTTTACGGTTGTAATAGCATAAGAAACATTCACGAGGGGAACGATAAATTTCATTATAAGAAGGAGTTAAATAGCGTGTACCCAAGTGTAATCGAAATTCCGCATGGCGCATACGAGTTGGAAGAACTGAGCGCGTATATAAAAGCTCACATTCCTACACGTAAATTTAGTTTGAGGGCAAACAACAATACGCTCAAGTGCGAGCTTAGTTGCGAATTTGTTATAGATTTTACACAAAAAGATTCCATTGGGCGTATGCTCGGTTTTGAATCGAAAATATTAGAAGCTAAGGTTTTACACAGATCCGCTCTAGATATACAAATAGTTAAACATACAAATATACACATCGAGTGTAATCTCGTGAAAGGGTCGTATCGAAACGGAAAACCTGCCAAAGTTCTGTACGAAGTAGACGTTTCGGTCCCGCCAGGATACCGCCTAGACAAAACTCCCAGCCACCCCCAATACTTGCAACTAAACACAAACACTATTAGTAACATAACAATTAAGTTGACCAATCAAAAGGGCGAACTCATCGATTTCGGGGAGAACGAACCATTTACGGTACGTCTAGAGTTGAAAGAGCATGGGATTAAGAATTAATCAGGGTCCGCTACCATCATTTCTTATAAATAAGAAAGGTAATGGTAAATTGTGTACTATCAAACGCCAACCACGCTCGAGAACGGTTGCAGCAGGAGAATTAACATCTACCGAAAAATACTTCTTGAAATCTATCGGTTTAGTAGCGTGCAATGGCAGTCAGCGACTCACTGAACGTCTTTCAAGACGTACATTTTGACGAAACTATAATTAAATCAGACATTCACACCTACCTCCCGTACGGATCTTCCAATTACGGACTGTCCGATGAAATTCGTATACTAATACAGAGTCAAGATTTAATAACGGCCACATACGACAGTTTTCTGTACATCGAAGGAAAAATCGAGCGCAAAAATGAGGACGCGGAAAAATCATGCAGTCTAACAAACAATTTTCCCGCTTTTCTCTTTGAAGAAATCCGCTACGAATTGGGCGGGCAAAAGGTGGATGTTTGTAGAAATCCCGGAATTACATCTGCACTAAAAGGATACGTATTGTATACGTCTAACGAAAGCAAAGGGTTACATCATCTGGGATGGTCACCGAAAAACGAAGAGCCGCTGCAAGTGGAATACACTAAAAACGCAAACGATTTGGAAAAGCATTTTGCGGTGTGTATACCACTAAAGCATATATTCGGTAGTATGGAGGATTATCGCCAAGTTATCGTAAACATGCGGCAGGAATTAATTCTGATTCGATCTAGAAGCGATGCAGATTGTTATCAAGGAGAAGCGGATGCAACAATAAGTTTGAACAAAATTCAATGGAAAGTACCTCACGTGACGCTCAGTGATAGCGCTAAACTTAGCCTATTCGAACAAATAAACACAAATGCGGCCATTACAATACCGTTCCGTCGATGGGAACTGTACGAATTGCCAGCTTTGAAACAAGCACAGTCCGACATATGGCCAATCAAAACATCTACTCAACTGGAGAAACCTCGATGGGCGATCGTAGCGTTTCAGCGCGGAAAGAAATTTTCAAAGGCGGCAAAAGCGGCAGACTTCGATAACGTTAAAATTCGCAATCTAAAGTTGCATCTCAATTCGGAAAGTTACCCTTACGAAGCGATGCATTTAGATTTTAATGCCAACAAGTATATAGCGGCCTATCAGAATTACATTCACTTTCGACGAGACTATTACGCTAAAGAGGAACGAGATGCCTTATTCGATTATTCGCATTTCAAAACTTGTCCAATATTCGTAATGGACTGTTCCAAGCAAAACGAAACGCTCAAATATTCAACGGTGGATGTCAAGCTGGAAATGGAGTCGGTAGAAGCGTTCGAGGCTGGAATCGTCGCTTACTGTCTCATTCTTCATGACGCCTTAGTTCAATATAATCCGCTTACCGGAGAAGTAAAGAAACTATAATTTGTTATTAGTAAAATTTTCTATAAATAAAGATACGTTGTTAAAATATACGTAGTTTTACTTGAGCCAGACGACGACAAACACATAAGTAGAGTATGAAGGTAGTTGTTCAGCAGGAGAAATTACCCATTCAAAATCACGATCTTACGAATGGAAGAGGTTTTAGTAGTGGGGGTAAACATGGAAAGTTGCTTCCCAATACTGTACGCGCTCTACTATGTGGTCCATCCAACTGTGGAAAAACGAACGCTATGCTCAGTTTACTAACAGAACCTAACGGTCTCAGATTTAAACACGTGTACGTCTACTCAAAATCACTAAATCAGGAAAAGTATAAACTGTTGGAGGAAATTTTGAAACCTATGAAGAATATAGGTTACTTTACCTTCACCGATAATGCTGACATTATGGAACCGAGTCTCGCAAAACCAAATTCGGTTTTTATTTTTGACGATATCGCTTGCGAAAAGCAAGATAACATTCGATCGTATTTTTCAATGGGACGACATAACGACATCGATTGTTTCTACTTGGGCCAGACGTACACTAAAATCCCTAAACAGCTGATTAGGGACAATGCCAATTTAATTATCCTATTCGAACAGGACGATCTGAATTTGAAGCACATTTACGAGGATCACGTCAGTCCCATTATAAGCCTTCAATCGTTTCGTGACATGTGTTCCGAATGTTGGCGGAATTAGTACGGATTTTTGGTGATAAATAAGGATGCCGAAGTACATAATGGGCGTTTTAGGAAAGGGTTCGATAACTATATAATACCGTAAACGCGTACGAGAAATTTAGTAGCACGGTACAGTAGGAAGTAAACTGATCAGCGCATCATCAGCTTCAAAAGGCTTTTTGCACAAACTGATATATCTGCTCATTAGCCGTTCATTACCCATTCATTAGCTGTTCATACCTGTTTGTACCGTACAATGGATAGCAAGGAAATGAAATTGAAACGACGTATAGTGCAAGCTCGTAAAGCTATACAACAAAAGTACAACCGTCTTAAGGCGGATCGGTTCACCAAAGAACTGGATTTTGTACAAACGTATAAACCACTAATCGAGCCACTGTCTAACATTCAAAAAAATTTCGAACAGAAACACGAAATTAAATCTGAGAAAATGGAGAAGGAGGAGGAGGACGAGGATGAAGGAAATGTATTCCGACGACCATCGCCCAAAAGGCTTCTCATTCCGAGAAGTAGTACTCCAGCTGCGCGACCTTTTATCCAACGCTTAAAACGAAGACACTCCATTAGCGGCATTAGTCCATTATCTAGACTTCCATTTTTTCAAAGAAATCCTCCTCTAATACAAGCAACTCCCTCTTTCTTGGAGACTACGGTAATCGGTGAAATTGAACCGGAAGAAGAAGAGCGTCCTTCAACGTCCTCACGCATCGATTCTTCATCTGTCTTACTCGATCGCTCAGTTTCGGAAAAGTTCTTAGAACAATACGCAGCCCTGCCTCGTATATACGTTGAACGCACGATACGAGACACCGAAAATGCGATTGACACTACTTACGGCATTCATTATAACATTGACACGGATAAATGGATGATGGGTAATACGCCCGTAGGCATAGAAGGGGAAGATATGATAATTAATGGGGTGCGTTATAAGGGTACTGCAGGTCTCTATGATCTCATCATCATGAACGACCCCGACCGCCGCCTAATAAGTGAAGAAGACGAAGAGAATTACAGACAAATTTTAAATGCCACCAATGTGGCGCGACGTTCCTATGAAGCGGGCGAACAGTTAAGGGGGAGTAAAAGCAAAAATATACACAGATAATTAAGCGCCTATTGACTGCATTCGGTCCTCAGCCAACAACTGGACGCGGCTTATTCAAAGAGTTCGGTCGATCGACAGAATATAAGTATTGGAATAACGTTCACGAACTTATTCGCGAATTAGAGGTCTTATGGGCGGAGAGACTAGCCGGTAATACCGGACTAATAAACGATATAATATCAATCGTGGAGGAACTGTACGAGGACGGATACATAGAGAGACCTACTCAACAATTTTTACGTAAACTATAAATACTCATTCCGTGTTTATACCTACAATGGCTATGGATAAATTTGGACGTTCTCATACGCGCGTTCAAATGAATAAAGTCATTAGGACGCAATTACCTCAATTCTCCATTGACGAAAACAACTTAAATATTGAAAATAAGAGGTTGAGTAATGTTGCCGATCCCGTTGAACCTCAAGATGCTCTAAATTTACAATACTACCTTGCCACAAGGTTAAATCTAAACGGAAATCGTCTGACTCAATTAGCCGACCCAGAAGACGACGGTGACGCCATAAATAAAGGCTTCCTAATGTATTATCTTCAGATGACACAAGTACCTTTAGATGGGCTTCGCAACTACATCCAGGTACTAGAGGAAGACTTGAAAGCAACCAAAGAGGCTTTACAAGAATTAAGGAATGTCCAAGCAGCAAGTGGTAAACGAGCTCCATAAAACAGCACGCAAAAATTTTCCCCGCAGACGTACCATTATTAAAGGATACGATGACCTTTGGCAAGCAGATTTAGCGGAATTTACATCTTACGCTAAACAGAATAAAGGCTACAAGTACATACTGGTCGTTATCGACTGTTTCTCCAAGTATCTATGGACGAAAGAGTTGAAGACAAAGAAGGGTGAAGAGGTGACAAAAGCAATGCAAGCTATTTTTCGAGAACGTACACCTAAACATTTACAAACCGATGCGGGAAAGGAATTTTACAATAAACATTTCGAAACGCTGATGCAACAGAACCATATCAATCACTATTCAACGTATAGTACGAAAAAGGCGGCTATTGCCGAGAGGTCATTAGGACCGTTAAAAGTGACTTGTACAAAAACTTTAGTCTTCGCGGTAAATATGTATGGATCGATATGCTCGAGAGCATAACAACGGACTACAATAACCGTAAACATCGAACTACTGGAATGAAACCTTGTGAAGTGAACGTCAAGACACCGATCAACGCATATACGCATATAAAACTGTTCAACAGAAAGTGTCGCTTTAATGTCGGTGATGTGGTGCGAATTAGCAAATTTAAGAGCATTTTTGCAAAAGGATATACATCGAACTGGTCCAGCGAGTTGTTTAAAATTATAAAAGTACAAATAACCAATCCTGTAACATATCTGTTAGAAGACATGAAGGGAAAACCGATATTGGGAGGATTTTATGAACAGGAGCTGCAGAAGGTGAAGTATCCAGACGTATATTTGGTGGAAAAGGTACTTCGGCGTAAGAACAACAAAGTGTACGTCAAATGGTGGGGATTAAATGAGCACTCTTGGATAGATAAGAGTAATATAGTTTCATAAGTGTAAAATGTAACATGTTTTTGTATAAATAAAAATCGACACACCAAATTACTCTTTTATTTACCACACAAAAAGTAACAATATTCTGTCGCTTATTCATAATTTTTACAAGGTCACCATTGAGATTTTTCGTAGATTCGGACTCATGTCTTCTCGTCATCGATCAAAAATTAGCAGCATTAACTGCGACTAATCTTATAAAGTAATATCCATTTGTATATAATCAAATATATAAGGTAGGATACAATTCAGTTTTTGGAACTATAACTACACCTTTAAAAAATATTTACAATATGTAGAGACCACTGTCATTTGACGGGGAAATTTCGAAATGCTAGTCACCAAAATTGTAACTTAAATTATAAACACACTATACCGGTTGTTTTTCACAATTTGAGTGGATACGATTCGCACTTCATAATTCGAGAGTTGACCTTGAACATACCCGGTGAAATATTCCTTTTGCCATTGAATAAAGAGAGATATATTTCGTTTAGTAAATCGGTAGAAAATACCAACGTAAAATTTAGATTTATCGATTCCTTTATGAGTAGTAGTATAGATAAGTTATCATCATATTTGTACAATGAGAAAAAAATGATCACTAAATTGTAATAATGATGAAGAATTCAATTTATTGGTGCGTAAGGGTATCTTTCCTTATCGACTCGTGGGATAAACTAAACGAATCTAGTTTACCTCCAAAAGAGGCGTTTTACAATGATCTTCATGATGAAGGCATTAGTGACGAAAGCTATGCACATGCCAATAAAGTTTGGAATACATTTAATGTGCAAACGTTAGGTCAATACTCAGATCTGTATTTGAAAACGTAGGTTCAGCTGTAACGTAACGACTAACTGAAGAATAAATTCAATGACATCCTTTTTATAAACTGTCTGCACGTGTACGCTAAAATTGCTAGTAGGCAAATTTTTATCAACATTTGAACACAAAGAATACTTTATTATTATGCAGATATTGCAGGTGTTATTTCTGCATCTCTTTCCTAGAAATGCAGGTGTTCATGAGTCAGCAACTTTTTATCAGCATAAAGAATACGGAGTAGTGTCTGTAACGCGTTATCTGCACGCTAAAATTGTTGGCATTATCAACATTTTAACACACAAAGAATATGTGTTTTCTTTTTACGTTTCAATTATTTACGACTAAACATATTTTTCGCTTTTCTAAGAAATCTACCACTCAATTAATTTTAGTGCTTTCAATGCATGTCCTTGAATCTACACCGATTTCACCTTGGAGTTATTGAATACAATGACCTTGAGCGGTTTTCCTTTTCTTACACGGAATGACCATGAAAACTCTCTGTTAAGAGTATCGCCTTGGCGTAACTAACATTGTGTTTAGGTGTGTACATCGTTACTTATTAATTTAGTGACTTTGGAGACAGCCAATAGTGGTGGGGGAGCCAATAGGAACAAAGGGTCAACAGAGGCGTGCCATCCAACAGGGAGGAGAGCCAATAGGAAGAGAGTGGTGGGAGGCGTACCAATAGAAGGCGTCCAATAGGGAGACTAGGGTGGGAGGAGTGTCATAGCTACCAATAGACAAAGGATCCAACAAAGTGAGAGACAATGGAGACAGCCAGCGGGAGCCAATAGGAACAAAGGGCCAACAGAGGCGTGCCATCCAACAGGGAGGAGAGCCAATAGGAAGAGAGTGGTGGGAGGCGTACCAATAGAAGGCGTCCAATAGGGAGACTAGGGTGGGAGGAGTGTCATAGCTACCACACAAAGGGGAATATCCAATAGACGGGGCGTGGAAGACCAAGGGGCGTGGAAGACCAATAGAAGGGGCGTGGAAGACCAATAGACGCAAAGGGGAGGGGCGTGGAAGACCAATAGACGCAAAGGGGAGGGGCGTGGGGGGGCGTGTCTGTCTGGGTCAAGTCACCCAATACCTACTGCCCATTACTCTTCATAATGGTGCTGGACCAAATGGGTACAAAAGAATTCCTACGTGCCTATGACCTGATATTACTTGCGTCAAGTGTCCGAGCAAGCAATTCAAAGATGGAGTGAGGTCTTGGACCAATAAAGTATGAGAGTGAACGCAGGGAAGCTAGACGTGATGCAAGGGACCACAAGAACATAAGGTATTGAGTGCGATATAGACAACAGACTGAAGATGAATCAACATTGTCCTACGCTTTGAAAACATCTTTCATCAGCAAGTAAAAATAGGCAGACACAGACAAACAGAAACCTAGAGGTAGGGCCGAGACTATATTGAGTACAGCCCTTAGCAAGATTCTACAAAGATCCAGCAAAGGGTGGAAGCGAAAAAGACAACAAAGGCCCCGATGAACTGAAAGAATTCATGAACATCATCTTGGCATCTGACGGTAACTGTGGTTTGCGCGATTGCTTACGTAGAAGAAAAGGAGACTACTCCAGCAAGTAGTAAGAGGTACTTGTGTTGTCACTCGTTCCTGGTTTCACGTTATACGGCCAGAGGGAGCCGTCATCCCATGATTCCCCAAAAAATGGGCACGCATCGCTAGTTTCTTCAGCAAATTACAAGCGATAGCAATAAACAAGCAACTGGTTCGGGGAGGAGCTTTTCTTTTCTTATATATGTAGAGGCTTGGGAAACGCAAAGTCGGCCACTTCAGCAAAAAAGTCGTTGTTATCCAATTCAAGAGCTGTGGGATCGCATCGTCAGCTATTATAGTAAGTAGTGGGGAGTAGCCAAAATCAAAACTCATCCATTTGGAAATCGAACACATTCAGTAAATATGGGTAGCAGAATATAAAATTCATGGGTGGGGCCTGAACAAAGCACCCCTCTAGCCGACGCAGTACTATTTTTAAAACAACAGAAAGTAGCTAAATTTCATGTAATATATTGTACTAAACACCTCGGTTGCCTAAAACCAAAGAGTATATAATAGGTAAGAGAAGCAATGTCCTTTAAAAACAGCGTCATGATGAAAGTTAGTCCGCCGCTTTGGAGTACAGTGACTCTATTACAAACAGTGGCGACAAGCAGCGATTAGCTCCACCCATCCGCCATTAGGAGGCAAAATTTTAGGCGGGTTTCTATGAACTCAACGGTGGTATCCTAGCAACGTGCTAAATCCAAATAAAAATCACACGCTGATCAAAGGTAAACACAGTCAGGCCGCCATTAAGAGGCAAAATATACCACGCCCAATAAAAATCGATACATCGCTTGTCGCCACTGTTTGTAATAGAGTCACTGTACTTTGGAGCGCTACTGTCGGCCCCCTAGTAGAGGACTAACGAAGTAATGTAACTCGAAAAAAATAGTTCCCTGTAAAATTTTACCGTTTTTATTTTACGGTGTTGTAATATTTACCTGTCCGTTCATTTGATTTTCTTGCTTTAACGATAACTTGTTTGCGGACTTATTGTTTTGGTTTTAAATATACCTTTTTAATTCAAAAGAAATTTTGTCAGGTGTATGCAATTCAAATCTGCTTAATAATAAGGGATTAACACTCAAAGATCATGTTACCTACTGCATCTTTGAAAACACTAAACTAATTATGGCAACGTTGTAAGACCGTTTAGAAAAACGAATTCTTTTGTCTCCGTCTTTCAATAGCCTGAAACTATTATACTTTTAGGACAAAAATGTAAACATAAAGTGATATGCAACCCAACGTACATACCTACGAGAAAGTCCATTACTTTAGCTCTCTTTCTATTATATACTCGTTGCTAAAACTGTGACCCTTTTCCCTTTCGCGCTGTTTGTACGCAGGTTCAAACCCGGACAAGGTTGCCGTTTTTTAAAGTAGAGAAAATTTGAAACTCGTCTTCTCCTCGGTAGGAAGCGATGTGACGTTTGGCACGTTAAAAATCCCGTACTATTGGCCAAACTTTCTTAGTTAAAAAATTATAGTAGGTTTGTGCAACTTTTAAACAATCTTTAGTAACTTAAACGGTACTTTTGTAAGTAAGTTAGAGACCTTAAATATGACATAATCAACTTACCTTCATACTAGGAAACCCAATTCCGACAAGAAAATTGGCCATCCAGTTGACGAGAACAGCAATGGACATCGCTGCTGGACGTGGTCCTTGGGAGAATAATTCGGCCGTAATCATCCACGGAATTGAACCAGGTCCAACGGCGAAGAATACGACGAAACTTAAAGTTGACACAACGGATAGGTACGACATCCAATCGATCATTTCCTGTACGTAGCCAAAAAACTCCTATCAGGCAGTAGTATTTATGTTCTTTCCCGACTGGGAGGAGTGAGCACCAAATCATATATACTACTATGATAGCATTTATAAAATTATTGCAGATTCGTTTACTCACTCGAACTATAGCAGAAAATGCGTGCATGCAAAAAAAAATAAAAAAAAAAGTGTAATTCACAGCGTGCAATTTAGCTGTGTTGGTTTTATATACAGTGTCCCTCCTCCACCTGTCCGGAAAGTAGTTATCAACAGAGGGAAGTGGCTCAAAAAAGCGAGGGTTAGGTGTTTACACTTAAAAAAAAAGTGAGGTGTCTCTCGTGAAATAAAAATTTATGCAATGATATGGCTCTATATAACGAGTGGGGTGTGGCAAACTTAAATAAAAACATGCCAGGGGAGGGCAATATGCATTTATAGATGCATATTGCGTTGATACAAACCTTTTAACAAAACGAAACTTTTACTATCAACTTGAAAAATTACGTTTTGCAATCTAGACCAGCTGAAAAGATGTTAGTATCTTCATTTCATTTAAAGCAATCTACAGCAATAGAAAATTGTTTGCCGTGTCTTAAAACGGCTACGTTATTTTCAATTTTGAAAGCCTCTATCGTGAATGTACTAGAAGATAACTAAAGTGCTGCCTTTGCAGCACATTCGTGAAAAAAATCAGTGATTAATAGGGTTAATGTGCAAAATTGCGTCTGCGTTTGGGCTTAAGTGTGCAAAATGTGAAAATCAGACGCGATTTTGCATTTTGGTACAATCTGAAATGGCGCCACCAAACAAACCTTTATTAGAAACGAGATGGTAATAAATATGGAAAAAATAAACATTCCACCAAGTCCGTACAAATGCAGTGTTCTTCGTCCGGTACGATCCATCAGTGGTATTGAGACCAACGTCATTCCCACCATGATCGCTCCAATACCGATTGTTGCAAATTTCGCACTTTCATCCGATAAGCCCGAACTTGTAAATAGACTTGTCGAATAATAGAAGACCTAAAAGGCAACTTTACTAAAAGATTATAAACTCCAACTGAGACACTTACTGCATTTATACCAGATAACTGCTGAGAGAGCTGCATAACAACGCCAATAATAAGAGGCGATCGAAGTGTCGGCGAACAAATTAATTCCATCATACTAATCGACGATTCCGCTTGTTGGGCTCTTTCTTCGGCACGCATTTCTTCAATATCTTCCTCCACTTGGTTATTGGCTCTTAATCTTCTTAATGCTCTACGAGCTTCTTCCTCCCATTGTTTAGTAATGAGCAAATATCTAGGACTTTCGGGACAAACTGGCAGTAATACGAGTTGTAATAAGGCGGGACAAACGGCCAACCCTACTAATAAGGGCCAACCATCGTTTGTACCGAGTATTTGCTCAATTCCTAGTACTTGAGATAATAAAAGTCCTACGGTTACCGCTAATTGATTTATTGTACCTAAACCACCACGTAGGTTTAAAGGCGCAATTTCTGATATATACATAGGTACTAATGACGTATTTAAACCTAAAATGGGATACTTAGGTTTACGGATTGAACGAGAGGGGATAGGATAACTTACCGCAATTGACCCCTATAATAAATCTTCCGAAGAAGAGCATTTCGTAAGAATTTGATATTTTTGTAAACCCCATTAAGCATCCCCCGCCTATTCCTAATATATTATTGAGAAGCAGCCCGCCTTTTCTTCCAAATCGATTAGCTACCATTCCACCGATGAAGCCACCCAGCATCCCACCAATTGCAAAAATGGAAACGGCCAACGAGTACAACCTCTGAACGGCTTCATCTTGAAGATCTTCTCCGTATCGACTTTTGTAGACATCTTTCATGAAGTACTCGATGTTAGTTTCAGGTGCGTTGATGACTCCCGTATTATAGCCAAATTGTAGCATTCCCAAGACGGCCGAGAAAATTGAGTAGCTGAGGAAAAACGTCAAGCCCTAAAAAAGAGAGGGGGTTAGTTCGTTTAATTACAGTTACGTTTGGCGTTTCCAAAACGAGTGTTAGTATTCGAACCTGCTCAAGAAGCCTCAATTTTCTGCGATGTGAGTGCTCCTCGAGCCTATCGACGTACTCTCTCAACTCCTCAATCTCTTCCTTTACTTGTTGTACGGTATCAAGTTCTTGTTTGATAGCCACCATGTCCCGCTTAACCTCGGATACTTCCGATTGACACGATTCGACGGATTTTGTTAGTTCTTGAAGTTGTGAACGGATTTCGCATAGCGCCACCGTCGTCTCTAAATGTCTGTCGCCGCGTTGCAGCTCATCTAATTTAGCGCTTAGATTCATACTCATCACGCTCACCTGTTTTTGTAGACTAAATCGTACGTTAGGTTAATCTCTCTTTAAAAGAGTAAATTAAACGAAAAAAAAAATGCATGCGGCATGCCGGCATATAAACTAGGGTCCGCTTGAAAGTAGGTCAATAAATTTTGATGAAGTGATGTTTCATTTCAATTTTCGAATCGAACTCAATTGTACCGGATAATTTAAATATCCACCATCGGTAAATGTGTCACCTCCGCTCCAATTATTGGGATCATGCATTGACTTTATTTTCAAGCTTTTTCTAAACGGGGTGTCGATACACTATCGAACAACAATGTTGTGCTCGTAAATGTTAACAAGACAACACAATCGTGCAGATACTATATAATGAGTTATGAAATGAATTAAGCTAAAGCCATGCGACATCTAATTAAGCAGCCGAGAAATACCTGGGAGGCAAGGATACCATGGCTGTGTTCCAAACTACAGTGGACACTTTCCCAGGTATCCTCTAACCTTCCTAAATGCCTTGTCAGTTCTTCCTAATTGCATACACGAGGCACATGACTGCGACGCCTGGACTGTGACCATCTTCCACCTATAGTTTGGAAACACAGCCCGTCAGGAAGCGTGCTTATAAATTAAAATGGTGCACTAAATGATCGTATAACCCATCGCTTTACCGGTGAGGGTAACGTAAATAATCATCCCCTCAACGGTAAACGGGGGTCTGTAATGTATTCCCCATCACGTCATAAAAGTGGAGAGTCATATTTAAGCACTTCAGCACAAACAATTGATGACAATATGAATAACATAAAATAGTTCTAATATTCATTTTGAAAAAAGGCGTTTGACGCTTGAAATTTTATGATGATATAATTTTGTTTTTACTTTGAAACTAAAGCGAACCAAAACAAGAAGGAATAGTAAATCGCGTCCTCAAAAAAAGGTAGGTACTGTACATTTATAGGTACCTAATAAGCAGTTCTCTAAGAGTGGCTTCATCGTCCTCTTGTATTTCTTTCTTCGTTTCATCACGTGATTTGCGATGCAAACCTGTAAGGCTGTGCGCGAATCGGGTTCGGGCGGTCAGCTTGAGCGTCTCCGTCGCCTCAGGCTCGGCATCGGAGGCAAACTCATGCTCCTCCACCTCGACTACCTCCGCCGATACTGTAATACCATTTAAAATGAAATAGATCTAGGATTTTGAACGGGAATAATAATATTAGTCGGGATGCTATATGGGTTGTCCTGACGCGACCGGGAATCGAACCCGGGCTATCTATATCGTGAGAAGAACAATATTGAAATAGGTTATACTTTTTATTTGTATTAAGAAATAAGATGGTAAACGAAGTGTTTATTAAAAAAAGACATAAGTGGAATCGTAAACGATACAAGAGACAGAGAAGACGAGGAAATATTAGCAATACTAAAAATGGTTGGAGCACTTGACCACGATTACCGGTCCCGGCAGAATAACTTCTTCCCCTCCTCGGGGACAAAATAGGAATGAAAACCTTGAAAAGAAATTAGGAGATTCACAGGTAAATATCATAAAGATACGAAAAAGTTAATAACAAGATCATTTGAGAAAGTAGTCACCAAAACATCATTTGTACACAATAAACCAATATGGGAGAGGTTTTGTTATTTCATTCCAGATAAAATATAAGAGATAAGATAGGAGTCATAAGAACAAAAGCCTTATCCAACAAAGTAATCATACTCAAAAACACAAATAAATTTAAAGATAATACACAATATGTATTAAATACATTGAATCTTATTTGACAAAAAAAAATAAAATTAGATAGTCATCCGACAGACAGACAGAAAACAGCAATAAATGAGAAACAATGTAAATACGGGAACAAAATCTAAAAAAAGAGCACTAGGTATAAGAAAATAATAATAGATTCAAAAAACAAAAATCTAGAAGACTAAAAGCAACAATATGAAGTAAAAAAAGCAATAACGATAAAAAACGATAAAATGAAATGAAAAAGAAGTCCATGAACTTAGTGAAAAACACATCCTAGACCATAAAAGGATTTAGCATGTACACCTAATAGGTCTGAGAAGATAGGGGGAAATAATTGAACATAAAATAAAAATTATAGGAATCGGAGAAACAAAAATGAATGAAAGAGAAATGAAAAGGTAAGGTAGGAAGATATTTGGATCAAGGGTACTTGAAGAAAAAACACAAAAAAAGGAGTAAGTATAATAATAGAACCAAATAAACTGAAAAACGTAAGATTATAAAAGTAAAAAGAAGAAAAATGGACAATAATATAATTGCTTACGGAGAAAATGACAACGTAAGAAAAGAAAGAAAAGATAAATACTATGAAGAACAAGAATTAGAGAAACCAATGCATCAACAGATATTAAAGGATCACTTAAAGTAACTAAATAACAAAAAATGTTATAGAAAAAAAAGACTTATTGAACAAATTAAACAAACTCAAGAATTTAAAAAAAAAACTTAAAGATATTAGACAATATAAATTGAAACAAACAGAAGAAAGTAAACTAGGATGTACAACAATTAATCCTATAGCAATACAAGAGAAAATAAAGAGGAAATCAAACCAAGATTAAATATAAGGGGCTAATTATTACATGGAAAGGAATTGGAGTGGAGCAAACATCAAAAGTGACTCAAACACGAAAACAAGAACACCTAGATAATAATAAAAGCGAGCAAACTATATTAACTTATAATACAACTAAAAAGAAGAAATGTGGACAATCGTGAGAGATTTAAATAGAATACTGGGGATAAACATTGAAGAGGAAGTACCTAATAATGGGATAAGAATTATAGAAATTGTAGAGGAAACGACCTTATAGTAGTAAATACAAATGTAAAACATATTTGGTCAGGTGCACCTGAAAAGACGCACGCAAAGAGGTAGAATGAATACTAAAATCAAATACCTAAACTAAAGGACATAGTTAAAGATTATATAAAGCTAATATACAAAAAAAGAAGAAATGTGGAAAATGGTAATTGCTTGTGCAGAAAATAAAGACGATAAAAGAATAAAAAGGCAAATTCTATAAAAAATTACGAGGGAAAGAAAAGTGTAATAATCGTGGAAGATTAAATGAAAGGAGTGTGGAAGATATTGAATAAATATATAGGTACGCAAGGAAGGAAAAGAAACCAGAAACAACAGAAAATTACACAAAGTAAAAATGAAAGATCGATATTACACTACTTTTTAGTGAGAAACAAAAGCAGAACATTATACAGGATGTACAAAATTATACTACTAACAAATCAGAAGCTTAAAAAGCTAAATAAAAGAAAACAAAAAAAAACAAAAAGCTATAAACTAAAAAAAGATATTGAAAAGAAATATCAGAAAATGATTAGAAAAGACCTAAGAAAGAAAAAGAGTGAAAACAAAATGCTCGGAATTTAAAAATAAGTATAATAATTTCGTGAGAAATTGACACGAAACTTCAAAGTAAAAAATAAAGATAATCCTATTATTATAAAGAATAAAGATGTGCAGAATAATAATTGAGAAAGACAAAATAATAAAAAGATAGAAGGAGCATTTTAAAGGATTAACAAAGGAAGAAATGCCTATGACAAAAGAACGCACATTCAAGATACAGAAACCATAACACAAAAAGAGCTACCTATTACAGACGACACAAATATAAAAATTAGAAAGCAGCAAGACATCATAGTCGAGATGTTAAAAATACATGGATGAAGAAGGACTTAAATAGTTTGCAAAAGCAATCAAAGAAGAAACAAACATGAAAATGAAGGCGCAAGAAGAAAAAAAGAATACACATTTTATAAAGAATGATATAAAGCAAGGGGAAGGAAATTTAGCAATCATGGAAGTGGGGGAATAAAGGTTACCAATCTCTAGATTTTCTACCAACATTTTGTGTAATCAAAATTTGATATTAGCTAATTTTGGTATAGTGCCCCAAAACGAAAATAATCCCGACGTTTCTCAATATGTACCTACACCGCTACCAACCACAACCAAAGCACTGACGTTTTGAATGATTTTATAATGATAATAATAAAAATCATGCTTAGAACAATTACCTGTATGTTGGGAGCCAGTGGCGGTGGTTGTGGTGGTAAGGGTGTCAATGGAATCACTCGCTGTAGGTTGATCACGTTGAGCCGAATGTCTCATGTACTATCCAAGCCCATGAAAAATCCCGTCCGTCGCCCCTTAAGCTAAACCATCACCAAAAGGTTAGTAAATTAAATGTATTGGCTATTAAGCGGGTTATTCATGCAAATGATCATGTGGTAGTAAACTGCAATTTCTTGGTTGGTGTTAACCGCACTACGAGCAAGTAGGTCATAACGACTGATTACAGAGCGAAAAATTTCTGTCGTTATTTCTCTAAATCGATACCATCAAAAAAATTATCACCCGCATCTTTATTTATCATTGGTAAAGATCTCCACGCAACACAAAGGGCAAACAAATGACTGAAATCTACAGTAGAAGTCACGCGGAAATTTCGAAATAGTTCAAAGTCACACACGCGTGGTGGATTTGAGAACTATTTTGAAGTCGTTTGATGGTGAAATGGTCGTAGCCATCATTAGAGTAAGATAATGTTACTCGTATTATGTTGACTAAAGTGTATCAAGTGGTTGCCTTGGCCAATATGTGCCGTCGATGCTAAAATATTAAGTCAAGGTTACGGTTGTTGTCCACGCTAGTATGTCAAGGTCATGGCGGCATAAGAACTTTAACCTCAATCTACTTTAGCTTAGATAATAGATATATTGTAATGTATTACAATTAGATCAATTTCTGGACACCACATATAGAGCGCCTGAACCTTAGCATTAGAGTCGCTAATTATTTCATAAAAATAAAAATAATCCTTAAAATTAAGTATACAGATTTAATGAACAATAAATAAGTAATTATTAAATTATTAAATGGCTTTCGCTTTCAATTATTTCATAACAGTAAAAATAATCCTAAAAAATCAGATTTAATGAACAATAAATAAATATAATAAATGCTCAAATTGTCCTCCTCCCGCTTCAATGCGACGAAGTAAAAAGTTTTTCAATCGAACGATAATGGTTGATTGATTTCTAATTTCAGAAGCAGCATTCTAAATTCTCAGCGGTCGTGTGCTAATTCCCTTTTGATAAACAATTTACTTCATTAGTGCCCAAAAATAGAAGTCTAAAGGATTTTATGAAAAAATTCAAAGCCATTTAATTCCTAAACTGAGCCATATCGTAAAATATTTTAAATAATAACATTTTTTCCTTAAAATTGGGTATATCAACTTTCACCTGACAAAGTTTGTCGGTGAGCTAATAAATCACCCTGTATATCACCACTAGGATATATGACTAGGAAATGACAAAAGTCGTGCAACAATTTGGAAAGTTAGGTCCATGTCATTCATTATTGCAATAAACGGTTATTGAAGAAAGGGGAGGTTGGTTTGGAAGAAATAGAGTTGCAACCACCTTAGAACTTGATCCCCCGAATAAAGTTTTTCCATCGAGATTGAACGAGCGAACCAAAACCTTTATACGCGATACGTAAGAAAAATGAAAAACTAAAGAGGATTCGCTTGTGCAAGAAACTGCATTTAGTTATGGAAATTTTAGTCGAGATACGATCGCAATATTTTTTCAGAAACACCATTTTAATCTGGACAACTTGTTCCATGAACAAAATCATCCTAGAAATGAAGGAGCTCTGCCTGCTGCCTTCAAAACCAACGGCAAAAGGAGGAACGAGAAATTAAGAGCTTTATCTACTAGAAAAGCTAAAATATGTAAGCATTAGTTCAGATATTCGTGAAGTCAACCCATACCAAGGGCGGATCCAGGATTTTTCGAGGGAGGGGGGGACTGATCTGTGGCTCAGTAATGAAACCTAATTAACCGAACTATTAAAAAATAAAAGGTCCATTACACCTGCACTCAAACATTCATTACTATTCCAGCTTCAGGGGGGCGAGCGCCAACCGCCAACCGCCAACCGCCAACCGCCAACCGCACCCTCCCTCTGGATCCGCCCTTGACTCATACCTGCAACCAGTGGGCTAATGGGCTATGGTAGTGACATTAGTGTGATGAGGCTAACGCAGCACCAGTTGACCTTGACAATCACGAATAGAGGAAACCTCTTCATTCTAAACCAAACCCGGAGAGTAGGAGTACTTAAGAGATAATTACATATAGAAAACCCACAGATAATAAAGACCCAGTACAGAAAATTAGAGCTCAAAACGACGAGCCAGAATCCCTAAAACCTCCCAGACATATCCAACTCTTTAAAACACTTCCTTACGATCACTCTTTAAATGAATCATTTTGATGATTGTCATCAATAATAAAGCAATCATAGTTTTCGAAAGTCCATTAAATCTGTCTGTAAGGACAGTGGGTGTTGCTTTGGCAACTGACCAAGATGGTTTACGGGAGCGATAACCCATCGGCTAGAACTCAGTACTTGAAGATGGTTGGAGGAGCAAAACGTTGAGTTATACTGTATAAACTGTCTAATGCACACGCTTACTCTCCGTTGGTGGTATTTTCTCTGCCGGTTTAGTTTTACTTCGGTCTTCTTTGGTGTGGTTTATATTTCAACAATAGCCACACCATAATCGCTTCTTCTTCTTCTTGGAATGGTGGGTTTCTCTCAGCTCCCTGAACCTGTTCAAGGGCATACGCGAAGAATTTTTCAGGACTCTTTGATGCTGAAGTATCAATGTTGATGAGCAATAAAATTTTCTTTCCCATTTCTTTGTACACCCCTTGCTCCATTAATTTTCTCTCTCAACGTAAAGGAACCTTCTCCTTCCACCTCTGTAACATCATTTAAGTCTTTAGTAAGCTTTTCTTCAAGTTTTTCTTTCTACGTTCCCATTTATTCGTTCAATTTCATATTTTCTTCATTATTTCCTACATTTCCAGTGTCAGGTTTTTCCATTAATTTGTTAGAATATGAATTCTACCTTGACCAGGTTAACTCATATGAGTTTCACTTCTCATCTGGCTATGCCTGGGCACAACCATTTTGTCTAGAGTAACTCATCGATGTCGATGCTTCTTTGGAATAAGTTTTTTCTTACGTTCAGACTCTTTCTCCTCCTCCACAATAGCATGTCTTCTCTTTTCACACAAATTTATTGAAATTGGGGATCAAGACTAGTCTGATCCTTATCTATACTTCCAGTAGGAATCTCCCCTCGATAAGGGAATTGTTTACAACACTCCTCAAGTCTGCACGGTTATACGAAGCCAGATGCTACGTCGCGGGAATACCAACCTCAAACTTGTCCTGCCCGTCTCCACAACTTTAGTGACAGAAAGAAAGAACACCTCCTTACCTACATCTGTTCTGCCTGACTGTCAGTCTGCCATGTTGAGAAAAGAGGCGATCGATCGTCTTCTGGAAGGCTTCATTAATTCATTCAATGGTTGCTGCACATTTCTTAACTCATTTGCTCTTTTCAAACACGTCAATTTGGTCCAATTACATTCGAAGGCCAACACCCAAACAAAAATCTTTTGGCAAAATGCTCCAACACGAGTAATTTGATCAAATAGGTATATTGTTTCCTCTTAAAACACAAGTTTAAGTAGGTATAGTGAAAAGCCGCTAACTATTGTTTTTTGTTTAATTTCCTCCATAAGCCTATATTGAGATAATTGTCCATTATGAAGGGTTAGTTTTCCCCCAAACTTACTAATGCCCATTCTTGTCCCTTGTTTCAGTCAAAATTCGTTGAGAAATGACTGACTCCAATCCAATTTTCTATTTTGGCTTTTCTATTGACTTTCTAGCTTTTCAAAGGTTTAATAAAAATCTGTTATGAGAATCCTGTAAAACCTACAACTTTCATATGGAGGAAACTATAGAAAAATGTGCTTATTAAGCACTTGTTAAGTGATCTTAGCAATATGGATATAGGGCAGGTTTTCTAACGAAATGAATGCGCATCAGGTGGTGAAAAGGCTGGGTGTAGAAATAACTTCGCATAATACTTCACTCCCAGCGGTAGAGTTTGGCAATCGAAGATACTCGTTGTAGACAAATCAAGTTCATACTCAAAGATAAGATAATACACATGCAAAGGGTTCTAAATATCTAACATCGCATTGGGTATGAAATGAATGGTTACGCGGAGGTGATCAAGCAGTTAGGTACCTCAGACTTCAAGGTAATCTGAAACCAACCCATTGACAAACTAGCATGATGGTATATTCTACCAGCCTTTGGTGTAGCCCAACACCAAAACGAAACTAGGTAACATACAAGAAGTTTGAAAAAAATCCGAAATATGATAACCTCGTCGAAATTCTAAAGATAATACTATCAGAGATTCGATATTTGATAAGACAAAGAATAGAATTCAATTAAGTGACTATAATGTGACGATCATAATTATTTCTCACAACGACGCTGTTTAACAGAGTCCTGAATTTCTGAGAAATGTTTCCAAACTCGCATCTACAGTTATCAAAATAATAATAGTCCGAAATCAAAGTCCAATTATCTATTTACTTTCGTTGAGATAGTAATTAACGCTTCTTAGCATTTACGCATCTACAATTTAATAGAACCGGAAAGACAATAGTCAGCAAATGAATTACCTTGAAGCCGATGAAATCCATGTTAACCAAATGATGTTGTTCCTAATTCCAAATTCTAGACAGCCAACCTGTTGCCAATCTTCTCTACCCTAAAAACAAATGAAAATATTAGTAATTAACATTTCGTATCGGTTTAGAAACTTAAGTACCTAATTAATTCATCCGAAAACAATATAGGTTAAGCTACTTCATGGTTATTACGTTCTTTGGTTAGTCGAAAGGATTTGGCCAAAGAAGACGGTCTCAAAGTATTTTTGATAAGGATCATTTCTAAATTCTAAATTTTGACCGAATTTATAGGCCAATCGTGGATAGAAAAAAAGGCATGACATCGCATTAATAGGGCAATGCTGCAGCACATGTCAAGCATCGAATAAGCCATCCGTCCAGATCACCAGTTTGCTTGGTGAAGGCAATATTACTAAAAAAGAAACGCTATTCACGAAATAATTTGGTACAAACAGGCGAAGAACGGCAGATTGTAGAGCTGATATCAGGTTTGGTCATTGGGTGAAATAACCTAGATCGCTAGATCCGTACCAACTACACTGCCCAAATTTTCCTCAGTGTCCATAAAGTTGCCAGCTACACCACCCACGATGTTCAGATACCTGCTGGAAGTCGCTCGGTGGAAGAGGAACTGTTATTAAGGAACTACGCATTCTACCATATCTAGATCGACTAATCGCAGCACAAAAACCACTTTATTGGGAAACCACCGCCATGCAGAGAGTGCAGCAGGCAACAGACCAGCAGTTGCTCCAATTCGTGGAATCCTTTGTGTAAGCCGTTTACCAGTCAACCGGTTAAACATTCCAATCCCAATGCCAATACGTATCAGAGTTACATTATTGAGTGTTTTAAGAACAGTAGTTAAGAAGAGAATCCACCTCCACAGCCACGAAGAGCTCCATCCACGCCACAAACTGCGAACTTGGAGGGAACGAAATACTCCCTATTTATAATTGGCCATATAAAACTTACGTACTGAGTCAACAACACCCAATTAAGATATCATTTTCCGAATCGTCGTATGCGCTGCTCGGGCATGATCTTTCCAAGCTAGGAAGGAGTGGGAAATTAGGCAGAAACATCACCGGCAAAGGGGAAGAAACACGAAAACGTGGTCTTAAATCAACATAAAAATCAGAATCTCTATTGAAGATAAAATATAGAATTATGGCTCGGCAAATAGGAAACCAAGAGAAGGAGTGATCTCGAAACATGAGAATAGGGCCACATATCATCCAAGTCATGTCAAGAGCGAACTAACCAATGTCCATGTCAACGATTGTGAAGGCCTCAACGCAGAGCAGTTCAAAGGAATTAGACCAAACCTTTGCATTGTACACCATCCACTTTCCCGTGAGCTGCGTTAACCATGGCGTCCTCTGCCAAGCTCGCTGTACGTTCGGTGATTGGGCTCTGGAGCAGTTGGAAACGGATCCAAATTTTTACGAAAAAATCATCTTCAGTTATGAAGCGCATTTTTGGTTGAACGGCTCGTCAATAAGCAAAATTGTCGCATTTGGGGAGAGAACAATCCACAGTAGTATTAAGAGTCTCCCGGAATCTCCATTGGATCCGGAGAAACTTACTGTTTGGTGTGGATTTTGGTCAGGCGGCGTCTTCCGAGACGAGAATGGCCAGATGACGGAATGGTATCGGACCATGTAACAGATAAGAGACCATGTGGAATGGCCGCCAAGATCGTGCGATTTAACGCTCTTAGACTTTTTTCTCTGGGACTACGTTAAGTCGTTGGCTTATGGCAACAAACCAACAACAATTGACCAACTGAAGAACAACATCATTCAAATCATTGGTGAAATCCAGCCCGACTCTCGGATCAAGTTCTGTAAACGAAGCCGCGGAGGCAACTCTGCACATTGCTTTGCCCGAAATGGTGACATAAGGTCAACAAACCAAATCGAGGCCGCACGTAGCGATCTGAATTAAGATCCTACTGGTGCAACTAAAGACACTCACTACCGTCACGCATCTGCTTCAATTCGTTTAGTCGAAGACCTCTCCCTGGCAGCCCCTTTTAGCCTCTTATGATAGCACCTCTGTCACACGGAAAACGTAATTATCACAATGATCCACTTTCACCGCGACTGTCCAATTTTTCAAGAACGTCTACCATCTACCTATATAATTCAGAGCCGCCACGCAAACGAGCCGTCGAAAATCACCACCCCACCCGACATAGCCCGACTGGGTACAGCGGCTACCCATAACAACAAACAACTGCGATCTCGGCAGGAACAACCAAACCAAGGCCAAGCCTAAATAGACTTGCGTATTTGGATCAACGATCGATGCACCAATAATAAACAATAACAAACTCGCCCTTCTGCCCTGGGGCAGGAATCGTTAATTGGTAACAAGGTCCTCTTGTGGATTACGAACGTGATAAGTACACAGGAAATGCCCAACGACGTACTTACTGGGTCATTCGTAAACGTAGCGGCTACTCAAAACATTTGGTATAGTTTGATTTTCGAGAAGGTGCGTGTACGTCATAGACATTTTACATAGTTACAATTGTTGTCAACAATATAATAACAATAGTAGGTACCTAACTAAGAAAAATGCTTATGACGTACACGCACCTTCTCAAAAATCAAACTTTACCATGATCACCGGCAAAGGAAAGTGGGAAATGGGGCAGCAAAAAGGGAACACGTAAAACTACAAACCAAAAAGGCTGTAAGACCCGTAGAAGACATTTCAAGGCTGAGTAGCCCAAAATAATGCAGCCAAACCATCTCCCATACACCATTGAGACTAAGACAAAAATACTTAAAACGAAAGTTTCTGCACGAATTTAGATGAGGTTGATGACTCAGTTAGGCTAGGTTGAGCCAATTGAAGCTTGAGCCGAAGTTAATCAAGATGACGGCAAAGAATACTGCCAATTAACTTTGCATCTTCTTTGGTTGTTAATAAGTTTGCTTTTATTATCCTAGAAAAATTGATCGCTATCTAATCCAATCAGATTGGCAAAACAAAATAGTGACTATTACTAATTTCCTGAAGTTGATTGGAAAATGTTGAGTAAATACAATAATTAACCAATCTTCTACGTAACATTGGTTCTTAAAGAAAATTGTAACGAACTGTTGGATGTGGAGAGCTGCATTTGAGAAAGTTTATCTACTTTCAAAAAGGTAAAAGAGTAAAATTTCGATAATGAGGACTTCCGGGCAGAGGCGTATTTATGCTTCTGCCGCCTAGGGGCACAAGAAAAGTGCCGCCCCATGACATCCCTCACCACAGGAATAGAACTTATTTATGCAAGTCTGAAGTCTAGAAAACATTTTTTATTAAAAATAAAATAATAGAATTTATTTCATTTTCTGCGTATTGAAAATTAATAAAACAATAAAACATACTACATCTGGACGACGAGAAGCGGCAAAGGCAATTTTTGGTTATTGCTCATACAAATTCTTAGAAAGCCTGTAGCTAAATAGGATAATCCCTCTGATTAGGACCATATTTAAATGAGCCAGACTGAATAAACCGAAAATGCAGCATAAACGATGTTTGGGATTAGGTATTCGATATCACGTAAAATAATAGCTCGTATTGACGTATTTCTACTTCAATTTTATTTTCCATTGCTTTCCAATTTAAAAAAAAATCCTTCAATTAATTTTGCCGCTCCCTAATTTTTGCCGCCCTGGGCACCAGCCCTTAAAGCCCTGTCCCCCCTAAATCCGCCACTGCTTCCGGGGTGGGACCGTGTCATAGTTGAGACAGTTAACGTTTCGCCCACTTTCGTAAGGGGACAAGAAAATAAACAAAATAAACAACAAAAATAAAATAAAATATAAAAGCCAACGTTTGGTGCATTTGGTAATATGTACATAGTTTTTACATTTTATTTTATTTTGTTTATTTTCTTGTCCTGATGAATCCCCTTACGAAAGTGGGCGAAACGTTGACTTTCTCAATTATGACACGGTCCTACCCGGGAAGTCGTCTTTATCGTAGTGAGTCTGGACATGAAAATCTCCGCTCTGACAATAGTACAGAGGTGGGTAAAATGGTTTTCAAAAAAGCATTTAAGATGGAAAAAATAAGATAGGTTAAGTTCTACATATTTAAAATACAAAATAGAAATAGAATTGACCGTTGTTATTTAAAATACAAAATGAAAAATAGGCATTTCAAATAAGTTTTTTAGGCGGCTATTACATAAATAGTTGTTTTACGTATCTTTTGAAAACCGTAAAGTATAACTTTTTTTTTGACATCTGTCATATAAACAACTTTACAGCCGCATTTACTTTACAACCGCTTTTACTTTACTTTACGGCCGCTACAATCACTTTGCAAGTGACATCAAATATATGTACCTATTTGTCAGGTAACTGTCACTGTCAAAATTATGAAATTGATTTTTAAATTAAAGTTTATATCTTTTTGTGATAGTCGCCTAAAAAATGTTGTGTGCACCTCGGTTAAAAGTTCTTTTTTAGCCTCATCTGATTTGTTAGCCTCGGCTTTCGCCTCGGCTGCAATCATCAGATTCGGCCAAAAAAGATCACTTTTACAACCTTGATACACAAATAACTTTTGTGTATAATTGTAATTGCACAATAAATATAAATAATAATAATAATAATAACTATTTAAATAATAAATGCTTTTCATGTATTTTTATTGTCTTGTGAAACCAAACGCAATTTAAAAAAGCATCATTAACTGTCGATGAGAGTGATAGATAATCTTTAAACCTATTTTGCAAGCTGTTTAATAATCTTGTCACAAGAACAGAGCAAAATTTAAAATATTTTACCTAATTCAAAAGATTTTAAAATTTTATGTAAGCGAATTAAATGTGGAAAAAGCTCTCCATAATAGGTATGCCTTGAACCTTGCAATTGATCTTAAAGTTTCAGTAATAGGTCGTAATTATTATACAACAGATGCTCAAATACACTATAATCAAATATGTTATTTCAAATACATAGCAAATACCTTTGTCTTCTATTTCAAGAAAGGTGTTTAATAATGTTGTCACAAGAATAACAGAGAAAAATTTAAAATAATTTACCTAATTCAAAAGTTTTTAAAATTTTATGTAAGCGAATTAAATGTGGAAGAAGCTTTCCATAATATACATATATATATAATTGTATATGCCTTGAACCTTGCAATTGAACTTAAAGTTTCAGTAATAGGTCGTAATTATTATACAACAGATGCTTAATACACTATAATCGAAAAAATATATTTCAAATAGAAAATACCTTTGTCTTCTATTTCAAATAATAAATATAAAATACTTTTACAAGAAAGTATTTGAAATATAAAATACAAAATGCTATTTTCTATTTTAAATAGGCATTTCAAATAGATTTATTTCAAATATTTACCCACCTCTGTCAAGAGTAGGTAAAATTTGTTTGGATCACGCATACATTTGGAGGCGTTGGGCAAACACTGAGAAATGTGCGAAAATTTCGCTGTTTTCCGCGCACTATGCAACGCGTACGGGTTTTTCAAAGAAGCAAACTTGAGTGAATACCTATTATGGAACCAGCATACCTACCAATCAGCAAATGGAAGCTGCACTTTGTGCTCAGCGACAAAAACCGCAGGATTCCCAGTAAACAAACCCTCAGACGTGTGTTATTAAAAACCTTCACTTGCCGTAGAGTGATGCGACGAAATCTAATAATCCTTCGACGTGAATGAAAGTCACGAGGATATTTGCATATCTTCTTGGAAGGAGACAGTTTGGATTACATAACTGGCTGGTCAAAAAACACGACAAAATTACAAAAAGTAAGGAGAACAAAATTTGGACACAATGAATGGAAGAAGAATCTGATCAGACGTTCGCTCCGGTATGTTTCATTTTAACTAATCACACAATAAACATCATTAATGGAAAAATTCTCGCAAAACAAACAAGCAATTTACGTGTCTGGAAAAAAAGTTTTAAACACATTCCTTTGCGTAACTTATTAAAAAGAGCAATTATTTACCTGCAGTTATTCGATCGAAGTACACACCACGAGACTCATTGCAACATAACGAAACAATCCACTCCACGATTATTAACTGAATATTGTTTGTAATACTTTTAACTTCTGATAAACCATATTTCACATTAATAAGTCACACGTAGAAACTCTGACAAGCGCAGTAGAAAATTAATGCTGCATGGAAGGTCGCGGTTTTAAAAAAAGTAGGAGGTAGAAATAAATTAAGTTGTTCTACCAGTTTCGATTTAACGTTGTTTGATTAAAAATGACACGAACTTCATTTCTAATTAATTTATATTAGCGAAGAAACCCATGGAAGCTGGTAAAAAAATGCTAACAAAAACCCGCAGCCCAGATAATATTATTGATTTTATCAAATTAACCACTTTGTGGCATTAAAAATGTAACACCCAGTATAGTTAATTGGAGATAAACCGGATGTACATGGCATGGTCTCGTACGAATACAAAATTAAAGAAATTTCAAATGAGTGAAGAAGCTTGAATTGATCTCTGAGGAATTATGATATTCGCTCATGTAGGACAACTCGTCGATACTGAAGAATCAGATCGTCTTCAATCCTCCAGACTACCTCTAAACATTACTGAAGGAGGAGACAGTCCACGACATGCAGAAATTGAACGTGAAGTGAGTCAGATCACCTTCCATACAAACGGTGATGGAAACAAACGGTTCTTCAGGATCTTATTTAAGGATGTGAACCATGCGTCAACTAATGATTCCTGACAGACAAAGCGACAATTTTTCGCATCAACCCTCCCAAGGTCCCTAGGACCCCTTTGAAGTTCAAAATGCAAACATCTCAGAAGAGGTACTCTCAACGACGAAAATGTAACTTTTAACCAACCCAAATTTCCCAATAATTTTTCGGGAAAGGGATGTACAACGACCATGATCACGTTTTCTTTCAATTCAATTCTTCTATAAGCACAGTCTTCTCTCCATCCTCGAGCTTACTAGAAGATTTCACCCTGGACCAACGAAGTATACCTACTTACTTTCAACACCGCCAGACCAGGGCAAACTAATGAATGATCTAACGAGATCTAAGAGCTGCACGCTATGTAATTTATATTACTCAGCATTTTTATTTATTTACAATGCATACACGAACCAACTAGTCTCTCCGTGGAGTTCTTCACAACACTTCACATTAGAATAAACATGACCAGAAGGTCAACACAACTTATCGCCAACGTCGTAGCCGCCCTATTCCCCCAGACCTGTGCAAGGTCCAACGTCGCTCCGAGAAACCAAAGAAACTCCACTCATTCCAAGTGCTTCTCTTTTCTACAAGCCACTGTAGTTCATTCCAGCGGCCGATACCGCGGCCATAGGTGAAATATATTTGAACCCTTTACCCTTGAACATAAAATTAATTTAGAGACTTAGAGACATCCTGGGAGACCGCATCATTTCTCCGAGCCTAGACAGTGTACTGTATGGTGGATTCAGACATAAATCCCCCCAAAAAATCTTTCGACTTTATTAAAATCATCTCTTGAGCCCCCAACAGATGTACTTCATCTCCTAACCGAAATTCGCTCACGACTTCCCTTTCTCCATCCAATAGGCTCTTCATGTTCGATAGACACCACCAGTGCCAACCGCTCCACATCTCTCTTCCTACCAAAAAAGTACTGTTACATCTGCACGCATCGTCAAATCTCTGGAGGCAGCGATTAATCTGATTCTTAGAAGATCCTGTTTTCCAACAGATATAGGTCAATCGTCGAGATCATTAATGCAGTCTCGCGCTAGTAACTGAAACTCTCGATGTTGGTCACGCTTTATGGACCGAACTTGGCCATTATCACCCATACAACCTGATTTAGTTGCTCCCTCTCACCTTTCTTTTCTGACAATTTCCTTTCTTAACTTAAAAACAACCCTGACCTCAACGCCTCGTATTCACACCCTTCACGCTTCTCCCTCGTCGGCAACATCACGAGTGTAGCAGCCGCTGTTCATTTTTTCAAGATTTAAGTTACCTTTTTCTGTTATTATACAACTCCCCACGAGAGCCCCTTTCCACAGCGACGTGCTAATGGAGAACTGCAACGCTCGACAAGCCCAGTTTGGCGATTCTTCCAGTAACGGCGTCGTTTTTTTGAATAGGCAGAATCATTTTGAACACATTTGTCAATTTCCATTACTTTCTGCAATGGCCACTGAAATCTCTTCTGAGAACCTTCTCACACTTGCATGTTCTGCCAAGGTCACAGGAACTTTCCATCAGCCAATTATATTGCGACAATTTATTCTCTCTGGATCTTAAATAAACACTATTTTGACTCTTTGGCCGATATCCAAATACTCACTACACAGGACGTTTTTTAGGAGTTTTAGTTAAACGTTTTTGGGAAAGTTGTACAATTAGGTTTTTCGAAAATTTGTACTCAGGTGTTAATCTAAAACCCTAATCGATGTAAATCATTTTCAAAATTGCCTCACTTCCGGAAATGCCGTAAGTAGGTAGCTAATAACCAGGGGTTGGACAAATCCCGGATTGCATTAATCCAAAATCCGGGATTTGGATTACGGATTGCAATCCATAATCCGCAATCCCTGCAATCTAATTGACCACGTAATCCGTAATCCCGACAATCATAATTATTGACCACGTAATCCGTAATCCAGCTTTTACTAAAATTGAGGATTTTGTGGATTACATTCACACATTCTACCAACACGAATAAAAAAAAATGATGTTAAATTGGGAAATCATTTGAGCGTGGTTTTTGTCTCACTTTCCCCCCAGACCGGCTTAGTCAGAGCAGTGCAGTGGATTGAGCAAAGCAGAAATAAACAGTTGCATTTTTAGTGAATGTACCATATACTCCATACTATACGTTCATTGCGGTGCGTTAAACTAAATACTTATAATAAAATGGCCACGGTTGTATAATGTATACAATTGTTTGATTATTCACAGTAGGTATTTACTTTGTTGCTTCACCCAAGTCTATAATCTGTAACTAATTTAACATGACGCTAATTGTATGTGTAATCCGTAATCCTTAATCCAACGCGAACGTAATTATGTGTGTAATCCGTAATCCAACATGAACCAAATTTATGTGTAATCCGTAATCCGTAATCCAACATGAACCAAATTTATGTGTAATCCGTAATCCGTAATCCAACATGAACCAAATTTATGTGTAATCCGTAATCCGTACTAATCCAAACGCTAAAATCTTGGGATTACCAACCCCTGCTAATAACCTCGTTATTTTAAACGACAACCCTTATTTATTATTTCATTTTTCGATTCTAGGTGAAATTTTAATACCCACATGTCAACATCTACAATGTATGGTTTTTAAGTTATTTTTCTTTTAAAAAGAAAATGCAGTCGGCATTTTGAGAATTACATTACTGAAAGCCGTTGTAGCTATGACAACAGAGTTTTCACAAGCACATAGAGGAAGAATAGGGCTTTCTTTTGGTGTACTTATAAAAAGTGTTGTTGCGTACGACCTTAGCTATGGCGCTCCAAATTTAAGAAAATTCAAAAATCAAAAGCTCCGTTTTTTTCAATAAAATGACCATTTTCTTACGATTGCGCTTGATAGACAATCAAAAGGACCCATTTTGGTATTTACATATTCCTATACCTATCTTTAATAGTTTATGACTTTTCCGCACTTTTTTTGTAATCGGCCATTACTTATGGCAATCGAATTTTTTTTTATGGCGAAATGGACAGAATCACGGCACGCTCTTGTCGTACGGTCATTGAAGGAAGTAAATTTTAAAAATATTTTACATCGATTTGGCTTTCAGAATAACCCTAAGTTCAAACTTTCAATACCTACCTATGAAACTGTCCCAGAAATGTCTAACTAAAGCTTCCAAAAAAACATCCTGTATTTATTTAGGTGTTTACCAATATTAAATTTTGTACGAGACATACCTACTTCTTCAAACCCAGGTCCTCGAGATCTTTCCTTCTTCCATCAAGCGTTGGTGGTTCAATTTGGGCGTCACATTCCTCGACTGCAGACCTATAAAAAATTAATAAGTACGTTAAATAATATTGCCTCTCAAAAATAATAATAGTAATGATCAAAATACAATTAAAACTCAATCATTGAAGAATTTGAACATTTACACACTTTACAATAACACTGCGGACAAATTATGAACATACCTCAATTATGTAGTAGGTGTCGATCTATTATTGTATCCAAAG
The DNA here is from genome assembly GCA_036250285.1 of Pyrocoelia pectoralis. NCBI lineage: Eukaryota > Metazoa > Arthropoda > Insecta > Coleoptera > Lampyridae > Pyrocoelia > Pyrocoelia pectoralis. Next base: position 12,687,055 of record CM070081.1, read on the forward strand.
ATTACTAACCTTTGACTGTATTTTTAATCTAATTCAATTACTTTTAAAACCCGCCACAAGAGGGCCTGTGAACTTGAACTAGGGACAGGGACTGAACTGCATTAGAACAGGCCTATCTATACTACTCATATGTAATCACAGCAGTCATGAGTTCATGACAAACATAATGAAAACGGAATACCTTCAACGTCTTTCGTCATTTAAACAAAGAAGAATCGTTAAGAAGTCATATCATTTTACTTATTTTACAGACAGAAGTAGCAGTTACTTTGTACAAGACTCTCTAACATGTCATTTTATAACAAAGTATACCTAAGTGATGCGAGAGAACTGAACTGAATAAAATTTACATTGAATGCGCTAAGGATTTCATTTAAAAAGGGCAAATATATTTTTAGTAAACACGTGCAGTGTGAACTTTTCGAAAATATATTATACGTGTTTTAAGACGGGCGGGGCGGACCTGACTACATCAGACTAGGGCTCGCGAAATCGATCAATATTACCTACTCTGCTTTGAACACATGTCTCACAATTTACGTTTATTACATTTACCATACGAGTACTTTATTTGTGCACAGTATCATACTTTTTGTTGACACACAAAGCGAGATCGCTTAATCCACTCTGAAATGACCCAAGTAATTGACGTCAGAAATTTATTCTATTGCCACGCTACGCCACTCTCCATCGCTTAAAGTTTGGAAAAGGTTTATATTGAATGAAATACCAAGCCGCTTCCTATTATTAGATCGTTCACAGTAAAACATACATAACCTCAAAGTGGGCAAAGTATGTTCGAGAGGACTTGATTAACTTTCTGTCTAGTCTAACCGAACACTTGTGCATCATTTATCTTCCAACAAAGTAAATTGATTGATTTTTCATCTGCAGAGTGTTCAAATTAAGGCGTTTACGTTCGTTCTCACTTTCTAAGCTTAAACCCAGAGTTTAACAAAAATGCTCCATACATATTGGAAAGATACTATATTGTCATGTTTTTATCATTGGCCGCATGAAGAGACACGCCATAATTTTTGAGCGAGACGGCCTAAAGTGGGGAGGGACGGATAAACTTCTGAACCAAACTCAGAAGATTATTGTGACTATCGCTCGGTATCGAAAGCTAGTGGCCATTATGCAGACATAGGTAAAAACGGCCACAATAATGGAGAAGTGGCAAAAGAGGTAGAACATATAACCCACTTGTGAAAATGAATACAAGAACCCCAGGAAACAGAACTGCACTGGTACGAGTATCTACGATTACATGATACTTAGGCAACCAACGCATCGTGTACTCGATGGTAGGCGATGTTTAACGAACATTTTTAAATAAAATATTATAAACATTCGTTAAACATCATTTAAAATTTACTATTTGGTACGTCAGTTGCCAAACTCACAGTATTGGGGGAAGATTACTAAAATCCATAGCTGTGCCGAAAAATAGATAGTTCTTAAAAATTGAGAACCTCGACCTAAGATAACATTCTCGTGATTACGTAGTGCGAGGCGGCCCGTAATAGCGCTTGAATGTTTGTGCGTCCAACATATACATAATAATACAACTGTAGGTCATGGAAGCAATAGCAAGCTGTTCCGCGAAAGAGAGTAGAACATCAAGAACGGTGCTCTGGTGACATGAGGGACTCTCTTCGATTATGGCTCTACTTAATAAAGCCAAAAACACGGAAGAGTAGGATTCATACCAAAACATACCCGCGAAATACAATAAGAACATTAGGAGCGCAAAACGAGGCGCTTGAAGGAGATTGCGCAAGTATCACACAGCAAAGAACCTTACAGGGAGAAACAGAGAGATTTTTTTCTTAAAAAGATAATAATTGGGGTTATACCGTGAGGGAGAGCCTGGAGGTTTTGCTTTAGCCGCAATTCCCGAAAGATTCATTAAAACTGATGAAATTAAGTTAACCAACAACACTGAAACCCGTTTTAACCGGAAACAGAGAGTAAAAAACCTTGCTCGAACCCAACCACCTATCGCGACTCAACCTCGGCCCAGAAACAGACGTCTAGGGCCAACTTCCGTCAGGTAAACAAGCGGACGGACTATGACAAGAAGTAGAGGTTGAACAATACAACTCCTACTCAACCTTCGCTAAAGAAGGACTGGCCACAGCTCCAACGGACGCGGCGGCGGCGATATCTACAAGGCTATACTATCCCGCAACCGCAATTACAAAGGAGCTGACAAAAGACAACCACAGACACCTAAAATGCCCTGAATAACTAACTAACGTTGCGAAGTCAGTCGGCCTAAATTCTTGACCAGCAACTTTTCTTTCAAGCGCAAGAAGTATCGGGCGGGATCTTAAGAATCAACCCCTTAAGTGGATGCAAAAGGTAGTTGGAAACCTCCCACTATTATGGGAGGCTAAGACTGTATCCAAAGGCTGCCATTTATATCCCGTTCAAACCCGAACCCCTGGATAGTAGTTAAGAGGCTCGTAGAGATACAAAATCCCTAAGCAAGTATAGAAAGCTGCTGTATCCCTCACAATCTCATGCAATATGCGTAGGGTTCGCCCTGACAAAGTACCGATTTTCCATCATGACAACGTTCGGCCTCACACAGATCGCGTATAACACTATACAGAAGCGTGGGTTTCATGACGTTTCACTTTATCCATTATAGCCCAGATCTTGCACCTTGTGAGTTTTCGAAGCTTAAGGAACATCTCAAGGGCAAGCGTTTCTCTTCAGATTCAGATGTAGAAGTGCTAACGGAGGTACAAAGACTTCAGACTTTTTTCATAACGAATCACAATATACTGCACGTCTCCAACTAGGAACTTGCTACGGTTAGAGCCGAAGCGTCTTGAAGCATTCACAGATATACGTCACATATGGGGATGGCCCGGATATGAGAGCTACATGTGTGCGGACTATCTCAATTCAAAATCCAGAAAAACGGCAAACCCATAATGAGAACATGAATAATTTTCCAGAAACTAATCTAAAACACTGAGTGTAACTACTAGATTACCCAAATTACCTAACATGACATTGGTCTTGGCCCCTTCCAAAAATATTGTCTATATATACATATACGCCGCTGGCAAATTTACACAATTTTGTCAAGAGTTGAAAGAAGCGGTTACAGTAGACCAATGAACTGTACGCTATACGCAACTGGAAGGGATACGAGTAATTCCAATGCATTGTAGGCATTGGAGATATTCTTGGCTGACAAAGACAGATGCGGAGTAGGCACTTCTGTCGCCTTCTAGCTTGTTGCGGTAGTAGAGCAGACGAGAGAGATAATTACCGCAACGTATTTTTTTACCTGGCACCGGCATTTTATTCCCCGTGTTATCGTTTGGGTATGACGTTGCGTGCGAAAGAAAAAGATAGGGATACCCATTCGTTGAGGGTTGCCTAACTAGGCTGTGGCTTCTCTGTTACTTATGTGCCTTTCCTTTCCAGTTGCGTATAGCGTACAGTTCAAAATATAACAAATTGTTGCCAGATCAGAGGAATTTCCGCCAGATTTTGCGAATTTTGAATGCGGTAAGCGGGGAAATAATTGTGTTGTAGATAGCGGAAAATTTAGTCGGAAATTGAGTAGTAGTAGTAGCGTTCGCCGATTGGAACTTAATTAGCGTTCGATATACTGGATAACAAACTGCAGCTATATCCAGAAATCAATTGGCGGTTTCAAGCAGCATTCAAAGACTCTGTCCTTTTCTTGCTGTATATAAATTCAATGCATTGGAAAAGAACAGTGTCTCGGAGATATTTTCTAAGAATGCGGCTTGAATATGCCAAATGCGTAGGTTCACTTGAGGCAGAACGTTTCCATCGGTTCAATTCAACTTACAACAGATGACGTGAATCGTGTTTGCGGATTTCCCGAAAATTACAATAATAGTGACGATATTCATTATGCGTCACATACTATTTTAAGTTTTAGGTTATATTCTCTATCTTGATTTTTAAAAAAATCAGAACAATTAATACATAAATATGATTGTTTTATTGACAGGAAAAACTACGGTTCAATATTTTGCACTTAAATATTTGGCGGAAAATTGCATATTTAATGTTCATTTCAATTTAGCGGATTTTTAGCGGGAATTCAAGCGTCCTCTGAACGGCAATCGATTGAAGCACCTGACAACAGTAAATTAACAACGGCAACAATGTCTACTTAATAAGCGCGAGTTTTCAATCAGTTTGATAGTCCCGCGCTTTTTAATAGCGACGTGCGTGTCTAGTAATCAATAAATTTCAAAAATCAATAATATAAAGTGTAAAAATTACCTGTAACTTTAACAATTAACATCCTCCACGAAAGTAAACAAATATAACCTAAAAATATTTAGTTAACATAACCTCATTTGAAAATTCAAAATTCAAAACTGTCACAGTTATAAAAACATTTTTACCTTTTATTTTGGCAATGACTCAACGTATTCGTGGTTGCACAAAAAATACAAATTTAGATACAGTTAATTGTGATGCCTATCGATCGAGACTTGTATCACGTGAACGAGAATGTTCGGCCGTACATATCAAAAGAAAGGCACTAAACAAAAAATCGAAATCCGCACTACAGTCTACGAATATTTCTAAAGAAGTAGTTAACAACACCCCTTCGGTTGAAGTAACGGTGCGTCCCAATGTTAGACAACCGGTTCGATCGGAGAGTAAGGACCGTATGCCGTGGGCTAGCCTCTTACAGTCGTCCAAAAGTATCGACAGTCTATCAACTTTTGATAGCTGCGATCCATTGCGTACGGTTCACTTTCTTTCGAGGGAACTCGGCTCAAAGCTCCAGTCTATGACCTTTAGTAAGTTATGAAATTGTTTAACTCCCAATTATTATTGTTACCATTCCAGGTGACCCACAAATTTGTGACCTGATTTTGACCATGCAACACGCCATAAATCGTGTACCGACAGAAGTTACCTCTTCCAATCGATTAGAGAACAGTGCTTACAATATTAATGATTATCACAAGGAAATTCCGGTAATATAATTAATGTTCTTATATCAATTTTCGACACTTTTGTTATTAACAAACATAAAGGTACATATGCGGTTAGGGCAATACTATGCTCTTAAAAATACTATTAATGAAATTTCATGGTCACCCTTGCTTTTGAGCTACAGGGTGATTTGGAAATCTCTGTAGGTATAAGCTGTAGACAATTTATACAAAAGTTGCCATAGAATTCTGTGCAGAATTTAAAAATCATTGTGATTTTTAAAACAGAACACCCTGTATATTTACAAACTACATATTCAAAAATTTATACAAATAGCATGCATTTATTTTTAAATGTTTGTAAATAAGGTATCATTTTCTCCAATACGTTACAATTATATTGTAACTTGAATTTGATACCAATAAATTAACTTAAATAACATGGAAATTATATGGGCTTTGTGTCCAGGTGCTCCATCCTGCTGAACATAAATATAAATTTTGCAACATATCTAGATAACGAACTCGGCTGTAAAATTTCCATAAAATCAATAAAATAATTCCCAACTGAAAATGAATCTGAGCCTGTCCTGCTCAGCGGGAGACCTTGTATTAACCAACATTGGGGAGATGACCCTCGTCAGACGATATCATTGGTTCGAGTTTCTTCTAAATACAAATTGCAGGAGAGTTTTTTACTTTTGAATTTTAATTTTATGTGGCCTAAAGTTTTTTTAAAAATAGTGTTGCTCTTTACCCTTAATGACTCAATCTTTTGCTTCAATGGGGTATTGATTTTGGAGGGGTTGCAAAAAAAAAGGTTTAGGAAACAGTACTTATCTAACAGGATTCAGTTTGGCATCATAGTAATACATTTTTTCTACTCATACATCCATTCACCTTTGTAAAGTAGGTAACAGTATACAGGGTGTTTCAGACCACCCGTACCGCCCAAATATCTCGCGAAATATAAAACGTATTGAAAAAAAAAATACGTCTAAAAATTTTTTTAAGGCTCTATTGTTTGATAGTAATAGGATGTCCCCACTCCCACCCTCTGGGGGTGGAGAGGGGGGTAACTTCGTAATCTTAAATAGCACCCCCCAGTTTATTATGGAGATTTGAATTCTGCGTGAACAAATAGGAACTTTTTGTTTGAAACATTTTTTGAAGTTCGTGACAGATGGCGCTATGATCGCCGAAAGAAGTTTTTCCGATTACCTATGCTAATTTGATGTCAGTTTTGTTAAGTGGCAATCAAAAATGTTAATGCTTTGTAAAAGGGAAGAAGGGGAGCTTTATTTACCCCCCCCCCTCCCCCACACCGCCACTTCACCCCTAATTTTAGATTTAAACGTATCTCGAATGTCAATGTGTTCTTTACTCGTGAAATCAAAGTACGTATTTCAAATTTTTTTTTCTATTTTCCATCAAAGACAAAAAAAATTTACAAAATTTAACTTCTTCAATCGTGGTATTGAACAGTTGTTTAAATCTAAAATGGTTGTGTTTTCCCATCCTAGGTTATGGGCCGTAGGGGTGAAGTGGCGGTGTGGGGGGGGGGGGGGGGGGATAAAGCTCCCCTCTTCCCTTTTACAAAGCATTAACATTTTTGATTGCCACTTAACAAAACTGACATCAAATTAGCATAGGTAATCGGAAAAACTTCTTTCGGCGATCATAGCGCCATCTGTCACGAACTTCAAAAAATGTTTCAAACAAAAAGTTCACGCACAATTCAAATCTGCATAATAAACTGGGGGGTGCTATTTAAGATTACGAAGTTACCCCCCTGGGAGTGGGGACATTCTATTATTATCAAACAATAGAGCCTTAAAAAAACTTTTAGACGTATTTTTTCTTTTTTCAATAAGTTTTATATTTCGCGAGATATTTGGGCGGTACGGGTGGTATGAAACACCCTGTATATTATTCACGGTATTTGACAATGGCAGTGAGTAACCATTACTCACGGTGCGCCACTTAAAAAAATTCACTTCTAATGAGAACTTTGATCAAAACGGAATATCGGTCCCCTCATAATCATAATACTGCGCTCGTCCAAAGCTAAATTACATAGAAAAGAAAACAAAAAAGTCCAATATCAATATTTTATAATTAAAAAACTGTTCAAGATGTTATCAACATTACAATTTTACAAATTTGGTTTGACATTATTAGGAAAGGTATTACCGACATTTTTTTATTACCAACTCCAATTGAACAGGCTAAAATTATAATAGATTATTTTGATTCAATTTTACGTAATATACGTTGAAACAGTATAGTATTCTTCTCGTATGTAATGGGTATTGCTCATTTAAATGAATTATGTCACTCGCCTACGACTCGTGTCGTAAACATCCTTATGAGTAATAGCTACCATTACATGATTCATTTATACTATTAAAAAGTAATACCTATTACCTACCTACCTTGTAAAGCAAGAAACAATTAAAATTAAAGAACAAATAGTGTTAGAAATGGACCAAAACGCTACCAACAACCACAAACACACATACAAATAAATAACTCATCAAATACCAAAAAATATGCACCCAGCATATAGAACCAACTATCATTTGAAGACGTAAGTGGATAAAGGTGTCATGTCACATTTTTTCACAAAGCAACTTTATGCAATTTTTGGGCACCTATGATATACATGTAACTTTCTCATGTCTCATTTGTATCTATTTTTCGAGGTTACAATCATTTAAGTCAAAAACTAAATAAAAAAGTTCCAGCTCAATATATATTATGCTGATATTATGCCAGTTTAGTCAAAACATTAAAAATGTGACATGACACCTTTATCCACTTATGTCTTCATTTCAAAAACAACAAACTGACTCACTACGTCATACCCACAGTAATCAATACACTTGTAAAATACGCGCGTTCCGTCCGCCAATCCGATCCGAGAAGGTCATCTCTGTCCTACTCTCGAGAGTACATTTTGGTTTAACGCTGTCTGCTCACTCGCACAGCGCATGCCCAAAGTGTTACAAAAAGAACAGGAATGACCCTTGCGCGCTATCTCTCGCCGCGCGGCATTTCTATATCAGAGAGCAGAAAGGGTTTAGGAAAAATAAGTCAGGGGCGTAGAGAACAAGCACTAATAGACAGCACACTTATACGAGGGCTGTCCGAAAAGTAAGGTCTCCAATGCTTTTTCATTTTTTTGCAAAACAAATTACAGATTCTGAAAGCTGAGACTTTCAGGTATTTGTCAACGTAGTTCCCGTCACGAGCAATGCCTTTTGGAGTCGCTCCCGAAGTCTTTCCATACTCGTGTCGTACCACTCTCCCGCCAACTCGCGCAGGAAGGAATGGACAGTTGCCTTCAGCTCTTCGTCGCTTGAGAATTTCATTCCCCCCAAGTGTTGTTTCAAGTTGGGGAACAAATAGTAGTCACTGGGGCACAAATCAAGGCTCGTCTCCATGGTTACAATCGACTCCAGAAATTCATCACCCTCTTCCCGGTAACGGCGCAGAAACTCGCGGGCACTGTCGATGCGCTTCTTTTTTGTGTTCATCGATGAGCATCCGCGACACCCACCTGGCACACACCTTGTGATACTTCAAAATCTTGTCCACGGTAGTCTTAGACACGTTCCCTATTAGTTCGGCAATCTCTCGCACAGTCACACGCCGATCCGCAAGCAAAATTTCCTCAACTTTCGTCACTGTCCGAAAGGTCAAGGTCCGAAAGTTCTTGCCTTAGGGCAAAGTAACAAATCGAAAGTTTTAAAAATAAATGCACACTATTCCATATTTTTGAAAGTGTCAGAAAACCACATAGGTACTTCTTCTATCTTCGTTACTAATGTACAGGTGGCGCGCGACAAAGAAAACGAACCGTCGCATGCTCACATGCCGAAGTTGAGTCGGGTTGCTATCGAGCAAATGCACCAATGGGCGGTACTCAAAACCTGTATTTTCAATTTACGCGTACTAAAATGACGATTGCGCATCCAAGTCTAATCCCGATTCGACTTCGGCATGCGACGGTTCGTTTTCCTTATCGCGCGCGAGCTGTAGATACTTCGCAAAAGTGTTAAAAATTGAATACGCTACACTCGCTGATAAGACCTTTAGAAACTGTAATCAATAGGAGAAGTTGGTACCCGAAAGGACCACGATTAGCTGCCAGACTATTCGTAGTTACCCAATTGCGCCGGCAACTTTCGACAAGCAACTGGAGGCGAGCACAGCCAAGCTTCAACGTAATTGCGAAGAAATGAAACAAGCGTACAATAATATTAAAAAAGAAAAGGAGCACGTCGAGAATTTGCTCCGGGTCGAAGTGGAGAAGGTGGCAAGCTTTCGTAAGCAAAACAGCTCCCTACGACACGAAAACACCACCATCACACAACAACGAGACAACCTTGAAGGGCAATTGAAATGTTTACAGCTACAAGTAAATTTGTCAAATTCAAACGAGCTAAGAGCTCACATTGAAGAATTACAAATGCAGAAAGCGAATTTAGATGTCGAAAACATTAATCTCAGACATAAGTTAGCGACATCGGACATAGAGAAAGAGAAACATGTCACCCTTTTAAATATACGTGATCGTCAAATTAGTGAAATTTTAAACGAGATTGATTCCTTACAGAGGATTATCAAAGAACAGCTGATGCAGTTGCAAAAAGTTCAGACTGTCTCATCTGCTTCCAGTATTACCACCGCATTAAGTGACGCGTAATAAAAAGTAACCAAAAACATTGTAAATGATAACTGTGATATACCATTAAATAAAGTATTTGTAATTAGAATCTCAACATTTTAATAGACATTACTTTTAATTTTCTTTATATTTCTTCTGTCACACCTTATTGTGTGTTAGTTAATAAAATGCAATGCATGTCAACAACTTTAATATCAAAATATGAAATGACACTAATTCGGCATCCCTGAAACCGGTTAGTGCTTAATTCCGTGATCTACTGACTACTATCTGTTTACCCAACAGCAGTAGTTAAGCTCCTCCCACCAAGTTTTGGCTAATGTAAGTAGTGTGTTTAATCATCGACAGATGTCCCCCTAAGGATCCTCTCCAATAGGGACTCTACCTCTCCATGTCTCATACTTATAGATACCTTATTTATCTCCATGATACATCTCGTCCTACCACCGACAGCCTTTGCTTGCTGACGACATGATTCTTAGCGATTTTATACGTAACAGCCGGGGAACATCTGCGCTTTCAAATTTGGTGACCACGTATGCACTCCAAGAAGATGGTCATGGATTATATTGGCAGAATAATCCAACGATTGAGAAATATGGCCACCACTCTTTTAATTCATCAACGTCTTCCTTCCATCCCCATCCTTCCCACATCATTTCTACCGCGAACGATACAGTTCTTCCATACCAACAAAATCCAAACCATTTTGTTCCACCACCTTAGCTGTACCTCACCCTTTCCGCCGCACCCTGAATTGGAAAATGAATTTATCGCTAACCGTACCTTTTCTCCACCCTCCATGAGAGATGTCATCCTAAACCCACTCCACACACACAAAACCATTATTCATTCGTCCTGTAATTGGACGAGTTTGCGCTCCGTTATACAGTACACTTCATCGTCCCCAAAGTCCTATTCCTTTCATCCCTTAAAAGAGTCCTCCTTAACAATACGACAACTGTACAATTAAAGTATCACTATGTTAAGGTTGTTCTCTACATATAAACTTCCTATGTTAAACAATGTAAAACTACTTCAACCACAGAGCGAAAACGAATCGTTAAAAATTCTTGCGACAAGGATTATTTGGAAGCGTCAACCCTTCGCTACAGATTCTCGTTTGCACTTTTCAAAAAAAATATTTACATTTTTTGAAAAATTGATTTAAAGTTAAAAAAATGACTAAATTTGCGTTTTATATTCATATAAGGCAAAATTTCTGTTTTTTCAGCACGAGAAGCCGTAGATTTTCTATGAATGAACACATTTCAAAAAGAAATTTATAAAACGAATTATTAATAAACCCTCTGTGACTGAATTAAGTTTAAAATCTCCACCCCTCGCTAAGATCCGCCCATTTTTTAATTTTCGTTACAAACAAAATAGTAGGTAGTGATTTAGGTAAGTTAAAAAAAGTTATCAAGTAGGTAGCCGTTCAAGGTTTTTCATACATGAGATTTTTAGATAAATTTTATTCAAATTGAGAAAACGAAATGATTGTTGTCGTGTGTTTATGTACAGTGTGAAAAGAGTGATCTGTTTCAGGAGCCTATATTTTCGACGACGCGATGCCCGAAGTATAAACTGGCTTCACAATAAAAATTATGTTCATATATCGTCACACAATTCACATTAATAATCGTTTAGAATAAATATAATACGGGTGCATCGCCATCCAAGGGGTTGAAAAACCCACCCCCGTATATTATCTCGACAACCGCTCATAATATTGCAAACAAATTTACGCGACGGGTTGATAATAATTCCACAATTTATATGCACGAAAACCTTCGCGGTGCACAGTCGTCCAAGGGGTTCAAAAACCCACCCCCGTATATTATCTCGACAACCGCTCATAATATCGCAAACAAATTTACGCGACGGGTTGATAATAATTCCACAATTAATATGCACGAAAACCTTCGCGGTGCACAGCCTCTCCAAGGGGTTGAAAAATCCACCCCCGTATAATATCTCGACAGCCGCTCATAATATCGCAAACAAATTTACGCGACGGGTTGATAATAATTCCACAATTAATATGCACGAAAACCTTCGCGGTGCACAGCCGTCCAAGGGGTTGAAAAATCCACCCCCGTATAATATCTCGGCAGCCGCTCATAATATCGCAAACAAATTTACGCGACGGGTTGATAATAATTCCACAATTTATATGCACGAAAACCTTCGCGGTGCACAGTCGTCCAAGGGGTTCAAAAACCCACCCCCGTATATTATCTCGACAACCGCTCATAATATCGCAATCAAATTTACGCGACGGGTTGATAATAATTCCACAATTAATATGCACGAAAACCTTCGCGGTGCACAGCCGTCCAAGGGGTTGAAAAATCCACCCCCGTATAATATCTCGACAGCCGCTCATAATATCGCAAACAAATTTACGCGACGGGTTGATAATAATTCCACAATTAATATGCGCGAAAACCTTCGCGGTGCACAGCCGTCCAAGGGGTTGGAAAACCCACCCCCGTATATTATCTCGACAACCGCTCATAATATCGCAATCAAATTTACGCAACGTGTTGATAATAATTCCACAATTAATATGCACGAAAACCTTCGCGGTGCACAGCCGTCCAAGGGGTTGAAAAACCCACCCCCGTATATTATCTCGACAACCGCTCATAATATCGCAAACAAATTTACGCGACGGGTTGATAATAATTCCACAATTAATATGCACGAAAACCTTCGCGGTGCACAGCCGTCCAAGGGGTTGAAAAATCCACCCCCGTATATTATCTCGACAACCGCTCATAATATCGCAAACAAATTTACGCGACGGGTTAATAATAATTCCACAATTTATATGCACGAAAACCTTCGCGGTGCACAGTCGTCCAAGGGGTTCAAAAACCCACCCCCGTATATTATCTCGACAACCGCTCATAATATCGCAAACAAATTTACGCGACGGGTTGATAATAATTCCACAATTAATATGCACGAAAACCTTCGCGGTGCACAGCCTCTCCAAGGGGTTGAAAAATCCACCCCCGTATATTATCTCGACAACCGCTCATAATATCGCAAACAAATTTACGCGACGGGTTGATAATAATTCCACAATTAATATGCACGAAAACTTTCGCGGTGCACAGCCGTCCAAGGGGTTGAAAAATCCACCCCCGTATATTATCTCGACAACCGCTCATAATATCTCAAACAAATTTACGCGACGAGTTGATAATAATTCCATAATTAATATGCACGAAAACCTTCGCGGTGCCCAGTCGTCCAAGGGGTTGAAAAACCCACCCCCGTATAATATCTCGACAGCCGCTCATAATATCGCAAACAAATTTACGCGACGGGTTGATAATAATTCCACAATTAATATGCACGAAAACCTTCGCGGTGCACAGCCTCTCCAAGGGGTTGAAAAATCCACCCCCGTATATTATCTCGACAACCGCTCATAATATCGCAAACAAATTTACGCGACGGGTTGATAATAATTCCACAATTAATATGCGCGAAAACCTTCGCGGTGCCCAGTCGTCCAAGGGGTTGAAAAACCCACCCCCGTATTAATATACGGGGTTGGATTAACACTGTAACAATAATGATTGTTCTAATAACGAATTGATATATGTAGTTAATTAGTTAAATTATTAATGAATTAGAAACAACCTTTCACATTGCTTATCTAATCTGAGTTTATGGATATGTACCGGGTGTAGCTATTTCAACACAAATTATTTTGTAGGTTAAAGTTCCCCAGCAAACACATTTATGTATATAAAATACTTACAAATTCTGCAAGAGCTTGTTAGAATTACATAAAACTGAAACAGTTTATATGATATACTTGCTTGAAAAGTTTCCCTTAACCGGGTTCGAACCTTTGGAATTGGGCGTTACAAGTTCCGAAATCCGACATGTGTTTTCTTTGTATCCGACATTGTACCACTGCGCTAATCTGAAACATTCCTTCTTTTTATTTCGTACTTCGTAACTTTGCGCTGTTTCGCGGTATTAGTTTAAATTTTGTTTAATTATATCAATTTCAATTTATTTCCCAATTAAAATATTAGTAGAAATATAATACAATATCAAACAAGAATATGCAAGGACACTTGCACATTACCTCCGTGGAGCCGTGGGAAAAATTAAATTTAATACAATAAATAGTTGAATAGTGAGTGCACGGTTACCAGTTCCCATAAAAAAAAATCTATTAAGGAGTAGAAAGAATTTTCTATTAGACATTTTTTTAGGGATTTATTGAATTATTATTATTAGTTGATGTTGTTATATTTTGTGGTAGATGGTTAAAAATGTTTATTCCAGTATATAATGATCCGTTTCGAGTGTAATCAAGTTTATAATTTGGAAGTACCAGTTTGTCCTTTTTCCTAGTGTTGTAATCATGTATGTCGTTTAACGATAAGAGATTAATTTTGTTTTTATATGTTAATTTAGCGACTTTTGAAATGTAGAGATTTGTTATAGTGAAAAGGTTGTAATTTTTGAAATTTTCTCTGCACGATTGCTGAGGATGTAAGTTGAAAGGTGCTCGAATAGCCTTTTTTTGTAATATAAATACACTATTTGCTTGACCTGAGTTACCCCACAGTTCAATTCCATAGTTGATATGGCATTGAAAGTGTGAGTCGTAGACCACTCTGGCTGTCTCAACATTTACTTTGTTTCTTATAATCTTAATTGCAAAGACAGCCCTGCATAATATACCCCTCACAAATTCAATCTGTTCTTTCCAATTCAGCATGCTGTCAATCCAGACTCCTAGAAACTTGGCGGTAGTTACATTATTTATTTTTTCATTGTTAATTTTAACGTTCTTTAGGTCATTCTGATTTCTAATTTTTAGAATATGTGTTTTGTTGGAGTTTAAACAAAGTCTATTTGAGATGCACCAGTCATTCACAATTGCTATAGCTTTAGCAGTTTTGTGCTCGAGTGATTTAAAGTCTAGATTATTTGTGATTATGCTGGCGTCATCTGCAAACAGAATTATATTAACATTAGGATAAATCCACGCCAAATCATTTATATATATATTAAACAGAACTGACCCCAGTATGGACCCTTGAGGAACGCCTTGTGTCAATTGCATTTTATTTGAACATACTTTGTTGGAGAACGAATGGTTACTTTGTATTTGAACCATTTGGTGTCTGTTAGTTAAATATGATTTGAACCATTCGTTCGCCAAACCTCGAACGCCATAGAACTCTAATTTCCTCAACAGTATGTGGTGGGATACACAATCAAATGCCTTCGTGAGATCACATAAGGTGAATGCTACTTGCATGCGATTTTCTAAGGAATTATGTATTTTATTTAGTAGTGTATAGCTGGCTTGATCGGTGTTTAGATTCTGTCTAAATCCGAACTGTGCTACATTAAATAGGAAATTGGTCTCCAAGAAGTGCACTATTAAATTTTTTACCACGCTTTCTAATACCTTTGATATAACTGGTAAGAGGGATATTGGTCGATAGTTAAGTGAAGTCTTATTCAATGATTATACCTACCTTTATGCTAAAAATGATCAGGATTTAATTTATTTTATGTTATTTATTTTGTAGATAAAGTAGACGAATTTTAGTCGATACGGATCTAATATTAAAGGTACGTGAACTACAATTTTTGGCGTTATAGAAAACACGCGCGTGCGATTACTTATGCGGCGGAAATAGAAACGGACGTTATTTTCGACTATACAATATATGTAATGACAATTTCTAATTATATTTACAGAAGGCATACATAAAAAATATGTAATACTTCTTACATATAAGATTTTACATATAACGTACATAAATGTAATTATGTAAATATGACAGCACATGAATTTCATGAGTAATATGTAATTATCTGTATGTA
The DNA here is from genome assembly GCA_036250285.1 of Pyrocoelia pectoralis. Lineage (NCBI taxonomy): Eukaryota > Metazoa > Arthropoda > Insecta > Coleoptera > Lampyridae > Pyrocoelia > Pyrocoelia pectoralis. Next base: position 12,702,583 of record CM070081.1, read on the forward strand.
TATATTATATGAATTTCTGTATATAGAAGGTTCTATACTATTATGTAAAATATACGTAATGTGTGACATACGGTTTATACAGTGTGACTCATTTAGATTCGAAACACACTTGTAAAATCTGAAGTTCTTTACCGATTTTAATCAATTTTTTTTGAAATGTCAAATAATGAAACATCTACTTTGGGACAAAATTTTAAATTGTGCGATTCCGTTACTTTTATTAAATATTACGTTACTTTAAATATTTTTGTCTCCACTGATAGTTTAATTTAAGAATTATTAACATAATTTCGATGGCCATCTATTGATAGAGGGTGTTGTTTTGTAACTGTTAGCTTAGAAAGTTTTCGAACTTTAAGTTGTCATAACTTTGTTATTAATAAATATATTTTTGTAAAATTTTGGCCACACCTATTTGGAAGCATTCTGAATCCAGTGGCGTAGATATTTTTTTTATAAACAAATCGCTAATAACAATTCTCCATTCCGAGTACGAAAAAGTTATCGTAGTATGCCTTGAAAATTGGAATAAACATTTAAAATTTTGTCCCAAAGTAGATGTTTCATTATTTGACATTTAAAAAAAAAATTGGTTAAAATCGGTAAATAACTTCAGATTTTACATGTGTGTTTCCAATCTAAATGAGTCACACTGTATAACTTTATTAAAGAATACTTACATACTTGATATATCAAAAAGTGTATGGAGGGGTATTTACTTCTATTTTATAAATGTTGTATGTATATTTTATATGTGTGTTTGCTGGGTCATAACTTGGGAACGCTGCATTTAAAACAAAAAACAAAAATATGGACATAGAGCATTTTAAGAGAGCAATCTGAATATAACATCAAATATAGGGTGTTTCATTTAAAAAAGCAGGTCGGCACGGAGTCACGATTATTCGAAACACCCTGTATGTTTATAAATATTTTACAAATATGCAATGGTTCGTAACCTACAACTTTTATTTGAAACCTTGTTTAATCCGTATGATATTGAATGAAATATTGGACTTCCACGCACTAATGGGCTACCCTGTATACACATAGGGAAAGTAATGTAATCGAAAAAAAAAATCGAACTCGAGATTTTGATGAATCTCGACGTTTTGAGTGCAAAACCAACCATCTTTGAAAAATGTTTGTCTGTGGGTGCGTGGGCGTGCGTACGTTATGGTTGTGGAACGTAAACTACTACACAGATTTTGATGAAATTTAAAACTAAGGCCTATAAAAAAACTTCATCGATAAAACAACCTTCTCATCAAAATCGGCCCAAACTAGGGGGGTTATTTTGGGAGCAAACATTCAAATTTTAACCCAAACTAATTTCTCTCAAGTAAAACGCCGTTTTTCGTTTGTTTCTAAATTCAAATGGCGGCCAATACAGCAATTCTACAAGTTTTTACTTTTTAGGGTCTACCTCAAGAACCATTTAACTTAATTAAAATTTGTAAATTGGAAATGATAGCCAAGCGAAGGCTAGAACTATTACGTATAATTGGTAAAGAACAAAAATGAAACATAGCCAATTTATTGGCGCCCAAAATTTGTCAAAAATTGAAAATCGATTTTCTCAAAATTTGCTCCAAACCTTTTTTATTTTTTGGAGTGTTATACATAGGTATAGTTCATATCATGAAACACTATTGGCACTACATTTATTTCTTTATTTCCCATAGGGGAAGGGGGATGAATGAATTTGAAAATTGTATATCTTCAAAACTTTTTTGTTAAAAAAGATGAAGAAATAAAATTGTACAGTGAAGTAGAGGATATACGACTCTTTTAGTCGAGTATAATAAGTATACCAATTTACTTCCGGCCTAGCCGGAAATTAACAAAACATTAAAAATATTTACGAAATACCCTGTATATTATTTCAGGAGAAAATCCGAAATCGTTTTCTGATTACAACTATACTACACACTATATATTAATTTTTTTTATTTTTTGAGTAATTACGCAAAAACTATTTTATTTTGAATTCATTGTAGTAAACACGTGAAAGTTGTGTGCCAGTTTATTGGTCAATTAATTTATACCTACTACCCGAAACAGGTTTATAATACGATAGTTCATTTACCATAATAATTATTGAAAAAATGAAAATCATTTACTGCGGGGGTGGGTTTTTCAGCCCCTTGGGCGGCCGTGCACCGGGAAGGTTTTCGTGCATATTAATTGTGGAATTATTATCAACCCGTCGCGTAAATTTGGTTGCGATATTGTGAGGGGTTGTTCAAGATAATATACGGGGGTGGGTTTTTCAACCACTTGGACGGCCGTGCACCGCGAAGGTTTTCATGCATATTAATTGTGGAATTATTATCAACCCGTCGTGTAAATTTGATTGCGATACTATGAGCGGTTGTCGAGATAATATACGAGGGTGGGTTTTTCAACCACTTGGACGGCCGTGCACCGCGAAGGTTTTCGTGCATATTAATTGTGGAATTATTATCAACACGTCGCGTAAATTTGATTGCGATATTATGGGCGGTTGTCGAGATAATATACGGGGGTGGGTTTTCAACCACTTGGACGCCCGTACACCGCGAAGGTTTTCGTGCAAATTAATTGTGGAATTATTATCAACACGTCGCGTCAATTTGATTGCGATATTATGGGCGGTTGTCGGGATAATATACGGGGGTGGGTTTTTCAGCCCCTTGGGCGGCCGTGCACCGGGAAGGTTTCCGTGCATATTAATTGTGGAATTATTATCAACCCGTCGCGTAAGTTTGATTCCGATATTGTGAGGGGTTGTCGAGATAATATACGGGGGTGGGTTTTTCAGCCCCTTGGGCGGCCGTGCACCGGGAAGGTTTTCGTGCATATAAATTGTGGAATTATTATCAACCCGTCGCGTAAGTTTGATTCCGATATTGTGAGGGGTTGTCGAGATAATATACGGGGGTGGGTTTTCAACCACTTGGACGGCCGTACACCGCGAAGGTTTTCGTGCAAATTAATTGTGGAATTATTATCAACACGTCGCGTCAATTTGATTGCGATATTATGGGCGGTTGTCGGGATAATATACGGGGGTGGGTTTTTCAGCCCCTTGGGCGGCCGTGCACCGGGAAGGTTTCCGTGCATATTAATTGTGGAATTATTATCAACCCGTCGCGTAAGTTTGATTCCGATATTGTGAGGGGTTGTCGAGATAATATACGGGGGTGGGTTTTTCAGCCCCTTGGGCGGCCGTGCACCGGGAAGGTTTTCGTGCATATAAATTGTGGAATTATTATCAACCCGTCGCGTAAGTTTGATTCCGATATTGTGAGGGGTTGTCGAGATAATATACGGGGGTGGGTTTTCAACCACTTGGACGGCCGTACACCGCGAAGGTTTTCGTGCAAATTAATTGTGGAATTATTATCAACACGTCGCGTAAATTTGATTGCGATATTATGGGCGGTTGTCGAGATAATATACGGGGGTGGGTTTTCAACCACTTGGACGGCCGTACACCGCGAAGGTTTTCGTGCAAATTAATTGTGGAATTATTATCAACACGTCGCGTCAATTTGATTGCGATATTATGGGCGGTTGTCGGGATAATATACGGGGGTGGGTTTTTCAGCCCCTTGGGCGGCCGTGCACCGGGAAGGTTTCCGTGCATATTAATTGTGGAATTATTATCAACCCGTCGCGTAAGTTTGATTCCGATATTGTGAGGGGTTGTCGAGATAATATACGGGGGTGGGTTTTTCAGCCCCTTGGGCGGCCGTGCACCGGGAAGGTTTTCGTGCATATTAATTGTGGAATTATTATCAACCCGTCGCGTAAATTTGATTGCGATATTATGAGCGGTTGTCGAGATAATATACGGGGGTGGGTTTTCAACCACTTGGACGGCCGTGCACCGCGAAGGTTTTCGTGCAAATTAATTGTGGAATTATTATCAACCCGTCGCGTAAATTTGATTGCGATACTATGAGCGGTTGTCGAGATAATATACGGGGGTGGGTTTTTCAGCCCCTTGGACGGCCGTGCACCGGGAAGGTTTTCGTGCATATTAATTGTGGAATTATTATCAACCCGTCGCGTAAATTTGATGGTGTTACTATGAGTGGTTCTAGAGATTATATGGGGGTGGGATTTTTCAACCCCTTGGACGGTATTGAACTCGGGTTATTATATTAATGTATTCTAAATTATGTGACGTCATATTGTAAAACCAGTTTATACTTCGGGCATCTTCGGAAACCACGATCAAATTTCGTAACTAAGGCGGAGTTAATAGGATAGGAAGGGATAAATAGCTATTATTGTTTATAAATACTACGATACCGCCGCCTAGCGGAATATAGTTGTCTCTACTGGGTGTAGTACAACTTTAATAGCGTCACACACGGAGCATGGCACTTCCCACCCAACAGCAATCAATGCCACGAGCGAGTGCTCACCGAGGAACTCAAATTTCCCTTAAGGGGTCCCGAAGAGCTCGATCAAATCCTTGATTCAATCCCGTACATCCTACGGTATCAATTTGGTACTGGGTGATCTCTTCAGCTTATTGGCAATTAAAGCTCGTATCCAAGGGTTTATATGTATAATCATTTTCTGGAATAGTTTCGTGAGATACGGGCAATGTAAATAAGGAGACATTTTATGAATGATCAGCAAGAACAAACTTCAAAATAACAATGCGAGCTGGTTAAACATTTAGCGAAACGAAGCACCACGCCATCGCATCAAAAGTTGAATGTGCCAGTTATTCCAACATTCAAAAGAACAAAGGAATTTTAAGATTTATGTCTACAGCTCTATTTCGCCCAGTTTAATGGCGAAGAATAAAAGATTATCAAACTTTCAAAGAGGAGCAATGAAAAACGTGCCTTACAAAAAAATCTTGCAACTCGAAATCTAAGAACTGGAAAATTACATCATGGACGTTAGCCAACAACCATATTGCCACTGATTCCAAATTGGTGACTAGATACGTGTCAAAAAATTCGTCATAAAACGTCATAAAAATCTCATTCATATAGGTCATAAAAGGGTCTTTCCGTCTGTGATTAATTTTTTAATTGATTTGTAAGAATTTGCCAGAATTATCAAGTAGCTTGAACCAAAACTAACTTAAATGAATGGCACTTAATTCGGTTGCTTTCTCAACTAGCAGTAAAATTTTAAAAAATTGTTGCACCCACGAAAATACTTCAAGGGCTGTACCACCTACCCAACTTAGGAGATTAACTCGTCAAAATGTGGTGCGTTTCCTCAAATTGAAACATCCGCTGAACTGCGCTTCATGGACATCAACCAAGGTCTTGATTTTGGAGTTCTGGATCCACGTGTAGGTACGTGGGTCTCCTATCTCAACCCTTTGTGCTACCTTCATTGTGAGAGTCTTTAACGTTCCTGAGTTGCACCTGAGGGTATTGAGCGGCTCTAATCGTAGCCATGCCTGGCCAGGATTCCTTCAGTTGAACAGATGCGAGATACTTAAAGGAATGTGGAGCGGAGTCTCATCCTCTGTGCGGTATTTATTACAAGATGGCGATTTAACCAAGACCTTATGGTACATATGCTTACGTCACATAATCACATTTTCACTCATTCTTATCATCAAAGGACACAGGAGAACAAAGAATGGAAAGATGTCTCAAAAGCATTTCGTAAGAATATCACCATGGATTATTATCAAAATGACCAGATGAGAAATGTTCGATATATGTACCTACTTGTAATGAAACTACCACATGAAACCATAAAAAAGGCACTAAAATCAATTCAGAAAATGTGCCAATATAATAGAGAATGGCGCGAACACCTTGTAACTGAAGAGGAATCGACTTCCCCCTAAACCGACAATAGAACAATGAAAGTGAAGCTCGCAGGGATATACTGCATGTGTCGAACCAAGACGAAACTTCTGACACTTCATGGAAATTAACCAGTTCCTCCGTTTCCTTGCACACATACACGTCACCTATTTCGCGACAGGCGGAGATGCACTATGTCGCGTATTTTAGAATACAAGAACACGTCGCAATGTAATGCCGCGTTTCAACCACTCCTCAAATTGCGAGGAAATTTTGTAGAGAAAGCTTGTGGTACGAAATATTCCAAAAAGTCACGGCCTTAAAGCACTAAATCGAAATAGTAAAATTTTCACATTTCCAAACAAAATTGTTAAAGAAAATCTTTTATCAAAATTTTGCAAAAATTATCGCAGTTGTAACAATAATATCACTTTCGGTCAGCATTGCTGTGGAAACCCCACTGTTAAATAGTTATTTCGGTGGTAATTTAATAAACGCACATGAATCATAGATTTTTCAAATTATATATCAGGGTGTAGGTAATACAATGTCTTTTTGTCTTTATGGTGTAAAGAGACGCGCACGGCACATACAGCAATTTTTTAGAAATTTGATCAATGCGGTCGTAAAATACACCTCCTCACCAAGATCTTTGACACGATGCCAAGATGAATTAAATGTAAGTAAAAAAAATCGCGCTCTTCCAGGTACGCAAAGCGGGAAAATTCGTAGAATTATACGCACGAAATCTATAGGAAAAGCTCCATATGTTTAAAAAAAAAGTGCAAAGAAGACTACCTATTAATAGTAGATTTGAAAGCGAAGATAAAGTTAAAAGCAATCTCTTGGCTCATTGAGCGCAAATGACGGTATTAGTTCTCTCTATGATAATGGAGACCGGAGATATTACTTCAAAGTGCATGTACCCAATGAAGTGATCAGATCGCAGCCTATGATTGAATCGTGGAAAATTCGGCAGTTCCAATTTTCGCGGAGTATTTAGCGCTTTGGTTTCTTAACAAATCGTTAACCGCCCCATAGCGTAATTATTTATCAAAACGTCAAAGGTGTTACCTGAATTATTGAATTTATGAAGTCTCTTTGTATCTGAAGTTCTTCCAATCACATTCCACACAACACGCACCGCTGTACCACTCAAACACAACACAATTTTAAACGTCACTTAATGTGTGGTGACGCCCCAAGTGAACACACGGGGCACAGGACAGGTACCGCGGGCTGTGGCTCGGCACTGCGCGCTCCTGCAATCAATAGCCGGCCGGGGTACACTGAGGGCTCCTACCAGGAGAGTCGCGCCCTTTCATTTCTACTTTATTCCTTTCTAGATGGCACCACGTTCTTGTACAATTTTTGTTCTCTTAATCTCAGAACAATCGATTTTGTAGAAGAAAGTGCAACTATTGACCCAAAGCGTATCTTTCTTTCTCACCCTAGTCCCGCTCTGGGGACAGTAAATCCAGGTTCGGTTTCTGAACTTACTCTGGGAGCCACCTAGAGGTAAACATCAAAATGTTAAAACGACTACACTCCAGTAGGTGACTGTTGGAGAATTCAAAATCAGCCGTGCGCGTCTAGGTACATAATTTATTTGAAAAAATAAAGACTCGTCCTGGTGTATAACTTTTATCACCACATTCAAAACTTTCGTTAACACTCATCACATATATTATGTTTCTTGTACTTACTGTAATTTACGAAGCTCTATAGGTACCTAATGTATAATCGAAGAGTGTGGAAGAGAAACACAGCTAATTTTTGGTTGTTGCAGGTATTTATATAAATACCGTAGTGTTTTATCCATCTATGTGGGCTTATTCATAAATAAACATCTGTAACGAATAGGAACTCTTTCTCCTCATGTTCATGCCACTGTTTAGATAGAGGTACCTACCTGATCTGTACACCCTCCGTCATTATTTCCCCATATTTCCAATTATACCTCCCCATGCTTTACTTTTTCTCGCCTTTCATGCATCATCGCCTCTCTATCTCTTTCCATTATCTCTTCCCTTGTAATCTCTTCTAACCCCCTCACCCATCACCCCTGTACCTTATTTGCCGCATATCCCTCCCGTTCGTAATATTTGCGCCCGTCTTCATGACAATACTTTAATTTTCCCTTTTTTACCTCCTCATCCCCTCCCCTCCCCCTCGCTCTTTGTACCACCTATGGTTTTCTGGAATATTACCATTTATCAGCCCTTACCTCCACCCCCCTTTTATCTAAAAACCCCTTGGCAATGCTCATCATCCCCCTCATATCATTTCCGGTTTTAGCAATCATTACGATGTCATCAACATTACGCCAAAGCCAATACCTTTCCTTTTGAAATTACAACGCCACAGCATGCGCGCACCCTTCAGCCTCTCCACCAGCCCCTCTATGTGTAGGGAGAACAACCCTGGACTGAGTGGACAGCCCTGTAACCATTTCAAAAGCCTCCCCGCATTTTAGCTTGCACGTTGCCACATCATACAGTTCTTGCGCCTGCACCACTAATTCTTTACTAACCCCCTTATTCCTCATTATCTCTCATAGTTTCTCTCTACACGCGCTGTTGAATGTCCTTTTTAATGTCTGAGAACAACCCGTAAACTTATACCCCCTTTCTCTCTAGTTCCTATTCACTACCTACTTTTCTCACCACGTAAATATTATTTGTCGCCCTCCTTCGGCCTTCCCCTTCGAAACCCCGCCTGCCAATCGCCAATTAGATTTTTCTCTCCTCTGTTTCCCTCTCCAAGCGTTGTTGTAGGATCGTGGTGTATAATTCTGTATATTGTTTAGAAAAAAGAGGAATTGAGAGAATAAGATATATTATACACTATAGCTTTTATTAACTGTCGTCTTCCACTCCTTTTTGTGCCAGAAGAAAGTAACTTAAATGAATAGTTGCCTTCTGACCCAGCAGCAAAATTAAAGGAAATAGTTGCCCCCAGGAAAATACTTCAAGAGCCGAACCACAAACTCAACAAGGACTCGTGCATTTCATCCCATCCTCAAATTGAAACATCCGCTGAAGATGGACATCAGCCAAGGTCTTGATCCTGTACTTCTGGATCCATGTGTACATAGGTTTCGTATGTCAACCTTCATTGTGAGAGGCCTCAACGTTCCTGAGTGACACGCGAGGGTACTAACGGCAGGAGAGCGGATCTCAGTAGGGTGATCTTCAAAGAGTTTTAATCTATATATACAGGGTAGCTAAATAGTGCGAGGAAGTACAATATTTCATTCAATATCATACGGATTAAAAAATGTTTCAAATAAAAGTTGTAGGATACGAACCATTGCATATTTGTAAAATATTTATAAACACACAGGGTGCTTCGAATAATCGTGGCTCCGTGCCGACCGGTTTTTTTAAATATTAATATTTGATGTTATATTCCAATTGCTCTCTTAAAATGCTCTGTCCATATTTTTGTTTTAAATGCAGCGTTCCCAAGGTATAAATTTTTTTCATGAAAAAACATGGTCCGATGTTTGGGCTCGTTCAGTTTTTGAGTCAATTTTTGATACACAAATTAGTAAAGGTCGTTCCTTAGTGATTATACAAATATTTGTCGATTTAATTATACAGGGCGTTTTGCAATAATTCATAAAGTTTTGTAAATTTCGAATAGGAAAGCTTTGTTATTTTAAATGGAACACCAGTATAAGAACTACTAGTTTTAGAAGACACATAGTAGGTATCTACAGACATAAATTGGAGAGACAGAAAAGCTTTACCGACCTACATAATAATATACAGAGTGTTTGTTCCATTTAAAATAACAAATAATAATTTGCAAAAGATCCTTATTCCTAATACATCTTGTGCCTACTTACATTTTATTTTACATATTTACATTTCCCTACAATTCTCCCCACTTCCCCGCCCCCCTTTTGTCTTGCCTATGTCTCTTCCCCTGTTAGTTTCTTCCTTCTCTCCCATACTTCTTTCATCCACTTCGCCCCTCTGCCTTTCTCATCTAATATTTCCTCTACCTTCCTTTCATCCTCCCTTAAGTACCTGCACTCTCTTAGCATATTGACGCCTTCTCCGTTCCTTCCCCACACAGTGTGCACTTTCTTTCTTCTTCCTTTCTTCAATACTTATTGTCCAGCTCCTTGTTCCCACATCTGAACCTTGCCACCATTTTCTTTCTTCCCCCCCCCCCCCCCCCCCCTTCAGGTATTCTGGTACCTATGCCCTCCCTTGATGTTCTTGTAATTCTCATTACCTGGACTTTTACTCATTATTTTAGTTATAGATTAGTTTAATTACAGAATAGAATAGAGGCAAAAATAAGATAGAATATAACCTCTGAATGGATATAAATAAGCTACAAATATACAGGGTGTCCCAGGTTGAATGATCAGGACTTTGACATTTTGTAGAAAAACACATTTTAAGGTGGGTTGCTCCTATAAACATTTAGGTCCTAAAACTCTCTTTTTCTGAGATACAGGGTGTTGAAATTTTCTAAAAAATAAAGTTTTTATTTATTTATATGTTCGAGTTTATTTCCGAACTGTGGAAAATATTCAAACCAAAATTGGCACACAAGATACAGATAGAGGGTCGTAAGATACGACAAACATCGTTTTTGTACACAGCCAAAATACGCTTTTCGTAAATAAATAACAAAAATATAGTTTGCGGCCGGGCGGTAACAGAACCGAAAAAAGTCAGGAGACATTTTTTGTTCAGAATTGAATGCTCTATCAAAAAAGATATTGAGTATATTTAATTCAGAGCCATACTCTTTTTATTTATCAACTTAGTAGAACAGATTACCCATATCTCAGCCACTGGTTGATTAAAAAAATTCATATTGTTCAATCTTGTGACCCTCTGTCCATGTATTTTGTGTGCCAATTTTGGTTTGAATATTCTCCACAATTCGGAAATAAATAAATAAAAACTTTATTTTTTAGACAATTTTAACGCCCTGTATCTCAGAAACAAAGAATTTTAGGACCTGTTTACAGGAGCAAGTGTTTTTCTACAAAATGTCAAAGTCCTGATAATTAAACCTAGGACACCCTGTATATATGAGAATAGGTCGTAAAGTATATTCATACCTCTAGGCGATTAGGGTTTCCCTATCCAGAATAGGTGGTAGGAAGTTCACCGGGACATCTAGTAATAATAATTTGTTGTTTCTCTCACAGTATTCTATGAGCTCTATCATGTCTTTACTGAGAAGTAGATTGACAGAATCTCCTGGGGGATATATTCAGCTTCACTATACTGTATTGCTATGATGTCAAGATGTGGCAACAGAAAAGCTTTAAGGTGACTAAAAAAATGCATATCCACATCATAGGTTCATCTTGTACCCCAAAGATTGTGAACATTTCAGCACAGACTGTGATTTCAGAGTTGGTGAATAAGGCAAATGCCCTGCTTTATCAGCAGGCGTCTGCCTTAAGGCAACACAGCCATCTGTGTTGCAGATTTATTTATAAAGTCGATATTCCTTCATACTAATGTATGTAAATCAACAAGTCTTTTTTAACTGACTTTAAACTCCAGCAATCGTGCCAGATCAATTGCTCACACTAGGCCATAGGTTGTTGGGGTGATGCTTCTTCTTCCAGATCGTGCAAAATAAAAATGATACACAGGGCACTTTATTTCTGTATGAAAGACTTATAATAGAGAATCCTAACTCCTTCCACACTCTTACCTCCGTACAGGTTACTGACCAGGTTTACAGAATAATCGACAGGAAGTACACAAGTGAACAATTTCTAAATTTTATGTAATTTATTTAAACAGAGCGAGATCCTACATCCATACCTTTAAATTGGCAAGGCGTATTCCATTAACAGTTCTTTTTAAAATATAATCAAATTAATTACAACTCGCCTAAAATTGTAAAAACATACATTCAATTATAATAGAATCCACATATACATTAAGATAAAATTGTTTTCAAACATAAATGTATATGACTACAATTATAAAACCTAGAATTGTAAAAGTATCGATCTACAAATAAAATTAAAAATGTCTTCAGATGTCTTTTATCATATTATATATAATTATATAAATCGTCACAGGACTAGTACGGATTTCGGTATCTGTTTTGTATACAATTTCTTTATAGTACGTAGAAGGCAATATAAATGTATACAATTACGTAAAATGTAAACTCTCTTCTTTTATGTAAAATGGAAGTTTTGGTAAAACGAAAATAAAGACTTAAAGATAATCCAGTAGGTAAGCGTTGCTCTGTTTTGGGACACAAGCTATACTAATTTAACCCAAATTCTTTAGCATCATCATCCCTGAAGTCACCATACTGCCAAATATTTCTATGATTCTTTCTAGCTTCCTCTTCAGCTGCTTTGTACTCTGATACCTGCGCAATAATTAACCCTAATTGGAATACAAACTTATCGATTATTTACATATACTTACCAAATTTTTAAGACGACGTTCTCGTCTATCCTCTACAAACAACCAGCCGTCACCCACAAGATTCTTGATTACATCCTGATCCTGTCCTTCGGTAAGTAAAGTAACGGCGGGCGGTAATCCCTGCGGACGATACTCCACATTTAACAATAGCTTGTTGGTCGTATCCTCGCGCAAATACTTAATTGCGAGATCGCGAAATTCGGGATCCTTCGGAAACGTAACGCAAGCTAACGAATATTCGCTGGCGAAAGGTTTTTCGTTCGCATAGGCGGCGGGTAAACTTGCTAATCGGCTTACATTTAAAGTTTCCCTGTTACCGTAATCCATATAAAAGACGGTAATAATTGGTCCTTGAATTTTTTCCACTTTCGCTCGATACCACTCGTTATCGACGGCGTACTTGGCGGCACAAATGTCGCCACGTTTCGGTGTGTAGGCGCCGGATACCGGAGGGCTGGATTTAAATTCTTGCCTAAATTTCACGTAAAGCGCTTCAGCTTTTGGACCCTGTTGATAATTTTGAACAAATATTGTGCCCTCGGATGTCACTTCGGTTACAATCACTTCTTCGTAGGCGGGCTTACGTTCCACATTCTGTTGCTCTTCGGCTATTCTTTGTTGTTCTTCTTCCTTCTCCTCCACGTAATCCTTCCATCGTCTCAACTTCTGTTGTTTCGCATTATCTTCGGCTATCCTTAATTGCCTACTGTACTCGCATTTATCTGCAGTCGGATGTACTGCTGCAAACCCCTCTTCGACCAATGCGACCTGAATTTTACAACAAAATCTATGAATTTACAGCTACAAGTTGGAAAACAGGTTGAAAGTGCGCATGTGCGAATCGCCTTTAAAGACAAAAGAAATATCGTTTCTCTGTCTGGCATCTTGGTTCACTTTCTACCTATATGTGGCAAGAAAAGCTAATGCTCTATTTACGGAGTGTACATCATCAAATCAAGTGTTTTTAAGTAAGGGTCATCTTTTTTTTGCATACTCCCCGACAACTCCATTCTGTGCTTTTAAAATAAAAGGAGTAGTTAAAAAATCCATTATTTTTGCAATAGATGACTTTAGTAATCTGTATCTCATACAGTGACTACTACAAACAGTGGCGACAATCGATTTTTACTGCCATTAAGAGGCAAATTTTTTGTGTTTACCTTTGATCAGCGTGTGATTTTTATTTGGACTTGCCAAGTTGCTAGGACATCACCGTTGGGTTCATTCGTTTAGGAAGTTTTACAACGGAACAGATTTTCGCGCCCAACATTTTGCCTCTTAATAGCGGATGGGCGGAGCTAATCGCTGCTTATCGTCACTCTATGTAGTAGAGTCACTGCATAAATGAGTCGCTGTAGAGATTGCGTACTAAAAAAAAATTTTCTGGCAGTTTTGTGATTGGGTGACTTAGTTTGAGTGCGCATCAAATATAGACACTAGCAAAGAGAAAATACGCCATACTTTACAGTATTTCTTCAATAAAGGCGAAAACACAAGCCAGGTAGCTGAAAATTTGAATAGTGTTTATGGTCCTGATACTGTGACAGCCAATCATGTGTGTTTGGTGCGATTGGCAGGAAATCATCTACTATGAGCTGCTACCCCACACCAAAACTCTTAACTCGGAACTGTACTGTCAATAATTGAACCGTCTGAAGGAAGCAATCGCCCAGCTTTAGCCAATAGGAGAGGAATTGTGTTCCATCAGGATAACGCCAGGCCACACACATCAATAGTCGGCAGAAGCTCCGGGACCTTGGTTGGGAGGTTCTTATGCAGCCACCTCATAGTACAAACCTGGTACCAAGTGATTACCGCCTGTTCCTATCCATGGTGAACGATTTTGCTGGTGAAAAATGCGCCTCAAGAGAGGCTTGTGAAAATAGACTGTCTCAATTTTTTGCCAATAGGGACGAGGGATTCTACGAGAGAGGCATAATGGAATTACCTTCAAAATGGCAACAAATTACGAATAAAACGGCGCATATTTGACCTAATTGGAATCATTCTAACTATGGTGATGAAAGCCGTCATTTTCATGCAAAAAACAGTTTCGAATCTTGGGGGCCATCCCAATTTCAGGTAAAAATTTTGGGAATGGTAGAGAAGGAAAATGATCCTTCTTTATTTGTGCACTTAATGGTAGAGTTATAATCTACTGTTCAATAGGTGGCGTTATAGGTATGAATTTGTTACAGTGACTTTATTACAAACAGTGACGACAAGCGGCGATTATCCGCCATTAAGAGGCAAAATTGTGGGCGGGTTTATATGAACTCAACGGTGGTATCCTAGCAACGTCCTAAATCCAAATAAAAATCACACGCTGATCAAATAGTAGGAGATACGTTATTAGAAATATATACCCTCATCTGTTATTTGACCATGACAAAGATTATAAGTTAGATTATATATAGGTCGATAAATTGCAAATGGGTTGCCTAGCTAAATCTGGGTCCGATGCTGTTAAATCCGCTTTCTTTCAGAAGAATGCTCTGCATCCCTGTCTGTCACATGGAATGGCGCGTGCAACGCTCTCTGTCACTACCATCACATTCCTGGTTGCCTAGATTTTAGATATTATCTTTTCAGCGCGAGCGTGGAGAGTGACAGAGAGCGCTGCATCCGCCATTCCATGTAGCAGACAGGGATGCAGAGCATTCTTCTGAAAGAAAGCGGATTTAACAGCATCGGACCCAGATTTAGCTAGGCAACCCATTTGCAATTTATCGACCTATATATTATCTAACTTATAATCTTTGTCATGGTCAAATAACAGATGAGGGTATATATTTCTAATAACGTATCTTAGACTAAAAGGTAAACACAGTCAGGCCGCCATTAAGATGCAAAATATACCACGGCCAATCAAAATCGATACCACGCTTGTCGTCACTGTTTGTAATACAGTCACTGTAGAATTTGTAATTAAAAATAAATGTGAAACAAATAATAACGCATTACTCAACACATAATGGATAAGTGAAGAAATTGTAGAATAATCAAAATTAATTTATTACACAGGTATGGAAAAACATTATTGCGGGCCTGACTTATAAGAAGCTAGAAAGAGACCCAATAAGCATTATATGAATGTGAGAGAGACATCACTTTAACGATGTTACCACTTGTTAGAAGCTATTAAGTAAATACTTTACACTTGAACATTAAACGACAATACCTCAAACATCGAAGTTTATTGTAATTGCGAATTTATGGCATGGTTCGATTACTACTCATAAGAAGAAACGTACGAGAGCATATTGGTACCATCCTACTCAAAAGACGCATGAATGGCATCAGCGCTTTTAGTTTGTTGTGTATTCTATCTCCCTTAGCCCTAGGGAATTCATTGCATTGTCTTTGTTTTATTTATTATAAGTCAGACTCGTGATAATATTTTTCCATACCTGTATACCTTAATCACCGTTGTCTGTGGGTGAATTGAAATGTAAATGCACATAAGCATTTCAAGTCACATACCCAGACAGTAATTAAATTAAAATAGTAAAGAAGTAATATAAAAACGACTTCCTGGGTTGGACCGTGACAAAGTTGGAAAAAACCTTACTGACTTTGGCGGCAGTGGGAGCGAAGTAGTACTAAATACATAAATACACGTGCCTAAGGTGTAATGGTAAAGATTTTAGCGAAGTGAATCTCAACCTAAACACAGATCAATGTGTAGAATATATTATAGTTAGCTTAATATCACTCTATACAAGTAAAACAGTGGCATTTAAATGGCCTTATATACTAGCGGATAACCTGTAAGAGACGCTGTACATAATCGATAAAAAAGAAATTGTCTGGTAGTACAGTAAGTAAAAAAAATCATACAATACAATAATGATGAGAAATGTACTTACATTTAAATTGAGGTTTTCAATCCAAAGTCCTCCAATAAAGTTTCCCGCCTTATCTTGGGATTCGACCTGTATTTGAACTTCGTGTTGCAAACAATGATCTTTAGTAAAAGCTAACGCTTCGTCTCCAAATGGATCAGCTTCGCTTGCGGGTATAGTACTGGTAGCGGGACGGGCCGCTCTCGGACACGTAATTCCGCCCAAAAGGAAGGTACACAGACAATGATGTTTAGGTATAAAAAGACGTAAACGTGAACCGCTTGCGACAAATTCGACGATGGCGTCGACTCGTTGCGCTCTTTGGAAGGATGGAAGGTATTGTTTCGCTTTAGTAGCGTCGATTTCAAAAATTCGTTGAGTTGGAATGTCTTTTTTAGCGTGAATACCTTTCTGAGATTTGATGGCTTTATTCTCAGCGGATAAGAGATCGTCGTAATGGGAACTTCTCTGGTCGTCGTCTGGTCGATAACGGATTACTGTGGCCAATCCTTTTGACACCAACGCTTCGCCCACATTGCTGAAAGATGTACAAAACGTTAATGCGCCATTTCTACAAAATTTATCTAAACCTAAACTTCAGTGATGTTTAGTTAATTAAAACAATTTAAAGATTTTTAAAGAGAGGCGCTACCTACTTACGGTAGTTCCATAAATCGCCAACAGAGGTCGTGTGCGATCATTACAGTTCTTACCAATAGCTAGAACTGTCAGTAACTATGTATAATGGTTCTTTAAATTTTTTGTCGCGTGCGTTAAAGAAAACTTAGACTTGGATGAGCAAAATTGAAAAAACATGCTTTGAGTACCGCCCATTGGCGCATTTGCTCGATAAACAACCTGATTCGACTTTGGACACTTTCTTATGGAAACGCCCTTTATTTTAAGAGATAAGAAAAAAATGGACCTATTATTAGGTAAATAGAATTCAGCGATCGCTAATCGTTTGGTCGCTAGGGGGCGTTTCTCGAATTTAGTCGTATTCTTTAATGCTCTATAACTTTCTTATTATTAAAGACACGTGATTTTGGCAAACATTTCTTAGAGCACTTTTTTACGTAGAATCCATGGGGATAGACAGTTCTTATACAGAGTGTTTGGTTTTATGGGTACGACCCTAAACTGCATTTTTTCATACGGACCACAGAATAGAGTAAAATTTCCTAAAGTTTGATGTATAACTTGTTATATTTATGTTAAATAGTGGTAATAATTAGTCAAAAATTGGGTTTTGTTCCATTCTGTCGCGGATGCATTGAGAAGCCCTCCAAATGGAAGGAAACAGTTTCCAAATACTTAATGTTATGACATGAAATTTTGCAGATGTTCATTTTTATGGCGGATCTGCATAAAAGTGTTGGGTGGTCGAAGAGCGGATGTGGAGATACCGCGGAGAGGAAGTGGAGAGAATGGCGAGAGGGGACGAAATAATAATACAGGCGGGGAGGGTAGCGATGAGACACAAGGAAGGTCTGGAGAGGGAAATAGATTTGCTGTTGTAATGCTGTTGGAGAGGAGTGAAGGGGGAAAAATAAAATATGATCAGGAAGACAGGAGGTATTATGAAAGGGGAGATAAGCGAGGGTGGAGAAAGGAGAGTGGGTGGGGAGACAACACGAGGGAAGATATAATAAAAAGTGACAGGGATGTTCAGATACAAGAAAGGGGAAATTCAGAGAAGGGAGGCATAATGGGAGGTATGAGGAAATTATGATGGAGGGTGTGCTGCGGTACTGAGGGATGGGTTGGGGATGAAAAAGAAGAGGTTGACAGCGAGGTTTAGATGTGCTAATGAGGAGAAGGATAATAAATATTGGGGAGGAGACGAAAGGAGGTGTAGACTGTGCGGAGTGGGATGGTAAAATATGTGAAATATGTTAGGGGAGTGTGATGAGTTGACGGAGGAACAAAAGAGCTAAAAGAGGATATTAGGGGGTGGAGGAGAAGAGTTAGAGTGGATGGAGAATGTTGTGGAAAGAAGAGGAAGGATTGTAGGGTAGCAGGAGAAAGAGAGGGGAGAGAGAGGACAAAGGGAAGGATAGGTTATGCCAATGTACGCTATGCGGATTAGGAAAATGTGGGTGTTTTATTGGAGTTTGTATTATGTATTAAGGATCTATGTACAAGAAAAAATTATTACATTAATAGTATCATGATTATTTCCTCAGTCTGTTGTGTCTAAAGGGTACAACATATGAGCTTAATTTTTTGGTGACATGTAAATAGATAACGACAAATTTTTTGAAATTATTTGCAATTATACAGAGTGGTTCACAAAATTGTAATATATCAAAGTTATTTGTGAACCACCCTGTATAATTGCAAATAATTTAAGAAAAGTCGTTATCCATGTCACCCAAAAATTAAGCTGATATCGTATGCACTTTAGGTACAAGACAGCAAGGGAAGAGTTGTGAATCACTCTGTACATTAATCATAGTAAAAAAAAATATTGTATATAAATGAACTATTTTGAGTTTCCTTCATAGCTCTATTTTTGTAGATTATTATTATTGTTTTGCGAGTCACTTTCAAATAAAATAAATTTATTGTTGACACTTACACGCCACCTATTGTTACAGTCGCGCAAATCTTCTCTGGGAAAGAATCGCGCGCTTCCTGAATGTAATCCACCACAACATTTACTTTTTTCCCCACTAATTTCTTACGTAAAAATTCTCTCGCTTCGAGCATGAAAGGAATATCATAGAGTGGACGAAAACCTTTCGGTCGTACTGGAAGTTTACCCTCCTCATCTGCGGCTCTACGAATAAAATAAATTATAAAGTAGAAAAAAATGACAGCGACATTACCGTCCAGGTTCTTTCGGTGGACGAATACTTGAAAGGAAGACTTTCTTTATTTGGCCTGTTGTAAGTTTAATCGACATAGCATCGCCGTTAGTAATTTCGGCAACGGTTCCACTGAACTCCTTCTCTTTACCAGTAATTTGTGGCGAAGTCGACTGCCAACCTTTCCACTGACGCAAACGACCCTCTTTCGCTTTACGTTCAGCGCTACGCAATTTATCTGCACCCGATTTCATAAAGGCGATAGACCAATCGACGCACTTCGCGAAACCTTCCTTGAGAAGGGCTTCGGCAATATTTCCCTTCGGATGCACGATCGTACCGACGAAGTTGTTATTGTTGACAGACTCGAGAATAATTTCAACGTCGCGTTGTAAAAGACGTACTTCGACAAAGTACCGTGCCTCTTCGGCGTACGGAACTTTAATGGACGGATCGGGTCTTCCCTTATCGTCCAACTTAAAACCGGGGCACTAAAAAAAAACAACCAGTTAGAAAAGAAATGAGGATGAGAATAACAATTTTACTCGAATTCCCGAAATCATAAGCGTGATATGGTAGAAGTCGGGTAAAAGAAACGCACGCACTGTGGAACCATCACGTACATGTTCGATTACGGCTTTAATAGGTTTTCCCGCTTGTTTATCGATGAACGTACGCATATTCTCAATGGACCATTTTATGTCGCGCACATGTTCCTGAAAGGAACATTTTTAAACCGACGCATGTCACGAAAATCACTTACAGCAGAATTCCCAGACCATTTCCCTTTATTCGCAGCTTTTGCCGCGTCCTCCAGTTCAATTAGCCGTGTAACTTCCGGCGTAGTTTTAATACCTTCGCGTCTGACCGTAGCCAAACCCTCCGAAACCAGTGATTCGGTAACATTTTCGGCAGAAGCGAAGTCTGAAAACGACCTAAACTCCACTCTGTACATTAACAAACAACATAACCTCACCTTTTCCCAAGTAGATAGTACCGTATTCTCGTGTGGAATTCGCCGGTTTCTCCGATGTAAACCAGACCTCTTCGCCTACCAATTTCTTTCGTAGAAACTCGCGTGCCTCCCATGCCCAAGGTTCGTCTTTCGTCTCATCAATTCTACAAATTTGCAAAATTTACGGTTGAATGTGTTTTTGTTTTGTTAACTTACGAGTCGGTTCCACGGCGTGCTAGTTTCGGTGCCGTTACACATGAGAAGGCTATTGTTTTTTCGGGTGGCGGAGCGCCAACTGATCCCCTTATAATCACCGAATCCCCGGACAGAACCTAAACGGCAATTGTTTTTTTTTTACAAACAACAGATAATAAAAAAAATTTCATAGCCTACTTTTATAATGCCATATGTAAAGTGAAATTGATGCCAACTAAGCAAAACAATAACGGTATAATTAATTAAAGTTGATAAAAAAAGGCTTTTATATTTACAATCGAGTTGCGTAATGAGTAATTGTCGCACTTACTTGTTTAACGATACCACGTTTTGGCTGAATTTGTTGGGTCGTCATCGTGTTTGAGCCATGCACGTTTTACTATGAAAAGGACGTAATCAAGTGTTGTTCGGTTCGGTTCTTGTCTTGTCAACAAATCACGTGATCAGAGAAAGCACATAAACCAATTGAACTACCAAGGTGAACCAACTTTATTAGGTAATTTATTCTACGGTTTAGATTTTATTAGACAGAGCTATTATTATCGTCATTTCATCCTCCGGGTTCATTAAACGGGAAAAATAACGTAACTATTCGAATAGTGCTCAGTTTCAAAGTATTTATAAGCGAGTGTTTTAAGTGACGTCATTTTTACAACCGTAAATCACCACGAGGCGATTAACATCATCAAACTATACCGGACCCGGGACCGGTAACCTTTTCGTGTACGTACAACAGACAACACAATTGATATAACCTTGTTTATATATATACTTATAGCGCTCGTTGATGAGAAAATCACTGGTGGAAATAGAATTCAGTTATCTCTAATCGTTTGGCCGCTAGAGGGCGTTTCTAGAAGTTGGTCTACTATTAAAGATAATAGATTTTGAAAACATCTTTCTTAGAGCACTTTTTTATATTAGAATCCATCGCGATAGACAGTTTTTATACAGGGTGCTTGTTTTTTTGTGTACAGCCCTAAACCACATTTTTCCATACCCTGTATATTTTGGGGTTTTTGAACAGAGCGTAAAATTTTAAGGCGGGCTGCTCCTATAAACATATTTCCTAAAATTCTTTGTTTCTGAGATGCAGGGCGTTAAAGTTTTCTAAAAAATAAAGTTTTTATTTATTTATTTCCAAACTGTCGCAATAATTCAAACCAAAATTGGCATACAAGATACAAGGAGAGAGGGCCACAAGATTGAAGAATATCAATTTTTTTAATCAACCAGTGGCGCATTCGAGATATGGGTAATCCGTTCTATTAATTTGATAAATAAAAAGAGTACGGCCCTGAATTAAATATTCGAAATATGCTTTTCGATGGAGCATTCAATTCTGAACAAAAAATGTCTCTAGACTTTTTTTCGTTTCTGTTACCGTGCGGCCGCAAACTAGTTTTTTGTCATTTATTTCACGAAAAATGTATTTTGGCTGTGTACAAAAATTATGGTTGCCATGGATCTTATGCTCTGTCCATGTATCTTGTGTGTCAATTTTGGTTTGAATATTTCAACAATTCGGAAATAAATAAATAAAACCTTTATTTTTTAGAAAATTGTGACGCACTCTGTATCTCAGAAACAAAGAATTTTAGGACCTATGTATATAGGAACAATCCACCAATGTGTTTCTCTACAAAATGTCAAAGTTCTGATCATTAAACCTGGGACACCCTGTATAATAGAAAGAGAGCTAAGGTAATGGGCTTTTTAGGAAAATGAAAAAAAGGGTATGTATAGAGTTCAGTGGTCCCGAGCTACGAGGAGAGAAGCTTATAGTGGTGGCCATTATATTACCTCCTTTGCACTGGTCAGTTATGTGTAAAAATTAGTGAACTGTTAGTATAGAGTTCACTGGTAAAAATATGGTGTCTGCATACCTTTGTACGTTATTCTGCGACTGTTTGATGTTAATCTTGGATAAAATTACAAGTTTCCTCCACTATCCTTTAACTCCCTTTTGCATATAACGTCCGTCGCGTGCGTTGGTAATGCAATGTTCTTTCCTGTTTATATTTACTCGTAGGTCCCGAAATACCACAGACTTCATTTTTCATGTGTTGTCCTTCATCCTGTCGACCCACTGAACCACAAAGTAGCCACCACAAAACACACACTAGTTTTGTGGTAGCCACTTAATATTTACAGTCCCCGGCGCGTAAGAAGACGAGGATCCGGCGCATCGCGAAGAACTACGGCGAGTACCGATTATAATAAAAATACCAAGCAGTGGCGTATCACATTTGTGTGTCTTCTTTTCATGTGTAATAAGGAACGCGCATTGGCGGTCTCTGCCGCGTGGCGAGAAGGTAGCGCCCAAGGGTCATTCCTTAGATCATATACATTCCGTAGATCAAACATTAGCGTTTTATTTTGTACCCGCTTTAATGGCAAAGAAACCAAATATTGGTTTCATCAAGAGCGTTCGGCACATGTGCATTAAAGCACGCTCGTAAGCTACGTCTATGCCTGTCGGTTCTAGAAACCGGGTTTAAAGTGCGCATGTACGGATCACATTTAAAAACAAACAAAATATCGTTTCTGTGTCTGGGATCTTGGCTCATTTTTTATACAGGGTGTCCCAATATTCCGTGGACATAGAGCTACAGTAGGTTTGTGGGAACAAAAAAAGTCGAATGGGCTAAACTTACCTATATACTAAAGTACATCGTTAAGCCGTGAGAGGGCGTCAAAGTTGGAAGAATATTTTTGTTTTATTTTAATAAATCGGAAATTCTTTGATCGATTTTTTTAAAATTTGGTTGGGGCACATATCAATGAAGGAACTATGTTTTTAAGTGGATATCAATTTAACTGAATTCCGGGAAGGGTGAAAACTACCCCTACCGTTCGATACATTTAATGGTAACTTTTTTGTGGGTCGTAGGAGTGCTTTAATTTTTTGTAAAAAGGAAGATACATTAATTTTCTGTATTTTTCGTCTCTTACAAAAATGGCGTATCTCTTTTAGTTTTTGAGTGAATCACACAATAGTCACAATAAATGTTCAATACGACCACAACCTCTTCGACCCTGCATAAATTAATTGTACGCAGGAAACTGAAATTTTTTGTAAAAAGGAAGATACATTAATTTTCTGCATTTTTCGTCTCTTACAAAAATGGTGTATCTCTTTTAGTTTTTGAGTGAATCACACAATAGTCACAATAAATGTTCAATACGACCACCACCTCTTCGACCCTGCATAAATTAATTGTACGCAGGAAACTGAAATTGACTCTTCGCAACAGGCGTTGGTCTTGCAAAGAGTTCACAGCATCTTGAGAAGAGTCAATTTCAGTTTCCTGCGTAGAATTAATTTATGCAGGGTCGAAGAGGTGGTGGTCGTATTGAACATTTATTGTGACTATTGTGTGATTCGCTCAAAAACTAAAAGAGATACGCCATTTTTGTAAAAGACGAAAAATACAGAAAATTAATGTATCTTCCTTTTTACAAAAAATTAAAGCACTCCTACGACCCACAAAAAAGTTACCATTAAATGTATCGAACGGTAGGGGTAGTTTTCACCCTTCCCGGAATTCAGTTAAATTGATATCCACTTAAAAACATAGTTCCTTCATTGATATGTGCCCAAACCAAATTTTAAAAAAATCGATCAAAGAATTTCCGATTTATTAAAATAAAACAAAAATATTCTTCCAAATTTGACGCCCTCTCACGGCTTAACGATGTACTTTAGTATATAGGTAAGTTTAGCCCATTCGACTTTTTTTGTTCCCACAAACCTACTGTAGCTCTATGTCCACGGAATATTGGGACACCCTGTATATGGCAGGAAAGGCTAATACTCCATCTACGGAGTGTATATGTTTCTAAGGTTGTATCAATGTAAGTCTTATGGCTATTTCCAATCTTTGGTCACGAACATTTGACTGTCACTCACACTCTATTTTATTTCCGAAACTTGTGACTTACAACTTGTCAACTTCAGTAAAAAGAAGCATCTCACTGTGTAGTAGGCATTGAACGGTACGCTATACGCAACTGGAAAGGAAACGCGCATAAAGTAACACTGAAGCCAAACGAATGGGTATCTGTATCTTTTTCTTTTACACGCAACGTCATACAAACGATGACACGGAACATAAAATGCAGGTGACAGATAAAAAAAAATATTGCAGCAGTTATCTCTCTCGGCTGCTCTACTACCGCAATAAGCAAAAGGCGACAGAAGTACCCATTCCGCATCTGCCTTTATCAGCCTTCAACGCCCACAATGCATTGAAATATCCCGTTTCCCTTCCAGTTGCTTATAGTAAATGGTAGTAGGTGACAATGTGTACTTACTTTGAAATGATTCGTACAACTATTAATCGTCTGCTTTATATTTTAATAGACAATTACCAATTGATATGTCTCATTTTATATTTCTTGTATATTAACAACGTGGTAGTTTGTACAGGCACGTCATCATCACAACTACTGCATCTGCCACTGGAGGACGCTGGATCTATTTTTGATTATTACACAATGTGTTTGTACCACTGAACTCTATATTGAGTTCAGTGGTTTGTACTTACTTTGAAATGATTCGTACAACTATTAATCGTCTGCTTTATATTTTAATAGAAAATTACCAATTGATATGTCTCATTTTACATTTCTTGTATATTAACAACGTGGTAGTTTGTACAGGCGCGTCATCATCACAACTACTGAATCTGCCACTGGAGGACGCTGGATCTATTTTTGATTATTACACCTTTAAGGCCCGTTTGACACGAGACTAAATGTAATACTAAATATAATAGTAGAGAAGTTGTGCGCGCGCAGATTTAAATTGTGTAAAAACTTGGAAATATGAAACTCTTGTTTGCCACCAAAGCGAATTTTTTAATACTAAAGTCTAAAGTTAGTGTCGATTCTTGTTTTGCGACAAGAAATTAGGATCGGTTATATTTTATTGTATCAGGTCATACTGAATCTGCACACGCAAAACTTGTCCACTATTTAGTACTAATTTTAGTCTCGTCGTATCATACGAGCACTGACCTGTATCATAAAGGACTGAGCATTCTTCAATACAACATTGAA
Organism: Pyrocoelia pectoralis; assembly: GCA_036250285.1. Taxonomy (NCBI): domain Eukaryota; kingdom Metazoa; phylum Arthropoda; class Insecta; order Coleoptera; family Lampyridae; genus Pyrocoelia; species Pyrocoelia pectoralis. Next base: position 12,727,690 of record CM070081.1, read on the forward strand.
GCAAACAAGCCCCACCTAAATATTAGTTACTTCAGGTGCCAACTAGTGCGTTAGTTATATAATGATAGTAGCTCGGTGTTTATAATGTGTTGGTAGTACTGGTATCAGCTGTTACAGTTTAGCTTGTTCTAATCTATATGCTTAATATCTGGTGAAAAGTAGTATAATTACAGGCTCATAATTATTTAAAAACGTAAATTATTAAAAATTGTATTTTATTGCAATGCATAAACGTAGTTTATACTACGTATGAAACAAGGTTATGTTTATGTAAATAAAAACATTAGTTACAGTGTTACCAATAATCACCAACACAACAAACCTAAATTACTAATTGGCACCTTAAAACACCGGTTTTCAATTTGCTTCAAAAATAGTGGAGGGGATCATTAGAATGCTCAGTCCTTTAAGATACAGGTCAGTGCATACGAGCCTATCATGTATGTCTATGACACCTGTTGTATTTATTATAAATATTTGTCTACAATATATTGGTAAGATTGGTATCCAACGAATGTTGGAATGAGAACCAAATCTGAGTGAATGCTGAAACCCTACGCTCGTTTCCACTCTTTACCCATTCATTTACACATGAAGTCATGAAATAATAATGCTTTTGTATAAGCACAGAACGTACAAAAATCAATTCATTGAGTGCTATCAAAAATTCAAAAAACATGGTATCTTTGAACGCTACCGTAATTGGTAACAAGAACAACCGCCATCGCGCATGCGTAATAACAATTGTCACAGAATCAAAGAAAACAGAGTCAAGTTGAAGAAGGATGGCCGTGTGTATAATTTTTTAAAAAGGTAATAATTATTAATCCCTTTTATAATATTATATTTTCTTAACTCTTTCTCATTAATCCTCCTCTAAAAAAATGTACACGTTGATTAAATTTGTTTATACCTAATACAAAATTTTAAACCTCCCAATTTATTTATTGTTTTTCATATTTTAATGTTCAAGCTACATTTATAAACAAATTAGGTTTTTAAATGCACAATTTAGCAAAATCTTCACTTGGGTCACTTGAGACAAAGACCAAAGGAATGTATTTTTTTGGTTAGTGAATTTAACAAGATACATGTGCACCTGTGATTAAATAATAAAAACTGTTTGTACTCACCCGAGTTGTAGTTTCCAAAAGATTATTAATGATTAACAATTACCAATATAACCTCACTTTACAGATTGCACCAACTTAGAATGGCAGAATCATGTCCATTAGATAACAATAGATACAATAGAGAATCGGATATTACTAAACAAGACTGTACTACAAGCCCAAGTCCCACCGAAACAATTTGTTTAGAATCACTTTGCAACGGCGATAACATACCAGGTATATTTTGACATTGTCATCAGCTTACTTTGATTATTAACGTTAAAAATCGTACGTAGGTACGTCTCACGTTTTAATTAAGGATGACGTAGAGGATAGGGAGGAGAAGGCGACATTCCTTAACGAATTAGGTTTAGGCGAATGCGATGAAAATAGTAATGATAATGTCGATAGTTGGGAGGATTGTCTCGATACGGACTGTATGGAGGAGCATCCTTTCGAATCTGAGTTAGCCGATGAGGTATTTCACTCTCGTATTTTTTTTGTTTTCTTTATCATAATATTATTATCTTCTAGGACGAACAGCTCAGTAGGGAGGATACATTTGAATCTTTTTCAACTTCTCATAATAATTTTAGGATCGATTCGTCTAAAACCAGTTCCATTAAGTCTTGGGTTCGTATTTTATTTTTGAAAATTTGTAAATTAACTTTAGGCATTGAGTGAAGGTTATGGGTACGTATGGAAAACCTACACGTAAAAATATCGTAAACGTGGCTTGAAATGTGATTGTCCTGGACCCTGGTCAGATCTGGGATTCCGACCCAGAATTTCAATTTTTCGTTGTCTTAACATTAATCTCACATATTAGTTTATACCTCTGTCTTTTTTCTTTTTTTTTATATTTTTATTTGGCGTGAGTAATTTAATTTAATTAGGCAATGCTTAGCCACAGTAAACGCCAAACAAAATCCGTTGCACGTCAGCAATCGGCTGATAATTGACGTCCCTGCCGTAAATGTAACGGCATAAAAATCGTGAAAATTCGACCTGTAAAAATTAATTTCATCAGAATTTTATGATCGCCACGTTGGTAACAATGGATTGTTTTCAGCAACGTTGCCAATGCCAATTCCATAAGGTATCAATTTTGTAATGTTTTGTTGTGTTTATGTTTTGACTGTCACAATTTTGAAGTTTTGATTTTGTTTTTATTTATTATAACTAAAGTTACGAGTGAACTCAGAAGTTTTATTTGCGTTACCTTCTTTCAATTACAATCTGGCAACATTGCTCCCAATCTACGTCACTCACATTATATGACGTGCAACGGATTTTGTTTGGCGTTCACTTTATACAGGGTTATTCATATTATTTGACTTGGTATATTATAGCTGCTTGATTTTATAAAGGTTTTTTGTGGTCGATTAGAGATGCATACTTTTTAAACTTATATTTATAATATACATGGTGTCCCAAAGAAAATGAACATATAAAAGTTGTATTTTTTTTAATGAATTTATTTTTCATTTCTATATCCAAAATCAATACGAGTTTCATTAAGGTTTATTTTACTTAAACCTTAGAATTTTTGAAATTTTATGAAAGTGCAGTAACAATTTTAATTTTCAAATTCTCAACATGTCTTCTTTTTTTAAACGTTATTCGCATTGGTGTTCTCCTAGTTGTTTGAATTTTATGTTGCACACAGCGACGGATTAAGTCAGCGCGGAGCCCGTAGCAAAATGTGAACAAGGGGCCCTTGGTTTGTTTTAAGTATTAAAGTTTAGGATATATAATAAAACAACACATTTACAAAAAACTTTTCGTGATTTAATGTGAGAAAATTTGGAGATAATACTAGTCAAATCAATATTGCGAAGTAAATCATGTTCTACATTCATTCTTATGTTTTATTATTTCAATTCAAATTCGATCGGTGACTATAACTTTTTCACAACAGTAATAATTATTTTTATTTATTAAGAGCGCAAATGACAAAATAACTACAATTGAAACACAATCATCACACGAGTATATATTACATATCTATATAATAAATATTTCAGATACGAACCGCTTTGACTTAGTTTCAGAAACCCTAATTACAAGTAATTAAATTCTTAATGCACTACAGTAGAGACGAGTTTCGTAAAATTCTAACAATAAGAATTTATCACCTTTTACCAAAACAAAACTTTATTTACTATGGGTATTTTATTACCATAAACTTCTGTTATCGATGCAATTCTTTGCATAAATTTGCCCAAAATTTATTTTTTTGCGCACAGGCGCGGGGCCCCGCCCGTAGCATTTGCTGACTCTTGCTACGTGGTTAATCCGGCACTGGTTGCACACGTGAAAAATACAAAGTATACAAAAATTAAAACCAAATTTTTGTGTTTTAAAAGGTGATAACTCGATTAATTTAAATAGAACGCCCTGTATTTTTTGTCAGCTACATAATATATAATATAATTTTATTATTTATGTTTATATTATCGGCTAAATTTAACAAATTTAATGTGTATCAAGCCATCTATGGACTTTTGGTAGATAGGAAATACAGTAGAACCCCACTATTCCGAACAGAATTCAGAAAAAATATAGATTTTTTTAACTTAAAAACAGGAGAAATTTTAAGGAGGCGTTTGTGAAAAAACGTACATTTATTGTTATACAATTGTAAAATTAAATAAAGACCATACAAACAGTCGTATGTCTCTATTTAATTTTTTTATAACAATAAATGTATGTTTTTTCACGAACCTCTTTTTAATTTCTTCTGTTTTTAAGTTAAAAAATCGGTGTTTCTTTTTGATGAAAACCTCGAAAATCAAATCGGAATGAAATCTGGTTACATATATAGCACCTAATTTATGCCTTAACAAGTCAGTATGTAGATATTACTCATGAAATCCGCCTATTCCGAATTCCCGCTAAACCGAACAGGGTTCGGTCCCAATTAGTTCGAAATAGAGGAGTTCTACTGTAATAATAACAATAAAGTGTAGATAACTTTTAGTGGAAATGTTTCATCTGCACTACACCTAGCACAACACTTCACAACAATATTAAATACATCACACACTGCTTCCAAAAGACAGCACACATAATCCCTCCTATTATGTATAAAATTCTAACATCATGCAGTACACACACTGCGCTAATAACATTTAATTTGATGAACAAACTGTTCACTATAAATTATTTTAATGCAGTGTAAATATTACTTTATTATGAACCTTGAAAAAAAAAATCATATAGATGAGGTGATTTCATTAAACAATAAATTATTAATATTAGTTTAAAACAAATTAATTAATTAAAATCAAAGAAATCAAAAAAATCGCGATTTTTTTAAATAAATCAATGATTTTTGTTTAGCCCAACCCTGTTTTTAGTGGTTTTTAGCTTATAACTTGCAAAGTAAGCTATTTACACGAAAAGCGTTTGATAGTAAAAGAAAGATAAGGAAATTACCTACAATTTATGTGTCTAAAAATTTTTTGTGCGAACGCACAATTGACAAAAAATATAAACAGTGCATTACACACTCGTGCAACCTATACGCAGAGTAAAAGAACAGATACTTACACAATAACAGTGACAGTTTCCATCCAATCATTACAAGGTTTCAGGCAGTTTGTATCAGTGCAATTTATACTTTTGCAAACTGTTTAAACGAATTAATTAAATGTATTAAATAACGCTTAAAATTAGAATTATGATCGTGTTTCTTCATTTGTTTGTCAATATGATAGCTGGCTTGGTTTCTGTAGGACAAACATTTGGAGGAAAAGCCAAATTATTCAAAAATTGTTCACTCTATCGCCTTTAAACAAGAATACCTTTTTTGTTGGGAAAATTATAGAAATCTAAACAGATAAAGATAAAACAATAATAATGCACAACCCACCCCCTCAAACTGTTCCTCCAAAAATTAATTTTCCGTTTACTTTACTATTAAATCAAATAAGTTCTCCTGAAAATTTCGAGTTGATAGTTTGCTCTGTTGAAAATTTATGGCAGAAAAGCCAGTTTTTCCCCTTCCTCTTTGAGTGGCTATCTATTGCAGAATTTCGACATTACTTTTTAAAGTGCTATCACCTCCTAAAATATTGGTATTCCTTTTTGACTCACCTTGTACATTATATTTAAATTTATTGTGTATAGAAAATAACTAAACAGCAGGTGTCATTGGTGAAGCGGCAATTGTCTAAGTAAAAGAGTAAACTTTTACCGAAATTGCAAATTAAATTAATAATGATGACTGTGTATCAGAGGATACATAGAGAAAAAGAAGAAAAACAAGGATAAAGAAAATAAAACTTACTAAAATGATAAATTAACGAATGCAGGACACAAAGGAATTAAACAAGAATGAGCATATCGGGAAGAATTCAAAGAGATGAAACAAGAGAACGTCATATTAAAGGGAGATGTCAAGGAGATAAAAAGAAAAATTAACACAATAGTCAATACAAAAATAAACAGTGAAAGAGAGTAAATGATAAGAACTATTGTATTTATACATGCAGAGGGTGCGCTAATTGAAAAGTAGGATCCAAGAAGAACTGAGGGTAGGTCAACAGTACAGGTCAACGGAGGGACTGCCACAGGGATCTGTAATTGGGTCACTTCTATGTAATATAGCGTGAGACCCCTGCCTAAGCCTTGATGTTCGTAAGAAATGTAGATGTGCAAACGACTTTACAGTCATCACCACGCATAGTGATCATTGACACAGACTTCACTATTCACGAAATCAATAGTTGGATGATGCAAGCTAACCAGCTAAATTTAGTTGGTCCCAAATCAAAATATAACTTTAAATTATTATGTATGTATGTTTCTTTATTTTGTAAAATATTTACATTTTCCACTGAACTCAATAATATATGAGTTCAGTGACATTTTCACAATAAAAATTCTAAAAGCTAATTCCCTTTGCCCACTTGACCTTTAGATTCCCTTCATTTCTCTCCTCTCCTACTTCTTCTCTCTTCCCTTAGCTCCGCACATTCCCTGAGTATGTGTTCCATGCTTTCCCAATCCTTGCCACACAGTTTACATTTTCTCCTCTCGTCCTCCCACCAGTACTTGTTTTCATTTCCGTATCTGTACCTCGCCAACCATTTTTTTCTTCCTTATATTAAAACGTCCTCTTAAGTAACGTAATACTTCTTCCGTTATTATTTCTCCGTAGTTTCCATTATATTTCCCCTTCCTAATCTTACTCCTTCTTACTTGCATCTGCGTGTCTCACTCACATCAAAATTTAAGAAATTTTGTGCTCTTTTCAAAACCCCCACAATATACGGGATGGTTTGTATGAAAAAATGTAGTTTTGGGTCTTATAAAAAAAGCCAAACACTGTATAAAAACTGTCGCTACGGAACAAAGTGTTTTAAAAAAGATTTCGGCAAAATCAATTATGTTTAGTAATATGAAAGTTACGGGGCATTAAAGAAATCAAGTAAATCCGTGAAACGCCCCCTAGCGGCCAAACGATTAGAGATAGCTGAGTTCGTTTACGCCAGTGTTTTCCACATTAAAATTGAGCTCCAGTCTTTTCTATTTCTTAAAATAAAGGGTGTTTCCATAAGAAAATGTCCAAATTGGGCCACCCAAATCCCTCACTCAATGGTTTAGGTGATGTGGCTATTGTTTTAAAAGCAGTATCGCAATTGAGCGTTGACTTGCTAATGATAACATTTTAATCTTCTCTCTGATTCTGTTTCGTTAGTTTAATTTTTTAGCAAATGTGTAAGTTGGTGGTACTTACTATTGCATTTGTAGAAAAAAAGAAAACTGGATGTACATAATGGATTTCCTTGTAAAAAAATCTTACCGGAAAATAAAACGTCGTGTTCCTCTCTTTATAATCGAATGGCGCACGCTTCCAATTCGCCTTCGGACGATAGTACGAATTTTTGTGAGAAAATAAAATCACGTTCACTTATACCTACGAAAGGTAATCCTCCACCGGAGTTAGCCGATTGGTTAACACAATTTCAGGTATGTGATTTGGCGATTTTAACCTACTAATCGCTAAATTTTGCAGAAGTGGTCAAATGCGGAACGTATACTGGCAATAGACGGACTGATTCTACGTTGCGATCCAAGTCAAGTTCGTCACATGATGCAAGTCATCGAACCGCAATTTCAAAGAGATTTTATATCGTTATTTCCGCGCGAACTCGCTTTATCTGTTTTACGCCTTTTAGAACCGTGCGATTTATTACGTGCCGCTCAAACTTGTCGCAGTTGGAGATTTCTTGCCGATGACAATCTTTTATGGAAGGAGAAATGTAAGCAAGTCGGTATTGAGGAAATTCCTAAACGTAAGGGATCGCCTCGATCTCCTTGTAATTCTTCATCACCATGGAAAGTAAGTGTTGGTATAGGTTGTTTACTTAATTGGAGCAGTTGTGTCATCAAAGATTAACATTGTTGCCAAGTCATAATTATTTTTCTGTCTAACAAAACGTTCGCGTAACGTAAAAAAGTTAGGAATTTATGTTATAAGGTGATTATAAATTGTTTAAATAATGACTGCTTCGATTGCGTAAATAACGTATTTAATTTTCTGCAATTGTAAATATTTTTACAGGCAGCGTTTATGTTGCATCATGCAATCGAAATGAATTGGCGTAGTAAGCCGATACGTCCTCCAAAAATGTTAAAAGGTCACGATGATCACGTAATTACATGCCTTCAATTTTGCGGTAATAGAATCGTTAGCGGTTCTGATGATAATACGCTTAAAGTTTGGTCTGCGACTACGGGAAAGGTTAATAATTCGAATCGAGGTGGAGTATAACTGAACAGTTTTGTTTTTAGTGTCTTCGCACTTTAGTCGGTCATACGGGTGGAGTTTGGTCCTCTCAGATGTCTGGTACTAAAATAATCAGTGGAAGTACGGACCGTACTCTTAAGGTTTGGGATTCCGAAACGGGTGTTTGTATTCATACTTTGTACGGGCACACGTCAACAGTACGTTGTATGCATTTACACAAGAACAAGTAAGTCTCGCCGTTTTCGGAGACGGGTATGTAATGCTATGTCAAATTTTTAGAGTTGTTAGTGGATCCAGGGATGCTACATTACGGGTGTGGGATATAGAGACAGGTGAATTTTTGCATGTCTTGGTTGGTCATTTGGCTGCCGTTCGATGTGTTCAATATGATGGTAAATTAGTTGTATCCGGAGCTTATGATTATATGGTGAAGGTGTGGAATCCTGAAAGAGAGGAATGTCTGCATACACTACAAGGTCATACGAATCGTGTGTATTCCTTACAGGTAATTTGAAGGTTTTGGCAATATACTTTGCAAATATTGTGATCTGTCCAAATTTGAGGGCTATTATCTGTATGAAAAACAGATGAGTTGCACAGCATCTCCACCACTCCTTGGTGAATACTGTCACAGCATGCTGTGTAAGCAATGCCATTTTAATCCACTTTCACACATTTTAAAAGAACAATCCATATAAAAAAATATTTGTGAACAAATTACACGCAAAACATCTCACAACACACAAACTAACTAAACCGACCGAATCCATAATGCAAAATGTTACAGTTGGATCTATTGGGAGTTGGGATAAAAAAAATTGCACGCGAAATTTTTTATTTACTTAACATAAACATTGTAGGGGTAGTTCACCTTGGCAGGAACATCCGAGGATAATATCGAAAGTTTACAATCTATAGTTAAAATAATCATGCATACAAAATAAATATTTAACCAAAAAGTAAAGCGAAATAGACCCTCTAGCCGCTCTTGTTTTGGTCGCCATTCCAAAAGGGTTCCTATCTCGGCTGGAGTTTACAACAGAACCCTGTAACCCATCACTTTCAATCTTAGTTGCAGGTTTTTTGGAACAGTACGGGAACGCGCATTGGCGGTCTCTGCTACAGCGACTCTTCTACAAACAGTGACGACAAGCAGCGATTAGCTCCGCCCGTCCACCATTAAGAGGCAAAATTGTGGGCAGATTTGTATGAACTCAACGGTGGTATCCAAATAAAAATCACACCCTGATCAAAGGTAAACACAGTCAGGCCGCGATTAAGAGGCAAAATATACTACGTGACTAGTCAGGCCAATAAAGATCGATACATCGCGACTATTTGTAGTAAAGTCACTGTAGTCTCTGCCATGGAAATGCCGCGATGCGAGAGAGATTCCTGTCCTTTTCGTAATGATTTACGCATGCGCTGGCCGAGAGAGCAGACTGCGTTAAACCAAAATGTACTCTCAAGAGTAGGACAGAGATAAACCTTGCGGCCTTCTCTCTCGAATCAAGGTGATAGGCGAGCGCGCCTTCCAGTATAAGTATAGTTCAGCGGTAGCCACGCTTCCTTTCAAATTACCCACAGGGTGTATTTTATATCCCGATATCAATAGCATATCGAGTCAAATCACTGATAAATAAAGAACAATTATCGTTGTAGGCATTCCCAAAAGTTATTGTATAAATATTGGGAAAGCAAGAGCAAACCAAGGGACGCTCTCATATTGTAAGGAAAGCAATAATCAGTTGGGGCTCATTTATTCCTCACTTTATGAGTGCCATCCCACAATCTTCACAGATGGTACTAAAACAATGGACGGAAGAGGCACTGTTATTAATCCAACGAACTAAACTTCCATTAGACAAATTCCAGACATGTGTTTATTGGAGACAGTCAATAGTTTATACGAAGTAACAAAAAACAATATCCGCATAAGAAACATAACATCGGTATCCTTTACAAAGAAATATGCAGTAAGACAAGGAGGGATACTAAGTCCTCTACTATTTCTTAGTATCATCGATGAAGCCATCAAAGAAAGCTGGAACTGAATGACAAAGTACACAGTAGGATTCTGTAAATTCCAACAAGCACCAGCATGTGTATTCGCAGATGACGTGGTGCTTGTGGCAAAGAGTATCAATGCGTGGGCAGATATATTAAGAGAATACAATCTATCAGTCAACAAAGAGAAACCAAAGGTGATGGTCACCTCCAGCAAAGAAGAAAATATCAACATTCGACTTGGACAAGAAAGAATAAAACAAGTTCGCATTCAAGTATTTGGGAATAATTATAAACAAAAAAGGCACATGGGAAGAAGAAATAGGAAACAGAATAAATATGTACAACGCTATGTACAAAAACTTTTTGAATAAGAAATACATATCAAAGGAAACTAAAATAACAGTGTACAACTACAACATAATATATACAGGGTTAGTAAAAATAACTGGAACGGTCGAATATCTCCGTTCTTAAAAGTCTGGTTTTGTTAATATTTGCCATTCAAGTAGGACCGAAATTGGCGTATATATTTGCAATGTTGCCATATTTTTATCATTTCTAGAATGATAGGAAAAAATTCCAACTCAATTTTTATATGTATATTTTTAATTTCAGAATAAAAAACCGTATCCAGAAACATAGAGTAGACAAATAAATTATAGAAGCAGATACTTTACTACAGATATTTACAATAAATGTTCATTCAAATTGGGCTCCATTTACAAATTGACAGTGATATAATCGATCAGTAAACTCTCTTAGATAATTCTGGATCATTTGTGGAGTACATGATAGTATTCATCACTTCAACAAGTCGTTCCTCTAATTGTTGCAGGTTATTTGGCCAATTTTTATAGACTTCATTTTTCACGTTTTTTCTTCATGAACACAACTCAAATATAAATATGTTTCTGGATACGGTTGTTTATTCTGAATGTAAAAATATACAGTTCTATTCTAGAAATGATAAAAATATGGCAACATTGCAAATATATGCACCAATTTCGATCATACTTGAATGCCAAATAGGTATTAACAAAATCCGACTTTTAAGAACGTAGATATTGCAACCGTTCTGGTTCTTTTTACTAACTCTCTGTATTATACCCTTTCTAACACATGGTACTGAGAACTGGGTCCTAAATAAAATACAAGAAAACACAATCCAGACTGCAGAGATGAGATATTTAAGGAAAGTAGAAGGTAGTAAAAGAATGGACAAAATAAGAAACGAGTAGGACGTAGGTACAGGGTGGCCAAATTTCGATGGTTTAATAGGGAATCTCGTAAACTATAGGTCGTATGAAAAAATGAACCGCACATCCTCGATCTCTTTTTTTGACAAAAAATTTCAAATTTGGCTAACGTCATTTGTTTTCGAGTTATGGCCAAAAGTTCATATTTTCGCGTTTTCATTTTATGGCCATATCTCGCTTATACAGGGTGTCCCAGGTTTAATGATCAGGACATTTTGTAGAAAAACACATTTTAAGGCGGGTTGCTCCTATAAACGTAGTTCCTAAAATTCTTTGTTTCTGAGATACAGGGCGTTAAAGTTTTCTAAAAAATAAAGTTTTTATTTATTTATTTCCAAATTGTGGCAATAATTCAAACCAAAATTGGCACACAAGATTGAAGAAATATCAATTTTTTAATCAACCAGTGGCGGAGATATGGGTATTGTTCTACAAATTTGATAAATAAAAAGAGTACGGCCCTGAATTAAATATTCGAAATATACTTTTAAATGGAGCATTCAATTCTGAACAAAAAATGTCTCTAGACTTTTTTTCGTTTCTGTTACCGTGCGGCCGCAAACTAGATTTTTTCGCGCACGAGTTGCAAACAAAATTTTTTCTACAAACGCAATCGAAACGTGAAGAATTTGACAATTATTTTAACGTTAAAATACAAAACTCTCATCTAGTTTGCGTGCAGTGCGTACTTCGCGCCTGGCGTCGTCATTTCGGGCACGCTGTCATGGTAACGTAGGTAAGTGAAAAAAGGGTCACTTCGCGTATTGTTATCGATGCGCAAACCTTGTCATTTTTTGACGTTTGTAGAAAAAATGTATTTTGGCTGTGTACAAAAATTATGGTTGCCATGGATCTTATGCTCTGTCCATGTATCTTGTGTGCCAATTTTGGTTTGAATATTTTCAACAGTTCGGAAATAAATAAATAAAACCTTTATTTTTTAGAAAATTATGACGCACTCTGTATCTCAGAAACAAAAAATTTTAGGACCTATGTATATAGGAGCAACCCACCTTAAAATGTGTTTCTCTACAAAATGTCAAAGTCCTGATCATTAAACCTGGGACACCCTGTATATGAAAATAGAACAAAATAATTACCACGTTCTTCAGACATATCGTTGGAATCAGAAAAAAAATTGCAATTTTTTGATGCCATAGCCAACTATGCGTTCCATATAAAAAAATACAACTTTATGCTATAATTCGAATTTCAAGAATATTTTTAAAGAATTGACTACACCACTGCATTCTTATCAAAAAAGTGCCTGAAGAAATTGGAAATTATTTTTTTCTATTTTCATAAATAAGCGAGATATGGCCATAAAATGAAAACTCGAAAATCTGAATTTTTGGCCATAACTCGAAAACAAAAGACGTTAGCCAAATTTTAAAAACACCATTGAGTTTTTCTCAAAAAAAAGAGATCGAGGGTGCGCGGTTAATTTTTCCATACGACCTATAGTTTACGAGATTCCCTATTAAAACATCGAAATTTGGCCACGCTGCACATCAGAGCGAGAAGCGAGAAGCAAGAATCCTAGCAAGAGATCGAAAAAAATTGCAAACATTTATCGAGAACCCGTTGAGATATCGAGATTAGTTTTGGTACATACAAATGTACCATTAAAGGTCTCATTTACATGTACAAAATTGTTTTCGAAAGTATTTACGTCAGTGGCGTGCGTGCCAGCATATCTTTATGTTCAGCGAAAAAGCTGTACGCCACTGGTTTTTGCAAAAATTAGTGTCGATTTCTTAAAGAAGCCATATTAATTCTGCTTAAAAAGTGCCTCTTGGACTTTTCCATTCTGTCGCACCGTTTTTGAAATAAACATTATTTTATTAATCAGTACAATAATAAGCCATCCTATAAACTATTAAAGACAGACAAGTTAAACATTCCCGTATCGTGAAAACGGGGCATTTCCAGAGCCACATTTAGGCATATGAACTTTTTTCATATTTTTTATTATTATTAGTTATTCTTATATCTCACCGGGTTTTTTTGGAATTGTGGGGTCGAATAACTACTTTCCGAAGACTTGTCCTGAATGTGAGTCCTATTGCTGTGTTGGCTGTTTGCCCTCCCATCTCAGTCCACAATTTAAAATGACAGTAATGTTCCAACTCCAAAGTTTTTATTTCCACGTCAAAAAAAGATTACATGGTGAGAAATCATCAGACCACAGCTGTCTGTGTGGTATCCATTTAAAAATCGTGTTCGTGCAGTATCAGCACCATGGCCCATTTTTACAAAGCAAACATTTTTAATTTTCATTTAGGGCCGAACAAAATAGTCCTCAGGTGTTGGGTAGCTACAAATTGATCATGTATTGGTTAATTAGTGACAGATCACATTAAATGCACACAAAAATATAACCCCAGTGATTATTTAGTAAAAGGTCTGAGGTTTTAAGTCGAGTTCCTTACTGTCGAATTCCTAATTGCTAAATGATACCACGCCAGATGATGAGGGAACCACCATTGTTTTTTGTTATTGTTACATAAGTCGCCATATTATCCTTCTAAAGTTATAGTTTTAGTTTGATGGTGTTCATGTGGTGAGCGGATCTTTAGATACCAGTATTCGTGTTTGGGAAGTTGAAACGGGCGCATGTCGACATACATTAATGGGTCATCAATCGTTAACGTCTGGAATGGAGTTACGTAATAACATACTAGTGTCTGGTAATGCAGATTCGACTGTAAAGGTGTGGGATATTATTTCGGGGCAATGTTTACAAACGCTTTCAGGTGATTTAGGTAGTTTTTTAAAGGTGATCCGTTAGTTTTAATGATCTTTTTAGGTACATATAAACACCAGTCGGCCGTAACTTGTTTACAGTTTAATAAACGTTTTGTGATAACTTCGTCGGATGATGGAACTGTAAAATTGTGGGATGTCCGTACAGGAGAGTTTATAAGAAACTTAGTGGCACTTGATAGTGGTGGATCGGGTGGTGTAGTGTGGCGTATACGAGCCAGTGACACCAAATTAGTTTGTGCTGTCGGTAGCCGTAATGGAACTGAGGAAACTAAACTTTTAGTACTCGATTTTGATGTGGACGCTAGATAGCTAAAAACTTAAACAAATGTGAATGTGTTGAAAGGTTTGTTACATGTGCTCCTAATGATCATTTTGCAAATTATAATATTTTGACAACTGCCATATTATGTAAAAAAAATCTAATCTATCGAATAACAGCAAACTTATTTTATATTATTGTCGGGTTTTATTTCAGTACTATTACCTTGATTGAGAGTACTAACTGAAAATGAAATTTTCGACGTTAAAACCATAATAATAAAAGAAAAAGTTTTAATCTTTTTAAAGAATGAATGTTTTAAAAGGCAAGATCTTGTGGATCATTTTTTTCTTAATAAGTTATTGTTATTATTTTTTGTAAATAAAAGCAACTTGAACAGATAAATTCTACATTTCTTCCCAAATAATTTGCTAATCATTTGATAAACTTTATGATTCCATAGTTGTAGAGGCAGATTTTAAAACTGCTCCTAACTGTTATTGACTCTATGACTACGTTTACACGCCGGAGTTATAACACCGGGTATTATAACTCCTGTTAGGCAGTAATGTTTACACGTTGAGGTTTATCAGGAATTATAACGCTGATACAAAAATGGATTTGCAGTAGTGCCAATCTTACCAATATATGAACATACTATTGCGGTATCACGTGCGATTTTATTTGGGTTGGCAACAATTGTCGTCGCTCGTTTACACGTACTTTAACACCAGAGTTGACAGGAATTCCTGTGTTAAATAAGTGCACTCCTCTTTTCCAAAAGGCGTAGAGTTAGAACTCGGGTTTGGGGGTTCCAGTCTTAAAGAGCGTTTACACTCCATCTTACATCGATGTTATAACTCCGGCGTAAATCAGTGCGTGTAAACGTAGTCTATAACTATTGTTAAAGATAGGAGTTTAATCCTATGCTTTTTATTACCATTTGACGTGGGGGTGGGGCGGGGGCTTGATAGCCACTGTTTTCAACAGTGATGAAGCTAAGTAGCCCAGTCAAAATGGTAGTGAATAGCAATGAGAGTAAAGAAACTATTTCAGCAACTACAATCCGCCATGTCCAGTACAGGGACAATGGATTTTGGGGAGCCAACAATCATTACCACAGTGACAATGGGTGGATCACGTGGCCGGTATTGCTACAAGTGAAAACAATCCGATCAGGATAAACCAGATAGAACTGATGAAGTTTGTGGAGAGACACAGATAGGTGCTATACAGCAGAAGAAAAACCTCCATAACGTTACCCTAATTCGCTAATGTCGTAAGTCCGCTTTACTGCGATTTTGAGATTCTTGGCGCCATCTAATTATATGTGTTTAAGCTACCTAATAAAAATATTTCAGGCTTGAATTACAATTCCCTGTAATAAAGAAAGAAGTTTAGAAAACGTCGGTAGTCCCGCAAGTCATTTTAACAAAGGCAATAATCGTAAGTCCGTCGGCATCCATTAGAAAATCGACCATAAGCAGTGTGTGTGTTTGTTTTTGTTTATTTTTATTTTTGTGCAATAGTAATTTGTATTACTCCTTTTGGTAAGTACAAAGTTTGCAGTTTTAAAGTTTAAAATTGTTATTTCTATAAAAGGGATTCTTAAAATAATTTAAAAAATCATTCTTAAGCGGGCCACAGACTTCGTGATTTTTCATCGGTTGTCGGTCATCGTGCCAACCGTTCGTGCCGCCTGATGAGCCCACAGACTACGTGCGAAGTAGCAGTCCGATTCCAGAAATTACAATGAACAGGATACAATTATTAGCAGTGGCGGGGGCACTTGCAGTTGGCAATAAAATGAAAACACAAAAAAAGAGGATCGGTTTGGTGCAAAGAGTGGCTGTTGAAAAGAAGAAGTTTTTCACATATAAATTTATTAAATGAGCCGAGATTTTAATCAGTAGATTGGTATAATTATATTAATTATTACTCGCAACGAACGGACGTTACTGATCTTAAAACCGACAGGATGGAACGAAATCCCCACACACTTCGGTTTAGCACGATGACCGACATACCGAACCGACGAAAATCAAGCTCCGCCAGAAATTCGTCGTGACGGTTCATCGTGACAGTTTTACCCCACACACTACGGTTTTTGGCACGAACGGTCGGCACGATGACCGACAACCGATGAAAAATCACGAAGTCTGTGGCCCGCTTTAGTTTACTGTTGGATTTACGACTTTTTCCCTTTTTACATATTGGGACATTCGACTATTTCTCATGTAGAATGTTAAAGTATTATTCTTATTTTTGAAGTTACTTAGAATTTTATATTTTACAGCGCCAAAATATGTAATGATTTTATTGAACATAGGTAATTACATTACATATAAGTAATTAGTATTTTTTTCTTTCAGTTAATACCTTTGAAATGGCTCAGTTTTCTAGTCGAACTCGAAAAATATTAGCAGCTCTCAATGGTGATAATGGCGATGATCAAGGTAGCGAAAAAAATTCCATTGCTGAAAAAAATTTAGAATATACGGTTATGTCTAATTATTGTGAAAAGGAACAGAATGATGATGCACCATTAGCAGAAGTTCCGCACTCTTTCGTCCACCAGCCTTCTGAAAATCATGAATCCTATAGTATTATCTTAATCAACTGTCCCTCAAATAATAATATAGATATTTTCAACGAAGTAGCCTGTGACAATATAAGCGATGCTGTTATTCTAGATTCAAATTTTACAGACAGTAATTTACATATTATTTCAGAATTGACATGTTTAAACAAAAATGAAAAAGATATTGAGTCTAACTTAACCAGTCGCGATGCAGACGCAGTGGAAGATAATCTCATTGAAGATTTTGATAACGAGAAAGAAAATAGTTTACCTTCACCTAGTAGTACTAGTACACCAGTTAATGAGATTATTAACTTGAATAATTCTAC
This sequence comes from Pyrocoelia pectoralis, assembly GCA_036250285.1. Lineage (NCBI taxonomy): Eukaryota > Metazoa > Arthropoda > Insecta > Coleoptera > Lampyridae > Pyrocoelia > Pyrocoelia pectoralis. The sequence goes on from CM070081.1 coordinate 12,744,766, forward strand.
AAGAAAAAGAAAGAAAAGACAAAATGTTGATGAAAAAACCTGGTCAAAAAATCAAAACAAAAAGTTGAGAGAAAACGGGGAAGTTTATTTTGGGAAAAAAAAGATTAACGCCACCTGGAATTATGAAATAGAAAAACAACAAAGGCAGTTGAGACCAGCATGCAATTGTAAAGCTTCATTAAAAAATAAATCCCTCCAATGCAAGTCTTTATCAGATACAGATAGAAGTGAAATTTTTAAAATATTTTGGTCTGAAATGACATGGGAACAACGAAAAGTGTATATAAATATGCTTGTAAAGAAAGAAAATACCAAAAGGGAGAGAAACAGAAAAGAAGATCACAAATCAAGAAGAGAATTCTCATGGACGTATTTTTTGAAAAATTCTAAACAGCAAACATTTCGAGTATGTAAGACAATGTTCTTAAATACTTTAAGCATAAAAGAACGATCGGTCATAGAATGGAAAAATAGTAGCATCGAACGCTTCGAACAGGTTCATAAACCAATAAAAGAAAAAAAGGAGACGAAAATGAGTGGAAATGAGCAGAACGTAAACAGAAAAGAAGTTTTACAAGAATTTTTTAGAGATTTGCCAAAAATGGAATCACACTATTGCCGATCAAGAACGTCTAAATTATATTTGGAGCCTAGATGGACTTCTAAATCAGAATTATACAAACTCTATAAATCTTATTGCGAGAATTTGAAAACTAGAAGCCTGAGTACTGCGTCCTTGTCATATGTATTTGACGAGCTTAATTTGTCACTTTTCAAACCAAAGAAGGATGAATGTGATGTTTGTGTTAGTTATCGTTCAAAAAATATAAGTGAAGAAGTTTATGTTTTTCATGAAATAAAGAAGAATGAGGCAAGGGAAGCGAAAGCTAAAGACAAAAGTTCTGCCAATAGAGTTTTCTGTATGGACATGCAGGCTGTACTCCTTTGCCCAAAGTCCAATACGTCTGCACTTTATTTCAAGATGAAACTTGCGATACATAACTGTACCGTATTTGACATGAAAATGAACAAAGGGTATTGCTTCGTATGGCATGAAGCTGTCAGAGGAGTTACTGCTGATAATTATGCATCAATAATTTGCTCTTTCATTACAGAGTACGTTATAAAGGACTTAAATGAAAGTGAAAACATTATTCTTTACAGCGACGGATGTACTTCACAAAACAGAAATGTTACCCTGTCCAATGCCCTTAGAAATTTGTCTATACACCACAAAGTAATAATCGAACAAAAGTTTTTGGAAAAAGGCCATACTCAGATGGAGGCTGACCATATGCACTCACTAATCGAGAGGAAACTGAAAAATATAAACATAAATGTTCCAGCTGAATATGTAAATGTTTTTCTTAAATCACGACAAAATCCCAGCCCATTCACAGTAAAATACTTAACTTTCGATTTCTTTAAAAATTTCAATTCCCTTAGATTTTTGACGTCTATTAGACCAGGTCGAAAAATTGGAGACCCTACGGTGACAGACCTTAGGGCCCTAAAATATGACAAAGAAGGTCAACTGTTCTATAAAATAAGACACACGGATGCCTACGTTCTTTTGGAGCAGAGGCGAAATACAAGAAATAATATTAATAAGGAAAATTCTTCAGACTATAATTCACTCCCAAATCTGTATTCCAAGCCCCCTTCTATTAAAAAAGAAAAATGCGAACATTTACAAAAATTGAAAGAAAGTATTCCACAGGATTTTCACAGTTTTTATGATAACTTGACCTATCATTAAAATAATGGAAAAGTTTTTCTTTAGTATTAAGTTTAATCAATAAGATTAAGTTTGTGTTCAACTTTTAACGATATTATGTTGTTTTATGTTCTTTTATTTAGCTAATACATAGTTTGAAATCTTTTAAATTTTTTGAATAAAAAATAATATTATTTTGCTTTAATCCCATTTTTGTTTTACTAATATAGTAAGAAGAAAATGTTGAATGTCCATTTTTAAAAAGACAAAAGTCGTAAGTCCACTAATACTTTAAAAAAATGGTTTTCCATTATTGCCTATTTACATAAATAAAATACTAAGTAACTCCCACCATTAATTTACACAACAAAATTTTACTATCAATTTTACACGTATTACAAAGTTTTAATGGTCTCCTGTAAAATTAGTGAAAATGGACATACGACGTTTGCGAATTAGAGTAACGATAAAAAGAGATTCATCAGTGGGTTCCTATGCTTACCACTACTTGGAGAGGTATAAAGGGGTTGATAATGAGGAGTGCAAAGCCACAGATAGCAAACGTCGACTGTAGGTAGGTACGCAAACCACGCCGACCATAACGCAAGAAAAATCAACTCTCCCTAATAAGAAGTGGAACAATGCAGCCATTGACGTAGGCGGTACCTCGACGGCTGGACGAGTAAGTAAGGTGAAGAGGAGACAGCGAGATACACCGACTGAGATAAAGGAGAAATCATGGTCTGGTCAACCCGTTGAGAGGAGAGGCGAGAGATCAGAGCAGACGTGACAGACAGAAGGAAGGAAAGATAGAAGCCTCACGAACGATTGACTACCCAACGTTCTTGTCATCCAAAATTAGGGTGACGTCAGCTATGCGGAGATCGTGAGTCGTATAAAGGAAGATACAGCGCCGGCGCTCAAGGGTGTAAGTGAATGCGTTCAAAAGATACGCAGAACGAATGCGGGAAATCTGCTGGTCGTTCTGAATAAGGAGAGTTCAGCGGAATTGAGAAGCCAAATTGAAGGTGCGCCAGCACTTGTTGAGCCGGAAATGGTGCCGAGTAAAGTCCAAGAGGTTGATCTGGAGATCACGCAGGCTCTTCAGCCCCTCCAAGAACGACACTAACGAGAGTACTCCAGCTCAACCTCAGCCATAGAGGAAACAAGCAACACGAACGGGGGATGTAAGGTCGTCTGACAATACAGCAGGAAGAGCTACGGCTATGGCCTCTCCCGCGATGTAATACACAGCGGCGCTGCGATGGTCCTGCGGGAGAATCATAAGGCAGCAGAGGAATAGGGGTTTTTAGTCGGTGCAAGTTCGACACAATGCAATTTATTTGCTACGATGCGTAGAGATCGATGTGGAAAAGAATTATCCCACCCTTAACCGACCGTCTCCCCCACGCGCCAATGTCGGGGTGAAAGGACCAAGCAATACGATGCCAATGAGAGTGTAGTAGACGAGGATACAATAGGGTTGGCAAGTGAGTAGATGCAACAACGAAAGGGATGAAGAATGGTAAGGCTTTGGTTCCCATCAGTTACCGTTTCATCTACGCTCAATATTTTTTCTTTTGGATTTTGATGAACAGATTCTATCTGGAAACTTGTTTCATAGGCGTTCCGCTGAGTAGCATTGTCTTTCGACGCTTAGCTCTGTGAAACTTAGGCTTTGGGCGATCTTCTTTCTGAGTTATCGTCGTCTCAAAGACCGCAGCTGTATCTTCTGAGCTCTGGGCTTGTCGGCTCCTCGGTTTCAGCAGCATGTTAATGTTTAGAGAAAATGTCCATTTGGCTGCGCAGAGACCTATTGACGTGGAGGAAGTGTTTCATAGGGAGTTCCTTCCGCAAAGATTAGCCTTAAAACCTTGGAAATTAGGTTTTTTTGTCTTTATATGCTTCCAGTCACATACGTTCGTTTAACTAGGCCGTTCCCTGTTCGCCACAAGAGACGTGTCTGATGAGGGTAGCGGAATACAGGAACCATGCGTCTAAGACTTGTTGAAACGTTCGCGGTATGTGATGCTGCACCATCCTGCTGTAACGAGCACTTTGTAACTGCATTTGTTTCACGGATACGAATGTATTGAGCCGAATGCGGTAACTGTGGCCCCATTTTCGTCGAAAAAATAACGTCCAATAATGCCAACAGGGCCAAGACTGTGATTTTTTCGGAGTGCAGAGGGCGCTGGTGTGGATGCTCTGGAGTCCAGCAACGTAGGAGCCAGGATGTTTCTTATCCGTTATGTATTCCCAGTCGATCAGAAGTGCTTCACCCATCTGAGGTTTGTGTTACGGTTAGGAACAGCTCCCTAGACGACCAACATTGAACCGTGAACGAAACAATGGATGCGCAGCTGTAACAGACTCACCATTTCTCACGAAACTGTCATAGACAAACAAACGACGTTGCAAGTCCCGCCCACTCCAAAGGTCCCTTAATAAAATGGCATGTTGTGTAGAGCAGAACTGATCTAGTCCCACCACTGCGCTTTCAATATTACGTACCTAGACAAAAACCAATAGATACTTTTCTTGAATTCTGGATATTCGTTCTTAGTTTCTTCTTTTTTGTAGGTGACCCTGTGTTCGCTGCTCGATTATCCGACTGTGTTTGATCGTCGACTTTTCCGTCGCATTTTCCAATTATTGGAGGCCTAAGCCTACTGGCCGCTCGTGAAAGTTCAACCAGTTGACATGGGCTACTCGAGTTGTCAAGATGAACCCGTGCGTTGTTTTTGTTTATGCATTTTTAATGTTGATCGATCGTCGAAAGAGGAGAGGGTGGTCAGTTCACCCAATCAACGCTATGCGAAATTTGCGGGACGTTTTTCACACTCTTGGCGAAGAGTTGAGGAACCATGTAGAAGTTTTTTTTAATTACTCCCGAATAATCGTGTCATCTTTTGATGAACTATTAACTGTTAAGGGGGGGTTCAAGAACTTTTTTCGATCCAATATTGACCCTGATTTCTATCGCTTTGAAGGCCTCCAAAGCTCTCTTACGTCTGCCCAGTTTGGTGTTCTTCTTAGCCACCTTTCTTTCGCCTGCACGCACCGATCTTGGTTTACGTTGGCCCATTCCACTGAAGAAATCTCTACGAATTTGTTTGATGAATTCCGAAATTTTCGAATAATGAGAGCAATTTACGAGGAAATTTAGCCTTGAGGTAAAGAATTGTGATGGAACGACAATTTTTCCTGCTAGTACGCCAAAGGTTCGCTCGCCATTGGAAAATGCCCGGACTTCGTTTTTTGGAAAACTCGCTGTGACCACTGTATTGGTCGGATTGTTGACTTTTATATCTGAAAATGACCCCAATATGAACCCTCACGGCAGTTATGCCTATCGATATCGCATTGGGGTATGCTATTTCTATTGTAACTTTGAAAGAATCGCAAAATGTCGCAAGAAAACAGTATCTGTCTCACTTTGACACATCCTAGACAGCTTTTGCTAAAACTAGGCATATGAGCCGTGGCATGTTCTTAGGGTCATTTTGAGACATAAAACTCCATGATCGGAGCAAAACTATGATCAGAGCGAGTTGTCTAGAAATGCATGCCAAAGTCTAATTTTAACATGGCTTTTATATGGGAGTGCGATTATGAAATTTTTATTGCTTAGGACAATTGAACCCCTCCTTAAAGTGAGAAACAACGACGCAGTATATGCGCGCGCCCGACAAGTGGCCATTATTATTAAAAAATTATTGTTATTCAATCTGGATTTTTAATAATCCGCTTTTCCACGCCACCAATCAAAATAGTGAGTGGAAGACCAATCAAAAACGTCTTGAACTTCCTTCGTACCTGTCTTATTTATCAAACAGTACCTAAAAGAGGACGCGATTTTGCATCAAGTTTTCCGTGTAAAGAATGATCTATTGGTTTTGTCTAGGACTGCGTAGTACAAAACCGTACGTCTCCCGTGGGTCACCCTGTAGTTATTATAAATACCTATACTAAATGAGGAAGAATGTGGTTAAGTTGTGGTATTAAGAACTTTACCGAATTTTTAACTAAATAAACCCTGCTTACGGTTTCATAATTATCTGTGGCTTCAAATAAATAAAATGTTTTATTTATAACAATGGGGGCACGAAAGGAGTGAATATTCGGTATATTGGTATATAGAGTAATTCCCTTGCGGTATAATTTATCGTGCGGCGCATGCTCAGATTGACAGTTGTGTATTACATCGGTATTGTGTTGTGTTACGTTAACAATGATAGTAATAGATTAAGTGTAAAAAAAAGGAAATTGAACGATTCGATGATGGTCTTGGACCATTTAAAATTGAGTTGTCTCCCAATAACAAATAGGACTCTCTGGACAAAAGGCCTGCGGTTATTTCCTGAGAAAGCTTCAAACGTATTTGAAGCTTTCGAGGCCGTGTTCATGGAACTATGAACCTGGACTCGTTGTCTTTTACTTTGTCACAAATAAGTTATTTAGTTGCGTCATTAACTAAAAAGAATCATAAGCAAGTAGTAGAGGATCTTTTAAGGGTAAGTGTTTTTCACCATCGACAAAAGTTTTATGGTAGCCATTTCATTCATTCATTCATTAATGCTCTCATATGTTTTCGTAGTTATCTTCTTTACCGGCCTAAATTTGTAATGAGAACAAAGGTACTTATCTATTGCTGTGTAAAAATGATAATTACTGTATATTAAAAATTGGACTAATCGAGAAATGTGGATTAATTGTTTTGTGTAACAGTTGGTGACTTTGCACGGTCTGGAGGCGGATCGTCACTTGCTCCAATGCCTGTTTTCGTCGGTGGACTTTTCAGAATCTTCTAATAAGATTGTTGCGACTGCTCTTCATAGTCAAGTGCTGTTAGAGCATTGTACCACAGTTATTAATAAACCCGCATTATCGTCGGCTATTTGTTGTACCGTTAATAAATTTGCCAACAGTCAGAAGGTGAGTTGTCAATCTTGAAACAATTCAAATTTTTTTTGACAACTTTTTTTCAGAGTTTGAAAGTTGGACCTCTGTTTTTTCAACAGCTGTGCAAGTGCCTTCGCCTCTCAGCTGTTCAAGAAGTTGTATTCGCTTTAGTACTACGTCATTCAGAAAATCAGGAGATATCAAGTCTCGCTCAAGCTCAACTAAAATTATCCCTACCAACTCTCGTACAGTCGTATGTAGATACGGAAGGAAGTAGTCGTCAACACGAAGGTGGCCTTCACGATACAACGCCGGAAATTTTACATTTAATTTTGTCGGCGGTACTTAAATCACCTAAAGAAGTAGGTCTTAGTAACGAGGTTCATACGATATTTTTAAATTCTCTACAACGAGATTTTTCGAGAGATTTAGTTCCGGTCGTACTCGCACCATTAGTATATCCGGATCAGTGCGAATTAGCACCACCCGAAATGTCCTCGGAAGGCCCCGGTTTATCCGGGGGTATGTTAGATAGTTCATTGGCCGATCTCGTATCGGAAATGGGTTACGGATTTACTCTTACATTGGAAGACTGTCGGAATAATTTACTTAAGTTTATCGGACGCGATATTAATCCAGCGGCGGTCGCACGAACCTTAGCGTTGTTATGTCGGACACATAGTGGCCTTGATGAATCGTTAAATCTACCAGGATCTTTCAACAAAGACGGAAGGAGTACTTGGAATATAGAGGTCTTCGTTCAAGCTTTAAAAGAAGTCTCCCCGACATTACAATGGGGCAGCGTTATTTTGGAATTGGACCATCTCGAATTTGTAATAAAAGACAGACAAGGCCTTATAATGCTTTTAAGTGCACTTCGGTTGGGCTTGAAGAATGTCGGCTTTCATCCCGAAACATTCCCCGTTGATCACCTATATAGAAGGTGGACAAACTTCGAGGGACAGTTTAGTTTAATTCAACAAATATTGAAAAATCCGGATGTGTTCTGTTTCGCGGACTACCCATTCTTATCAGTGCCTGTCGATATATTGAAAACACCTCCCGAACAAGACAGTAAAGAATTAAGCAACTGGCGTAATTTAAATTTAGTGGAATTGTTATTAGCGATATCGGAGTGCGGTTTTTATCCGCAAGTGCAAGAATTGTTTAAAGTTCCCTTACAAAACTGTCCCGATGTGTTAATATTAACATTGATGCAAATCTCGGGACCTGTTACAATGCTACGCCAAGAATTATTCACCAACCTCATACCTATTTTTCTCGGTAATCATCCTAACTCCGCCATTATATTACATCACGCGTGGCACACCCAGACACTTAATATTAAGCATATCATAATGCACGCGATGGCCGATTGGTACGCCAGAGGTGAGTACGATCAAACGAGACTGTCTCGAATACTAGACGTTGCGCAGGACTTAAAGGCACTGTCTATGCTTTTAAACGCGCAATCCTATCCGTTCATTATCGATCTGGCATGTCTCGCTTCACGAAGAGAGTATTTGAAACTAGAGAAGTGGATTACGGACAAAATTCGCGAGCACGGAGAGCCTTTCATTACCGCCTGTATAAAATTCCTGCAAAGACGATGCCCCCAGCTCATCGGTAAAAGCGACGACACCCTCCCCAAGGCCGTCTTACTACCAAAAGAGACCTTAACAACAATCCTAGTTTGTCTGCAACAAGCTGCCGGTAACACCAATTCCGAAATTCAAGAGACGATCCTCGCGATGGCAACAAACTGTTCCATCCTCTTAAAGAGTCACCAACAACCATCCTCAATTTTACGCTCGCATCGTACCCTCGACGGCCCCTTCAACCCGTCCAGTATGGGCCAACAGTTGTACAATTCGAACGTCGACCCCATCAGTATAACATCGACGCTCGCCAATATGAACATAGGCGGCTCCAACTCCGCCTTTAACCTGCAAGGGGGGTTGGGCCCACTGGTCTCGTCACCCGGCTCACCATCCCGTATATTACAAGGACCGTCCAATAGTCCGTTTCCGATGATTCCCATACAGCATCAGGGGCCTGTAGGAACCGCCGGCTCGTTGGTACCTGCCATTAATACGATCGGCAACCTCAGTAGGATCGGACCGAATCCGGGTGTCGACAAACCCCGATTGCAGGATAGCAATTCAATATTTACCGAACTGGCGCCGAACGTTACGAAAGATATCGAGGACGAGGCGAATAGTTACTTTCAAAGAATCTACAACCATCCCCCTCATCCCACGTTGTCTATCGACGAGGTTTTGGATATGTTAAAAAAGTTTCAGGAGTCGACATCAAAACGTGAACGTGAGGTAAGCACTTACGTGTATCTATATCAGTTAAGACATTTGCGAAATTTATTTATGACAATGTGTCCAATAGGAATATCGGAAACCGGTTCAATTCGTAAAAAAATGTGCTTGGTAATGTGCTATTTTAAGCAGCGTTCCCCAAAAATTTTTCTCTTTTTTGAATTCTGTGTTCAAAAATACTTAAGTTAGATAAGGCAATAATGAGCTTAAACTGAACCGATTTTAAGGTATCTGCAAAATCAATGTTGTCTGCGCATAATTTTCATTGTGAAAACGCCTCAGTGGCAATAACTAAATCTTTGAAGTTTTATGTTTGGGAACCAGCAAAATTCAAAACCTTCAGTTATGCATGAATTTTATTGATCCAATAACTGAATCTTGAAATTTTGTAGTGTTTACCCACTATCATTTTATCTTTATTTACACATCCATTTCATTGGTAAATCCAACAAACATAATGTCTCGATGAGCAATAACTAAATGTTGGGGTTTTCCTGTGTTGTGTTCATTATTGGGAACTACCGATGGACAAAAAGCTTTAGTTATACACGAATTCCATTGGTACAACCATATGTTTATTATGTTCAAATTGTCATTTGTTTTTATGCAAGCTATTACTGAATTTTTATTTAATAATAGCCCTGGATATGAGGCTTGTAGACTTTGTTTAATAGTAACAACAGTACACACCATCAGATCCAGACTAATGTGTCACAACAGAGTTCAGTGGTCACAACTGGACATTTATTAAGATACCATTACAGTATAAGGATTCAGTCACCATCTGTTCTTAACAATCATTAGTTTGACCTCCATGGCCATTATCATGAGGTTTGCAAAATGTTGATGTAAAATAATGCCTGATGGTGGTTGAATTAGAAATCTAAAACAGGTTCACTACTTCTGCTGTCAAAGATATTATAAATATTGTAGCGTTAGGTTTGGGCTTCAATGTAGAGCTTGTGAGAAAGTGTTTTTATTGTTTTGTGACTTTTCAAATAAGAACAGATGAAAATAAAAGCCATATCAATTTTTTTCCAATGTCTCCACAACTACCTAATTCGTATTTTCCGAATGCCAAATAGCACATGATTAAGCACACAATTATCGCAATCTTTTGCTAATGTAACACAGTTTGTATCCTCTGTCTAAAGACTTCATTATTTTTGTGCCACCACATTTACGACATTGTACCAAAAATGTGTGCAGCGAAAATATTGGCTATAACTTCATTTTTGGAACACCAGTGTAATTATTTCCGAAATCCTTCCACTAAGCATCCTTGTACAGGGTGTCTGAGTACTCGACCGTCAAAATGATACCATATATTTTGGATGCCATTCTAATCAAAAAATATCTCCGAAGCAAAGGGGAATTGAAAAATAGTTTATACAGTGCGACAAAGTAAACAAAAACGCCGGAAAATATGTGAACTAAATTTGAAATCATTCAAACTGGCCAATAAAACGTCTTGAAACCGACGTGGTATATTCAGCTCTATAATAGAATTTGGCATTTTATGCATCTTGCTTCTATATTTATAATACAAATTTGTTTGCATTTGAATGTATCGGGTGGATACTTTTTTATTTTAAGAGATCCTAGGTGTCTGGAGCTCAATTTAATGAGAAAATCACTGGTGCAAACAAAATTCAGCTATTTCTAATCGTTTGCCCGCTAGGGGGCGTTTTATAATTACATATATTATAATTTATTTTGGTAAAATCTTTCTTAGACCACTTTCGCATAGAATCCATCGCGTATTTTATACAGGATGTTTTGCTTTTTTTGTACGACCCTAACTACATTTTTCATTAAAAATATTTGTAGCTAATAAATATTTCCAGATAACTAAGAAATTGTCGTTTTAAATTATGCTGCCATCTTTTGTTAGCCATGGAAACCTAGATGTCTGCAACCAAAATATTTTAATATATAAAATGCAATATTGCGAATAATATTTAACATTAATATTGTTCAAGCGATACATCAATATTTAGGAAATTTTACGCTCTTTTCAAAAACACCAAAACATACTGGTAGTCCGTATGAAGAAAATGTAGTTTAGGGGTCGTATAAAAAAACCAAACCCCAGGTATAAAAACTTTCTATCGTGATGGATGCTACCTAAAAGGGCTCTAAGAAAGATTTTACCTAAATTAATTATCTTGAATAATAAGCTGAAGACACACTGCCTCCCCTTAATGTAATGTGTAATGTAAACATCAAGGGGAGGCTGTGTATCTTCAGATTATTATTAATTATTATTATCTCTACCCCTTTATGAGATTTTCCGAACTTACCCAAGATCTCTTAATTATCTTCATTAATAAGAAAGTTATGGGGCATTAAAGAAAGTGGCTAATTTCGAGAAACGCCCCCTAGCGGCCAAAACGATTAGAGATAGCTGAATTCTGTTTATTCCAGTCATTTTCCCCTTAAAATTGAGCTTCAGCATTGAGTAATATAATGAATAGAGAAACTTTTCCATATGTAAAATGGGGAACGCCTAAACTGAGTGTAATAATAGAGGGAGTTACGGAAATCATCTTACGGCACACTTAGTAACTAATAATTTCAATGACAAAATAGCAGACTGATTACCACTACTAATACTTAAGTATGCTACTAGATGGAGACCTTGGAAGACACGTTCTACAGTGACTCTATTACAAACAGTGACGACAAGCGTGGTATCGATTTTTATTGGTCGTGGTATATTTTGCCTCATAATGGCGGATGGGTGGGCTAATCGCTGCTTGTCGTCACTGTTTGTAATAGAGTCACTGTAACACGTTGCAAACTCATTTTCTGTCCTTTTTCGTCTATAGTGGGCGTTTAAACCTTTACAGCTGTTGATATTGAATCCTGTAGCAGATAATAATATAAACCAATAGGTGACAGCACCTCTCGAGTTAATTTTAAATGGGACACATAATCCTATGAAAAAGTTTCTCTATTCATTATATTACTCAATGGCTTCAGCCACCTAAATAGGTTCATTTTTTTCTATCTCATAAAATAAAGGGCGTTTCCATAAGGATCACTCACAAACATGTAGCTTTGTTGACCACGCCTTCTCAGGACTTTTGTTTACTTTGCATAAAGTTTTTTTTATTAGAATGACCTCTAAAATATATGGTGTAAGTTTGTCGGTTGACTTCAGGGACATCCTATACAGGATGTAACATATGTTTAGACCATATCAATTTAAGACAAAACTTCTAATTTTTTTCTGTAATGTCTCAGAAAGACAGCTCTTTAAATATGGCGCCAAAAAACCGCTGATCATGACAAAAAAATTGATGAAATTTGTTATGTAACATCTGCTATTTGCTATAATTGAAATTTGAAAATACTCAGTCGTCGGTGAGAGAGGAGGAACAAAGTCCTTTCTTCACTCCATAACTTTTTTATACTATTTCGAAATTTCGCTAGTCTAATATCATAATCGTAAAGTAAAGATCAATCTGTGTGTCAAAAAAAGGTTCTGTCAAATTGTTCAGAGAAGAAAAATGTACTCAGTGTTTTATTTATAAATCAGAAACAATAAAGAGGCATTGTTCTGCACGTCTGATGAGGAGTCTTTTACAAACACCTGTTGTGTTTTGCAAATTTGGATAAATCCATCTTTAATAGGGGGTTTAGGGATTAGATTGTAGATCATGTGATTTACCTCCTCTGGGTCTTTCCATCGAAAAGTGGACATGCTGTACAAATGTGTATTTAAGAAACCATGTGCTACATATAGATCTCTTGAAGGGAAAGGGACCCCACCCCCTGCGCTCATCATTTCTGTAGGCGGAGTCAAAGCCTTTGTTAATGGTATCACTTACAGTCTATCGTGGTTGTATTGATAGGTATGGCTGAAAAAGGTCTTAGGAGCCATTACAGAAATAAAATTATTAGAACCTTAGCTTTAAATTGATGTTTAAAGTATAGTTTTTTAGTAGCCATCTCACCATCGTGTTCGTGTATTGAACATTGTACATAAATAACTGTTTGACTCTAGATTAATTTATCAAAATATCAACAGTAGAAAACTGACATCGAAAAATTTCGTTACAGGTTTTTAACTGTATGCTACGTAATTTATTTGAAGAATATCGATTTTTCCCCCAATATCCGGAAAAGGAACTCCACATAACTGCACAGCTTTTTGGAGGAATAATAGAACGTGGCCTTGTCTCCAACTATATGGCCCTGGGTCTCGCCCTACGCTGTGTTTTAGACGCCCTTAGAAAACAGGAGGGTTCAAAAATGTACCATTTTGGAATTGCGGCATTGGACCGATTTAAATCGCGTTTAAAAGAATACCATAAATATTGTGAACACGTAAGGGCTATAGCACACTTCAATGAATTTCCGCCTCATCTAATCGACTACGTAGAATACGGATTACAAAGTCTCGAACCGCCGAATAAACCGCAAGGGACAGTTTTACCTCCGAATTTAACCGCCATTTTGGGACCGTCGTATAAGAACACCTCAACTCCGAGTAGCAAATCTAGTACAATTAGTAGTCGTCCATCAATCGCCAATGCTACAAACATAGATACTTTATTAGTAGCGACCGAGAAAGAAGAGAAAGTGATATCGCCCCCTGAAAGTTTGCAGGAGAAAACGTTCTTTATTTTCAACAATCTTAGCCAGTTAAATTTACAGTTGAAGTGTGACGAGTTACGCGAATTAGTGTCTGACGAATATTGGCCTTGGATATCTCAGTATCTAGTTTTAAAGCGAGCTTCCATCGAACTAAACTTCCACGCCTTGTATTCAAATTTTTTAGACACCTTAAAAGTTAACGACGTATTCCGTATGGTCACGAGGGAGACGTTTCGAAATATCAAAGTCCTACTTAAATCTGACAAAGGCATAGCAAATTTCTCCGATAGATCTCTTTTAAAAAACTTAGGCCATTGGCTGGGAATGTTAACTTTGGGACGTAATAAACCTATCCTGCAAATCGATATAGACATAAAGGCGTTAATTATCGAAGCCTACCATAAAGGTAACCAAGAACTGCTATACGTCGTTCCATTCGTTGCTAAAATCCTGGAATCCTGCGCTAAAAGTAAAGTATTTAAACCACCTAATCCTTGGACGATGGGAATTATGAACGTCTTGGCCGAATTACATCAAGAGCCCGATTTAAAATTGAACCTCAAATTTGAAATCGAGGTTTTGTGTAAAACTCTTGAGATTGACTTCGCTCAGTTAAAGCCCGCCATTTATTTAAAGGATGCGGAAAGATTACGAAAGATCGAATACCAACTGTCCCAACAATCGAAAAATCCGGAATTGGTATTAAATACATCACAATCTGGCGTGACGACCAATACGGACACCGAGCTGGTCTCGGTGTCCTCGCAAGGCCCAACCTCGCCTCCGCTTGTTCAAAACAGCAGCTCGACACCGACGTCCTCCCTAGTTGCCCCACCCGAACCCAGATTTAGTTATCTCGACATACAGTTGGGGGGAAATGCCGCTTTACATACTCATCTCACCATTTCGCCCAATGTTTTAATATTTCAAGGTCAGCCACAGTTAAAGACGTTAGTTAGAGGCGCCGTCGAGCGTGCCGTACAAGAATGGATTAACCCGGTCGTGGATCGAGCCGTAAAAATTGCGTTGACAACTTGCGAACAGTTGATTCGTAAGGATTACGCTTTGGACGGTGACGAGAATAGACTTCGAAATGCCGCACATTATTTGGTGCGTTACCTCACCGCCGGAATGGTCATGATTACGTGTAGGGATCAGCTTTTGGGATCGATTAATACACACATGAAGAACGCCCTACAAAATGCAATAGTTGGCGCAAGTATACAACAGAAGGAAATGATCGAACAGGCCGCGAGCGTAATAGCGCAAGATAACATGGAACTGGCATGTGCTTTCATACAGAAAACGGCAATTGAGAAGGCGATACCCGAAATCGATAAACGATTAATGAATGAATATGAAGTAAGGAAAATTGCACGTCAGGAAGGAAGGTAAGTGGAATATCATATACATATAATATAATAATTGTATCTTCTGCTACCGTGTTAGCTATAGGAGAGGCCTCTGTTGACTGTTTGTTGTACTTTCTTGATAATCCGTTTAAGTTTGGTCAGAAACTCATTTTTTATGCCGTGATATAATCTGCCTTTGTTGCATTCTTTGTATCAATAGTAAAAAGTTCCACCATCCTATTGCTATCTTTCTTGTGAAATGTGGTGCCCTCTAGCTACAGTACTTTTCCGCCATTGTTCTTGTGAAATGGGTGACTACAATCATCTGTGTTCAAGAGGAAATTTTAATTGTTTTGCTTTAAATGCATTAATAAATAATATAATTTGGCCCTTTGGTGTTCCGTCTCGAAAATCTGGCATTGGTCAACTGTAAGTATGTACCGGGTCCTTCAACAGTGCGTCGGCCTTCTATAGTACCGAGACTAAAACAGTTAGAAGTTTCATTCAAACGCAGTTGTTAATTATTGTTAAGGGCACATTTCAGGAAAATATTTTGACATACAGGGTGCTTCTGCAACCTGTGACAAACAAGTAATATTTTGTTCCAAAGCCTACTGATTGTTTTTCAGTCAATCTTCGGTTATCCGATGTATGAAACCATTTTATAAAAGTTTCATTCAAACGCAATTGTTAATTATTGTTAATGGCGCATTTCAGGAAAATATTTTGACATATACAGGGTGCTTCAGCAACCTGTGACAAGCCTACTGATTGTTTTTCAGTAAAACTTCGGTTCTCCAATGCATGAAACAATTTTATAAATTAATTCGGAAACCCTTACGAATAGACATTTAAACAACGTGATTACAAAAAAATGTTCATATTTTAATTCTTTATCGATCAAGCAGGGTGTTCCATTTAAAAAAGTTGAGAAACGTTGTTTTGAATTTTCTAAAAATTGTAAGTTAAATTTGAACATCCTGTATAAGATGAAACATCATAAACGAAATCAGAACAACTGACAACCTTATACAACAAGAATTAAATCCAAATTTGACATGAATGTTGGATTTATAGTGATGCCGCCCCTTTAGAGGAAGTAATGAAAATTTAATTTTTTTTAAGAAACAATTTATTACTCCCGAACTATTCGTTTAGAAGCCGTAATATTGTAGGAATAAATAAGAGTCCAAGCATGTAAAATTATACAAGGGTTCCATTAAAAAAAAATTTTTTGTTTGGCAATGGTAGTTGAAGCATCCTGTATATGTCACAATATTTTTTCTTAACAATAATTAACAACTGCGTTTGAATGAAACTTCTAACTTTTTTGCTATCAGTGTTATGGAAATTCGACGCACTGTTGAAAGGCCCTGTATAAACAAAGGTTTCTACTTAAGTTCAGTTAGAAGAACCAGAATCAGAGCAAGGCTTCCAAATAACAAGTGAGATTTTGTTGTTTCAATAGTTTTTCATGTCAGTTATGCTATTTTTAGGAAGCGAAGATTGATGCCAAGAAGTTGGCAACATTTTTTACTCACTAATCCAGTGGTGAAGTTTGCTAATTGAATCTCTCACTTTTTTCCTAGTTATTTTCTTTCGATTGTTACGTTGTATAGGTTTTGAATATTTTTCTTATTTACATTCATGTGTACAGGGCGTTTCTACTCAAAGTGGACAACGTAATAGAGGTTGTAGAACTCGTCAAAACTAACACTTTTTTTAAGTAATTATTTTCATTTTGGTTTTTGTTTTCGTATGATGGACCTTTTTTGTTTTTTTTTCAAATCTCAATATCTCCATTATTTGTAGTGGAATTTAAAAAAAATCAAAGTTTGGAATCAACAGTTTAATATCTACAACAAAACTTTTTTACAAAAAATGTAGAACAGCAAAATGGTGGTCATTTTAAATTATAGTAGTAGAGTAGATTTTGTGCTACTCAATTTCCAAAATTTAAAATGGCCGCCATTTTGCTGTTGTAAATTTTTTGTAAAAAAGTTTTGAACAGACATTGTAGATATTAAACTGTTGAGGCCAAAGAATTTTGATTTTTTGAAATCCAACTATAAATATTGGAGATATAGAGATGTGTAAAAAAACAAAAAAAGGTCCATAATTCGAAAACAAAAGTCAAAATTAAAAAAACGTGTTCGTTTTAACGAGTTCTATAACCTCTATTACGTTGTCCACTTTGAGTAGAAACACCCTGTATACTGTTATTCTCTTAGTATTTATGTTGTTTTGTGGGACTTTCTCAGAACTGGCTATTAACGTTGTATCATTGAGATAACTAGTTTTTGCCTTTTTCATAATTTCATATTTCTCTACAATTCTTGTTATTGTTCTACACTTCCTTTTCACATCCTCCCACCAGTATTTATTGACCACCTCCTCTTTCCCGAACCTATTGTTCTTTTCTTTTTCATGCTCAGATCCCCACTGAAGTACCTTGGTATCCCTTCCACCATAATCTGTCCATATTTCTCGTTATACCTTCCTCTTCTTTTCTTCTTGCGAATCCCTATCCCTTAACGTCAATTCCTCTCTGTCGTAATCCCCTCTAGACCTCTCTCTTCCTTCTGCTCTGCACCCCTCCACTAGCATATCCACCCCTTTCCTAGTAGCTCCTTCTGCCATATTTTATTTTTTCCCGTATTACCTCCTTCCAGCAGCTTTTCTGAATTGACCTTCCTCTCCAAATCTTTCTTGTCTCATAGTCCCCTTGCCTGCCCGAATTCTCAGCGTTTCTAACTGCATCTCTTCCTGTACAATGTATCCCAGTGTGTCCCTATCCAATCCCAAAACCCATTTCCAGTCTTTCCACTTGCAAATTTCTACTCCATATCACTTCCACCATAATCTGCCCATATTTCTCGTTATACCTTCCTCTTCTTTTCTTCTTACGAATCTCTATCCCTTAACGTCAATTCCTCTCTGTCGTAATCCCCGCACACCTCTCTCTTCCTTCTGCTTTGCACCCCTCCACTAGCACATCCACCCTTTTCCTAGTAGCTCCTTCTGCCGTACATTATTTTTTCCCTTATTACCTCCTTCCAGCAGCTTTGCTGAATTGACCCTCCTCTCCAAATCTTCCTCGTATCTCATAGTCTCCTTGCCTGCCCGAATTCTCAGCGTTTCTAACTGCATCTCTTCCTGTAAAATGTATCCCAGTGTGTCCCTATCCAATCCCAAAACCCATTTCCAGTCTTTCCACTCCCAAATTTCTACTCCATGTATAATTTCGCTTTCCAAAATTTTTTTCAATAACCTCCCCCGTCTCCCCACATCACTAGTAAATGTTCTTTCACCTAACCCCCATACCTGCCCAACAACTTTTTTCCCCCTTCTCTCTAACTCTTTGATATGCATGTCCATATCATAACCGGTATCTGACCTCCCCTACACTTTTGATCACATTACCCCACCTCCACTACCCCTTTCTATTACCTCCTCTTCCTTGAAACACGACTAACTCGGTCTTCTTAACGTTAACTTCCAGCTTCCTTTTGTTTATAAACTCCCTCACTGTGGAAATCATATCCCTCATTTTCATCTCCGTTCTGGCAAACACTGCCACATCATCGGTGTAGGCGAGTCTTTATGTTTAAAAAAAATATTGAGAATCCCATTATTATTACTGTATTTCTTGTATTGATGCATACTGTGTTATTTTTCAGACGTTACTGTGATTCAATGGCCTTGACTTACCAAGCAGATAGAATGCCGGAAGGGATACGTCTAAGAGTCGGCGGCGTAACACCTCAACAATTAGCCGTATACGAAGAGTTTGCCCATAACATACCCGGTTTTTTGCCTTTACCTGATCGAGATACTGCCCCTTTTATTCACAAACCGACGGTGGCGTTGGAACCTCAAGGTCATCCCACCACCGTATTTCAAACATCACAAGCTATCATACCTTCTGACGAAATTACCTCCGTATATGATAAATTGCTAAGCGAAGTGGAGCAGTTTATTCAGGCAACGAATAATCAGCCGAGTTTTAATATCATGAACAACAACATGCACATATTACGAGATTGTTTAATGCACGCCATGCGTAATCGAGATATGATCTTGTCCGCGATGACGCTCGCTCAAAAAGTAAGTTATTTTGATTAAACAATGTTTTTGTGATTAAGCTTAATTTTTTCAGTGCGTCGAGGGCTTACAAGACGGTTTAATGTCCGTAGCGAACGATCCCGAACACGTTATACATCGATACAAAGAAATTTACGTGCGCGTTTTAAAAACAATGCAGGACCCTCGTGCTTTCGGCCAGCAATGGACGAACAAGCAGGTGACCCGTTTCCTAACCGAATGCAGAGACGATTTACGCTACAATTTGGACGCGGTGGATACGCTTATTCGAGCGGGACTTGTAAATCTTCCGCAATATGACGTCGCCCTTGCACAGCTAATGGATAACGGAATTAATTACGTGGCCGTAACTTTCGCGACGCAATTAATACCGCTATTTATTATTGAAGAGCGTGCGACGCAAAATGTTACCGAAAACGATTTCCCGAACACAATTGAAATGTTGGTCAAAATTGCGACGCACACGCGACAACCGCCGGAAGGATTGGCCAATTTAATTGAATTACTGAGGCAGCATCATGATCAAACGACTTTTTTCGGTGATCGTGCCCCACATGGACCATCGATACATATTCATAACGGAATTTTGCAGGTAAGTTTTTTTTTTATTGTGTAACACATTGAGCTGTCTCGTTACTAAGATGATCGAGCTCTATACTACGACTATTATTATTATTATTATTATTATTATTATTATTATTACGAGCCATAATTAGGTCAATGTGTTAGTGACACTACCGCTTATTCCCTCCCACATGTTGTTTAACATTTGATACAGATTGGCCACAGTTGACTGTGAGTGAATCGAGCTACCCTTATTAACATATCGTGTTCGTATTCAAGACGATTGGCTTTGGAAATGGATTTAGTGCATCAACACACCCCTTGCATTGTAAAAATTTATAAATAAAATTCATATTGTGTTTGTACATTATGTTTTGTTTTCTGTGAGAATTTCGTGCTTTTTTAAGTAATCTCACTATACCAAATTGGACACTTTCTCATGGAAACACCCTTTATTTAAGAGATACAAAAAAATAGTCCTGAAGCTCAATTTTAATGAGAAAATCACTGGCCAAACAGAATTCTGCTATCTCTAATCGTTTTGCCGCTAGAGGGCGTTACTCGAAACTAATCGAAGATAATTCATTTTGGCAAAATCTTTCTTAGAGCACTTTTACGTAGCATCCATCGCGATAGACAGTTTTTATACAGGATGTTTAGTTTTTTTATACGACACTAAACTCTTTTTTTTCGTATGGACCACCCTATATATGTTGGAGTTTTTGAAAAGACAAACTTCCTAAATTTTCATGTATCACCTGAACAATATTAATGTTAAATATTACTTGCAATATTGCATTTTATACATTCAAATATTGTGCTTGCAGACATCTAGGTTTCCATGGCTAATTAAAAGATGGCAGCATGATTTAAAACGACAATTTCTTAGTTATCTGGAAATGTTTATTAGCTCCAAATATTTTTAATGGAAAATGTAATCTCATCTACACTTTCTATGCACTCTTCTCTTCATTTCCATTCCGTCCTCTTCCCTCTCCCTCTTTTCTATTGAAGTGCCACTATTTTTGTCTTTTTCGAATTCATCTCCTTTTCTCCTATTTTCTCCTTACCACTCTTATCATTTCTTTTTTTTTCACTCGCTACCAGCACCACGTCATCAGCGTAGGCCAACACCTGCACTGGTTCGCCTTTAACTCCTCCTCTTCCTAAAACTCTCTCCATTTCTTTGATTGTTACCCCCCATTCTTTCTTTATTCAGAAATTATCTTCGTTTTGTTTCCTGTTCTTTCCTCTTCCTTGGCTATTTCTCTTATTTTTTGTTTTCTCTCTTATTGCTTTTCGATCTTCCATCTTGCCTACTTTGTAAGCTTCTTTGATAGTTGCTAAGAACTCTCCCTTCTTTCAAGGTGAAATCTTTTACCTTGCCTTTACGTCTTGATTCTTATCTATCTGTAACCCTTTGATTATTGTGTATGTTGTTCCTCTTTTTTTGTCTTTCATGTCTCCCCATCATATGCAAATCTGTCTTGTAAATTTTGTTTTTCCATCTTCCATTCTTGTTCTTTACTTTCCATTTCTTCTTGTAATCGTCTCATCTCTTTCTTGTTGCACTCAAAACCTTTCTATGGCCTTCAGTATTTCCTCCCTTGTTCCTTTTGTGGTGTCTTTGCTCACTTATTTTCCTACTTCATTCTGGCGATTTTTTTCTTCTTCTACCACCTTTTCTGCACTTTTACGTTTTATATATTCTCCAAGCTGTCCTGTGCTGTAGTTCCTTGCCCTATTCCCGATGTCTTGTTTTCTGGTGTTCATAAATATCGCGGCTTTTATTTTTGTCTCTTGCTTCCTAGTTTCCATGGTTGTCTTTAGCCCTAGCGTTTCTTCTCGCTTTCTTGTTAATTTGTGCTGCCCACTCCCCTGACTTATCTATTTAACACAATTTTGCACTTAACCCGTTGCACACAGCAGTGAAACAGGAGGAATTAATTTCATCTGTATTTGCGGATACGGTTTCCACCTTCAATGCACAGTTCAAGTGTTCAAATAATGTCCACTTTGCGCTTTTAACGACAAAAATAACACCTATCTCTCTAGTTCTACATAAAAGACTCAGCCTATACAAATTATTAAAAATTAAGGTAAATGTTTAGAATCTGGGGCCATCTCAATTTCGGGTAAACATTTTAGGAATGATAGAGAAGAGGAAAAATGAAAAAATTTGCCTCGGGAAACGGCCCTTTTTTATAACAAATTTTTTTTGTTAAGCACTTATTGTAGAATTAGAGTCTATTATTCAATGGGTGGCGTTATATGTATGAATTATTAATTAAAAATTAAATGTGAAAGAAATTGCAAAATAATCAAAAGAGAGTGGATATCTACGAGTATTTTTATTATATACCTTAATCCTTGTTGTCTGTGTCTGAATTGAAAGAACGTATAAATAACATGTGAGTTGTCTAATGTAAACGCACTTGGGCATTGCAGGTCACATACCCAGCCAGTAATTAGTTTAAAATAGTAAAGGAGTAAGATAAAAACGACTTCCGGGGTTGAAAGAGTCAACGTTTCACCCCCTTGGCTGGTTTTATCTTACTAACTCTGGCGGCAGTGGGAGCCTCCGCTGTAAAAATAAAGTAGTACTGAATAGATAAAGGCACGTATCTAATGTAAAGTAGATCCTCTTCTCAACTTAAACAAAACAGTGGCATTTAAATGGCCTCATATACTAGCGGATAACCTGTAAAAGAAGCTGTACATACATAATCGATAACTCAATAAATTGTAGAATAAACAAAAGAGAGTGTATAGCTTATAAAAGAAATAAAAATTGACACAAGTTGCACAATTCAAAATTGCGTTTGTAAATGTAAATATCAATATATTTTATGATAGCGCCACCTATGGACAAATCCGCCAAGTTTTGATATTTTGCTATTATTTGTTATTTTCTATTTTAAACAATTAGTGGCTTGCGGTCATTATGTTCTAGCTTTTCTTAGTTGTCTGGTAATACTCTCTTATAGGGGAAAAGTTGAAACGGCTTGGTCTATGGTCCCGGATTCTAAATAATTACCAAAAGTAATTTTAATCAAAATAACAGCCGTTACAACATTGCTATCCTTGAATACTGTTGAAATTTTAGGTACGCTCGCTTAATTACGAAGACCCACCTGGTTTAATGGAAAAAACCGACTTCCTCCTTCGAGATTGGATCGGAATTTATCACTCCCAACCTTCCGGTCGTGACTCGACGAAGGCGTTCAGCATGTTCGTGCACCAAATGAACGTACACGGAATATTGAAAACCGATGACTTAATAACACGATTCTTTCGACTCTCAACTCAGTTGTGCGTCGAAGCGGTTTACAGAAATGTAACCGAAGGTAGCACGACCAATCAAACCGTACTAAGAACAAAATGCTACCACACCTTAGATCCATTCGTACGATTAATTGCGCTATTGGTCAAACACTCGGGAGATGCCAGCAACGCGACCACAAAAATTCATTTGCTGAATAAAGTGTTGGGAATTGTCGCCGGCTGTTTATTGCAAGATCACGAACAACGCGCCGGCGATTTTCAACAGTTACCCTATCACAGAATCTTTATAATGCTGTTTTTGGAATTGTGCTCGCCCGAGCCCGTTTTGGAAACGATTAACTATCAAGTTTTAACCGCTTACTGCCACACCTTACACATTTTAAGGCCTTCGAAAGCGGCCGGTTTCTGCTACGCTTGGCTGGAGCTAATCTCGCATCGCGTTTTCATCGGTAGAATGTTGGCGATTACGCCGCAACAGAAAGGATGGAGCATGTACGCTCAGCTTCTAATCGATTTATTCAAATACCTGGCGCCCTTCCTAAGAAACGCCGAACTGGCCAAGCCGGTTACGATGCTTTACAAGGGAACGTTACGAGTTTTACTAGTACTGCTGCACGATTTCCCTGAATTTTTGTGCGATTACCACTACGGTTTTTGTGACGTTATTCCACCGAACTGCATACAGATGCGTAATTTGATTTTATCGGCATTTCCGCGTAACATGCGATTACCCGATCCGTTTACACCCAATTTGAAAGTGGACGTTCTACAGGAAATCACCTATTCGCCGAGGGTGATAACGAATTTCGCCACATTAATAACGCCGCTTCAGTTTAAAAAGGATTTAGATTCGTATTTAAAACAAAGAGCACCCGTCACCTTCCTGTCGGAATTGAGGAGTAACCTACAGGTATCGAACGAACCTGGAATGCGCTACAATATTCCGTTAATGAACGCTCTAGTCATGTATGTCGGTACTCAAGCGATTAGTTATATTCGAAACAAGAGTTTGACGCCGAGCATGTCGACGATTGCCCACAGTGCACATATGGATATCTTTCAGAACTTAACGGTCGATTTGGATACGGAGGGAAGATATCTTTTCTTAAACGCTGTCGCGAACCAATTGCGTTATCCCAACAGTCATACACACTATTTTTCGTGCACCTTACTGTACTTATTTGCCGAAGCTAACACTGAAGCTATACAAGAACAGATAACGAGAGTTCTATTAGAAAGATTAATCGTTAATCGTCCTCATCCCTGGGGCCTGCTAATTACCTTTATCGAGTTAATAAAGAATCCGAGCTATAAATTCTGGAATCACGAATTTGTACATTGCGCACCTGAAATCGAAAAGTAAGTTTTTTTTGTCTAAGATAAGTAATCGTTGTTAACGTTGATTCGTTTTAGGTTATTCGAATCTGTAGCTCGGTCCTGTATGGTTCAAAAAACAACTGTTCAAGCACAAGAAGGTGATATTCAAGAGTGATAAAATGTTTTAGTGATTTGTAAATAATTCAGGATAATTTTGTATGGTTTCGTTTGCCTTTTGTGGCACAATTTTTGAAGTTTTTTAGTTTTTGAGATAAGAATAGTGTATAGAGGTAGTGATATTGTAATATATTCGCAAATCAAGTATTTTTAAGAGAATTTTCATGTATTTGTAATTATATAAATAATGATTGATGTAATTAAATGGTTTAAATGTTTTGAGCATATTAAAAGTCGTTTTTGTTTTTCACGCGGTGTAAAGGCAGCAATCTGTTACATGAATGGCTGGTATTTTTGTAACCATTTTTTCCTTAATTGTTCTCCAAAATATTGAGATAAGCAAGGTCTGACAGCATATCAGAAAATCTGCAACAGTGGACAATGTCGATAAGTGAGATTGTTTTGTTACTCAATTCTCAACATTTCCATCAATTATCAAGAATGTCTGTAACGTGTAATGTTACGTGCAGAGTTTTAAACAGTTGAAGAAATTAGTTAATGATGTCCAGTTTGCTTCTCGACTCATCTTATTGGTTGAGATAACCTGCAACCAGAGCCCAGTGTACCTATCCGAGGAGCGAGGGGTCTGATTAACAAAACCATGTTCTTCTGTTTAGAATGTAAGATTTTTAATATGTCAAAGTGTGTTAATTAATATGGATATGACAGATTTCAATTTATCGTTCAATTCTATATTTATTATAACGCACATTTGCTCAAATGTGGATTTCATAACACATGGTCAAAGCATCTTCTGCAAATATAAAATCATGGCACTACCTTCTATATTTATTTACTGTACTCTTTTGCATATCCATAAAACAAAGAGGAGGGTATGGCCCATTTTCTTTCTCCTTGACAACGACAAGTGTAAGCATTTTCGTTTTGTATTGCAAGTCACTAAATATACATATTATTACATATCGGCATAATGTTTCCTGAAAACAGGCTTGTCAGCAAAGTCCTGTGACCTCGCGGTCGTTGGATTTACTATTTTTATGTATGGGGAGCTTGAAAAACAAAGTTTATGCAAACAACGCTCGGACGATATACCAACTTAAAGAGAACATAATATTAATGAGATAAATAACATCTCGCCTCAAGACTTACAACCTGTTGCCCAGAACATTCTTGTAAGAGTGCAGCGATACATCGATGCCGCTGGAGACCACTTTCAGCACATCTTATAGTCGGTAAGTCTGGCCTATACCATATTAACATAGGAACTTGCTTGGTTGAGGGATTAACATTATATAATGTAATGAATGCAGTAAGGTGTACCGGTTTTATGTGGGACACCCTGTATAAGCCATATTACAATAATATTATAGTACAGGGGAACCAAGGGTTTTTGAAACAACAATAATATGGTTAGTTTTTGCTTCAAGAAAAATGTATTGGTAGAGATACATAAGAAAAAATATAGCATTTCATAATAATCATGAACGGAGAATCACATCGGGCTAGTGATGTCCGTTTCCATTGATACATTATTGAAGTCGTTCCTGGAAATTGGCCTCCACTCTTTCCATGAGATCTCTGTTGATTGGAATAATTTGTTGACGAATCGCTTCCCTCAATTCATCCAACATACGAGGCTTACCCTCTTAGACACTCTGACTTAAGGTGCCCCCATACAGAGAAATCACATGTGAACATCAGATCAGGACGATTAGGCAACAGGGGGCGAAGAACATCCATAGAAGCTCTGACTGTGTGCCGTGGCTCCATTTTTCTGAAACCACAAATGTTGAGGATTCACACCTCTCCTTTGTAACTCGGGGATGCAAAAGATGTTCACCATATGTGGCGAGCACATGATCCCGTTACACAGTCACTCACATACTGAAGAGCAACGATTGATTCCTATTGGCCGACCAATAACAACGTGTCGACACCAGTCAGAATCCTTTATAAGCAAGCGGCCAACACCGACCAATCCGTCTACATCGACCCGTCAGCCTGCATTCCAGAACCAGTCTACCCTCCAGCGACCGACCAACCTAACTACTGCCTGTACCTCCATTATTAATCGCATTTCGCGCTGTTAAAACTTGTACATATTTGTAAATAGAAATGTTAGTTGTTTTCACAACTTCCAAAACTTTATTGTTTATCTTGCACGATCACCAAATAGCTGGTGATCCGATTCAACCGCTAAATAACTGGTTCACGAATGGTGTCGATTGCTCCTGGTTCGCGTACGGCGGGATTTCCGTGGTGGCATGTGGTGGAATAGACATCTTGGAACTCAGTTTCTTTTTTTCTACATGTGGTTATTTTTTTTAAGACTGAGTCACCAGTTATTTGGCGGTTGAATCGGATCACCAGCTATTTGGTGATCCTGCCATATAAACAACAAAGTTGTGAAAGCAACTAACATTTCTATTCATTCGATTCACCCCTTAGAGAAGTCCGGACTCCATCATGATAACATTTCTATTTACAAGTTTTAATAGCGCGAAATGCGCTTAATAATAGAGGTACAGGCAGTAGGTAGGTTGATCGGTCGCCGGAGGGTAGGCTGGTTCTGGAATGGAGGCTGACGGGTCGATGTAGACGGACTGGTCGGTGTTGGCGGCTATGACTTCTGACTGATCTCTGTGGGTAACAGCGTTTGCTTATAAAGGATTCTGGCCGGTGTCGACGCGTTGTCATTGGTCGGCCAATCGTTGCTCTTCAGTACGTGAGCGACTGTGTAACGGGATCATGTGCTCACCACACCATATTATCGCTCACCGAACTGTTACCTTAGAGATATGCAGCGGTTTTTCGTGTAATTTTCGGCAGACCAATACCGACAATTTTGTCTGTTCACGGCAATTGTTGTTCAAAATTCAATCGTTCGGTTCGAGGTAGTCCCTCACAATTAATTTCTACACAACTGCCATTATGTATGAGTGAAAATGTAATTCGCCATGTAAAATTCGTCTTACCGTACGATTTCTGATTCGGAGACCAACTGAATGACGCAATGAAGCAGAGCGGCGTGGGCTTTGCCGTACCGATTGTCTGATACTTTCAACGTCTCAGGAGTTCGCACAGTACGATGAGCGCTGGGCGGTTTTCTTTTCATTATTAAGCCTCCTTCTCATTTATTAAGGTTCACATCTGTCTGTCATTGACTCCGGTGGCATTATCTTTTAATATGTAGGTAATTGAATATGGCATTTCCAACAATGAACAAAGTGTGACTTTAACCTGGAATGCTTGTGTACTAACATTTTCGTCCGCGTAAACGCTCTCGATACGGTGAAGCTAATAAACTAATTAAATTATGTCCGTATCGCCTGTCGCAATCCAACTTTAGCTCACGAATAGCTCGCTTGTCGTAAAACAATAACACTTGTTTCCTTGTAGGTACCGATGTTATTTTCGTATATAAATGTGTTTGAAATGATTTGTTTCCTGTTGTTTTGTACCTGTAACATGTTTTTGTAAACTGAAACATTTGGTATTAATATTGCTTGAAGGCTTTCAACAATTTAAAGTTTCATGTTATGTCTTAATATTTATCAATTGTCGTGTGCTTTAATTTAATTGATGTTTATGTAATTAACACTGTGTAATCGAGAAGTTTTCTTCGCCAGTTCTTTCTTCTCGTAACATGTTTTCGCCTTTATTTTACGAAACAACTAAACTTGAGGAAAGTTAAATAAATGCCTTTTTGATGTTTAATTATGTGTTTTGATACTTCCTCTCAATTATAGTTTAATGGCAGTGTCCTAGACAAAACCATTGTCTAGGGGCAGTGTATTCTTGTCTTTTGCACAATAGGGGGACCTACTAGACGATTACGATCACGTGCCAGGTTTGAGTGGGGTTTGCCGGCTTGTTTAAATTGTACCGCGTTTATTTAAATCTAAGGTAGGTTCGTTTTGGTTCGTTCTCTGCTTTGAATTTTTTAACCGTAATGTGAAGTTAGCGTAGGATCTGGGGGTAAGGACATTACACAACGTAAGACTGTGTCATGTGCGGGAACAGAGTTATTTCGCTTAATATTGAATCACGCTGAACCAAAGTCACCGACTCGCCATTCCTAACAAAAAAAAAAAAAACGCGAATATGCGTTGCTCTATTGTCCACGATTCCATAAGAAAGTGAAATGCTATAAGTCAAGGAATGGATTGTTATCTGTCGCACGCCCCTCCCTTTCGTAATAGTCGAGTACTAGCCAATCAAAAAACACTTGGTTCCCGTGCCTCACTCACTGAACTCAATAATATACTCACCCTGTATATGATACACGCAACCACTGACCTGTATCATAAAGGACTGAGCATTCTTCAATACAACATTGAAGCAAACAAGCCCCACCTAAATATTAGTTACTTCAGGTGCCAACTAGTGCGTTAGTTATATAATGATGGTAGCTCGGTGTTTATAATGTGTTGGTAGTACTGGTATCAGCTGTTACAGTTTAGCTTGTTCTAACCTATATGCTTAATATCTGGTGAAAAGTAGTATAATTACAGGCTCATAATTATTTAAAAACGTAAATTATTAAAAATTGTATTTTATTGCAATGCATAAACGTAGTTTATACTACGTATGAAACAAGGTTATGTTTATGTAAATAAAAACATTAGTTACAGTGTTACCAATAATCACCAACACAACAAACCTAAATTACTAATTGGCACCTTAAAATACCGGTTTTCAATTTGCTTCAAAAATAGTGGAGGGGATCATTAGAATGCTCAGTCCTTTAAGATACAGGTCAGTGCACGCAACGCGTTCATGTAATTCAATGAGTCTCGTTGATGTAACTGTATTGCGTAACCTGCACACACCACCACATAACAATATTGTTATGTGCACACCACTAAACAAAGGAAGACCAATGAATGTTAATAATAAATGAGAAACACGGCGACTACAGCGCACCCTTAGCAGGTGGATGAACTATATAATGTCGCGGCAAAATTTTAAATAGGGGGGATGTTTCTTAGAAAATTTTTTATCTTATATTGGTATGTATAAACAAAACGATTAATAAAGCATCACTTTTTTATTGTTAAACAATACTATTAAATACAGGCTAGCTCTGGAACTTGATGTTAGACTGTCGACATGTGAGAGAGGCTTTCAGAGGATCATCTCCGCAGCCTGGCACGTTTTTGCACAAGGCTATCAAGAAAGAACCTACGGCTACTTGTGGGTATACTTTCTGGGTACCGTAAACTAAGCAAGCACATAGGCTTATGGTAGAATAATCACCATCTTTGATAGAACTTGTTGATTCGTTTTCTGAAAACAATTATTAACATTTCTTACGATAAAAGGTGGTAACATGAATAAAAGTATATAAGAGAAAGGTGGTTAACAGCCATTACATTTCTCTTAAAATATCTTACCATTTTCATGTGAGTACAACCAAACGACGAAATTTGTTATTTGATTTTTCTTCCAGAAATGTTAACCTAAAATTTTATTACTTACAATCAAAGAGTAATACTCTTTGCTTACGATGAACAAATTACACTTTTCGATGTTACCTTTAGCCCTTGTGACAAAAATACACATGTAGGTACATAATATAAAAATAATCAAAACTGCTTAGTATATAACAACCACTGACCTGTATCTTAAAGGACTGAGCATTCTAATGATCCCCTCCACTATTTTTGAAGCAAATTGAAAACCGGTGTTTTAAGGTGCCAATTAGTAATTTAGGTTTGTTGTGTTGGTGATTATTGGTAACACTGTAACTAATGTTTTTATTTACATAAACATAACCTTGTTTCATACGTAGTATAAACTACGTTTATGCATTGCAATAAAATACAATTTTTAATCATTTACGTTTTTAAATAATTATGAGCCTGTAATTATACTACTTTTCACCAGATATTAAGCATATAGATTAGAACAAGCTAAACTGTAACAGCTGCTACCAGTACTACCAACACATTATAAACACCGAGCTACCATCATTATATAACTAACGCACTAATTGGCACCTGAAGTAACTAATATTTAGGTGGGGCTTGTTTGCTTCAATGTTGTATTGAAGAATGCTCAGTCCTTTATGATACAGGTCAGTGATAACAACACACAGCATTAAAGATTCAATAACACATGTAATATTTAAATGTCAATCATATGTCAACATTAAATAATTGTACCTACTGCGACTGCGTCGTTGAACTATAGTTCAACCAGATGCTCGTGGAGCGCTACTATCTCTATTCCCATTTTATCGTATCTTTTCATTCGTCTTTATTTTTAATGGTCTGTATGCGTAACATTCTTAGATCAAAATATGGGGATGTGCCACTGAACTGTATTATATATGGAAGAGCAAAGTTGTAAATTTAAGTGATACAAATTGAATACGCGCACGGGGCTCCCGATCATGCGCCGTAATAAATTAGAGTTCAAACAAATAAAACAGCTATTATATATTATCTAAAACTGTATTTTAATCATGAACTCCATAACACCCACTGTAAACCCTTCTCCCTTGTAACGTTTATAAATCAAATTAATCCACTTGTTCACGAAGACAAACCACGTAAAATTTTCTAACCCAACTTCAATTTATTAGGTAGAGTTCATTGACTTCAACCGACTTCAACACATGATGCATTTTCATGATATTTTCCACTGCGCAAACGCGTAAGCCCCGTAGTTAAACGATTTTCGACCTTATTATTTTCTTCAAATGTGCACACT
The DNA here is from genome assembly GCA_036250285.1 of Pyrocoelia pectoralis. Classification (NCBI taxonomy): domain Eukaryota; kingdom Metazoa; phylum Arthropoda; class Insecta; order Coleoptera; family Lampyridae; genus Pyrocoelia; species Pyrocoelia pectoralis. The sequence continues at coordinate 12,775,800 of CM070081.1, forward strand.
TTTTTCACGCGCATCCCATTTGATTTCAACGGCTTTGCTCTTCCATATATTATTGAGTTCAGTGGGATGTGCGCAACCGTAACACTTTATATTTGTTACAGAACGTATAAATTTGCAACCCTTCTTGAGACGCCTATGGTAGTACGTTCAATGAGAAAGACAGAGATAAGTAAAGAAATAAAATGAAACGACAACAACAATCATAACAGTTTAAAAATGGAGGCTGTTGACTCTTGTTATTATGATTCAAGTCGCAAATAACTCTTATCATAATTACGTTTATCTCATTATTGTATTGGGATGGCCGATAGAAATGAGAAAGTTTTGCTCGAACTTTTAAAATTGCCCGGAAACAGTGTTTGTGCCGATTGTGGCAGCAGAAGTAAGTTAGGTTAAGAGTTCATTTGTTTTTTTTTATGTTAAGCGCGAAATTTGCCCCCTTACCATTTTTTTTTTATTATTAACGTGTGTAAAAATCGGGCCACCGCACAACGTTGTTTGTTACTGATATCGAAAGATAAGATTTCACGTATATCTCACTTTTACTATTTTCAGATCCGGAATGGGCATCCTACAACATTGGCATCTTTTTATGTACTCGCTGTTCGGGGGTGCATCGAGGTATGGGGGTACACATTAGTAAAGTAAAGCATCTGAAGCTCGATCGTTGGGAAGACTCGCAAGTGGAACGAATGAAAGAAGTCGGTAATTTGTCGGCGAAACTGAAATACGAAGAGAGGGTACCTTCGTGTTATCGTCGTCCTAAAGAATACGATCCACAGTATGCGAACTCTTTGCCTTTTTTAATTCGACACTTTAATCGGTTAATTTTCAGGGTGTTAATCGAACAGTGGATACGTGCTAAATACCAAAGGGAAGAGTTCTGCTATCCGGAACGACAGTGTTACGTTAGCGGCTATATGGTAGGGTTTTTAATGAAGCGCGGCAAGGAAGACAGTCGTTACCATCCGCGTAAATTTATACTATCCGAAGCCGAAGATACGCTCAAATACTTTGTACGTGAAAATAAGGAACCAAAAGCAATTTTACGCCTTTCGGAACTAAACGTAGTTTTTGCACCGGAAAAAATTAATTTCCCGAACTCCTTGCAGCTAACCTATTTAAAAGACGGCACGACCAGACACATATACGTCTACCACGATGATCCCGAAGTGATAACGAATTGGTACATGGCGATACGTTGCGCCAAACTTCACCGTCTCCAAGTGGCGTACCCGTCGGCGAGCGAGGCGGACCTAATCGATTATCTCACCGAAGATTTCGCCAAAGAGGGATGGCTTTGGAAAACGGGACCGAAAACGTCGGACGGATTTAAGAAACGTTGGTTTACGCTCGACAATCGAAAGTTAATGTATCACGACGAGCCGTTAGACGCCCATCCGAAAGGTGAGATATTTATAGGTCACGCGATGGACGGTTATAGCGTACGGATCGGCGTAGTCGCAGGTGTCAGAGATCAGGGTTTTTCCTTTGCTTTACAAACACCGGATAGAATTTTTAACTTGTCGGCCGCTACGGAGTTAGATCGAGATCAATGGCTTCAAGTTTTAGAAAAGGTTATCGATAGACCTTTATCGCCTCAAGATAGTTCAAGTAAATAACAAATCCGAATATTTGTTTATTTATTAATTAATATTTAATTTTGCAGTATCCGTACGGTTGGTTCGTAAACGAACAAATACCAATTCTATGAGTATTTTTTCTCCAAGGTAGTCTTTCACATATCGTTCATCTTCTTCATTCATCACTTCGCCTAGTCTCTGTATTTATTGCAAACGCGAACACATTGTATATTTCACTTTAACATCCTGACAGACATTTTTTTTTTCAAATTATTCCTGTATATTTTAAGATAAAATAAATCGGTACATAAGGCACATTATTCCTTTTATTTATGCATGTCGATAACCTTGTTTTAAACACTATAAGTTAGATGTATTGTCCCTTTATTATAATTATTAAAGTTGATTAATACTCTAGATAATTATTAATGACACTACATTTTACAAAATTCAAATCAGAGGGGGAATATTTAAAAATGGCCGCTAAAACAAAACTTTCCCTCCAAACTTCAACAAACGCGGTAAATTTAAACCACCCGCGAAAACCCCACACAACACTTTCACGTGATCACGATCATCGAGTAGGTCTCCCTATTGTTTAAAAGACACATGAATACACTGGCAGTAAACTACAATCGGGAGGAGGAATCAAATGAAACAAAAAATTCGTTTATTTGGCTTTCCCTAAAATTTAGTTACTTAGCGGATCAAAGGAGAATGCACTCAACGACGATTAACTAGAAGAAAGAGCTGGCAAGAAAACACTATTAATTAAGTAAAGTAAAGTAAGCATTTATTTGTTTCTACTAAGTTTAAACAAGAATTCGATTCTACATATTATACATATTTGTTAACTTTTTCCTTCTCTCCAACACTTCCTTCATCCACTCCACCCCTTCTCCTCCATCATCGAATATCTATCCTACCTCCTCTCTCAACTCCCCACATTCTCTCATCATATGTTCCAAGCTCTCCCACCCTTCCCCACACAGTCTACACATTCTTCTTTCGTCCTCCCTCCTCATTTCCGCACCTAAACCTCGCTAATATAGGTATTTTTTGCTTTCATGCCCATCCCTCTCTTCAGATATCTTGGAATCCTGTCTACCATATTATTCCTTCATATTTTTCATTATATTTTCCTTCCCTTATTTTTACTCTCCTTTGTTGCCCTGTACGTCTGTATCCCTCATCACCAACTCCACTTCAACGCTCCTTCCCTTCGCCCTTCACCTTTCCACCTCCACCCTCGCCATAGCCCCTCCCTCGTAGTATTTTTTCCTTTCTTCTTGACCCCAATTCGTTCTATTCTCCCCTTTAACATTCTTGTTATCTCCTCTTAATTCCATTCCTTCTTTATACCTCACTGCCCGACTTCCTGTCTGAACCCTTATTTTCTCCAATTTCAACTCTTCCTCCACTATGTATCCCGGTGTCTCTCTGTCTAAGCCCATTGTCCATTTCCAGTATTTCTCCTGCATTATCTCTAACCCTTCCCATTCCTTCCAATCCCATATCTCTGCTCCATATATACCATCACACTTTTAACTAATTTTTCGAATAGCCAGTTTCTTTTCTGTGTGCCCTTTCCGAATACTACTTTCTCTCCATACCTGCCCTAACACTTTTTTTCCCTTTTTTCGCCAGTTCTCTTACATGACTGTCATCTCTATTATACTTCAGCATATACCCTAGGTATCATTCATCCACCCACTCTGCCCCCCCCCCCACCACTTTTCATTTGATCTTCCCCTCCTTTGAAATACAATTAGTTTTTTTTTCACGTTCGCCCTTAAATCCTTTTTGCCAAATACCTTTTCAAAACTCCTATTGCTCCCGTCATCTTTTGCCACTATCACCGCATCGTCGGCGTACGGTAGTATCCACACTTTACATCGTCGTATGATCACCCCTCCTCTCTGCCGCCCTCTCTCTCTCCCCTATGTAAATGGAAAACAGGCTGTTCTCCCATCTTCACTCCGTCTCGTCATACATTTCTCCAAATGCCTCCACCAAACCCTCCTTCACATTTTGCCCCCTCATTTCTTCCCACAGTTTCTTCATATTTACATTGTTAAACGCCGCTTTTATGTCCAGGAACAACGTATAGACCTTTCCTCCTTTCTTTTACAACTCTATTCACGAACTGTCTCAGTATATATATGTTATCAACCCCCCCCCCCCCTTCCTCTTCTAAATCCTGTCTGCCAATCCCCCAACAATTTCTTTCCCTCCATTTCTCCCTCTAATTTCCTTCTCAATACCCCTGCATAAATTTTATATGCACTGTTCGCCAAAATCACTCCTCTATAACTTGGTACTTCTTTTCTATCACCTCCCTTTATAAATCGGCCATACTCTATCCCTTCCCTATTAATTAAGTAAATATCATATTACAGCGCAAGACCCTTGAAAAATATTAAAACAACATGAAAAATTGAATTATTTAAGAACCTTTTTATCAATCTCAAATGCCTTACGCATAGAATACTCAAAGTTATGATAGATTAGATCAGATAGACAACTAATGGCCAGTTGCACCGTACAAATTAAGGCATGCTTAAGTTAAGTACAGCTTAAATGCCATAGCAATCATGGTATTTAAGTTCTGCTTAACTTTAAGCATTACTTAATTTTTACGGTGCAATTGGCCATAAACGTTAGGTACACCCAGGGGTGGGCAGTCACAAAATACTTGTATTGAAAATACATATTTGAAATACATTTGTATTTTGTATTTGATGATTTTTCCCTAAAGTATTTTGTATTTCAAATACTCTCTTATGAGTATTTTGAATTTTGCATTTGAAATACATTAATGTATGTATTTTGCCCACCGAAATGTTAACGATAGGTTCAGAGTGAATTCTAAGAACACATTTTCAAAAATCTACCTATAAAATTTTCTTATAAACGTCTAGCTAAACCTCCTAAAAAACACCCTGTATGCGTATAGGTATTTTTGTATTTCAAATATTGTATTTGTATTTTGTATTTTTAAAAATAATATAAAAGTATTTCGTATTTTGTATTTCAAATACATTTCTAGGAATATTTTGTAATTTGTATTTGAAATACGTAGTGCATGTATTTTGCCCAGCCCTGGGTACACCGGCTCCTGGTTTCGGGGGTTCGTAGGGTAAAGGTGTAAATCAGGAAGCAGACAATGCATAATTAATTCGCCTGTTTGAAACTCCGTGCGAGAGAAATGATTAGTATAGTAGAGCACGAAGGCAATTGAGGTTGTCCCAGACTGTACAATAATATTTATTAAGCGAGTTTGTAATGGATTTTCATAGCCGGTCCTAACCTACGTGTTGAGATAACCACATCTGAGATGCTACCGAAATTTACGAGATCTTGGCAACATGTATAAAAATCTACAACGCTTGGCAACGTTGTTTTTCTAAAAGCGGGAACTCTTGCTGCAACACGGAATCTTTACCGTTCTATTCTTTATTCAATGCTTTATTGCCGTTAGCACAGAAGACATAAATATGCCGTTAGTCTTGACGCAAGTCACTTCAATCACGTGATAATTGTGACTTTGACTAGCCCTATGGCTGTCCAAAAAGAAAAGACATTAGGTGAATATTCTTTGATTAGGTGTTCCCTTTTTGGACAGCCATAGAGTTAGTCAAAGTCACAATTATCACGTGATTGAAGTGCCTTGCGTCATGAGACATTTCTGTCTCAGGTTACCATCAAACTAGAAAGCTTTTAAAGCGAATAGGATTATTGAGAACTGAGTAAAATTATTTTAAAAAACGAATGGTGTCTTATAAGGTGTTTTCTTTTTGCATCGCCACAGGGTTAAGGTCACTGACCTGATACAGGTCAGTGGTTAAGGTAAAGTTACAATCATCACGTTATTAAAGTGCCTTGCGTCATGTAGACATTTCTGCCTCAGGTTAATATAAAACTTAAATGAAGCTTTTAAAACGAATAGGGTTATTGAGAACGGAGTCAAATTATTTTTGTAAAACGAATGGTGTGTTATTAGGTGTTTTCTTTTTGCATGTTGTGGTAGACTTAAGTCAGCTCTGTCAATAACACACCATTCGTTTTATAAAAATAATTTGACTCAGTTCTCAATAACCCTATTCGTTTTAAAAGCTTTATTTTATAAGTTTTATAGTAACCTGAGGCAGAAATGTCTACATGACGCAAGGCACTTCAATCACGTGATGATTGTGACTTTACCTTTACCCTGTGGCGATGCAAAAGGAAAACACCTATATTGACAGAGCTGACTTAAGTCTACCACAACGTGCAAAAAGAAAACACCTATTGATAGAGCCACAGAAGAAATACCTACGGATGCAGAAGCGACACTTACCCGTTTTCGCATATACCAATTTGTAATACGAAAATACTTTCTTTCAAGCTGGCCGTCACACTAAAATGAACTAAAAGGATGTTCCAAACATCACAGAAACCGCCGAATGTGGCGTAAAAATTACTAAATATAAAGCTGGATTTATAGTGTCGGTATCGGTAAGCAATAAGAAATAAGAAATAAGCAGTAAGAAATAAAAACGCATTTATAGTTCTTTAAAGCTGGATTTATAGTGTCGGTATCGGTATGCAATAAGAAATAAGAAATAAGCAATAAGCAGTAAGAAATAAACGGTAACAGAGTAGGCATGCGCATTGCGGGTTTAATTTAAATTATTACTGTGTTTATGGTACAATTCTTAGGTTGCCTAAGGTACGATTGTAAAATTAAAATCAACTTGACATAATATTTTCCCATCGATTCTTGAATAAGTATATATTTTACACAAATATTTCTTTAACACCTGATATATACTCACAAATCACTATTATGTGTGGTTTGTGTTTATACTTAATGTCATCTGTCTTTTCTTAGCTCGTAAGCTCACAGCTGTACCTACACGAATATTCCCGATTCGGTAACGGTAACGGTAAGAAATTGAACCAATTCCTTATTTCTTACTGCTTATTGCTTACCGCTTATTTCTACTATGTATAAAAGGTTATCCATAAGTTCATTTCCTTACCGCTTATTTCTTATTGCTTACCGATACCGACACTATAAATCCAGCTTAACACATTTATAAAAAAGTTGTATATTTTATTTTATATATTGGATATTTTTAATAAACAGCACTGCCCAAATACTTGCTTTTAAGATGGCAATCTAGCGCATCAAACATCAAAGAGACCGCCGTAAGTGTCGCTTCTGCATCCGTAGGTATTTCTTCTGTGATAGAGCTGGCTTAAGTCAACCACAACGTGCAAAAAGAAAACATCTAAGGTGGGGATTGTTGCGTTTGTTCACATTTTTGGTGGGGAAGTTTTGGCGACCATCTTTAAACTAAACATTCCCTCACTGATTTGAATTTTGTAAATGTAGCGTTGCTCCCGGCCGCGGTTGTTTTAAAACTTGGAAAAGCCTCGTGTAGACGTATCCTAACATTACACCACAGAAGACATAATACAGAAGCGACGCTCGTTTGATGTTCGTTTGACAAATCCTGGTGACCTTCGCCATTTTGTTGTTAGTACTTGACGTGGGAAATTTAAAAAGTAAAAACACTTTAGTTTTCAGCATTAATCTACTTCTCTGAATGGCAACGATATTTCGCAAATGTAAACTATTAAAAATTAAGTTAACATTTGCGAAATATCGTTGCCATGCAGAGAAGTAGATTAATGCTGAAAACTAAAGTGTTTTTAAATTTCCCACGTAAAGTACTAACAACAAAATGGCGAAGGCCACCAGGATTTGTCAAACGAACATCAAACGAGTGTCGCTTCTGTATATGTCTTCTGTGATTACACAGTTCGAATAAGTACCAACCCAACTAGAATAAGATAAGCATAAGTAGGTGGTAACACTGTCTTAAATAACCAAAATGAATTTTTAAACAAAATCTTCAAAATCCTTTATTTAAATTATGTTATAACAATAACAATTAACATGCTGCCGGGTATTGGTGTATTTGGTTCCGGTACAGAAGTTAGAGTGCTCGTTCCCATTTTAAAAGAAAACGGTTTTAAAATCGAAGCAATTTGGAGTCGCACTGTACAAGAAGCACAAGAAATATCGAAGGAGTTAGGAATTCCCTTCTTCACTAATAAAGTGGACGATGTGCTGTTGAGAAAAGATGTCGACTTAATATTTGTTTTGTGCTCACCTAATCTGCACGCGCAGATTTCCGTAAAGGCTCTAGGTATTGGAAAGCATGTCGTGTGCGACAAACCGGCCGGTTTAAACCAAACGGATGCTTTAAAAATGGTACGAGCCGGTCAGTACTATCCCACACTTATATCGCTTATTAATCACTCATTTCGATTTCTACCTGCATTTACGCATATGCGAAAGGCCATCAACGAAAATTACTTACGTTCTGAGATAACGTTAATCGATATTCGTTTACAAAGCGGACGGTTATTTTCCGAAAGCGATAACTATGATTGGAAGTGCGATTACGTTATGGGCGGAGGTACGCTTAATCTTATCGGTAGTCACGTTATCGATTTTGTTAGTTTTTTAACCGGTCGTAAGGCTGTACGTGTTCACGGTGTTGTAAGAACGTTTGCGAAAACGACCGAAAACATCTCCGGTATACGGTACATTTCGGCACCGGATTTTTGTACATTCCAAATGGAACTGGAAGGTGGTACGCTCGTTACTGCCAATTTGAATAGTCACACGGCGTGTAGCAGTTTTCAGCAGGAAGTGACCGTGTGCGGTAACCAGGCGTATTTAGTGGTGAGAGGTGGCGATTTATTTGGACGTCGTAACAAAGCTAACGAGGAAGTGCTGTACTTGGATGTGGAAGATTTACAATTAGCCGTACCGAATATGAGCCTGCCGCGACCGTTAATCAAAGGTTTATGTAAAATGGTGGGAGCTTTACGTGAAGCCTTCTTACCGGTAAAGGAAAATGCCGGTTGGATTAAGGAACCGGTTTCGTTAGCCGCAAATTTCGAAGACGGTCTTTACGTACAAGCGGTATTGAGTGCAATACGTGAGTCGTCTCGCACTTTACAGTGGGTACGTGTCGATATCATGACCGAACAACCGGACACGAATGCTTTGCTTAGTGCCGCCGTTCGTCGAACCGCAATTGAAATTGTATAACTGTTACAATTAAAATTATTTAATAAATAATATAGGTACAAAATTAAGTTTCGTCATCCGCCATCATCTGCTCAATTAGTCGCTTCCGTTCCTCCGCTTGTCTTAATTTCATTAACACTACACTCTCGTAATCGGATTCTTTAATAGTCGAGCTTCGCACCCCGCAAGGCGGGCCGTTAATCCACGACAATTCTAACGGATTTACCGCCAATCCCTTTTCTAAATCGACGGCCATTTCGGCTGCACGTTGAGATTCGAATTCTACCAGTGCGCTTCCCCTTTTTTTCGGCGACATAACCATCGCCGTAATATCGCCATATTTCGACAAAAATTGACTGAGTAATTCCTGATTGTAACCGCCATTAGTACGATCGTCCTTAGCCGCTATCCATTTGATTTTTATTCGATATTTTGTACCCGTAGCGTGCATCTGTTTTTCCTCTCGTAACTTTGCCTTGATGTATTCCATTTCTTCCTGTACTAATCTCGAACCTTCCTTCCGTAACCGCTCAATTTCCAACTGTAAACATATTAATTCAATTAATTTAATGCTGTGGAACTCCATTTGTAGTTGTATTGTAATAATAATGAGTAATTCTACTAAAATGCAGAAAAAACATTCAATCAATCCTCTTTCCACAAAGGCAAAATTTCACTGGTAAGATTAATTAAAATAAACTGCGCAAATATCAGTACAGTGCTATGAATTAGTATTTACTTCATTGCATAGGGAACTGGGTATCAAAAAATTCTAAAAATTATGAATTTTTGTTATGATCAAGAATGTGAAGTAATGGCAAATCAACAATGTCAATTTGCTCATTCATTAAAGGTACTCCATACACATGGCTGAACCGTTTGAACAAGCAAGCGAGAAATAAGGAACCAAAATTTAATTCAAAACAGAATGGTAAACTGTAATTTTACAAAAAGTTAGGGATCGATTTTTGACCTTAGGCTTATATGTATAGATTTCAAAGCCTTTGCTGTTGGATTTTAAAAACACACCCTTGTATCTAATATGAAATTTCGAATTGTTTGACCTATTTATACAGAATACAAAATGAACAGTTCAATTTATAAATTAACATAAACAATTGGGCACGAGAGCGAAAAGGGTAGATGTAAGAAGACTAATAATAATATAGTGATAATACACTGGTATAAGAAAGAGAGATGGAATATATATTTCAATTCTATAATAGCAGCTGAAAAATGTTGCGGATCCTCAAAAATAGTAGTAAATAAAAAATAGAAAATGATATTATTGAAAGAAGCTTAAAGAACTCTTAGAAGAAAAATATATAGAAAATAAAGAAAACCGAAGAAGCAAACAATAAAATAAAAAATGGAAAAGCACCAGGACAAGAGAACATCACTGTAGATACGTCGAACGCACTACCAGTCCAGACACTACACGAAATAAGAAAAATGATAAACAATGTGATAGAAAACACGCCTATATTTAAAAAGAGGGACAACAAAGAATGTGGGAAATACAGAGGAATCAAACTTGGTATATGAACGAATTTTAGAAAAAAGATTGAGACCAAATAAAGAAATTAATGACACAGTCTTCATTATCAGGCATAGCATTGAAAGAGAACAAACGTTTCATAAATTTCGAAGAAGCGATTAACACACTTGGAAAATATTAAGGAAGGAAGAAACATTTATAAAAGGAAGTATCTTAAGCTCGTGTTTATTTACACTGGGAGAAGAAGAAGAAGCGGCCAAGGAAACTTAAACATTTGGAATCAAGAAGTGAAGAAAAGAATAAATTCCAGTAAAACAAAGGTGATGGCAATAGCAAAAGAAAAAACGAAATTGAGTATAGAAATAGATCAACAGACAATAGAACAAGTGGACAACTTTAAGTAGTTGATAGTCTTCATAGATCTGGAAGGAAATATAATGTAAAGTGAAGATAAACAACGCTTTGAAGCTATACTATAGTCTGGATAACACATTCCTTGGAACAAGAGAAATAAGCAGAAGAACCAAGATGGCAATCTACAAGACTAACATTAGTGACCAAAATCCAGACAATTGGCATGAAATACCTCAGAAAAGTCAAAGGAATAGCAAGATAGGACACAATGAGAAATGAGATGGTAAGAGGAAGTAGGTATGGAGTCATTTCTAAATATAATAAACAGCAACGAAATGGTTTGAGTATCTAATTGCTTAATTAGAATGGAAGACGACAAAGCAGTGAAAAGGATATGGGAAGGAACAGTTAAAAATGGAAGGATTAGGGGGGGGGGGGGAAATATGGAACGATGAAAGTGACAGCAATCATACTGAGAAGAGATAACACATGGACAGAAGCAATAAACATGGAAAAAGACAAGAAATTGTGGAGCAAATTTGTATATACATATACATAAAAGTACAACTTATTGTAAAATGTATTGTTTTTTAATACCTTACACCTTCAGGCATTTAGGTTTTGTTTATGTATGTATCATGTATTTGCATAAGTATAGAAAAACAAAAAACAACATAGGTAATACATATACAGGGTGATTCATTAAGAATGTCCAATCTCTGAATTGTAGATTCCAGACCTCAAAATATGATGATTCTGCCCAACATGCCTTATACAAATATTGCTAGTTTCCGAGATACCGGGTGTTTAAAGTTTAAATATGAATTTTGATTTTCGCAATAACAATTAATTAATGTGATTAAAAATAATAGACAAGGGTTATGTGATATGAAGAGATCTTTGCGAAAACGGATCATAAATAATAGTTTATTGTTGTTACACATTTAGAGAATAAATTTTTTTTTTAAATTAAAATTTATTGAACTGTTTAGAAGCAAATACAGTGAAACCCCTCAAATCCGAACTAATTGGGGCTGTAGCCTGTTCGGATTTCAATTTGTTCGGATTAGCCGAAAACTATCCATAATATAATAACAAGCCCTCGTTACGCAGCAGCCACGTCAAACGATGCCGTGTTCATGCGATGCTGGCGCGCAATTAGCTTCGCGGGAAGGTTTTCGTCACTTCGACAATTGAGGATAACTGATTTCAAGTGATATTTTGTGTGTTTCTATTGTTATTTCATTGTTTTTGTAAAGTTATTAACCTAAAGAATTTCAATAACCAACTTTTACCGTTTTTCAATCCTGGTAGACACATTTACACTTTTTTGGGTACACTAACTGTAATTTTTTTAAATTTTTTAACTAATTTGTCCAAAAAACTCGTTCGGATTTGCCGGGATTTCGGATTTCCGGGGTTCGGATTTGAGGGGTTTCACTGTAACTCGATAACTGATCGAGTTACACGAATCAAACAAGAGTAACTTTTTTTTGTAGAATCTAACGCTTTTCCATATTTTATTACTAGTTTGCTAATAGTTCAGCCGAAAAAAATTTTTGCTTAGATTTACTAAACACAACCAAGTATAACTAGCGCCCTCTATTAGCAATGCTAAATTAGAGTCCAAATTGGCAATCCTCATGCAAAAAAAGGTAAAACTGCCAATTTTCAAAAAGAAATTGTGAAAAAATAGAAAGTTATTGCGAAAATCAAAATTCATATTTAAACTTTAAACACCCGGTATCTCGGAAACTATCAATATTTGTATAAGGCATGTTGGGCAGAATCATCATATTTCGAGGTCTGGAATCTACAGTTCAGAGATTGGACATTCTTAATGAATCACCCTGTATAGAAGAGATTCCTGAAAAAAACTGAAAGGAAAATTGAAAGTAACAATATGTGAAACAGGAAAATAGTCACATAAGTATTTAAAGCAAAAGTGGCAAAAAATACCACAAAGGCTTTGTTTCAAGAAGAGGTGCAACAAGTAAAGGTGACCATTGACCAAAGCTGTGCAAGGTATGAGAAAAAAAGAGACAAATTTGTGAAAACTTCACCCTCTCTTACACCCACAGGAGTGAAAGGGTTAAGTAAATGATAGTAACATATAACGATAAAGATCTCTGATTGAGGGTGAAATTCCTTTAGAGGCAAAATTCTAGTAAGGGTAGTACTAATAACGCTAAGCGCAGTTGATGCACTGTTCCTAGATTTCGACACAACATGAATAAATAAATAAACACTTAGTTAGTTATCCAAAATAAAGACATCATGAAATCTGGAATTTACAATCTGAATTGTGTATTCTGCAATTCAGTATATATATAGGTCAAACAATTCAAAATTTTAATATTATATTATATTGACATAAAGTTGGGGCAAACCAAAAAGCGTTGCACGTCATGAGTATTATATACATGTCCATAGTGTTGTCATATGGATTAAAACGAAATAGAATAAAATACGAAATGGAAGACAATAAATGACAGATATCCTTGGTTGCAACTATGTAATTTTATTTATGATGCTGCCAACTTGTAGAATTATTTTACCCTAGAATATTACCTTTAATGACAATCCGAAAAATTAGTATTACATTGGTACTGTTTTTACGTCATATGTCACGTGCAACGCTTTTAGGATTGCCGTGACTATATCAAATTTTTACATTTTTGGAATGTAAAATCTGAATTAGATGTTTTAGAAGACTTTGTAATCTTATAACCATCATTAAATGAGCAATTTCTTGTTAGGATTCTTGTAGTTACTTTTTTTTGCTGTGCTATTCGTAAACCCATGAAGCGAGTAATCATTAACAGCATTGCACTGATACTTGCATGATATATTTTTCTTGCTAGTTAAATTTCATGCCTATGCACTGACCTGTATCATAAAGTGTGCCTATGCGGAAGGATTTGCATTTTTCATGAGAATAAGTACACCAAACATTTTCTTAAAGTTGGCAACCGTTATTTAGTTTCAATCACAAACTATTATACACATACAGCTGTTTTTAAAACAAAGATTTGAGTGAAATGACTTGTTATTATACTACACATAACTATATTTGGTACAGTAAGTCTCACCTTTAACTCGTCACTACTACTTCTCTTTCTACCACCGTATGCTTCCCTTTCTCGAGCCTCGAGGTCTTCCTTTAGCTTTCGTCGTTTCCCATCTAACGCTTTGTGTCTTAAAGCAGCTTCTTTTTTACCTCTCAAAACTCGATCATAAACTCTACGTGCCGATTCGTCCGTTAACACCTCCAATATTTTAGTTAGCTGATGAAACAATTTTGCAGCATTCGGATTATCGGGATTCTTATCCGGATGGCATTGTAAAGCTCTCTTCCTGTACGCCTTTTTGATCTACAATCAAACGTTTTTAAAGTAAAAGTAAAACTACTTTCGAACAAACCTCTTACATCGTTAATTGTACTGGATGGTTCTATTTCCAAAATTTCGTATAAATCTTCATCTTCTATTTTAAATTCAGCCATTTTTGTACTTAACTTACCTTTTCTTATAAACAATAAACCGTATTTTGCAAATTTACCTAGAAATTGTTATATTTCATAAGAAAACCTAACCTAAACCTAAAGTGACAACCATAGAATTCATACCGCAGTGAAGTTCGCAGTGAAATGAATCAAACGGCAACATTGCAAACGAAGCTCCGCCTCTCATTAATGTACAATTAATTTTCAATGAATAAAGCAAAGATTAGAAGAATAAAGTGTATAAAGCCCGTCTTACATGGTCAAATTTCTACATGTATTTCTACATGTGTTCTTACATGAATTTTTACATGTAAAATCTTCTATGTTAATTTTAAGTACATGTAGAAATATCACCATAGGTGTTTTCTTTTTGCATCGCCACAGGTGTGCCACAGGGTTAGGTAAATGCACAATTATCACGTGATTGAAGTGCCTTGCGTCATAAGACATTTCTGCCTCAGGTTAATATAAAACTTAAAATAAAGCTTTTAAAACGAATAGGGTTATTGAGAACTGAGTCAAATTATTTTTATAAAACGAATGGTGTGTATTGACAGAGGTGCCTTAAGTGTACCACAAAATGCAAAAAGAAAACACCTCATGTAAAACAGAGATACATGTAGAACTACATGTAGAAATTTGACCATGTAAGACGGACTTAAGAATAAGAATGTAATTTTATTCGACGAACCTGACGTAATGTTTCGACATTATTAAGTCAGTCATCTTCAGTCTTTAAATGATAGGTATTACAAATTCAGTAGATCAAGGGTTTTATATTTTATAAAAGACGAAGCATATGGTAAAAGGGGCGGAAAATAAAATTTTCACAGTAACCGTATTAACTTATTGGATATTAATTAAAAATGTCAGAAATAAATTAAATTTAAAACTTCAAACATAAATTGTAGACTGTTTTTCAATTAACTCGGTACCTAGTATGAAAAGACATTAAGGTGAAAAGAAAAGAAGCACATGAGATCGGCAGTGGCCACCATTGGTAAAGATAATTATAGAAACAGAGACAGAAAGGCAAGAAGAAAAGAAAAACAAAATAATATTAGAGAAAGTTAGAACCTATAAAGTAAGAGAAGAGTGTGAAAGAACAATGAGAGAAATATGAGAGAAACAAAGCAAAGCAACAGAATATATAGAGGAAAGGTGGAAAGAGTGCAGGTATACAGTCTAATAATATGGCAGCTAGAGAAAGTGAGAGTCTAGGAAAAAAAATGGTATGGTGGACAACGAACATTCTAACGCTGAGAATGGAAGCAATACTGGCAATTTTGTGCAAAAAACTCTACTGGAAACGCTCCCAGAGGATATTTATGGCACAGCATTCTTAATTTTGTAGTACTCTCTCAGTTCTCTCTGTCAGTGGCGGCATTTCAGTGTTTTGTTGGAGGGGGCAACGAATCGTTTTTTCTCTGTTGTTTTTTTATTTCAATAAAATTGGTACCTACCTAATATACACCTACCTATAAGTATTAAAAAGTATATAGGTATAATATTTTATAATAGAAAGTTTAGCTTAATTTTTTTCTTTTGTGTTTAAACAGACACTCCAATTTTACTTTATTGAGGTTTAATGTATGGCCCTCACAGTCCAACCCACATTCTTGGGGGGGTCGGCCGCCCCCCTCAGCCCTCCCTAAATGCCGCCCCTGCTCTCTGTGTAATTTGTACCTACTTCTGACACACGGAAAATTGAAAATGACTTGGCCTTCAGAATCTGTGCCGCAAGAGTTCCAGATTAGTTATCTGCTAGGATTTATCTATCGACACCCAGAATTAAAGAAGGTCTGATCTACAGAGGTGATTATTGCGAAAAATCTTCTGGAAATGATCGCAGAGAGAATATTCGCAACACAAAATTCCTTTGTCTCTTAGGAACTACGTCGTTGTAATATTTAATTTTATGGCATTGAGAATTGAAGAAATTTGGGTCACAAATTCGTACCGTAGGTATAATCTACTGGAAATGGTCCTCAAGAGCATTTCCAACATACAAGTCCCAAATTTCGCAGTTAAGTTTCAGAATTCATCTACCTCTTATGATGATGATTTCGAAGTGGTCACCCTCACGGTCAAAAATTGCTTCAGCGACTCCACATACTCCTGATCCTGGCCTCCAAAATTGACCACGCACTACAATCCACAAGATTGGACTAAAGTGCTGCTGGAACCATGGAAGAACCTTGGATTCGACAAATGGATGGATTTTCCGCAACTGACCAATCACTGATAACGATTTCGCGAGTGACTTTTCTTATGGAGATCCTCAGATTTCCCTGCACACGCTTGCGAATGTCTTGTCTGTTCCTGGCTGCTTTGACAGTGCGTTTTCATCCACCCTCTAGACCTAGACGGACAAATCACAGTTTGATGAGGCACATTAAGCAGATGAACAATTGCACATTGGCGTCTCCCTTGACGAAAGAACTCCAACACAGCAACACGGTTGTTTGACATAATTAAAAACACAAATCAAGTAATACTAAATTGTAAGCTGTAATAACAAACGCTATTTAAATCAAAAAGTGTTGAGAATTGAATCAAACAAAAATTTGTCTCCGTTCCAAGACTTCTACTGTAGGATAACTCCCATTATTCTCTTGCACTCTGTATATAATTTTTTTTGCATTTTTGCTTTCACGACCACTGAAATTTCACGACGTACTTTTCCCTGCTAATTTCACCACAGTACAGTCAGAGGTATTTTGCAAATTTATCAAAAATTGTTATCATTATTATTATT
Organism: Pyrocoelia pectoralis; assembly: GCA_036250285.1. Lineage (NCBI taxonomy): Eukaryota > Metazoa > Arthropoda > Insecta > Coleoptera > Lampyridae > Pyrocoelia > Pyrocoelia pectoralis. Next base: position 12,792,591 of record CM070081.1, read on the forward strand.
ATTGTTTTTAAATATTGATCACTTGTTTTTAAATAAAGGTGCACCACACAAATTTAATGTAAAAACTGCAGTTGGCAACACTGAAATCTAATTATTGAATTTTTATCAAAATTTCTTAAATTAAAATGTATTTTAAATAAAAATCGTCTTTTTTGTGTATAAAATGCTAACATTAAAACTTAATTTAATTCTTCTCTTGGTAATTAAATTCTATTTTACTTACGGTAGAATACACCAACTGGAAGTTGAGGTAAGTTACTTTGTTCGTATTAAATATCAAATATAATATAACGTTCCCCGTAGAATGATTCTCGACGTTACATAGGACTCAGTACTTTTGGTTTTTACAAAGGCGGTAAATTAGAAGTTCAGCTTGAAAATTTTAAGGCACAACCTCATGACGAAACTGCCGTCGTAAGTATGATTCATAAGGTGTATAGATTTAGGACTTATTTAGCGTCTTCTTGCAGTTCGGTTTTAGTGTAGATCGAACTTTAAATGATGCAACAAGTCCGTACTTAGATAGTCATCCTGATCATTGCCTACTCGAAGATCCGGTTCATTCGGAACACGAAGCGGCCGTAATTTACTTTATAATGAATTTGAAAGATAAGGTGTTATATGTAAACTGTAGTCCGGAATGGAAAAGTGTTCATATTTATAAAAGTAGTAAAGAAATTCCGATGCCAAGTGTAAAGCAGGCCTTGGTAGGGAGTGGGAATATATTAATGCAGACGAGACGAAAAAGAAGTGTCGGTGAAAATAGCAAATTGTCAAGTGTGTCTAACCCATGTGGCAAACTACGACTACCTATATCGATTCAACATGATGGTAAAGGAGCTCCGTCTTTCAATACTAGTGTATGTATCATAGCCTACAAACCTCTTGTTTTTTATGATATTTAATCCCATGGTTATGCTCAATTTTGTTTTGCAACAGACATGACTATGTTCTACATTAATCACGGTTGGGTCCTTTTACTTGTGGCAGTATTTTGGAGCTGCTACAATAATGTGATATAAATGTCAGGTATTCCCGTTACAAATGGCTAGGGTCCTGATTTATATGTATTGTGAGCGAGAAAAATGCAAACACTATATTCCCAAAAAGAATGTATTCCAAAAAATATTTGTCTCGGAAAACGACACAAAAAAATGTTGTTTTTGTTAAGCACTTAATTGCATAGTTACATACTACTGTTCAATAGGTGGCGTTATAGGTATGAATTTGAAATTAAAAAATAAATACGAAACGAATAGTAAAGCATTACTCAACACATAATGGATAAGTGAAGAAATTGTAGAGTAATCAAAAGAGAGTGGATATCTAATTATTATATACCTTAATCACTGTTGTTTATACCTGATTTGATAGAAGATAAATAACATGTGGGTCGTCTAATATAAACGCACTTTGGCATTGCAAGTCACATACCCACCCAGAAATTAATTGAAAATAGTGACGGAGTAAGATCAACTTTTCCAACTTTGTCATGGTATAACGTCGGAAGTAGTTTTTATCTTACCGACTCTGGCAGCCGTGGGACCTTCGCTGTAACAGTAAAGTAGTACATAACGACAAGTGTCTAATGTATGCGAGTAATAAATGGATAAGATTTTAGCGAAGTGGATCTTTTTCTCAACCTAAAACACAGATCAATGTGTAGAATTTATTATCGTTAGTTTAATATCACTCTACATAAGTAAAACAGTGGCATTTAAATGGCCTTATATACTAGCGGATAACCTGTAAGAGACGCTGCACTGTAAGTACCAAATCGATAACTCAAGAAATTGTAGAATAATCAAAAGGGATAACCTTTATTTATAACAATAAAAGTGGATAATCTATAAAAGAGAAATAAAAGTTAGCACAAGTTGCACAATTCAAAATGCTTTGAAAAAAGGAAAATACAAATGTAAATGTAAATATCGATAGCGCCACCTATGCACTAATCCGCCAAGTTTTGACATTTTGCTATTAATTGCTGCATGCTACATGCGGTCATTACGTTATAGCTTTTCTGTTGTCTGGCAACACTCTCATATAGGGTAAGGTTAAAACGGCTTGGTGCATGGTCTCACATTCTAAATAATTACCAAATGTTATTATGGGTATCGAGTCTACACATATCAACCCTTAATGAAGCCCAATACAATTTTGTCACATACCCTCGATTTTCTTGTAAAAAAATCTCATACGTATTATATACGCACTTGAGGGCGTTTAAATAAAAATGAGGGATTTTTTAATACAAATATTCAAAACTATTTTTGTCTATGATATAACAAAATTTGGGATTGTTTAACGTTTGACTGTGATGCTGCATAATGTGACAGTCACCTAAGTTTTTAGCGTTAGTTTTGCGACTAACCATCAATTTGATAATCACATCAAACATTTTCATACTATAATAGATACAGTGATGATTAGTGATAGATGCAAAAGATAATTGTCTTGGGGACCTCATGTATCTCTTATTAAATGTGCATAATGTTTTTCTAGGACATAAGGGCATCAAAGAAGACACGCAAATAGTTTTCATTCATACCATCACAGTGTTATATAGGATACTACAGGTCGCACACGTTAAGAAAAAATAACCGTCGCATGCCAAAGTCGAACAAATGCGCCAATGAGCGGTACTCAAACCATGTATTTTCAATTTACAGGGGCTAAAATGACCATTGTGCATCCAAGTCTAATCCCTATTCGACTTCGGCATGCGATGTTTATTTTGTATCATGTAGTGTTCAGATATTTGGTAACATTTTAGTATCCGGTCCGTACCTAATTTTCGCGACCTTTTTAATGTTATGAAACGATATTTGCAATTTTTATGATAACGCCACCTATAGACAAATTCGCCAACTTTTGACATTTTGCTATTATTTATTTATTGAATTTTTAAACAATTTAGAGACTTGCGCTCATTATGTTATAGCTTTTCTTAGTTGTCTGGTAATACTCTCTTATAGGGAAAAAGTTGAAACGGTTTGGTGGATGCTAAACAATAATCCAGATATTTGAGCTACACTTAGGGCTCGAACCGAGTTTTGTTTTGGACCCAATCTGTGCAGACTTGATTTATAACTAATCGCCATTTATTTTCTCATTTGCAGTTTGTTATGAGTATTTTAAGCAGCACCGAAGAAGGCTTATACAACTTGTACTTCTACAACTGTCCTAATTACGACAGCAATAAACAAGTGAGCCTTAACTTTAGGGTACGTACGATCGATGGTAAAAAATTGTTGTTTAAAATTCAATTTTTAGATTCAAATTACCGAAGAAAATGTGGGTAATTTCCTATCTGCGGGGGAAATGCAATTACCTGCGCTCTACTGCACGATGGCTATACTGTTTTTGCTATCGGGATCATTTTGGGTTTTCCTACTACGGCAGTCGAGGCATCCGGTTTTTAAAATACATTATTTGATGGCCGCGCTTGTGTTTTTAAAAGCGCTGTCACTGGCGTTCCATGGCATGAATTATCACTTTATCGAACGATTGGGTGTGCACTTGTCAACGTGGGCCGTATTGTACTACATTGCACACTTACTGAAAGGCACCTTACTATTTGTGATTCTTTTGCTGATCGGGACGGGTTGGACATTTATTAAACACATACTTGCACCTAGAGACAAACGTCTTTTTATGGTCGTAATTCCGTTACAGGTTCTAGCGAATGTTGCCGAAATCATTCTCGAGGAGAGCGAAGAAGGTGCTCGCGAGCACCACACGTGGCGCGACATTTTTATACTCGTCGATTTGCTATGCTGCGGATGTATATTGTTCCCGGTAGTGTGGTCAATACGTCACTTACAGCAGGCGAGCGTGACGGTCGGAAAAGTCGCGACAAGCTTGAGAAAATTGAAGTTATTTCAACATTTTTACATAATGATTGTGTGTTATATTTATTTTACGCGCATAGTCGTTTATTTGTTACGCATCACAGTTCCATTTCAATACGGGTGGCTCGACGAAATGTTCAGGGAAATGGCTACATATGTTTTCTTCGTGTTAACCGGTTATACGTTTCGTCCTGCTTCACACAATCCCTATTTCTCGGTACCTGATGATGAGGCTGAGGAAAGCTTAGTGTAAGTAACTGGTATTTTTTTTAATAATTTAGTATTAAAACCACTTAAGTATATTATAATGTCTACCTCTATATCATGTGGAATCGATCCTTAACTTCGAGGGGGGGGGGGGTTATCTGTCTCCCTTCATCTAATTGTATCAAGTTCATCTGTCAATTCATTTTTAAAAAAAGCGCAAAAATATGGTAAGAATCATCACATTTTCATGGGTGTACAAATGAACTTACTCTATCTACAGAACGGTAGGGCAGTATCCTACAATTCTGTAGACGGAGTAAGGTCCCCCAGGACCGTTTGGTTAATTGGTGTCTAAAACTACTTATATACAATCCATTTTTGTAATCTTAAAAGCTAACATTTATATCTTGAACTTATTCACCAATCTACTCTAGTTGTTTGGTGTGGAAAAGGCTGTAACAGGTCCAAGGGCTGTCGTCTTCAATTGTATATATGGGTTGTGCAACTTTCTGCCCCAAGGCATCTTTTTCCATAACCTGGTTTATTTCATTCTTAATCTGCTCCTCTTCCGTCTCTCTTGGACTCTTAAAATCCACTTTCCTTCAGATGTCCTTCTGACACAGAAAGTGCTTTCTCTTCGTCTTCTACTAACATCCTGCTTTTAATATCACCATTTGGGATTTTTTCCATAAACAACTATCAAGGTTTTATTTGAGAACCTTTTTACAACAGATGGCGCTGCAAACGAATATACACCAGAGTCAGTAGATTAACAGAGTACCGCAAGCCTTTGACGCGACAAATGCCGCCCTGGCGGCCATTTTTAGTCCATATACATAAAATATACTTACGAAGTGCGTAATTTTTAATGAAATGCCGTGTTATTGTGCCGTTAAGTGTATTTGTTTTATTATATTCCGAAAAATTTAGTCAAAAACATCATCTACTTTACTGAGCGTGTAGTGAGTGAAGCACGGAAAGGACTAAAAATGGCGGAGGTTGCGGTACTCTGGTAATCTACTGACTCTGATATACACCAGAGCCAGTAGATTAACATAGTAGCGAACGTCTTTGACTCGCAAATGCCGCCTGGCGGCCATGTTTACTCCATTTAAATATGTTAGAAGTACATATGTAAATCCACAGTATCTTAAAATATATTTGTACAGTAGGACGTCGATAATCCGAACTAATTGGGACCGAGGGTGGTTCGGATTTTCGAACAAAAACTAAAAAAAGCCTTGTGTGCTTTAATTAAGATATCCAATTGATTCAAATACAGTGATTCACTAATGAAAAACTAACACTGACTGATGACAAGTGTTGAAACTACGCAGCCTAAAAACAGATTGCGGGGTGAGTGTGGATAAGGGGTGCGGGGAGGCGAGCTAAAAGTAATATTGAAGGTTGAAGGGAAAATTCAATTTTTTTCCCGATTTCTGCGTTCTGATTTTTGACGTTTCGGATAATTGACGTTCGGATTATCGACGTCCTACTGTATATTGAAATGGTCCATATCTCACAAAGGGGGTGGAATGGATTGCAAAAATAAAAACTTACAACCTCTCCTTAAACCATATATTGGATGAAGATAATTAAATTTTATCTTTGTATATGAATTTCTTTTATTATATTCCGAAAAATTGAGTCAAAACATCGCGCACCGCACTGAAAATGAGTCGCCGCTGAGGTTATGCTACTCTGTTAATCCACTGACTCTGATAAACATGAGTAATGCAAAGAGAAAAATGTATGTTTCAGGCAGGACATTGTCACATTACTGATTAGTAGACTATTAAAGTCGAGCTATGACTCGAAAAAGCAAACAACACAACGTCTTCTAACGTTAGTTTGCCATGTGAATTATCAATAAAAATATCAGCTTGTTTGGAAGTATTGCATTATGCACTCTTCCTGGTCTTCAAGGGGGTTGAAATGTGTTCATTTTGAACGACTAGAATACTTTTGAAAGACAAAATGTCACCCAAATACAAAATAAATAATAAAATACCGATTTTAACGATTGCAGCCCCACCTGTTGCAAATAAAAAAAAACCTTCATAGTTTTTTTAATCTTCTTTCTGAATCTGCAATAAAAAAATAGGGGTTTCCATTTAAGATTTTAAAGTCACCGCCCTGGGTATCGGCACAGAAGACATAATACAGAAGCGACACTCGTTTGATGTTCGTTTGACAAATCCTGGTGACCTTCGCCATTTTGTTGTTAGTTCTTTACGTGGGAAATTTAAAAACACTTTAGTTTTCATTAATCTACTCCTCTGGATGGCAACGATATTTCGCAAATGTTAACTTAATTTTTAATAGTTTACATTTGCGAAATATCGTTGCCATCCAGAGAAGTAGATTAATGCTGAAAACTATAGTGTTTTTAAATTTCCCACATAAAGTACTAACAACAAAATGGCGAAGGTCACCAGGATTTGTCAAACGAACATTAAACGAGTGTCGCTTCTGTATTGTCTTCTGTGGTATCGGGGGGTGGGGGGGGGTAAATTTGTTACAGAATAGGGCCCCCCCCCCCCCCCTCATACTATCAAACTTTTATACAAGTAATTCCATTAGAATATAAAATTCCACAGCATCATCTGAACGTGGTTGATTTTAGTTAGTGGACATCCACACCAGATGGCCGTTAACTTGTTACCGCGTGGCAACTCATCAAAAAAGGTTTCTTCAGTTCTTGACCCAGCAAAGCACCGCACAAAACACCCAAGGTCACTATACTTTCAATTACTACGTTTGAGCCACTCACACCTGTAACATCACCATCACTGTCACTATATATAATCTTCTATTTCTATCAGTTGTTTTGTCAGTGTCTTCGGATTTTTCATTTTTCTATTGTTTTTCCGATTTTTTGACTTTATTTGAATCACTTATTAGAGAAACCCGACAAATCCTTTTTTTAAAAATCGGCCTTTTGTCAATTTTTGTATTAAATATTTTTGCACTTTTGTGAAAAAACTGTTAAACTACTTCACATTAACATTTATTAATAATGAATCTTTTGAAAAGTGACAACTGAAAATAGTTACACAGTTTTTTGTGATTATCTCAGGACTATGTTTATGGGACTTGTAGGGTTTCTCACATAAGTGATTCATTTACTTTTCACCCAAACAAGTCGTCGTAATTTCCTGTTAGTACACCTAACATTGTGCTATGCTACCCATATTGTAAGATTAGGGCTACAATTAAATTTAATTATACGACACCTTACCCCATTCCTCAAATGGGTGATATTAAAGAAAGACCACAGGAGACTTAGGTTAAAATTCTAGAGCAGTTTTGTTCCAAAATCTCCCAAATGGTGAATTAAAGACATCAATCTTATCTTACTGTACCTCCAATATAAACTGCTGATTAAGCATAATTTGAGGTGTAAGTCTTAGAGAGGTTTACAGTTGATTTTATTCTAACGATCTGCATGGGTTAGTGCTTTCAAAAAGTGTAAGGTGCCAGCACTGCACAAGAGGGTGTCATTTTTTCGAAAAAAGATGATCATGCTGATGTATTATAAAGCACTAGTGAACTGCATATATACTAAAATTAGTGCTTCAATTGGCAGTGCTTTGGTTTGGTTTTTTTATGGTAACACTATAGGTGTTTTCTTTTTGCACGTTGTGGTAGACCTAAGTCAGCTCTGTCAATAACACACCATTTGTTTTATAAAAACAATTTGACTCAGTTCTCAATAACCCTATTCGTTTTTAAAGCTTTATTTAAGTTTTATATTAACCTGAGGCAGAAATGTCTACATGACGCAAGGCACTTTAATCACGCGATGATTGTAACTTTACCTAACCCTGTGGCGATGCAAAAAGAAAACACCTGTCTTCCTATCCAAGGTGTCCTACAGTTTTTCGCCTCCTTAAAAAAACGGGTAGCCGCGCCAAGTTCAAACTTTCCAAACCTGGGCGATCTTAGAATTTACAGTGTGTAAAATAGGACAGCCCAGCCCAATTTTACCCCATGGTGCTCTGTGTCCAGGTCTTTCTAAATCTAAGTTTTGTGTACTAATTTAAGTTGTAGCATCAGTTCTTTGCTCACTATTTAATCTTCGTGTTATCGAATGTTCTGTTTTTGTAATTGCTGCTGTACATTCAGTTCTTTAGCTGTTTGAATTGTTAATTTTTGTCTTTTGCTTTGAGAGGAAATTTTCAGTTTTTTCGTTCAGAGTTTATTTCCAAATGTATTACAATTAGTTATATAGCATTGCATTATTTGGGTGGGAAACTTTCAATATTTTATCATTTTTGTTTCCAATTTTCAGTCCTGTGATTATCAGGTTCTTTTCTTTCCATTCAGGATTTTGATTTCTTGCTGCGAATGTCTTCTTCTTCTTTTCCACTTTTGTTCCTTACTTACTTTTCATCAACTCTCTCGCACTATTAGTTTACTATTTTAAATAAAAAGTTTAATAGTGAAATATTTTATTAGAAATTAATGTAACAAAAATGTATGCAATATAAAAATATTATTTTCTAGCATAACGGAATCAGGCATAACCGAAGATTTAGTTAAAGAAAATCGGCATAAATCGACATCTAACATGACCGAGGTGACTCAAAAAGAAATCGAAGCTCTGTTAGACCAAAGGGAAGGCAGTCACGATTATGACTAGAACTTTTTATAAATTTTTCCCTCTCGTTTTTTTTTTTAATTTGTACATAATATATTTAGTGGTAAGAATAGTGATTATAAAATAGCTTAACCATGTTATTATGATCTTATGTGTCTTTTAATTTTGATTTCTTCATTTATTACGAAATTTTTTTATGTACAGTATCAAAATTTACATCTTCCAATCACAAAATTGCTTAAAACTCAGTCCGCTTTTCGTGCTTTGCGTTTTTTCACAGTAGGACTAGAGTGTCTACTTTTATCACCGGATTCTGAGTCAGACTCTTGCTCTAACTGTTCCGCATCGTCTAATAAGTCATCCTTAATATCTTCATCTGCCTATAATAAAAAGATTAAAAGCTCTACTTTCTTTAATTAATACTTTACTTACCAATTCGTCGTCACTTAATTTATCCGCACTCTTCTCTTTGCTTTCAGGCTGCACTTTATGAACGGGAATTGATTTAGGCGGATACACAAGGTCGATAATGCATACCAAAACCTTGAATGATACCAATTAACATTAATGGTATGTACCACGAATTCGCAATGTTACAGTTGTCGAATTTCTCAAAGGTTAGTTACTTCCGGAAAACAACATAACCACAGTCAAGGTGCAGACTTACCAATCCTAAAAGAGCTCCTAATACTATTGTGGCAACTGCAAAAATGAGGTATGAACCCCACGTTGGCAACCCAAATTCTTCCATTAAATGCGTATGGATCCCCTAAACATTGATTTTAATCATACTTTTCGCTTAACTGTCACAGTTAACATACCCGTAGCACTTGTGATAACTTAAAGAATGAGGAGATAAGAGACATCTGAAAGGAACTGGGCGATTTCCAACTAGGAATCGGATCGACCGTCTTCCATTTCTTCTCCTTTATAAAACTTACAAATGAAGCTTTATCACGAGTTCCCTTATACTGACGAAATTCGCCGTTAAATACGCTAAAAACCAGCCTTAGAGCGACACAAACCCAAAATACGACACACTTACTGAAAAATCGTCGGTAATGCGGTCACCATAAACCGTCCACTAAGACCAGGTGATATGGTAACATCCACCTGTCCAACTTTGATACCTAAATCGTTACCCATCGAAGCAAATTCTTTCCATATTGCTTGTAAGCCCTTACACGCGGGGCACCAAGGGGCGTAACTGCAAATTCAAAGAAAAACTAACGTAAATTATTAATTTACATTCATTAAAGTTTAACAAAATGACACGCCATCAACTCTCGAACAATTCGATTTAATTTAAAATTTACGTACAATTCTACCATCCATTCATCTTCTAGAATTTTGTGCCAATTATCTTCGTGTAATTCGGCAACAGTTTTTTGGGAATTTACATAGAAAAAGGCACTAAAAAGTATAAAGAGAACCGACAATGACATTTTTAATAGCGCCATGATTGAAACTGTTATTTTACAGTGCTGCCGTCTAGTTTTTATAATTTTAATAATGAGCGCTGTTGCATTTTTTGTTCTATATGGAGAGTATATTACATACAGGGCAGCCCATTTGTGAGAGGAAGTCCAATATTTCAATATCGCACGATTAAAAATGTTTCAAATACAAGTTGCAGGATACGAACCATTGCATATTTGTAAAATATTTATAAACATACAGGGTGCTTCGAATAATCGTGACCCCGTGGTGGTTTACTCTCTCCGTGAGCTGCTTTCGAGCAATATGTGTTAGGGCACTGACCTGTATCTTAAAGGACTGAGCATTCTAATGATCCCCTCCACTATTTTTGAAGCAAATTGAAAACCGGTATTTTAAGGTGCCAATTAGTAATTTAGGTTTGTTGTGTTGGTGATTATTGGTAACACTGTAACTAATGTTTTTATTTACATAAACATAACCTTGTTTCATACGTAGTATAAACTACGTTTATGCATTGCAATAAAATACAATTTTGAATAATTTACTTTTTTAAATAATTATGAGCCTGTAATTATACTACTTTTCACCAGATATTAAGCATATAGGTTAAAACAAGCTAAACTGTAACAGCTGATACCAGTACTACCAACACATTATAAACACCGAGCTACCATCATTATATAACTAACGCACTAGTTGGCACCTGAAGTAACTAATATTTAGGTGGGGCTTGTTTGCTTCAATGTTGTATTGAAGAATGCTCAGTCCTTTATGATACAGGTCAGTGTGTTAGGGTCGCGCAATAGTTTGATTTGTATTATGCTTAAGCCGGCTTAACGCAGAAGCTATCTTTCCGTCGGATGTTGTGTTTGGCTGATATACGCATCCCACTATATTAATTGTTATGTTCTCTAGATTCATTCTGGCGTAGTTTTCTGCGCTCACAAGTGCACCTGCCCTTCAGGTTGATTACTGCTGTTATTCTGTTCTTACTTAAGTAATGCATTTTTTATCGGACTCTTCAAGGACCGCTATGTTGATTGCTGTCTCTTGCTATTACATGGGCCATGTCCTTTGCCCCCACGATGTTCTTTACATTTGCATGCTCTATTTTTAATAACCTCGGTTGTTTTAGTTTCTGTACGAACCATTTTCGGGCCGCTTGCTTGATTTTTCCACTCCCCTACTCTAAAGTTCAATAGCAGCTGTTTTACAATCCACAGCAATGGGTCTTAAAGACGTTGCATGTACTATGTTCCCATGTTATGCGCCCTACTTTTTAGGGCTTACACCGGAACGAAAACAACAACGAATTGATGATTCACAGCGCTGTTTGGACATATTCAAGGGGAATAAGCCTGAGTTTTTGCGCCGGTACATCAGAATGGATGAAACATGGCTCCACCATTTCACTGCAAGCAGTGGCATACCCAAGGGGGATACTTCCCCCCCCCCCCCCCCCCAAGCGCCCAATCCTTCCATTCTATTTTACGTTTATTCTTATTAATCCTTAAAAATGACCTATCTTAGAAATTCAACCTCACAGAACAGACTTAATGGACTGGCAATGATGTCAATTCATGGGGAACTACCAGACGAAATAATAGAGGACCTTGCACGACAACCAAGGCGATTGGATTTTGTATTGTAATAATATTTATTTTATAACTTTCTGTAAAACAAATGTTTATTAAAATTTGTAGATCACACCGCACCTTTTATATCCCCTCCCAAGGCTATAGTCTGCGTACGCCACTGAATGCAGGATCAAATCGACAGTCCGCTCAGTGGCAAGCTAGCAGCCGGTGAAATGTGCCCGAAGGGACCAAAAACGCAACAATCAGCTGGCAAGTATTATGACTTCCGTATTTTGGGATGCGCAAGCTACTTTGAACAAAGAAACAATCAACAGTGACTATTATATTGTGTTGTTGGAGCGTTTGAAGACCGAAATTGCCAAAAAGGGGCCACATTATTGTCGAAGAAAACAATCTTGTTTCACCAAGACACAAGTCGCTGAAAACAATGGTGATCCTGAGGAGGCCACAGAACCAAGCGAGATTTGGGTCATTCGGCACAAATAGTTGGGAACACTTCACGGTTCACCAAATTCAGAATGTTTCCAAGCAGCCAGATAAGATTGTTATGAAATCTGGTGTATTCCTAGTCGCAGTGTAACTGATAGCATCTTATATCAAAAACAGACGCTTCAGCACACGTTTTAAAGGATGCAGGTTGCGAGGTGCGGTTTTTCTTCCCGATGCAGGACTCGGGACATCACTATAGCCCTGCACGTCGATAACGTCGCGATGCAGGTAAGATCATGGTATCATATCTTTACCGCACGGAAACGAGATCCAAATATTTTGGAATATTCCAGAGCGGCTTTTCCACGTCCAATCAGTGTATTCTTCAGTACGCTGGCACATTGAGACCTAAATATCTTGAGGGTTAAACCACTTGATGCGGTATAGTTGATAGATTAAAAGGGACGAAGGTCAGAATAATGTGGATTTTGAACCACTAGAAACGCATCAAAACGCGATTTAAGCTGGTTCGCGAAACATTTACAAAGAGTTTAAAACCCTTTCGAGGCGGATTAAATTTTTCAGAAACTTTACACACATTTGAAATGTTCTTGTGTCAAAAATGTTGATACATAAAAATAAACATGGCTGAGATCAATTTTATTCTCGAGATCCGCCATTTTGTCAGGGACATATGTGTCCCGCTCAGACATTTTTGATGGTACATAAACAACCCACTAGGCATGTAAATAAATAAATATTTAAATATAATTTTTTTTATTGGTGTCCTATTTTAGCCTTTTAAACCACGCCCCAGCGTGTTTAAATCGCACTTTTTAAAACGCGCGTGTTCTAAAGTTGCCATGCCAACAACAACAAATTTGAAAAACGGGAATTATATTGGTTATTGATCTGACAGGCGTAATTTGTTACGTCAAATAAAATGACAGATTGCATCACCAATTTGAAAAACGTGAATTCTATTGGTCATTGATCTGACAGGAGTACTTTGTTACGTCAAATAAATTGACAGATTGCAAATTAATTTCCGTTCTTCTCATTTCCATGACAACGAAAGGTATACTGATTTCACATACGAATTCAATCATTTCACATTATTAGTTCTTATTTCCATTTTAATACCCAGATTTCAAAGTGAACCAATAAAAAAAAATAGCGTAAAGTATTCGTGGATAAATGGTCTTTAAAACACTTGCTCTATTTCAAGCACTCGGCTGCGCCGTCGTGCTTGAAAACTCGCGCGTGTTTTAAAGACCTGTTTATCCACTTATACTTCTATACATATATTATTTTTTTATTTGTGTCCTATTTTAGCTTTTTAAACCACGCCCCAGCGTCTTTAAAACGCGCGTGTTTTAAAGTTGCCATGTCATGATCATCAATTTGAAAAACGTGAATTCTTATTGGTTATTGATCTGACAGAAGTACTTTGTTACGTCAAATAAAATGACGGATTGCAAATTAATTTCCGTTTTTCTCATTTCCATTACAACGAAAGGTATACTGATTTCACATTAGGAATTCAACCATTTCACATTATTTATAGTTCTTATTTCCATTTTAATACCAGATTTCAAAGTGAACCAATAAAAAAAATAGCGTAAAGTATTCGTGGATAAACAGGTCTTTAAAACACTTGCTCTATTTCAAGCACTCCGGCTGCGCCGTCGTGCTTGAAAACTCGCGCGTGTTTTAAAGACCTGTTTATCCACTTACACCTCTATACATATATTATTTTTTTATTGGTGTCCTATTTTAGCTTTTTAAACTACGTCCCAGCGTCTTTAAAACGCGCGTGTTTTAAAGTTGCCATGTCATGATCATCAATTTGAAAAACGTGAATTCATATTGGTTATTGATCTGACAGAAGTACTTTGTTACGTCAAATAAAATGACAGATTTCAAATTAATTTCCGTTTTTCTCATTTCCATGACAACGAAAGGTATACTGATTTCACATTAGGAATTCAACCATTTCACATTATTAGTTCTTATTTCCATTTTAATACCAGATTTCAAAGTGAACCAATAAAAAAAATAGCGTAAAGTGTTCGTGGATAAACAGGTCTTTAAAACACTTGCTCTATTTCAAAACTCGCGCGTGTTTTAAAGACCTGTTTATCCTCTTATACTTCTATACATATATTATTTTTTTATTGGTGTCCTATTTTAGCTTTTTAAACCACGCCCCAGCGTCTTTAAAACGCGCGTGTTTTAAAGTTGCCATGTCATGATCATCAATTTGAAAAACGTGAATTCTTATTGGTTATTGATCTGACAGAAGTACTTTGTTACGTCAAATAAAATGACAGATTGCAAATTAATTTCCGTTCTTCCCATTTCCATTACAACGAAAGGTATACTGATTTCACATTAGGAATTCAACCATTTCACATTATTAGTTCTTATTTCCATTTTAATACCAGATTTCAAAGTGAACCAATAAAAAAAAATAGCGTAAAGTATTCGTGGATAAACAGGTCTTTAAAACACTTGCTCTATTTCAAGCACTCCGGCTGCGCTGTCGTGCTTGAAAACTCGCGCGTGTTTTAAAGACCTGTTTATCCACTTATACTTCTATACATATATTAGGTGTTTTCTTTTTGCATCGCCACAGGGTTAGGTAAAGTTACAATCATCACGTGATCAAAGTGCTTTGCGTCATGTAGACATTTCTGCCTCAGGTTAATATAAAACTTAAATGAAGCTTTTAAAACGAATAGGGTTATTGAGAACTGACTCAAATTATTTTTATAAAACGAATGGTGTGTTATTGACAGAGCTGACTTAGGTCTACCACAACATGCAAAAAGAAAACACCTATTATTTTTTTATTGGTGTCCTATTTTAGCTTTTTAAACCACGCCTCAGCGTCTTTAAAACGCGGGTGTTTTAAAGTTGCCATGTCATGATCATCAATTTGAAAAACGTGAATTCATATTGGTTATTGATCTGACAGAAGTATGTACTTTGTTACGTCAAATAAAATGACAGATTGCAAATTAATTTCCGTTCTTCCCATTTCCATTACAACGAAAGGTATACTGATTTCACATGAGGAATTCAACCATTTCACATTATTAGTTCTTATTTCCATTTTAATACCAGATTTCAAAGTGAACCAATAAAAAAAAATAGCGTAAAGTATTCGTGGATAAACAGGTCTTTAAAACACTTGCTCTATTTCAAGCACTCCGGCTGCGCCGTCGTGCTTGAAAACTCGCGCGTGTTTTCAAGACCTGTTTATCCACTTATACTTCTATACATATATTAGGTGTTTTCTTTTTGCATCGCCACAGGGTTCGGTAAAGTTACAATCATCACGTGATCAAAGTGCTTTGCGTCATGTAGACATTTCTGCCTCAGGTTAATATAAAACTTAAATGAAGCTTTTAAAACGAATAGGGTTATTGAGAACTGACTCAAATTATTTTTATAAAACGAATGGTGTGTTATTGACAGAGCTGACTTAGGTCTACCACAACGTGCAAAAAGAAAACACCTATTATTTTTTTATTGGTGTCCTATTTTAGCTTTTTAAACCACGCCTCAGCGTCTTTAAAACGCGGGTGTTTTAAAGTTGCCATGTCATGATCATCAATTTGAAAAACGTGAATTCATATTGGTTATTGATCTGACAGAAGTACTTTGTTACGTCAAATAAAATGACGGATTGCAAATTAATTTCCGTTTTTCTCATTTCCATTACAACGAAAGGTATACTGATTTCACATTAGGAATTCAACCATTTCACATTATTTATAGTTCTTATTTCCATTTTAATACCAGATTTCAAAGTGAACCAATAAAAAAAATAGCGTAAAGTATTCGTGGATAAACAGGTCTTTAAAACACTTGCTCTATTTCAAGCACTCCGGCTGCGCCATCGTGCTTGAAAACTCGCGCGTGTTTTAAAGACCTGTTTATCCACTTATACTTCTATACATATATTATTTTTTTATTGGTGTCCTATTTTAGCTTTTTAAACCACGCCCCAGCGTCTTTAAAACGCGCGTGTTTTAAAGTTGCCATGTCATGATCATCAATTTGAAAAACGTGAATTCTTATTGGTTATTGATCTGACAGAAGTACTTTGTTACGTCAAATAAAATGACAGATTGCAAATTAATTTCCGTTTTTCTCATTTCCATGACAACGAAAGGTATACTGATTTCGCATTAGGAATTCAACCATTTCACATTATTTATAAAGTCGGATTCACCGGGTTTTAGGTATGACTCATTGCAGTAAAGTGTGATAATCGACGTGACATAGTTTTCTGTTTCTGTAAATAAAAATATGAGTAAAATGCAATTGAGAAACGTATGTCGTTCCGTTTATTTTATGTGCAAGCAATGAAACGTATGTTGAATAATTTTCTTTGTTTACATTGACATAACCTTATACTTCAAGTTGTCATGTCACACCGTTTTGAATTGAATTGATTGAAATTGAAACAGCTGATCGAACTGGATTGACAGATTACACAAACATTGACAGTAGGAATTATTTATTAGTTACGACATACGAGCGTCTGCATTGATGCATACGATTTGTAGCGATGAGTCATACCTAAAACCCGGTGAATCCGACTTTAGTTCTTATTTCCATTTTAATACCAGATTTCAAAGTGAACCAATAAAAAAAATAGCGTAAAGTATTCGTGGATAAACAGGTCTTTAAAACACTTGCTCTATTTCAAGCACTCCGGCTGCGCCGTCGTGCTTGAAAACTCGCGCGTGTTTTAAAGACCTGTTTATCCACTTATACTTTAATATACTATTTTTTTATTGGTGTGCTATTTTAGCTTTTTAAGCCACGCCCCAGCGTCTTTAAATCACGCTTTCAAAAACGCGCGTGTTTTAAAGTTGCCATGTCATGATCATCAATTTGGAAAACGTGAATTCTTATTGGTTATTGATCTGACAGAAGTACTTTGTTACGTCAAATAAAATGACAGATTTCAAATTAATTTCCGTTTTTCTCATTTCCATGACAACGAAAGGTATACTGATTTCACATTAGGAATTCAACCATTTCACATTATTAGTTCTTATTTCCATTTTAATACCAGATTTCAAAGTGAACCAATAAAAAAAATAGCGTAAAGTATTCGTACTGATTTCACATTAGGAATTCAACCATTTCACATTATTAGTTCTTATTTCCATTTTAATACCAGATTTCAAAGTGAACCAACAAAAAAAATAGCGTAAAGTATTCGTGGATAAACAGGTCATTAAAACACTTGCTCTATTTCAAGCACTCCGGCTGCGCCGTCGTGCTTGAAAACTCGCGCGTGTTTTAAAAACCTGTTTATCCACTTATACTTCTATACATATATTATTTTTTTATTGGTTTGGTGTCCTATTTTAGCTTTTTAAACCACGCCCCAGCGTCTTTAAAACGCGCGTGTTTTAAAGTTGCCATGTCATGATCATCAATTTGAAAAACGTGAATTCTTATTGGTTATTGATCTGACAGAAGTACTTTGTTACGTCAAATAAAATGACAGATTTGAAATTAATTTCCGTTTTTCTCATTTCCATGACAACGAAAAGTATACCGATTTCACATTAGGAATTCAACCATTTCACATTATTAGTTCTTATTTCCATTTTAATACCAGATTTCAAAGTGAACCAATAAAAAAAATAGCGTAAAGTATTCGTGGATAAACAGGTCTTTAAAACACTTGCTCAATTTCAAGCACTCCGGCTGCGCCGTCGTGCTTGAAAACTCGCGCGTGTTTTAAAGACCTGTTTATCCACTTATACTTTAATATACTATTTTTATTATAGTAAGTTTTCATGAGAGGTTTCACTGTTATGGTAAGGATCATCTAGGGACTCCTTATCGCGCTATCAAAAAGCGCTTCACCTACCTTCTCCAGTTCTGCTTGGTTCAAATACCTTCACTCATCTAAAACAATACGAGACTATTGGGACACAAATAAACCACGGTAAATGTCTAATGGGACATATAAGTCCCATAACATATTTTCAATAATACACTGAACTACAACTATTCCATTGCAAACGGTTCGCTTTTATTCCGATAGACTTAAATCGCTTTCAATATTGGGACACATAGGTCCCGTTAGTCGCGAAAGGGTTAAGTGTTTCCAAAAATTCAAACCAAAGACTAAAAGATGAATAAAGAGATTTTTTTCGAATATTGAAAGGGTTTTTTTCGATTTTATCGTTTGTGTCGTTTCCCCTTGCGAAAAAGAAATAAATAAATTAAGTATGTCAGTGTCAGTTTTCTTTAAAACTATCTACAATTACGAAAATTTTTATCGCAATCAAAATAAATGTTTCAGTTTCACCTTGACCCTTTCCCCCTCGAGTCGAGATATTTCAAAAAACGGGATACTGTATACATGCGAGTTATTGTGCACTGCTAAAAATAAAATAATAGCCGAGTCGAGTATAATGAATTAAATTAATATATGAATAAATTTGTAATTATCGTTAAGTATATCTAATTAGAAATATCAATCTCCATCTCATACAATAATTACAGTTTCTCCGTCTGCCATATTTTAACATATCCAGTTTTGGTATGTGATGGAATCTGTGTCATGTTCTACTTTATGCTTACACTTCTTATAGGCATCATCTTCAACAAGTAACTTTTATGTACCTACCGGTATAGGCAGTAGCTCTCGCGCGATTGCGTTTTGTTAAATTCAAGCACGTTTTCTTCATTCTTGGCTTGGCACACACCCATCGTTGAAATCACCAGGTTGAAGTGGATTGGTTACGTTATTCCAATCCCAACTACCTACAAGTTGTGTTTTCTAGTAGTAGGTAACCTGCAGTTAATGCTATGCTAGTATTTAGTAACGCTCTAGTGTGTGTAGGTGAGCAGGTGCATTAACAGCGACCGGTTACCATTCTCGACTTGAACATTTATGCAAGATTATGCATGTTATTCTAGTAATACACAATTAATTAACCTTGAGTTAACAATGATATCACAGTGTAATTAGTGCTCAGTGGGAGTTTTCTTAAGTTAACGATGTCGGCATCCAGCAATGATGAAGATCAATCGTGTTACGGTCCTGGATCAATAGCATTATCGGTGATACTAACAATATTTCTTACTCTTTTATTGTTATATATCTTCTATATTGGATGGAAAAGATGGAAACAAAAAAAAGGTAGGTAATTAATTCGTCATTCTTTATATTCCATTGATTCAAGGCAATCGCGATTTTTATTTAATCGAGAATGTTACGTAATTCCTTTTGTGTCACGAAAGGTGTAAACAATCTTTTATGCATAAATTCATATGCTTTTTGTTCGCCCACTTTTTCCATTCGAATACTTCGCGGTTGAGTCAAGAATGCTAATTAATTTCTTAGAATGGAAAGAAATTTAATTAAAAGGCGAAGCGGTAAGAACCTCGCTTCCCGCGGTAATCACTTCGATGTTTTCACTCAAAACAAAAAAAAATGGTACAGTGCTACACTACTACTACGTTCACTGGTTAGAAAGGGTGTGAATGAACGGAAAAAGGAAGCGGGTAGTACCAAATATGGTACCTTGTTTAATATCTACTATGTTTGTCTTTGCTGAAATAGGTACCGTAGTTATTAATCTGTACCTATGCTTCGCGTACTGTTTTAAGTTCCGTTTCGATACTGAAAATGGAAATATTTCCGTCCAGCGCGAATTCCTAAGCAAACAAGAAATCGGTACTAAAATAGTACCTAACTGTAAATAAATATTTAAAACTAGTTTGAACCTACCTTTTTTTGAGGATATTTTATGATAATATTGGCTGATCAATTTCGTAGTTGAAATACATGTTTGGGAATTTCTACCCTCTGGGAGTTAACAAAGTAGGTACTACCACAGATAAGTATTACTTATCTGTGGTACTACTGTTGAGATTCAATTTCATACCCCGCAGGACACGAATTTTGAAAATATTAAACCACCCCATGCTCGGATCTGATGTCTTAGACGCCGGAATAACATAATATCAGCTTGGATTCGATATTGATCACTGTCTACGCCAAACTTTATCGGTCCACGGTGCACTTACAGTACCCTTTTCAAAATATGATTTCACTGTCACCATCGCCATGGTCACTAGGGGAGGCCGGGGCATAATGAGCACCTTAAGCAAGTTGTCTAATTTAGCCCGATCGATTTACAATACGAAGACAGTATTTTACAAATTTAATAACTACATAACAAGCTTAAAAAAATAATTATCATCATTCTTTAAAATAAACCTCCAAAGTACTTTTTTTAAGCTTTAAATATTTTTGCAAAATGCCCATTTTGCCCCATCAGCTGGGGCAAAATGGGCAGTTGAAAGGGGCATAATGAGCATAAGGTTTAAAATTAATTTAAAGGGGGCCTAAATAAAATTTTTTTTATTTTTTACAAAATTCACAAATGTGATAACATTCTTCATCGTTGTCATCCTCCCCAGCACACGAACAATGTGCCCATCTTCTGCATGAGCCACAGGTTACCCATCCTTCAGTGGATTGGGAATATAAATATCCGCAATATAAACATTCCACATCAGAACCATCATTACTCTCTTCTTGGTCTGATAAGGTGCTTTTATTTTGTTTTTTAGGTTTTTGTTGGCCCTTTCCCTTTGCTTTATTTTCCTTTCCACTCGAAAGGCAGGTGCTCATTTTACCCCGCTCGTTATGCCCCCGACTTCATTTTGTAAATAAAGCAAATATTTCATAAGTAATCAAAGCTTATTAATATATCTAAACACTATTAAAAGAGCTAAAAGACATCCCTTTTGTAACTAGTAAGTCAGCAAACGTCTTATACTTCAATGACTAGGTTTATTTGTACCACCAAATATTCCAATTATTTTAATTTTCACTACGCAAACACCATAAAAAATACAACGACTACATAATACAATGGTCAGACTCATACTGATATATTTCGAATTACGGAACAACTAAGACGTCGTTTGGTGGGAATGATGATCTGAGAAGTACAGTAGCGTCAAAAATATTAGCAGTGCCCGTTATGCCCCGGTAGCCCATTATGCCCCGGTCTCCCCTACATTATCAAGCGCCCCTCTCACAACAGATACAGTGCAGCATTATAAAAATGTAGGTACTGTATATGTATTAGTGACCACAAAACATACACAGTGACCTAGTTTTTCGATTAATCGATTAGTCGCCTAGTTTTTGAAATAATGATAATGGAATAAGTTCAAATTCCAAAGCTCGGAAACATTTATTTGTCTAAAAAATTAATTAATTCGACTAAGGAAACTGAAGTCCAGCCAATTATAATATCTACAAGAATTCTAATGATAATTAGAGATATGCAAATGCAATTAATAATTAATGCACTAATAGATTATTTCATGAATATTGGTCGACCAATCGACTATTATTGAATTACACAACACTGTAAACAACAAAAACCACAATAAAAAGGTTCATTGAATCGAACACACAGCGAACAACTAAAGACCAGATTAGAAAAGTGAGCTATTTACCTATTTATACCAGATAGGTACTTAAAGTGGTAGTGACATAATAACTAATTATAGTAAGTGAAAGATTACAAACCTAAAAGGACCGGAATCATCATTATCCATTCGAAAGCGTATGTTTTTGTGAATTGCTAAACGTTCGTAACAGTTGAGTTCATGCTTATAATTTACTTGCTTAACTAAGGAAATATTATCTACACACACCGGCACAATTAGCGCAACACAAAAAAGGTTGAATTTTTTTAATACTTGTCTGTAATTGGACAAGTAGTTAAATTATTTACCCTCTTAAGTTTATGGCGCTTTTTGACATTCTTTAACAGTCTAACGGACATTATACCCTCATTAATGTGTGTTTTTTTTACAATCCGCACTTTTAACTGTTTTTGTTATGAACGTTCGTTTATGTAGTCAATGGTGGCCCTGGCTCATTTTGTTTGGAGAGTTAACATTGCACTACTTACAAATTTGCAACTATAGAGGCGGACAGGGTGTTATGTGCGGGGGCGAGGACAAGGCAGAACTTGCGCAACCACTACCGTAGACGACCGTTTTTTAATGATAGAAACGCTGAGAAATCGTCGTCAAACGGCTGTTCAGACCCGAAATCTCTTGGAAGACGTGCGTAACGTGCGAGTAAGGGAACGAACAGTGAGAAGAAGGTTAAATGAAGTTGGCTTGAAGTCATACGTGCCAGCAAAAGCGCCAAAACGTGAGGTGAGTCATCGAGTTGCAAGATTAGCGTTCGCTCGTCTCATGAATTGAGTCAAAGTTTTATTCCCTAACGACAAGCCGTTTTTGCGTAAATTTCATCGATGGGAGGGAAAGGATGTGGAGGTATCGTCTTGGAAGACGTGCGTAACGTGCGAGTAAGGGAACAAACAGTAACAGTGAGAAGAAGGTTAAATGAAGTTGGCTTGAAGTCATACGTGCCAGCAAAAGCGCCAAAACGTGAGGTGAGTCATCGAGTTGCAAGATTAGCGTTCGCTCGTCTCATGAATTGAGTCAAAGTTTTATTCCCTGACGACAAGCCGTTTTTGCGTAAATTTCATCGATGGGAGGGAAAGGATGTGGAGGTATCGTCTTGGAAGACGTGCGTAACGTGCGAGTAAGGGAACAAACAGTGAGAAGAAGGTTAAATGAAGTTGGGTTGATGTCATACGTGCCAGCAAAAGCGCCAAAACGTGAGGTGAGTCATCGAGTTGCAAGATTAGCGTTCGCTCGTCTCATGAATTGAGTCAAAATTTTATTCCCTAACGACAAGCCGTTTTTGCGTAAATTTCATCGATGGGAGGGAAAGGATGTGGAGGTATCGTCTTGGAAGACGTGCGTAACGTGCGAGTAAGGGAACAAACAGTGAGAAGAAGGTTAAATGAAGTTGGGTTGATGTCATACGTGCCAGCAAAAGCGCTAAAACGTGAGGTGAGTCATCGAGTTGCAAGATTAGCGTTCGCTCGTCTCATGAATTGAGTCAAAGTTTTATTTCCTAACGACAAGCCGTTTTTGCGTAAATTTCATCGATGAGAGGGAAAGGATGTGGAGGTATCGTCTTGGAAGATGTGCGTAACGTGCGAGTAAGGGAACGAACAGTGAGAAGAAGGTTAAATGAAGTTGGCTTGAAGTCATACGTGCCAGCAAAAGCGCCAAAACGTGAGGTGAGTCATCGAGTTGCAAGATTAGCGTTCGCTCGTCTCATGAATTGAGTAAAAGTTTTATTCCCTAACGACAAGCCGTTTTTGCGTAAATTTCATCGATGGGAGGGAAAGGATGTGGAGGTATCGTCTTGGAAGACTGAAGTTGGCTTGAAGTCATACGTGCCAGCAAAAGCGCCAAAACGTGAGGTGAGTCATCGAGTTGCAAGATTAGCGTTCGCTCGTCTCATGAATTGAGTCAAAGTTTTATTCCCTGACGACAAGCCGTTTTTGCTTAAAATTTCATCGATGAGAGGGAAAGGATGTTTAGGTATCGTCTTGGAAGACGTGCGTAACGTGCGAGTAAGGGAACGAACAGTGAGAAGAAGGTTAAATGAAGTTGGCTTCAAGTCATACGTGCCAGCAAAAGCGCCAAAACGTGAGGTGAGTCATCGAGTTGCAAGATTAGCGTTCGCTCGTCTCATGAATTGAGTCAAAGTTTTATTCCCTAACGACAAGCCGTTTTTGCGTAAATTTCATCGATGGGAGGGAAAGGATGTGGAGGTATCGTCTTGGAAGACGTGCGTAACGTGCGAGTAAGGGAACGAACAGTGAGAAGAAGGTTAAATGAAGTTGGCTTCAAGTCATACGTGCCAGCAAAAGCGCCAAAACGTGAGGTGAGTCATCGAGTTGCAAGATTAGCGTTCGCTCGTCTCATGAATTGAGTCAAAGTTTTATTCCCTAACGACAAGCCGTTTTTGCGTAAATTTCATCGATGGGAGGGAAAGGATGTGGAGGTATCGTCTTGGAAGACTGAAGTTGGCTTGAAGTCATACGTGCCAGCAAAAGCGCCAAAACGTGAGGTGAGTCATCGAGTTGCAAGATTAGCGTTCGCTCGTCTCATGAATTGAATCAAAGTTTTATTCCCTGACGACAAGCCGTTTTTGCGTAAATTTCATCGATGAGAGGGAAAGGATGTGGAGGTATCGTCTTGGAAGACGTGCGTAACGTGCGAGTAAGGGAACGAACAGTGAGAAGAAGGTTAAATGAAGTTGGCTTGAAGTCATACGTGCCAGCAAAAGCGCCAAAACGTGAGGTGAGTCATCGAGTTGCAAGATTAGCGTTCGCTCGTCTCATGAATTGAGTCAAAGTTTTATTCCCTAACGACAAGCCGTTTTTGCGTAAATTTCATCGATGAGAGGGAAAGGATGTGGAGGTATCGTCTTGGAAGACGTGCGTAACGTGCGAGTAAGGGAACGAACAGTGTGAAGAAGGTTAAATGAAGTTGGCTTGAAGTCATACGTGCCAGCAAAAGCGCCAAAACGTGAGGTGAGTCATCGAGTTGCAAGATTAGGGTTCGCTCGTCTCATGAATTGAGTCAAAGTTTTATTCCCTAACGACAAGCCGTTTTTGCGTAAATTTCATCGATGGGAGGGAAAGGATGTGGAGGTATCTTATTGGAAGACGTGCGTAACGTGCGAGTAAGGGAACGAACAGTGAGATGAAGGTTAAATGAAGTTGGCTTCAAGTCATACGTGCCAGCAAAAGCGCCAAAACGTGAGGTGAGTCATCGAGTTGCAAGATTAGGGTTCGCTCGTCTCATGAATTGAGTCAAAGCTTTATTCCCTAACGACAAGCCGTTTTTGCGTAAATTTCATCGATGGGAGGGAAAGGATGTGGAGGTATCTTATTGGAAGACGTGCGTAACGTGCGAGTAAGGGAACGAACAGTGAGAAGAAGGTTAAATGAAGTTGGCTTCAAGTCATACGTGCCAGCAAAAGCGCCAAAACGTGAGGTGAGTCATCGAGTTGCAAGATTAGGGTTCGCTCGTCTCATGAATTGAGTCAAAGTTTTATTCCCTGACGACAAGCCGTTTTTGCTTAAAATTTCATCGATGAGAGGGAAAGGATGTTTAGGTATCGTCTTGGAAGACGTGCGTAACGTGCGAGTAAGGGAACGAACAGTGAGAAGAAGGTTAAATGAAGTTGGCTTCAAGTCATACGTGCCAGCAAAAGCGCCAAAACGTGAGGTGAGTCATCGAGTTGCAAGATTAGCGTTCGCTCGTCTCATGAATTAAGTCAAAGTTTTATTCCCTAACGACAAGCCGTTTTTGCTTAAAATTTCATCGATGAGAGGGAAAGGATGTTTAGGTATCGTCTTGGAAGACGTGCGTAACGTGCGAGTAAGGGAACGAACAGTGAGAAGAAGGTTAAATGAAGTTGGCTTCAAGTCATACGTGCCAGCAAAAGCGCCAAAACGTGAGGTGAGTCATCGAGTTGCAAGATTAGCGTTCGCTCGTCTCATGAATTGAGTCAAAGTTTTATTCCCTAACGACAAGCCGTTTTTGCTTAAAATTTCATCGATGAGAGGGAAAGGATGTTTAGGTATCGTCTTGGAAGACGTGCGTAACGTGCGAGTAAGGGAACGAACAGTGAGAAGAAGGTTAAATGAAGTTAACTTGAAGTCATACGTGCCAGCAAAAGCGCCAAAACGTGAGGTGAGTCATCGAGTTGCAAGATTAGCGTTCGCTCGTCTCATGAATTGAGTCAAAGTTTTATTCCCTGACGACAAGCCGTTTTTGCTTAAAATTTCATCGATGAGAGGGAAAGGATGTTTAGGTATCGTCTTGGAAGACGTGCGTAACGTGCGAGTAAGGGAACGAACAGTGAGAAGAAGGTTAAATGAAGTTAACTTGAAGTCATACGTGCCAGCAAAAGCGCCAAAACGTGAGGTGAGTCATCGAGTTGCAAGATTAGCGTTCGCTCGTCTCATGAATTGAGTCAAAGTTTTATTCCCTAACGACAAGCCGTTTTTGCGTAAATTTCATCGATGGGAGGGAAAGGATGTGGAGGTATCGTCTTGGAAGACTGAAGTTGGCTTGAAGTCATACGTGCCAGCAAAAGCGCCAAAACGTGAGGTGAGTCATCGAGTTGCAAGATTAGCGTTCGCTCGTCTCATGAATTGAGTCAAAGTTTTATTCCCTGACGACAAGCCGTTTTTGCTTAAAATTTCATCGATGAGAGGGAAAGGATGTTTAGGTATCGTCTTGGAAGACGTGCGTAACGTGCGAGTAAGGGAACGAACAGTGAGAAGAAGGTTAAATGAAGTTGGCTTCAAGTCATACGTGCCAGCAAAAGCGCCAAAACGTGAGGTGAGTCATCGAGTTGCAAGATTTGCGTTCGCTCGTCTCATGAATTGAATCAAAGTTTTATTCCCTGACGACAAGCCGTTTTTGCGTAAATTTCATCGATGAGAGGGAAAGGATGTGGAGGTATCGTCTTGGAAGACGTGCGTAACGTGCGAGTAAGGGAACGAACAGTGAGAAGAAGGTTAAATGAAGTTGGCTTGAAGTCATACGTGCCAGCAAAAGCGCCAAAACGTGAGGTGAGTCATCGAGTTGCAAGATTAGCGTTCGCTCGTCTCATGAATTGAGTCAAAGTTTTATTCCCTAACGACAAGCCGTTTTTGCGTAAATTTCATCGATGAGAGGGAAAGGATGTGGAGGTATCGTCTTGGAAGACGTGCGTAACGTGCGAGTAAGGGAACGAACAGTGTGAAGAAGGTTAAATGAAGTTGGCTTGAAGTCATACGTGCCAGCAAAAGCGCCAAAACGTGAGGTGAGTCATCGAGTTGCAAGATTAGGGTTCGCTCGTCTCATGAATTGAGTCAAAGTTTTATTCCCTAACGACAAGCCGTTTTTGCGTAAATTTCATCGATGGGAGGGAAAGGATGTGGAGGTATCGTCTTGGAAGACTGAAGTTGGCTTGAAGTCATACGTGCCAGCAAAAGCGCCAAAACGTGAGGTGAGTCATCGAGTTGCAAGATTAGCGTTCGCTCGTCTCATGAATTGAATCAAAGTTTTATTCCCTGACGACAAGCCGTTTTTGCGTAAATTTCATCGATGAGAGGGAAAGGATGTGGAGGTATCGTCTTGGAAGACGTGCGTAACGTGCGAGTAAGGGAACGAACAGTGAGAAGAAGGTTAAATGAAGTTGGCTTGAAGTCATACGTGCCAGCAAAAGCGCCAAAACGTGAGGTGAGTCATCGAGTTGCAAGATTAGCGTTCGCTCGTCTCATGAATTGAGTCAAAGTTTTATTCCCTAACGACAAGCCGTTTTTGCGTAAATTTCATCGATGAGAGGGAAAGGATGTGGAGGTATCGTCTTGGAAGACGTGCGTAACGTGCGAGTAAGGGAACGAACAGTGTGAAGAAGGTTAAATGAAGTTGGCTTGAAGTCATACGTGCCAGCAAAAGCGCCAAAACGTGAGGTGAGTCATCGAGTTGCAAGATTAGGGTTCGCTCGTCTCATGAATTGAGTCAAAGTTTTATTCCCTAACGACAAGCCGTTTTTGCGTAAATTTCATCGATGGGAGGGAAAGGATGTGGAGGTATCTTATTGGAAGACGTGCGTAACGTGCGAGTAAGGGAACGAACAGTGAGAAGAAGGTTAAATGAAGTTGGCTTCAAGTCATACGTGCCAGCAAAAGCGCCAAAACGTGAGGTGAGTCATCGAGTTGCAAGATTAGCGTTCGCTCGTCTCATGAATTGAGTCAAAGTTTTATTCCCTAACGACAAGCCGTTTTTGCGTAAATTTCATCGATGAGAGGGAAAGGATGTGGAGGTATCGTCTTGGAAGACGTGCGTAACGTGCGAGTAAGGGAACGAACAGTGTGAAGAAGGTTAAATGAAGTTGGCTTGAAGTCATACGTGCCAGCAAAAGCGCCAAAACGTGAGGTGAGTCATCGAGTTGCAAGATTAGGGTTCGCTCGTCTCATGAATTGAGTCAAAGTTTTATTCCCTAACGACAAGCCGTTTTTGCGTAAATTTCATCGATGAGAGGGAAAGGATGTGGAGGTATCGTCTTGGAAGACGTGCGTAACGTGCGAGTAAGGGAACGAACAGTGTGAAGAAGGTTAAATGAAGTTGGCTTGAAGTCATACGTGCCAGCAAAAGCGCCAAAACGTGAGGTGAGTCATCGAGTTGCAAGATTAGGGTTCGCTCGTCTCATGAATTGAGTCAAAGTTTTATTCCCTAACGACAAGCCGTTTTTGCGTAAATTTCATCGATGGGAGGGAAAGGATGTGGAGGTATCTTATTGGAAGACGTGCGTAACGTGCGAGTAAGGGAACGAACAGTGAGAAGAAGGTTAAATGAAGTTGGCTTCAAGTCATACGTGCCAGCAAAAGCGCCAAAACGTGAGGTGAGTCATCGAGTTGCAAGATTAGCGTTCGCTCGTCTCATGAATTGAGTCAAAGTTTTATTCCCTAACGACAAGCCGTTTTTGCGTAAATTTCATCGATGGGAGGGAAAGGATGTGGAGGTATCTTATTGGAAGACGTGCGTAACGTGCGAGTAAGGGAACGAACAGTGAGAAGAAGGTTAAATGAAGTTGGCTTCAAGTCATACGTGCCAGCAAAAGCGCCAAAACGTGAGGTGAGTCATCGAGTTGCAAGATTAGCGTTCGCTCGTCTCATGAATTGAGTCAAAGTTTTATTCCCTAACGACAAGCCGTTTTTGCGTAAATTTCATCGATGAGAGGGAAAGGATGTGGAGGTATCGTCTTGGAAGACGTGCGTAACGTGCGAGTAAGGGAACGAACAGTGTGAAGAAGGTTAAATGAAGTTGGCTTGAAGTCATACGTGCCAGCAAAAGCGCCAAAACGTGAGGTGAGTCATCGAGTTGCAAGATTAGGGTTCGCTCGTCTCATGAATTGAGTCAAAGTTTTATTCCCTAACGACAAGCCGTTTTTGCGTAAATTTCATCGATGAGAGGGAAAGGATGTGGAGGTATCGTCTTGGAAGACGTGCGTAACGTGCGAGTAAGGGAACGAACAGTGTGAAGAAGGTTAAATGAAGTTGGTTTGAAATCATACGTGCCAGCAAAAGCGCCAAAACGTGAGGTGAGTCATCGAGTTGCAAGATTAGCGTTCGCTCGTCTCATGAATTGAGTCAAAGTTTTATTCCCTAACGACAAGCCGTATTTGCTTAAATTTCATCGATGGGAGGGAAAGGATGTGGAGGTATCGTCTTGGAAGACGTGCGTAACGTGCGAGTAAGGGAACGAACAGTGATAAGAAGGTTAAATGAAGTTGGTTTGAAATCATACGTGCCAGCAAAAGCGCCAAAACGTGAGGTGAGTCATCGAGTTGCAAGATTAGCGTTCGCCCGTCTCATGAATTGAGTCAAAGTTTTATTCCCTAACGACAAGCCGTATTTGCTTAAATTTCATCGATGGGAGGGAAAGGATGTGGAGGTATCGTCTTGGAAGACGTGCGTAACGTGCGAGTAAGGGAACGAACAGTGATAAGAAGGTTAAATGAAGTTGGTTTGAAATCATACGTGCCAGCAAAAGCGCCAAAACGTGAGGTGAGTCATCGAGTTGCAAGATTAGCGTTCCCTCGTCTCATGAATTGAGTCAAAGTTTTATTCCCTGACGACAAGCCGTTTTTGTGTAAATTTCATCGATGGGAGGGAAAGGATGTGGAGGTATCGTCTTGGAAGACGTGCGTAACGTGCGAGTAAGGGAACGAACAGTGATAAGAAGGTTAAATGAAGTTGGTTTGAAATCATACGTGCCAGCAAAAGCGCCAAAACGTGAGGTGAGTCATCGAGTTGCAAGATTAGCGTTCGCTCGTCTCATGAATTGAGTCAAAGTTTTATTCCCTAACGACAAGCCGTATTTGCTTAAATTTCATCGATGGGAGGGAAAGGATGTGGAGGTATCGTCTTGGAAGACGTGCCTATGTAACGTGCGAGTAAGGGAACGAACAGTGAGAAGAATGTTAAATGAAGTTGGCTTCAAGTCATACGTGCCAGCAAAAGCGCCAAAACGTGAGGTGAGTCATCGAGTTGCAAGATTAGCGTTCGCTCGTCTCATGAATTGAGTCAAAGTTTTATTCCCTAACGACAAGCCGTTTTTGCGCAAATTTCATCGATGGGAGGGAAAGGACGTGGAGGTATCGTCTTGGAAGACGTGCGTAACGTGCGAGTAAGGGAACGAACAGTGATAAGAAGGTTAAATGAAGTTGGTTTGAAATCATACGTGCCAGCAAAAGCGCCAAAACGTGAGGTGAGTCATCGAGTTGCAAGATTAGCGTTCGCTCGTCTCATGAATTGAGTCAAAGTTTTATTCCCTAACGACAAGCCGTATTTGCTTAAATTTCATCGATGGGAGGGAAAGGATGTGGAGGTATCGTCTTGGAAGACGTGCGTAACGTGCGAGTAAGGGAACGAACAGTGATAAGAAGGTTAAATGAAGTTGGTTTGAAATCATACGTGCCAGCAAAAGCGCCAAAACGTGAGGTGAGTCATCGAGTTGCAAGATTAGCGTTCGCTCGTCTCATGAATTGAGTCAAAGTTTTATTCCCTAACGACAAGCCGTATTTGCTTAAATTTCATCGATGGGAGGGAAAGGATGTGGAGGTATCGTCTTGGAAGACGTGCGTAACGTGCGAGTAAGGGAACGAACAGTGAGAAGAAGGTTAAATGAAGTTGGCTTGAAGTCATACGTGCCAGCAAAAGCGCCAAAACGTGAGGTGAGTCATCGAGTTGCAAGATTAGCATTCGCTCGTCTCATGAATTGAGTCGAAGTTTTATTTCCTGACGACAAGCCGTTTTTGCGTAAATTTCATCGATGGGAGGGAAAGGATGTAGAGGTATCGTCGAGAACGTTACCATCATGCAAATTGTACGGAAACGGTGTCATACGGTTGAGGCTTCGTTATGGTGAGGGGTGGCACAACTCTGACGGGACGCACCGCCTTGATCATCCTTGATGGCGGTTCTCTGACTGCATATAGGTACATAACTGAGATCTTGAAGCCCCATGTAATGCCTTTTACCCCATTAATAGGATTATGTGTTTTTGTACCATAACACAAGACCTGATACTGCGCACGTTGTACATGATTACCTATATTACGTCGGAATAGTCCAAATGGATTGACCACCAGACATGAGTCCAACAGAACATGATTGAACGAAGGGTACGAGAAAGGAATCCAGCTCTTAGGAATGTTGAGGAGTTAAAATTAGCGCTGGTCGAAGAGTGGGACAATTTGCTAAGTGTCATTAGGAGCGTGGGCAATCGTATCCGAGCCCTTATAAGAGCCCACTGAGGCAACACACGTTATTAATTTTGATTATTAAAACACTTTTCAACATAAGTACTTACTGTCCATGTGAATGTTCTGTTCGGAAAATTCGACATTTCTAAATTATACTGTTTCATTGTTTTTCCATAAATAAATAATATTCAACTCTAGGTTTTGTTTTTCTTACTTATATTAAACGAACAAACTCGTAAGAAGCGAAAACAATAAAAAAAACCTATTAACTTCATAAATTCAGATAAATTCTTTTTGTGTTTCCCAAATTTCGCCGGTGTATTTACTTTATAATTGGCAACTTGGCAGTGCTCTTCGAAACGAATTTTGAGTGATCTTTTAGTTTGCCCAATATACACTTGGTTACCGTTTTTTTTTGAGGTTTCCCCAGAAGCTTTTGTAAACTACCTTCTGAAGCTGTGGCCGTTTGTAAATTTAATTTTGAAAAGATTATTCAGAGACCTCTTGTATATGAAGAATAATTCGGTAATTTAACTTATTTCTTATCTGATCTACTCGAACACAAATTAAGCATTGAATAAACATCATCCACATAGCGAATCCAAGCTCTAGGAATGTACGCCAAATTTTGCTTGAGGTCAGTGTCAAATTTACGCGTTCGACTTTTATTGTGATTTTTGGTGTTCGAGTTCGTCGTTTGTAATTTTAAACACTTAAAAACTCGGTTTGACTCACCCCAAATACAATCGTTGGGATAATTCGGCCGTTGCGTGAAAATATTCAAAATGTAGATAATATTTCCTTAGTTAAGCAATTAAATAATAAGCATGAACTCGACTGTTATGAAAGTTTAGACATTCACAAAAACAAACACTTCGTAATAAATAATGATGATTCTTTTAGGCTTATCAGAACTTGTATAATTTCACTAGTTAGGTCACTGACACTTTTCTAATCTGGCTTTAGTCGTTCGTTGATGGTGACAGCTTCGCTGTCAAAACAGACACACGTTCGGCATAATAAAGAACTAATTTGACTAGTCGACAGTCGACTACGGTTTTCAAAAAAATTCCGACGACTAATTTACATTTTTCACTCTAGCAAAATTGGCTATTAAGTATGTCGTTAACATCTAATTCTAATGTAATCTCATTTTGTGTACATAATAGGCACTAAGCGACTGTTTAGTTTTTCGTGATCCAATGAAGATATATTTTCGCAATTTGGCCCTGTTTAGAAATGCAAAGTTCCGTTCTGGCGTATCGCTTCTAGGAAAATCTCCTCCTTGAGATTTTCTGAATAACATTAAGCTAACCTTTCCGCTTGCTTGGTGAGATCTTGTCGCTCCTTTTCATGAAGTTTGGTACTTACAAGTTTCATATTGTAGCGTATCCAGTTCATCTGAGAACGACTGCGCAACTCGAATTTCAAAAAGTAACACAATTTGACATTATTTGTGAGTCATCACTGATTACAAGGAGGGAAAAAAGAACTAAAAAACCCTCCAGGATAATTAATCACCGAATTGCCCATTTGCTTCCACTTACCATACCACCCAGTATAAATTACTAGATTACATTGAATTTTTTCTGTACATTGCTCTTAATGTGAACGACGGTCTCTTGATTCTTCATGTTGCTTAGCTAATGCAAAGGAATGTTTCCAACCGTTGAAACCTTTTCAAAATGATGTTTGTTTCTTCTCGGCTTGTAACAGTAGACAATACACCCCAGCGAACAGAATCACGTTATTTTGACGTCCATTTCACGTGACTTAATGACCCATAGGACGTCAGATATGACGTCTTTTGTGAGCATTATGTCACATGATAGAGACGTCATATACATGACATCATTTTCACGTCACTTTAAGACCTTTAGGACGTCAGTTACGATCGTTATGGTTCGCCACCCAAGTATATGCATAATGTAATCACTCTGTGATGTAATTATCAATGCAAAAAAGTATTTTTTCTGTGACGGGAAAAAAGTTTGTCATTTTATCTCTGTTTCTTATGGAGTTTAAGTACGGAAAGGATCTTGGATCAACGTAAATTTTAGTCTTCTAAGTATTTTGACAAACCACTCCATGAATTTGATAAGGGACAGCAAGTCTTTATTAGAGATCCAGTAAGTAATTGATTTTTCTTACTCACAACTACAGCTTTTTCCTAAACGTCGCAACCTTTTTCAAAAGTTTCAAATGTTAGGGATAGATTGAGGGCATGCAGTTTGTCAAATATATCGCACAAAACCGTTTTTTTTTTTAGCAAAAGACGGATTCTGCAAATCATGAGCTTTTTCTTGTATGAAGGCGTGAATTTCTTAACGTAGCTCGAACGCGCAGGACGTTGCCACGTGAAAGCCAGCTCTTCCCATGTCCACGAATAGTGTTTTGGAAAACCTTTATTTCTCTATAGCAGGGCTATAAGTGTGACGGGGTACACCAACTAAAATCTTTTCGTTCCTTCTGGCGTAGCGCCATTGCCGGATACCATTTCTTTCGGTGTTGGTATCCGCAGTCCAGATGTTAGCCAAACCATCTTTCTTCGTTTTCCATACGCTTCAATCAGTCCGCTACGCCCGCGGGCGTCCCATACTTCTCTCACCCGAGTGCTGGAGCGCAAACAATATAAAACTCTTATCAAAATTGAACCAATGGGAACACTACACTGCTTCCCTGTTGGTAAGAGTTTAATATTTTTTGTTATTTTTATTGTTGTTTGCTACTTTTTTGTTTTATTTCCTTGTACTGAAGAAGTTCCTACCAACATGGACGAAACGTTTACCTTTAGTTCAATTTTAACACGGTCCGATCGCGGAAGTTGGTTTTATTTTACTCTGGTCTTGGAGGCCTCCCGTTCTGATGGACGATAGGTTTTTGGATATACAGTTGGGCCAATGGATCTTTACCGATTCGGCCGCCATGATATTTGTATGACTTAAGATTAAATTACAAAGTCAAATCAACAACGTCTTTAATAAATTACTTTTTACCAATAAACGATTAATAATGAGTAAAACTGTGTTAATTAATTTATTAAATTTATCTCGCATTTTAGAAATGAAAGAATTAGAAAAAAACACCAGGCATTACCTAAAAACATAACCCTAAATGATCATATTTTTAATGTGAATTACAACTTACGAAATGCAGTAAACATTTTTCACTTTGTTTATTAGTTCTTACAAGAACTGATTTTTTAATAACAACAATAATACGAAGAGGTGAGAGAATTTTAAATAACCCAAAAGTAAACAAGCACTACACCGAAGTCAAATGAAGTACTTTGGCGTACAATCAACGACAAGCATATGTTGTGTCCTTTTCTGTGTCATTGTGCTTTATGAAACGTATATCGACGCTTAAA
Source organism: Pyrocoelia pectoralis (assembly GCA_036250285.1). Taxonomy (NCBI): domain Eukaryota; kingdom Metazoa; phylum Arthropoda; class Insecta; order Coleoptera; family Lampyridae; genus Pyrocoelia; species Pyrocoelia pectoralis. Next base: position 12,827,311 of record CM070081.1, read on the forward strand.
TTACATGAGATTTGCAGTTTGTCTTTGTTTGTTGTAGTAATAAAGTAGTCGAATGACGGATACGCACGTCGTTGTATGTGAACATACATGGGTAAAGATCCAGCGGCCGAACTGTACCTTTGCCGATTTTGCAAAACATTCCTCCAAGATGGCGCTCCCCTAAATGGGAGTGGGAAAAAAATTCAGATCTTGACGAAATTTAGTATCTGGAGGTTTTTGAACATAAAAATAACGAATCCAATTTTTTTGAAAAATTCCAACTACAAGTCTTGGCCGGATAATGAAAATTGTCCGAATTGCACTCATCTTGGAATGGATTTTTTTAAAGTTATTGCAAAATTGAAAATGGCATACCCAAAAATCTATCAAAGACGTACCGTCCGTCTTTATTTATATGTATACTTTATGTCTTGGGGTTGCCGCTGCTATCTATTTCTTCGGTATGCAGTGGTATTTTGGACGCACCGTTATACGGATATCTGTGGTTGAGATGCCCCTTATTTTTATTTCGATTCATGTGGCATCCATGTTATTTATTAGGTGTGGAAAGCTCGCTGTTCCACCTATCGCTGGCGGCCATGAGTAGTAGTAGAATGATTGATGTTTCCGTCTGGTAGAGCTGGATCTCGGGAGGATCATCTTTGTTATGGCCACGCGTTTTTTCGGTGTAGATTTGGGGTAATGGACTGAGTCGTTGTTGTTTTATGCGGTGAAGGGAGTTATGCTGTTGCTGCGTTTCTGAGTCGGTGAAAAATTATGCGGTTGCCTTTTCTGGCGAGTAACGAAGTTGGTAGGCTCTGTTCTGGTTGCCTTTTAGCTGCTCACTTGCGTCCATCTTTCCTCACATGAACAGGGGGTGTGAATGTAGTGCTGTCCTGATTCTCAAATTATCTGTTGTTTACTGATTGAGATTCTTTGCAACAGCGAGAAAGGATCTATTCTTATTGTCTTATTTTGTATCTTAATAGATGAACTTACTGCAGACATAGGGAGAGCCCGATTTTTCTTGAAATGGAATTGGAAAACATTCCTCCAAGATGGCGCTCCCCTAAATGGAAGTGGGAAAAAAATTCAGATCTTGACGAAATTTAGTATCTGGAGGTTTTTGAACATAAAAATAACGAATCCAATTTTTTTGAAAAATTCCAACTACAAGTCTTGGCCGGACAATGAAAATTGTCCGAATTGCACTCATCTTGGAATGGATTTTTTTAAGTTATTGCAAAATTGAAAATGGCATACCCAAAAATCTATCAAAGACGTACCGTCCGTCTTTATTTATATGTATACTTTATGTCTTGGGGTTGCCGCTGCTATCTATTTCTTCGGTATGCAGTGGTATTTTGGACGCACCGTTATACGGATATCTGTGGTTGAGATGCCCCTTATTTTTATTTCGATTCATGTGGCATCCATGTTATTTATTAGGTGTGGAAAGCTCGCTGTTCCACCTATCGCTGGCGGCCATGAGTAGCAGTAGAATGATTGATGTTTCCGTCTGGTAGAGCTGGATCTCGGGAGGATCATCTTTGTTATGGCCACGCGTTTTTTCGGTGTAGATTTGGGGTAATGGACTGAGTCGTTGTTGTTTTATGCGGTGAAGGGAGTTATGCTGTTGCTGCGTTTCTGAGTCGGTGAAAAATTATGCGGTTGCCTTTTCTGGCGAGTAACGAAGTTGGTAGGCTCTGTTCTGGTTGCCTTTTAGCTGCTCACTTGCGTCCATCTTTCCTCACATGAACAGGGGGTGTGAATGTAGTGCTGTCCTGATTCTCAAATTATCTGTTGTTTACTGATTGAGATTCTTTGCAACAGCGAGAAAGGATCTATTCTTATTGTCTTATTTTGTATCTTAATAGATGAACTTACTGCAGACATAGGGAGAGCCCGATTTTTCTTGAAATGGAATTGGAAAACATTCTGTTATGTTGTGATTTTCCAAATAAATTAAACTACTGTACGTTTTATATTATTTATTAACACACTAACAAAACCACCATGTTGCCTTGTCCGGCTAACGTACCTATTCTCTGGTTGTGTCTCCACTACCGTCTCTACTATAACACCATGTCGGCAACTAACCATACTACATCTCCCCTCTAAATAAAAACATAATTCTAATTTTCCTATAACTATGAAATACAACATGAAAATATCCAAACTAAACAAAATCTCTCAAATGAATAGGTTTTCTTACAGTTCTACCACTCCTTGTTATAATATTCTTACTCTCACTAACTACATCCCTCCGATTCTCCTTCCTTCCTATCTCCCCTTTCTCTATATTCTCTAATTCTACATTAGGTTTGTTTTCTACATTTTCTTTTTCTGATATAAAACTATCCAGTATATCGTCATAGATGTGATCTTGTAAAGAACTTGATTTTTTACATTTACGTAAAAATTTACGATTTCTAATGTAACATTTTTTGTCTTTATCAGTTTGTACTACATATGATCTAGGGCGATCTGTGTCTATTCTAATTATTTTACCTGGTTCCCAAGATTTACTTTTTGTTTGAATTACTACATTATCAAAAGGTTGTAATTCGGTTTTATCTTTATAATTTTTATTGTAATAATGCTTTTGTGCTTGCTGATTTCTTTTCAGTTGTTTCAGGTAATCCTCTATGTTATAATCTGGTTTTAAGAGTTTATCATGAACAGGTAAGTGACCCTTTAAAAGTCTACCAAAAAGTAATTTAGCAGGAGAAGGTAGGTTTTGATTAATTGGAGTGTTTCTGTACTCTAATAGTGCCAAATATACATCTTTGTCATCCTGTATAGTTTTTTTTATTACCCTTTTTATAGTTTGAACATGACGTTCAATAAACCCGTTTGATTGTGGGTAGTTTGGTGTACTAGTTTGATGTGTTATTTCCCAATCACACAAAAACTTTTGAAATTCTTTGTTAACAAACTGTGGACCATTATCTGTGAATAGTTTTTCTGGTTTACCATGACGAGCAAATATTGATTTCATATTATGAATTATTATTCCATGAGTAGTATCGTTGTTAAGGCAAGCTACTTCCGGAAATTTAGAAAAGAAATCTACTACCAATAAATATTCTTTGTTTTTGTAATGAAACAAATCGGCTGCCACAAACTGCCATGGTCTCGTTGGTATTTCTTTAGTTATTAATGATTCTTTTTGTTGACTATTCTGATATTTGAGGCATATCTGACAATTTCCAACCACATCGGTTATCTCCTTCGACATATAAGGCCAAAAGATTAATTCTTTTGCCCTTAATATAGTTTTATTGATACCCATATGTTGGTAATGTACTCGACTAATCATTTCTGCTCTTAAGGATTTTGGAATTACTATTTCCTGATTTCTAAAAATTAAATTTCTAGCTAAAACTAACTCATGTCTATATTTCCAATAAGGTTTTATGCATTCTTTAAGTTCTTTCTTTGAATCAGGCCAGCCCTCTTTAATAACTTTACGTAATTCTATTAGTTCAACATCCTTATCCGTTTCCTCTGATACCCTATTGTATTGCTTTTTTGAAATATTGATGTACTCAATCGCATTGACTTGAGCTTCTAATTCTGATTCCTTGACTTCAAAATTTATGTCATTGTAACTAGTTCTCGATAGAGCATCAGCCAGATAAAGTTGTGAACCTGGTTTGTATTTTACCACAAACTGGTACATTTGCAAATTTAATAACAATCTCTGTAATCGCAATGGACATGAATTTAATGGTTTTTTACATATGCTTTCAAGTGGTTTGTGATCACTTTCGATTATGAATGTTTTACCGTATAGGTACTGATGGAAGCGTTGGCATCCAAAAACTATTGCTAGCATCTCTTTCTCTATCTGAGCGTATTGTACTTGAGTGTCTGTTAATGACTTTGAGGCGTACGCTATAGGACCTCCTTTTTGTAAAATTACTGCACCCAGGCCATATTTGGAGCTATCTACTGACAGAGTGATAGGTTCTTTTGGGTCATAGTATTGAAGCACTGGACTCCTACTTAAAGTTGCTTTTAATTTGTTAAATTCACCCTCATGTACCTCAGACCAAAACCACTCTCTCCCCTTTTTTGTCAATTGTCTAAGATTATATGTCAATTGTGATAAATTTGGAATGAACTTGGACAAATATGTTACCATTCCTAAGAAACGAGACAATTCTTTTGAATTTTGTGGACTAGGTATCTGTTGAATAGCTTCAATTTTGTCACTATCCGGTTTAATACCTGCGTCTGTCAACACATGTCCTACATATTTAATTTCACTAATGCCAAATTTGCATTTTTCCTTATTTAACCTTATCCCTGTTTCCCTTATTTTATTTAACACCTTATTCAAAATTTTGTCATGTTCCTCCTTGGTTTTCGCGTAGATTATTAAATCATCTATATACGTTTTTACACCTATTATGTCTCTAAAAATTTCACTAAATACCCTATGAAACATTTCCGGTGCACAAGACAACCCGAAAGGTAATCTCAAAAATTGAAACCTGCCAAAGGGAGTTGCAAAAGTAGTTAACTTTGCAGCTTCTTTACTTAAGGCTATTTGCCAAAATCCCCTATTAGCATCAAGGACCGTGAAATATTTCATGTTTTTCAAATCATGTGTTAACTCTTCAAATGTCGGTAATTGGTAATGTTCCCTAACTATAGCTTTGTTTAGGTTCTGGGGATCTAAACATATTCTAACTCCGCCATTTGGCTTGTTTACCAACACTATGGGATTAACAAATTCTGTAGGTTCATTAATGGTACTTATTATTCCATCTTTAACCATTCTATTTAGCTCACGTTTAAGTTTATCTACCTGTTGATAAGGAATTTTACGACAGGGTACTACTACCGGTTCATAATTGTCTTTTAATTTAAACTGAACGGGTTTCATTTTTATCTTACCCATACCCTCAAACAAATCAGCATGCTGTGCAATTATTTTACTTTGATCAGTTACGTTAGTAATTTCACTGACATTTAACCTTACCAAATCTAAAGATTGTATGCTATCAATACCCAATATTGGTACTGAATTTTCATCCGTACTTATAATTACAAATTTTAAATTTTGTAATCTTTCATTTACTCTACAAAGTAATTCACAGGAACCATTAACTTTCAGAGCCGGATTTACGAGTGTGGAGGCCCGGGGCAATGAACAAAGGGGGGCCCCTTTCAAAAAATAAATATCTTTGGATAATTTTATTTTTAGATTAAAAAGACATGTCGCGGAGGCTTAATAGTGAAATTAATACACATAAGTACTATCGGTCTCACAAGAAGAAGTATATAAATAGGTACTTAATTGTAAACGGAGTGACGAGAACGAGAACTTTAATGTTTACTGTTCTTTAAACGTGCGAGGGAGGGCCGTCTGAACTTTAATAAATCTCTCCAGGCAAGCGCGTATTTAAGAGGAGGGGTAATGGGGTAATTAGCCCTTCCAAAGTTACGTTAGTATAATTACCTATTATAATCGGACAGTCTCTTTTATATCTTTTAATCTACATTACATATTTAGATATAGGTATTTCATTTCTCTTCACTTTCTTGAAAACCATTAAAAAATGGAAAATTCAAAGTTTGTGGAGGCCCTCAATTCGTGGGGGCCCCGGGGCTTCAGCCCCGCTTGCCCCGCCGTAAATCCGGCCCTGTTAACTTTCAATCTATTCCCTGCATAATTCTTAACTACCATATTACTTGGTTGCACATTACATCTTAAACTTAGGTTATCATGAATATGTTTTGGAATCACATTTATATGAGCCCCAGTATCTAGTTTACAATTAATGTACTTATTACTATTTACGATTTCGACTTTTTGATACCAATCTGACTTTACATTTGCAACCTCAAGTGATCCCAACACATATTCCTGTGTTTCATCAACATTTGACTCTATATTTTCATTAGTTTGAATATCATGCACATGATGTGTAAATTTGCATTTACGAGCAAAGTGATTGTACCTCTTGCACTTACTGCACTTTTGACCATAAGCAGGACATCTTCTTCCATGTTTGAATCCACATCTATCGCAATTACCCATTGTTCGCTCCTCGTTTCTATGCGTAGAAGATTGCTGCCCACTCACTTCAGTTTTGTGGTAATTCCTTGGTTGCCATCCCTTGTGTACTTTATTGTATTCACTTGTTGTAGGTTGTGCTAAAACATTTTGTCTTTTACCTTTGTTATAGTGTTTTACCTTGACTTCTTCTACAGCCATTGTTTCCGTTTTTTCAACCAATTGTTTTATATGTGCATCAGTCCGTTCCGCTGCCTTGCATATTTCCATTGCTCGTACTAAATCCAACTTTGGTTCTCTTAATAATCTATCCTGGATCCTTTTATTTCTGATACCGCACACAATTCTGTCCTTTATCAACCCATCTTTTAATGTTTCGAACTCGCAATTTTTCTGAGGTCACTCAGAAACGTATCGAATGTTTCCCCCGGTTGTTGTATCCTTGTGTTGAATTTGTGGCGTTCCACACTTGTGTTTGATTTGGGAATGAAATAGTCATCTAGCACCTTTATTAACCTTGTCGGATCTTCTTTATCCCCATCGCCGACCTCCAGGGTACTTAAAACTTCTTTAGCCTCCCTTCCAATACAATGCATTAATATTGCCGCCTGTACCTTTGTACTCTTTTCCGTACCCCCAGTGGCTAATAAATATATGTTAAAATCTTCTTTAAAATTTGTCCAATTTCTCCCCAAATCTCCACTCATGTTCATTTGTTTCGGTTGCGTCAGCGTTTCCATTGTTCTTTCTTTTTTGTTTTCCACGTGCACGATACTTTTCTTCTAATATTGTCGCAATCACTTTTGCTTTTTGACAACTCGTGTTTTTTATCTCTATAAGACCCTTGACTGCGCCATGTTATGTTGTGATTTTCCAAATAAATTAAACTACTGTACGTTTTATATTATTTATTAACACACTAACAAAACCACCATGTTGCCTTGTCCGGCTAACGTACCTATTCTCTGGTTGTGTCTCCACTACCGTCTCTACTATAACACCATGTCGGCAACTAACCATACTACACATTCCTCCAAGATGGCGCTCCCCTAAATGGAAGTGGGAAAAAAATTCAGATCTTGACAAAATTTGGTATCTGGAGGTTTTTGAACATAAAAATAACGAATCCAATTTTTTTGAAAAATTCCAACTACAAGTCTTGGCCGGACAATGAAAATTGTCCGAATTGCACTCATCTTGGAATGGATTTTTTTAAGTTATTGCAAAATTGAAAATGGCATACCCAAAAATCTATCAAAGACGTACCGTCCGTCTTTATTTATATGTATACTTTATGTCTTGGGGTTGCCGCTGCTATCTATTTCTTCGGTATGCAGTGGTATTTTGGACGCACCGTTATACGGATATCTGTGGTTGAGATGCCCCTTATTTTTATTTCGATTCATGTGGCTGTTTTAGTAACGTATATAATTGTTTATTGTTTATTATGAATCTCAACTAGTAATATAACATACAACTTCTAAATTTCTTAACATGTGCTAACCTAACCTATTACATTACCATTCGCGTCTGCCGGCGGTGTCTATTGTACCTACCTTAAAGTACTGATACAACATCCCTTCCCTTAAGTTTTCTACATTTTTATTTAACATAATCTGATAGCCACTTCGGCGCTTTAATATTACGAGAGGGTCTTAGACGTTCTGTAATGAGCGACTCTGACGCCCTTACATGTGTTTCATTCTCACCTGAATTTTCAGGTTCACATTTTTCAGACCCTGGACTTAATTCTAGATTTACAGTATCAGATGTTTCACTACGTGGTAACACTGTTGGGGTAACCTCGGGGTCATGCTGAATTTCCTGAACAGGATAAGGTATGAATGGTGCCGGTATTAAAAACCACCGATTCCTCCTAAATATTCCATGACTCGTTTCGATCTCATAAGATCTAGGTTCATTTAATTGACGTATAACCCGTCCATAACAACGTAAATCTGTTACCCAAACACTCTCACCACTACATAATTCTGACAATTGTTTTGTTCTATGACGTTTGTCATAATTTGTACCTTGTCTCACTTTCCTTTCTTCCTCAATCTGAACCGACATTGATGTGTCTATAGTTTGCTGCAATTTACTAGGCAATAGAGGTAATGTATTCTTTAATTTTCTAGACATTAAAAGTTCTCCTGGAGAGAATCCATTTTCAAGTGGTGTTGTTCTATATGCTAACAACGCCATGCATATATCATCATTCTTTTTGATTAAATTTTTTGCAACTTTTACTGCCGCCTCTATTCCCCCGTTAGATTGAGCAAAATAAGGACTTGAACTGATGTGTTTAAAATTTAGCTCTAAAGCGAAGTGTTTAAACTCCGTTTGAAATTGCGGACCATTATCTGTCCTAACAATGTCAGGAATGCCATACCGTGAAAATAGTTCTTTCATTTTCCCTATAATTACATTTTGTGATAAATCATGCAAATTGAAAATTTCAAAGAAACGTGAATAGTAGTCTGTGACAATCAAATACCATCTATTTTTACATTTAAATAAATCAGCTGAAATTTTCGACCATGCTCTCGTAGCAATTTCATCTTTAACAAAAGGTTCTTTTATATTTGACCTTTCTTCAATGCAACTAGGACAATTTTTTATCAAATGTTCCAATTGCGTTGATAACCCTAGCCACCAAACTGAGGTTTTAGCCCTTTCTCTACTCTTTGTGATACCCTGGTGGCCTTGATGAATAAACTTTATAACCTTTAGCTGTAACGAAAATGGTATAATAATCCTAGTTCCCTTTAAGAGAAAATTTTCACCAACTGAAATGTCATGGCGATATTGATAATACGGCAAAATTTCAGAGTCTAACTTACTCTTTTCTGGCCATTCCGACGTGGCATATTGAATTAGTTTTTTACAAATTTTGTCTTGCTGCTGTTCGTTCAGAATTTCTAGTAAAAATTCATCTTTAATCGGTAACCCTTTGATAATAAATGATACTTGTGCCCCCGCTTCTTTTTCAAGTTCATTTGTACCCGCGAATACTATAGGATCTCGGCTTAGAGCATCGGCAACAACTAATTCTTTGCCCGGTGTATAAACAATCTCATAGTTATACCGCATTAGCCTAATTCTGAACCGTTGTAGACGTGGAGTTAGATCATCTAAACTTTTTGTCGCAAACACCTGCAAAAGGGGACGATGATCTGTCTCCAAGATTATCTTGTCTAAACCCGTAATGTATTCCGAAAATTGTTCGCACGCCCATGTTAATGCTAACCCTTCTTTTTCTATTTGTGCGTACCTGCGCTCACTCGTAGTTAAAGTTCGTGAGGCATAAGCAACAATTTCTTTATTTTGATCGTCTCGTACCTGCATTAACGAAGCCCCCAACCCGTATGAGGAAGCATCCGCGCTAACAATGACAGTTTTTGTTGGATCATAATATGCTAAACATGGCGCTTCTTGTAATAACCGAATAATTTTCTCAAAAGTTTTTTCCTGTAAATCACCCCATACAAATGTTATATTGTTTTTCAACAACTGCGTAACAGGACTTAGAATTTCTGATCTATTTGGGATAAACTTTGCAGCAAAATTTACCATGCCCAACCACCGCATAAGTTCCGTTTTATTGGTTGGTCTTTTGAATTTAGAAATGGCTTCTACCCTTTTCTGGTCTATAGTAATTCCGTTTCCTGAAACCGTATGTCCCAAAAATGGAACTGACGACACCCCAAACATACATTTCCCCCTATTCAGAGATATACCTTCCCTTTTAAACCGTTTTAAAACCTCCCTTAGAATATTATCGTGCTCCGCCATTGATTCCGCAAAAACCAATACGTCATCGATGTGGTGTACCACTCCTTTTAACCCAGTTAAAATTTTTGAGAATTTCTGACTGAAGTATTCCGGCGCGCACGAAATTCCGAAAGGCAAACGTGTGAATTTAAACCGGCCTATTGGCGTTATGAAGGTTGTCAAATGTTGACAGCTTTCCTTTAATTTTAAATGATAAAATGCAGAGTTCGCATCTAGTTTTGAATAAACCCGCGAACCTATCAGTTTGGCCAACGTAGTTTCTACCCTCGGTAAGGGAAAATGAGATCTTAATACACTCTTATTTAACCTTGTAAAATCACAACAAATCCTTACCGAATCATTTTTAGGGACCACCACTATAGGTGCAACCCAAGAAGTAGGCTCCTCTACCGGTACAATAATTTTCAATTCCTGCAAGCGTTTTAATTCCGCTTCCAATTTACCTAGCAAAGGTAAAGGGACCACTCTCGGTGCTGCCTGAATATAAGGCTGCGCATCATTTTTTATGACAATTTCTATTTCATCCTTTAATTCACCAATGGTATCAAAAAGAGTAGGGAATTCCTCAAAAACCTTGACACTAGTATTTTCTTTTTGCATGCTCCCTGTAAATTTCAACAGATTTAACTTTACAATACTTGGTCTACCCAAGATAGCAACTTTTAAGTTTTTCAACACATAAAACTCCGTTACATGTTTACTTTCCCGGTATGTCAAACCTAATTTTACAATTCCTACTATGTCTAAATTTCTACCGTCTGGGCCGGATATCACCTCCCTGCATGTATCTAATTTATTTTTCAACTCGGAACTTAATAATGCTGCAGGTAAACAGTTGACGTCCGCTCCAGTATCGACCAAGAACTTTACCTTGTTTTTAAACCCTTCAATCTCTAAATAACAACGCCATTGAGAATTAACCTCTGAATTAAATCCCAATGTCCCTATAAAGAAATCTGAATTTCCCTGATTTTCCTCATCCTCGTTTACAACAGTTTTAACAAATTTTACATTTTTACATACCTTATGCCAATGTCCCACCTTATTACATTTTGAGCACTTTGCTTTCCTTGCTGGACACTTCTCCCTTGAATGTCTTTCTTTCCCACAAAACCAACAGCTACCTTCCTGTTTCTCACTTGAATTTTGACCTGGTTTCCGTTGTCCACCATTTTTCTTTGCTAGTACCCTTACTTCTCCACCTGGATTCATACCCCCCTGCCTGAGAATTACACCTTGTTCTACGAGTTGTTCAGCCTGTCTTGCAGCTAATACTGCCTTTGACAATGTTAAATCAGCTTGCAATTGTAGTCTTTCACTGGTTTTCTTATCCAACATACCGACCACTAACCTGTCCCTTATTAACTCATCTCTTAAGTTTCCATATTCACAAAATTCAGACAAAGTGTGTAGAGCCGTAATATACGAATCAATCGATTCACCTTGAACTTGTATCCTCGAATTGAATTTGAAACGTTCGAAGATTACATTTCTTCGAGGTATAAAGTACCCTTCAAACGCTTTTAAAGCTTCTTCGTATGTTGTCGGAGCTGTAGCAAACTGGACTAAAATTAGCTCACTTTCTTCCCCCATTGTATACAAAAGTATGTCTATTTTTTCTTGATTATTCCTGCTGTTTAAACCCGACACTGCCATGTATCTTTCAAACCGTTTTATCCATTGGGGCCACATTCCTGGTACCCGAAAGTTGAATTTCTCTGGTGTAGCTACATTTAAGTTGAGACTTCCCGCTTGTTGAACCTGGTTTCCGTTGTCCACCATTTTGCCTTGCTCGATTTCCCTGAGCTTTTTCACGATTTTTCTTTAACGTTTTACCGCTGCCACCATGTTTTAGTAACGTATATAATTGTTTATTGTTTATTATGAATCTCAACTAGTAATATAACATACAACTTCTAAATTTCTTAACATGTGCTAACCTAACCTATTACATTACCATTCGCGTCTGCCGGCGGTGTCTATTGTACCTACCTTAAAGTACTGATACAACAGTGGCATCCATGTTATTTATTAGGTGTGGAAAGCTCGCTGTTCCACCTATCGCTGGCGGCCATGAGTAGCAGTAGAATGATTGATGTTTCCGTCTGGTAGAGCTGGATCTCGGGAGGATCATCTTTGTTATGGCCACGCGTTTTTTCGGTGTAGATTTGGGGTAATGGACTGAGTCGTTGTTGTTTTATGCGGTGAAGGGAGTTATGCTGTTGCTGCGTTTCTGAGTCGGTGAAAAATTATGCGGTTGCCTTTTCTGGCGAGTAACGAAGTTGGTAGGCTCTGTTCTGGTTGCCTTTTAGCTGCTCACTTGCGTCCATCTTTCCTCACATGAACAGGGGGTGTGGATGTAGTGCTGTCCTGATTCTCAAATTATCTGTTGTTTACTGATTGAGATTCTTTGCAACAGCGAGAAAGGATCTATTCTTATTGTCTTATTTTGTATCTTAATAGATGAACTTACTGCAGACATAGGGAGAGCCCGATTTTTCTTGAAATGGAATTGGAAAACATTCCTCCAAGATGGCGCTCCCCTAAATGGAAGTGGGGAAAAAATTCAGATCTTGACGAAATTTAGTATCTGGAGGTTTTTGAACATAAAAATAACGAATCCAATTTTTTTGAAAAATTCCAACTACAAGTCTTGGCCGGACAATGAAAATTGTCCGAATTGCACTCATCTTGGAATGGATTTTTTTTAAGTTATTGCAAAATTGAAAATGACATACCCAAAAATCTGTCAAAGACGTACCGTCCGTCTTTATTTATATGTATACTTTATGTCTTGGGGTTGCCGAGGAACATACCTGTTACAGTTATATATTTGTTAGTTGGTGGGGAGATTTCAGTTCGACCATTGAATAAATCTTTCACTCAACGGTTCGACTTATGTTGCGTTATTTTTCTTTCAAATCGACCCACCATTGCCTTCAAATGAATGTTTTTCACGCAACCGTTGTCGGTGTTTTGATCCATCTACAATCTAAAAATGATTCCATCTTTTGAAAAAAGAAACCTTTGCGCCTTAGTGCTGTTGGCTTTTTTCAGTTTTTCGAAAATTTAGTCTTAGCATGAGGAAAGTTAGGGAGGGCTCTTATTCACGCCCACCTTTCTACAAACGCAAGGGCCTTTCCGTAATCTTTGAATATAAATGTAACAACAGATCTTCTCTTCTATTCTTCTATAAAGTCCATTATTTCTTCATTTTGACTTTAAACGAATCGTGCAAATTGGGCTGGACTTATTTAAGTGCATATTGACGACCTAAACAAGTGCATCAAACCATATCTCTTTATAAGTAATTACCTAGCTAGTCGATACCGAGCACTTTTTCTTCAATAGCTTAATTTTTCACACTTTCGATCCCAAGGTCTTAAAATGTTTAATTCAAATTAGAAAATTAAAGCACTTTAATTTTGCTAACGTAATTAAATTTGTGCAATTTATCTTTAATTAGGTATTATATGTACGTGTGAAAGGTACTTCCCCCGATTGCTCGATAATATACAGAGTGCTCGTTCCGTTCGTTAACTTAAATTGAAGTCATAGAGTTTCAAAGGAGCATTGACCATTCTTTATAGCTTTTATATATTTAATTGTCATTAGCATTTACAACGTGACATAAATCATTAATTCAGTGAATGTTATTGCTTAAAGAACAGGTTTCGTCTTACTATATTTTCAAAAAATTACTCTACGCGACTTTTTCTAACTCGCAAACTTTGTGTGTAGAAATTGCACGGTTTTTTTAATGTAAACCAGAGTAGGTACATAAGTCCACTACCTTCAAGCGCACGTTCACAGGCAGATAATTTAAAAATTGAAGGTCTCGGGTTGTGGGGGCCACCGTTTCACCTGTATGTTGTACCAGTGGAATGTTAATTGCCCGAGGAGATAGGCCGAGCCGCTTTGAGGTAACCAATGGATTGTCTCATTTATCCAAATGTTATATTTTCCCTCAACTTTTTTTTTTATTAGTTTACCAATGGCGTGTGTTTTGACCTATTAAATGACGACGTACCTACCGACGCCGACGCGTCAAATTTTATTTTTGGTATTATAGGTACGTCTGAGAGAAAATTTTACTTTCAAATTTGTTTTGATGTTTCGCCTCGTATATAAATTACCTACTTGGTGCATTATTATTTCAGTCTACAACCGGCGCCGATGAGAACCAACCTTAGATTATAATATATATTCTAAGGAACCAACAAACTTTTATGGGAAGAGTCGATTTTTGAATTCACAAAACCCTTCAGTAACAAAATAAGGCCTTATTAGAAACAGATCGGAATGTTTGCTTTCATCCGGTTACAGCAGTCCTTCTACTGCTTGTCGGTACGTCTGTTCCTCTGGTATTATTATCTAATCGTTCAGCACCCTCTGGACCTTTTCGTATCCTTGCTGTGTACCATTTGTAGGGACGACTCATCTTATGTGTTCTGCACGTCAGTTATCTATTTGTTGTATAGTAATGCACTTTCGGTTAGGGCCCGAATACGTTGTGCTAGAATGGTTATCTGGGGATCTTCCCGTATCGGCTCGTTCCTGACGAACCCATCGATGGACGAACCACGCATTGTAGAGGCCTATCTTCTTGCTATGTTATGTATGTGTGTTAGAAATGAAACCTTTCACACCTTTTCGAAGACTTTTTCGTTATCTAACGACATGGCGATGGTGGTCTTCCCTCTTCTGCTATCTCTTTGACCAGCCTTATGATGTTGCAGCGCGGTGGAGCGGTCTTGACGAAACCCAAACTGTTCTTCCCTCAATGTAATGCTTCGGAAGAATTTTTTATGGTATAAAATTCTAGTAGGGAGATCGACCTGTAGTTGTTTGTGAATCATTATGACCACGCCTCTCCTGCAGCTTTTAGTTGGAGTATGGAGTTGTTCGAGTGATTTTGTTGGAAGATTACTTTCCTGATTTCCGTTGGAAAGATGGAGTGTCAGTTCAAGGTTTGTTTTAGGCCTTCTGCAGATACGTTGACGCTCTACGTGTGATCGTGGTCTTCTGCTTCTTCAACGCTCTTTTCGATGGCGAATGCATGGCTTGATGTTTCCATCGCTTTTCGAAGTAATTGTTCCACTGTGTGTTGTTGATGTTGTAGTTTGGCGTTGACTTGGCGCTTGAACCATGGGTCGCGTGTTAGTTACCACAGTTCATTTCGTCTTTTAGGTGTTGGGGGATCTGCAACACTTTTATATTGGTGCTGGCCTCTATCGCTCCTCTTATTGACTCTATACTCCAGCTTTTCCGTGTTTCTTATAGTCGGGTTGCCAGTGATAACCGTTTGTTGTAAACTTTCGCTGAACCATTTCTAGTTGGTGTTTCCTCCTTGTATAGGCTCTTGTTGCTGTTGTCGGTTTTATGTCATTTTATGACTGAAACGTGATCAGAGGATGCGTCGTGGATCACCTCTAGTGCAGAGGGAAACGGTATTGCATGTTATGTTCAGCGCGTCGCGTCGGCTTGATATCTGTGATTAAATGGAATGTACGTCAGGTTACCATCTTGAATGCTCTGCCTTCAATGTATACAGAGCTCGACCCGCGTAGATTGGTAACTCTGGAGCTGGGGGGTTTTGCGTTGAGTCTCACATTAGTATCGTGCAATCCTGTAGGCTGAGTAGGCTATCTATTTCTTCGGTACGAAGTGGTATTTTGGGAGCACCACTATACGGATAACTTTGGTTGAGATGCCCCTGATTTTCATTTCGATTCACGTGGCATCCATGTTGTTTATTAGGTGTGCAAAGCTCGCTGTTCCACCAATCGCCGGCGGCCATGGGTAGCAGTAGAATGATTGATGTTTCCGCCTGGTAGAGCTGGATTATCCACCACGCGTTTTTTCGATGTAGATTTGGGGTAATGGACTGAGTCGTTATTGTTTCCTGCGGTGAAGGGCGTTATGCTGTTGCTGCGTTTCTGAGTCGGTGAAGAGTTATGCGGTTGCCTTTTCTGGCGAGTAACGGAGTTGGTAGGCTCTGTTCTCGTTGCCGTTTAGCTGCTCACTTGCGTCCATCTTTACTCGCATGAACATGGGGCGTGGATTCTGTAGTGCTGTCCTGATTCTCAAATCATCTGTTGTTTACTGATTGAGATTCTTTGCAATAGCGAGAAACGATTGTCTTGTTTTGTATCTTAATAGATGAACTTACTGCAGACATAGGGACAGCCCGATTTTTCTTGAAATGGAATTGGTATCGTTCCAACAACCTCTACAGAAATTGACATGATGATTGGTTGGACGCACGTTGCCGTCGGGCCATTGTCACCATGCTGCTCCATTTTTTTCCAAATCTAGTGGCCGCAGCGACATTTATTCTCAAAAGAATTTGTCGATCTGTTGATAAATTTCCAGTGTCGCATTTACTTGGTGGAATGTGATGTTGGCTAACATTTTTTGCATGGATTGCTCTGGCGAATGGGTGACGTTGCAGCATCTTATTGACTAATAATGGTACATGAGACCACTTCTGCTCATACAATCCATATGGTATTAAAGCCGTACCATACTGCAATTGCTGGACCGATTTGTGATCCCAGTAAAGTGGCTGGTCAAACGTGATTAATAGTGTTTGCGCTTACGACGTATTTCATTTCATTTTGGTCGATTCTGTTTCTTCCTTTCAATAAACATCTTCAAGCAATACTTTAAGAGTTAGAGCTAGGAATGGAAGCACCATAGCTTTCGGTTTCTTTCGTTTTTATTTTCATGTAGAATGACTAGAAAACTATAAAAACGCCAATTGAAAACCGGAAAACGATACCTTTGCACATCCCTTCCAATACTTTTTAAAACCATTTTTCCCTTTTACATTCCTGAAAGTTTTTTTTTTGGAATAAATCAGTGCCGGATTAAACAAGATGGAGGCCCTTAGACAGTCGAAATCTCGGGGCCCTGTCACCTAATAATTTTACGAATTAGATTTTATTAAGTAACGATGACGGTTTTTTAGCACTTTTAACTTAACTTTTAGCGTTTGATACCTATATATTCGATGAACAGTAGTTCATCATAATATATGAATTCACAAAGTCTGTATGTCTGGTATATATTTTGTCTGTGGTCTGGATGAACGTTTCCTTTTTCCTGTAGACATGTTTGACATTCTGATCAAAATGGCCGTCGAAAATATTATTTATCATGGCATTCTCAACTGGTTTTAATAAACATTTGGAAACGTTGATTGTACCCAAGGTTTATTAATTAATAAACCTTGGATTGTACCAAGTTTTCGAAAATAAGTTTGTATGATCGCAATGCTGGTACCGTTTCTTCATTTCATTTGCAATCAAAATTTCTTGATTTAAGTCGTATCAAAGACATTTTAAGGTTAGAGTAACTTGTTTACTCGTAAATAATTAAACTTTTTTTGCAACTTAAATGGCAGGCCAAATACCAGAAGAGGTAGGTACATATTCGACGTTGTACGGTACGCTTTTTGAGTTTCACAAAGGTAGTACCGCTACAATTGCTACCAAAAACCTTTGCGATGTATATTGAAATCCATCTCCAAACCTAATTTATTGAAATGTATTACACGTGGTCGTAAATGCCAAAGGTGGTTTTCTAACTTCAAATCTGGTAATTTTGATCTTTCCGACTCGTATCGATCAGGAAGACCAATAACTTTAGACAATGACATGTTAAGGGCGGAAGTGGAAGCAAATTCGTGTCAGACAATCGAGGAGTGTCAAACACTCTTAACCAGCCTTGCGCATGCGATTGACGCGTCCTACATCAACATAAGTGATATATTGGACAAATAACATTTATTATTGTAAAAAAAAATTAAAACTTATCTGTTTGAATTTAGTATTAAAAAACGATATTACTTTTCGGCCCCTCTGAGGTATATTATATACAGTTTAATTTTAATCTAATGTTGCGTGGCAGAAAGCGTGGGGCCCATAGGCAATTGCCTACTCCGCCTAATGGGTAATCCGGCACTTATTCAATAGATAATGACAATTCTGACAAAGTTGAGGATTATGGTCAACCTTTAAAGTTGAGTGCTGTGGTCTAGACTCGTCTGCCTTGTATCAAATATGGTCAAAGGGGATAGTCAAAGAGGACCTATACCTATTATACTGTATAATGTATTTAGAAATTGTAAGAATTCCACCCACCACTTGCTGATACTCGTTTGTTACTAAGTAATTTATTTGTGGATTATACCTACAGTAGTTTTTTTTATTTACAGAAAAACACTTGGTGCTTGAAACAGATCCAGAAAGAGGGAAAAATTCGTACGCATTTGACAATGACGGTTTCTCAGGTAAGTTGCACAACTTTCAGCAACTGTAATACGAAGGTCTTACACAGATCTTGCAACACCATACGATCACACGTTAAACTCTAGTAAGGTAGAGTCGATGAAATCGAAATGGAGCCAGTGGTCGCCTATGTCTGCATTTTTAATGAAGAACGAGAAACAGAAAGCGTTCGATGATTCCGTCACGCAAGTAAGTGAAATAGTGAAAGTAGATAAACGTTTGGAGCCATAATTATTACAATTTTAGGTGAACGAAATTCAAACGGTGTTGTTAAAAAGTCAAGACTTTACCGGATTAGGTTTTAATATCTATGGAAATATGCGCGATGGAATTTTTATTAAAGATGTTCTTCATAGAGGACCCGCTTTGGAATCGGGTAAATTGAACTCAGGTTAGTAGATAACTATTCTTTGTTTAACACGAGAAGTGAACAGTATTTTTTGTCTCTAATATACTCTACTTATAACTGAATGGCACTTCTCCTTGTTTTCAAAAATCCTGGTCTCCAGTAAGATTCTTAACGTCACTGTCTTCAGTGTTCCTCAAAGGGGATTTACCAAAGTTCAATTCGGGCATCATAAAACGCGTGCATTGCTACCATATTTTCATGGACATTTTCCAAGTCACTGATGTGACAGTTTTCTTCTTCTTTTTTCTTTGATGCAATCATTGAGAGACGCATACAAATCGCCAATAACTACTAAGTAACCTATAGGAACAATATTCCCTCACCATCCCAGTAGGACCATAATCTTTCGAACTGAATCGATATTTTCTAGCGAGTGAGGGAACTTTTTGTAGGTAATGCACTTTCCTTAAAGAATCTATGCTTTAATCTGTCAGAGGATTCATGCTTTCCTAGCTGAATTTCAGCAGATTTTCTGTTCTCTGTTCGGATGGGATCCCTAGTAGGACTTTGGCTTGTTTTTCCTGCAATATGCGTCCTCCCATTCTAAATGGTTTTTATTTCTCTCCTCATCGTTCGACGTGCTGCACCTCCATACGCCGATTGGGGTCTTATAAAAGACATTTTTCGGTCTTCTTCGGCTGTTAAATTACCCTTTAAGCGGAATGTCCCCGTACTCATATTAGTTTTACTTTAGTGTGTTTCACGAGGCGAAGCTTTACATACACTTCAACACTAAGCTTATCTTTTGTGCCCTCAAAGCCTGTATATCGCTTTGTATCATATGCGCACACAAGACAAGCATGGCTTCCTTATCTGGATTGTTTAGTCGTGGTACTCACCAAGTGTTTACTCGTTCCAAGTAAAGGCCTCTTTGCGAGTTCCTCTACCTTTAACTTCTCGTCCGTGTCGCCTACCCGACTCCCTTCGATAATATTTGGTTTCCAATGACCATGAGAATTACTCTAGAGAACTATAGCGATGTGAGCGATACCCACAAACATCCCCTAGCTAATTGTTGCCCTTTAGGATCCTTCTTCCTGTCGAATTTTGGTTGCACGGGCGAGTAAATATTTTACTTGGTTTCTTCACCACATGTCTCAGTATGCGAACCATTACCTTCGCTAGTTTTACCAGCGTTGTATTTTTGTCCACTACCAGATCCTTCCTTACTGTAGCCGATCTATCCGTTGTGGTGGTTTGGTCATAACAGGATATATGCCAAGGCTCCTCCTCCGTGGTCAACACGCACACACACTCCTCTCCTCAGTTTCGTTAATTGCGTTGAGAATTTCTCTTCGTTCAGCGTTTCTTCTGAATTTTGATTGGACACATTTCATGTAGAACTTTGTAATAACGACATCGCTGAAGATCCTTTTGGTTCCTATATTGGCTCCATTTGAATTTTTTTAGCGGGTTATTAGTTATTACTCCTTCTGGCATACAGCTGTCTGACTGTTTCTCTGACGTTTCTGTTGAGGTTGCTTCCTTTCGTTTTCGTCCATTCTAAGAATGTTTCGTTTCTTTTTAAAATTGAGCGTTTTATTAATAATTTAACCCTCATCCTGTAGGAGCAGAGTATTACTTCCCCTAGATGCTTTCTCGTCAGTTTAGGTGTCCAATCTACCTTACCTGTTGGTCTGGTATTTCCCATCTACCCACTGAAAAAAACCTGTTAGTACATTCCTCTTCTTCCCCTCTTGGTCAAAACCATTCACCAAAACCATTCCTGAACGTAGTGTGAAAAGGGGGTTTGCAGGCACTGTTTGGCACTTACTGTCGCCGACGTTGGCCCTTATTACTTTCGAGTTGTACGGTGTTATTCTTTATTATGTACCTATTCTATGTACTCCCTAAGTGCTATTTCGATTACAGCCTTTATACGATTATTTCACTGTTATTTCCACCGGATGCATCAGGAGAAAATGTGCTCAGACGAATCCTGTTCTCTCTTAATTCCCTTGTTTTTGAGATGTATTGCTTTTTCTTAGTTCTGTCTAGGAGTTCGAGCGACTCTATCTTCTCTATTACACATAGGGGCACCGTTCTATCGACCGAGGTGATCTTTAAATTCATTTGTCTTTGTAGTGATCTGATCATGTTTCCATATTTTCAATATTCTGAGTGCTTCTCCTCAAACGAGCCATGTGTTAGGTAACTCCCCTTCTTGAATTTTCTAATCTTTCGTAAATGTATTGTTTCGTATACTTGGTAATGGCATGCCTCCTCCATTACATCTAGTAAACATATTGCCCTACATTTTACTTTCTCTTCGTTTTTGGGCTTCGGTATAAAAGTTTTGTAAGATGAAGGTAGAAGGAACTGTGTTTTCCTCTAGTTCTAGTAAAAAGTTGTACACGTTGAGGAAGATTACCTGCTGACGCTTTTATTATCGTTTTAACGACTTCTGGGAGTGTCCCATCTGAGCTGGACTCCCTGTAATTTTTTATCTGGTTTTAGTTACTCTTAGGTTGTATGATTTTCCTTGTTCAATCACTTCCTTTCCCCTATTATGGTCTTTCATTGGTTGCATTTATGTAGTGATTAACATTCCTCTGCACTATTTTTAGTGACCCAGTTGTTTTGTTTCTGTGGATCTCTGTGTATGAACCATTTGCAGGCTGATACATCATCTTTTGCTTGCTTTCTCCTCGCATTTAAAGCATTGTTTCGCTCGATCTGATGCCTTGTATACGCCAGTGGCGGTTGCTCTATAAGGCCGCTTGGCCGCGCGCCCCTCCTAAGGATTGTTAATAACGTACCACAATTTAAATGTTTCTAAATTGATACATACATACTAACTAAACCAAATAAAATTTCTAAATTTCAACAAAAAACTAAATATCTAGTCTACTTCTATCATCTCATTCATCTAATAATAGTTTCGCGCACCCAGGATTATTACTTTGCTAATAAGAATAAGTCTCGGTGCCCGAAACCCAGCGCCCGGCAGTTTAGCATTTGAAAAGCATACGAAACAGCCCGAAACACACAGGATGATACACGATCGTAACGTGCTATGAGGCCGCGTCATTTTAGCGGCCCCGGCGGAGGCAGTATATCGTTTGCCGTTGTTTCTGTATGTATGTTCATGCCGAGTGCGCGATTGCCGTATTGTGGACAATAATATTTGTGTTCGTTTTGTTTGTTGGGGCTGTGATAATGAATACGGTAAATTATATTATTCAAATAAATTTTGATAGGCTGCCGTTAGTCGATAAACTTAAAATTAAAGAACAATTACAACTGAGATGAAGGATCGCTTTTCTTTTCGGTGTCATTCCGGTTTTAACAAAGACAAATATTCAGAGTTTGCAAAAAAATTCCCAGTGACATTTTTAAACGAAGTAGCTTCATTTTGTCCGATGTTGACTTAAGTACCTACCTATTTTATTTTGCTTAATTTGTGTAAATATTTTGTTCTTTCATTTTTCTACTTAGACAGTGCCGTAGACTTTATTTTGTGAAGTGAAGTGTTTTATGACATTATGTAAAATCCATTCCGCTGTTCCAGCTCAAGATCGATTTTAAATATATTTCGCAATGAACTTTTATTTAAAACGAGCAACTTTTGACTTTTTTTTCGGCGTGGCACTCCCAAAATTTTAGCCAGCGATTTGCGCCCCTCCAAACTTAAACCTCACGACACGCCACTGTGTATACCGTTATGTTACCAAATTCCCAACATCGGTCACATTTCATTATAATACAGCTATTCCACCATATTTTGATGTCCCTTTCAGTAGGTTCTCTGCAAATTTTTCGGGGGTTCTATAGTAGCTGCTTTGCTATCCACTACATGGTGCTTCTGTTGTCTTCCTTGCAGCGTCACATGGGCAATCTTGTCCTGCGCGATTGCTCCGCTTATCCTTTCATTTAATTTCAAAGTCCGCCGTTCAGTTTTCCTCCTTTTGTTAGAAGAGGCTGTTCCCTTCTTCAGCGATCATACTCTCGGCTCCTCTATTACTCTTCCCCTCCTCGAGCAGCTGAACGCACTTCTTCCTCTCTTCATTAAACACTGTAGTCTCATTTTTGCTTTCTCATCCTTCCGTCGTGTTCTTTCTTTCCTTCTTCTCGTCTGTTGTGTAATATATGTAGGCCCTTTGGATGCTGTGACCTCTTCCGTCGAGGCTCGTAGCAGTCCTTGCCAGATCTTCGTAGACGCTGTTGACGCGATTTAGATCACTTTCCTCCTAATTGACTCTTCCCGTCATTCTGTAGATCTCCTCTTTCGATCACTGCCTCGGCTTCTTGTATGTGATCCATTCCCCTCTGAATGTTTGCAGGTTCTGTATCTGGTCAGAAAATTCGATGTCGGAAGGGCCTCTCGCCGAGGTTTTTTATCATTACGCTCCAGACCGTTTAAAGGATTCTTGGATTTTTCCAATTTCTTTCTTCGTGCTGTATTTCTCACAGTTTTTCCTTCGGTACCCTTCATATTCTGGATTCTGCAATTAGTGGGAGGATGGACATAATTCACCTAACCATGTTCCGCTAGGAGTCTCCCAACATGGATGATTTTAGTCAGACAATTGCCGGACACTCACAATGTGGTGAGCTGTCGTGTCTATGTCCTTTAACCCCTATATTAGCTTGAGGGTGTTATTTGCTACTTCCTTTAGTATGTCTTCTATTCTTTTTAATGTGTATAATTAAGGGCAATCTGTTCAATGCTAGATATTCATTTTAAATCTTTGTTCATCTTTACTGCAACTGCTGACCAAGTATTAAATCAGTGACTATGACACTGCATAAGAAATTATATTATCCCTTAACATGTCATTGACGTAGAGAATAAATAACAAAGGTCCTAAGATTGTACACTGAGGAACTCCAGTATTTACAGTTTTGTTTTCACTCACGCAGTTTAATATGCTTACTCTCCAAAAGACTGTGTGCTTTTCCTCAGATTCCATAGTTATAAAGCTTTTCTGGTGAGCTGTATCAAATGCCTTAGCCAGGTCCAAAAATGCAATTGAAATATGTTTATCTAGACAATTGTATATGACATTTGATATGTGTCGTAGTGCATCTCCTTTTTTAATAAAGCCATAGGTATTGGTTCCTCAAGCCAGATAGCTTTTTGTACTCTAACAGGGATAGGAAATACTATTTATCTCTCATAATGTGTATTATATTAATATTACAATATTTGTTTAGGTGATCGTATCAAAAGTGTCACAATCAATTTTGATCACATTGTCTACGAGGACGCTTTGACCATTTTGAGTTACGCAAGTCCGTACGAGGTTATCATCAAATCACAAAGGGGGAAGACGAATGTTGCCCAAACACCTCCTGCAGTGCCATTAGGACATCCTCTATACAGGAGTTCATCTTCTTCAGATATAATTGGGGTAAGAAATCGAACACCCTTTACATGTTTGACATGAACATTTTTGTAGATGCATACAAAATGGCAAAAATCGTTAGTGTATCCAGGAGAAGTTACCACTTTAGAAAAAACACCATCGCATTCATCTATAAAGGTCACCCAGAGCAGAGCAACAACTTTGGAAGCTCCTGTGACACTGCTGAGTGCTTCGAACAATCATGAGAGTATGAAATCTCAACTAGAACAGCAAATGTTGCAAAATCACAAATATCAGTTGCAATTAAAAGAGGAGGAGGCGTCTCCCGACATTCCCCTCGCTACGAAAACATCAAAACAAGAAAACAAGTACCCAAAGTTTGGCATTAAAGTACTGCCAGTACATTCGGCCAACGATGTACAACAGATCAGTCCGAAAATAAATGAAACCTCACAAAATGATAATAACATTAATCTGGAAATACACTCCGATAGTTTGTCCCCATTGGAGGTAGTCAAAGATGAAGTGAACAACGCACCGATACCTCCAGTTAGAAAGAGTAGCACTCCTCCCCAAACACTGGTAAAGGAAGAGATGTCGAGTTTCTCGCGAAGTAATAACGGATCCGGTATAAAGCGAGATAAAGATGGAATACCTCAAGAAATTCCAAGTCATATGTTGAATGCCGCCATTTCGGCCAAAAGGAATCGTAGGGGAACGGAACAAATTGTCGAAGATGTTAAATCTCCAAAGAAGCCAAAAGGGCGCGCACCTGCACCGCCGGAAGCTAAAACGGCTACTAATTACGAAACCGATTCCGATGTAGAAATGGACGAATTATCTGTAAATAATATCGAACTAAAACCAAATGATATAACAATTCACCAAAGCGAGGATATTGAAAATATTCAAAATCGTAAAACGGCAAGTACGGGTGATTTGACGAAGGTGCATAAAAAGAGGAAAACTAGTACAGGTACTTTGGAAAGGGCGCAGAGTTTGGATATAACCGATACCGGTTTACCATCGCTGACTAAGAAGCATAGTATCGATACCGAGTCAGAGGAAAGTTTATTAGGGAAAGTACTTGCAGATCCAAGATTATCGCTCACTTTGGAGGGTTTGAACACGTTCCAAAGGAGTAAGTTAAAAAAGTCTTCCGAATGGGGTAATTTGGAGGATGCCATATTGGACTTGGATGCCGACAAGCAAGAACCGATTCAAGTACAGGAAGTTGTGGAACCCTTAGTTTTAACATCCAATACTTCAATAGTACTTGATCAGTCTGCGGTATTAAAACCAAAAATAAATCCGTTCGAGTCGACTGAATTTTTAAATGCCGAAAGATCGATTGCGGAATGGGATCCGTATTACAAACGATCAGACAACACTACTTACGGTACCAATGCGTCTGATGATGTAAAGGTATCACGTCATCACGATTTCAACAGTAACATCAGTAACATAACGATTAACAGCAACAGTGAAGCTGACGAAACCAATTTAACCAGTGCCGAATTTTATGTAACCGCCTTAGATAATGACAACGTGACGATCGAAGGACCAACATCTTTAACCGTCCAGATTAATGAAAGTGCATTGGACGAAACGCCGAAATCGCCCAGTTATATTACCGAAATTCAAGTACTGACACCGGTTGAGACGCCCATTGAAGTGAACAGGACCGTAGTGGAAGATAAATTAGATGTCGAAAAAGAACTACACAAAATACAAGAATTGGCCGACGAACAGCTCAAAAAATTACCGGAGATGCGTTTTTCCACCACCAGTTACGAAAATCAGAAAGGAGGCGAAAACTACACCTCGCAAATTGAACAGTTACGTTCGAATTTTGAGAAAAGTCCATCGAAAACTTCGCTAAAATTGGATACGGGAGGTACCTCAAAATCGCGTATACCGGTCGCGACAATTAAAACGCCACCGACGTCGCCCGAAAGGCGAGATTCTCGAAATTTCGATTTAGAAGTCGATAAGGATATCGTCGCAATAATGTCATCGCCAATACACTCGACACCAAAGTATCAACCAAAAGCTACCAATAGAAATGTTAGTGTAACATCTATACGAACCAGTTCAAAGATACCTTCCGCGGGTTTACCAAACCGTCCACCGATACCACCGCGAAAATACGATTACAACGACGGTGGTTTATCAACGAATGGCAATAGTCACAGCACTTTCAAACAGTGGGTTTTTAACCCGAGTGATAGTACAGTTACAAATATAACTGTAAGCGAAACTAAATTTGAAAGGAAGTAGATTGACTGTATTGTCAAATCACAGTACAATTGGTGTACCTGAATTTAAATTTTGCAAAGATTTTAGGGTATACCCTTTTGCTCAAAGTGCCTTATTTAATATTTACTAAGTCAATTTTATGTAAGTTCATAAATATGCATATCGAAAAGTTTATTGTAAATAACTTTGTTTTAATTAATATTGATTACATTGATTATTATATGAAACAATATTTAAGGTGGGGTACATAAAAATTTATGTATGTTCTGTTTAGAATAAAATATATTAATTGGACCTTTACGGCAAAATTTGGGAGTGGCCGAAAAAGGTCACCGTCCAACCTCTTTTAAAGAGCTCCTCTCTTGTTCGGGAGAGTAGATGGTAAATTTCAGAAATAAATGCCGAACCGAAAAAGCCTATGACACAATCTGGCGTTTGGAGTTGCAACAACCGTAATTTTTGAATGACAAGATCTTCAAGGTACAAAATCCACTGAAAATTAGGTTGTGCAAGAACTGACACTTGGTTTTATAGGGAGGCCTACATTATGTGGATTCTGGATGGAGATCGTAAGAAGTGGGCGTAGTTCACTTACATGTAATATGCAGGCTCTCATTGAATAGAGTCGTCTGAATACGCAACGTCAATCTACGCATGAGGCAGAGGAAACGGCTTCAATCATGGCGATGTCTGATTACAATTCCTTCAACATGAGTTAGACCAGTGCAAGGCACTTAAGAATCTGGTGAACTGCCTCATCGTTTATGCATCTTTAGTTTGTAGTGTCCATAATGTATGTCCATGAGCAAGCTGTACTGTTCCAACCCCCAGGTTCTACGCTAACTTCGCACTACATCTACAAACTTCAAATCAGAGAGGGCCGCTAAAACTAAACTTTCCCTCCAAAACTTCAAAACATTCCCGCCCCAAATTTGGACAAACGCGGTAAAATTTTAAACTACTCAGCATCCCCACACATACCTGGGCAGTGTTCGCAATCATCAAGTAGGTCCCCCTATTGTTTAAAAGAGACGGGCAGTGAACTGTAATTGAGAGGAAGGATCAAAATAAACTTTCCCTAAAATTTAGTTGATTAGTAAAACAAGCCAAAAGAAGAGTGCCCAGTTCAAAGACGATTATCGAGAAGAAAGAACCGGCATGAAAACTTCTCGTTCACAATATTAATTAAATAAAGATCAATTCAAACACAACGCACCAGACTATTGAAAAATATTAAAATTACATGAAAATTTGAATTGTTGAAAGCCTTCAATCAGTCTCAATACCAAAGGTTGTTGCAAATTACATTAAATATATTAGGTATTTTATAAGGAGCTAAAGTGACACTTTTTGTGGCGATTTGTAGGTTTGAAGGACGAACGTAGTGAATCCGACAAATACAGATGAGCCACAAAAAGTCACTTTGCTCCGCATAAAATATACTATTTTTTCTTCGAACGTCAATAAAAATTACATTCGGCGGAGGCATAAGACTTTTGCATCCGCTCGCAACGGATGCAAGTCTTTTGCCTCAGCCGGCGGTAAAGTAAAACTTTAACGTTGTTAGGTGAAGTTTAAAATGTCATCTATTATTGACGTTTGAAGAAAAAACTATTTTATTGAATATGTCATTATCGTAAACAAAGCTGTGTGCCAGTTTACTGGTCATTTCATTTAATTACAAAGTCTATAGCCCCTAGAAACACATAGTACCGACAAGCTGGAGCAAACCTGACATCAACATTGAAATACGAAAACTCCCTAAGGCAATCGACGCTAATTTCAAATGTTATGATTTATTATTTGAGGTTAAATTTTCATAACTAATGTGATTAATTGAACCATTCATGGAATGTTAATTCAATAATTAAACCTAGAAAATTTATGAAAAATGTCTTAACAGCCGTTTTCAGACTAATCGGGCCCTCTCATTACCTTTTGTTACAGCCTCAATAGTTAAGCTTCACGGCCTGTCTTTACACAAATAACTTATAAATTGCAAATTATACAATTTCAATGCGAGCAATTCACATTACTTTAAAGGATGCATTTAATTTAATTATACCTAAATTACTGTAAGTATATTTTTGTTTATAAGGGGAACTCCATGTTTTTGTCCTACTAAGGCACAAACCACTACTAAGGTTCGCAGGGATTCTAAATAAACTTTGTCCGTTTTTGCCACTGCTGGTGCAACCTCTTGTAAAGCAACCTCGCACTTATAATAATTTACAATTTACATGTTATTTACGGAAATTTTCAGATGGAAATATTGCAATGTAAACAAATAGAGAAAACAATAAAAGCGAAAAAACACATGTGGCGCTTGCGCTGTTGCGCTTTCTATTCACGCACTTCATCCGCTTAGGGAATTTTTTAGTGTGTTACCAACCAATTTTGCTCCAGTCGGCAAGATCAAACGTTGTCGGTACTATGTGTTAGGGGCTATAACAGTCCAGAGTCAGTAGATTAACAGAGTACCGCAACCTCCGCCATTTTTAGTCCTTTCCGCGCTTCACTCACTACACGCTCAGTAAAGTAGATGATGTTTTTGACTAAATTTTTCGGAATATAATAAAACAAATACACTTAACGGCACAATAACACGGCATTTCATTAAAAATTACGCACTTCGTAAGTATATTTTATGTATATGGACTAAAAATGGCCGCCAGGGCGGCATTTGTCGCGTCAAAGGCTTGCGGTACTCTGTTAATCTACTGACTCTGTAACAGTCATACCTATAACGCCACCTATTGAACAGTACACTGTAACTCTACCATTAAGTGCTTAACAAAGTCGTTTTCAGGGACAAATTTTTTTCATTCCTAACATTTTTACCCAAAATTGGGATGGATCCGGATACTAAACTGTTACCGTTTAGCCAAAATTGGGATGGCCCACGGATTCTAAACTGTTACAATAGTCATACAAACTTTTCAAATACAGTTTAACTAGTGAGGAACACTCAATGAAAGATTGATGACAATAAAACTACAAAAATGAGTACTTCATAACTTTTATTAATGAACTATAAATATTTAAAGCACAATTTTATTGTAGAAGAATATGAGATACTTTTATAACAATTATAAACGTTGGTGCAAATGTATTTGTTAATATAAAAATGGTGACATTAAGCTGTCAAGTAGGTATAACTTGAACCCCCTGCAAGTTAAAAAGAGCTCCAAAATTGTTTCACTATCACTTCTATAGCACGAATTTATAAAATTGTAAGATCCTTGAAAAATTCAGAAGCTTTGAAACATTTGAACATCTACATGTGAAATGGTGTAAGAAAAACTAACTTTGTGAGAATTAAAGTGTTCGGTAGCAGTTGCGGTTTGTACTAATTCTACCCAATCACTTACGCTTTGTTTCATAATGAAGGAGTGGGAATGACGAATACTGACAGAATAAAATGGCTTTAGACTAGTGCACATAACCAAGAACGACACATGTTCGTGGTTATTAGCAATTATAATTATCAGAAGTAATAATCGTATGTTTTCACTTTAACCCAGCAAAGGGCACGAAATTATGAAACCAAATCATTTTGGTAAAAGGCAAAAATGGTAACTTTTCTGCCACCAAAGGCAACTAGAACTACCCAGCAGTGTTGTAATGTATCGAGATACAAGTATCTAGATACAGTATCTAGATGCTTTTTTGAGTATCGAGATACAATTGAGATACTTGAAAAATTTTGTATCTAGATATTTTTTTTGGAGTATCTGAAACAAGATACATTCGCGCTGCAAATATTTTTTACAAACTATAAATTATAAATATATAAACAAATT
Source organism: Pyrocoelia pectoralis (assembly GCA_036250285.1). NCBI lineage: Eukaryota > Metazoa > Arthropoda > Insecta > Coleoptera > Lampyridae > Pyrocoelia > Pyrocoelia pectoralis. The sequence goes on from CM070081.1 coordinate 12,857,190, forward strand.
GTAAAAACGATCAGTGGTATTAGCTATCTATCTCTTGATTCACACTGGAAAAGTTGCAGCATCACAACATGCATCATACTCGTAGTTAGAACTTGTTCTATTTTCAAGCAGTTTAATCGTGCATTTCTAGGATTTTACAGCGATTTTTATTCCTTGCCAATAGTCAGTTGATGTTTGTTTTAAGTTGGTACTTCCGCTCTGGAACTTGTGCAATGTGTTAGTTGTCTGTGGGAATGTGCACTTCTCAACACCAACATAGTTATAATTTGTGGAAAATTAAATCTCTGCAGAGATTTTCCCTGTGCATTTAAAAATGCACTAATGTGAATGCATGGGAGTTGCTACATGAAAGATTGCAGCAAGTTCAAGGTGACGCCGCATCTAAAAATGCAGCATGGAAATGCACAAGTGTGAATACCGCTTTATAACTTTTTTTATTTTCATGTGGGTAAATAAGTATCTTCGTTGTATCTAGATACATTTTGTTAGTATCTGTATTTATATCTAGATACATATAAGAAAATGTATCTGAAGAAGTATCTAGATATATTTTATTTAAAGTATCTGTATCTGTATCTAGATGCTGAAAAAAATGTATCTGTTACAACACTGCTACCCAGATGTTGATGATATGGAAATGAGAAAAGATTTTAGCTTTTAATATATTAAAATATTTACTCGCAGTATTTGTACTATATATATATAGATGTAATAATCACTATATGCTTATAAAAGGTGGCCCCCCTGAAACTGCCACAAAAATATGGGATCATGCAAATAAATACGTTATCTTTGTCACACCTAACAAGTTTGAAAAAGATCATATACGAAAACAATTACCCGCTATCGATAGTATTTGCTAATTTCATAATTCGATCGTGTACATCGCTAACTTTACCATTCTGTAGTAATTGATGTAAATTTTCGTGTAAATTAGTCTCCTTCAAATGTTTAACGACAGACGGCGAATTTGTTAAATTCTCCACAAGTGTTAAAAGATTGAGAACGGTCTCCCTTTCGAATTTATCTTTGTACTTGTTAACGAGGAAACTTAAATTTTTTCCCGTATTCGCTTCAATCAATAGTGTATCTAATTTTGTATTCGCCGCCTCCTCGATGCAATCCGAATTCGTTTGGTCGCCGTAACAGTTGGCGCACAGCAATGTTATGGCGTAAAACGCCTCATTTTGCATGACCGAATGATTCGAGGAGATCATATCTACTAGACATTTGACACAGTCTTTCGTTTCTAAAATGTATGCGAACGGTTTACTCGAATGACAATGCTTAATAAGCCAGGCGAGAAATCGGGAAGCTTCCCCTCGTACGCCTAGATGATCGGTGTTATTCGACCATTCCACTATTTTCGTCAACAAGTCTCGTCGCATTATTAAATCGAGCGCCGCCGTTTCTACAATAAAGTAACTTAGTTATATTCACGTAAGTATATTATAACTGGAATGGTAACACACCCATGTCGTATGAAAGCAGTCGAGAAAAGGATGGACATTGTGTTAAGTTCATTTACGTTCAAAGAGAGAAAGAGACCTTTTGAGCAGAAGGAGACAGCAGTGCCCTACAGTTCTGCAGGATCGATTTTTGTAATATTTTGTTACCATTCCAGTTAAAATATGCCTCACTGGTTATATTATAATAATAACAAGTTATTCCACTCAAATTTTATTTTTAAATAGGACGTTTCGACATTATGTGTCATCATCAACGATAGGTAATACGAATTCTCCTAAATCAAGCATTATGTCGCATAAATTTAAATAAGTGTTTTTAGTAAATTAATGTGTGTAAATTCAAACAAACAACTGTAATAGTGGAAGTGAGTGAATTAATTAGGAGTGAGGAGGTAGAATAAATTAAGCAGAACAGTGGAGAGGTAATGAAAATGGTAGTAAAAGTAGTACGAAAAAAAGGTAATTTGACAAATGTTTGATACAAAGAATGATAAAAAAAAGACATTAGCTGTAGTAAATTAGGAATGGTACTCCCTTGGTATGAACCGTATATTACAAATCAAATATTACAAACTGCCCTCTTTTTAACCACATTACATTACACTAGAGGTTAATATTAAGATAAGAAGTGCTGGTAAGACAAGGGCAAAGACTTGTATCATGAAAAATGTTAAAGAGCACAGAATTCTACAGTTGTAAGTTAAAAAAAGACAAACACTTCCAAGTGGCACAGAACAGATCACGCAAAACTTTTAACTAAACATTAGAACAATTTGGGTTCGGAGGACATGGTTCCCTGTTGGATTTATTAGCTGTAAACCTATAATAAAAAAAACGACATCTTGGGTAACTGAGTACCTAAAAGTTCGATATTAATAATATTGACAGTAACATAAAAAGTTAAACCAATTATTATGTTGTCTAACACATTTCAAAAAAAAATGTCATGTATACATGCTATTGTTTAAAATAAGATTTGGATAAAAGGATGGATGCTTCGGTCCGCGCGATGAAGTGCAGTGAGTGGGGAAGCTGAAATATTACAGGAGGAGCAACCGAAGAGGTGGAAAGAATGAGAGAAGGGGGAAGAAAGGTATTGGAAGACGTAGTAAGCAGGGACAGGGACGTAAAGAAGTAGGAGAGGAGAACGAAGATAAAAGAAGTGAGGTACATTGAGACATGGGGAACGTTTGGTCGCTAACCTACTGAGATGACATAGTGTTGGTGGCAAAAGAAGGAAATGATGAAAACGTTAGAGAGATACTTGAAGAGAAAAAATCTAGAAACAAAAAAAAAAAACGAAGGTAATGGTTTTTAGAAGAAGGAAGAAGAAAAAAATAATAGTGAAAATGGGGAGATGAAGCAGTTCAGCAGGTGAATGAGTTTACGACTTTACGTACCTGGGGTATACACTGAAGCAGGACAAGGAGGGGAATCACATAAAGGACCGAGTTAGAAAAGGTAGTAAAGTGATAGGACAAGTGTGAAGTGAGGGGGAATGACTCTTCGGAATGGAGCTAGGGAAAAGGAAAAGGAGGGAACATAAAGAGGTTGAGAGACTGCAAGAGAAATAATGGAAATGGATCCTAGGACTGAACAAGGACACACGCCAGGATATATAGTAGGTAAGAGAAGAAGCCGAAATAGACAAAATAAGAGTAGAAACAGGAGGAAAGGCTATGATGAAATATGAGGAAGAACGGGATGCAAAACATTACAGGAATGCTGGAAAGAGATACAAGAAGGGAAAGGTGAAACACAGACAAGACAACAGGGAAGAATACTACAAAAGGAATGGGTATGCGAGGGAAGAAGTAGAGGATAAGGGAAGAGGGATAAGAGCAGACATAGGGATGTTCAAAAACAAGAAGGGTGGAGTAAAATAAAAGAATCAAAATACAATGGAAACTACCAGAAGATTAAGGGAGAAGGGATACCGCAATATTTGAAAAGGAAAGGGAATAAAGGATGATGGTAAGTGGAAACGAGGAGAGGGGAAACAAATACTGCAGAAAAGCTGTTACAGGTTATGCGGGCAAGGATCACAGAACATGACCCACATGTTTAAGTAGGGTTGAACTGACAGTTTTACCACAGTATACGTCTAACGAATGCAGTAGTTGAACTACCTATAAAATACATGGGAAAATATGTCTTCAGTTTTTTTCGCGTATAAGTTGGCGTTATGTTATATTTAGCAGTCAACTAGCGTTCGCGGTAACTTTAAAATCCCCTCCGGGTAAATAAGCCCAATAAACAGACGAATTTGGCAATGCGCAGTAACTTGCGCGAAATATTTTTAACAAAAAATTATTACAGCAGTTCAACTACTGCATTCGTTAGACGTATACTGTGGTTTTACCACCCATCATTATACAACTGGGCCTCAGAGGGGCGAAAGAGTAAAGAAGTCAAAAAACTATAGATGCGGAAACGATGAGAGAAATGAAGAAAGGAAGTGTAGGCTATGTGGCGAGGGGTGAAAAACCATAGACCACATGCTAAAGGACAAACTGTAATTACAATGTCATGTAAAAGAGTTACGTGAACGTATTGTTAAGTAGCAATAAAATTATTATTAATTAACTTGCACAGATTAAAGAAAATCCAACATCAAATTTCTACATACTTGCAACATTTAAGAAGTTAGAAGGTGGGGTTTCTATGCACTTTTAGACACTGTACTGGGTAGTCCAAACTGGACACTTTGTTATGGAAACACCCTTCATTTTAAGAAATAGAAAAAAAGAGGCCTAGGAGTCTGGAGCTCAATTTTAATGAGAAAATCACTGGCGCAAACAGAATTCAGCTATCTCTAATGGTTTGGCCGCTAGGGGGGGTTTTTCCAATTTGATTGATTTCTTTAAAATGCTCCATAAGTTATGGACCATAACTTTCTAATTATTAAAGATAAGTCATTTTGGCAAAATCTCTTACAGCACTTCTTTAGGTAGAATCGTGATAGGCACTTTTTTATACAGGGTGTGTGGTTTATTGTGTACGAACCTAAACACCATTTTTTCATACCTTATATTTTGGGATTTTTGAAAAGAAACTAACATTTCCTAAATTTTGATGTATCACTTGTTATATTTATGTTAAATATAGCGCCAAATATACAGGATGGTCCGTATGAAAAATGTAGTTTAGGGTCGTACACAACAAACCAAACACCCTGTATAAAAACTGCCCATCGCGATGGATTCTGCGTAAAAAAGTGCTCTAAGAAAGATTTTGCCAAATCAATTACCTTCAATAATAATAAAGTTATTAAAGAAATCGACTAAATTCGAGAAACGCCCCCTAGCGGCCAAACGATTAGAGATGGCTGAATTCAGTTTGCGTCAGTGATTTTCTCATTACAACTGAGATCCAGACACCTATGTTGGAACTTACCAACTCTTATTTAATGTTAATGATATAGATCCAGGTGGATTTAGTTGTTATTATTATGATATAACTACTTACGGGTTTCATGGTATCTTACCTTGACCATCAATGACAATACGCAAGGTACCTATCAACTTAAATATAACATGGGAGTGTTTTATATCTAACATTGGATACAAAATTGGCACCAAGCCCTCATGAAGAATAGGTGCTTTATTTTGCGGTAAAATCACTAAATTTCTTAGTGCGCCTAATATTGCATGTTGAACTTTTACATCTTTTTCGATCGTATTATGCCTCGATAACAGATCTAAACCATCATCATGAGAAACTAATTCATTTACGATTCATAAACTTACCAAGCAAATGTTTAGCGATACCATTTTGTACCATTTGAATACAGTGGGCATCATTACGTGCAAAATTCCCGATCGCTAAAATACCTGTACTTAACAAATCGAAATCATCAGAACGTAACCACGTCAACATATTCTTAAACAAGACCCCGTTACCATTATTGTACAGTAAATCCATCGGCTCATCTACGACAAAAACGAAGATAAAACGTGTAAAGATCACCGAGACACCTACCTCCTGTTAAAATTAACACGATAATATCGCACGCCATCTTAAGTGCCGCTCTGCTATCCTCATCGTCGACTTGATGCTTGTACTTCTCAACCAATTCAAACACCAATTCGCACACCCCCTTTTTCGCCAACAATATCTTTATATCGTCTACAAAAAATTGAAATTAAATCGATTCCACGTCACATTATGCCCTAACTTACTATTCTCTAACTGTAAATGTAAAATTTCTAATGAGATCACGCAAATTTCGGGATGATTCGACACTTTCAAAATATCGATTAGAACGCAGCAAAAATCGTCGGATAGTTGCGTATCGACCAAATGATCCGTAAGTATATTTAATGTTAATAAAATATGCAAGCAGCAGTCTTCGTTTTCGACTAGATTGGTGACCGCCAGCTTTAAGGTAACTTCCATCGATGTGATTATGTCGCATTTAACTGCGAGTTTTTGTAATTCGTCATTGCCCATTAACAGGTTTAACATACAGGCATAAGCGACGTTAAGTAATTTAAAATTTTTCGAGAGCGAGTTTTGTTTTATGACGGAGATGAGGGTTAGAAGTCCTTCGGAGCCTATAAGTGTACGTGCGTTTTCGTTATCGAAACAGATGTTACAAAGAGCTCGACATGTTTGAATGATTAAGGAATCGTCTGTTTCACCGAGGGAAGTTGTTAGAAATCGTACGACCGTTCCTACTGTGAAAATGTTACGATTCTCTTCTACTTTTGCCAGTTCTGCGATTGCTTCAGTTAGTAATAGTAAGATTTCTTTCGAAGAATGCTGAAATAACGGTGAAATTATATTTAAGTTTGTCAACTCTAAGTTTTTGCCTTGCGATATCAATAATTGTAAGTCTTCTTTAATTTTTTCCTCATTTTTTGAATTAATTGACAAAGATAAATTATTTAAAATTGGATTCATGTTTGTAATAACATAACCTATAAGGTCAAGGTCGGGGTCGCAGCCGCAGCTAGGTTTGCCAATTTTTGGAAATCTTGGGCACAGTTTAATGCTTGGGGAAAGGAGGTTCACCTCCTGCTCCAAAAGATGGCATCCTTAAAATATATATAAACAGCCAGAAAAATAGGAGAAGCCTCCTGAGCCTGACAGAGAACCTTGTAGGAGACTGCAAATAATCTCCACCTAATCCTTCCTTTTTCCATCTGCAGATATTCACTCCGACACCCGTTTTCTGCCACATTATCTTCATCATCCGTTCTTATTCCACAATCAACCTTCCCATTCCCACATATCCCAAAAATAATTCTCCTACTGTAAGAAATTCAAACCTGCACAAAATTCAAAATCTTCCAAATCCAAAACCCAATAGAGCAATCATCTCTAATCAATAACCACCTCTCTCATCCAAATCCAAACATCCTACTCAAGTGCCCCTCAATACCAAAACTTCTATGCAATAAATTATATAATCTAAAGATTTTTCTCTTCATTAAAAGATAATTCAGTGGTTCAAGAGGTATTGTTCCTCGATATGGAGGCATCGAAATGGAATCCGTCCCGATGTCACTTGAGGTTGCCCCATTTTCCTTCTTGGAAAGAATGAGAAGGCGAGACACGGTGTATCAGTAATGGATTTACAACGTGGGGGTCCCATAGTAACCTTTTGGTCGCACACGAGATTTATTGCCAGTAACTCCTATCCTACCATTGCCATTATATGGTTCTATCGCGGGGACCCTCAATTCCGATCAATATCAAGATCTCTATGCTAAATACTTAAGTACTTGACCTACAGAAATATTTAGGAAAATTCCACCTCTCCAGAACCTTTATCAAGCCAGTTTCCATGTACCTAGCAAACACATTTATATATAAAATACATATAAATTATGTAAGAGCTTTTTAGATTTATATAAAACTGGAAGAAAAATAAGAGATATTTAATGTCAGGATGTCAGCAATTTTCAAAATAATATATATGTCTATTAGATGTAAATTCTTCTACATGAATTTATATACGTTTTATGTATATTTTATGTAATATTTACATAAAAAATATTAGTTGTGAAAGCGTTGCGATGACCAAAATGGCAGCTACTCGAGCATAATGTAATTATTATCAATGTAAAAAATTATTTAAGCAGTTCCATACAAAAAATGGAAAAACTACATTTTACCTGCAACTGTACTTTTAATTATATTTAACTTAATTCTTGCACGAACCCGTTTTTACCTGAACTGAAAGCCGACAGTTTATTATGATATACTTGCTTGAAAAGTGTCCCTTAACCGGATTCGAACTTTTGGGAGTGGTCGTTGCAAATTCCGAAATCCGACATGTGTTTTCATTGTCTCCGACATTGTACCACTGCGCTAATCTGTAACATCCCTTCTTTTTATTTCGTACTTCGTAACTTTGCGCTGTTTCGCATTATTAGTTTAAATTTTGTTTGATTATACCGTTGAGTGAAGTCTTATTCAATAATTATACCTATCTTTAACTTTATGTTAAAAATGGCCAGGATTTAATTTATTTTATATTATTTATTTTCTATATAAATTAGACGCATTTTAGTCGATACGGATCTAATATTAAAGGTACGTGAACTACAATTTTTGGCGTTGTAGACAACACGCGCGTTCGATTATTTATGTGGCGCAAAAGAAACGGAGTTTATTTTCCACCACACAATATATATATGCAATCATAATTTCTAATTATATTTACAGAAGGCATACATAAAAAATGAGTAATATTTTACATATAACGTACATAAATCTAATCATGTAAACATGACAGCACATGAATTTCATGAGTGATATGTATCTATATGTATATATTATATGAATTTCTATATACAGAATATCCGTAAGTTTCTATACTATTATGTAAAATATACGTAATTGTGTGACATACGATTTATATAACTTATTAAAGAATATGTACTTACATACTTGATATATAAAAAAGCATATGTAGGGGTATTTACTTCAATTTACATATGTCGTATGTATATTTTATATGTGTTTGCTGGGTACCTACCCCTTCCTAAAATACTTTCATTCCATTCCGAATCCAGCTTTATCCCCGTTCGCTCTTGCAAACCAATTCTGTACCTAAACAAGAAATCTTCCCATTTACACCGATTTACTTCGCAAGAAGGTTTCGCATCGCGCTGCAAAAGATATCGAATCTTTCAAATATCAAAGAGCAGCCATAAAAAGAAGAGAAGAAGGGCTTGCAGAAGCCGTCCCTGTAGAAGACAGAACCAATAAGAAGGTGGCTTCGACGTAATCCACTAAAGCAACAAAACCTCCTTCTATCTTTTGCCTCACTCCCAAACCGTTTTTTGCCACACAGTTTTCGGCATAACAACTCTAAACGTAATGTACAGTCTTGACAATTGTCATGTCCCTTGGATACTGTGATTTAGGCAACCAACATATCACATAGTAAATGGTAGACGATGTTTAACGTGTATTTATAATATTTATAAATAAGAAAGCGAAACGATTAGTTTTCGCATATTTACGAACTCCATTCTTTATGTATTTATTATGTATTTATTTCATTAAACATCGTTTTTCATTTACTATGTGATATGTTGGTTGCCTAAGTCACAGTATTCAAGGGACATTATATTTGTCAAAGACTGTACAAAAAATCCAAAACTGCAAGTTTCCGTGTCTGTACTTAGTCTGCATCCGGTGGACCACCAATGAGAATGGAGATGGGTGTATTCTCAAAAAATTGCGTACTAATCGCATCTGCACCGTCTTTATTTCTTTTTCACCAGTTCTGCCTTCAGACTTCTATTTACCAGCCGACGCTCGACCATATTTCCTTCATTTGAACGTCAGCTATCTCCACAAGAGATTCTTCCAAATCTCGCGAATTCTTAATACTTTGATAATATAATAAGCGTAAATTTATGAATGAAACTCTGAACACGGTATACCAACTCAATCTTTCAAGACATTTTTCACTGAATCTTCGGCGCGATGAAACAAACAGTACCCTAGGAATAGATGTAGTATTTCCTTATATATACCTAGTTTTGCGGCGACTCCAACTTTTTTCCCCGTCATCATACATCGCTTGCAAACGCAATCTAATCCTTCAATGCGATAACGTCTAATAGACGTTCTAAATACGATCAAATTGGCTGCTTAATGTATTTAGCATTATGGCGACCGCGCGCCTGGTCCTCAATATACTGAGACGTAGCTGTAACCAATAAGAGCACGGCGTCATCTGCCAACGCGCCGCAATGCAGAGCCATAGAGCCTACGGTTGCAGAAGCGACACTTACGGCGTTTCTTTGATGTTTGAAGCCATCTTAAAGGGAAGTATTTGAACGGTACTGTTTATTAAAATATCCGATATATAAAAGTTAAATATAGGTACCTACTAGTTTTTTACAAATGTGTTATATTTAGTAATTTTTGCGTCAGATTTCTGTGATGTTTGTAACCTCCTCTTAGTTCTACGGCCATTTTAAAAGGAAGCATTTTCACATTCCAAATTGGTATCGGCCGCTGCCGAGACGGGTAGTGTTGCTTTTGTATCCGTAGGTACTTCTTCTGTGGTAGAACACGATTCGCTATCCGACCGCGCTACAGGAATTAGGAAACATCAACCTGACCTGACCTCCAGCTACCTGCAGAACCAGCTGAACTCCGTTCATTTTTAACCTGTACATATTGTAAATAAATGTGTACGACAGAAGGTTTATTTAGCCCATGCGCTAAATAGCTCGTTGCCCCGACTCCCGACCAAGAAGATGGGCGCTAAAAGCGTCTTCTCCATTCGGCTTACCTAATGAAATCTGAAAATACTAGGAGCGTCTACATCGAAATGGACGAAGTGTTCATGCACTTTCTTCTAAGCGCCTTCCTTTCAAGCAGGTCATTTTTTCACTGCTTTTCCTTCTCGAGCACGCAAAACAGACTAATCGGGTGGAGTTATGTAATTTCAGCAGCTAACTAAGAGAGGGGCGCTCATCAGGCTCATCTTCATATTTTCTTGAGAATCTTCACTGTTCAAGGAGGCGTGTAGCTGTAGGCTATGCAGTATTTATTACATAAAATTTAAAATCATAACGAATACATTAAGTGAAAGAGCAACTCAAACAGTTATACCTACAAGCTTACAAGTTGTGGCGACCACACATGATCCTGCTACACAGTCGCTTACATACTGAGCAACGATTGATTCTCATTGGCCGACCAATGACAACGCGTCGACACCGGCCAGAATCCTTTATAAGCGAATGCATTTGCCACAGTAACCAGTAAGAGTCAGAAGTCATAACCGCCAACGAAACACCGACCAGTCCGTCTACATCGACCCGTCAGCCTGCATTCCAGAACCAGTCAACCCTCCGGCAACTGACCTCCATTATTAACCGCATTCCGCGTTGTTAAAACTTGTACATATTTGTAAATAGAAATCAGAAATGTTAGTTGTTTTCACAACTCCCAAAACTATTGTCTATTTGGCACGATCACCAAATAGCTGGTGGTCCGATCCAACCGCCAAACAAGTGTTCAATGTGAGGACCGCTCGTCACATGGCACACATCAAGTCGATAGCCGAGGTCTTTCGAAACGTTGATTTCCGTAAAACTTTGTAAACAGTCGTCACGGGAAGTGTTAATTCACGACTAGCCTTCTTCAGTAACCCTTGGTCGTCCCGTATTCTTCCCTTTGCAAAGAAGTCGGTAATTTTCATGATACAATATTGTATCATGGGTAATTTTCAAACTGATGATACCATCTGAACTTAATCCGGGATGCACGTAGATTCGATTTTTGTAAATTACAGAACACGAAAAGTTTTCTGTTCACTAGTCGTCATTTTACGTTTGCTACTGGCGATTTCTAGCGCATGCACAGAGGCACTAGTGCACAAGCTTTTTAGCGCATGCGAGTACCAACAAACAGAACTGTTTGAGTCACTCTTTCATTTCATGTAAAAGGCTTCAAACCCACTGACCTGTATCATAAAGGACTGACCATTCTTCAATACAACATTGAAGCAAACAAGCCCCACCTAAATATTAGTTACTTCAGGTGCCAACTAGTGCGTTAGTTATATAATGATGGTAGCTCGCGTGTTTATAATGTGTTGGTAGTACTGGTATCAGCTGTTACAGTTTAGCTTGTTCTAATCTATATGCTTAATATCTGGTGAAAAGTAGTATAATTACAGGCTCATATAATTAAGTATTTAAAAACGTAAATTATTAAAAATTGTATTTTATTGCAATGCATAAACGTAGTTTATACTACGTATGAAACAAGGTTATGTTTATGTAAATAAAAACATTAGTTACAGTGTTACCAATAATCACCAACACAACAAACCTAAATTACTAATTGGCACCTTAAAATACCGGTTTTCAATTTGCTTCAAAAATAGTGGAGGGGATCATTAGAATGCTCAGTCCTTTAAGATACAGGTCAGTGTTCAAACCCCGATATTCGTTTAGAAACACCCGGTATATACATGTCTACCAAGAATAAAACTTGCAACTAATATCAGTTCAATACCATCCCCTCCCCCACTCGCAATAATTTCAAGCTTTTTGGAACCGAGAAAACTTCTCACGCTTGTTGCAGCCATGTTGACCTCGACTATATGATTTTTCATTTTTATGTCGATTTTTAAAAATTAATTCTTCTTAGCAAAAAAAAATTATGCCAAAGTGCGATATGAAGACAAGATACATACCGGCCACTTTTGCTTGGGCGATTCTATTAGGCGCTACTACACTTTTTTTCTACTTTCCGTAAGTAAACATATTTTAATTTTACCTAATTTTCTTAATTTTTCATTAATTTCAGTGCCCAATATTATATTTTTCGTTATCCATGGGTTCCGGCATATCAAGGTTTAATCACATTTTTCGTTTTAGCAAATTTTACTTTAGCAACTTTTATGGATCCCGGAGTAATACCGAAAGGTTTCTTAACTATTTTTTTTATTCGCTCTTAACCCTTTTAATAATTTTATTTTTAAGCTCCACCTGACGAAGATCGAGAGGATGATTTTAGAGCACCTTTACATAAACAAGTCGATATTAATGGTATTACTGTGCGAATGAAATGGTGCGTAACGTGTAAATTTTATCGTCCACCACGTTGTTCGCATTGTAGTGTATGTAATCATTGTATTGAGGTAAGTAAAGTTGTCGGTTACATACGAGAAGCTCTAATTTTACGTATTTTAGACTTTCGACCATCACTGTCCGTGGGTAAATAACTGCATAGGACGAAGAAATTACAGATTTTTCTTTTTCTTTTTGATCTCGCTTAGTTTACATATGATTAGCATTTTTACGTTAAGTTTAATATTTGTTTTACAAAGCCAAGATAGGTTGACCGATCTTCAACCAATCGTTGCGTATCCTTTTTTAATGTACGACGCACCCCGTCCGCTAAATAAAGCCGACTTCCTTAACGTTTTTTGCACAGTATGGTCTTAATGGGTCTCGTAACGTTACTCGCAATTCCAATATTCGGATTGACAGGCTTCCATATGGTTTTAGTTTCTCGAGGTCGTACAACTAACGAACAAGTAACAGGTAAATTTCGAGGCGGTTACAATCCATTTTCTAGAGGTTGTTGGGACAATTGTTGTTATACTCAGTGCGGACCTCAATTTCCTAGGTGAGAATCTTCCATTTTTCCGTTATAAGAATTAATAGCGAATCTAATTTCAGTTTAATTAAACCGAGTAAATACAATGTAAAACGAAAGCACTGCTCTCACGGTCCAATTGCGACAATTACGAACGACAATCAGGTTAAAACATATATGGATAATAGTAATGGTATTCGAAATATTAATTCAAACGCTTATAATAAGGTAAGTTATTCTTTGTGTCACCTTACACAGTCGCTGATACACTTGTTTGTCAGAAAATCATTTTTAAAACGCTTTAATCACACGTTTGTTTATACTGTGTGTTAAGTTAGAAACTTACCAACCTTAATATTTCACCCTGTATAGGTAAAAACACAAGTTTAATTTTAATCGAGACCGCTTTTCAATAGAGGATTTCCCCGCAGGATTTGAGTGAGTATAAAGTTACACAGTACTGCCATCTCTCTTTTCAAATGTTACCAACTTCAACTGAAATTCCTAATTAAAACAGTTCAGAATTTAAATATTCGTCACTAACTTTATTGTTTTTTTGTTGTTACATATTAATTTATTCTTCCTCTTGTGATCGTTGTTTACAACTTTCATGACTGTTACTACCTAAAAGTTGGCAGCATTTGAGAAGAAAGATAGTAATACAGTTGAACTTTTTATTCATCACCTCTTTCTAATTGTCGCCAACTTCTAGACATGAACATTTCCAGAAATTGTAAATAACGATAACAAGATGAACAAACAAATGAATAAGAAGGAAGGAAACGAATGTTTAAATTTTTTACAGTTTTTGTTTATAACACTGGCTATTCATTCATGTAATTTACAGTTTTGGGAATGTTAATAGTTAGAAGTTGGCACTCTTGAAAACAGAGATAGCAGTAGGGTAGAATTTTTTACTCACTCTCATCATGTGGTGAAATTCTCTATTAAAATGCATCAACCTTCCTAGCAGGACTGGAAACTACCCCTAAAATTTAGATAGAAAGGGTTAGGTGGAAACCTCATTTTAAATATCGTTACTTGACCGTTTCTTTTGTTACTTTGGAGGCGTCCTCTCAAACTCATTTCTAATACTCTACCTGACTTTTTCCATACACGACTTCATTAAATGATCCAAATCGTTAGGTGGCGTTTCTTAAATAAACAATTTAAGCTGCATCTATAGAAAGAAATTTTTAGTAGTCGATAATCAATTCAGGAAATCTATCATATTTTACCAACCACATCAATTTCATTTTCCACATTAGTTGCTGTTGAGGGATCCTCTGGATTTAATGATAAGTATGATGCAGGATTGAAAAATAGAGATCAAACAACATAAACGAGAGCAAAAAAATAAAGGAATGCAGTTAAGAGCTTAAAAAGAGACAATGAAATTTGAAAAACAAAAAACCTGTGACAGTTTTTGTCATAACATCAAGTATTCTGGCAACTGTGGTCTTCCATTTTGAGCACTTCTCAATGCATCTGCAACAAAATGGAACAAAACCCAATTTTTGACTCATTATTACTACAAGGCAAAAGCACATAGGACTCTCTTACTTCCACGTCTGGTACAACTTTTGATCTTGAACCTGAAAAACGTGGTCTGGTGAGAAAAAATTAACTTCAGGAGCCAACAGGCCAACAGGAGTCAAAGTACCTTATAAAATCTGCAGAGGATACGGAGTTAATTTTAGGGTCACTAAGCTGCCATGCCATATTATCTTCAACCACGAGTCACTTATCTTGGTTTCTATTGGAGCATAAATATGGTGCCAAACACAACGTTGCCAAAGGTGGGCACTGCCAGACTCAAATAAAGTGACTTACGTCATTTCACGGATTATTCTTCTGCCACTGCTGGAAACAGCACATTTTTTTCTACGTCTTGGTTCATTTTAGATTCCATTCAGTAAAGGGATGAAACATAAGGCTGAACTTCGTGAAAAATCGTTCATAATGCATTGTGGTAGTAAAGTGGTGCGATGTGTTAACTCAACTATCAAGATGGATGATACCAGCAATTTGTTGACGTTTGTCAGTAACATTGAACAGTCCAATGAGTCTATCAGCTATAATCGTTCCCTGAGATTGAGACTGCTGGGCCACAATTCAAATTTGTGATAAAATAAAAATGGATACTTCCACTGCAACTCGGTTGCATTCAAGCTCTGTACAAGATAAGACATATTTCTGGGAACCCAGCATTTCTCATGCGTCCGTTCATAATGGCTATGCCACTACCAATTCTGTTGAAAATTATCCTCTAGAATCAGCATCCCCATCGCCAAGGGGCAACGTCCGAAGCCAGCTACGGGTGGTGCACTTCATTTAGAGGTTCCCAAGCCTCCATGTTGTTTTCTTAATTAGGTTCCAAAGCCTCCTTTGGGTTTCTTCCTCTTGGTTCCCAAGCCATATTGTTGATGCTGTCTTCATCTAGGTTCCAAAGCCTCATTGTTGGTTTCTTCATCTAGTTTCCAAAGTCTTAAGTGGGTTTCTTCATCTTGATTCCCGAGCCCTATTGTTTGTTTCTTAATATAGGTTCCAAAACCTCAAGTGGATTTCTTCTTCTTGATTCCCAAGCCCTATTGTTGGTGTCTTCATCTAGATTCCAAAGCATCATTGTTGGTTTCTTCATCTAGGTTCCAAAGCCTCACATTGGTTTTTTCATCGTGGTTCCCAAGCAAGGTTTCTTTGGCTCAGAAGAAGTGGGGGGACCTTCAACCTTCATCTTCTACTCCTTAAATGCTCTTTCAGGTGTCGAAGTGAGATACTGGCCCTCCTTTAATCCATTTCTTGTTGTAATTTTCAGTTGGTTATATTCTTCTATTTGATCTAACCATTCTCTTCTATATCCTCCTCTTCTCGTTTTCTTAGGCACTCTTGGTTTCATCATATTTGTGAATCTATGCAAGGAATGCCTGGAAACCTACCTGTCCCAAAGAGTATAAAACGACTTTAAAAGAGCAGGAATTTAAAATCCTTAATACTCGAGTTGAGGATATAAAGAAAGACCAAATGGAATTTTTGAATATATAATAGAACTTAAGCAAAAAATAAGAATTAGGAAACTTAAAAAGAAAAATAATTTAATTATAACAGGAATTTCAGAGCACTAGGACAACGAAATGAATATAAAAACAATAGTTGAATAAAAATTAAAATATTAAGACAGTGGGAAATTAAAAATGTATAGTAAAACTGGAAACACTAAAAAATAAATTTCACATACTTAAAAGTAAAAGGAAATTAATGCAAATAAGAAACAATCTACATTAGTGATGATTTAACTAAAGTAAGAATAAAAGTAGAAATAAACAAATGTATGAAAACAAAAATAGTATTCTAGAAACTCATCATAAATGATAAAATATGCAAATGGATTCCCAGTAACAGAGGTCAAAGGAAGTCCAAAAATTAATGATAAAAAAATATAAGTAAAGTACAATGCGGCTAAGGCAAAGAATTTGATATGGGTGTAGTTAATAGTCAACAAATGATAAAGAGAAGAGAAGAAAAACAAAAATAGATTACATAATGATACATCAAATGTGCGAATGTAAGAAGTAAAAAGGATAAAGAAGAAGGTGGGGCGAAAACAAAATATCGAAGTACTAAGAATTAACGGAAAGGAAAAGGTGTAAAACTGATACACAAAGGATTCTGGCTAGTGTGTTACAGGGTATGTTTGATTTAAATCGCTTGATTTAAATCATTGATTTAAATCGCGATTAAAATCAAGTGATTTATTTTAAAAAAAATCTGATTTAAATCAAAATGATAAACAGAACAAATACATTAAGCTATTTTAGTAACATTTACAAAATTTAAATAAATGCTTGAAGAATACCTATGTACTAAAATTACATAGGTATTAGGTACCTGTAGAATGGATCTATATAATTATTAATTAGTCAGGATAATTAGTGCTATTGTTGATGGTACAATGAATAATGATAATGGCACATTAATGAGATTGCAATTTTTAATTTTACTTCACCTTTGGAATTTTAAGCCTTCCTTTCCTTTGTTATTTAAGCAGGTAACCAATAAACGCAATAAACCCTCAAAATAAAAGGGATATTACCAATAGATTATTTCCAATTGTAATTGTAAAAATCAATGTACATGAAAAAATCGATTTAAATCAAAAAAATCGATTTAAATCAAAAAAATCAAGTGTTTTGATTTTTTTTAAAAAACATCGATTTTTTTCATACCCTGGTGTGTTAGAAGTGGAAGAGAATCAAGGAGCAAAAGAAGGGATAGGCATGATAATAGCAACAAATAAGAACATCGATGTAGTAATAAAACTATATTAAGTGTGAAAAAATAAAAGATGCCAAAATGGCAAAAAAAGATTAATATTTTCCTGAATTACAGCAATACATAGATCTAACAGATAGAAGCATAATGATTTTGTAACGGAAGAATAGGAAATAATAATAAAGGAATGGAGAATATATTAGGAAAAGAGGGAGAAGAGACAAAGAACAATAATGTCGGAACACATAATGAGAAAGACGTGCTAAAAGAAAAATGCAAATAAAAAAATATAAAAAGCGACTAACTCAAAGAAGAAAATATCAAGAATTAATAAACAAAAGGATTCAACAGAATGCACAGACAAGACTAGGGATGGAAAATGAATGGGCAAAATTTAGGAAAATTGTATTAAAATCTGCTAGAGAGCCGAGGAACATAATAATAATAATAATAATATATATTCTTACACCCTCTTCTTCGCGATATTTTGTTTAACCGGGTTTGGTCTTCCTTCTTGTCAATTCTAATTTTGACACTTGAGTTATGTTGATTTGTTTAGGAATTCTCAACATTATTCAAAATATAATAAGGAACAGGTAGTTTCTGCACCGAAACTAAACATTGTTAATTTCTTTGTTTGAGTTTGTAACCTTGTCAGGCCAGTGACAACTTAAATAGCTGTCGGCTGTTGTGTGGCGGCTCTATGAGTCACTCTTATTTAAATGTTTCCAAATTTTAATTTTCTGGGCCCTCTAGCGGTCAAACAGTGCACCCTTACGACAAAAAATGATCAGCTCACAGATAGGCCTAACCCTTTCTCAAAAATGTAATTTTTTATTTGCTGACCGATCCCGATAAAACCATATGTGATCTGGATCCGGTGATTGGCCATAAACCATCCCATGCACCTAACATAACTCCCTGCAAAATATTAAGACTTCTAGCTTTAGTTTTTTTCAGGCATTTCCATCAGACCGAGAGATATGTGCAGACGCAACTTTTAGTACCTTATTGATAAAAAAAGTTGTGAAATTTATAGTATAGATAAAATAAATAAAATGAGCATAATTGTAGTTATCGCCTGGAAGAGATGGGTCCGATCCAGATATGGAACCGACAGCATCTCAATCACAAGACTGTGAACCAACACCACCATTGCAACGGCATGGTTCTAAAAGCAATTTCTTCCTACCGCCAGTAGAAGGGGAATCGCCTAGACATCCCCGACATTATCCTAGATGTAGTCCACATCCCAGACCACGGGGATTAGATCCAAGTCGAAGTGGTACTCCTGAAAGCCTTAATACACAGAGACCTTCACCCACAATGCAACAACGCATTAAAGCTCTTGGTGTGCCAACTCCTTTAACACTTTCTAGCCCAGTAAGAAGGTAAGTGAATGAACGCATGCAAATAATCGGCTTGGTTTACAGCATGATATCTTCTGTCTGTCTCTTATTGTCGCGATAATGATAATCAAACTGTTAATGTTGTGGTTTTACTTTCCTATGTGCTATGCTGTGGGTTTTAAGATGATAATTGGGGGCTTGACGTAGTAGTACAGTTTCCTCTTCTTCCTCCACATATAGCACACTTAGCACAATGATAAACTATTTTCCACCACACTGTCGCCGTTGATAATGTTTCATTATTTTATGTGAATCAAATTCCACCTTCAACAAATTTCAACAGGTTTAAATTAGTGGTGGGAATGTATTCAACCAATCCACTAGTTAGTATACTAGTTAATTATACAGGGCGTTTCTACTCAAAGTGGACAACGTAATAGAGGTTGTAGAACTCGTCAAAACTAATACCTTTTTGAAGTAATTTTTTTCATTTTGACTTATTTTCGAATTATGAACCTTTTTTTGTTTTTTACAAATCTATATCTCCATTATTTGTAGTCGGATGTCAAAAAAACAAAGTTTTTTAGAATCAACAGTTTAATATCTACAACGTTTGTTCAAAACTTTTTTACAAAAAATTTACAATAGCAAAATGGTGGTCATTTTAAATTGTAGTAGTGGAGTAGATTTTGTGCTATTCAATTTCCATAATTTAAAATGACCGCCATTTTACTGTTGTAAATTTTTTGTAAAAAAGTTTAGGACCAACGTTGTAGATATTAAACTGTTGATTCCAAAGAATTTTGTTTTTTTGAAGTCCGACTACAAATAATGGAGATATAGAGATGTGTAAATAAACAAAAAAATGTCCATAATTCAAAAACACAAGCCAAAATGGAAAAAATTATTTTAAAAAACGACTTAGTTTTGAGGAGTTCTATAACCTCTATTACTTTGAGTAGAAACACCCTGTATATCAGTCAATTAGCAAATAAGGAGGTAATGGCACAGTTAGAATGAATTGGTTGATATGGTCATGGGTGCAGGATACAGAGAGAACAAGAGAAGAGGTAGAGTCTACAGTTAAAAACAGTTAAAAATAAATGAAAGAATAATGAACATAGAACAAAGACGACAAGCAAATAAGGTTGCAGTAGTAGCGTGTGCACCAAATCAAAATGTCACAGCAGAAGAGAAGGACAGAAAAGGAGATAATGCAATCAGAATGGAAGAGAGAAAAGAAGCAAAAAATACAAACGGTACAAAACTATATTCTACAATGAAAATAATCTAATAATGGCAAATATAAAGTTTCAATATAAAAACAACAAGAATCCAAATATCAAAAATCGATAATACATTATTATCTGGTCCCCAAGAACTTATGGGACATTATCAAAGTGTCCATCACTTCTTAATCATATGAATATGGTTGGTTAGCACAAAAAGAGAGAGAATAATTCTAAAACACCATGAAAAATAAGATGCAAATGAGGCAGTGATGAAATAGAACAAAAATGGGAGGGTTTCAAAAGCAAGTTAAAAGGAAGATAACAATATTGAAGAAAATCATGAAGAAAACAGGATGGTGGACAGATAACATAAAGATGCAGGAAAATAAAAAAAAATGCATGCTGACGAAAGGACTAGAAGACAATAACAAACATAAAGAAACACGTAAGGAAAAAAAAATGTAAAATAAGAGAAAGATTAAAAAATGAAAATGAAACTATAAAAGATGGAAGGAATACTTTCAAGAATTATCAAAAGATGATGATCAAGACAGAATGTGAATGACGCAAATATAAATTTGGCAGAAGAGAAATTGGCAATAGTGTGGAATTTGGAGGAAAATGTTTCAAATAAAGCTGGAATTATGTAGCTCATTTGTTTCTAATTAAGAACTACTATCTAAAATGGCTGGTTAACAATGGCATACCTTCGAAACTATCAACTTTGGGTATAGGGAATACTATACATAAGAGATACAAATTCAAAAATTTAAATATGTATAAAATTAAAATGAATATCTAGCGCTATTTAAAAAAATTGATTTTTTTGGGTATTCAAAGCGTCAAACCTTAAACGCTTTTTTAATTTAATAATAATATTAATAATGGTATTGCAGTTTTTATATAAACACGGAATCACAAAAAATTCAAACAATGGTTCAGTTTACACAAATTCTCACCATATTTTTGAACGTAGAATCCAAAAATAATAAAGTTTTGTTTTTTATAATTTTTGTTTTAATATAACTGAACCTTTTAAGGGTTACTATAAAGACTATAGCTTAATAGTATTGAAACTTGAAACAAGTTTCACCAAAACTAGGTATTAACCGTGTTAAACTCCAATCTCACACTATTGGCCTGCATTGTATACAGTTATACATAAAGTGAGGATGGGAAAATCTGTGAGAGTTTAAAGAAAAACTACTAAAATGATGAAATATGCAGAAGCGAAAGGATGTGAGCAATTTAAAATAATTAGTTCAGTAGCAGAACCGAACACGGCTCCAATAGACTGGGCAAACCTGCATCACAACTCTAATTTTTAAGGAAGGAGAACCTCTTAGAATATTACAGAGGGATAACATCCGGAGAATATGAAAGGATAATGGAGCAAAGATTAAAAGACCTAACTATAGAAGACACACAAAGTGTTTTTGAAAGAGGAAGAGGAGAATGGGATCTAGTGTTCGTTTGCTCCAATTAACAGAAACTGAATGTAAGAGAGTTTGGTCACTTCTGAAGAATTCACTAGACATAGTCAACAACAAATTCATTTACCCCAACTACAACAATTGAAATCAAGTGATTGGTTATGTTACGGGTTTCGAAAATTCGACCAATAAAAAGATGTATTTAAATGTGGCGGTAATTTTTGGGGAGAAGCTTCACTATATCTGTTGGGTGAACAGATATTAATTGAGTAATGCCAACCACTTGTTTAAACCTGAAGATCAGTTTCACATAGCTAATTAATCATCCAGTGTTAACGAATACAGCAATTGCCATGATCCAAATGTAACACCGGTTCATTGACTTGTGCAACTGACCCTATGTGTCATTATCTAGGTCGGGAAATCGTAACTCTTGATAGTGACATGGTACCTGTTGAATTTTGAATAACGATTTCTAAGCGGAATTTGATAAAATTTTAAACCTTTTATTTTAGAGTGACTTTTGTTTTCTTTTACCTCGATTGTCTAACACAATTTCTATTGTTTATATTCAGCATGTCTTCAGCTCCATTGAGAAAAAAAATCACTGAAAAACTTTTAACAAATGCAATACACAGAATTTAAATCTATCGTCATTGTATCTTGTTGCTCAATGTTGCAAAATTCAATTACACGCTTTATTAACCTTAATATATGCGAAAGCGTTGAACGGACAAGGAAGTTCAAATTTTGTAATCCCTATGCTTCAACATAAAAATATAAGTAGAGTAAGTAGACACGAACAGCAAGAGAAAAAACACAAGAGTATTTTAGAAGCTAGAGTCAAAAAAGGCTACGAAATCTGTTGTTACCATCACTAGTACGTTAAAAAATATAAATGTAAGAAAGCAATACCAAATTTTAATTACACATAGACTCTGGTCTGGTATTAAGGAGAAGATCCTTGAGACATACAAGATGTGTAGGATCATGAGAAAGGTAGGAAATAATATAAACTCAAATTGAAGAAATAGATAAACTGATGCAAGGGAAGCAATACAGAAATCACTGGAGGAAAGAATTAGAAAGCAACAGTAGAGAAAATAAAATGTCAAAGTAACTAGTTTTCGGCTTATACCGTGTCGTTATATTTGTTCCACAACTTGAGTTGAAAGGCTTGCCTTGCCTTTTTCCTTGTGAGCCAGAACAGGGATTTTTGGGATCCTCTTAGCCCTCGATGGTGGTGAGCTGTTAAGTTTAGGTTTGCCAGGCCTGACTGCTGAATGTGAAACAAAAAGTTCTGACTTTTCGCAAGACATTGCACATTGTATCTTCAGAGTGATGGAATAAAGGCTTTGGATACGTTCCGAAATTTATATGGTTCTTTTTCGCTATTCTCGCTGACCATCTCAATCCTGATTGGTTGTCACTTTCACTAGAAATCAGAGGGAGTGGTTATTCTTGAACTTTCACTTTCACTGTCTCTCAATTCTTCAGTCTATGAATCACTGGTGTCCAAGTTTTACCCAGTCTGAACTAGTGGTGAGCGGTCTGTCCGAGATTTCCGGACGGACGCGTGTCCGTCCGAAAGTGTCCGAGATTATCGGTTGGACGGACAGGCAAATCATATTTTCCGACGGACGTGGACTGTCCGAGACAATATTTTGTCCGGTACATTCGGACACGGACATGTCCGAATAATTTTTCAGACAATTCCATTGTCCGAAACTGTCCAAAATGCATTAAAAAAATCGGAGAAGATCGCTTTGCATAGGTTCTATTTACCAATGAAATCGGAAATCATGTTATACACGTTACCGCATTCGAATTTCATTTAACATTTTTCGGACGGACTCGGACAACAAAAAATAATTCGGACAGTTTGTACTTTTTGAAAATTTGTTCGGACACGTTCGGGCACGGACACAAAAGTGTCGATCCGGACAAACTTCGGACGGATTCGGACAGTTTAAGTCCAACATTTTTCGGACGGTGAACGTATTCGGACGCGAAAAATGGCTGTCCGACTCACCCCTAGTCTGAACCCATCTTCCTGTTCATGTTTATTGGATTATTATATACATATATATCCTTTTTTTGGGAGGGATTAGTTCCCATTTTGTTGCATTCCGTTCTGTTTGTTTTTTGCTGTGTTTGCCCATTCCTTCTTATTTTTACATTTATCTTTCCACTTCTTTAGGTCTTCTTCTATATCATCGAACCATCTCAGGTTGGGTCTACCTCTCCTTCTGTGTACTGTTGGTGCCCATCCAGTCATTATTCGCTTGCCCTCATTATGTGTCCTAGCCATTTTATTCTCTGTGATTTTATGTATGTGACAATGTCTTCTCCTTTCATTTCCTTTGTTAATTCAAAGTTCATTCTTGGCCTCAGTTCATTCCCTTCTGTTTGTACTAGTCACATTATTCGTCACAATATTTTTCTTTCAAACACTTTGATCTTCCTATTCTTTTTTTGCTAGGGTCAGAGCTGAGATCTTCTAATTCCCCCTTGCAAGGCTATATTGAACAGAGTAGCCTATAGTATATCTCCCTATTTCCCACCATTTTGTACATTGAAGCTGTCTGTTGTTTCATTTCCAATTTTGACCACAGCGATTGACCTCTCAGAGTCATTTTGATAAGGTTTATTATTTTCTGCGGGATCTTCATGTTCCCCATTTCTTCTATTTGCTAGTATCTTTTCTCTTATTACCAAAAGCTTGTGTGAAGTCTATGAACAGGATGTATAAGATTATATTATATTCTTTCGTTTTTTCTAATATCTGTTGCATTATATACAGGGTGTCCATTTAGTAGCCCGTTCTTCAAGTACGACTTTATTGTTAAATTTACTAAAAAATAAATATACGGGATGGCAATTAGGTTGGATGAAGCACATTTGCAAATTAGTTAGACACATACAGGGTGTCTCCAAAGTATGGTGCATAAAACGTATATTTTTTTAAATGGAATGACCCACTTTTTTTAGGCACAAATGTAGGGTCCCTTAGTTCATTTTCTGTGTATATTTGCAGTTTGTCTTTAATAATTACTTTTGTTAACACCTCGAATGCTACATTTAGTCCTCTGTAATTTTAGCGATCTTCTTGGTTTCCTTTCTTATGATTTGTAAATCTTCCATTCTTCTGGCATTCTTTCTTCTCTCCAGATTAAAGCATATAAGTTCATGCAATTTTTCCAACTCAAGGGAAAACCGGCATTATACTACGTGTATGTATATACCAATACCAATCGAAGTAAACTGAAACTTTCTACAGTGGGCGATGGATGTAAGAAAGGAAGTGAAGAGACTGTCATTGGTCACCTACAGTGAATGCCAGAAGATAAACAAGTGAGGACAGCATGGGAAGCTAGAGTTATAGGGAAAAACAGAAGGAAATGACCTAGAAACACTTAAAACAACATAATACTTGAAAGGAAGGGAGTTTGGGCAGTGTTTCCAGACGAAGAACCTTAAAATTCCCATTGAAACTTTATAATTTCCCTTTTTCCACTAAAATTTGTTGAAACGGTTAGTGATGAGAAAATTGTGTGCAAAACTGTGAATTTTCCGCTTTTTTAGAGCCACTTACTTTAAACGAACAACAGTCTAAATCAGTATCTTTTAATTTAGACCTTGCAATGCAAATTGCGTTAAGAACTTATTCAACCAAACAATTACGTTTTTTAATTTTTATCATTTATCATTGAGAACACCTCTTTAGGAGCATCATTCGCGTGAGAACGTGTGAATGTCAACAATTCATTCATAATTTTCACAATTTTTCTCTTTTAAGTTATTAATTTCCCTGCTTGTGGCAACACTGTCTTAGGGTAAGAAGATGACAGCATTATTATGTAGGTATATATCTCAGGATCAATAGGATCAAAAGGATCAAGTGCTGCCAACAACCTCTGGTGGCGAATTTTGAAACTGTTGTAGGCAGGTAGAATATCTTGGGATTATAAAATTTGAAGTATTTTGTCTGTTCAACGTTTTCCTATATTATGTATTGAACTATATTTGTGTAAATTTGATGTACTAACTTTAATCAGTGTATGGCTAGAGGTGAAGCTTGGCTTCAGCTTTAGAGGTTATGATTGCTAGAATATTAGTAGTTGCTTGCTCTTCACAGATCTAACCCGAGCACTCCCACGCAGCCCCGTCGGCCAGACTTCATCGGTGTAGCTGCGACTAATCATCAGCCAAATCCGTACTACGAATTTCAAAATCAATCCAATCAAGTGCAACGTCAGATGGCGTCGCAAGGTTACGGTAGTCCACAGAGACGTTTTATGTCTGAAGGTGAACTAGTGCGGCAGGAAGCTCAACTGTCTTATCCACGATCGAATAATACGGTGGACAATATAAGGGAGTTGGCGAATTCGCCGCAACGTGGCGTTTATATGTGGAAAGATACGTCGCCGGGTTATCCTCCTCCCGCTCAAACACAAGACTTCTATCGATCAAATCCTACTAGTCCCACACAACAAGTTACTTATACCGCACCTCGATCATATCATCCAGCAATAAGAGGCGGTGTATCAGTTTATCCGCCTCAAAGTCCTCAGGTGCATCGTAAAACTCAGTTAGGTGCTGGAACCGCAACAGTGCCTGATAATCGGAGACGTCCGATGTCCTTCGTTAGGGCGTTGGAAATGTCCGATACTGTCGACGTAACAGTACCTACATCTCAGTGTTCGGGACATTTACCAGGTCGTCCGTCAACGCCCGATCGTGCTAGTGTATACGATATGAACTACGAAATATCTGTATAGGGTCGGTGCTGGCACTCTCGCATTGCCGAATGAGTGCGTCTTGTTTCTCTGCATCAGAGACCAGAGATATAGATTAAAAATTCCGTGTCTATTGTTCGTCTTAACAGTTACACGGACGATAAACAATTTATAAAACTGTGTGTATATTCTACATGTTATTTGTTGTATATCTTATAATGTTTAAACAATTTTGTATTTTACCCTCCCTCCACCACCATCCTGTGTGAATGTTTTTATGCAGTTAAATTATGCAGCTTAAGTTATGTTTTTTTTTTTATCGTCGTTGATTTATTCTTAATATTATGACAAAAAAAAAGTCAACACCAAACCTGATGTAGTACTAATCGATAAATATATTTTTTCTTTTTTATAAAAAGAGAAATATTGAGTGTAAAAAATTTAATAATTCTAATGGTGTAAGATCTAAATATATAATGATTTAGTAATCGTCTTCTTACATTTTTTGACATGAGATTAAAAACTAGAAAAAATTCCACTAAGATTATTATTTTATTTATTAATTTAACAAATAAATTATGTATTTACAATTTTTCTCTGTCGTATTCTTTCTTACTCTACCATATTTTTATTACGTCTTCCTTTATGTGTTGTATTTAATAGCACTTCAGCGACAAAAGTAGGTACCAGGAGAATATGAAGTGTGAAGATGTATCGGGAGCAGGAGTGAGAACATCTTCGATTCTTTTACAGAAGAATATAATGTTTTGCAAATTACACTGTGAATAAAATTAATGCATTGGGAGGAAAATTTATATCAGGAGAACATAATGTGTACAGAGGTACTATGAGTCCTTAAATGATACTAGTACGTCGGGTATCAGGAGAGCATAAAATGTGAAGGTATATTTTTAACTTTAACATAATTTTTTTAATTTTATTATTTGTACAAGCACAATATATGGGTGAGAAAGGTAACGTAACTTAGATGCATATATTTATATTTAATATTTATATGAGCACACATTCGCATACCGCTTATTCTTACCTCTCACTGTATGTTAATAGTGGCCTCTTACAGTTTCGAAATCAAAACTTTTGAACAGCTTAAAGCAAAATTGATAATAATAATAATTATAGTAATTTATTCTTGGTAGGTTCATTTACATACATATGTCGAATGGGTAATTGACAGTATATCTACATGAGGACCCTTTTGTCCTTATCTGTAGTAACAATAAAAAAGGAATACATATAAACGAATGAAATAAATCTAAAGAAAATACAGCTTCAGAGTCCTGCCCGTAAAACATAACATGATCTTGGTTTTTTGTTACTCTGCATAATTTGTAAGGTATTGTAATTAAACATTGCATAAACATATAAATAATACTTGTAAAATAGTTTAATACATTTAAAGTAAAACTTTGATTAGGATCCTTCAACTCAAGGAGGAATTCAGCAGTGGCGTAGCGAAGGGGGGCAAAGGGGGCATCATGCCCCGGGCGCTACTCACAAAGGGGCGCCAAATGGTCCGAAAAACAAAAAATTGCTGTGTTTTAAAAATATCTACTTAATAAACCTCTAACTCACTGACCGACTAACTGACTGTGACTGATAAGACAAGCCACATTTTTGGTCTCAAATTTAAAGCCTATGACTTTATTTATTTATTAATTTGCGAGTATATTTTACATAATACATATAATATTATATGGTTTTCGAATGGCGGGGGGGGGGGGGGGGGGGGTGCAAGAAAGGTATTGTGCCCCGGGCGCGAGTTACGCCCCTGGAATTCAGTCTAATTGTTTGAGTATTACAGAGTTTGAAATTCCACTCTAAAAGCAGCATTTGCATGAGCTGTTAATGTAAAAGAGGAAATACCTACCGTTTCTATAGATCACGTTTGATGAGTTGCCTATATGTATGCAAACAGGTATTACAATTATTTTGTTTATGTGGCATTCAGACTTCAGAGCTACTTTTAAGGTTTCCTTCGGCGTAAAATTTGTATTAGAATAACATAAATATAAGGAGATATACTAACTAAATCGTGTGTATTTACTATTTAGTACAAGTCTGAGGAGATTTTGGGGCTTTGTCCTATGAGAAATTTTGTATCAGGAGTACATAAATGCAAGGAAGTGCAACTAAATTGTTTCACATGTAACATCGACTTAGGTTGCTTTTCAAACTTTATCTTGACCAAAATTTGTATTAGGATCACAGAAACGCGCGAAGAGGCATTGTTTTTACAATTACATCTTGACCAACATTTGTATTAGGATCACATAAACGCAGGGAGGTATTCTAATTAAATTGTTTGCATTTAGTACAAATTATTGACCAGATTTTGAGACTGTCCTAAGAGGAATTTATATCAGGAGTACATAAATGCAAGGAAAGCATTGAAATTAAATTGTTCACATGTAACATGGACTTTAGGTTGCTTTTCAAACTTTATCTTGACCAAAATTTGTATTATGATGACATAAATGCGCGAAGAGGCAATGTTTTTAAAATTAAAATTACATCTTGACCAAGATTTGTATTAGGATCACATATAAACACAGGGAGGTATTCTAATTAAATTGTTTGCATTTAGTACAAATTATTGAGCAGATTTTGAGACTTTGTCCTAAGAGGAATTTATATCAGGAGTACATAAATGCAAGGAAAGCATTGAAGTTAAATTGTTCACATGTAACATGGACTTTAGGCACTGACCTATGATACAGGTCAGTGACTTTAGGTTGCTTTTCAAACTTTATCTTGACCATAATTTGTATTAGGATGACATAAACGCGCGAAGAGGCAATGTTTTTAAAATTAAAATTACATCTTGACCAAGATTTGTATTAGGATCACATATAAACGCAGGGAGGTATTCTAATTAAATTGTTTGCATTTAGTACAAATTATTGAGCAGATTTTGAGACTTTGTCCTAAGAGGAACTTATATCAGGAGTACATAAATGCAAGGAAAGCATTGAAGTTAAATTGTTCACATGTAACATGGACTTTAGGTTGCTTTTCAAACTTTATCTTGACCAAAATTTGTATTAGGATGACATAAATGCGCGAAGAGGCAATGTTTTTAAAATTAAAATTACATCTTGACCAAGATTTGTATTAGGATCACATATAAACGCAGGGAGGTATTCTAATTAAATTGTTTGCATTTAGTACAAATTATTGAACAGATTTTGAGACTTTGTCCTAAGAGGAATTTATATCAGGAGTACATAAATGCAAGGAAAGCATTGAAATTAAATTGTTCACATGTAACATGGACTTTAGGTTGCTTTTCAAACTTTATCTTGACCAAAATTTGTATTAGGGTGACATAAACGCGCGAAGAGGCAATGTTTTTAAAATTAAAATTACATCTTGACCAACATTTGTATTAGGATCACATAAACGCAGGGAGGTATTCTAATTAAATTGTTTGCATTTAGTACAAATTATTGAGCAGATTTTGAGACTTTGTACTAAGAGGAATTTATATCAGGAGTACATAAATGCAAGGAAAGCATTGAAGTTAAATTGTTCACATGTAACATCGACTTTAGGTTGCTTTTCAAACTTTATCTTGACCAAAATTTGTATTAGGATGACATAAACGCGCGAAGAGGCAATGTTTTTAAAATTAAAATTACATCTTGACCAAGATTTGTATTAGGATCACATATAAACGCAGGGAGGTATTCTAATTAAATTGTTTGCATTTAGTACAAATTATTGAGCAGATTTTGAGACTTTGTCCTAAGAGGAACTTATATCAGGAGTACATAAATGCAAGGAAAGCATTGAAGTTAAATTGTTCACATGTAACATGGACTTTAGGTTGCTTTTCAAACTTTATCTTGACCAAAATTTGTATTAGGATGACATAAATGCGCGAAGAGGCAATGTTTTTAAAATTAAAATTACATCTTGACCAAGATTTGTATTAGGATCACATATAAACGCAGGGAGGTATTCTAATTAAATTGTTTGCATTTAGTACAAATTATTGAGCAGATTTTGAGACTTTGTCCTAAGAGGAACTTATATCAGGAGTACATAAATGCAAGGAAAGCATTGAAGTTAAATTGTTCACATGTAACATGGACTTTAGGTTGCTTTTCAAACTTTATCTTGACCAAAATTTGTATTAGGATGACATAAACGCGCGAAGAGGCAATGTTTTTAAAATTAAAATTACATCTTGACCAAGATTTGTATTAGGATCACATATAAACGCAGGGAGGTATTCTAATTAAATTGTTTGCATTTTGTTGTATTTTCCTAATGAGGTGAAGGTAATTAATTAATACCTCACGTAAAGCATTTATTTTATCAGATAACCACAGAATAGAATGTTCCTTAACCTAACAATTATAACATTAAAAACTAAGACTCTAACACTCTCCCCCACTTACACCAAATAAATATATATATTATATATAAGTATAATTTTATTCTAAATTCTGCCCACATTCTAATAATTGGTTGGCATGTCGTTTCCACTGCATTCCATCTACTTCCACCATGTAGGTCACACCCGGTACTAGAATGTTAATAATTTTTCCTAAGGACCAATTCTTTTTATATTTCCTCAAGTCCTTAACCATTACGCTTTCCCCAATCACAAATGTTTTATAATTGTTTTTACTGTGACTTGTTAATTTTATTTGTTCCCTATCAATTGCATCATGTACCGGGTTTGGCCGCAGCAATGAGAAACGACATCTCAACTCTCTTCCATACATAATCTTGGCGGGACTTTGCCCAGTGGTTTTATGTACAGTGCATCTATAATCGAACAAAAACAAATTACATGCATATTCCACTGTATGCCCACCCTCTACAATTTTTTTTACATGCGACTTAAATGACTCTACAAATCGTTCGGCTAGTCCATTTGTAGCCGGATAATATGTTGGAGTGAAAGACTGTTTAACTCCTACTGTTTTACAAAAATTTTTAAATTCTTCGCTTGTCCATGTTGGGCCATTATCCGTCACTAGATGTAAGGGATACCCATACCGTACAAAAATATTTTTAAATACTTGAATTGTTTTTTGTG
Source organism: Pyrocoelia pectoralis (assembly GCA_036250285.1). NCBI lineage: Eukaryota > Metazoa > Arthropoda > Insecta > Coleoptera > Lampyridae > Pyrocoelia > Pyrocoelia pectoralis. The sequence continues at coordinate 12,888,341 of CM070081.1, forward strand.
CCGTTACATTATTCATGATAACGGCTTCGGGCCATTTTGAATATGCATCAATTACTACTAGGAACATTTTTGAATGCAGAGGGCCCAAAAAATCTGCATGTAATCTATGCCACACTGTTGGTGGCTGTGGCCACACTGATAATTTATTTTTTCAGGGTTTTTTCTATTTTGCAAGCATATCAAACAGTTTTTTGTTATATTTTCAACATCTTCATCCATGCCTGGCCACCAGAAATATGATCTAGCTATCTCTTTCATTCGCGTTATCCCTAAATGGCTAGCATGTAATTCAGTCATGACCTCATCTCGTATATTTTTAGGTATAATTACCCTGTACCCCCATAGTATACATTCTCGCTCTATTGTAATCTCATTTTTCTTTTTGAAATAAGGTTCATAATTTTCACCAAGATCATTTCTTAACGGCCATCCATCTCTCGTGTATCTAAGGATATCACACATAATTTTATCTTTTTGCGTTTCTTTTTGTATAGTTTTCCAATTTAATATACTTAAGTTAGATTTATTTATATAATTAACAGTGTTCATTTCGAAATTCTTCTCAATAATTTCAGAATTTTTAAGAGCATTATCTTGCCATGTTGTACCTACCCGTGACAAATAGTCTGCTGGGTTATTTCTTGACTTAATGTGCTTGATCTCATAGTCAAACCCGCCCAAGAATATTGCCCAATACTGTAACCGCCTAGCTGCCATTTTTGGTATACCATACTTGGGGCCTAATATTTTGGATAATGCCTCGTTATCAGTTTCTAAAATAAATTTTCGACCATATAGAAACTCATAGAATTTGCTTACTCCGAAAACAATAGCATACGCCTCTTTTTCTAATATTGGGTATTTCATTTGTGCATCATTTAGTTTTTTGCTGGCGAATGCTACCGGTGTTATGACATTACTAGAATTTTTTATTGATAACACCGCAGCTACACCCTCCTCGGCCGAATCACATGTTAGTATGACCATTGCATTCGGGTCAAAATGTGATAATGAAGATGTGTTGGACAGTGCCCTTTTTATTTGCTGAAATGACCTCTCACATTCGTCAGTCCAATCAAATTTATCCATTCTTAAGCAATCATATAATGGTTTCAATATGATTGCCATATTTTGCAAAAATCTATTGTAGTAATTTACTTTTCCTAGAAATGATTTTAGCAGTTTCATGTTATCTGGGCGTGGCAACGATAATATGGGTTCTAATTTACTTTCCACAATTTTTATCCTTGTTTTATTTACTTCAAACCCAAACAATTTTAGTTTTTCTTCAAAAAACTTACATTTATTTAATTTCAACCTAAGCCCAGTTTCCTTAATTCTTTGTAGTACTAATTTTAACTTTTCGTATGATTCTGATAATGTTTTACCATAAATATATATATTATCAATGTATGCAATTACATCTAACCCATTTAGCTTCTGTGTTATTAACCTCTGGAATGACCCCGGACCCGTACTAACCCCAAAAGGTAAGTATAAATATTTGTAGATACCTTGTTCAGTGACAATTGTTACTAAATTTTGTGACTCCTTATCTAATGGTGCCTGCAAATATGCCTCCCGCAAATCCAATTCACAAAAATACATATTACCTTGGATTTTCATTAAAATATCGTTAATTGATGGCAATGGGTAATGATCAATTTGCAAGTACCTATTTATTGTGATTCTAAAATCACCACATAATCGAACTGTTCCATCTGGTTTCAAGACAGGAACCACTGGAGTACCCCACTCTGAGTACTGCACTGGTTCAATGCGCTTCTCCTTGATTAATCGTTTAATTTCCTCTTTAACCTTATCTTTCAATGCAAATGGAACAGTTCTCACAGGCAGAAATATTGGTTTTACACCTTGTTTAATAGACAATCGGATTGACTCGCCCTTATAATTCCCCATGCCTGGTTCAAAAACTTCAGCAAAATCATTTTTTATATCTTTTATTAACTTATCTTTGGGTACATTCACAACTACTTTTTGTTCAAATTTTGGGGGCCATAATTTCAATAGGGAGAGCCAATCTTTTCCTATTATCTTTGGTAATCCATCTTTTACAACAAACAATCTTTGATTACTTACATCTACAGATTCATATTTAATATCTAGATTTTCAATTACACCAATTGGCGTTGAAGTTGACTGGTCAAAGTTTGTAAATATGACATTACGTTGCTTGATTTCTAGCTCAGGAAAATAGCGGGTCTTTTCAGTTAAAGTAATAGTACTTACATCTGCACCAGTGTCAACTTCAAATTCCAATACCTTTCCATTCACTGCAATATTTAACATGGCTGCTGGAATTTTTCCTTTATCATGAAAATAAAATATGTCGAAAACTTCAGTGTCCGGCATGCTATTATTCTTTTCCATTACCATATTATTTTCTAAACAAGTAGTTTCCACCTTATTTACTTTCACACCCCTATTTTTAACACACTGCTTATAAATATGTCCTTTGGTACCACACTCGCTACAAAATTTGTCACGAAGTGAACACTGTGCTTTTATGTGTCCACTTTTCCCACAGCAAAAACAAGTCAAGTTGTGTTTATTATTTGAAACTGGATTCTGACGATAATCACTATTTTTGTTTCTTGTGACATTTCTTCCTTGTAGTTTAAACATTTGTGTTTGTTCATGTTCCCTCTCCTGGTTGAACGCTAAATTATATGCTGTCTCTGCTGTCTTCCCAATTGCAGTTAAAGTTTCCAATGGCTTATCAGCTGCTTTTAATAACTCGAATTTGACTGCATCACGATACGTGCCATTTAACAATCTCTCCTTTAATTCACAGTTTAAACTTTTAAAATCACAATTTTTGGACAATTTTTTTAACTCAATTACATACTGTTCTATATTTTCATTAGGTTTTTGACATCTTTTTCGGAATTCTGCTTGATGTAACGCATAATTTTGCACCGGGTGGTAGTATTTCTTCAATTTGTCGCAAATAATTTCATATCCTTCATTCACTGGTGAATTTGGTGTACACAATGTAGTTAGTAATTCATAAACCTTAGTACTTAATTTTGTAATCAGTAATGGGACTTTTTTGTTTTCTGGTACATCATTAAGCAGCACAAAACACTCAAATTGTTCAATGTATGCATTCCAGTTTTCACCCGTAAATATTTCCAATGTGGCTACAGACGACATGTTACTTGTAATTTTTGTTGTTTCCTCGATGTACTTCCGTAGATAAGTTCTTAGCTCCTGTATAGAATGGGAGTCTGAAAATAGGTTTTTTCCTTCTAATTTATTAGCGATTTCTATAAGTTCTATCTTCGTTTTCTCCTGAATCCAAGCTTTCTTCCCTTGTTTTATTAGTTTTTCGATTAAATCCATTAACCGCTAGCCCGTGTTTAACTTGTGAGGTTAGGTTTCTAGTACCTAAAATATTAACAATTGTATTTTTCAATTTGGTAAACCACCGTTTTGCATTATTTCTGCTACACTTTTATGGCTCGTTTCAGTCCTCGTCGCCAATGTTGTATTTTCCTAATGAGGTGAAGGTAAAGCATTTATTTTATCAGATAACCACAGAATAGAATGTTCCTTAACCTAACAATTATAACATTAAAAACTAAGACTCTAACACATTTAGTACAAATTATTGAGCAGATTTTGAGACTTTGTCCTAAGAGGAACTTATATCAGGAGTACATAAATGCAAGGAAAGCATTGAAGTTAAATTGTTCACATGTAACATGGACTTTAGGTTGCTTTTCAAACTTTATCTTGACCAAAATTTGTATTAGGATGACATAAATGCGCGAAGAGGCAATGTTTTTAAAATTAAAATTACATCTTGACCAAGATTTGTATTAGGATCACATATAAACGCAGGGAGGTATTCTAATTAAATTGTTTGCATTTAGTACAAATTATTGAGCAGATTTTGAGACTTTGTCCTAAGAGGAACTTATATCAGGAGTACATAAATGCAAGGAAAGCATTGAAGTTAAATTGTTCACATGTAACATGGACTTTAGGTTGCTTTTCAAACTTTATCTTGACCAAAATTTGTATTAGGGTGACATAAACGCGCGAAGAGGCAATGTTTTTAAAATTAAAATTACATCTTGACCAACATTTGTATTAGGATCACATAAACGCAGGGAGGTATTCTAATTAAATTGTTTGCATTTAGTACAAATTATTGAGCAGATTTTGAGACTTTGTACTAAGAGGAATTTATATCAGGAGTACATAAATGCAAGGAAAGCATTGAAGTTAAATTGTTCACATGTAACATCGACTTTAGGTTGCTTTTCAAACTTTATCTTGACCATAATTTGTATTAGGATGACATAAACGCGCGAAGAGGCAATGTTTTTAAAATTAAAATTACATCTTGACCAAGATTTGTATTAGGATCACATATAAACGCAGGGAGGTATTCTAATTAAATTGTTTGCATTTAGTACAAATTATTGAGCAGATTTTGAGACTTTGTCCTAAGAGGAACTTATATCAGGAGTACATAAATGCAAGGAAAGCATTGAAGTTAAATTGTTCACATGTAACATGGACTTTAGGTTGCTTTTCAAACTTTATCTTGACCAAAATTTGTATTAGGATGACATAAATGCGCGAAGAGGCAATGTTTTTAAAATTAAAATTACATCTTGACCAAGATTTGTATTAGGATCACATATAAACGCAGGGAGGTATTCTAATTAAATTGTTTGCATTTAGTACAAATTATTGAGCAGATTTTGAGACTTTGTCCTAAGAGGAACTTATATCAGGAGTACATAAATGCAAGGAAAGCATTGAAGTTAAATTGTTCACATGTAACATGGACTTTAGGTTGCTTTTCAAACTTTATCTTGACCAAAATTTGTATTAGGGTGACATAAACGCGCGAAGAGGCAATGTTTTTAAAATTAAAATTACATCTTGACCAACATTTGTATTAGGATCACATAAACGCAGGGAGGTATTCTAATTAAATTGTTTGCATTTAGTACAAATTATTGAGCAGATTTTGAGACTTTGTACTAAGAGGAATTTATATCAGGAGTACATAAATGCAAGGAAAGCATTGAAGTTAAATTGTTCACATGTAACATCGACTTTAGGTTGCTTTTCAAACTTTATCTTGACCAAAATTTGTATTAGGATGACATAAACGCGCGAAGAGGCAATGTTTTTAAAATTAAAATTACATCTTGACCAAGATTTGTATTAGGATCACATATAAACGCAGGGAGGTATTCTAATTAAATTGTTTGCATTTAGTACAAATTATTGAGCAGATTTTGAGACTTTGTCCTAAGAGGAATTTATATCAGGAGTACATAAATGCAAAGAAAGCATTGAAATTAAATTGTTCACATGTAACATGGACTTTAGGTTGCTTTTCAAACTTTATCTTGACCAAAATTTGTATTAGGATGACATAAACCCGCGAAGAGGCAATGTTTTTAAAATTAAAATTACATCTTGACCAAGATTTGTATTAGGATCACATATAAACGCAGGGAGGTATTCTAATTAAATTGTTTGCATTTAGTACAAATTATTGAGCAGATTTTGAGACTTTGTCCTAAGAGGAATTTATATCAGGAGTACATAAATGCAAAGAAAGCATTGAAATTAAATTGTTCACATGTAACATGGACTTTAGGTTGCTTTTCAAACTTTATCTTGACCAAAATTTGTATTAGGGTGACATAAACGCGCGAAGAGGCAATGTTTTTAAAATTAAAATTACATCTTGACCAACATTTGTATTAGGATCACATAAACGCAGGGAGGTATTCTAATTAAATTGTTTGCATTTAGTACAAATTATTGAGCAGATTTTGAGACTTTGTACTAAGAGGAATTTATATCAGGAGTACATAAATGCAAGGAAAGCATTGAAGTTAAATTGTTCACATGTAACATCGACTTTAGGTTGCTTTTCAAACTTTATCTTGACCAAAATTTGTATTAGGATGACATAAACGCGCGAAGAGGCAATGTTTTTAAAATTAAAATTACATCTTGACCAAGATTTGTATTAGGATCACATATAAACGCAGGGAGGTATTCTAATTAAATTGTTTGCATTTAGTACAAATTATTGAGCAGATTTTGAGACTTTGTCCTAAGAGGAACTTATATCAGGAGTACATAAATGCAAGGAAAGCATTGAAGTTAAATTGTTCACATGTAACATGGACTTTAGGTTGCTTTTCAAACTTTATCTTGACCAAAATTTGTATTAGGATGACATAAATGCGCGAAGAGGCAATGTTTTTAAAATTAAAATTACATCTTGACCAAGATTTGTATTAGGATCACATATAAACGCAGGGAGGTATTCTAATTAAATTGTTTGCATTTAGTACAAATTATTGAACAGATTTTGAGACTTTGTCCTAAGAGGAATTTATATCAGGAGTACATAAATGCAAGGAAAGCATTGAAATTAAATTGTTCACATGTAACATGGACTTTAGGTTGCTTTTCAAACTTTATCTTGACCAAAATTTGTATTAGGGTGACATAAACGCGCGAAGAGGCAATGTTTTTAAAATTAAAATTACATCTTGACCAACATTTGTATTAGGATCACATAAACGCAGGGAGGTATTCTAATTAAATTGTTTGCATTTAGTACAAATTATTGAGCAGATTTTGAGACTTTGTACTAAGAGGAATTTATATCAGGAGTACATAAATGCAAGGAAAGCATTGAAGTTAAATTGTTCACATGTAACATCGACTTTAGGTTGCTTTTCAAACTTTATCTTGACCAAAATTTGTATTAGGATGACATAAACGCGCGAAGAGGCAATGTTTTTAAAATTAAAATTACATCTTGACCAAGATTTGTATTAGGATCACATATAAACGCAGGGAGGTATTCTAATTAAATTGTTTGCATTTAGTACAAATTATTGAGCAGATTTTGAGACTTTGTCCTAAGAGGAACTTATATCAGGAGTACATAAATGCAAGGAAAGCATTGAAGTTAAATTGTTCACATGTAACATGGACTTTAGGTTGCTTTTCAAACTTTATCTTGACCAAAATTTGTATTAGGATGACATAAATGCGCGAAGAGGCAATGTTTTTAAAATTAAAATTACATCTTGACCAAGATTTGTATTAGGATCACATATAAACGCAGGGAGGTATTCTAATTAAATTGTTTGCATTTAGTACAAATTATTGAGCAGATTTTGAGACTTTGTCCTAAGAGGAACTTATATCAGGAGTACATAAATGCAAGGAAAGCATTGAAGTTAAATTGTTCACATGTAACATGGACTTTAGGTTGCTTTTCAAACTTTATCTTGACCAAAATTTGTATTAGGATGACATAAACGCGCGAAGAGGCAATGTTTTTAAAATTAAAATTACATCTTGACCAAGATTTGTATTAGGATCACATATAAACGCAGGGAGGTATTCTAATTAAATTGTTTGCATTTAGTACAAATTATTGAGCAGATTTTGAGACTTTGTCCTAAGAGGAACTTATATCAGGAGTACATAAATGCAAGGAAAGCATTGAAGTTAAATTGTTCACATGTAACATGGACTTTAGGTTGCTTTTCAAACTTTATCTTGACCAAAATTTGTATTAGGATGACATAAATGCGCGAAGAGGCAATGTTTTTAAAATTAAAATTACATCTTGACCAAGATTTGTATTAGGATCACATATAAACGCAGGGAGGTATTCTAATTAAATTGTTTGCATTTAGTACAAATTATTGAGCAGATTTTGAGACTTTGTCCTAAGAGGAACTTATATCAGGAGTACATAAATGCAAGGAAAGCATTGAAGTTAAATTGTTCACATGTAACATGGACTTTAGGTTGCTTTTCAAACTTTATCTTGACCAAAATTTGTATTAGGGTGACATAAACGCGCGAAGAGGCAATGTTTTTAAAATTAAAATTACATCTTGACCAACATTTGTATTAGGATCACATAAACGCAGGGAGGTATTCTAATTAAATTGTTTGCATTTAGTACAAATTATTGAGCAGATTTGAGACTTTGTACTAAGAGGAATTTATATCAGGAGTACATAAATGCAAGGAAAGCATTGAAGTTAAATTGTTCACATGTAACATCGACTTTAGGTTGCTTTTCAAACTTTATCTTGACCATAATTTGTATTAGGATGACATAAACGCGCGAAGAGGCAATGTTTTTAAAATTAAAATTACATCTTGACCAAGATTTGTATTAGGATCACATATAAACGCAGGGAGGTATTCTAATTAAATTGTTTGCATTTAGTACAAATTATTGAGCAGATTTTGAGACTTTGTCCTAAGAGGAACTTATATCAGGAGTACATAAATGCAAGGAAAGCATTGAAGTTAAATTGTTCACATGTAACATGGACTTTAGGTTGCTTTTCAAACTTTATCTTGACCAAAATTTGTATTAGGATGACATAAATGCGCGAAGAGGCAATGTTTTTAAAATTAAAATTACATCTTGACCAAGATTTGTATTAGGATCACATATAAACGCAGGGAGGTATTCTAATTAAATTGTTTGCATTTAGTACAAATTATTGAGCAGATTTTGAGACTTTGTCCTAAGAGGAACTTATATCAGGAGTACATAAATGCAAGGAAAGCATTGAAGTTAAATTGTTCACATGTAACATGGACTTTAGGTTGCTTTTCAAACTTTATCTTGACCAAAATTTGTATTAGGGTGACATAAACGCGCGAAGAGGCAATGTTTTTAAAATTAAAATTACATCTTGACCAACATTTGTATTAGGATCACATAAACGCAGGGAGGTATTCTAATTAAATTGTTTGCATTTAGTACAAATTATTGAGCAGATTTTGAGACTTTGTACTAAGAGGAATTTATATCAGGAGTACATAAATGCAAGGAAAGCATTGAAGTTAAATTGTTCACATGTAACATCGACTTTAGGTTGCTTTTCAAACTTTATCTTGACCAAAATTTGTATTAGGATGACATAAACGCGCGAAGAGGCAATGTTTTTAAAATTAAAATTACATCTTGACCAAGATTTGTATTAGGATCACATATAAACGCAGGGAGGTATTCTAATTAAATTGTTTGCATTTAGTACAAATTATTGAGCAGATTTTGAGACTTTGTCCTAAGAGGAATTTATATCAGGAGTACATAAATGCAAAGAAAGCATTGAAATTAAATTGTTCACATGTAACATGGACTTTAGGTTGCTTTTCAAACTTTATCTTGACCAAAATTTGTATTAGGATGACATAAACCCGCGAAGAGGCAATGTTTTTAAAATTAAAATTACATCTTGACCAAGATTTGTATTAGGATCACATATAAACGCAGGGAGGTATTCTAATTAAATTGTTTGCATTTAGTACAAATTATTGAGCAGATTTTGAGACTTTGTCCTAAGAGGAATTTATATCAGGAGTACATAAATGCAAAGAAAGCATTGAAATTAAATTGTTCACATGTAACATGGACTTTAGGTTGCTTTTCAAACTTTATCTTGACCAAAATTTGTATTAGGGTGACATAAACGCGCGAAGAGGCAATGTTTTAAAATTAAAATTACATCTTGACCAACATTTGTATTAGGATCACATAAACGCAGGGAGGTATTCTAATTAAATTGTTTGCATTTAGTACAAATTATTGAGCAGATTTGAGACTTTGTACTAAGAGGAATTTATATCAGGAGTACATAAATGCAAGGAAAGCATTGAAGTTAAATTGTTCACATGTAACATCGACTTTAGGTTGCTTTTCAAACTTTATCTTGACCAAAATTTGTATTAGGATGACATAAACGCGCGAAGAGGCAATGTTTTTAAAATTAAAATTACATCTTGACCAAGATTTGTATTAGGATCACATATAAACGCAGGGAGGTATTCTAATTAAATTGTTTGCATTTAGTACAAATTATTGAGCAGATTTTGAGACTTTGTCCTAAGAGGAATTTATATCAGGAGTACATAAATGCAAAGAAAGCATTGAAATTAAATTGTTCACATGTAACATGGACTTTAGGTTGCTTTTCAAACTTTATCTTGACCAAAATTTGTATTAGGATGACATAAACCCGCGAAGAGGCAATGTTTTTAAAATTAAAATTACATCTTGACCAAGATTTGTATTAGGATCACATATAAACGCAGGGAGGTATTCTAATTAAATTGTTTGCATTTAGTACAAATTATTGAGCAGATTTTGAGACTTTGTCCTAAGAGGAATTTATATCAGGAGTACATAAATGCAAAGAAAGCATTGAAATTAAATTGTTCACATGTAACATGGACTTTAGGTTGCTTTTCAAACTTTATCTTGACCAAAATTTGTATTAGGATGACATAAACCCGCGAAGAGGCAATGTTTTTAAAATTAAAATTACATCTTGACCAAGATTTGTATTAGGATCACATATAAACGCAGGGAGGTATTCTAATTAAATTGTTTGCATTTAGTACAAATTATTGAGCAGATTTTGAGACTTTGTCCTAAGAGGAATTTATATCAGGAGAACATAAATGCAAGGAAAAAGCATTGAAATTAAATTGTTCACATGTAACATGGACTTTAGGTTGCTTTTCAAACTTTATCTTGACCAAAATTTGTATTAGGATGACATAAACCCGCGAAGAGGCAATGTTTTTAAAATTAAAATTACATCTTGACCAAGATTTGTATTAGGATCACATATAAACGCAGGGAGGTATTCTAATTAAATTGTTTGCATTTAGTACAAATTATTGAGCAGATTTTGAGACTTTGTCCTAAGAGGAATTTATATCAGGAGAACATAAATGCAAGGAAAAAGCATTGAAATTAAATTGTTCACATGTAACATGGACTTTAGGTTGCTTTTCAAACTTTATCTTGACCAAAATTTGTATTAGGATGACATAAACCCGCGAAGAGGCAATGTTTTTAAAATTAAAATTACATCTTGACCAAGATTTGTATTAGGATCACATATAAACGCAGGGAGGTATTCTAATTAAATTGTTTGCATTTAGTACAAATTATTGAGCAGATTTTGAGACTTTGTCCTAAGAGGAATTTATATCGGGAGTACATAAATGCAACGAAAGCATTGAAATTAAATTGTTCACATTTAATATAGACTTTAGAGTTGCTTTACAAACTTTATCTTCACCATAATTTGTATTAGGATGACATAAACGCGCGAAGAGGCAATGTTTTTAAAATTAAAATTACATCTTGACCAAGATTTGTATTAGGATCACATATAAACGCAGGGAGGTATTCTAATTAAATTGTTTGCATTTAGTACAAATTATTGAGCAGATTTTGAGACTTTGTCCTAAGAGGAATTTATATCAGGAGTACATAAATGCAAAGAAAGCATTGAAATTAAATTGTTCACATGTAACATGGACTTTAGGTTGCTTTTCAAACTTTATCTTGACCAAAATTTGTATTAGGATGACATAAACCCGCGAAGAGGCAATGTTTTTAAAATTAAAATTACATCTTGACCAAGATTTGTATTAGGATCACATATAAACGCAGGGAGGTATTCTAATTAAATTGTTTGCATTTAGTACAAATTATTGAGCAGATTTTGAGACTTTGTCCTAAGAGGAATTTATATCAGGAGAACATAAATGCAAGGAAAAAGCATTGAAATTAAATTGTTCACATGTAACATGGACTTTAGGTTGCTTTTCAAACTTTATCTTGACCAAAATTTGTATTAGGATGACATAAACCCGCGAAGAGGCAATGTTTTTAAATTAAAATTACATCTTGACCAAGATTTGTATTAGGATCACATATAAACGCAGGGAGGTATTCTAATTAAATTGTTTGCATTTAGTACAAATTATTGAGCAGATTTTGAGACTTTGTCCTAAGAGGAATTTATATCAGGAGAACATAAATGCAAGGAAAAAGCATTGAAATTAAATTGTTCACATGTAACATGGACTTTAGGTTGCTTTTCAAACTTTATCTTGACCAAAATTTGTATTAGGATGACATAAACCCGCGAAGAGGCAATGTTTTTAAAATTAAAATTACATCTTGACCAAGATTTGTATTAGGATCACATATAAACGCAGGGAGGTATTCTAATTAAATTGTTTGCATTTAGTACAAATTATTGAGCAGATTTTGAGACTTTGTCCTAAGAGGAATTTATATCGGGAGTACATAAATGCAACGAAAGCATTGAAATTAAATTGTTCACATTTAATATAGACTTTAGAGTTGCTTTACAAACTTTATCTTCACCATAATTTGTATTAGGATGACATAAACGCGCGAAGAGGCAATGTTTTTAAAATTAAAATTACATCTTGACCAAGATTTGTATTAGGATCACATATAAACGCAGGGAGGTATTCTAATTAAATTGTTTGCATTTAGTACAAATTATTGAGCAGATTTTGAGACTTTGTCCTAAGAGGAATTTATATCAGGAGTACATAAATGCAAAGAAAGCATTGAAATTAAATTGTTCACATGTAACATGGACTTTAGGTTGCTTTTCAAACTTTATCTTGACCAAAATTTGTATTAGGATGACATAAACCCGCGAAGAGGCAATGTTTTTAAAATTAAAATTACATCTTGACCAAGATTTGTATTAGGATCACATATAAACGCAGGGAGGTATTCTAATTAAATTGTTTGCATTTAGTACAAATTATTGAGCAGATTTTGAGACTTTGTCCTAAGAGGAATTTATATCAGGAGAACATAAATGCAAGGAAAAAGCATTGAAATTAAATTGTTCACATGTAACATGGACTTTAGGTTGCTTTTCAAACTTTATCTTGACCAAAATTTGTATTAGGATGACATAAACGCGTGAAGAGGCAATGTTTTTAAAATTAAAATTACATCTTGACCAAGATTTGTATTAGGATCACATATAAACGCAGGGAGGTATTCTAATTAAATTGTTTGCATTTAGTACAAATTATTGAGCAGATTTTGAGACTTTGTCCTAAGAGGAATTTATATCGGGAGTACATAAATGCAACGAAAGCATTGAAATTAAATTGTTCACATTTAATATAGACTTTAGAGTTGCTTTACAAACTTTATCTTCACCATAATTTGTATTAGGATGACATAAACGCGCGAAGAGGCAATGTTTTTAAAATTAAAATTACATCTTGACCAAGATTTGTATTAGGATCACATATAAACGCAGGGAGGTATTCTAATTAAATTGTTTGCATTTAGTACAAATTATTGAACAGATTTTGAGACTTTGTCCTAAGAGGAATTTATATCGGGAGTACATAAATGCAACGAAAGCATTGAAATTAAATTGTTCACATTTAATATAGACTTTAGAGTTGCTTTACAAATTTTATCTTGACTAAAATTTGTATTAGGGGTCACATAAGCGCGCAAAGAGGTATTGTAACTAAAAGTGTTTATACGTGTGAAATAGTTTTTAAAACTTCATCTCTTGACCAAAATTTGTATTAGGATCACATAAACACAATGAGGTATATTAAGCAAATCGTTTACACTTGTTACAAGTTTGAAAAGCAACTCAAGTCTATGGTATGGTTTAGTTTCAGTGCCTCCTTGCATTTATGTACTCCTGATACAAATTTCGCTTAGGATAGTTTCAAAATCTCTTCAAAGTGTTTGGTACAAAGTCTCAAAATCTCCTCAATTTTGAGACTTCGTCCTAAGCAAAATTTGTATCAGAAGTACATCAATGCAAGGTCGAAGCACTGAAACTATAAATTGTTTACCTTAATATATAAGACTTTAGAGTTACTTTTCAAACTTGATCTTGACGAAAATTTGTATTAGGATCACATAAACATAAGGAGGTATACTAAGCAAATTTTTTCCATTTAGTATAGGTACAAACATTTGAGGAGATTTTGTCCTAAACGATATTTGTATTAGGAGTACATAAATGCAAGGAAGCTTGTTCACATGTAATATATAGAGACTTTAGAGTTGCTTCCCAAATTTTATATTGATCAAAATTTGTATTAGGATCACATAAACGCAAGGAGGTATACTAAGCAAATCATTTACATTTGTATTAGGATCACATAAACGCGTAAAGAGATATCGAATTGTTAAGTGAAACTGATAGCTTAACTTGTTGGGAGCAATGTTCAGAAATCAGGGGAGCATATAATGTATGAGAAGGTATTGTAACCATACTGTATATAATTAATATGATTCCTGATATTTCGTATTTAAAATGTATACCCAAGGCAAGGTGTATTAATCTTATCATTCCCTAATCAGGAGGAGCATAATTTTCTATTGTACCTACTTCAAGTACACAACTGACGATGATTTTTTGCATCACCATCCTTATATGCGGCCTTAATATGGGTAAAATATTTTATTTTCGTAACACACATTTGACTAATACATTCCAGTGACTGCCCTACAATGTTACATGTGTATTGCATCTACCACGAGTGACTGTTACGATGGTCAATTGCCTTCGTTAATTCGTCAAACCTGCAGACAACAATCTAATCCCGAAAGGCCAATAGAAACACTGTGTGTCGAGTATTCATATTTAGGTAAAGTTATATTAACAAATCGAATAGAGGTTGATAATATAGTGTGTTGTTATAGATAGTGGCCAAGAGATTGCAACAAGGGGATGCGGCTATATATTTGAGGGTGTTAATATATGTCAGTATCTTAACTTGACCGTACCTATTAAGTCTTGTAATTTTTGTAAAAGTGACTTATGTAATTTTAATCCTATTGTTTCACTTTGAAAAATTATTAAGGAAGGTGTTACCTACCAATAATTACTATATTTATATAACTTTAATGAGTTGTTTATTTTAATGGACGGAAGTCCAATGTTCAAGTAAATAAAGATAAAATATGCCTCTCATGTATGTGATGAGAAGGATATGTAGTTACCTACTCACAGTTTTTTATTATTTAATATAAAAATGATTTAAATATTAATCATCTTAGAATGATTTTGCTACTTTTATAATTGTCCAATTTTCGTTCATTTCAAGGACACCAGCCATCTCTCCCAAATCATAGCCCAAACTATAAATAGTACTGGTTTGCACAAACCACTAAAGTTAGTGATTTGTGCTGGTTTGTGTTGATTGTAGTTTCCCCACCAACCAGACAAGCTATTATCACAGCTTATGTGTATTTAAGCTGTGCTATTATAATCATTAATGCTTGAATTGTAGACGTGTACCCTATAAGTACCTCATTCAAGTTTTGTAATTTGAAAGATTATTAAGTTCTACTAAGAAAAAAAAATGTCGATCGATTTCTACTACTCACCGGGCAGTGGTCCATGTCGCTTCATCGAATTAACGGCAAAAATTTTAGATATAAACTTGAATTATAAGAAGTTGGATTTGTTGGGAAAAAAGGATCATTTGGCACCCGAATTTGTTAAGGTGAGTAAAGTTCACGATGCCCTCCCATTTTAAAACGGTTACTCTTTAAGATCAATCCGCAACACTGCATACCAACGATTGTCGACAACGGATTCGCCCTCTGGGAAAGTCCCGTAATCGCATCTTATCTTGTACAAACTTACGGCAAAGACGACTCTTTGTATCCCAAGGATATCAAAAAAAGGGCGGCCGTCGATCAACGTCTTTACTTTAACAATGGTGTTCTATACCAACGTCTCGCCGATTACTACGTAAGTAAACTGTAATAGTAGGTAGTTAATCTCACTAACATCGGACATTATATAGTATCCGATAATTTGGGCCAGCGCATCACCGGATCCAGAAAAATTCAAGAAAGTTGAAGAAGCTCTACAATTTTTGGATACGTTTTTAAGTGAAAGCGAATATGTTGCCGGTGATACTTTAACACTCGCAGATTTAGCTATAAGTACAACATTGTCGACGTTTGATGTAGCTAAACTTGATCGTTCCGCTTACAAAAATGTCACTAAATGGTATAATATCTTACAGTCATCTGTACCGGGATTTGAAGAACTAAACGGTCTCGAAACGCTTACAAAAATGTTTGACGAGATTATTAAAAAGAAATAAGTGATTTATTATAACTTAGTTTGTTAGTTTGACCACATTGTATTCAGTGAACGATTGCATTTATATTTTTTCATACTTCGTGTGTTAATCTTGTATTACCTACATTACAAATAAATCTTATTTCGATTGTATCAAAATGTAATCAATGATTATGATTTAGTTTGCATGCCTGTAACATTGTTTATTAGTTTAAGACACTTCAAAAGTTATTTTCTTGAGTATTTTTTTTATTTAAGACAGTAAAGTTTGTCAAAGCAAATTTTACAATTGCGGACAATTTTGTAAACTCCAAATTCTAGAATGAGATAAGAGGATGAACAAAGCTCACGGGGAGACGTAGGTCTCACAACTGACCGGTTTGTGATATGTCCAACCTCTCGAATCATACAGCACGAGAGATCTACTTTAGGATGCTGGAAGGGGGAATGGCTCTAATTGTTTGCAATGTATTGCCAAAATTCCATCAATGTGTATCTCATCAGATGGACGCTGTATATCACCATCCTCTGCAACATGACAATTTAACCAAACCTATAGGGAGTCGGACTTTATGAGATGGTCCCTCTTGCTGGACAACAGTCTAACATCCTTATGGTTGTCCAATGAGTAGATTGATCAATTTCAAAAAGAAATTGTACCAAAGAATTTCGTAGAATCAATAGTTTACAAAAGCTTCTAATTGTGGGGGGGGGGGGGGGGGGTAAAGGAGTGTAAAAAGGTGAGAAGAGAGGTTGAGATGTGGAAGAGGGGGGAAATTAAACTGGCAGAACAAAAGTCAAAAGAAACGTGTAGATGGGAAAAGGGGCCAAGATAAGAGAAAAGGACTAGAGAATGAAGGGTACATAATTTGTTCGTTAATTGAGTAAGAGAAGAAAACTTGAGAGGTGTAGGATATAGAAATGGGGAGGGCGCTGTATGGATCTGATGGACGATAGAAGCGATGAGACAGAAAGACAGAACAAAGAGGGAGAAAATAAGAAATACAGGCAGAGGAGGATAAGCTTAGAGGAGTTAGGGAGTGTTTTAAAGAAAATAAAGAGGGGGAGGGAGCAAACGGGATATACAAGGGGAGCAATGGAGATATGGAAGGGGGGGGGGGAGAATACCATGAGTCGCAGAGGGATCCAATTGTTTGCCCTGTATATAAAGGAGATGAAAAGAAAGATAAGTTAGAAAGGCCAAGTGTTATGAATGTAGGATACAAAGTGGTGGTGCAGGAGAAAATGGAGAAAGACATTGAGGATTTAGCGGTTGAATCGGATCACCAGCTATTTGGTGATCGTGCCAAATAAACAATAAAGTTTTGGAAGTTGTGAAAAACCACTAACATTTCTATTTACAAATGATGTACAAGTTTTAACAGCGCGGAAAGCGGTTAATAATGGAGGTACAGGCGGTAGGTAGATTGGTCAGTCGCCGGAGGGTAGACTGGTTCTGGAATGCAGGCTGACGGGACGATGTTGGCTGCTATGACTTCTGACTGATTTCTGTGGGTAACAGCGTTCACTTATAAAGGATTCTGGCCGATGTCCACGCGTTGTCATTGGTCGACCAATGGGAATCAATCGTTGCTCTCCAGTACATAAGCGACGGTGTACCAGTGTACCGGGATCATGTGGTCGCCACAGAGGAGAAGGAAATGATCCAAGATTGGCAGGCAGGTTTTAGAAAGGGGAGGGGGTACGATTGAAAATATATGTATATATTGAGGAAACTCCTCAACAAGGAGTATGTTTTATTTATAGACATTTGGGCGGTGCTTGATAGGGTGAAAGTGGGGAAAGACTAAGGGGTCTAAAGATGGACGAGGAAATAGTAGGGGTAATGGAAAATAACAAGATGTCGGGTGAGAGTGGGTGTCGATATCAGAAAACCCTTCTCGACTAGGAAAGGGCTAGCCTCTTTTCAATATTGGTTGGGGACTTTGAGGAAGTGGTTACGAGGAATCAGAGCGGCAGTATTGCGTTAGCAAACAAAAAAGTAGGGGTGTTAGGATGATACACCCCGATTATTCTGTGTTGGTGGCGAAGGATGTAATGGAGATGAGAGACATAAGTGTGGTAAGAGGGCTGGAGGTAAATACAAAAAAGACGAAGATAGTGGAGTCTCAAAAGAAGAGAGGAAGAAAGAATGCAGGGGGGGGGGAATAGAAAGTTACGTACCTAGAAGGAGCCTTTGAAGAAAGCATGGAAAGAAGAGAGGAAGAGGTGAAGAATAGGAGGATACGTCATGAGCAGGAAGCATAAGGGAGGAAGTAGAGACGAGGAGGTTCAAATACAAGAGATCATGCAGGGAGGGGAGGTACAAAGAAAAATACAGAGATCTGGAGGAAAGTACTTGAGGAAAATTGGAGGTATAGGGAGGAAGAAGACAGATGGGACGGTTCCAGGTGGGAAATGAGGAAAGGGAAAATAAATACTGGTTAGACGAGTTGTGTAGACTGAGCGGGGAGAATATTGGTCACTCATGGTAGAAGAATATGGGGAGCTAAGGCAGGTTCGATTTAGTTGGGTAACGAATAAGAATACCTTGTATATACATTAGATACAATAAACAATTGATTGATAAAAGGCTTCTAGGTAACCCCAGATATGTACTATGTAGTAGATATGAACGATAAGTCGGGAATACATAAAATCAGCTGTAAGGATTGTAATGAAGTAGGTAGGTATATCTGTGGTGGGTAGGAAAAAGAGTATAAGTCAGGAATCCGCTCAAAACAGTTCAAGTCAGTTTTAAAATACGCTCGTGTAGCACTAAAAGTTAACACTAAGAGTATAAGTCAAGTGTATCTCTATGACTGCACACATAGTGTAATTTCTACCGATAAACTCTCTGGTGAGAAAAAGCGTATAAGTGCACTTATACTATTGTACTCTCTTCAAACTTGACTTATACTCTTTTTCCTACCCACCACAGATATATTGGATAAACTAAAAGACCACTCAAAATTCGTTGGCTTTGGCTCACTTCAAATACAATCATTGGAATAAATCTGCAGTTGCTCTACACATGTTTGAAAATAATCACAAAAGTAGATAATATGTATTTCCTTAGTTAACTAAGGAAATAATAAACACGAACTCGACTGTTATGCGAGTTTTGAAAACAAACGCTTTCTAATGAATTACAGTCTTTATATGGTTGTCAAAACTTATAAATTGTAAACAATCACAAACTCAAAAAACTCTAGTAAATAATAATAGTTATTACTCTTAAGTTTTTGATACATTACAAATTTCACAATTACAGGTAAAAAAATACAACTGTTGGCAGTGTTCTTGCCGAGTTTTTTTGTCCTCGCAACGATAATCAATTCCATAACAATTAAATATCTCTTTATCTGGATAAATTTCTTCAGCCGCTTTTACCACACTGACTTGACCAAAATACCTAAGTACAAATACTTTACAACACAACCTCCGCCTTTTTGATAACACTCACTCAATTTTTATATTCGGTTTACATGAATGGTTCATCATGCCAATACTGGGATAAACTCCACATGCCAAGCTTGGCAATTCTTCCGCCGTGTATACAGTGTCTTCATTATTAAACTTGGCACATATTACACTGGAATTGCACTGCAACTGTGCTACATGTTTTATAAGACGAGCTCCAACTAGAGTTATTAGCTCATGAGATGTATATTCCGCAAGACTTATACTCTTGAAAAAATTAGTATACTCCTTCAGATACGACACAATTACGCAAGCGATCTGAAATAAATGTTACATTTCAACTGGCAGTAAAAAGCGTATACGTTTACAATTGTAATTGGTATAATATCGTCCATTTTTGATAAATTTGTGATTAACTTGTTAAAATATGGATAATTATCGAGCTCGTCTCCAAACTTGACTGTATCTGCCTCGTATGAACTATTTAATGTGCAAAATCCACTCGGCAAGCCTTTGATGAGACCTTTCAAAGCTGGAAACCCGATACCGAGGTGATACCATAAATCTGATTGCATACCACGACATTCCCATTGATGAAATTCTTTCCAAGAGTTATCACGACATTCCTCATTGCAAAATATACATTTAATGCATTCCTGACACCTAGAAGGAGGGAAGAAAATATATTATTGAAAAAGAAGAAGAGAGAAGCTAAACGAAAAGGTTTACATAAAATAAGGAACTGGATCTACCTTGCCAAAAGAATACTGGAAGTAAAAGATGAGGAAAAAGAAACGAACAATCTGTGATAGTATGTGGACCAGACGAAAGCATAAAAACTGATGAGTAGTAAAAAAAAAGCAGAAAAATGTACAATTAAAATAATAATCACAAAATAAGACAAAAGAATCAAATAATGTGATAGGCGACCATACATACGTACAATATATCATTAAAATTTGCGTAGATATAACTTAATTATTATGAGGATAATATATAAAATATAATACAATATAAAAAAAAGGAAGAACCAATATTATTGACTATAGTATAGAACACAAAACAGAAAGGAGAAGAAGAATAAGGATGTTATAGTGAAAAGGAGTTTCAAAATAGGGAGTGACCACGGCGTGCTATAATTAACAACGGCCCGCAAATGAGAAGGAAAAAAGGACAATGGAAGCACTGCTAAAAAATATAAAGAAAAATTAAAGATACACCAAGACAAGAAGAGATAATAAAAACAAATCAGGAAAAGAAATAGAAACTAGAGGAGAACCAACATGAGATACAGAGGGAACAAAATTATCAAAACAACAAAGAAATTGTGTAGTAACTATAAAAGCAATAAAAAGAAGAAAATGGTTATGGAAAAAAATATTTCATCTTCCTTTTAGTGCGTCGGAGTATATCATTACTATTTACAGTCTCTATATGTGACTTTTCTTCTCTCTTATTTTTCCGTGTTTGCTTTCCAGTCTATTTTGATTCACCTGTATTCTCCATCCCTTCCCCACATAGTCTGAAATTCCTTTCTTCCTCTTTTTTCCTATACTTATTCCCCAACTCTTCATTACCACATCTGAACCTTGCCATTATTTTTTTCTTTCCTTTTTCCCTTCTCTCTTAATATTCCTATAATTTTCATTGTATTTTTGTCCATCTCTCTTGCTTTTGTATGTTTCTGTCTCTTCTTATCATGTCTTCTCTAACAAACCCTCATCCCTATTTTCTTAATTCCCTACCACTGCCCTTTTAATGTTTCCTCCAATATTTCCAATAGGCTTGAACTCTGTGGGCATCTGTGTCTCAGGCCCTTCCTTCTCACGAATTGCTTGCTCGCCAATCACTCCTTGTTTCCTCATAAATTTCCTCCATCCTTTCTATCAATCTTTCATAAACCTAACTTTGTTCTTCTCAAGTATTCCCGTGGTTTTTCCCTGTTCACTCTGTCGAATTTTCCTAGTTTTCTTATCTAATTTTCTATTCGCCTGAACCATTTTTTAACAGTCACTCCCCTATAATTTTTTGCTTCTTTTCTATCCCCTGTTTTGTGTATTGGGCATATTAGTCTTCCCCTCTCCATACTTTGTTTATTATTGTCGTCATCTTTTTGCCACCTTTTCCCCTCCGTATATCCACTCCTCATCTTATATCCCGCCTTCTACCGCCACTTTACCTACTTTCACCTTCTGTATTGCCTCTATTGCTTCCCTTTCTTTTATTCCTTCTCTTTCACCATCTTTTTCTATAATTTCTTCCTTTGTCTATCTTCTCCTTTATTTTTCTTCCTCCTCCAGCAGATTAAACATTTGCCTCTTTAACTTTATTTTTATTGTGTTTCTTGTTGTTTATTCATTTTAATCCTTCTTGTTCTCGTTATATGCAATGTTCGGGAATGTTATTGCCTAAAAATTGGTGACATTTGAAAAGAGAGATAGTAATACCCTTGTTTATACTTATATACTGTGCTCCTAAACAAACATGAAATTGGGGGGGGGGGGTTCTGGCGCTGGACTACATTCAATGGCGAAAAGATTTTGGTGGTAAATTTAATAATATCATTCACTTTTGTCACAGAATGTATAGGTCTTGGATTGTCCCGTGAACGACACGTGACCCCGTTGCAGTTAACCAAAACTCGTCCTACTTTTATGTAGCAACTTTTCTAAAAATATCGGCCATCATTATGAAACAATAAGCACGTGTAATTACGACTGAACAGTAAGTAAATGAAATAAATTACACGATAAATATTTAAGATTGTTGATATATGAGAACGAGAACAAATTATTTACATTACCTTTTCCAAAGTAAGTCGATGTTTTTATACTTCATTTACTAACAAACTTCATAGTTTTGGCTCCTCCCACACGCAGCTTCGCGGTCACGTGTCGTTCACGAGATAATCCAAGACCTTTTTTTATACATAGTATCTACTACATACTAAACGTCATTGGACGATGTTTTGCCGTCGCGATATTTTACTGTTAGTTGCCATATATCCCATTTTCATGTTTGCTTAGGAGCACTTTGGTTACGCAATGCTTATGGACGATTTGGAAACTAAAAATTGCGAAAAGTAAGTGGTGCCATCTAGCAATGAGTGTTTTATTTAGAATATAAAAAACATTTTCACAATGGTTCTTGCGAAATTGGGAACCTACGTTTTGAAAATTATTATCTTTTTTACATTAATTGAATGAATAATAAAATCTGGCCTTCATTTTTATTTTTTATTCACCCCCAATCCCCCTTTTCAATATTGTTACCAACTTCTATAATAGGCATTAACATTTTAGAAAGTGTAAACGATGATAACAAGATGAGCAAACAATAAATAAGGAACAAAAACAAATGCAAGAGAATATTTAAATTGTTGTTTACAATGACAGTTATTCATTTATGAAATTTAAAGTTTTGGGAATGTTAATGCCTAGAAATTGGTAACATTTGAAAAAAAAAGATAGGGATAAAGTAGAACGTTTTACTCACTCTAATCCCACCTGAAATCTTCCATTTCGAATCTTTTTTATAGGTTTTGCTCTTCTTCATTGTTTCTGTTTTCCATTTCCTGTGTAATTATTTTCTTGTTTCCTGTTTTTTTCCATGTAAATTTATCTTTTCAATATTTTCTGCTGTAATTTGCCTTGTTCATCATTCTATTTCACTCTGTATTTAATAAAGTAGAACCAAGCCACCTTAACCCGCCACTTATCTCCTGGGAAAGGGGCGTGGTCAAGGTGATCCGTGCTGTGATTGGTTGACGTAATGTTGTGTGTGTGTTGTGATTGGTTGGCGTTATTTTGTATTTTTGGTGGTAATTTTGATTTTGTCAGATATTTTTGTTGTTTTCTTGTCCGTTTCTTGGCGGTAATTTTCATTTTGTCGTTCATTTTGGTTTTGTCGGTTATATTTAACGTCTGCAATTATTTATGTTTGCACTTACTTTACAGTTTTCTACCTTTCTTCTTCCTCACTATAAGAAACCTATTATTTGCACAAGCAACAAGGTCTAATATTATATCATTTGTAACCATAATAATATCCAAGGCCAACAAAAGTAAATACAGGCGAAAATCTACATAGATACTTACGGTATCGAACTGTAGATCAATTTTAAACAATTATAACAGCGAGTTACGGACAGCTCTTTCTTCTCATTAAAAATTGGTGCGAAAACAAAAGGTTTCTCAACAAACAAAATATCGCCGACTTCCAATTTTTGTTTAGCGACAACGTGGCGGCCACGAACTTTATCGTAACTGAAACAATGACATGAATTTAAACTGTTGAAAGGACGTCGCCCTACTTAAGACGAATGGTGGACGCCGCAAACAGAAAACTATCGTTAGCCTTTAGAGAAGGTATTTGCTTAACAACGGATTTGGGTCGAGCTGTGTCCTTAATTGTAGCTGCTGTTGCAATTTCGCATTTCGCTTTATCTAAAACGGACACGTTTAAAGACGTTACAAATAATCATTGGAGAAAAACCTCTGTCGGCACATGCGTAAGTAGACAGAAAATTTATAGTGTTATCGAGTGCATTTTTTAGCTCTACCTCCAACTGTAAAATGGCAAAGCACTTGACTTGTCGGATTAATAACTTCAGTTTAATGCGATCCGGAAGGTCGTGCCTAAGAGCATGTTGGATATCGCTCAGACAATCCTAAAACATTTGCGTGAACACGTTTTGATTACGAGCATGTAGTAGCTTACTTGATAATGTTTGGTCATAAAAAATAAAGCTGACCGATTACTCATTATCAAACCGACATCGTAGGTGGCTAAACAGAGAGCTTTAGTATAGCATTGGAGACTCTCCCCAAAGTTGTGTTGTAGGTAGTGTTTGTTTCCTTCGAGTCTTAACGTAACGCTCTTTGAGTTTGATTTTAATTGGGTCTGTTGTAAAAGAGTGCGGAGCCATAATTTTGTGTGTCTGCAAATGATTAATTAATATAATTAAGGTAACGAAAGTCACATACTGATCACTTGAGTAAAATCTTGCAAATACTTCTTTTAAGTTTCTTTCTGTGCCTTTTATTTTCACTCCCAAATATTTTTCAAACAGACATTCCATTTTTTAAGGTTAGTGAAATCGTAGATGGTAGATCCATTGTCGATGCGTAGATCTTATGGTATAAGGTGAAGTTAGCAGTGAAACGTCAAACGACATCATCGCAAACCAACTCCGCCCCAGAAGTTTTGGTTTTCAGATTATCAATATAATTTTATGTTGTTTTTTATTATTAACTGGTCTTATTTAGACATTTTCTTACATAAATCTTAAACTAAATACCTTTACAGAGTGATGCAAAAATGCTTTAATAAACTTTGTGGAGAGACGTTACACTAAAACAAGAATTTTCAACTCTCATACTCGTAATCTTTCAATATGTTCTAACCATTGAATAAAGAATAGAGAGGAAGGAGTATATGCCCTCGACCTTGAAATCAAAGTGGTTGCAAAATGGCTACTAACACGTTTCCTGTTAAATAGAAATTGACAGAAACAACTGCATGTGACGTCATGAATTTCGCCTGAAGTACAACACATATAACCTAAAATAGCAAGTAAACAAACATTTGTAATAAAGCAGTATAGTGTTTTTTGGTACTCATCATGGATAATTTAATTACAGTGATTATTATAAGACATTAGATAGTGAACATTCCAGTCGTTATTTAAGTAAAATAAGTGTTGTAAAGATTAATCCTTATTCAATAAAATTAATTGATTGTAGTGATAAAGTAGAATTCATTTACTCAATGGTAGAATATTATTATATCCTAATTTAAATTACCTGCAACTTTTCATATAGTATTTCTAAAATTCTACGAAATATCCTAGATACTGTTGTATGATTGCAACTAGAGGTGGGATGAATATATTAGTATTCGTTACGATATTAGTAATATTTAGTCATGATACAAATATACAAGGTATAACCGCGCGCAGGTAGCCCCACCACGATTTCCTAAGCGTGACGTAGTTCGGTGCTGAAACAAAGGCGACTTAATATGAATTTATTGATTTCCATTCATTTATTTTGTTTGTTTTTATCTTAGGTTAAATATTAACCTAAGGTTTTTATACAGTCTATATAATAAGACACCTTCGTATGCGGTTTTTAAATGCGGAAATACATAAAAAATGCAAAACATGTACGATTTTTTCGATTCGCCGCAAATTCTATTACTGCGAAGAAATGGACTAATTTGTGTAGTCGGCGGAATAAAATTAATATAAAAAACGGTGCGCTTTTGCACGTACAGTAACAACACAATTGGTATACTTTTGTTTGTTTATAATTTGCAGCCAGAATTTGTTCAGCTCACTTTATAGAAAGTGATTACAAGCGTAATTTGCAAGCAGAACTATTAAATATACCAAATCAACGAAAATTATTGCTTCCGGAAGCATTACCATCTCTTAATTTAAAAAGAGATCAAACAAAGAAAAAACTTTTATTGCGTTTCATGGTTCCGATTTTTGTAAAGAAGAACACGTAACAACAACGCTCGCTAAGAGTACTGAAACGTAAACGAAAACGAATCACGCGCCACATTTATAAATGTTTAGTTTTCATTTTAAGTGCAAGGACATACATTTAGCTGTTTATACATTTACAATGTATATTCATATTTAGTGTACTAACTGAATTCACACCCCCATTATCTTCAAAAAAGGATAAAATAAGAAATTAGTTACTATAAATAAGAAATCCCTATGCTTAATACATTGCATTCATCGCGAATTAGCACCGAGTGACGTCATGCGCAAGCCGGTCGCATTTTTGCTACCAAGTGGTTATACCTTGTATATTTGTATCATGATATTTAGTGATATTCGTATCATGAATAGATCTGAAGTGAGGTATCATAATATTTTCAGTTTGCTAATATCTTGAAGTCCGAACGGAATCGCGTATGCTCGAGGTGATACAATACGTTACAATGATCAACGAATATGAATATTGTATTTAATATGATATTTTGTTTCGTATAATATAAGATGAGACGCTTTTCGTTTTGGTTGAAGCGATTTAGAGGTGGGAATTCTCATTCTGATTACTTTCAATACCTACTCGTATATGTAATCGTTACGATTACTTTCAAATATGATAGGTATTCAGTAAGTACTTTTTACTTTTTAGTTTTTACAACCGTCGGTTTGTCGCATTCAGCACTTACACTTATATGTATTATAAGATAGCGGATGTTAGGTAGGTACTTGGTTTCAAAAGTTCACTCAAATTAATATTTCGTTTATTCAGTTCGGATTCTGTTGAACATTAGCAAAAAAGGCAGATTTGTTTCTCATTATTTATATACCCTTGTAAAAGACCCTTTTCGGTTGTTTGCATCTTTTAAAATATTGAAAGTTTCGCAAAAGTATTATTTTTACAACGAGGCAATTTTAATTTATCTTCTACGTGACTAACGTGACTTAATAAAACTCCAGATGTCTGCACTTTTATGCAATAAAAACGTACAAAAATATGACCTGTGACAAGCGAAAGCTCCTTTTTTAAGAAATCGGTAAGCATGTAAAAGGCCCTTTTTGGTTTTTGCATCTTTCGAAAATCGAATAAGTATTCGGCCACAAACTAAACATCTTTAGTCGTAACGTGAACGTGATTTTGTAATATGAGAATGTAAATACGAATTACTGAATACTAACCTAATATCCATTGTAACATAACGTTCTCGACTTGAAATATCAACGATATTTACATATCGGTTTAGGTATTATAATATCACTATGTGAATATATTAGTATTCGGTAATATCGGCAAATATCGGTATCAACACACCTCTAATTGCAACTAAATCTAAGTGCCAACAGTGCAACACCGATAACACTCAAATGTCGATTGTGGTAATTAACAAGTAGCAAGTCGTCATGACATGTTACCAAAAAGAAAGAAAGGTAACCACATATTTATTATGGTGCAGTTTTAAGGGCCCCATTCACATTGAGATTGGTATCGATACGTGTATCGCGACATGCAGCGATACATGTATCTGAGATTTGTCTCAAACGGAGAGCTCCATTCACACAGGTTTGTAATGATACTAGTTTTCGAAATGTGTATACATATTTCGTGTTTCATATAGAAGTGAAACGGTTCCTCCTGAAGCTGTAATAGCAGCTTCATCAGTAGTATTAATAGAGTGCTTATAAGAAAATCGTCGACGAAAGAGAGTATGGACAAAATTATTATTGTTTGATGCCGAAGATGTTTATAAGCATTGAGGAAGTCCTCCCAAAATTCACGATTTTCTGCAATACCCTTGCAATAACTAAATGCAAAACTACTGTGTTTTACGACACCTAATATGTACACGGTCGCAGTGCAGTGCGACAAACAACTAGACAAGCGGATTACTGAGACTGCGATACTGATACTTCCACATACACGTCGAGATTTGTCTCTCTATACTGATTACTGATACTTGCGACATGTATCGATACCTATCTCAACATGAATGGGGCCCTTTAACGTTCGGGATTTTATTTTATGAGAACATTATGATTTATGATCTCATAAATGTACCTGCTATAAAATGTCTCGAACATACACGACCGTTATTTAAGTTTTAATTCAGTTATCGCTTCTTTTAAGGGCTGCGATCCACTTGAATGAAATATCGATCGAACAAAATAAATTTTTTAAACAAGTAAAGGGCCGTAAAGGTTATGTTTGTACTCCAAGCGAAATATATGGTCCCGTGATGCAGATGCCTTAAATTGGAGTTCAGTGACTGTAACAATCAACAAATGAATATTTCAAATTTTGCAGGTTATGGTGAATTGTCAACACGACCAAAATGTAAACAAAGATGACTCAACAGTGGTTTGCAAATGGCTGAACTTCCGTCGCCAATTTTTAAGCAGCAATGATACGATACTCTCCTTCCTCTCTATTCTTTATTCAATGGTTCTAACCATCTGATCCATAATAGGTGTTTTCTTTTTGCACCGCCACAGGATTAGGTAAAGTTACAATCATCACGTGATTAAAGTGCCTTGTGTCATGTAGACATTTCTGCCTCAGGTTAATATATAACTTAAATAAAGCTTTTAAAACGAATAGGGTTATTAAGAACTGAGTCAAATTATTTTTATAAAACGAATGGTGTGTATTGACAGAGGTGATTTAAGTGTACCACAAAATGCAAAAAGAAAACACCTAATTGTGTTATTAATTGTGAGATAACCCCATCTGAGATGCTACATAAATTTACAAGATCTTGGCAACATGTATAAAAATCAGCAACGTCGGTTTTTAAGTTTTGGCGGAAATGTGTAAAAGCAGAAATGCAACAGGTAAACTTACTTACGGGGAGGTCATCGAAGTGAAAGCGGCGCTTCGCATTTTCATTTGCTTGGTGATGGGTTTTATTTCAAGGTAGTATTGATTTTAATTTACTGCTTAATTTGCATTTGTGTTAACTGATTGTTTATTTCTTATTGTAATAAATTAATGTACCCCTACAACGTAAATTTTGCATCATGCTATGACCTTGTGGTAGAAGAGTGAAATTTGCATTGGGGTTATTCATGTAACTGTTTGTCACGTGCTTGAGATGTAATAGGAGATTAATAATTGCTATAAAATGTGCAAAGTGTGACTTTAACCTGGAATGCTTGTGCAGTAACATTTTCGTCCGCGTAGACGACTCTCGATACGGTGAAGCTAATAAACTAATTATAGTGTCCGTATCGCTTGTCGCAATCCAACTTTAGCCCACGAATCCCTCGCATCCAGAGGCGTGAACAGTGTACCTAACTGGGGGATCAGGTTAATTAATCTTACTTCAGTTTTAATTCTTTGTACGTTTTGATATGCATGAATGTGTGGTTAATTGATGGAGATGCCAGATCTCAATTTAACGTACAATTCTATACTGTGATGCACCGGTGTCTGCAACCGCCATATTGAATTTGTCACCCTTGAGCTGCAACACCTTGTACTTTTATTTATGCAGATAACAGTTAATGCCGTTTATAACTTTTGATGTATTTTACATCTCTTAAAACAATAACACTTGTTGTTCCAGCATGTACCGATGTTATTGTTGTATACATATATACCTAAATGTGTTTGGTATGATTTATTCCTGTTGTTTTGCACATGTACACCTAATATGTATTTGTACATTGCAAATTTTGGTATTAATATTGATTGAAGGCCTTCAACAATTTAAATTTTCATGTTATGTTTATCAATTGTCTGGTGCTCTAATTTAATTGATTTTTATGCGCTTCTTTATGTTTAATGTTGGTTTTAATACTTCCTCCCGATTATATATAGTTCACTGCCAGTGTATTTTTGTCTCTTTTAAACAATAGGGGGACATACTAGACGATTGTGATCACGTGCCAGGTATGAGTGGGATTTGCCAGAGTTTAAATTTTACCGCGTTTGTGGAAGTTTGGGAAAGATTCGTTTTAGCGGGCATTTTTAAATGTACCCTCGCTGATTTGAATTTCCGCCGATGTAATGTGAAATTAGCGTAGGATCTGGGGGTAGGAGCATTACAATCTCCTAGTGCTTTCGAATTTGTCATCTACATCATTTAATTTCATCTCATTTTTCTTTCTATTCTTTTTCTTGCATGTTTTTTTTAGTTTCTCACGAATTTCTCTATACCTACACTTGTTTATTTTGCAACGATTGCTATTTGTTATCCACCGATGTCGCACCCTCTCCTTGTTCTCCGCCAATTCCCGCTATTCGTCTTCCAACCAGAGAGTTTTCTTTTCCTTTGCTTGTGTTATCTTGTGCAGCAACAAGTAAAACAAGCAACTGCTAGTAGGCCCCCACTCACAGGGGGCCCGCGCCGTATTTTTTGTTTGGTTGGTCTTTAGATAAAAGAAAAGTAAAGCAATTGTTTCGTCATAATGTTTGCGTAATATTCTTTTGCGAACCACATTTACAACCGCCATAGCTTTGCGACTACAGGCGTAGTCACGTAAGAAGGCGAGCACCGGCGCAACCCGATTCATGACTCCGAAAGCCGAATACTGTAAAAATACAAGTCAGTTGCGTATCATAATAAATGCATTCACACAAGTGCATTTTGTTCAGTAACTTATTCGAATTTCATTATATATCACTAAAGTATGTAATTATCCAGTAATTATAACTCAATAAATAACATTAATGTTCATATTTAGTGATGAATAAACATCTACAACAACAAAGTGAAACGACACTGACTTATAGATACGCGAAATTTTGCAAGCAGCGTAAATTCGTCGTTTGCGCATTGCCGCGCTCGCCTTCTAATGTGACTACGCCTGTAAAAGAATAAACGTAAAATTAAATGTTACTACAAAAAAGGCACTGAATACTTTTTCTCATTAAGGAATCCGTCTTTTGGAGGGGAGGGGAGAGTGTAGGAAGGCCCCAGGGGCGCCGGAAGAAAATTTGTTAGGGGGGGGGGCGTTACATTTTTTCAAGTAGAAATTAGAATACTTGAAAATTTTTACCTATTTTTAAATTAGTATAAATCAATAGACTATGCAGAGTCACCGATGGAATAGAACATTATACTCCAAACGTGATTATATTGTGAGCTTTTAACATTTTCTAAAATGGATTTACACTATTTATGAAATTCCAGGGAGGGGCCCGGGCCCCTCCTTGCCCTTTAGTAGCGGCGCCCATGGAAGGCCCATGACGATGTTGTGCTTGTGGGCCCCACAATATATAAATCTGGTACTGACACTGCTCATGTGTATTGTTTTCCAACTCCCATCTTCTACCATTGTTTCGATCTGCTCCCACGTGTGTTCTATTTGTGGACGACTCGTATTGCTAGCCCATTTTATTCATTTCTATCTCGCACCTGTTTCTTGTTTCATCTTAACAAGAACATGGTCGATTAGTTTGTTGTGCTGCCATCTCTGTGTTTTTTGCATGATGGGGTTCCGGTACATTGTAGTCTCTCTACGTAGTAGCGTTGGGTAGAAATTATATTGAATGGTTCTAAGTCATAGCATTGATACAGTCCGCGCGGCCAAAGAATGCCTCGTGTCGCGCATGGATGTTCGTGCATTCGGCCGCACTCGTTAACGCAATAGCGAAATTAATAACAGAAATAGATAATTAATTAGTGTAATACATGATAATAAACGGAACGCGCTTTTGGTGGCGACGTCACTGACATGCGGCGCTTAAGAGACTTGGAGTTCAGGCATTCTTTGGCCGCGCGGACTGTAGCACAGACCATCGGTCTGTGGACTGTAGTATAAAATCCTTCGAACATACAGGGTTGGGATAAAGTATGGAACCAAGTAAATATCATTAAAACGATAGGGACGATATTTATGAAATTTTGCAGGAAGGTTCAATGACGCATAACGCATCTGATGCCATATTTTTTGTTACTACTGTACTTCCGGTTTCACCGGAAATACCCTCAACTTTTTAAATTTAAATGGGACACCCGGTATATTTTTGCACATTTTAATAGATCTTGTTTTTCTGAATCCGTACATACTAAGTTTTAGTGGAAATAATTTGTAAGAATCAGAAATAAATCACTTTACAGTTAAAGAATAGGTGAATTTATTATTTACAATCTAAGTATATTAATGATGATCGGTTATGGGGATCATTTTCACTTAAATGAACCATTCTTAATCGTACAAAAAATATGGCATCAGATGCGTTATGCGTCATTGAACCTTCCTGAAAAATTTCATAAATATCGTCCCTATCGTTTTAAAGATATTTACTTGGTTCCATACTTTATCCCAACCCTGTATAACAAAGTAAAATCTATCGCAAGGAGCATTTCACATCTGGCAACATTGCCTGCCTGCAAAACAAAGCAAAACAGACTAGAGACTACCTAACCTTAAAAAATAAAATAAAATTGTTTTGTGTTATTTTGTGCTGAAAATTATCATTATCACCACTTTTCTGTATTAAAATGGAGAGAGACTTAGAACAATTACACAGCGCTTTGAATTATTTAAAAGTATTAAGATCGAATGTGGGACAAGTATTCGAAACTGTAAGTAACGGCTTGGGAGCAAACCATGGAGAAGAAGGAAAGGAAAACAAATTTATGATTGAACTTCAAGAACTTTTAACTACCGTTAACAATAATCTCAGGTAGACACTTAAAACTAAATAATGTGGTTAACTTTACATCATTTTTAGGGATATCGAAAGTTCTGTTTCTAACCTAACAACACCAACGGGTCCATTTAATTTAGGGAACACTTCATATCTTAGTCAGGAGACTACGCAAGAGCGTCAATCGTTGTACAGTCAATTAGTGAACAGTTACAGGTGGACCGATAAGGTAAATGTATCCGGTTAAAATTCGTTACTGGGATTAGTTAGTTGTAGATACGTGAATACAGTACTTTAGCCGGAAACATACTAGCGACAAACTCCGTTAGCAAAACTTACAAAACGCTAAGCACAACCAAACGTAGAAAGACGCAAACTAGCAATCACAACGTACCACCTGAGTAAGTTTCGTTGTGATCATAATCGAAGCGGAACCGCTCACAATCTTATAAATGTTCTAGGGTGATCGAAAGTCTGATAACGAGTATAGATCGCCTATTTCCTGATGTAACGATTACGGCATCGCGACCGTTTGCTCCCAATCCGATAATACAGGCGTCGCTCGGTCGCGTCTTAAAGTCGATCATCGCCTTTAAAGGTTTGATGATTGAATGGGTTGTCGTTAAGGCCCATTCCGAATCGAACGATCTTTGGACGGAATCGCGATATAAAGTTTTTCGTAAAGTGACGGAAAATTGTCACGCTGCGATGTGTCATTTTCATTCGCCGACGATGCCCGAATTGGCTGTACGTTCGTTTATGGTAAGTGTGATCTTTTTTGTGGCGAGTAGTATAGCTATGTGACTTTTGGATCCAATTCTGAACTTGGCCAAGGTCGCCGGTCAGGAGAAAGCTTCTCGAAAACCGCTTACGTTAACTATCAAGGTCATCGAGTCACCGCTTCAGTAAAAGATCTCAAGGTCTCCGCTTTCAATAAGGGTAGTTACTAACCCACAGAAAACCACTGAACTCCATAGAGTTCAGTGCAGGAAACAGGTTAATCAGCTTCCCCTCGTCAGAACTGTTAAGAAAGACTGTTTAATCGACAATGCCATAGTTACGCAATTGATAATTATAATCAAGAGAGTATGAGAAAAAAATAAGTTGTTTAATGTGACAATTCTAGCTCTGATTTCTCAACGCGTTTCATTGTAATCGTTCTATCTTTTTACTTGTATTTCTGAAATAAACAGTTAAAAACAATAGGTTATTTGGAAACGTGAGTGTAGAAGCAAAGGCAAGGTAAATGAAGAAAAAAGAACTGATGACAAGAGAAGCAACGAAAAGAAAGTGGTGCTAATTGGAGTGGCTTTGGAAGCCGCAGAGCACGACTTGCTAGACAATGTGTGGTATCTTGATTCAGGTGCAAGCCAGCACATGTCAGGCAAAAGGGAATGGTTTGAAAATTACAAAGAATTAACTTCGTCGATTAAAGTAAAAATAGGAGATGGGAAAACAATTCTGGCCATTGGAAAAGGAGACATAGAAGTCGAAGCCTACGATGGAACCAAATGGAGAAGTTGTTGTATTCAGTATGTGCCAGATCTGAAGTATAATTTGTATTCAGTAACGTCGGCAATGGACAGAGGACTTAAGTTGAAATCGGACCGTGAAACCTGCAGTCTAGTGAAGAACGGAAGCATTGTTGCAGTGGGAGAACGGAAAGGAAACTTATATGAAATGAAATTTACAACAAAATCTCTGGAAGCAACTAGTGAAGAAAAGGCAAACGTCGGTGAAACTAAGAACAGCTTACAGTTGTGGCACGAGAGGTTAGCTCACCAAAACGTCGCACATGTGAAGAAGTTAATTAAAGAATTTGGAGTGGAAGTGGACAGCAATGAAGATTTTTTTTGTGTCATGCACTTTAGGAAAAATGCATCGACAGCCATTTCCAACAAGTCAGACACAAACCGAAGAGCCTGGTGACCTAATTCATTCAGATCTTTGTGGTTACATGGATCCGACATCGTACGGAGGGGCAAAATATTTCTTACTCTTTAAAGATGATTATTCGCACTACAGAACGGTCTATTTTCTGAGTAGCAAAACAGAAGTAGCTTCAAGTGTTAATGATTTCCTGACAAAAGCAAAGAACCAGTCAGAAGATTGAGAACAGATAATGGTCTCGAATTTGTTAACGCTCAGATGAAAGAAATAGTCACGAAACATGGAATAGAGCATGAAAGAAGTGTTCCATACACGCCGGAGCAAAATGGCTCAGCAGAACGAGATAACAGAACCTTAGTGGAAGCAGCAAGAACAATGTTAATCTCAAAGGGAATCGACAAACGATTATGGGCTGAAGCTCTTAATGCAGTAGTGTACACACTAAATCGAACTGGAACGAGCAGTGAACCAAGAAAGACGCCTTACGAAAAATGGTTCAACAGAAAAGCAAGTATCGTGAACCTAAAGGTTTTTGGCACAAAAGTGTTCGTTCACATTCCGAAGATAAAAAGAAAGAAATGGGACAATAAGGAAAAAGCAGGAATTTTGGTTGGCTATGGAGAAAACACCAAAGGTTATCGGATATGGTTTGAGCAAGAAAACAGGGTCGAAATACACCGAGACGTGGTATTCGCTCCTGAACAAGTGGGGATAATTAAAATCGGCAAATTACCAGAAAAGGAAACTTCAACTGAAGCAAAGGTGAACATCGAAGAATTGCCAGAAGAACAAGTCGAACCAGAAAATTTAAACGAACAGGAAAATCCATTTGAACTCGAAGAACAAGCAGCAAATGAAAATCAAGACGAAGAAGAACCTCAGGTAATCAGAAGAAACTATGAACTACGAAATCGTACAACAATTCAACCGCCACGAAGACATGCAGACTTTGTCGAAATTGATGAATTACTAGTGGCACAGTGTCAAGAACCAGAGACATTCAACGAAGCAATTCAAAGTCAAGAAGCTGAAAAGTGGGAAGCAGCAATGGAAGAAGAAATGGATTCCTTAAAGAAAAACCAAACATGGGAAATTATTGAAAAGCCAAACAATGTTCAAGTGCTAAAGAACAAATGGGTTTATAAAATCAAAAGAACAGCAAATGGTGCAACGGAAAAGTTCAAAGCCAGATTGGTGGTGAAGGGTTTCTCACAAACACAAGGTGTGGACTACACAGAAACTTTCAGTCCGGTTGTAAAATATTCATCGGAAGCAATGGTTTCAAGGCCAGATATTGCGTACGCAGTCAACTCAGTGAGCCAATACGGTGAATCACCAAGGAAAGAACATTGGAGTGCGGTGAAAAGAATTTTAAAATACGTTAAAGGAACTGTTAATCACGGTATTGTGTTTAAAGCTAATCTTTTCAGTACAATCACGATCCAAATCACGGAAACCTTTCACTATCAGCGCCCTTATTTTTTTTTCTTTATCCATTTTCACCGACATTAACTGGAAGAAATCCTCAAATGAAATTTTCCCTGTATCGTCAGGATCGATATAGGCAATCATCTTCTTAATTTCTTCCTTTTTCGGCTCAAAACCCAATGCGCGTATAGCAAAATTTAAATCCCTTACGTCGATTTGACATACACCTTCTGTATCGAATCGATAGAATGCTTTACGTATGTCAGTCTTCTGTTCTTTTGACAACTCAAATTTTGGTCCTGCCTTTTTGTTACAGTTTGAAGTTGTAGCACTAGGTTTCATCATTGTACCATACTTTGAATTTTGTTAATCAATCCAACAAATATACAAATATACAAAGGACAGGTCATATAGTAGGTATGACTGGGGATGGGGTTAACGATGGAGTTGCTCTTAAGAAGGCCGATATTGGTATTGCAATGGGTCGTAACGGTACTGATGTTTGCAAGGAAGCTGCCGACATGATTCTAGTTGATGATGATTTTCATACGATTATTTCTGCGATTGAAGAAGGCAAAGGAATTTATTATAATATACGAAAATTTGTTAGGTTTCAATCTTCGAACATATAACAACAGGAAGGAATATCCCTATAGTTTAGTAGATGGTACAATGTAACGGAAGTTACGCAGGCTTTACGTCACAGTGACGTAACAGTAAACCATTTGTGATTGGTCAAACGGGTGTAGCGTGCAGTTTGTCGATTTAAAATTAAAAAATTACCAGTAGCGTAGAATTCATTGTACGGTTAAGAACATAGAGAATGTGCAAAAAATTAGAAATATGCATACCAAATTAATTATGTTTAAAGGGCAATACAATTAAAAAAAAGAATTATGCATTTTATTTTGTTTACAGCAGGCGCGTAAACATACAAATGTTGGATTTACGACCCTGCTTAACAGTACACCAATGACTCGACGGAATACGTCACAGTAGGTAGCCATATTGGTAAACCATTAATGTTACTCATTTTGCCATATACATGTTCCTTCCTTTTGTTATATGTTCGAAGGTTTCAATTGTCTACATCAATAGCGGCATTGTCACTTATTGCCTTGGCAACATTGATTGGTATTCCAAATCCGTTAAATGCCATGCAGATTCTTTGGACTAATATTATTATGGACGGTCCACCAGCTCAAAGTTTAGGCGTTGAACCTGTAGCAAAGGATGTTGTCAGACAAAAACCTAGAAATGTTCAGGAACCGATTATAACAAGAGCTCTCATTGTAAATGTGCTTTTATCAGCCTTCGTAATAATTGGTGGTACATTATGGGTTTTTAAGAAAGAAATGAGTACCGAAGGTATTACCGCACGAGACACCACCATGACATTCACTTGTTTCGTATTTTTTGATATGTGGAATGCGTTATCATGTCGATCTCAAACAAAGAGTGTATTCTCGATTGGTTTACTTTCAAACAAAATGTTCCTATTAGCGGTTACTTTATCTGTTGTTGGACAGCTACTTGTAGTTTACACGCCACCTCTTCAAAGGGTATTTCAAACGGAAGCGCTAACTTGGTGGGACATGGTGTTTCTAATAACGTTAACGTCGTCGGTATGGGTGCTGTCGGAAAACTGTTAATCACGGTATTGTGTTTAAAGCTAATCAAAGTTTAAAAGTTACAGCTTATAGCGATGCCGATTTTGGGGGGATAAAGCTACAAGAAGGTCAACAACGGGATTCATAGTAATGTTTGGTGAGACGCCAATCACGTGGAGTGCTCGCAAACAAAGATCGGTAGCATTGTCCACCACAGAATCTGAATATGTAGCTGCATGCGAAACAGTTAAAGAATTAGTGTGGATAAAAAGGTTAATTAAGGATTTAGGAGTTAATGTTTTAGAAAGACCTCTATTGTTAATAGACAATCAAAGTGCTATACGATTAATTAAAAATCCGGAATTTCATAAGCGTACTAAGCACGTTGATGTTAAGTATCATTTCGTACGCGAATTGTTCGAAAAGAAAAATTTTGATTTAGAATATGTATCGTCAGAAGAACAGTTAGCAGATATTTGTACCAAACCGTTGGCCAAGACCAGGTTTGAATATTTAAGAAATAAGCTTGTAATTGAATTAACCATTTAATTCAATATAATTATTGAGTGTCGTTTAAAAGTGGGAGTGTTAAGAAAGACTGTTTAATCGACAATGCCATAGTTACGCAATTGATAATTATAATCAAGAGAGTATGAGAAAAAAATAAGTTGTTTAATGTGACAATTCTAGCTCTGATTTCTCAACGCGTTTCATTGTAATCGTTCTATCTTTTTACTTGTATTTCTGAAATAAACAGTTAAAAACAATAAGAACAGCTTGATTTAAACAGCGTTGTACAAACAGGTAACAGAGATGGAGCAGGGTAAACAGCTATACCTGTTTGTACAAAGCTGTTTAAATCGAGCTGTTCTGATGAGGGGAAGCCGCCAGAAAATTTTCCTGGGGGGGGGGACCACTATTGGAGGTTCGTGACTGGCGATTTTTTTAAATTTCGTGCAAAATTTATTTTTATTTTTAATAACTTTTGTCTTTTTTCTTTTTCCCAGGGGGGCGATGCCCCTCCCCCTTGGCGACGCCCTTCGATTAACCTGTTTCCTGTGGGTTAGTAACCACCCTTATTGAAAGAGGATTTCAAGGCACCGATGACCTTGAGAGCTTTCATTAAAGCGGTGACTCGATGACCTTGATAGCTCACGTAAGCGTTTTAGAGAAGCTTTCCTTGATCCGCTTTAGCACAGAAAAGTACTGCTCAAAAAAGATCCCTCCACCGACTACCTTGGTCAACTTCAGAGTTCATAGTGACATTACTACATCGGCGACCTACTATACCGATATCG
This sequence comes from Pyrocoelia pectoralis, assembly GCA_036250285.1. Classification (NCBI taxonomy): domain Eukaryota; kingdom Metazoa; phylum Arthropoda; class Insecta; order Coleoptera; family Lampyridae; genus Pyrocoelia; species Pyrocoelia pectoralis. Next base: position 12,927,079 of record CM070081.1, read on the forward strand.
GCAACCTTGCCCAAGTTCAGAATCGGATCCAGAAGTTATACCACTGTGGCGATCGATCAACTAAAATCTGTTCGTTTTTTAGCATTGGTTTCACAGTTATAATACTTTATTTAGTAGTCCTTGTAAACGATGCGGTAATTATCTTCATAGTAATCTTCCACCAACATGGAGAGATTTACGTACACTTGAACCTTATCATGAAGACTGTAAATAGATACAGTGCTTTTTTGAGTTCCATTATTGTGACACATTTATTAATAGAAAATTATACTATAACTCTGCGTTTGTTTTTATATCTTATTTACTGTCACTTAATATTGCTATGTTACCTCTGAGCTCTGACGAGATACCTAAGTGCCTTAGTCTGTTGCATAGAAAAGTAAGAGCTTTTAAAAAGGTTCAAATCTTTACTGAAGATGAAATGTGATATCTCGGAGGAGGAAGAGGACACATCCCATCTGGAGGCGTCTTACATGTCAACTGTTCTGATCAAACTACAGTTGTTATGTTGAACCTGGGGACTGCAACGAAGCACCTTCGGAAGTGACTAAAATATGGTTTCTTAAAGCCAAAAACTTTCCCAAATTCGTAAATTTCGTGGTTATGTTGTACCTACATATAATTTTTGCTTAAATAAAATGATTCCCTTGCGGTATAACAGTACCTACTTGCATTGTAATAGGTCGAGTATTTATTTGTCGCGCACTTTATGTAGGTCTGTCGATGACACCTGCTGCGTTAATTTTAAATATTTGATTAAATTCCTATTGGCATTTCCAACAATTATTATCAAAGATGGTTGTAACCTGGAATAGTGAATTAATAATGTCCTGTTTGCATCTCGCGTCTCATCTGAATATACGCTGGAATACCTACCCTGCTACCATAGGCCAGTTACCTATCCGAGGGGTCGAATCAACTATACCATTTTCTTCTGTTTAAAATGCTGTATGATTTTTAATATGTAGATGTATACTAATTGATGGATAAGCCAGGGTCAGATTTCATTTTAACATTCAATTCTATGTTTGGAATTTGCGTGGTGTTTTCAACCGACCTATTGTTTTGTTCCTCCGGAATAACGGGTCTGGTGTAACCTCTTACATCATTGTGTAACCCTTCTCGAGACAATTTTGTTTTTAAACAGGTAGCTGCCGTTGCTCCTTGCAGCCTTGGTGAGTGGTAGCTACTTACATATTTGAAAAATGTATACTTATTTGTCGATGTGAGATGCTTTTGAGGCCAATCGGTTTATTGTCTTAAAGTTCTAATAAAAAAAACGACATCTTGTGTAACAGTACCTGATAGTTCGATATTAATAATATTGACAGTAACATAAAAAGTTAAACCAATTATGTTGTGGACTAACACGATTCAAAAGAAAAATGTCATTATACATCGTTTTTTTTTTAAGAAATTTGGAAAAAAGGATGAATGCTTCAGTCCGCGCGGTGAAGTGCAGTGCACGTGTTCCTCATGCACCTTTGGTGCAGGAGGAAGGGGGAAGTCAGTGGAATCCTCAATCTCGTTATCGGTGTCAGCCTCGTTGTACACGATTTCCATTGCTTGGTCAATGTTGGGAGTAGGTTGTCCTCTCTTCTGAAGACGACCAGGCAATTTGTAAAAATTTTGAATGCATTTTTGGTGGTATTCAGCGCATACCGCAACTAAATAGGTGTTCATAGGTACTCTCCAATATGCGAATATCATCTCCGATTTTTTTCCCCCACTCATGTCCATAGGATTGCGCCTTTCGACTGGTAATTTGTTCTGTCTTTGCCTGTATTCTTCAGTATCCGACTCTTCGCAAAAGAAGCACTTGTTAAATTGAAATGATGATGAGGTTGAGCGGGTCGTCTTGGTGGGAAGTGTAGGAGTTTCACTTTCACGACGCAAACAAGGCACAATTAATTTCTCGTTGTGGTATTTTTTTGGCAAGCCGTGTGAATTGTAATTTTTTCCACTCCTTCCAGCAAACGTTGATACTCGCGCTGTCTTCGTTTTCCAGCAGAAGCAAGAAGCGTAGCAACTCCTCTCTTTTTTACTACAGACACTTCACCACCTTCCAAACTTTCCTCGCAAATAAAACACAGATCTGTCTCTGACTTTGAAGTAGGTAGATGGCATGTCAAGTAATGGGTTGCCTACTCAACGGAAAACACTCGATAACTAAAACAACTCGAAGAAAAAATACACGATCGAAAATCACCTTGAATTATGAAAAAGAGAATATCAGTTGGAACGGCAGACAAAGGCTGCTGCGGTGCCTAGTGGTGCGCCCCGTGGCCGTCGCGGAAACTACTGAGTCATATTTTTTGTTTCAATTATTACAATCAAATTGAGTTTATAACAATCTTCTTGTATCATAAATAATATTATTCTTTTCTTATTATCATTCGGCTATTTTTTCACATTTCGAGAAACTTTGCCTAACATTGATCGGCTGTATCTCGGTTAATATTGGGACTAATAATTCGTTTCACCAACCAAATTTTAGCAAATTTCATGCTCTACAACACAGTGGGACACAAAATATTCTTAGTTTACGAGATATAAGCGATAAACTGAGAAAAGTCCGAAAATTTTGAGGTTTTTGACCCATCCCCAAGTTAGCACAGGGTCCTCGAGGTCGAAAGCTTAGGACAGAGATGCTAGAGTACCCTCAGATAACCTGGAAAAATTCCATTAACTTCAGAATACTTTCCAGGTAAAAAGTGGATATCGACTGGACTATATATTGGAAAATAGTAAATTTTCGGTTTAGCTCATAAAACCAGTTAATTCTATCAATAGTCAACAATTATGGGCTTTCGACTTTTGAGAAGTATATGTGTGTTACAACATTTTTAAATTTGGTAATAATTTATGGAACAATAACAATTTTATCATAAGTTAAAACTGACAGCCAGCCAGGAAAATGCTAAATACAGTGTTTTTATTGCTGTTAATTAAAATAATAGTTAAACAATTGATTCATTCGAAATGTTATAAGTTATAATAGGTCGCTTGTTTTCTCTGTGGCTGAGGTTGAGCGTCGTTTTTGGAGCACCTGGAGGGCTCGCGTCTACTTAGTAGGGCATCGGCTGCTACCTGCGAGAGTGGGTGCTTCATCCCCCTCTTCTGCACATATAGCGCACTTTGCACTTGCTGTGTATTCGGCAATTTTGTGACTGGAATTAGGTACCGTATTTGATGCAGTCTTTAGCTCGGTTGACGCTACTCTTGCATTGCGTGATATTTGTCCAAATTTCCAGCACTTGAAACACTTTAATGATCTCACCACTTCTCGGATTTCATTTTCTCCTACACGTACTTGAGTCGACTACATTAGTCAAAATCTTACATCATATACATTCCGTAGATAGAGCATTAGTCTTTCTCGCCGTATGTAGTTCACACCAGGATTGGACGGCATAATACCAGCCCTTCTGCAGTGGGGACTGGATGTTATTGTTGTACACCTGGTGAGAATTTATACGGGCTGTACCGCTTTCAGATACATACCAAAACAATGAAGGGAGATAAAAATTGTTTTTATCCCCAAACCTGGTAAAGGTGATTATTCCACACCTAAATCATACCGTCCAATCAGTCTAATGTCTTTTCTCCTTAAGACACTTGAAAGATTGTGCGACAGACATATAAGGGATACAGCGTTGGCACGAATCCCGCTGCACCCTAACCAACATGCATACTCTCCAGGAAGATCCACATAATCAGCCCTACACTCTATCGTGGGGAGGATTGAGAGATCGTTGGACTATAAACAGTCCTCCCTGGGAGTATTCATAGACATAGAAGGGGCGTTTGACAAAACAACCTTTGAGACAATCGAAGCTGCATTACGCCATCATGGTGTAACTGACATCGTACGAAGCTGGATTGTGCAGCTACTGAAATCCAGGGCAGTGCACATCAGCGTAGGCGATATAACGATGAGGTGCACAGTAGTGAGAGGGTGCCCCCAAGGTGGGGTGCTGTCACCACTTCTGTGGAACTTAACCGTAAACAGCCTGCTCTGTCGTCTTAACGACAGCGGCTACTACACGCTGGGCTATGCGGATGATCTATCCATCCTAATAACCGGCAAGTTTGAGGCCACTCTGTGCAGTCTGATGCAATCAGCTCTCAGAGTGACCGAAGAATGGTGTAAGGAACACTCCCTGTCAATAAAACCGACAAAAACGGAGGTAGTTCTATTCACAAGGAAAAGGAAGATTGTGGGCCTTCGAGCTCCTATACTCTTCCAAAAACACCTCCAGTTTTCAGAGTCAGTGAAGTATCTAGGTATTACACTTGACAACAAACTGAACTGGAGCAAGCATATCCAGCTTAAAGCGGAAAAGGTAAATAGGGCTTTCTGGCAATGTCGCCGCGCAATGGGAAGACTTTGGGGTCCATCCCCAAAGGCTGTCCTGTGGCTGTACACCGCTGTGATCAGACCTATGTTCTGTTACGGAGCAATTGTCTGGTGGCCTAGAACCAGACTATCCACAACCAAAGCACTGTTCAATCATGTGCAAAGACTAGCGTGCCTTGCGTGCACGGGCGCAATGCGAACAACCCCCACAGTCGTCATGGAAGCCCTCCTGGGACTGCCTCCACTGGATCTCCACGTGAGAGAGCAGGCCATGTTGGCAGCCTTGCGTCTGAAAAATAAAGGGTTGTTGAACAGTAGAGGTATTGAGGTGGGAGTGGGACACTCGCGAATTCTGGGCGAAGCAGTCAAGCGACTGCCTATACTAGAAGTACGATCTGACTCACTCACCCCTCGATTCATACTAGGGAAAAACTACCGCATCTTCTTTGATGCGGAAGTGGCATCCCAACCTGACATATCCATCTTCACGAACGGATCCAAAACAATGGAAGGAACAGGCACCGGAATTTATTCCGAAGAACTGAACTTCCATATTAGCCAAGCACTAGGCAAAATTTCGACTGTCTTTCAGGCAGAACTAGCAGGAATAACGCTTAGTGCGAAAACAATTCTTATGCGCGGCATAAAGAATAAAACAATAAGAATTTCCAGTGACAGCAGAGCCGCTCTGCAGGCACTAGGTCAATACAAAATCACCTCTAGGCTGGTTTCAGAGTGTCACCAAGCACTAGAGCAAGTGACAAACAGCAATACCCTTCAGCTCGTATGGGTCAAAGGGCATGCTGGAACAATAGGCAACGAAAAAGCTGATAAGTTAGCCCGACTGGCCTCAAAACAACTGTTTTATGGTCCAGAGCCGGCTCTCCCACTTACAGTATCAACTGTAAACAACTTGATTACTCAAGATACCCAAGTCCAACACAAGACTAGGTGGAACTTGATGTCAGACAGCCGTCACGCGAGAGAGGCCTTTAGAGGACCATCCCCTAGCCTGGCGCGCTTTTGCACAGGGCTATCCAGAAGGAACCTGCGACTACTTGTGGGCATACTATCTGGGCACTGTAAACTCAACAAGCACATGCACCGCATGGGCTTGGTCGAATCACCATCCTGTAGAGGATGCTACACAGACGACGAGACGGCGCAACACATACTCTGTGAGTGTCCCGTACTCGTCGAAACAAGACGATCCATGTTGGGGGAATCCTGCCTGGACATATGGCTATGATCAGAGCCGCCCCTCCATCCAGCATCCTCAGGTTCATCTCACGCGTGGGGTGGCTTGAGTGATGTTGCGGGGCTGAGTGACTCTAGTCAGGGAGGCAGCACAAAGGGCCCGAATAGGTGGCCTACGTGCGCGTGGACTCTTGACCACCCTCCCATCGTAATCCAGAATCCAGAATCCGTATGTAGTTAATGAAGCAAGATGCGGGACAGAGAAACGATATTTTTTTGTGTTTAAAGGCGATCCACACATGCGCACTTTAAAGTTTAAACCCGGTTTACAGAACCGACAGGCATAGGCACAGGTTACGAGCGTATACTTTAATACGCATGTGCCGAACGCTCTTGGTGAAAGCAATATTATGGTTTCTTTGTCATTCAAGGTGGCACAAAAAAAGGATAATACTTTATCATTGAACTATACGCTATAGCGTATAGCGTACAGTTCAATGTACTTTATCTACAGAGTATTTATCCACAATTTATCGAAGTTTACAGGATCTGGTAACATGTAACAAAAATTTTGTACTGTTGGCAAGATCGCTCTGTGTTTTTAAAAAGAAGCGTCCACAGAACATCCCCACTATACTTCCTTCAGATTATAATCCGAAATCCGCTGCCTGTGTATTCTTGTCTTTTGCACAATAGGGGCATGCAGTAGACGATTGTGACCACGTGCCACGTATGGGTGGGGTTTGTGGGTTGTTTAAATTGTACCGCGTTTATTTAAATTTGAGGTAGGCTAGTTTTGGAGGGAAAGTATAGTTTAGGTGCCATGTTTAAATATTTCCCTCTCTGCTTTGAATTCTTAGAACATATATATTTTAAATTTGAATTGTGTAACTGTAATGTGAAGTTAGTGTTCGGACCTTAGGGTCCTTAGGGTAAGAACATTACAGTGTATATCATCTAAGGTCATAATCACTGACCTGTATCTTAAAGGACTGAGCATTCTAATGACCCCCTCCACTATTTTTGAAGCAAATTGAAAACCGGTATTTTAAGGTGCCAATTAGTAATTTAGGTTTGTTGTGTTGGTGATTATTGGTAACACTGTAACTAATGTTTTTATTTACATAAACATAACCTTGTTTCATACGTAGTATAAACTACGTTTATGCATTGCAATAAAATACAATTTTTAATAATTTACGTTTTTAAATAATTATGAGCCTGTAATTATACTACTTTTCACCAGATATTAAGCATATAGGTTAGAACAAGCCACTGAAATATAAGCAACCTTGGAACGCTTACGCTTAACTTACAGCCGAGCCGACAGAAAGGGAATTATTGTAGGGACATTCGGTCAGTGTCTTACTCATTATGTTATTGTATCGTATACGTAATAAAAAACTAGTTTGATTAATCGTAAAACAATGAAAATGCTGAACTGTGAATGAGTACAAGGACACAATGTCCCTTCGTTATTGCTATCGCACGCTCGGTTTATTTCCTACAGGTTAAATGCACCGTGCGCGTTCCAGGTTGCTTATATTTCAGTGGAACAAGCTAAACTGTAACAGCACAGAATAACTTTCCAGAAGAGACACTGTTTGTCGGCTTCTTTGATGTTACGTAGGCTTGTATGAATGACCTTCGGCCATATTTTTGATGGTATGTTTGGCGGGATTTTTAAAAAAATTTGATTTTTGAATCAAAACGATTATGATGCAGTAAAGTTATAATTGCTGAACATGAAGAATATAGAAAAACACGCAAACTATGCACAAAAACATTTATTCTATATATGATTTAAAATAGACATTTTTAAATTTCTTTGCGAACGGGAATGTTTATTTGCTTTTAACTCTCGGTTTGCAAACTTCGTAGCATAATAGATTCTTAATCTTATAAATAATTTTATTAAATACACTCTGGGAAACTCGCCACACTTAACATTAAAATTAACCACACTCATTAAATTTAAGTACTTTGAGGCAATTCCCCTATCAATTATAAAGTCTTCAAATTTAGAAAAAAATATTGTTTCCAATTGATAAATTGATTGTAAAAAAGTACTTGAGGGAACAGTGAGTGATCCAAAAGTGTTTTTTTCTGATTGAAAAGCCTTCAAATATATTAACAAATTATGTTTTTCCAATGCACCATCACCCTTCATAAAAGCTTCACAAATGTTACAGTTATGAGTAGATAAAACTTTCCTAGAAAGATAACCACAAACATAGGCAAAGGCATTTTGTGCCGGGAGATTTTCATTCCTGAAATCACAATCCTTAGTAATGGTAGGTTCTGCTAATGAAGTAATGGTGACATTTTCAGGAGCCGGGTTTTTAGCAACGCATCTCCAATCCTTTAATTTAGTAAGGACACCTCCACAATCGTCAGTACAGTTTGCATGCTTACTGTGTAGAAAAGTCTGACTAAACAGTTTTTTAAAGGCCCTTTCAAATTGAATGCAAGTTGGATTTAAATTGTTGCCACCTTGCTGTCTGATGCTGCAAAAGAAATTTTCAAGGCAGTCTTGATTTACATGCCTAGTGACTAAATAATCAAATCCTGCATTCTGTAAGATTGTCCATAATCGCTGAATTCCTGTTATTGTTATCAGCCATGCCTTGCGAAATTTCATCTTATTGGTAACCTCTACTCCATTTCGGTTGTATATTTTAAGATTCTCAATATAATTATACATTTTCTGCAAAAATTGATTTTGGTAGTCTTTGCCTTTGAAGACATTTTTAAAATGATTTGGCATTTTTTTATGCGCATTGAGAATGTCAAAAAGTGTATTAAAATCTTCTAAAATGGTTGCAGTTGCTGTTGCCTCATGTGGAAGATACCCTACAGTAATATACAAATTCATTGCACTCGCTACAGAATGGCTAAAAATTTGAGCTGCAAGACTCACTTTCATTTTCTCAAAAGCAGTTGGGTTTATATGAGAAGCAGTCAATTTGCTCGCACATTTATTTTTCGATTGTCTTTCTTTGTCATAAAACTGTAAAATATAATCCCATGAAGTACACTCATCATTGAAACGAAATTCATGTTGCAAGAAATTGTTTCGAGTTGCTTTAAGAAGATGTGGGGTATCGAATAAATAGACCACTTCTTTGTGATCAACATAAAAAGAAGTATTAGTAGGAGTAATGCCTAAAAAGTTAGATAAATTTATAAAGTTTGACCCCATATCAGTCACAAGGGCATCAACCATGAGACCAATGTTTGATAATTTTTTTATACACTGCATCAAAACATTCATCAGATCTTGTGCAAAAAACGTAGTCGATACAAAAAAGTAAGCCAATGGTTGTTTCCAATTACTTTGTAAACCTCGTACCATGATGACATTTACATTTCGACAGGGTTTGTAATTCTTCTTAGCATTACCAATGTCTTCCAATCCAACTATCTCATCTCTACCATTATGATAAAAAAAACCTCCTTTCAATGCCATCTCATCAATACATAAGAGGCAATGCTTGTCTGTCTCAGACATAGTATCTACTTTCATTTTTACCATATTGTACACTGTATCATTATCAAGTCCTGGAAGTAGAAGTAGATTTTCTGTGATACGTTGCAAGCTGCGCTTCGAAGGTAAATAAAACATGTTCTGTAAAAAGCGGTAAGATTTAGGCCCCAAAAAATACAGTCCCAAAGCAAATTGTTTGTATGGATCGGTGTAGCGTTGTCCCTTATTCTTTACCTTATTTAAGCGAGCCTGAACTTTCACAAATTCTGACATAGAATCTGGCAAGAATTTGTCGCAACATACATCGAATGTCTCAAAGGTAATTGGTAAATCTTCAGCTTTTGATGTAATTGCCATTCTTAGTATTTTGCTCTTCTGTCTCATGTTCTTGATGGACTTTCGTAATTTTCTTTTTCGGGGTGTATCACAGCTTAACATTTTTGGTGTCTGTACAGCAAAACAATGTTTCTCAGTCAATTGTGGTGCAGGACAGATATCTAAAAAAAAAGGGTAACATTTTCAGTAATTTTTTTATATGAAAGAAGATTCATGAGAGTTATTCTGTGGATTCATACTTGTGTTACTTGTCTGGGGTGAAAGGCACGTTTCCCCTAATAGACTCTTATTTTCAGATAGAGCATCTGGAACCAGTAATTGACAAAGTTCCATATCTGAAATAAATGATTAAACCCTCAGGTAAGGTTTAATAGCAGAACAATTAAATGTATTGTGAATAAACAAACCTGCGATAGAAGTTGATTGTAAAACCAATCCCATTGATCTTTCCTCATTACCAGATGATGGTTTTGTAGAAGGTTTACAAATTTGAATATCTAAAATAATAAATACAAGAAATCACAGCAAGTGTTCAACTTTAGTACATTAACATAATTCATTGTTTACAATTGGTTTAAAAATATAAGCACATCCTTACCTGACAAAATTTTAATTTTTGAGTCACGTTGAAGATGCTTTTGACCAAAGATTGTTGGCACTGCTGTACACAGTAATCTGTTACGTTCAGGACTACTAAACATTTTATCATCAAAATGAGCAGCACATAATTTGTAATTATTGTATAATTGATGACTAGTTTTATCAGCCAAATCCATACGATTGCATGATTTCAACCAAAGTTTAGCTCTTAAATATTTTTTAATTTTAAAATAAATACACACAAATACGTATAAAGACAGTAAATACCTTGTTAGATCTCTTGGAAAACGAAACATAGTCATCTTTGGAATAGAAGTCGTTTTATTTGAACAGCCGCGTGCGGCACAACCTGTTCCACCGGTCATTTACTTAAATTTATAATTAATAGAATAAAGAACAAGCCACTCAGAAAAACCCAACACTATATAAACGCGATCACAAATTACAAAATGAACTGAAATACAAATAAATCTCCGTACTGTGACAACAAAAACAACGCGGTAATCCGTAATTAAGGTTAACAGAAGACCCAACAAAAATATGGCGTCGGTAGACACGCGCATATAATTTTAAATGTGGCCAGAGCATAGGAGTGTCTCTTCTGGAAAGTTATTCTGTGGTAACAGCTGATACCAGTACTACCAACACATTATAAACACCGAGCTACCATCATTATATAACTAACGCACTAGTTGGCACCTGAAGTAACTAATATTTAGGTGGGGCTTGTTTGCTTCAATGTTGTATTGAAGAATGCTCAGTCCTTTATGATACAGGTCAGTGGTCATAATACTTTATCTGTTTGGTTTAAACCTTTTCCCTTCTTGTTTAGTTCCTGTAACTCACTATCGTAATATTTCGATCTTAGTACGAGGGCGCGAACTTCATTGCGATGTTGCCATTTGTGTAACTCGCTGCTAACTGCTAATTTCACTTTGGTTCCTTTCCAAAATAAATTCTTAAATTAATTTTTAAACTTTGACTATCTTAAAAATAGCGTTTCCTCTTCCTTATAATAGAAGGCGGAATTTTTGAATAAGTTTGAGAAATTCCAATAAAGTATGTCCGTAACCCTAGACATCATTCTTCGTAAACCCGATAAAGTTTACCACGAAGGAGTAAGTCTCTTAAGCCTACTAAACCACATAGAAAGATAACAAATTTTTCAGGAAAGCGTTATTGGAACGATAGCAATTTTTACACCCTCCGATTTAAGGCACGATGGTATTAATCTATCAATGGAAGGATCGGTTAATTTACAATTAAGTTCGAAAAATGTGGGAATAATCGAAGCCTTTTATAATGCTGTTAAGGTGAGACGTAATTAAGAAAAACAAATAACGATAGTTAAACGATACTCTCGACAGCCCATTCCACTCATAAGTGCGTTTTGTGAAGTTAGCAGTGCGGGGCGTATACCCGCCGGTCACACAAATATTCCGTTCGAGCTACCTCTACAACCGAGACCGAATAGAAGTTTACACGAGACGTATCACGGCGTTTTCATAAATATAAGCTATTCGTTACGTTGCGACGTAAAAAGATCATTTCTATCGAAAGATTTACAAAAGTCGCAACAATTTTTTGTTCAGTACGTTGCGAAACCGCCTCAACCCCTTCACCCAGTCAGCTTTACAATGAGTCCCGCATCCGTTATTTCGAAAGGTGGAGGTGTGCCCGATTTTTATATACGCGGTCACTTAGATTCGACATCTTGCAGCGTTTTAAGACCGTTCACAGGTCATATCGTTTTGGAACGATGCGAAATGGCGATTCGTTCCATCGAATTACAGTTGGTTAGGGTAGAAACGTGCGGATGTGCCGAAGGTTACGCGAAAGACGGTAATTCTACAACGATTATCCGAGCTTTGTTTGTTAGTTGTCTTTTTCAGGTACGGAAATACAAAATATTCAAATAGGCGATGGTGACGTTCCGCATAACATTGCGATTCCGATTTATATGATATTTCCACGATTATTTACTTGTCCGACTCTTACAACTCCTAATTTCAAGATCGGTAAGTCTCAAAACGTAAGGGACACCTTTTCTAATTTGCAGATTTTTCAGAATTCGAAGTAAACCTCGTGATTATATTTGAAAACGATTACCTGGTCACGGAAAACTTTCCAATAACATTAACGAGAGAGCTATAAAAAAAATTTATTATAAGTGTTAACAATTTACTTTATGTAATAAACTTATTGAGTATCGGCAACGGCTACGGTTAAATTGACAAGTAATGGATCAATATATTTTTCTAAACCTAAAATGTGACCAGTATTACTTGTATCGCTTGCGATGAAACTTATAATCAGCGGAAGTTTGTTTATTTGAATGATTTGGTACTGAGAGTACGTGCATATTAAAGTTTTCGCCTTTCCCAATCCTAATTTACTTCCTTGATCGATTGCAAGTCCAAACGTTGATAGGAACGATGGTCTTGTAGCTAAATCGGGAGCTTTATCGGTTAGTACTTTTATAACTGGAACACCATCACGATCTGTTATGAGAACACAATATAATCCTGGTACTTTCGATAGGAGTTCCAGAAGAATTTTTCGTAATTCTTCCATTGTTGATAACAAATTGTTTACATTAATAGTTGGGAGTGACAATTATTATTAAAAGGAAGTAGAAAGAGAAACTACAAATGTGTCATAATTTTGGATTTAATACAAAAATTGGTAGGCCTGCAAGAAGTCTGTCTTTGTTTGTTATACACAAGTGACTGGAAACCAAAAGAGAGGTAAGTTGCCGTGCTAATCACTAGCGTGAACTTAGCAACGATGTTTCTCAAAAAAACTAATACGGAGCGGCAAATAGATTAAAATTTGTTTAGTGTATAGTGTGTTTGATAAATATACCGACAATCATTATTTTTTGCTTTATTGATGGAGTCGCGCATCTGATTATCGATAACCGGGAAACGAATTGAGATGGCCACACCACTGACCTGTATCTTAAAGGACTGAGCATTCTTCAATACAACATTGAAGCAAACAAGCCCCACCTAAATATTAGTTACTTCAGGTGCCAACTAGTGCGTTAGTTATATAATGATGGTAGCTCGGTGTTTATAATGTGTTGGTAGTACTGGTATCAGCTGTTACAGTTTAGCTTGTTCTAATCTATATGCTTAATATCTGGTGAAAAGTAGTATAATTACAGGCTCATAATTATTTAAAAACGTAAATTATTAAAAATTGTATTTTATTGCAATGCATAAACGTAGTTTATACTACGTATGAAACAAGGTTATGTTTATGTAAATAAAAACATTAGTTACAGTGTTACCAATAATCACCAACACAACAAACCTAAATTACTAATTGGCACCTTAAAATACCAGATTTCAATTTGCTTCAAAAATAGTGGAGGGGATCATTAGAATGCTCAGTCCTTTATGATACAGGTCAGTGGGCCACACCTAATATAATGCTACCGAACTTTATAGATCCGGCAACATGTAAGAAAACTTGCAACGGTTGACAATGTTTTTTTTCAGTTGCAAAATAAAGGCGCTTACGCTGGAGCTTTTGGCTCCGTATTATGCATCGTTTTTGATTGTTTGTTCTTTGTTAGTCTGTTAGTGTATTCCAGCCATTGAACTGTACGCTATACGCAACTGGTAAGGAAACGCGCATAAGTAACACTGAAGCCAAACGACTGGGTATCTCTATCTTTTTCTTTTACACGCAACGTCATACAAACGATGACACGGAGCATAAAATGCAGGTGACAGATAAAAAAAAATATTGCAGCAGTTATCTCTCTCGTCTGCTCTACTACCGCAACAAGCAAAAGGCGACAGAAGTACCCATTCCGCATCAGTGAATTCAATAAGGACGGTGAACATTCGTAGTGCATTTGACGAAATCGACATACGGTATTAAATAAGCAAATGTTATAGAAAGAATAAACCTATAAACGCAAATTTAATTTCTTTTATATGCATATCAATTTAATTCTCATTTGACTAATATAGTACAATTTTGATTCATGTTTTTCATATTACACCATATGATTGTATGTGATGACGTAGCGGTAAACACTCCTGGCGAGTTCACTGATTATAAATGACGTTGTACAGTCTCTTGGATACTGTGATTTAGGCAACCATCATATCACGTAATATCCTCGCCAGGACCTATAAACGAGAATTTAATTTGTTTTATATGCATAGAATTAATTTCTCATTTGATTATTATTATTATTATTATTATTGTTTCTGGGGGTGGCCCCAATAGGTTCTCGCACTGCAACCTTTTGGTCTATTGTGCTCCCCGGTGCTGTCTACCCTTCAAGAATACCTGTAGCTTCCACAAAGTGCAAGATTTTAATAGGGCGAATCTTCATTACTTCCTCTTGTGTAATCTTCTCATTTCCAAGTAGGTGTTCCCTTGCCTTTATGAATGCCTCACATTCGCAAATGACATGATACGGCGTTTCATCTGCCTCACCACAACCCTGCATGTCGGGCTTTCCGTCAGTCCCATGTTGTGCAGGTGTTTGTTCAATGTTCAGGTGACAGTGGCCCGTGAGCATTTCTGTCGCCTTTTATCTTCGTCCTGCTTAACTTTAAGATGGACGTAGCTAGGTCCCTGTTTGGGGTTTCCACGAAGATCTTGGAATGACTGTCCTGGAATTTTCGACGAATGTCTGCAATAATGCTCTTTCATGAGTATTGCTTGAATCTCCTTTTTGCCTGTGTTATAAGTAATCCCACAAGCTGGTTCGGGTGCTATGAATGGTTTTGCGCGTGCCAGTCTCGCAAGCTCGTCGGCAACCTGATTACGTGCGATTCCCGCATGCCCACACTAGTGTGACTGAGTTGCACTTACGTAGTGCGTTTAGCATTAGTGTGCATTCAAGGACTATCCCTGAATTTACCACATACCTATGAGTCCATTGCTGCAATCGCTGCTTTGCTGTCGGTCACTATAAAGATTTTCCTTTTGATAAGGTTCTCTTTTAATAGTAGAGCAGCCACTGTCAGGACTGCATATACCTCGGCTTGGCTCCGGCCATTGCTCCGTATACTCCAGAGCCAGTGCCCTTTGTGGTTTTGGAGCCGTCTGTGTAATACACTATTCCATTCAGCTTCGCTTTGCTGGAATTTCTCTCCCAGTCGCGCCGAGTGGGGATTGTTGTCTTAAACAGTTTGATGGGACAAACTGTTTTGGGTATCCTCTCAGTATTGATACTAAGGGTTTTATCTTTGGAAATTTCGTCAAAAATGAACGAGTGCTCCTCCCTTAATTGACGACCCCTCCTCGCCGTTAACTTCAAGAAAGCGAAACGATTAGTTTGAGCATAATTACGAATTCCATTCTTCATCTAAAAACCTTCCCAACATCTACTATAGGTGTTTTCTTTTTGCACGTTGTAGTTGACTTAAGTCAGCTCTGTCAATAACACACCATTCGTTTTATAAAAACAATTTGACTCAGTTCTCAATAGCCCTATTCGTTTTAAAAGCTTTATTTAAGTTTTATATTAACCTGAGGCAGAATTGTCTTATGACGTAAGGCACTGCAATCACGTGATAATTGTGACTTTACCTAACCCTGTAGCGGTGCAAAAAGAAAACACCTTATGTGATATGTTGGTTGCTTAAGTCACAGATTATGGTCGCAGTATCCAAGCATTGATTATTATAATCAATGATCCAAGGGACATTATTATACTTTAGTCAAAGACTGTACCTACATGTAAATCAGAGATGTAAATTTTGCATAAATGACGGTATAACGGTTGAACTTGCTTCGAAATGATTTGTCACCTGTTTGATGTGGTAATTAGGAGAATAATAATTGCTATAAGTTCTGATTTTACATTTAAGTACTTGTAAATTAACAACATGGCGACTGGTTGAAGCGTCGTTATCGCAACTGCGGCGTCTGTCAATGGAGGGCTCTGTTTTGCTAACGCTTACATAGTCAGTGAACTCTATATATAACTGGAAGGATAACGGTTACTGCAAATGCTTTCGTAATTTGTCCTCGACTGTTAGATAAGCACCGCTGCTGCGTGAGTGGATTCCTATTTCTTTCTAACGTATTTGTATAAACGTGCGAAGGCGTAGTTAATACTTAATAATGAGAAATAAACACAAAATATTAAGAATTTCACTCTTGTATATATAATAATCGTACACTTATGTTATAATTGTACATTTAAAAATTAATCATGAAATAAGTGTCATAACCAAACATTATTTTTAATATCCATAAGAGAAATGTAGTAAGATAAGGATAGCCTTCCCCCCACTAACTTCCCTCTTGCTCTAACAGAACCGGTCAATTTTTATATTCGACGTTATCCTTCCAGTTATATATAGAGTTCACTGAATAGAGTACCGCAAGCCTTTGACGCGACAAATGCCGCCCTGGCCGCCATTTTTAGTCCATATACATAAAATATACTTACGAAGTGCGTAATTTTTAATAAAATGCCGTGTTGTTGTGCCGTTAAGTGTATTTTTTTTTATTATATTCCGAAAAATTTAGTCAAAACATCATCTACTTTACTGAGCGTGTAGTGAGTGAAGCGCGGAAAGGACTAAAAATGGCGGAGGTTGCGGTACTCTATTAATCTGAACGCTTACACTATATCCGGAAGAGACACATTAATTTGAATATTTGACAGAATTCCTTGACATTTCCAACAATTATCAAGAAAGGCGTTCCGTGTCACTTCTCCCGTGGAGAGTTTTAATCAGGTGACGCAATTAAGTAATTACTGATTATATCTCGAGTTTCAACTTTAGACTGCGATAATCATCAATGCTGCGATCCCCGCACGAAAGACAGAATTACGCATCCGAGGAGTCGGATTAACTAACCAATTTTCTTCTGTTATTGTGTAAAAGTGTGTTAATTGATGGATATGCAATGCATGTTTCAATTTTGCGTCCAATTTTATATTTGGTAGGTATGCACAGAAACAACGGTCCTATTGTATTCATCCCTCCGAAATAACGGGCCCTGATGCACCCTTTCCCCTTCTTTACGTTTCAATCAGATTTAAATACTTTAGGCAGCAATTGTAAATAGTACAATAAATAATCAAATTAAACAAAGAAATCAAATCAAATACATTGCATATTAAAATAAAAGGGTCAAGGGTTTAAAAAGATAAAATGTACACAAGTTACAAAAGGATTCAACATCAGGTAAAAATACACAAAGGACACAGTTAGTCACCGTTATCTGGAAGACAATAGGTCTCTCCCTTTGTACAACAAGCAAAAGTAAAACAAAGGCGCATCAAGGAGGACACCTGGCATTTCCACTAATTACCTCGCATACATTACTTATCAAACATAGGCTCTAAAACGTAAGAAAGGTTAATGTAAATGGGCCCCCCCCCCCCCCCCCCCCATGGGTATCTGGCCCCTGTGCGGGGAGTTACGCAGACTAAAGTTGTAGTTCAGCTCTCCAGACGGTGATCACCCAATCACACTTTTAGGGGAATCGAAACTGCCTCCAACTAAGCGTGGGGCAAAAGCATGATTAGTATTCACCGTATGCAAAGCCTTCGAGGTCGAAGCACTGAACTCTATTATATATGGAAGAGCAAAGTTGTAAATTTAAGTGATACAAATTGAATACGCGCACGGGGCCCCCGATCATGCGCCGTAATAAATTAAAGGTCATACAAATAAAACAGCTGTTATATATTATCTAAAACTGTATTTTAATCACGACCTCCATAACACCCACTGTAAAACCTTCTCCCTTGTAACGTTTATAAATCAAATTAATCCACTTGTTCACGAAGACAAACCACGTAAAATTTTCTAACCCAACTTCAATTTATTAGGTAGAGTTCATTGACTTCAACACATGATGCATTTTAACGGTATTTTCCACTGCGCAAACGCGTAAGCCCCGTAGTTAAACGATTTTCAACCTTATTATTTTCTTCAAATTTGCACACTTTTTCACGCGCATCTCATTTGATTTCAACGGCTTTGCTCTTCCATATATTATTGAGTTCAGTGGGTCGAAGTGGTTAGTTAGATACACAGAAGTTCAGAATCAGACTCGGTTAATTGTTGGTAATGCCGGGGTTCGATTTCATAATGAAATTAAAGTTGGCAGTACAATCGACAGACCCACGTCTAGCAACATACACGGCTATCAATTACAAACATATTTAGGCAACGCTAACAGTACAACACCTTTTACAGGTACACAAATATGAAGACATTAAAATAGTTAAATAATTGCAATAAAAAGATTAGAATAACGAGGTATTACCTGGATTAAAACACGTGTTGATACACAATACAAATACAATAATACAAATTCACATTTAGTTACACGCTGCACGATGTTAAGAATAGTTGTAAACATAGAAAAATTTTTCTATGGTTGTAAACGTTCAAGCAAAAAGATCCTTTTCAAACCCACTCCAGCTGTTTTTATATATACAGACTAATATGAAATACGCTACGTTAGAGTATCATAGACATTGCCACAGAGTACGATCTTGTTGGGGTGTGACGTTGCCCTCATTGCGGTACCTACTGTGTTGCAAGTTGCCGGCTTCAGTAACTGTATCCAAAAAGTGGAACATCTCAAACTTGTTGTCAATGTAACTATAGTCATGGCACTCATGGCAATCCTAAAAGCGTTGCACGTGACATATGACGTAAAAACAGTACCAATGTAATACTAATTTTTAGGATTGTCATTAAAGGTAATAATCTAGAGTAAAATAATTCTACAAGTTGGCAGCATCATAAATAAAATTACAATGTTGCAACCAAGACATCTGTCATGTATTGTCTTCCATTTCGTATTTTATTCTATTTCATGTTAATCCATATGACAACACTGTTGACATGTATCTATATGATACTGGTGACGTGCAACCACGGACGTATAAAAAACAAATGGACTGCTAATTATGTTGAAATAATTGTCCCCTGCCTGTGCGCCGCCATACTGTGCTCAATCACAGAATAAGTAAGGGGACCTTATTCTGTGGCTCAATTTTGTATTGGTGTATTTCTAAAGGAGTAATCCACAGACCCACAAACCACTAACAAAAAAGTGATTTGTGCACAGACCATTAAAAATATTAGTGGTCTGTGGAGTAATCTTTGATTATATATACATATAATCAAAGGGAGTATTATAATGAACCCTGAAAATTTAGCGGTTATATTTGAAAATTGCAATTTATAATTTGTCATTTCATTATTTCTGAATTTCAATTCTGTAACTATATTTTCATCATCACTTGCTTGGTATCAACGACGATTCTGCTGTTGAAAGTATTTGTAAAATTTCTTCTGGAACGTGGTTTTCGATGTACTCCAAAATGGCATAATTATGTGTAACCATTTAACAAACAAAACTTGTTTATTTACACACGACACATAGCAACAATCGTTTCCAACGAAACATCACGCTCTATTCATACTATGTATATAAAAAATGTCAAATATGAAAGCAACGAAAGGTAAGAGGTTACTGGTTAAGTCAAAGACTTTGAAGTTTGGACCACTTTCGATTTGACGTTTGAAATTGCCAACTAAAATCGATCTCTACAAGAAAATAACTAACTAAGAGCACAGTATGGCGGCTCCCATGGTGGGGACAAATAAATGTTGCCGGTACGTACCAATTAGCAGTCCATTTGTTTTTTATACGTCCGTGCGTGCAACGCTTTTTGCTTTGCCCAAACTTTATTTTATTTTTAAATGTAAATGTGTTTGAATGTAATGATTTGGTTTGTTTAATGGAATATTTGAAATTTTGAATTGTGCATCTGGTGTTAACTTTTATTCGTCTTTTATAGGTTATCCACTTCCTTTTGATTCTTCTACAATTTCTTGATTTATCGATTATAAGTACAGCGTCTCTTACAGGTTATCCGCTAGTATAATATAAGGCCATTAAATCATTAAATGCCACCGTTTTACTTTTATGTAGAGCAATATTAAGCTAACGATAATAAATTCTACACATTGATCTGTATCTTAAGTTGAGATGAGGATCCACGTGTCTTTATGTATTGTCTTTATGTATTGGGTACTACTTTACTGTTACAGCGAATGCTTCCCCTGCCGCCAGAGTCAGTAAGATAAAACCACAGAATAAAGCACTGTGCTTTATTCTGTGATAAAACCGTCCCGGGACGAAACGTTGACCTTTCCAACTTTGTCACGATCCAACCCCGGAAGTCGTTTACTTGTTTGCTATTTTACATTAATTACTGACTTGCAATGACCAAGTGCGTTTGCAATAGACAACTCACGTTCTTATACGTTTTTTCAATTCAGAGACAGATAACAGTGATTAAAGTACCTATATAATAAATAGATATCGACTCTCTTTTGATTATTCTACAATTTCTTCACTTATACATTGTGTTGAGTACTGCTATACTATTTGTTTTATGTTTATTTTTTAATTACAAATTCTAAAGTCACTAAATATTCTAAAGTACCGCAACGTTCGCCATTTTGGGGTTAAAATTATGGCGGCAATTTCAAATATTGAAGACCTAGTCGCTAGAAAATTTAATGACTTTATGAAGTGTTTCTTAAAAACTAAACTCACATTAGATACTTATCAATATATTTCTTAAAAATTAGTTGTCATTGTTATTAAAAGGTACAGTTTAATTGAAAGATAAAAAATTTGGAACTTTGCCACACGAACCTAACATACGTTTTTAAAATTGACATTTTATTTTGTCGTGTTAATACTTCATTTAGAATCGTTATTTAAATCACAGAAAAGGATAACTAAAAATACAGCAAGTAGTGTGTAAGAATAAGAAGACGAGCCTGTCTATGGGAAAACTACAAGTTTATGATGTTTTTCAAATTGCCGCGTTTCAAACCAAGTGTCAAATAAACGTCAAACTTAGTAATAGTAAAATTTTAGACCAATGGTCTAAGAGTAAAATACTAATTTTCATCGTATGTCAAACACAGATGTCATTTTTCCGCCATTTTGGGGTTAAAATTAGCTTTCTCTCTCTAACTCATTGGAACATAAGGTTGCGGTACTTTAGAATATTTAGTGACTTTAACAAATTCTAAAGTCACTAAATATTCTAAAGTACCGCAACGTTCGCCATTTTGGGGTTAAAATTTTGGCGGCAATTTCAAATATTGAAGACTTAGTCGCTAGAAAATTTAATGACTTTATGAAGTGTTTCTTAAAAACTAAACTCACATTAGATACTTATCAATATATTTCTTAAAAATTAGTTGTCATTGTTATTAAAAGGTACAGTTTAATTGAAAGATAAAAAATTTGGAACTTTGCCACACGAACCTAACATACGTTTTTAAAATTGACATTTTATTTTGTCGTGTTAATACTTCATTTAGAATCGTTATTTAAATCACAGAAAAGGGTAACTAAAAAATACAGCAAGTAGTGTGTAAGAATAAGAAGACGAGCCTGTCTATGGGAAAACTACAAGTTTATGATGTTTTTCAAATTGCCGCGTTTCAAACCAAGTGTCAAACGTCAAACTTAGTAATAGTTAAATTTTAGACCAATGGTCTAAGAGTAAAATACTAATTTTCATCGTATGTCAAACACAGATGTCACTTTTCCGCCATTTTGGGGTTAAAATTAGCTTTCTCTCTCTAACTCATTGGAACATAAGGTTGCGGTACTTTAGAATATCTAGTGACTTTAAACAAATTCATACCTATAACTCCACCTATTGAGCAGTAGACTGTAGCACTTCTATAATTAAGGCTTAATAAAAAAAGGGGGTCGTATTCCGAGACACATTTTTTTCATTTTTCCTAAAATTTTTACCCGAAATTGGGTTGGCTCCGGATTGTAAACTGTTACCCTTTATTTTATTAATTGTGCGAACGAGCAGTTTTCTTGCCAATTCTTTCTTCTCGTTAATATTGTCGTTGAACTGTGCATTCTACTTTTCGGATATGTTTTGTTAATCATCTAAATTTTAGGGAAAGTTAAATAAATGCATTTTTCATACGTGATGTGTGTTTTGATCTTATCTCCCGATTGCAGTTCGCTACCAATGCATTTATGTCCCTTTCAGCAAAAGATGGCTTGCTAGACGATCGCAATCACGTGGCAGGGTTGTGTTGGGTTAGTCGGGTTGTTTAATTGTTACCGTGTTTAAACGTGTAATGGCAATAATCCTTGGGAAGTGTCAATGGCGGCTAGTTAACTCCAATGCATTTTATCTCGGCGGATATCCCTCTCGTATTAATCCGATCCGGAGGACCATTTCTTATGGTTAAATAATTATGAACACAATTAACGAGAAATGCATTTATTACGATGAGACATATACATTTCTAAAACTAACACATATTTTTCAGCAAACCGTGTCAAGGGATAGTTTCAATTTTTTTCCATGCCTAAATAAAGGTATATTCACACTTGTGCATTTCCATGCTGCATTTTTAGTTGCAGCATCAAAATGCATGCCTTTTTTGGTTCACAGGTTTACACTGCAAAAGTTGCAGCATCACAAGATGCGTGATGCGTGATGTACATAGTTAGAACGTGTTCATAAAGATAAGCTAAGCGTTAAACTGTGGCAATGTGCATCCCTCAACACCATCTCAACACCAACATATAGTTATAATTTGTGAAAAATTAAATCCCTACAGAGATTTTCCCTATGCATTTAAAAATGCACTAATGTGAACGTATAGGAGTTGGTGCATAAAAAAATGCAGTAAGTGCAAGGTGATGCCGCATCTAAAAATGCAGCATGGAAATGCACAAGTGTGAATATACCTTAACGTGTCCAAGATAAGCATGAACAGCATGGGCATCTTGAAAACGGTAAGAGATACCATTTTCTTAAAAATGAGCCTCAAAACCATAATGTGCAAGACATGGTTAAATTCGTAATAAAAAATACTACTTATCGAATGCAGGGTGTTTCGTTGGTTGCGGCGATATAAAAAAATTAAGTTGATGATGGTTTCTCGGAGACGAAACGTCGAGTAAAAAGTTCATCTAATAGAATTCAAAAAGTGAGAATGAAGAAGTATCTTTGGTTTTTAAAAATCTTTTAAAATAAATGAAGGAATTAAGTACAGAAAAAGAAAAACCCAAAAATCGCATTTTGTTTTAAATCTCGGAACGATAAACAATAACGAACTTTTGCAAACTGCATGTGAACACAACTTTTCTCTAATTTAACCGCCTTCGAAGATGCCCATGCTGTTCATCCTTATCTTGGACACGTTGTATTTAACCACCATGCTTGTTTATAAATCTTCCTATATTTCGAACAGTCGGTAACTTCTATTCTTCTAGTAGTAGTTTTTCGACATTAACTTTTAATGGATTTAAAGTATTTAATATAGCAGTGAAGCTAAACTTTAACGGAACATCTACATCAGGATGTGGCGAAAACCTGAAGTGCTTTAAAAGTACAACTAAAGCAACTTTTGCTTCTAAAATAGCAAATTTATAACCTAAAAGATGTAGGTAAGAGAACAAAGCTGTTGAGAGTAATGATAACACTTACCTATACATTTTCTTGGCCCGTCTCCAAACGGAAAAAATGCTGGGGGTTCCCGATTTTTGTTTCTTCCTTTAGAAAATCTGTCGGGATCAAATTTTTCTGGATTAGGAAAATGCTCGGGATCTCTTTGTATTGCATAAATTGGAAGAAACACGTACGTTCCTTCGTTTATGATCACGCTGGAATTTGGAATTTTGTACGATTTTGTACAAAGTCGAGTGTGCGTGTGTACCGGTGGGTACATCCTCAATGATTCTGAAATAATTATCTAATAAATTGTTTCTAATTTTATTCCTTTGCAAGTTTTGCCTTCTATCAGCTCATGGGATGGATGTAAAAAAGTATAATGCGTTCACTATATTTGCGCTCTTTATGACTCACAAAGAAACGAGGTTCTTGCAGTGACAGTACAGGTAAAGGCCGAAACTCCCACTAAGAAGCAAGAATGAATAACAGATGAAATAATTAACTTAAAATAAATACACAAAGACATGAAAAATAAAAATGAAAAGTCGAACTGCTTGAAGAAGGAAACACGAAAACCCTAACTCATATTTATGATCTCCAAAAAGGCTGACTCCAAATACTACTGAAAAGAAAACAATCACTATAGAGCAGCTGGAAGAGCTAGAACTCTTGTGGCCGTTGGATTACATAACACTGAAAACATCAAAAACCATTATATATTGTAGAAAAGATTTCTCAGTTTGCAAGCCACTGGTTTACTGCCAATATAAATGGGACCGCCGAAGATGTTCTTTTAATTTTTATAATAATATTGAGCCGCTACATAGTAACCTAACAATAGATATACAGGGTGTTCCCGGGGGAACTGCGAAGAATTCGCATACGTATTCTTTGAACAATTTTAAGCAAAAATGATTCCGTGCAATTTTTCCCAATTCCTAACCCTTTACGAGATTTGGGTGCACATTGTCATTTTCGATGATTTTAGTGTTGAGTATAAGCAATTTGAATGAATCTGCAATAAAATCATACATATATGGCTGCCATTTGAAAATTTGTAATAATGTATGTTTGAAGTTCGACTATACTATTAGAAAACCAATCTTATCAGTGCGTAGAGGATACTATGTAGGGTGCCTTGGCCAAAAATCTACTTTCTATCTTTTTTGCAGACTGAAAAAATTAACCCCGAAGCAAGTCCTGAAAATTCAATTTTTTTGACATTATGGGCGATATTTCGACAAGCATAGGGTAGTTAGACAAAAAAATCTTAGCAATATTAACTTTATTTTCTGCAACGAATCCAAAAATGTTATTAAATATAGAGTGTTCCATTAAAAAAATTAAGTTATGTTAAGCGGCCGAACGATACAAAGTGCCCGTTTTGGAGGTTTGCGACACGCTAGCTAAGTTTAGAGTTCCATAAAAACAAAACTACTCGCTCAAATGGAACGAAATTTTAGTATGTTGTAGATTCAATCTTTGTTAATATGATTGTAAAATTGTATTATCAAAATTTGATTTTTATAGACGCTACAGACGATATTGTAGCACATTGCATTCTCGGGAATGGTAGGTCGTAGGTAGGAGCATTAGACTTACACGAACGTCTTTGTTGTAATATAAATAATAAAATAAGACTCATTTAGAAACCAAAATTGTGTCACGTTTTTGGAAATCTATTTTTAATTAATTGCAGTTTTTTAAATCACCGCTTCGGCTACAAACAGCGAGCGTGTGGCCTCCCAGTCCATTAGAATGTAATGCTTCTCTCTCTCTAAGCGCCGGTGCGGTGTATGCATGTATCTCTAATTTTATAATTTTCTTGGCTATAATCATTACTGAAATTCGGTTAACTTTCCTGTTTCGTTTTCAAGGACAATCTTGTCTGGTAGTTGCTAATTTTTATAATTGTGATAATAACTTAGTAGGAAAGAAAATTATAAAATTAGAGAATAGAGATGCATGCATACACCAGCGCTTAGAGAGGGAATCGTATAACATTCTAATGAACTGGCACGCCACACGCTCGCTGTTTGTAGCCGGAGCGGCACTGTAAAAACTTCAATTAATTAAAAATTGATTTCCAAAAACGTGACACAATTTTGGTTTCTAAATGAGTCTCATTTTATTATTCATATTACAACGAAGACGTTCGTGTAAGTCTAATGCTCCTACGACCTACCATTCCCGAGAATGCAATGTGCTACAATATCGTCTGTCAAATTTTGATAATAGGTTCCATTTTACAATCATATTAACAAGGGTTGAATCTAAACATACTAAAATTTCGTTCCATTTGAGCGAGTAGTTTTGTTTTTATGTAATTCTAAACTTAGCTAGCGTGTCGCAAACCCCGAAAACGGGCACTTTGCATCGTTCGGCCGTAGAAATGACCCTTAAAGTGCATTTAAAGAAAAGTTTTTACTTCTAAATAACGTAGAAATAAATAGGCTTTAATTTGATACCAAGCTCATTCGAATCAGCCCAATGGTTATTTTTTTATTCAGCTTCAAACTCGAGTATATATACTTTTTGCGCCAACAGTAGTGTCATTTCAAGGTGGTACATATTTTGGCGATAAGTAAGTATAATATTTTTAGTGGTTTCTTTTCATGTTAGAGCCAAGCAGCAATGATTGATGAACAGATCTAGTATGGCCATTTTGATACATGAAATACCATGAAACAACCAGCATTAGATAATTAATCGGTAAGTATAGGGTGTCCCAGGACTAATGGGAAAAAAGTCAGGAGCGTGTAGTCTGAGCCAAAATAATGTTAGTACTTCATATAAACTTTTTCTATGCAGGCCCTCGTTTTCGAGTTATAGGCCTCTAAAGTTTGAATTTTGAATTTGTTTTTTATTTTTAATTTTTGTACTGGTTATTTGATCTTTATAAAATTTTCCGCATGACAATAACGTACATGTATCTTTATTTTGTAAAGGTAAACAGATTTGCAGTAGTGCCTTGAAGCCAGGGACGGGCTTCTCGCAATGGTTAGTAATCCAAAAATTTTGCAGGGACGGCACACCCTGTATAAAATTATCGAAAATGACTTCCCCACGAATTATGCTAACGAAAAGGTACTCTTGTTGGAATTCGATAAAATAAGCCGTTTGGCTCATATTTACAGTTTTATTAATGCACGGCGTGTACCAATTTACGCATCCTATGGTTACTTGATAAACGGTAAAAACACTTTTAAAACATTTTTACCAACTTTCGAATTAAAAAGTCGTTAGTGTTTTTTATCTTCTACTATCATTAAATTATTTTTTTGTACCTACTACAGTAGGTAAATCTTGGATATCGTATTAATAAGTTAGTTTTACCTCGTTTTGTAGGTATAAAAATGGTGAATACGTAAATTGTTACTCATTAAAACTGTAAATATTAGCCAAACGGCTTATTTTATCGAATTCCAACAAGAGTACCGTTTCGTTAGCTTAATGCGTGGGGAAGTCATTTTCGATAATTTTATGCAGGGTGTGCCTGCAAAATTTTTGGATTACTAACAGTGGTGTGCTGGAAAAATGTTAACAATGGGCTCGCTGCTCGGGGCCGGCGCCGGGGGGGGGTCTGTTTATGGTTATTTAAAAAAAAACTAAAAATTATTTTTATAAAATAATTTATTTATATCAAAAATTTCAAGAAACAAAAACAAACGCAATACAATACAAAATATACAAAATCACAAAAAACTTAAGAAACACAATAGGAATGGGTGCGAGGTGCGATCATTCAATGCGGGATGCATGTTATGTTGCATATGTGTAAATTTCAGTAAAAGCGCAGCCGTGTTATTACCTAGACGCCTCTAGCGGCTTTAGCACGATACACCGTTTTCATGAACACCTAATAGAAGACAATTTGGGTTGCCTAACACCTAACTAGTTGCGCACAAATCATAAATAGCCCGGTAGACGATAGATTGGGATTGTGAAAACTCTGAAAACCTACTTCTTACAATGGGTTCGCAAAGTTTCAAAAAATTTAACAATGGGTTCGCGCGAGCCCAGGCGAGCCCACTCCAGCACACCACTGATTACTAACCATTGCGAGTAGTCCGTCCCTGGCTTCAAGGCACTATTGTAAATCTGTTTACCTTTCCAAAATAAAGATACATGTACGTTATAGTTATGCGGAAAATTTTATAAAGATCAAATAACCAGTACAAAAATTCGCTGCACGTAAGACGAAGACGTGAGGAGGAGCTTCACCGATGTTACCGCAATTTGAAGTCAATAGAACATTTACAATTTACACCCTTAAGGGCTGCGCAGTATGAAAAAAAGTTGTTGATAACTTTTTATACGATTGACAGTTCTCTACATTATGTTTTTTTTCCGACCTTCTACAACAAATATTAACGGAGCTACAGTTTGGCCCTTTGGCCCTTTTCATGTAATATGGTTGACTAACGAACTTAACCTTCATATTTCAACAAGAAATCTATCCCGAAAATTTGAAGTCGATATCTTAATCTGTTCTCAAAGTTATTGTGGCGACAACCACACATCCACACACATACACAGACTACCAAAATTTTTTTACGGAAAGTGGATGCAAATGCTTTGAAATTTTTTTGGCTCAGACTACACGCTCCTGACTTTTTTCCCATTAGTCCCGGGACACCCTGTATAATGGAGAATGAACTTTGATCTTACCGTACAAGCAGTTATTCAGATACTCCATCTCCTTAACCGCCTCATATGTAATCTTTCCATTGTGCTTTTCCAAAATTATCTTTATTTCTTCTCTAACTTTATTTTGAATTCCCTGATTTAATGCCAATTCGCTTAGAGTAAAACTTATAGCTGCCGCAGATGTTTCATATCCGGCAGCATAAAAGATATAACATTGCCCAGCAATTTCGTTTAAATTGAAACCTATATCTTTTCTTCTCTTCACTTCCTTCATTTCACTGTTCATTATCGTATGGTCACTACCATCTTGAAGAAGGTGATGTATAAAATCCTCACGAACAATGCCATTTTGCCTACGATATTTGGCGGTTTCCTCCACGAGGTTTATAAAAAAGTTTGTCAAGTTTTTACTATAACTTGCCATTCTGAATAAGGAAAACAGCTCAGGAAAGAACATTACCAACATCACACGAATAGATGCGATAAATTCAGACGTATGTCTCCTAAATTCCGAAGTTCCACTCTGTAATGCGTTACTTTCAACTCCAAAACCATAGCATACGATAATATCAGTTGTAAATCGTTCACTAACCTCCTTTATGTCTACTAATCCATTTCTCTCAACGCATTTATTAATTAATTGTTTGAAATCTTCTCCACATTTAATTGCCGTGTCGAACATCACCTTACTTTTCGCAGAAGTAAATGAGGATGTCAGTGAAGATCTTATCTTATGCCAGTGGGAACCCTTCGCGTTGAACATATTTAGACTTAGAGGATCGTTTTCTACATTGACGTACCCGATGTGATCGGTGAAATGATCGAAGTCGCTAATTAACATTTTTTTAATTAAATCCAAATCCGTAGGAACAAAGATGGGCCTAATTAATAAATGGTAACCACCAAACTTTTTTCCATTTTTCTTCATTGTGTTGTAAAAGTGCTGAAGGTTTATAAACAAAGGTTCCTTTTTAAAAACAATTTTGGCCAAATATCCTAGAAATGATAATGGGGACACCGTATCTACGCCCTTCCAGTACCAATATATAAAAGTTAACTGTGGTGGTAATACAATAACCGCTACCAAGATCAGTATAATTACTAAAACTACGTTGTACATCATCTTTTGAGTGCACTAAAAGAATAGTTATTCGTATTGTTTTTGGCCACAGACAAAACTTATATGAATTTGCTGCGCAATTCATTATAAGATGGCCTTGTTTGTTTGGATTACATTACTCAACCTTCATTTTCTCATTGCTGATTAAGTAATTACGCGTTAATTTTTTTTTGTGGGCAATCGGTGAAAGGTTAAAAATAATTTAGGAAATGATAAAAAATGAAAGTTGACTAAATATTCCCGAAAGAATTTTTTTCACATGTTTATTAATTGGATATTTACAATTTGTTATTAACTAACATTCAGTAAATCGTTTGCCATATAATAATAGTATAATATATAAGTATTTTACGTTGTCATTCTGTGGAAGTAGGGTATTATTTAATGTTACCGGAGGGCAGGTTTCTTTCCGAAGGGTGAAAGTTACCTGAATGGATTTAAGAGTCCATCACCAGTTGGAATTGAAACTGATTTCATGGGTGTCGCTGTTGGGGTTGCGTTGGAGTGACAATGATGCTCTTTGAGGATCATTATTAGATGCCAACACTGCAGTACTGTCTGCATAGGTATGCTACTAGCACAGATAAAATACACTATATCTTCCAACTATTTCTTCTTTTCCTAAGCTTTTACCTTTCAGTCTTTCAATATTTCATCCACCTGAACATCTCAATAGAATATAAATAACTAGAATATAAATAAGTAAATGTGAGTAATAATTAGAGTTTAAGGAAGTAAAGGTAATGGCCATAAGCCAACTGACACTTTCGTTGGGAGGTGTTAATAGCTAGTTGCTGATAAAACTCCAATGCATTTTATCTCGTCAGATATCCTTCTCACACTAATCCGACTCGAAGGACCAATTTTAATGGTAAAATAATTTTCAACACATTCAACGAAATGTGTATTTTTTATACGATTAGACATACACATTTCTAAAACTATAACACATAATTTTTAGCAAGCCATGTTTTTCTACGCCTATTATTTAACCACCATGCAGTAACTTCTATTCATCTAGTTTTTCGACATTAATTTTTAATGGATTTAAAGTGTTTAATAAAGCAGTGGAGCCAAACTTTAACGGAACATCTACATCAGGATGTGGAAAAAACCTGAAGTGCTTTAGAAGTACAATTAAAGCAACTTTTGCTTGTAAAATTCCAAATTTATAACCTAAAAGATGTAAGAAAAAAAAGCTATTGAGAGCAATGATAACACTTACCTATACATTTTCTTGGCCCGTCGCCAAACGGCATAAATGCTGGGTGTTCCCGATTTTTGTTTCTTCCTTTAGAAAATCTGTCTGGGTCAAATTTGTCCGGATTAGGAAAATGCTCGGGATCTCTATGTATTGCGTAAATTGGCAGAAACACGTACGTTCCTTCGTTTATGACCACGTTGGAATTTGGAATTTTGTACGGTTTTGTACAAAGTCGAGTATTGGTGTGTACCGGTGGATACATCCTCAATGATTCTAAAATAATTAAATTTGTTTCTAATTTTATTTCGCTTGCAATTTTTCCCTTCATTCAACCCATAGAATGGATGTAAAAGTTTTTAAAACCATGTAACGATGTTGTTACAGTGATAGCAACTGGTAAAGAAAGGCTGAAGCACCCACTAAGAAGCAAGAATGAATAAGAGATGAAATAATTAACTTAAAACATAAACACAAGGACATGAAGAAGAACATAAATGGAGCGGATTGTAGTAGAACGTATAAAATAATAAAGAAGAAGTTTAAAACTGAATACAGTCAAAGTGCAAAACGATCAAAGATTTACAGAAAAAACACGCCGAGTTCTATATTAACAAACAAATTAGAGAGATACAAAGAGAAAAAAAACAGGTAGGTATAACGTTTATGATCAAAAAGAGTAGTTAGTCTAGCAAATCAATTGATGAAAAAGAGAACCGAACTACCTGAAGAAGGAAACAATCACTATAGAGCAGTTGGAAGAGCTGGAACTCTTGTGGTCGATGAATTACATAGGTAACACTGAAAACACCAAAAACCATAATATATGTGGAAAAGAATTCTCATTCTCCAAGCCAATCGTTTAGGTATTGCCGACATAAAGGGGTTCACCGAAGATGATCTTTTAATTTTAACAATAATATTGAGTCGCTATATTAGGAACCTAATAATATATAGGGTGTCCGCGGGGAACTACGAAGAATTCGCATACGTATTCTTTGAACAATTTTAAGCAAAAATGATTCCGTGCAATTTTTTCCAATTTCTAACCCCTGAGGAGATATGGGTGTATATTGTAATTTTCGATGGTTTTAGTGTTGAGTATAGAGCAATTTGGATTTAAGATCCTAAAGAAAACGAGAGGCCTTGTTAAGTACACAAATTTTGATTGAGAAAGTTCGCTGAACTTTTCATAAAGTCATTGGATTTATAGCCTTCCAATTCTAAATTTATTGCAAGGTACACTTTTTTTTTAATTAAAGAAATTGGTCTCCACATTTTCTTAGTTCGTGATTGGTTGTGCTTCTTCAGGTCCCCTTGGCGGCAGTGTCAGTTTCGTCAAACATCTTCTTTAATGGTTCTGATAATGAACACTGACGCCAAGGGGATCTGAAGAACCACAACCAATGAAGAACTAAGAAAATATGGAGACCAATGTTGATGATTACTAGGACGTTTGTCACTCCCGCCTGCAGTATCAGTGTCTTTCAATACCCACCGTGATCATTGACATTTGCTTTGTCGTACCTAAGTTGAATAAAAGAGTAGGTACCTAAAATCCCGTGAATCGACAAACTTCAACATCGATCCACATACGAGTTTACAAGTATAACCTGCTGTAACTTATCTTGAACAGCATAATGTAGGTATGTACATGGCACGTCGTATTAAACTAATTTAGGACAGTGAGCTCGAGTGAGAGATGTGATGGATCGATAAGTTAGCACGTGATAGTCTCCATAGGAAGTGGAGTTAATGATTAGCGAGCACACAATGTGGGAAAGAATTGCAAGTTTTTGTCATCTGGTGACACACACAAGAGAAGTTGAGGGGAAAAAAAACTGAAATGGAGTGCAACAGGACGTCAGAAGAATGCCAAAAGGGGTGATGCCTGATGGGTTGCACGAAGAAAAAAAAAAGTTTCCATAGGGTAGAAAATATATAGAATGTCGAGCCTCCCATTGGAGCAAATGTGATGCGTGTTTATTCAGCAGGTGTTTGACTTGCTCCTTTTTTAATTAGGTAAAGCGGACTTTCGTAGTGAATTAAGGGTGCAACGAAAGCAACCGTAGGTTTACGTATCTTGGCACGTATAGTCGCCAAAGAAGGTTGTACAGTACAGATTACTTTTCAGATCGGGTAGCCAGTTAGGCGCAAAAGCGGTGTTGTCGTGAGGATCATTCCCGGGAACAACTGCTTTCTTGAATCTATGGATGTTAGTTATTTGTTGCCCGTAACATACTCGTAGTCAACATTTGACATATTAAACTATGCTAAGTTTGATTTTATTACATTTTGTCATTTTTTGAAAATAAAATAAAACTGAACTACGAGTACCTTTTAACAAGAGGGTATGGCCCAAAGACATGAAAGAAGTATTGGGTGAATCTCCTTTATATTATTGGTTACGAGTTAGGCGGCAGTCGCACAGACTTTGGTCGCCGACCAAAGACGACCGACCAAAATTTCAATACCACGTTGTTAGATAGAGCACGTCTTACAAGAACGACCGTCCACGACCGTCCACAAGCAACCACGACCGTACGGTTTGAAATTTCAACCCGGCTTTAAACTTTTGGTCGACGATTAACGGTCGGTGACTCATAACATTTGAAATTTTTTTACTAACCTAATATAATTATTTATTTTAAAGTATTTTATTATTGTTAAGTATGGATGGGTGGACAGTCGAGGAAGTGGATGAATGAAGTTGTTTAATTTGCTTAATTTGTTTAATTTACTGTGGGTAACATAAATATCAATTTTATTTATGGTGGGTATGTAGAAACCTGCAGAATTATTATCGACTTTAGCGCGACATTTAAAAATCGGTTGGTCTTGCAGGGTCTTCCCTGTGCGACGGTTGTTTAATTTTTGGTCGGTCGAAGTTGGACGGTTGCGGATGGCCATGGTTGGTCGTCTCTCTGTGCGACTGCCGCCTTACGAGATTCCAAGTGTGGAAGAGAATCTTGTCAACATGCATCTATATATTACTGGCTTTATAGTGGAAAGCTATGCCTTTCAGTAGATCCATTGGGAAATACCTTGCATGATGAATTAGACCACTGCCGCTTAGACCAACGATAACTAACAGGAATCACGGTGAATTAAAAATTAATAGTTACGGTTCGGTGAATGAAACCAGAGTTCATCAGTTTTGCCAGAGTCAAAACATTAAGGCATGGAATGGCAGGCCGTATGAGGATGTACGGACTCCACAGAGATTTCGAGTCACTCTTCTTCTGGAAAGACCGTATCAACTAATTTTTTGGATTACGAAGGTTTAGTTGTTATTGATTATTTTCCATGTGGGCCTACTATCACTAGTGAATATCATATAAAGAAAATTCCAAACCTTCGTATTGTCATCAAAGAAACACGAAGTGAAAAGTTTTATAATGATATAGTTCCTATATAGCGACTCTTTTTATTTTCTAAATTAAAAGATCATTATCGGGGAACCTATTTATATCGGCAGCAAACGAGTGCGCTTTCAGACTGAGAATTCTTTTCCAAAATAATTCAGTTACATCATATTCAAAATGTATTTATCTATCAAGGAATTTTATCAATTAGTATAATATTTTTAAGCTTTATCCCAGCAAACAATGCTACGTCTTTTTGACGTCTTTTACAGGTCTAATTGGTCGTTAACGTCACTTGACCTATTACTGACGATATAATGACGTCTTAAAGATGACCATTTTTTAAAGTGACTTATAAGATGTCCTTATGACGCCTGATATGAGTGATCAATAACCCTAATAAAAGCATCGGCTTTCAGTTCAAGTAAAAACGGGTTGGTGCAAGAATTAAGCTAAATAATTAAAAGTACCTACAGTTGCACGTAAAAATGTAGTTTTTCCCTTTTTTTGTATGGTTGTGCTTAAATAATTTTTTGCATTGATAATTACATTATGCATATGTATACTTGGGTTACGACACATAACGGTCGCAACTGACGTCCTAAAGGTCTTAAAGTGACGTAAAAATGATGTCATGTGTATGATGTCTCTATCATGTGACATACGGGTCATTTGAGTCAAGTGAAATTAACGTCAAAAGAACGTGACTCTGTTTGATGGGTAATGGTTACCTAGCATGGTAGGGGGCAATAATTGATGAACAGATCTAGTATGACCACTTTTAATATAGTACCTATACCTAATGTAATGGAGAATGAAGTTTGATCTTACCGTAGAAGCAGTTATTGAGGTACTCCATCTCCGCAACCGCCTCATATGTAATTTTTCCATGGTGCTTTTTTAAAATTAACTTGATTTCTTCTCTGACTTTGTTTTGAATTCCCTGATTTAATGCCAGTTGAGTTAAAGTAAAACTTATGGCTATCGCAGATGTTTCATATCCGGCAGCATAATAAACATAACATTGTCCAGTAATTTCGTTTAAATTTAAACCTATATCTTTTCTGCTCTTCACTTCCGTCATTTCACTGTTCGTTATGCTATGGTCATTGCTGTTTTGAAGCAAGTGATGTATAAAGTCCTCACGAACAATGCCATTTTGCTTACGACATTTGGCGGTTCCCTCCACGAGGTCTATGAAAAATGTTGTCACTTTTTTACTATAACTTTTCATTCTGAATAAAGAAAACAGCTCAGGAAAAAACATTACCAATGTGGTACGAAAAGATGTGAGCAATTCAGATACTAGCTTTCTAAGATCCGAAGTTCCACTCTGTAATGCTTTACTTTCAATTCCAAAACCATAAGATACCATAACATCAGTTGTAAATCGTTCGCTAACCTCCTTCATGTCAAATGATTCATCGCTATCAATGTGTTTCTTCATTACCTGCTTGAAATCTTGCGCAGTTTTAAGCGCAGTTTCAAACATAATCTTACTTTTCGCAGAAGTAAATGAAGATGTCAGTATGGATCTTATCTTATGCCAGTGGGAACCCTTCGCGTGGAACAGATTTACACTTAGAGGATCGTTTTCTACATTAACGTAACCGATGTGATCGGTGAAATGATCAAAGTCGCTAATTAACATTTTTTTGATTAAATCCAAATCCGTAGGAACAAAGACGGGCCTAATTAGTAAATGGTAACCACCAAATTTTTTCCCATTTTTCTTCATTGTGTGGTAAAAGTGTTGAAGGTTTATAAACAAAGGTTCCTTTTTAAAAATAAGTTTGGCCAAATATTCAAGAAATGATAATGGGGACACCGTATCTACGCCCTTCCAGTACCAATATATAAAAGTTAACTGTGGTGGTAATACAATGACTGCTACCAGGATTAGTATAATTACTAAAATGACGTTGTACATCATCTTTTGGGTGCACTAAAAGAAAAGTTAACATATTCATATTGTTTTCGGCCAACTTACATGAATTTGATGCGTACTAACAATTCACTATGAGATTACCTTGTTTGTTTGGATTATATATAAACGTTTCTATTGCTCATTGCGAAATGGGGAATTATAAATATGGTTCGAGGCTATCGGTGAAAGGGTTAATATTATAATTTATGAAAAGATAAAATATGATGCTCGATTGAAAATATATGCCGTTAACATCAAGAGTGTTGTCAACATTTTTAATACAGATT
Source organism: Pyrocoelia pectoralis (assembly GCA_036250285.1). Lineage (NCBI taxonomy): Eukaryota > Metazoa > Arthropoda > Insecta > Coleoptera > Lampyridae > Pyrocoelia > Pyrocoelia pectoralis. The sequence continues at coordinate 12,963,080 of CM070081.1, forward strand.
GTCTCGTGTGAATACATGGGTTGTTTCTTTAGTTCTGGCAACAATAGTATAAAATCCAAATAAAACAAGAGTTTTTCGGTTTATTGCACGTATAGTTTAGGCGCAGAAGACATTTATACAGAAGAGACAATCCCCGATCCCGCCAAAACAAAATTTCTTGGCGCATGTCGCGTCGCCATACTTTTGTTAGTACAATCAAAGAACATATTACATACCGTTCTTTGGTACAATTTATAATATCATAAAGGTAACATAACATGTAAAGTCTGTCTCAAAGTATATCGTCTTGTAATTTACCTCATAAAAGGATTGATTTTCTAATCTGCATTGTTAGTAGATAAACACGTTTTAAATGCTTACCTGATTGTGATAACAAAGGGGACCTCTAGGTATTTTATGACAGGGCAATTTCAAGACGATATACATAAATTTATATTACACGAATCATCATTTATTTATTAAAGCTGTTTATTAGGTTTTAGATTTTTAGCTGTATAAAATTTGCGAATAGGGAATTTAAAACATCTGGAAAAAGAAATTTTAAATTACAAATTTTATGTAATCTTTAGTTTAAAATAATAGGAGTAAGCTTATGAATATTTTTTATAAAGTACTTGTTTTTTATTCCAATGTAAACTATTAAAAATTAAGTTAACATTTGCGAAATATGGTTGCCATCCAAAGAAGTAGATTAATACTGAAAACTAAAGTGTTTTTTAATTTCCCACGTAAAGTATTAACAACAACATGGCTAAGGCAGTTGAGATCTAGGCGCTGCAATAGAAATGTTTTCAAAGCAGGAGCTGAAAATCTGGTTGAAAATTGAATGCACGACAGTGTCATCAAGGATTGCGAGAGGCTTGTGGTGCAAATGCATTGCCATACCGTTCAGTTGCAAGGTGGGTACAAGCTAGTAGTGGCAATTTTTTTCGAATATTCGAATGTATAATCGGGAATTATTCGAATACGTAACAATTCCACTATTCGAATTAGAATAAAAACGAATAAAACGAATAAAACGAATGAAACGAATAAAACGAATGAAACGAATGAAACGAATAAAACGAATGAAACGAATAAAACGTATAAAACGAATAATGGCCAGAAAAAACAAAATTGTTAAATTAAGAAAAAAGAGAACTTCGTTGGTTTATTATTGAGAGATGACAGACGGCAGGTAGGCCTACTACCTACTTTTCATTTCATGGAATTATTTCTCATTTACAAATTTCGTTCGACCGACAATATTTTATGAATAGTAGATAAAACGTTGTAGGTACAATATTCGTATTGTAAATAGCTATTTCAGCATTTCTTTTCTGTCAGTTTAAAGTCATTCACTATTCAATAACACCCTTTTACAAGTCGTAATGAACTGTAATTTATTGTTTGTTAGTGTAAAAGGTTTTCGGTAAATCAGTGAACACGTTTCTCTAAACATTACCTACAATAATCCTCAACCACGCAGGGTGATTTTAACTGGAATTATTTTCATGGTATTGTCGTTGAGTGAAAAGTTATAGTATTGTGAAGCTTGGACTTTGTTTATTTAAGTTTATGCTTTTTACCCGCCTTTGATGATAGTTTATTCCTTTAAAGGATTATCTAAGCATTTAAATATAAATTTTTAATTTAGTTCAAATTATTTCTCACCCTAGGGCCTAGACGACTACATTATTGTGATTTATGAGTAAAGTGTGGAAATATTTCGTGAAGAATACGAGTGATATGCGGTAGTTACTTGCAAAATTTGCAATAAGTGTCTTAAATTTAATGGAGCAACAACAAGTAATTTACTATTCAAATGTTTATGCTTAAATGAAACTTCCATCGGAGAATGCTCTACTAGGTAGGTAGTATAAAACTAGTCCAACGAATAAAAGGAGTAAAACGATAAAACGAAAAAAACAAATACAACGAATAAAACGAATACAACGAATAAAACGAATACAACGAATACAACGAATAAAACGAATAAAACGAATACAACGAATAAAACCAATACAACGAATACAACGAATAAAACGAATACAACGAATAAAACGAATACAACGAATAAAACGAATTTTTTTCTGACTATTATTCGAATTCGAATAATTCTATATTCGAATATATTTTTAACGAATATTCGAATACGAAAAAAATTACATTTGCCACCACTAGTACAAGCCTTTATTAAAGTAGGACGCGAAAATGCGTCACATATGCCTAGGTATGGTCATCCGCCGGCAGTGAACTCTATACTAACAGAGTTCACTGTCCGCCGGTTAGTGAGAATGACGTGCGGATAGCGTCCGCATTAGTGGAAGCGGACCGGAACTGCACTATTCGAGAGTTAGCCGCACCCGTAGATACTGCATTAGCACTTTCTACTTTTCATCGAATACTTAAGATTCGACTTAGGATGCGAAAAATTGCTTCTCGATGAGTTTCACATGAGTTATCGGAGATGCAGAAATTTCTGCGATATGAAGCTGCTTGTACACACTTGGAGCGCTATGAGGGAGAAGGAAAGCCCTTCTTACGACCTATAAACACCGTTGATGAGAGCTGGGCGAAAAGTTATGAACCACTATTCAAACGTCAATAGTCCGAATGGCGTCATCAAGGGTCACCGCGAAAAACAATAGTTCGGCAGACCGTTACGAATGTGAAAACGATGCTAATCCTACCCTACGATTGGGAGGTGTTATATTAAAGCATTTAGTTCGCCCAAGGCAGACCATCAACGCAGGGTAGGTACCTACTATTGTTCGATTCTGCAAAATAATCTGCGAGCAGCGTTAACACGAACCCGAGAACACATCATGGATATTCCACCACATGACAATGCAAGGGCGCATGTAGCAGGGAACGGTGTCTGATTTATCACAGGGGTTTGGAGGTGCTCTAAAAAATGCAAATTAGGATGGAGGATATGGGACCTAAGTCCACGCGTACGTCGCTTTGTACTACCCCTTGCCGGACACACCTAGCCACAGAATGAACGGCTCACCCGTCCAAGTACTGACCAGACCGCGAGTTGCTTAACTCTGTCAATACTTGAATGGATTATGTGATTGTGACTATACATTCTGCGGTTGGGAGGTTCCATGATCTCCGGCCATAAATCCCTGCGACAGTGCGACTTCGACCTCATCCCTAAGCTGAAGGAACCGCTGTGTTGGAACAAATTCAGAACAGTGGACGACATTCTGAGTGCAATTGATCGGTCTTTATTTACCATCCAGAGATTAGACAGTAGCCGACGGCATTCGGTGGCTACCACGTCACTGAGGACTTACAACCTTGTATGTATGCTATGTATCCAGAAAATAAATAAATTATAAAGAAAAGAAATAGTTGCCGGAACTAAAGAAACAACCCATGTATGTATAATATTATGTTCGTTGAAAAAATTACCTAACCTTTATTTTGCACTTTACTACTACCATAGAGAATGTACATGCTCTATGCTACTACATTACTAGCGAGTAATGAACAAACTTGCCTACACCTAAAGTTTTCCTGGCTTATTACCTTCTTAATTTTTATTTTATAAACTACTTAAGCTAAAATAAGGTTTATAGAAACTAATAAGGCTAAGTCTCTATCAATAAACATGAACTCTGCCCATGAAATGTTTATTTGTAACTATTTATTTGGAATTTGGACAATAGTCATGCTCATGGGAATAACATACGCGTATCGTAATTATATGTTTTGACTTTGGAATGTAATTTTCCTACTTTATAAAGTGCGACGATATTCATCACCAGCACCAGTACCGGTCTGGCGGCCCTTCGGGCCCTCGGCTGACAATGTTCGAGGGCCCCCTTCCTCCGATAAAAAATAAATAGCGATCTTCCCACCAAAAAACCTGCTTTCAAATTTCGACCACTGAATAGTTTCAAATTTCGACTTCTAAATTCAACCAAAAATATTAGAAATCAATTATAATGAAAGAATAAAGGTTAATAAAAATACAAAACATTTGATTAAGTAAATACTATTTTTAAGGTTACTGGACAATTCTAAATTTTTCTCGATTTATAAAGAAACACGTATAACTACTAAATGTTAGAGATCTTTACTTAATTTTATTATAGCTGATAAAAGTAGATACGTAATACTTATTAAAAAAATATAACTTAATTATGTACCTAAAGATATTCATTTTTTAAATTTATTAGATTTCTATTAACGCATTGTTCCAACGAATGAGGTGCCTTTAGTCTCCTTCTAGTCCCAGAAGACAATCTTCCCGATTTTGCCTTTTTGCTGCCACATGTAACTTTTCTACGTCCTACAGATGTTGGGTGTACCTACTGGTATATTTTTTCCTCTTCGGCGACATTTATTTAAATTTCCTTTGGTGTTGCTTTTTCTTGCAGTTCCCAATCCCTTATATTTAAAAGCTGTGTGAGGACCAGATAGAAGAGAGGTTTTACAACAAGCGTGTTTGGTTACGTTATACAGTGTGACTCATTTAGATTGGAAACACACATGTAAAATCTGAAGTTATTTACCGATTTTAACCAATTTTTTTCAAAATGTCAAATAACGAAACATCCACTTTGGGACAATATTTTAAATGTTTATTCCAATTTTCAGGGCATACTACGATAACTTTTTCGTACTCGGAATGGAGAATTGTTATTAGCGATTTGTTTATTAAAAAAATATCTACTCCACTGGATTCAGAATGGTTCCAAATAGCTGTCACCAAAATTTTACAAAAATATATTTATTAATAACAAACTTAAAGTTGGAAAACTTTCTAAGCTAACAGTTACAAAACAACACCCTGTATCAATAGATGGCCATGGAAATTATGTTAATGATTCTTAAATTAAACTGTTTAAAGTTAAACCATCAGTGGAGAAAAAAATGGAAAAGTGTGAAATGGTTGAATTCGTAATGTGAAATCAATATACCTTTCGTTGTCATGGAAATGAGAAAAACGGAAATTAATTTGCAATCTGTCATTTTATTTGATGTAACAAAGTACTCCTGTCAGATCAATAACCAATAGAATTTAATTTTTTTCAAATTTGTTGATGTTGGCATGGCAACTTTAAAACACGCGCGTTTTAAAAAGTGCGATTTAAACACGCTGGGGCGTGGTTTAAAAGGCTTAAAGGCTAAAATAGGACACCAATAAAACATTTTTTTATCTTTTTTATCTCAGTGTAGTTATTAGTGAATTTCATTTTTCCCCGTTAAAATCCATCGCCAAAACTGCTTTCTTTACATGAAATATGCATAAGAGCAACTTTGATTCTGGCCAATGCTTCCTTAATAGCTCCTTTCACCTAAATCGTCATCTGGCAAAGATAACTGTTGGACGAATTTTTATAGGCATTATCTCTAACATTTCTTTAACTGCCGCATCAAATAGCTCATTTTTTGGACAATTAATCAGAATGCATCCAACGGGTAATTCTCCGACTGCACTTTGGATTACAAAAAATACATCTTGTGATCATAAACGTCGTAATTACCAGATGCATCAACTAACATAATTTAAATTGCTTGAGGTATTTCTATCGCACGTTGTATAAAAGGTGTACAAAGTGCTGCAGCATAATTATCCTGTGGGGTTATTATATTGTGACACAGACCAGATTTCTCTTTGCGGAAAACCAAGAGGTTTCCTCTAATTTGATCAGCATAGTGGCACCAGCACGGGAACCAAAATCCTCTGTAAATTTCTTTTTCCACAAATTAAATACACCTGCTTTTGTTGTTGGTATGTAATGTCTGTCGTATAAACGTTTTCATATTCGTCACCTAGTTCTTCCATTTTGTCCATACAATAAGTATGGTAAGCTGTGGCCGCAGAGTTGCCTCTATTGAAAAGATCGAGTAGATTTTGTTTAGCCTCTGACCCTAAAGGCCTTTCACGAAGTGCTTCAATAACATGCAACCTATGATTATATGTAGATCTGAATTCTATGAAACAAGGCCACTCCTCTGTAGTCATATACGCCTTCACGGATTTAGACATTTTAAAACTTTTCTTTAAAGTTATGCTGGACAATCAATATTTCTGGATTTTTTTGTTTCTTGTCTGCCAGTTTAACTTTTGTAGCCCTATTCAAATGGCATCGGTAAATGCGTTTAAAAAGATTTATCGGTGCAGTGGTTTCTCCTAAATTTTTAAACTCTGTTAAATTAAAATAGCACCCTGTACAAATCAAGGTACTTTCAGTAGAAAAACATTGTCAGATTTATGAGACATCACTTTCTTTTCTCATCGATACTGGGCCCAAATAGAATAATATCAATCTATTCATTTTATTTACTATAAGTATGCTAGTGATTATTCGCTAAGTTAAACTCCTAAAAGGTACGAGTAGAAGACCGACACTTGTTCCCCCCCCCCCCCCCCGTTTTGACGTTACGGTGGGGGGGGGGGCATGGCCCACGTCGGGGCCGTGTTTTATCCTTAGGGATGATTCTGGATGACGTATTTTATCCTTAGGGATGACGTATTTTATCCTTAGGGATGATTCTGGATGACGTAATTTATCTTTAGGGATGATTCTGGATATCGTAATTTATCTTTAGGGATGATTCTAGATGACCTCCTGGTTCCTGGATGACTTTCCTGGCCTCTGATGCCTTTTTGGTTTTCCTGGATGCCTTTCTGGAAGTCCTTTTGACTTTCCTGGATGACTTTCTGGATGCCCTTTTGGCTTTCCTGGATACCTTTCTGAATGCTCTTTTGGCTTTTCTGAATGTTTTTTCTTAATGTCTTTTTGGCTTTCCAGGATAATTTCCTGAATGCCTTTTTAGCTTTTCTGGATGTTTTTTCTTAACGCCTTTTTGCCTTTCCCGGATGATTTCCTGAATGCCTTTTTGGCTTTTCTGGATGCCTTTCTGGAAGCCCTTTTGGCTTTTCTGGATGGCATAATTTAGTCAAGTTCAAAATCAGGGCGACGTCATTTGACCTTGAACAGTCTCTTTTGACCTTGAACTTTCTCTTTTTGTCCACACGGGCGACGTCATTTGACCTTGGGTATTTCCAAGGCCACGTAGATGTCTCTGTTTTGACCTTGGGTATTTCCAAGGCCACGTAGATGGCACTGTTTTTGACCTTGAGATTTGTTTAATCAAGGAGACAACCCATCCCCGAGCATCGAGCTTCCGATATTAGCAAAACTCCTCACGGCGCACCCTCCGGAGACGTCCGTAACAGTACCTCACGCGAATATGCTTCTTGCGACACCGCCTGGTATGAATCTAGATCCTGTTCTCGCAACAGGCCCCAGCATGGATCCCGACAAGATTCCGATAGACCACCCCGAGATAATGAAATTAGATTCTACGCTGCCGAATCTAGATTCTGAGGACCTCTTCACCACAACGTTCCCGAATCTGGAACTGGAACTAGACCCTGAGTTAGAACAATTGTTGTTGAGTGAAACGGGATCTAATACTACATTGTAAATAAATTTTTCTTTTATTTGCATTTATTTATATAAATATATTGTCTTAGTTTTGTATTTATTCTTTATATCCAAACGGCAAAGTATCAAAGTTTTCGATCCTTCGCCGCTTAGAGTAACTTATCCTATATTGTTTAGATTCAGGCCTACTTATTACATTATAACTCTTATCTCTAACTGTTCCTATCGTTATAAACATACAGAGAGTCTTTACTATTACTAAGCACCATATCTGTCATTGTTTCAAAGTTTATGACACGAGAGTTTTTGTAGTTTAAGGTAATACCCTTCACTTTGCACGTTGATTTAAGCGTCTGGTCACTGGTTGAAAACACATTGTAGCTGTAGTTTTTCGGTCCCGCACTAACAAACTCTTCTATGTAGCTTCCTTCACCATATGCTTCCAGTTCGTCCGTCATCTCACCAAGGAAATCACCGCAAGTTGGCTTCCAGTCGTCGGGTTTCGCAACAAAAATAACACTATCTGTATCGTAATACAGAACACGCCGACCTAATTTTTCCAAGTAACTATATAGCTCTAAACGTGCATGAGCTGTCGTGTACGCGGCTATGGACACATTAATAGTTTTTAGGTTCTCGCCCTCACCCTCAGGCCTGTCCCAACTTACAATAACCACATCGTCGTTAATAGGGTTAATGCCTTGTACCTGAACCAAAGGATCTGTAAACAATTTGAAAAGGTCCTTTGGCTCAGATACAATACTGGTCTGTGTTAAATTTTCGCGTTGCCCAAATTTTCCCCAGAATGAATTTAGCATGAGTTTGGCCAAGTATCGTAAACCGGGGTTTTTCTTGATGTTATTTTCGTCCAATAGAATCCCCTCTTTTTCGTAATAATCTTCTATGTATTTCTTCTTTTCGGCATCTGTAGTACAGTGACTTGGCCACCCCGAACATTCCTGTTTCAGTTTAAGGAAACTATCGATGTATCCGCTAAACAACCCACCCTGTTTCGTGGTTTTATCGTATACAGTTACCTCGTAATCCCAAATTTCGAAAACGTCCAAAACTTTATAATTTTTAGCGATAGGCATACGCAGTTCGTCAGCTACAAACGTTCCAACGAAACTGCGCTCGGCTTCACTGTGCTGACATTCCCCCTCGTTCAGCTCTACACCACAAGTCCTGCATAGCAGAAACATTAGTTTGCCATGCATTTTCAGGGGTAAAACAGGGTGATAGAGATCAGAGGGTGGTAGTACTCGGCATTTAATTAAACCCTCCACCGTATCTAATGAAATGTTCTTACAATCTAAGCCTACGTGAATTTTTGGATGACCTATAGGATATTTACAATATTTATTTACATATGGATATAACGAACACACGTCATAATACATAATTTTCTCACTAATGCCGTCACACTTATGGTAGAGTTTGCTGGCATTAGTGCGACCACCATAAAACGCGTCTCGAGGATTTAACGGTTCGTCATCTTGGTCGCCTAAATTATGTATGAATGTTCGTAATTCGTGGTTTGCAGCTATTAGTCTTTTAAAGTCGCATTCGCGCATTTCCACTAAATTATATCCGTGCTTACGAAGACGCTGAGAACGAGCCACCGTGTTCTCATTTCGGATAAACATTGCTGTATTTATGTCCAACTTGGGGTCAACATTGGCCAGGTTGGGGAAACATTCTTCGCAACCGTGCCAGTAGCACCCCAGAAACTCGTAAACCGTATTTGTTTCGGCGCAATAACCGTCGACCTTACTACCTTCAGGTATTCTGAACTCACGAGCTTTTCCGGCATGCTGTATGGTCACTTGCTGAGAATGTTCCACCCAACGTAACCACTGTATTGCCACTTTAGACTGTTTGTCGGCACGTCTATATCCGCCTTTTGGAATCAACCCAATTGTATTTTCTTTGAAGAATAATCTGCGGAACACCTTATTGCAACCACTCGCAATTGTGGTTGACTCCTCAAATGGATCGACTTTATTTTGGTCCATGAACATTGACCTGAATTGAATACAACCTTTAACCAAAATCTTGACATCCGTTAGGCAATACTTCGCAATCTCCTCACTCATCTTGAAAACATAATTATTTTGGGTTGCGTGCCAGTCTAAAAGTTTTTGTCGCTCTTTCGTCGACATCTGATCGGTGCAATAATATTCTAGGGCAGGCAAGGGACCCTCATAATTCCGATTCTCGGATGTGTTGAAAAGAAATGGGAAGTATCCCTTGGATTCGGGGAAATTGAAAGTTTTCGGGAATGCCGAGAGAGATGACGGGATGAAACTAAGGGAATCGATAAATGTAATATCGTCGCATTGGATTAAAATTAATTTGAGACCGTTGGAGATAATTTTGGGCCTCCACCGGACACTATTAGCTAGCATGCATCTATGCACAAAACATCCATCGTAGCCCTTCATGTTATGTGCAATGCAAGCAACTTTAAATTTTCGCGCTTTCTCGGCAACATACGATAAAAACGATTCAACAGGATCTTCCCTGAAAATGTGCACTCTTTCACCGCACGTAGGACATGGTTCATCCAAATCGTCGGTGCATTTGATACAAACGGGGCAAACATTCACGGCCACGCATAGATTGGACTCATGTAGAAATCGATCATTCGTTCCCTCACACATTTTTTCTTGCATACACTCCAAATCGTAAAAGATAAACATAGATGTTTTATCTCCATCAGTGTCGCGTGGAGCCTTGTTAACGGCCATGTAGCAAAGATACCCAATAGGTTTTTGGCTCCTGCACGTGGTACAATAGCTGTAACCACATCTATGTTTACCTTTTACTTCGATGGTTTTCAGGCACTTCAAGCATCTGTGTAATTTTTGCATAGGTCAGTGTCCTTGTGGTTTTGAAAGCATTCTTGCCCGTGAAAATCTCTCTTGTAATCATTGCAAACAATTTTAGGGTTTTGAATAGAACAAGATGGCTTTTCATGGCAACAAGGACACTGATACTGACATTTCATATGATCCTTTTTGTTATTACTGCGTTTTCTGCACTGTTCGCAATAATATCCGCAAGTATAAATGCCGAAGTCAAGCTAATAATGACGTTGTAGTGCTCGTCCTCTAACAATAAATTTAAGACTACTCTACCCGGTTCCCTAGGACCCTCAAAATAAACTGAATCACCTATTCGAGAATTATAAACAACTATGGTATATGAAACTAAATGATTTTGGAATGACTGAATATGCTGGTAACTACCACCCTGACTGAGGTCTACACCGCTGGTATGGCAGAGCTGCATGGCTCGCGTTTGAAGTAACGGACCATGACGCATTGTATCGTTGGTTCTAAACGCTATCGCTAGGACTAGTGCACGAGCTAAACAATTATTATCGGTCGATGCTGGTACAACAATAATACCCTTTGTTTTGGCTCTATAAAAGTCTTCAAATTTTAACCCTGTCAAGTTTTTGCACCCATAGCCAACCGGTATCGTAACTCTATCCACGTTTAAAACTAACAAGTCACCGACAACTGGTCCACTCTTCTGAACGAAAGCCCGATCGGTTTGTCTGGGAAATTGGGATTTCTCAATGCGATTCCGACCCGATCTGAAGGAGCCGCATCCTTCACAATTTACGTATGTAGTTCTTCGAACGCACTCTGCAAAATAAGTGTTAAATAACATTTTTAGGAAACTATAATATATTTCTTACCTGTAGCCATGTTAAGGGATTGTCCTTACATGTTTCATCGTTGAAATTAAATCTTAAAGATCTACATGTTGTATTAAATTTCTTAATAAATTTTTCGTTTGATTCCCCAATTACATTAATGTGCTTAAACGCCTGCGTGGATGATGGCCCGGTACCCTGCTCTTGGGTTGATGGACCTGCAATCTCTTCTTCTTGTCGAGCTGATGGACCCCATCCCAATTGGTCCTGCTGTTGCTGTAACGTATACTCGTTCACGAGATGAAACAATAAAATTAAAAAGACGTACCGTTATCATTCTCAAATACTCCACTGCATCCCACTCTTGATCATCATCACGAGAGGTTCCCATCACCTCCTCCATGTTTACTTGGGTAGTACTTTAAAACAATTAAAACTTGAAAAGTAAAACACAGAAATACTCACATGTCACCAACTCTCCGTACAGCCTCCGCAAACTCATCGTACACTTCCAGCGAATCGACGGTAGGTATCATTTTCAAATATTATTTTATGATTAATAATATTGTACGCTTTTATTAATCTCTCACCGGATAACAAACCGCCACGGAACAAACACAAAATTTCATTAACACTTAAACGATTCATAATGATGATAATATGCTCTTCAAAACAGAACTAAATTATAATTCTCAATTACACACAATTTATAGTACATTATCGGAAAAACCCAATGCCAAAATCTCTCAAAGTAGTTTCAAATTCGTCCGCGAGGTCAAAACAGCACCCAGCACCTTGAGCAAAGTTCAGAAACAAATCTCAAGGTCAAAAACAGTGCCATCTACATGGCCTTGGAAATACCCAAGGTCAAAACAGAGCTATCTACGTGGCCTTGGAAATACCCAAGGTCAAAACAGCGCCATTTATGTGGCCTTGGAAATACCCAAGGTCAAATGACGTCGCCCGTGTGGACAAAAAGAGAAAGTTCAAGGTCAAAAGAGACTGTTCAAGGTCAAATGACGTCGCCCTGATTTTGAACTTGACTAAATTATGCCATCCAGAAAAGCCAAAAGGGCTTCCAGAAAGGCATCCAGAAAAGCCAAAAAGGCATTCAGGAAATCATCCGGGAAAGGCAAAAAGGCGTTAAGAAAAAACATCCAGAAAAGCTAAAAAGGCATTCAGGAAATTATCCTGGAAAGCCAAAAAGACATTAAGAAAAAACATTCAGAAAAGCCAAAAGGGCATTCAGAAAGGTATCCAGGAAAGCCAAAAGGGCATCCAGAAAGTCATCCAGGAAAGTCAAAAGGACTTCCAGAAAGGCATCCAGGAAAACCAAAAAGGCATCAGAGGCCAGGAAAGTCATCCAGGAACCAGGAGGTCATCTAGAATCATCCCTAAAGATAAATTACGATATCCAGAATCATCCCTAAAGATAAATTACGTCATCCAGAATCATCCCTAAGGATAAAATACGTCATCCCTAAGGATAAAATACGTCATCCAGAATCATCCCTAAGGATAAAACACGGCCCCGACGTGGGCCATGCCCCCCCCCCCACCGTAACGTCAAAACGGGGGGGGGGGGGGGAACAAGTGTCGGTCTTCTACTGGTACGTAATAATAATAAGTATGATTAAAAAAAAGTTCTGAAAAAGGTCGTCCAGATAGCTAATCAATTTTATAAAAAAAAGTAGGTACATACCAGGAAAATTTTGAATTAACCTCCTGAAAGTATAAAAAACGTTGGAAACCGGCTCGCAATTACCACGTGACGTGACACAATTCTCTCGGTCTCTGCACTCGAGTTCTAATCATATTACACAAATTGTTTATATAAATACAATTGCTACTTACCTTTACATCTTGTTTACTATTATAGTTTGCATAGTATCACATCATTTCCCTTGGTTTTATACTCGTAACTATCTGTTAATTACCACATTTTATTTCAATTTAAAAAAATTCTGGCAAGTTGCCACGAGACTTCCCTCGTATTAACACAAAATAAGTACAGCACGATATACAGGGTGTTTCAAAATTCAGTACAAATATTTTAATGGCGTATTTTTGAGATGAAAATAAGACTTTTTTTCCTATAAACATGTGTCCTAAAATACACCCTCTTCGAGCTACAGTCATCTTAATTTTCTTTAAAAAAATCGTTTTTTTTACATTCTGACTGTAATTATTTATTAAGTTTCTTTAAAATTTGCAATCCACTGCTGATTTGAACGTTCTACTGTTTCGTATCTCTAAAATGACATAAGAATAAATTTAAAGGTGGGAGAAAGGGGTAGGCACATTTAAGGGGAAACATTTTATGTTGTGGTTTATTTAAAAAATGAGTATTACATCTGTTTGGGCATTACAGTCAGAATAAAAAAAAACGATTTTTTTAAAGAAAATTAAGATGACTGTAGCTCGAAGAGCGTGTATTTTTGGACACATGTTTATAGGAAAAAAAGTCTTATTTTAATCTCAAAAACACGCCATTAAAATAGTTGTACTGAATTTTGAAACACCCTGTATTACTGAATTAAGAAAAAAATACTCTTAAAGTACATAAAAAAATTCTGGCATGTATTGCCACGAGATTTCCCTCGTACCAAAAAACTGCAACTTTTTCTTTTCAAAAAAATGAATGCCTCCATTTTAGCTTATACCGGAAGTGACGTCATCAAAGGTAATATCAGCATTTTCGTCCTTGGCCCGAATGCAATCGACTGGCGAAAACCGCATTTTGATAACTTTAATAGTTTGTCAGTAACGAGCGTTGCAGTCATTTATTAACACTTTTAAAAAAAATATCTATAGCACGATGTACAGGGTGTCCCAAAATTGCAGGGACACAGAGCTACTCCGTATAATAGAGATCAAAATAAGTTGATTGGACCCAATTTATTTATATACCAAAATGTACCGTTTGCTCGTGAGAAGAGTTGAAAGTTTACATAAAAAAACACATTTTTGTACGCTGTTCAGACATGAGTGAAACAAATTGAATGAAATTTGACAAAAGTGCATTTTAGAGGATTACTGCCCTTTCGGTACCTAATTAAATAAATCTAAAAGAAATTGTAGAAGGGTTAAAACTACCGTCACCCCCTTACATTTTTTTCAGCGAGAAGACTGATTAATTATCTTCATTTGTTACTCTTAAAATGTTGTATTCCGCATAGTTCCGAAGGAAAAAAATAATGCTAACAGATATTCCTAGTATAAGTTTAATAAAATTGTACCTAATACAAAATTTAGTTGGCAGTGGAAACAAAGGCAGAACGTTTTTTCATAATAAATGTTCAATATGACGGGGCCGGGACACTACGCCGAATGCCCACAACGCCGACACGATTTTTTGATGGTCCATATCGCCGACTAGGGACACTACGCCGACGGACACTACGCCTAATGTGCCCACATCTCCGAAAATTGTACAAGGGACACTAAGCCGAACGTGACCACAATGCCGACTATTAGAAAAAAATTAATAGGGACACTACGCCGACAGTGCCCACATCGTCGACAACCGTACAAGGGACACAACGCCGACCATGCCCACATCGCCGACGGACACTACGCCGACAGTGCCCACATCGTCGACAAGTGTACAAGGGACACAACGCCGAATTTTAATTTTAATTGCAGACCCCCGGAAGATAAACTCTCGAAAAATAATTATAGATGGCTGTGAATAAAAATATAATTATACAAGGTTTGGAAATAAAAGTAATGTTAAACTTAAACGTAGATTGCCACTAAAGCGCGTAGGTTATTTGCAGGTTTAGTATTATTTTTTTAAATCAATACAAAATGGCAACATGACACTAAACAATGTTTGGAAGTAAAAAAATGCTAAACTTAAACGTAGATTGCCACTAAAGCGCCTAGGTTATTTGCAGATTTAGTATATTTTTTTCAATCGATACTTTTTCATAGTCAAGTGCAACATTTCTTTCGGGTGTCTGCCATTAAAATAAAAATTCGGCGAAGTGTCCCTTGTACACTTGTCGACGATGTGGGCACTGTCGGCGTAGTGTCCGTCGGCGTAGTGCCATATGCCCAATATGACGGCTACCTTCATCAATACAAAGGTCAATTCGACGTCTCTCGATTCGGGCAAAAGTTTTATGATCCGGAGTCCTCCGGTTCGGATACCTCTCTTGATATACACGGGCACTTCTGCGACAGTTACCTTGACAGAATCCAAGAACTAAGATCATGTCGGTCTGCTCATGAAAAGAGAAATCCATATCATTACAAATGGTAGCAAGAGCGTTTGAAATTTAATCAAAATTTATTTTTACTTTTAATATTTGTTAGTGGATAACTTGTGGCCTTGTTGTTAGATAACCCGAAAGAAAACCTTACGCCTTATCAAACTCGTAGCAAAGTTGTTACCGATATGTCCTCTAAAAATTTGAATGAAAAAAAAAAAAAAAACAAAAACAAAAAAAAATTTTTTTCTCGATCATATAATTTTAAAATATCAAAATTTCTGACTTGATAAATCCAAACTGGCGAAACGTTGTCCAAAAAACTTTTATATTACGACGAATAAATACAAATAACCGTAATTTATGAACTCCAAATTTGGCAGCTCCGTATAACCTTTATTCACCAAATAATTTGAATGTACTTTCCGATAAACTATTTGATACGGAAGAAAACAATTTTAAGCATGTCACTCCTTTCTCTGCTGTTGTCTCATGCGACCCTTCTACTTCAAAAAATTTAATCGATAATGATATTGAAATAGATGATAAAACGTTAGATGACATTCAATCATCAATTTCCATTGTTACTGAAAATGGACCACCATATAAAACGAAATCAAAAGTAGGTATAAACTGCGCGATAGCGAAGTTCTGATGTTGTCCATGATTTGAAATTGTCGCATCAAAATCAAAATGAAATTTTGAGGTTGAATAGATCAATGTTTGCATTATCAGAAAAAATTTCCTACTCATCAAATAAAATAAAATTTTCGTTGAGATTATTGGCAAATATTCCTATTTGTAATTACAGTAGTCCGGAATCGATCATTTTATTTAATGTTGAGGTCGACGAGGGCTCTGCAGGAATTTAAGCAGAACAGTGTTGTACAGTTGCGAGGCGTTCTCCAAATAAACAACGCGGAACAGTGAGACGGATCTTTCTAAAGATGTGGTGCAGCCATACAACAATAAAGGTAAAGAAGTTCAATGCTGGGGAAAAACGTGTGATAGGGTTCCAGTTGCTCGACCACAAGGTGTACAGTGACTCTATTACAAACAGTGACGACAAGCAACGATTAGCTCCACCCATTCGCCATTAGGAGGCAAAATTTTGGGCGGGTTTCTATGAACTCAACGGTGGTATCCTAGCAACGTTCTAAATCCAAATAAAAATCACACGCTGATCAAAGGTAAACACAGTCAGGCCGCCATTAAGATGCAAAATATACCACGGCCAATAAAAATCGATACATCGCTTGTCGCCACTGTTTGTAATGGAGTCACTGTAACAAATTCATACCTATAAAGCCACCTATTGAGCAGTAGACAGTAACTCTTCTATAATTAAATGCTTAATAAAAAAAAGGGGGTCGCATTCCGAGGCAAATCATTTTCATTTTTCATAGAGCCCTATCATTCCTAAAAATTTTACCCGAGAAGTTTTCTGGCCAATTCTTTCTTCTCGTTAATTGTCGTTGAACTGTGCATTCTACTTTTCGGATATGTTTTGTTAATCATCTAAATTTTAGGGAAAGTTATAAATGCATTTTTCATAGGTGATGTGTGTTTTGATCCTCTCTTCCGATTGCAGTTCGCTGCCAATGCATTCATGTCCCTTTCAGCAAAAGATGGACCTACTAGACCAGGGGTTCCCAAACTTTATGTCACTGCGTACCACATCCACTTTTCAAATAAGTGGGTGTACCACTTACTACCTGATCTTTGATATTAATATGATATCAAAGTATAAGTATTTACATTTTATACAGTAACTTAGCTTAAAAATAAGTCATAATTTGAAAAAAATTTAAAAATCTTGACTCACATATTTATTAAATTTACAAAACAACAACATTGGTAAAAAAACACTAATTTTATTAACACGTTCGCGTACCACCTGAAACGTCCTCGCGTACCATCGGTGGTACGCGTACCACAGTTTGGGAACCCCTGTACTAGACGATCGCAATCACGTGGCAGGGTTGTGTCGGTTTAGTCGGGTAGTTTAATTGTTACCACGTTTGTTCAAATTGGGGGTGGATTTGTTTTGGAATTTTGGGGGAAATGTTTAGTTTTAGCGGTCATTTTCAAATATTACCTCACTGATTTGAATTTTGCAGATGTATTGTGAAGTTTGCGTAAGTCCTGAGGGTTTGGAACATTACGCACTTCTAAAAAATCTTTAATTATTATTAATTATATTAAATATTATTAATTTAAAAATCAATGTGTCTAAGATAAGGATGAACAGCATGGGCATCTTAAAAACGGTAAGAGATACGAAGGCGGTTAAATTAGAGAAAAGTTGTATAATTTAGGGCATGTTCACATGTAGTTTGCAAAAGTTCATTATTGTTTCCAAGATTTAAAACAAAATGCGATTTTTGGGTTTTTCTTTTTCTGTACTTATTTCCTTCGTTTATTTTAAAAGATTTTTAAATACCAAAGGTAGGTAGGTACTTCTTTATTGTCACTTTTTGAATTCTATTAGATGGCGTTTTCAAATTTTTTATTCGACGTTTCGTTTCCGAGAAACCATCATCAACTTAATTTTTTTATATCGCCGCAACCAACGAAACACCCTGCATTCGATAGTATTTTTTATTACGAATTTAACCATTTATTACACATTAACGGTTTCGAAGCTAGTTTTTAAGAAAAATTTGGATTAACATTAGGTACCTATTTGATAATATTTTTTTATGTACAAATTTAACCTATTTAATTAAAGTTAAATAATTACAATATAACTGTTTAAATAGGTTGCCGTTATTTTCTAGACACATAGGTTTACTGTGTTTACTGAAGAATTTAAGACAAAGGTCTAGCATTTCTGGCGAAATTGTATTAACTGCTGCCATAACCGATACTAACAACGGCTCTTCATTTTCAAAACTCCAATCATACATTTGGTTTTTCAGGTAACCTCACAGAAAAAATCCAACGAACTTAAATCGGGTGATCGGGCTGGCCAACTTACTTACTTACTACACTGTAAGATCCAATCCATTTTCCGTAAACCGCAATGACACGGTCTCGTCTTGTTGAAATCAACAGTTGTTAACAAGTGCTAGAGGTAATTCATCCAAGGCATTTTCAAAATCAGTCCTTAGCAAGTTTAGATATCGTCAGGCTCCAAACTTAAAATGTGGCCGTATCGCTTGTTCGCAATCCAACTTTAGCCCACGAATACCTCGCATCCAGAGGCGTGAACAGTAGTGTACCTACCTGAGGGGTCAGGTTAAATTAATCTTACTTTAGTTTTAATTCTTTGTATGTTTTGATATGCCTAAATGTGTGTTAATTGCTAGAGGTACCAGATGTCAATTTTTGCGTTTAATTTTGTATTGTATTTGTGACTCAATGGCAGACCTATGGTATACCGAATAACGGGTCATGTTCGACCCTTTTCCGGTTCCTTTTGTCTATGTAGGTAACGTTGGTCCACCTTTGTATGTTAAAACTGTACAACGTGTTTTATGTATCTATTTCTTGATTTTCGTAAATGTTTTGAATTCAATTTGTGGTCATGTTACGTGTAATTACATACTATTTTTATCATTTGTTATGCATTATTTGTGTAATTATGTTACATTTGTGTCTTCTCAACACAGATTTTGAGATTGATCAGAGACCTGCTATAATTCCTTTTCTCATGTTATGTATTGATATCATTCAACAGCTTCGTGTGATTTGTGTATTGTTTATTTGTTTATGTATGTAATTAATTTGTTAAAGCGAGTAGTTTTTCTTGGCAGCTTCTTTTCTGCTCGCTAATTCGTCATTGAACTGCCACATTCTCCTTTCGGCCTTGTGTCGCAAATTACTAAATTTTAGGGAACGTTTAAATAAATGCCGTTTTACCGTGTACTGCTTGTTTGATCTTTCCTCCCCATTACAGTTCTCTGCCAGTGTATTCATGTCTTTTTAAGACAACAGAGTGACGTACTAGACGCTCACGTTGTGTGTGGGATTTGCGGGGTAATTTAAACTCGTACCGCGTTTATTTGAATTTGAGGTAGGTTAGTTTTGGAGGGAAGGTAAGTTAGGCGGCCATTTTGAATTATCGCCCTCTCTGATTTAGGTTTTGCAACTGTAATGTGAAGTTAGCGTAGGACCTGGGGTTTAGAACATTACAGCAATAAGAAAAACCAAAAAATCGCATTTTGTTTTAAATCTTGGAAACAATAATGAACTTTTGCAAACTACTTGTGAACATGCCCTAAATTATACAACTTTTCTCTAATTTAACTGCCTTCGTATCTCTTACCGTTTTCAAGATCCCCATGCTGTTCATCCTTATCTTGGACACGTTGTATTTAACCACCATGCTTGTTTATAAATCTCCCTATATTTCGAACATGTCGGTAAGTAACTTCTATTCTTCTAGTTTTTCGACATTAATTTTTAATGGATTTAAAGTATTTAATGTAACAGTGGAGCTAAACTTTAACGGAACATCTACATCAGGATGTGGCAAAAACCTGAAGTGCTTTAAAAGTACAACTAAAGCAACTTTTGCTTCTAAAATTGCAAATTTATAACCTAAAAGATGTATGAAAACAAAGCTGTTGATAGTAATGATAACACTTACCTATACATTTTCTTGGTCCGTCTCCAAACGGAAAAAATGCTGGTGGTTCCCGATTTTTGTTTCTTCCTTTAGAAAATCTGTCTGGGTCGAATGTGTCCGGATTAGGAAAATGCTCGGGATCTCTATGTATTGCATAAATTGGCAGAAACACGTACGTTCCTTCGTTTATGATCACGCTGGAATTTGGAATTTTATACGATTTTGTACAAAGTCGAGTGTGCGTGTGTACCGGTGGGTACATCCTCAATGATTCTGAAATAATTAAAATTGTTTCTAATTTTATTGCGTTTGCAACTTTTGCCTTCTATCAGCTCATGGGATGGATGTAAAAAAGTAGGTATAATGCGTTCACTATATTTGCGCTCTTTATGACTCACAAAGAAACGAGGTTCTTGCAGTGACAGTACAGGTAAAGGCCGAAACCCCCACTAAGAAGCAAGAATGAATAACAGATGAAATAATTAACTTAAAATAAATACACAAAGACATGAAAAATAAAAATGAAAAGTCGAACTGCTTGAAGAAGGAAACATGAAAACCCTAACTCATATTTATGATCTCCAAAAAGGCTGACTCCAAATACTACTGAAAAGAAACAATCACTATAGAGCAGTTGGAAGAGCTGGAACTCTTGTGGCCGTTGAATTACATAACACTGAAAACACTAAAAACCATAATATATATTGTGGAAAAGATTTCTCAGTTTGCAACCCACTGGTTTATTGCCAATATAAATGGGATCGCCGAAGATGTTC
The DNA here is from genome assembly GCA_036250285.1 of Pyrocoelia pectoralis. Taxonomy (NCBI): domain Eukaryota; kingdom Metazoa; phylum Arthropoda; class Insecta; order Coleoptera; family Lampyridae; genus Pyrocoelia; species Pyrocoelia pectoralis. The sequence continues at coordinate 12,983,704 of CM070081.1, forward strand.
TTTTAATTTTTACAATAATATTGAGTCGCTACATAGGAACCCAACAATATACAGGGTGTCGCCGGGGGAGCTGCGAAGAATTCGCATAGGTATTCTTTGAACGATTTTAAGCAAAAATGATTCCGTGCAATTTTTTCCAATTTCTAACCCCTGAGGAGATATGGGTGTAAGTATATTGTAATTTTCGATGGTTTTAGTGTTGAGTATAGAAGAAAACGAGAGGCCTTGTTAAGTACACAAATTTTGATTGAGAAAGTTCGCTGAACTTTTCATAAATAATATAGTCATTGGCTTTATAGCCTTCCAATTCTAAATTTATTGCAAGTTACACTTTTTTTTAATTAAAGAAATTTATTGGTCTCCATATTTTCTTAGTTCTTGATTGGTTGTGCTTCTTCAGGTCCCCTTGGCGACAGTGTCAGTTTCGTCAAACATCTTCTTTAATGGTTCTGATAATGAACACTGACGCCAAGGGGATCTGAAGAAGCACAACCAATGAAGAACTAAGAAAATATGGAGACCAATGTTGATAATTATCTACTAGGACGTTTGTCACTCCCGCCTGCAGTATCAGTGTCGTACCTAAGTTGAATCAAAGAGTAGGTACCTAAAATCCCGTGAATCGACAAACTTCAACACCAATCCACATACGAGTTTACAAGCACTTCATTTCAAAAGTTATTATAATTGTGTTAACCCACTACCTTTGTCATTATTACTTGTCATATTTGATTTATCCTTATCAAATCATTGCTTGTTATCACACTGAATCCTCCTTCGTAATTCTAGTTTTCAATGAACAATGTTATCTTTATCTTGAATACGTGGCGCCCTTTTATTACTGACCTTTTGTTTTTACTCCTTTCACAATTTATTTGTTATAATTACCCACCCCATTCTCCCCGTGTAACTGAGCTTACGGCGCATTATTTTAAAAGTTGTGTTACCATTTTTACCGTAACAGGATTTACGGGCTCCACAGAGATTTCGCGTCACATCTTCTTCTGGAAAGACCGTATATCAACCAATTTTTTTGATTACGAAGGTTTAGTTGTTGTTGATTATTTTCCATGTGGGCATACTATCACTAGTAAATATCATATAAAGCAAATTCCAAACCTTCCTATTGTCATCAGAGAAACACGAAGTGAAAATGTATTGATCTATCAAGGAATTTTATCAATTAGTAGATATCTATAATATTTTTAAGCCTCATAATGGTTACCTAGCACGGTAGGGGCAATAATTAATGAACAATCCGGGAGCCGCCCACCTTTTTTGCAATCAATATACTTTTTATACTTCGTGAGCGGCTTTATTGTAACGAGACGGTAAACTTTTTCCTCTGCGAAAATGTTCGCAAATGGGTCCTACGGGGGTGTGCAGGGAAAAACACGTTGATTTGGAAATGACAAAAAATGGATGAATATCATGGGAAAACGGCCCAATTAATTTTTGGGACAAAGTTGGCATTTAATTATGCAAATATTTACTAAGCTACAGAAAAAAAATCAGCTTGATATTGATTATTTTTGTTAATGTACTAATAACTAATACCTACATGTCTTCAGATGGGGACACTCTTGATGGACTCATTTTTGTTGTAGGACAAATGTTATTTTGAATTACTTAAGTACAAAAAAACTTAACAGTTAGCTAAAAAATTAAGTAACTTATTAATCAATTTTTTGTAATTACCACATCAACGTGTTTTACCCCTGCGCTCCCCGTAGGACCCATTTGCGAAAATTTTCGCAGAGGAAAAAGTTTGGCGTCTCGTTAAAATAAAGCCGTTCACGAAGTATAAAAAGTATATTAATTGATTGCAAAAAAGGTGGCCGGCTCGCGGGCCATATAATGTAACGGAGAATGAAGTTTGATCTTACCGTAGAAGCAGTTATTGAGGTACTCCATCTCCGTGGCCGCTTCATATGTAATCTTTCCATTGTGCTTTTTTAAAATTAACTTGATTTCTTCTCTGACTTTGTTTTGAATTTCCTGATTTAATGCCAGTTGAGTTAAAGTAAAACTTATGGCTATAACAGATGTTTCATATCCGGCAGCATAATAAACATAACATTGTCCAGTAATTTCGTTTAAATTTAAACCTATATCTTTTCTGCTCTTCACTTCCGTCATTTCACTGTTCGTTATGCTATGGTCATTGCTGTTTTGAAGCAAGTGATGTATAAAGTCCTCACGAACAATGTCATTTTGCTTACGACATTTGGCGGTTCCCTCCACGAGGTCTATGAAAAATGTTGTCACTTTTTTACTATAAGTTTTCATTCTGAATAAGGAAAACAGCTCAGGAAAAAACATTACCAATGTGGTACGAAAAGATGTGAGCAATTCAGATACAGTCGAACTTGGTTATAACGGCCTTGGCTATAGCGTCAACACGGATATAACGTCATTCGTTTACTAGTCCCGCCAGGCTTCACTTATACCCATTAATAAAACCCCGGTTGTATCGTCAATAATCCAATAAACCTCGCATATAACGGCATAAAATCTTTCTAATAACTTGGAATAAAACGCATTTGTATGTTAGAAAGTCGATGGAAAGCTAGTCACTCAACCCTTGCGCGCTGCCAAGGACATTCGCAAGCAGCGCTAAGTTACAGTAAACAAAACTAAAATCCACTCTTACTCTATAATAACAGTTTTTTTCATTTTTCCATTGTAACAAAAATATTTGAGATACACCTTTTATAGCGTCACTCTGATATAGCGTTAAAATATTTGTGGTCCCTACGATGACGTTATAACCAAGTTCTACTGTACTAGCTTTCTAAGATCCGAAGTTCCACTCTGTAATGCTTTACTTTCAATTCCAAAACCATAAGATACCATAACATCAGTTGTAAATCGTTCGCTAACCTCCTTCATGTCAAATGATTCATCGCTATCAATGTGTTTCTTCATTACCTGCTTGAAATCTTGCGCAGTTTTAAGCGCAGTTTCAAACATTGTAACGGGCGTTATTTTTGATTAAATTAAATTAATTACTTTTTACTTTTCAAGTTTGTATATATAGAAAATGTTTTTAGAAAAGTGAGTAAGTTTTCAATGATAGATTTAGAAAAGTGAAGCAGAACGGATAGTATACAAGCACAAGTGTCTTATCTGGAATGTGCAGAATAAGATAACAGCTTATAAAAGTGTATATGAAGGGAGCGGGGAAGTGAGTGTTAGTGGACAAGTTAGTTATAATAAGGCTGTAGTAGCGGAAGGTGCTCAAGTAAAGACTCGCACCAGAATTCTGAATTTATTAAGAGATTTTGCGGAACAAAGCGGAAAGGTACCTAAAAGGTACCATTAAGTGCGATTAAAAGTGTCACTAAGGTGATTTAGAAGCGAAATTACGTTTTAATAAACAGTTTTATATCGGCGTATATGAACCAAAGGTGCATTTAATGTGCGTGAACTGTTAATGAACTCGAAGTAGTGGAATTGAAATATCGAAACGTGAAAACGGAGCTACCTCAATAAATAAGGGTGAGCTTCCGAAGTTAGTTTACCAGGGAAAATCCTCAAGGGGTAAAACGCTCGCTTAGTCGTTTTAGTATCGCTTAGTTGTTTTAATATCGCTTTATCGTAAGAGTAGTCGCGTTTTAGTTGTGAATGAGAGACCCGCTTTGTGTTAAATATTAACTTTTCCAAGTGAATTTGACCCCAGTGAGGAGAAGAATTTTAAGGCAACTTATCGTCAAGCGACCCATGAATCGAGCGGCCGTTGGAAGGTACTACGAGAAGACTACGTTATCGCAATAAGGTAGAGAAACATTAAGGTACTGTACCAAAGTTTTATTTACGTATTGATTTGAACTAATAGTGAAGAAAAACTGAATTTTATGCGTAGTATTTATAGTATTGAGTTCGGATTAAAATTAAAATATAAGCGAAATTGAAATCTAAGCGGATGTAAAGTAGCATTTTTTAATCTTGATGTCAACGCCTTGCTAGCAAGCGATAAAATTTACCCAGTTCATATTTTGTGTAGGTAGAAATTAAGTTTATTTTTTTTAGGAGTTGTACATTTTGTTTCATTTTGAATAACTTTGTAATAAATTGATTGTGTTCTTGATTTTATGGAATTTTTCAATGATTCTTACCTAAGTGTAAGGAAAGTAAAAACGTATTTTTCATAAAGTTTGACGCTAAATGAAAGGTTAAGGACCCCATCACATGTACTTGAGTGATTATAAATAAGCGTTGCATGTAACTAAAATCACTGTCTTCCAAATTAATCGATGATAGCATTTTTAATAAGATCGAACCTGAGTAAATTGAGGAAGTTTTATCAAATTTATATTTAATCCTTTTCATCCCCAACTGAGCTAGCCTGGGAAGGAAAAGTACGAAAAAGGTAGGTCCAAGCGTACTGCCAAGATAGCAAAATTATCGAACATTTTAACCACGAACCTGAAGAAGTTTATCAACATGTTTGTAACTTCCGTTACAAATGGCGCCGCAACTGGAGGGCTCGATTAACGCCCCGAAACCAATAGTCTCATGCTCATCTGAAAACAAATTTTAAGAAAAAGAAATTTAACCAGTGGCGTAACACGAAAAAATTAAACAAAGAAAAAAAAAAATATTTGAAAAGAGAACAGAAACCAATAAATATTAAATAATTATTTTATGGAATTACGATCCGGTTTTAAGAAGGCTCCTCGAATAATTGAAACGAGTAGAATGGCCAACGTTCAAGACAGTGAGGATATTATCTTTAGTGAAGAGAGTCAAGAAATTACGGCAGCTCAAGAAGCACCAACGCAAAAAATGGATATGTCAATGTTAGCCCAAATAATGCAAGCGATCCAAAAGGGACAAGAAGAAATGAAAAAAGAAATAAAATCGGGACAAGAAGATATGAAATCAGGACAAGAAGAAATGAAAGCAGGGCAAGAACAAATCATTAGACGACAAGACAGAAATATGGAACAATTGAGAAGCGAAATAAGAAGCCAAAGGCAAGAATGCGAAAGGAGATTTAACATCCAAGAAAAGAAAATTGAAGATTTAAACCAACAACACGTGGGCTTCACGCAGCAAGTAGATTATGAATTCCAGAAAATGGATCAGAAATTTATTAGGAATGAAAGAATCGTCGAACAAAATATGAAAGTTCTAGACAACAAAGTAGAAAGAAATACCGAAGAGATCGAAACGATCAAAGAGAAAATTAAGGAAGAGAAAACGACGGCCAGCCCCAATGCTACCACGGTGATTTACAAGACCGAAGGAGTAGGGGCACAGAAACCGAAGAAATTCGATGGAAGTTCGAGAAGTGTGCACCCCGTGAATTTTGTGAAGTCATTAGAAAATTATTGGATGAATATGCACTTACAAGAAGAGCAAAAGATGAACATCATGGAGGATTATTTAGAAGGTTGTGCGAAAGCATGGGCCGATCTGCACCAAGGCCAATGGAGAGACTTTAGAGAATTAAAGAACAAATTTTTACAACAGTTTTGGTCAACCGAAAAACAGAATAAAATTAGACATCGACTGAACACACCAAGGCTGTATGAGGCAAGAAATGGTACCTATACAGACCACGTATGGTACTGGGTCTCGAAGACCGCACACCTAGAACCGAGAATAAACGAAGACCAGTTGATAGAAGCACTAGTGGGTCATTTCCCAAGAGACGTGCAAATGGTACTGTATGCTGCCCAGGCCAAAACCATCAAGAATTTAACAGAAATTCTCGAAAAAATACAAGAGACCAACCGAGATTGGCGAAGAGATTCATCAAGACAAGAATCGCAAGGCCGCGACCAGCGAAACAGTCAAAACCGAAATAATTACCAACATAATGACAGAAGGAATGCGAACCACGTGAATTACAGAAGAGGAAGGGGAGGCCACTATGGACCACCCGGAAGATATTACGAAGATCGTCGACGAAATGAAGAGGCTGAAGAACGTCGGCCAGACAGCGAGGCGGAAAACTAGATTCGACTGGACGAGGAGCTCCACTTGTCCAGCGGCAACAGCGGGAGCAACAACAATTAATTAATTTCGTCAAAGTATTTTATAACCAATGCAAAACCACACAAAAATTAGAAGAAAATCAGGTACAGGCTCAAGAAGAAACCGCAAGTATTACAGAAGAGTCCGATATCGAAGGAATTGGTGATAACAGCGAAGAAGAAGAGAACACTTACCAACCAATGGTCTTAGGAAAGATGGAGGGGGTGACTCAACAATTTTTAGTAGATACAGGGAGTCAAATAAGCCTCATGTCCGAAGAATTATATAAACAACTTGAACCTAAAAATGCAATAATGTTACCCACCAAGGGGTTAACAATACAGGGAGTGAATGGAAGAGTATCCAAAGTGACAAAACGTGTCCTCATGAGAATTGAAGTGGGTGAAAGCGACCATGACCAGGGTTTTTATGTAGTAAAAGGAATTCATCCACCCATTATTCTGGGAGTTGATTGGATGTACGAGAAGAAAGCGACTATAGATGTCAAAGAAAGGAAAATGAAGTTTATGCATGAAGAAGCAGACTATTACGTGAAGTTTAAGGAAAACGGTTCTCGTATGTATAAGTCTCGGAATATGACGATATGTGGAACCAGAAACCGAAAAAAGAAGAAGAAAAGGAAGAGATATAGGCGAAGAAAAAGAAGAAAGAAAGATTAAAAAGATATGGTGGGTCAGAACAACCAATCGTACAGTAAACTTACAGGAAGTTACCTCTGTCTAACCCAACCCAACCATATTACCTTAATTTCCTTGTATCCATTTGGAAAACTTTCAGTTTCACTGAGGATGTTTGTATATAGTGTTAAATTTGTTATATGATGTATAAACCTAAACTCTAAGTATGTTGTTTTCGATTCAACCGTTCAGTGGTCTCAAAAACAAGAGGGGGTACTGTAACGGGCGTTATTTTTGATTAAATTAAATTAATTACTTTTTACTTTTCAAGTTTGTATATATAGAAAATGTTTTTAGAAAAGTGAGTAAGTTTTCAATGATAGATTTAGAAAAGTGAAGCAGAACGGATAGTATACAAGCACAAGTGTCTTATCTGGAATGTGCAGAATAAGATAACAGCTTATAAAAGTGTATATGAAGGGAGCGGGGAAGTGAGTGTTAGTGGACAAGTTAGTTATAATAAGGCTGTAGTAGCGGAAGGTGCTCAAGTAAAGACTCGCACCAGAATTCTGAATTTATTAAGAGATTTTGCGGAACAAAGCGGAAAGGTACCTAAAAGGTACCATTAAGTGCGATTAAAAGTGTCACTAAGGTGATTTAGAAGCGAAATTACGTTTTAATAAACAGTTTTATATCGGCGTATATGAACCAAAGGTGCATTTAATGTGCGTGAACTGTTAATGAACTCGAAGTAGTGGAATTGAAATATCGAAACGTGAAAACGGAGCTACCTCAATAAATAAGGGTGAGCTTCCGAAGTTAGTTTACCAGGGAAAATCCTCAAGGGGTAAAACGCTCGCTTAGTCGTTTTAGTATCGCTTAGTTGTTTTAATATCGCTTTATCGTAAGAGTAGTCGCGTTTTAGTTGTGAATGAGAGACCCGCTTTGTGTTAAATATTAACTTTTCCAAGTGAATTTGACCCCAGTGAGGAGAAGAATTTTAAGGCAACTTATCGTCAAGCGACCCATGAATCGAGCGGCCGTTGGAAGGTACTACGAGAAGACTACGTTATCGCAATAAGGTAGAGAAACATTAAGGTACTGTACCAAAGTTTTATTTACGTATTGATTTGAACTAATAGTGAAGAAAAACTGAATTTTATGCGTAGTATTTATAGTATTGAGTTCGGATTAAAATTAAAATATAAGCGAAATTGAAATCTAAGCGGATGTAAAGTAGCATTTTTTAATCTTGATGTCAACGCCTTGCTAGCAAGCGATAAAATTTACCCAGTTCATATTTTGTGTAGGTAGAAATTAAGTTTATTTTTTTTAGGAGTTGTACATTTTGTTTCATTTTGAATAACTTTGTAATAAATTGATTGTGTTCTTGATTTTATGGAATTTTTCAATGATTCTTACCTAAGTGTAAGGAAAGTAAAAACGTATTTTTCATAAAGTTTGACGCTAAATGAAAGGTTAAGGACCCCATCACATGTACTTGAGTGATTATAAATAAGCGTTGCATGTAACTAAAATCACTGTCTTCCAAATTAATCGATGATAGCATTTTTAATAAGATCGAACCTGAGTAAATTGAGGAAGTTTTATCAAATTTATATTTAATCCTTTTCATCCCCAACTGAGCTAGCCTGGGAAGGAAAAGTACGAAAAAGGTAGGTCCAAGCGTACTGCCAAGATAGCAAAATTATCGAACATTTTAACCACGAACCTGAAGAAGTTTATCAACATGTTTGTAACTTCCGTTACAACATAATCTCACTTTTCGCAGAAGTAAATGCGGATGACAGTGTGGATCTTATCTTATGCCAGTGGCAACCCTTCGCGTTGAACAAATTTACACTTAGAGGATCGTTTTCTACATTAACGTAACCGATGTGATCGGTGAAATGATCAAAGTCGCTAATTAACATTTTTTTGATTAAATCCAAATCCGTAGGAACAAAGATGGGCCCCATTAGAAAATAGTAACCACCAAATTTCTTTCCATTTTTCTTCATTGTGTTGTAAAAGTGATGAAGATTTATACATAAAGGTTCCTTTTTAAAAACAATATTGGCCAAATATCCAAGAAGTGATAATGGGGACACCGTATCTACGCCCTTCCAGTACCAATATATAAAGTTAACTGTGGTGGTAATACAATGACCGCTACCAGGACCAGTATAATTACTAAAGCAACTGTGTACATCATCTTTTGGGTGCACTAAAAGAAATTGTTAACATATTCGCGTTGCTTTCGGCTAACTTACATGAATTTCGCACAATTCACTATGGGATACACACAACGTTCATTTTGATCATTGCGATTTGGGGATTTATTTTAAGTTGGAGGCTATCGGTGAAAGGTTAAAGACACAGATAAAATACAGCAGATAGCTAACCTAAATGGGTTAGTGTAACAACATTAAGGATAAAATATACTTATTTTAAATACCTCGGTATAGAGTCCCTATATACAGGGTGTCCATTTAGTAGCCCGTTCTTCAAGTACGGCTTTATTGTTAAGTTTACTAAAAAATGCGCAAATGTAGGGGCCTTGGGTGGACTTTTTAGTCGTACATTATTTTTGTATTGCCAAGTTATTAATTAATACATATTTTTTTGCTAAATATCAACCATTCCATTGTACGCTTGTATTTTTTTAACGTCTTGTTTTTGTTTTTACGTAAGTTCGGTGGCGGAGTTGGGTTGAATCAGAGTATTCAACCGTGACGCAACATTAAATTATTTCATTCAAGATGTTCACTTTTTCTTGCGCCGAACATCGACATTTTCAAACTAATTTTTCTTTTAACAAAATGAAGAAAAATCTTGCCGACTGGAGCAAAATTAATTGGTAACACTAAAATTCCCTAAGCGGATGAAGTGCGTGAATACCACAGATTTCTAACCATACACCTAGATTGACAACTTCATATATTTCAAGGATACGAAAAGTGATGCCATTCCGCCATTTGTCAAACTGGTAAAAGTGGTGGGAAATTCGGTAACCGCCATTTGTAATACTGGCAATTATTGTGGCTTATTGTGGCGTCACTTTTTAACAATGAAGTTGTCAATCTAGGTGTATGGTTAGAAATCTGTGTAGGAAATTTGTACAAAATGACCGGTTTGATTCAAATTTTTTCACTTATAATTGCACAAGAGGTTTGTATTTTACCGAGTAAAGGGTTGTTTAATAAGAATCTGTTGTCTAGCAATTAGACGAGAAAAACTGTCAACCAATAAAAATGCGGCACCGAAGGTGGAGCATTTTTAGGTTGACAGTTTTTCGAGTCAAATTGCTAAAGGAAACAGATTAGAATTTAAACAACACAAATTTACTCGGTATAAATACAAATCTCGAGTGTAATTCGGCAGGACAATTTAACGAACAAGAAATTTAGAAATCCGTTCGTAACTTTACCAAATTGACTCATTCTTAAAATAACACAAACATCATGCAATAAATTATTCGCAAATGTCAAACTACTATCGGAGTAAAAATGCAAGGCCTCTGACTTTAGAAGCTTATCATAATTTAATGAAATAAAGTGCACTTAAAAGACCATTTATTTCTACAAAAAGGTGTAAAGTTTTAAATTTTTACAATATATCGTTAATTTTCTGTATCAGTGTATGTGCGAAAAAGCGCTAATTATGACTCAAATCGTACAAGCGCTCGACTTTAAAAATTAATTACGGCTATATTATTGAAACTGAGTGGTAGATACTTATATATTTGACAAGTGTATACTTTTTGTCGGTGTGAGATGCTTGTGAGGCCAATTGGTTTATTAGTCTTAAAGCTATAATGAAAAAAACGACATCTTGTGTAACTCAGTACCTGAACGTTCGATATTAATAATATTGACAGTAACATAACAAGGTTAAAGCAATTATATTGTGGTATAACACGATTTACAAAAATAATGTCATTATATGTACATCGTTTTTTTAAAAGAAATTTTGAAAAAAGGATGCATGCTTCGGTTTGGCGGGGTGAAGCGCAGCGCGCGGGGCAGCTGTTGTCGTAGACTATTGCTATAAAGCGCATGGTTTTGTACAATGCAAAAGAATAATCACATTGTTGTGGGTTGCCACTCGCTGCTTACGATGTAGTAGATTACCTCTCGCGGGAATAGTGCGTCTTTCTTTCGCGATAAACATAACATTTACTTTGAATTACAAGAAAACAAATTTTATTTTCAATAAGGGGATAATGCAGTTTGATTTAAGTAATACAAATTTAGCATTTAAAACAAGAATTTTTTCTTTAACTACCGTATATTGCAAAATAGCACATTTTCGGTTAGGGCTTATAAAACAAGTTAATTATATGAATAATCAATATTTATTGGCTGTCGACTTGTCAGAAGTATGTGTGCTACAACATTTGTAAATTTGGTAACAATTTATGAAACAATAACAATTTGATGAAAAGTTAAAACTGACCGTCAGCCAGGAAAATACTAAATACAGCGTTTTTATTGCTGTTAATTACAATAAAAGTTAAACAAGTGATTCTACCATTTTGATTTTTACACATGTTAATGATATACACTGTGGCCCGAAATAAAGGAGTACGTACATTTGTTAATCTGAAATAATTTTGTTGTTTTTAGGGCGATTTATTTTCTTTTTACAGGGTTAATACCTCAGCATGTCCCCAACATGAGTGCAAATTTTGGTATAAAGAAAATGTACAGGGTCGGACTTACAAATTTTTTTCTTTAATGGTGCATTTGTGATCGTTGCAAATGAAACATGTTTTAGCTAAATTTGAACTGATATGCTCTTTCGGTAAGGTAAGTACCCAGAACACTTCCCTACAAACGAAATTCTCCGAAATTTTAGGATTTGCGAATTATCATTTTTTTATTTAAATGGTAGGTACTAAGTACGCGCATTAGCCATAAACTAAAAAAAAATGCCGAATTTTAATATTTATGTAAATTTAAATGTTTTTCTAATATCTTCACTAAAACGCAAGCTTCTTAGCACTAAATGACATCTTTCCTGCCATTTCTTCGAACGAATGCAGTTTGTATGGAACATATTTGAACAGCGTGCAATAAATGGGGCCATCAATTTATGGCGCAAAAGGCTACAAGAAGTGGTTAACAATCATGGTGGCCACATTCATAATATTTTACTTTAAGTTATAAACTATTTAGCTATTTTTCTTAGTTATAATTTGTGTTATTTAATAAAATGTATTATTTCCTTAATTCAATAAAAAAATGATAATTCCCAAATCCTACAATTTCGGAGAATTTCGGTTGTACGGAAGTGTTCTGGGTACTTACCTTACCGAAAGAGCATATCAGTTCAAATTTAGCTAAAACATGTTTCATCACAAATGCACCATTAAAGAAAAAAATTTGTAAGTCCGACCCTGTACATTTTCTTTATACCAAAATTTGCACTCATATTGGGGACATGCTGGGGTATTAACCCTGTAAAAAGAAAATAAATCGCCCTAAAAACAAAATAATTATTTCAGATTAACAAATGTACATACTCCTTTATTTCGGGCCACAGTGTATATCATTAACATGTGTAAAAATCAAAATGGTAGAATCACTTGTTTAACTTTTATTGTAATTAACAGCAATAAAAAACAGTGTATAAATGACTAATGTACTGCTCAAAAATGAAGAAATTTCACCCCTCAGTTTTTTCGATATGACCACTTAAAGTCAGAGGCCTTGCATTTTTACTCTGATACTATGTATTTATACGGCGGGCACGGATACTGCGATAGTACGATATAAATCTGCGATAGTTGATTAGAATTTGAAAGTGAAAAAACCACTAGTGCATTTGTCGCTGTAAAAGTGACAATTGCACTGCGGCTAATGGGATTTTTTATACATGAGTTAAATTGTCACAACTAAATTCGTGTGAATCGTCTAGAAAGTCCCAATCACAGCCGGTTCACAACATAGAAAGCATGCATGATCCTTTGGCAGTGATTGGTTTAAAACTAGTATTTTCAAATTTGTTACCTTTTTATATTTAAAAAAAAATATAGAGACAATAATGCCTGTCCTGAGTGATCAGAGAAAGCAGTTTTTACGCTAGTAATTTTTGCGTTCCCTTGATTTTCGTTTCTTGTATCCAATCATTTGAGGCTATTGTGTGTTTAACACTCGCTATTCATCCATATCACTATAATAGCATCTTCATTACATTGCTTGTTGTGCCTTCATTATCTCTATAATAATATTGTTTATACCCCGTGTTCTATCCTTTTTGGCCTTTTTCCTTGCGTCTATCATGTCATTCCCCACTGTTTCGTCTTCTTGGAGCTGCCCTAGCCTAATTGTGCTCTACTTAGTTCCGTTTTATCTCCCTTCATATCCTCCCACTTAAGTTTTTAAATAAATCAAACAAACCACAAGTTTTTAAACTATATTTTCTTCATTTCTCATCATAAGATTTCCTTGGGAAGTGTCAATGGTTAATTAACTCCAATGCATTTTATCTCGTCGGATATCCTTCTCAAACTAATCCGACTCGAAGGACCAATTTTTATGGTTAAATAATTTTGAACACAATCAACGAAACATGCATTTATTACGATGAGACATATACATTTTTAAAACTAACACATTAAGCAAACCGTGTTTAAGGGTGCTTTTCAATTTTTTGTAACCTAATATTTTATATTTATACATATTTATAAACCTTTCCATATTTCGAACAGTAAGTAGCTACTATTCTCCTAGTTTTTCGACATTAATTTTTAATGGATTTGTAGTGCTTAATATAACAGTGGAGCTCAACTTTAACGGAATATCTACATCAGGATGTGGAAAAAACCTGAAGTGCTTTAGAAGTATAACTAAAGCAACTTGTACTTCTAAAACTGCAAATTTATAACCTAAAAGATGTAGGTAAGAGAGCGAAGCTGTTGAGAGCAGTGATAACATTTACCTATACATTTTCTTGGCCCGTCGCCAAACGGCATAAATGCTGGGGGTTCCCGATTGTTGTTTCTTCCTTTAGAAAATCTGTCTGGGTCGAATGTGTCCGGATTAGGAAAATGCTCGGGATCTCTATGTATTGCATAAATTGGCACAAACACGTACGTTCCTTTCTTTATGACCACGTTGGAATTTGGAATATTGTATGATTTTGTACAAAGTCGAGTATTCGTGTGTACCGGTGGGTACTTCCTCATTGATTCTAAAATAATTGATTTTTTTTCTAATTTTATTCCGTTTGCAACTTTTCCGTTTCTTTAGCTCATGGGATGGATGTAAAAGTTTTTAAATGGATGTAATGCGTTTATCATAATTTGCGCTCTTTATGACTCACAAAGAAACGAAGTTGTTACAGTCAGGGGGCTTATTGAAAATACAGTATTTGAAATACATTTGTATTTGTATTTTGTATTTGATGATTTTTCTCTACAGTATTTTGAATTTTGCATTTGAAATACATTAGTGTATGTATTTTGCCCACCGCATTGTTAACGATAGGTTCAGAGTGAATTCTAAGTACACATTTTCAAGAACCTACCTATAAAACTTTCCTATAAACGTCTAACTAAATCTCCCAAAAAAATACCCCGTATGCGTAGGTATAGGTATTTTTGTATTTCAAATATTGTATTTGTATTTTGTATTTTTAAAAATAATATAAAAATATCTTGTATTTTGTATTTCAAATACATTTCTAGGAATATTTTGTAATTTGTATTTGAAATATGTTACTGCATGTATTTTGCCCAGCCCTGGTTACAGTGACAGTATAACTGCTGAAACCTCCACTATGAAGCAAGAATGAATAACAGATGAAATAATTAACTTCAAACATAAACACAAAGACATGGAAAACAAAAATGGAGCGGAATATTGTAGAATAATACAATTACAAAACCACTACCTTCCCTTAAATTATTTATTGTTGAACTTGAATGACTAACGAGGGTACGTTGAAATTGATAAAGTTAAGGCGACATGCTTCAGGTTTAGACTAAACCCATTATCAAGCTTCTATCGTTGAGTTATTTCATTACAGTTGTAGATTGATACATATACACATTAATAAATTGATATAAATTTGTGTTACTGACAGTAGGAGTGGTTTCCATGTTATTAGGCGTTGTTTCAATTGAGTATTTTTCTTAAGATTGGTACAGCTTGACAGATCTAACGATGCGAGTCACGCCCAAATGCGCATTAAACTAAGTGAAAGGGAGGGTGCATTTGAGCCACTGCGCAGTGACTTATTGCAGCTCGTCTTTGTTTCTCCTAGTGCTCTCTTACTTCAACTTTGCGCACTTCCACCCACATCATTAGATTTGTCAAGCTGTAGAGCTTGTTCATTTTCTTGTGGCGAAACCAATGTCAGATATGGCGGCTAGTTTACCTAATAACTCCACCCTTCATTTCTAATCTGGGCATTAGATTTGATTTTAAACGGGTTCAGTTGCCCGTAAGTATCTTAGGACAGCCCACTTAGTCTACTGCGCATACAACGTTTTCGCCACAAGGAAATGAACAAGCTCTACCTAAGCGATAGGTATAGGGAACGTTGAATAAAGTTATAGTTTTTAACGTATAACCATAGAACAATGCTCTATGGTACAATCTAAAAATGTAATAAAATACAGGGGGTTGCATTTAAAAAACCTAACTTTGATATATTACAATTTTGTGAACCATCCTGTATAGTTGCAAATACATAATTTAAAAAAATAGTCGTTATCAATTTACATATGTCACCAAAAAATGAAGCTGATATTTTGTACTCTTTAGACACAAGAGATCGAGGTAATAGTCGTGAATCACCCTGTATAATGGAGAATGAACTTTGATCTTACCGTACAAGCAGTTATTCAGGTACTCCATCTCCTTAACCGCCTCATATGTAATCTTTCCATCGTGCTTTTCCAAAATTATCTTTATTTCTTCCCTAACTTTATTTTGAATTCCCTGATTTAATGCCAATTCGATTAGAGTAAAACTTATAGTTGCCGCCGATGTTTCATATCCGGCACCGTAAAAAAAAAAACATTGCCCCGCCATTTCGTTTAAACTGAAGCCTTTATCTCCTCTATTCTTCATTTCCTTCACTCCGCTATTTGTTATCGTATGGTCACTACTGTTTTGAAGGAGACGATGTATAAAATCCTCACGAATAATGCTATTTTCTTTACGGTATTTCGCGGTTGCCTCCACGAGGTTTATAAAAAAGTTTGTCACTTTTTTACCATAACTCGTCATTCTGAATAAGGAAAACAGCTCAGGAAAGAAAATTATCAACATGAAACGAATAGATGCGGCGAAGTCAGCTACTAGTTTTCTACATTCAGAAGTTCCACTCTGTAGTGCGATACTTTCAATTCCAAAACCATAGGATACGAAAATATCAGTTGTAAATCGTTCATTAACCTCCTTTACGTCTAATGATTCATTTCTCTCAACGTATTTATTAACCAATTGTTTTAAATCTTCTCCACATTTAATTGCCGTGTCGAATATCACCTTTCTTTTCGCAGAAGTGAATAAGGATGACAGTGTGGATCTTATCCTATGCCAGTTGGCACCCTTTGCGTTGAAGATATTTAGACTGATAGGGTCGTCTTTTGCATTAACGTAACCGATGTGATCGGTGAAATGATCAAAGTCGCTAATTAACATTTTTTTGATTAAATCCAAATCCGTAGGAACAAAGACGGGCCTAATTAGTAAATGGTAACCACCAAATTTTTTCCCATTTTTCTTCATTGTGTGGTAAAAGTGTTGAAGGTTTATAAACAAAGGTTCCTTTTTAAAAATAAGTTTGGCCAAATATCCAAGAAATGATAATGGGGACACCGTATCTACGCCCTTCCAGTACCAATATATAAAAGTTAACTGTGGTGGTAATACAATGACTGCTACCAGGATTAGTATAATTACTAAAATGACGTTGTACATCATCTTTTGGGTGCACTAAAAGAAAAGTTAACATATTCATATTGTTTTCGGCCAACTTACATGAATTTGATGCGTACTAACAATTCACTATAAGATTACCTTGTTTGTTTGGATTATATATAAACGTTTGTATTGCTCATTGCGAAATGGGGAATTATAAATATGGTTCGAGGCTATCGGTGAAAGGGTTAATATTATAATTTATGAAAAGATAAAATATGATGCTCGATTGAAAATATATGCCGTTAACATCAAGAGTGTTGTCAACATTTTTAATACAGATTGTCTCGTGTGAATACATGGGTTGTTTCTTTAGTTCTGGCAACAATAGTATAAAATCCAAATAAAACAAGAGTTTTTCGGTTTATTGCACGTATAGTTTAGACGCAGAAGACATTTATACAGAAGAGACAATCCCCGATCCCGCCAAAACAAAATTTCTTGGCGCATGTCGCGTCGCCATACTTTTGTTAGTACAATCAAAGAACATATTATATACCGTTCTTTGGTACAATTTATAATATCATAAAGGTAACATAACATGTAAAGTCTGTCTCAAAGTATATCGTCTTGTAATTTACCTCATAAAAGGATTGATTTTCTAATCTGCATTGTTAGTAGATAAACACGTTTTAAATGCCTACCTGATTGTGATAACAAAGGGGACCTCTAGGTATTTTATGACAGGGCAATTTCAAGACGATATACATAAATTTATATTACACGAATCATCATTTATTTATTAAAGCTGTTTATTAGGTTTTAGATTTTTAGCTGTATAAAATTTACGAATAGGGAATTTAAAACATCTGGAAAAAGAAATTTTAAATTACAAATTTTATGTAATCTTTAGTTTAAAATAATAGGAGTAAGCTTATGAATATTTTTTATAAAGTACTTGTTTTTTATTCCAATGTAAACTATTAAAAATTAAGTTAACATTTCCGAAATATGGTTGCCATCCAGAGAAGTAGATTAATACTGAAAACTAAAGTGTTTTTTAATTTCCCACGTAAAGTATTAACAACAACATGGCGAAGGCAGTTGAGATCTAGGCGCTGCAATAGAAATGTTTTCAAAGCAGGAGCTGAGAATCTGGTTGAAAATTGAATGCACGACAGTGTCATCAAGGATTGCGATACCGAACAGTGGCAAGGTGGGTACAAGCCTTTATTAAAGTAGGATGCGAAAATGCGTCACATATGCCTAGGTATGGTCATCCGCCGGCAGTGAACTCTATACTAACAGAGTTCACTGTCCGCCGGTTAGTGAGAATGACGTGCGGATAGCGTCCGCATTAGTGGAAGCGGACCGGAACTGCACTATTCGAGAGTTAGCCGCACCCGTAGATACTGCATTAGCACTTTCTACTTTTCATCGAATACTTAAGATTCGACTTAGGATGCGAAAAATTGCTTCTCGATGAGTTTCACATGAGTTATCGGAGATGCAGAAATTTCTGCGATATGAAGCTGCTTGTACACACTTGGAGCGCTATGAGGGGGAAGGAGAGCCCTTCTTACGACCTATCAACACCATTGATGAGAGCTGGGCGAAAAGTTATGAACCACTGTTCAAACGTTAATAGTCCGAATGGCGTCATCAAGGGTCACCGCGAAAAACAATAGTTCGGCAGACCGTTACGAATGTGAAAACGATGCTAATCCTATCCTACGATTGGGAGGTGTTATATTAAAGCATTTAGTTCCCCCAAGGCAGACCATCAACGCAGGGTAGGTACCTACTATTGTTCGATTCTGCAAAATAATCTGCGAGCAGCGTTAACACGAACCCGAGAACACATCATGGATATTCCACCACATGACAATGCAAGGGCGCATGTAGCAGGGAACGGTGTCTGATTTATCACTGGGGTTTGGAGGTGCTCTAAAAAATGCAAATTAGGATGGAGGATGTGGGACCTAAGTCCACGCGTACGTCACTTTGTACTACCCCTTGCCGGACACACCGAGCCACAGAATGAACGGCTCACCCATCCAAGTACTGACCAGACCGCGAGTTGCTTAACTCTGTCAATACTTGAATGGATTATGTGATTGTGACTATACAGGGTGATTCATTAAGAATGTCCAATCTCTGAACTGTAGATTCCAGACCTCGAAATATGATGATTCTACCCAACATGCCTTATACAAATATTGATAGTTTCCGAGATACCGGGTGTTTAAAGTTTAAATATGAATTTTGATTTTCGCAATAACTTTCTATTTTTTCACAATTTCTTTTTGAAAATTGGCAGTTTTACCTTTTTTTGCATGAGGATTGCCAATTTGGACTCTAATTTAGCATTGCTAATAGAGGGCGCTAGTTATACTTGGTTGTGTTTAGTAAATCTAAGCAAAAATTTTTTTCGGCTGAACTATTAGCAAACTAATAATAAAATATGGAAAAGCGTTAGATTCTACAAAAAAAGTTACTCTTGTTTGATTCGTGTAACTCGATCAGTTATCGAGTTATTTGCTTCTAAACAGTTCAATAAATTTTAATTAAAAAAAAAATTTATTCTCTAAATGTGTAACAACAATAAACTATTATTTATGATCCGTTTTCGCAAAGATCTCTTCATATCAAATAACCCTTGTCTATTATTTTTAATCACATTAATTAATTGTTATTGCGAAAATCAAAATTCATATTTAAACTTTAAACACCCGGTATCTCGGAAACTAGCAATATTTGTATAAGGCATGTTGGGCAGAATCATCATATTTTGAGGTCTGGAATCTACAATTCAGAGATTGGACATTCTTAATGAATCACCCTGTACATTCTGCGGTTGGGAGGTTCCATGATCTCCGGACATAAATCCCTGCGACTTCGACCTAATCCCTAAGCTGAAGGAACCACTGTGTTGGAACAAATTCAGAACAGTGGACGACATTCTGAGTGCAATTGATCTTTATTTACCATCCAGAGATTAGACAGTAGCCGACGGCACTCGGTGGCTACCACGTCACTGAGGACTTAAAACCTTGTATGTAGGTATGCTATGTATCCAGAAAATAAATAAATTATAAAGAAAAGAAATAGTTGCCGGAACTAAAGAAACAACCCATGTAATAATAATATTATATTCGTTGAAAAAATTACCTACGTTTATTGAGTTTGTATTTTACTACTAGCGAGTAATGAACAAACTTGCCTACACCTAAAGTTTTCCTGGCTTATTACCTTCTTAATTTTTATTTTATAAACTACTTAAGCTAAAATAAGGTTTATAGAAACTAATTAGACTATCAATATCTATCAATAAACATGAACTCTGCCCAAGATCAGTGACTGATCTTGAACTCTGCCCATGAAATGTTTATTTGTAACTATTTATTTGGAATTTGGACAATTTATAGTCATGCTCATGGGAATAACATACGCGTATCGTAATTATATGTTTTGACTTTGGAAGGTAATTTTCCTACTTTATAAAGTGCGACGATATTCATCACCAGTGCCGGTCTGGCGGCCCTTCGGGCCCTCGGCTGACAATGTTCGAGAGCCCCCTTCCTCCGATAAAAAATAAATAGCGATCTTCCCACCAAAAAACCTGCTTTCAAATTTGGACCACTGAATAGCTTAAAATTTCAACTTATAATTTCAACAAAAAATATTAGAAATCAATTATAATGAAAGAATAAAGGTTAATAAAAATACAAAACATTTGATTAAGTAAATACTATTTTTAAGGTTACTGGATAATTCTAAATTATTCTCGATTTATAAAAAAACACGTAACTACTAAATGTTAGAAATCTTTACTTAATTTTATTATAGCTGATAAAAGTAGATACGTAATACTTATTAAAAAAATATAACTTAATTATGTACCTAAAGATATTCATTTTTTAAATTTATTAGATTTCTATTAACGCATTGTTCCAACGAATGAGGTGCCTTTAGTCTCCTTCTAGTCCCAGAAGACAATCTTCCCGATTTTGCCTTTTTGCTGCCACATGTAACTTTTCTACGTCCTACAGATGTTGGGTGTACCTACTGGTATATTTTTTCCTCTTCGGCGACATTTATTTAAATTTCCTTTGGTGTTGCTTTTTCTTGCAGTTCCCAATCCCTTGTATTATTTTAAAAGCTGTGCGAGGACGAGATAGAAGAGAGGTTTTACAACAAGCGTGTTTGGTTATGTTATACAGTGTGACTCATTTAGATTGGAAACACACATGTAAAATCTGAAGTTATTTACCGATTTTAACCAATTTTTTTTCAAAATGTCAAATAACGAAACATCCACTTTGGGACAAAATTTTAAATGTTTATTCCAATTTTCAGGGCATACTACGATAACTTTTTCGTACTCGGAATGGAGAATTGTTATTAGCGATTTGTTTATAAAAAAATATCTACGCCACTGGATTCAGAATGCTTCCAAATAGCTGTCACCAAAATTTTATAAAAATATATTCATTAATAACAAAGTTATGACAACTTAAAGTTTGAAAACTTTCTAAACTAACAGTTACAAAACAACACCCTGTATCAATAGATGGCCATGGAAATTATGTTAATGATTCTTAAATTAAACTATTTAAACCATCAGTGGAGAAAAAAATAATTAAAGTAACGTAATATTTAATAAAAGTAACGGAATCGCACAATTGAGTAAATAATAAGACCTAACATATTTCTAACTTTTTCTTTTCAAAAAAATGAGTGCCTCCATTTTAGCTTATACCGGAAGTGACGTCATCAAAGGTAATATCAGCATTTTCGTCCTTGGCCCTAATGCAATCGACTGGCGAAAACCGCATTTTGATAACTTTAATAGTTTGTCAGTAACGAGCGTTGCAGTCATTTATTAACACTTTAAAAAAAAAATATCTATAGCACGATGTACAGGGTGTCCCAAAATTGCAGGGACACAGAGCTACTCCGTATAATAGAGATCAAAATAAGTTGATTGGACCCAATTTATTTATATACCAAAATGTACCGTTTGCTCGTGAGAAGAGTTGAAAGTTTACATAAAAAAACACATTTTTGTACGCTGTTCAGACATGAGTGAAACAAATTGAATGAAATTTGACAAAAGTGCATTTTAGAGGATTACTGCCCTTTCGGTACCTAATTAAATAAATCTAAAAGAAATTGTAGAAGGGTTAAAACTACCGTCACCCCCTTACATTTTTTTCAGCGAGAAGACTGATTAATTATCTTCATTTGTTACTCTTGATAAAATTTTGTACTTCGCATAGTTCCGAAGGAAAAAAATAATGCTAACAGATATTCCTAGTATAAGTTTAATAAAATTGTAATACAAAATTTAGTTGGCAGTGGAAACAAAGACAGAACGTTTTTTCATAATAAATGTTCAATATGACGGCCACCTTCATCAATACAAAGGTCAATTCGACGTCTCTCGATTCGGGCAAAAGTTTTATGATCCGGAATTCTCCGGTTCGGATACCTCTCTTGATATACATGGGCACTTCCACTTCTGCGACAGTTACCTTGACAGAATCCAAGAACTAAGATCATGTCGGTCTGCTCATCAAAAGAGAAATCCATATCATTACAAATGGTAGCAAGAGCGTTTGAAATTTAATCAAAATTTATTTTTACTATTAATATTAATTTGTTAGTGGATAACTTGTGGCCTTTTTGTTAGATAACCCGAAAGAAAACCTTACGCCTTATCAAACTCGTAGCAAAGTTGTTACCGATATGTCCTCTAAAAATTTGAATGTACTTTCCGATAAACTATTTGATACGGAAGAAAACAATTTTAAGCATGCCACTCCTTTTTCTGCTGTTGTCTCATGCGACCCTTCTACTTCAAAAAATTTAATCGATAATGATATTGAAATAGATGATAAAACGTTAGGTGACATTCAATCATCAATTTCCATTGTTACTGAAAATGGACCACCATATAAAACGAAATCAAAAGTAGGTATAAACTGCGCGATAGCGAAGTTCTGATGTTGTCCATGATTTGAAATTGTCGCATCAAAATCAAAATGAAATTTTGAGGTTGAATAGATCAATGTTTGCATTATCAGAAAAAATTTCCTACTCATCAAATAAAATAAAATTTTCGTTGAGATTATTGGCAAATATTCCTATTTGTAATTACAGTAGTCCGGAATCGATCATTTTATTTAATGTTGAGGTCGACGAGGGCTCTGCAGGAATTTAAGCAGAACAGTGTTGTACAGTTGCGAGGCGTTCTTCAAATAAACAACGCGGAACAGTGAGACGGATCTTTCTAAAGATGTGGTGCAGCCATACAACAATAAAGGTAAAGAAGTTCAATGCTGGGGAAAAACGTGTGATAGGGTTCCAGTTGCCCGACCACAAGGTGTACAGTGACTCTATTACAAACAGTGACGACAAGCAGCGATTAGCTCCACCCATTCGCCATTAGGAGGCAAAATTTTGGGCGGGTTTCTATGAACTCAACGGTGGTATCCTAGCAACGTTCTAAATCCAAATAAAAATCACACGCTGATCAAAGGTAAACACAGTCAGGCCGCCATTAAGATGCAAAATATACCACGGCCAATAAAAATCGATACATCGCTTGTCGCCACTGTTTGTAATGGAGTCACTGTAACAAATTCATACCTATAAAGCCACCTATTGAGCAGTAGACAGTAACTCTTCTATAATTAAATGCTTAATAAAAAAAAGGGGGTCGCATTCCGAGGCAAATCATTTTCATTTTTCATAGAGCCCTATCATTCCTAAAAATTTTACCCGAGAAGTTTTCTGGCCAATTCTTTCTTCTCGTTAATTGTCGTTGAACTGTGCATTCTACTTTTCGGATATGTTTTGTTAATCATCTAAATTCTAGGGAAAGTTATAAATGCATTTTTCATAGGTGATGTGTGTTTTGATCCTCTCTTCCGATTGCAGTTCGCTGACAATGCATTCATGTCCCTTTCAGCAAAAGATGGACCTACTAGACCAGGGGTTCCCAAACTTTATGTCACTGCGTACCACATCCACTTTTCAAATAAGTGGGTGTACCACTTACTACCTGATCTTTGATATTAATATGATATCAAAGTATAAGTATTTACATTTTATACAGTAACTTAGCTTAAAAATAAGTCATAATTTGAAAAAAATTTAAAAATCTTGACTCACATATTTATTAAATTTACAAAACAACAACATTGGTAAAAAAACACTAATTTTATTAACACGTTCGCGTACCACCTGAAACGTCCTCGCGTACCACCGGTGGTACGCGTACCACAGTTTGGGAACCCCTGTACTAGACGATCGCAATCACGTGGCAGGGTTGTGTCGGTTTAGTCGGGTAGTTTAATTGTTACCACGTTTGTTCAAATTGGGGGTGGATTTGTTTTGGAATTTTGGGGGAAATGTTTAGTTTTAGCGGTAATTTTCAAATATTACCTCACTGATTTGAATTTTGCAGATGTATTGTGAAATTTGCGTAAGTCCTGAGGGTTTGGAACATTACGCACTTCTAAAAAATCTTTAATTATTATTAATTATATTAAATATTATTAATTTAAAAATCAATGTGTCTAAGATAAGGATGAACAGCATGGGCATCTTAAAAACGGTAAGAGATACGAAGGCGATTAAATTAGAGAAAAGTTGTATAATTTAGGGCATGTTCACATGTAGTTTGCAAAAGTTCATTATTGTTTCCAAGATTTAAAACAAAATGCGATTTTTGGGTTTTTCTTTTTCTGTACTTATTTCCTTCGTTTATTTTAAAAGATTTTTAAATACCAAAGGTAGGTAGGTACTTCTTTATTGTCACTTTTTGAATTCTATTAGATGGCGTTTTCAAATTTTTTATTCGACGTTTCGTTTCCGAGAAACCATCATCAACTTAATTTTTTTATATCGCCGCAACCAACGAAACACCCTGCATTCGATAGTATTTTTTATTACGAATTTAACCATTTATTACACATTAACGGTTTCGAAGCTAGTTTTTAAGAAAAATTTGGATTAACATTAGGTACCTATTTGATAATATTTTTTTATGTACAAATTTAACCTATTTAATTAAAGTTAAATAATTACAATATAACTGTTTAAATAGGTTGCCGTTATTTTCTAGACACATAGGTTTACTGTGTTTACTGAAGAATTTAAGACAAATGTCTAGCATTTCTGGCGAAATTGTATTAACTGCTGCCATAACCGATACTAACAACGGCTCTTCATTTTCAAAACTCCAATCATACATTTGGTTTTTCAGGTAACCTCACAGAAAAAATCCAACGAACTTAAATCGTGTGATCGGGCTGGCCAAGTTACTTACTTACTACACTGTAAGATCCAATCCATTTTCCGTAAACCGCAATGACACGGTCTCGTCTTGTTGAAATCAACAGTTGTTAACAAGTGCTAGAGGTAATTCATCCAAGGCATTTTCAAAATCAGTCCTTAGCAAGTTTAGATATCGTCTGGCTCCAAACTTAAAATGTGGCCGTATCGCTTGTTCGCAATCCAACTTTAGCCCACGAATACCTCGCATCCAGAGGCGTGAACAGTAGTGTACCTACCTGAGGGGTCAGGTTAAATTAATCTTACTTCAGTTTTAATTCTTTGTATGTTTTGATATGCCTAAATGTGTGTTAATTGCTAGAGGTACTAGATGTCAATTTTTGCGTTTAATTTTGTATTGTATTTGTGACTCAATGGCAGACCTATGGTATACCGAATAACGGGTCATGTTCGACCCTTTTCCGGTTCCTTTTGTCTATGTAGGTAACGTTGGTCCACCTTTGTATGTTAATTTTCGTAAATGTTTTGAATTCAATTTGTGGTCATGTTACGTGTAATTACATACTATTTTTATCATTTGTTATGCATTATTTGTGTAATTATGTTACATTTGTGTCTTCTCAACACAGGTTTTGAGATTGATCAGAGATCTGCTATAATTCCTTTTCTCATGTTATGTATTGATATCATTCAACAGCTTCGTGTGATTTGTGTATTGTTTATTTGTTTATGTATGTAATTAATTTGTTAAAGCGAGTAGTTTTTCTTGGCAGCTTCTTTTCTGCTCGCTAATTCGTCCTTGAACTGCCACATTCTCCTTTCGGCCTTGTGTCGCAAATTACTAAATTTTAGGGAACGTTTAAATAAATGCCGTTTTACCGTTTACTGCTTGTTTGATCTTTCCTCCCCATTACAGTTCTCTGCCAGTGTATTCATGTCTTTTTAAGACAACAGAGGGACGTACTAGACGATCACGTTTTGTGTGGGATTTGCGGGGTAATTTAAACTCGTACCGCGTTTATTTGAATTTGAGGTAGGTTAGTTTTGGAGGGAAGGTAAGTTAGGCGGCCATTTTGAATTATCGCCCTCTCTGATTTAGGTTTTGCAACTGTAATGTGAAGTTAGCGTAGGACCTGGGGTTTAGAACATTACAGCAATAAGAAAAACCAAAAAATCGCATTTTGTTTTAAATATTGGAAACAATAATGAACTTTTGCAAACTACATGTGAACATGCCCTAAATTATACAACTTTTCTCTAATTTAACTGCCTTCGTATCTCTTACCGTTTTCAAGATCCCCATGATGTTCATCCTTATCTTGGACACGTTGTATTTAACCACCATGCTTGTTTATAAATCTTCCTATATTTCGAACATGTCGGTAACTTCTATTCTTCTAGTTTTTCGACATTAATTTTTAATGGATTTAAAGTATTTAATGTAACAGTGGAGCTAAACTTTAACGGAACATCTACATCAGAATGTGGCCAAAACCTGAAGTGCTTTAAAAGTACAACTAAAGCAACTTTTGCTTCTAAAATTGCAAATTTATAACCTAAAAGATGTATGAAAACAAAGTTGTTGATAGTAATGATAACACTTACCTATACATTTTCTTGGCCCGTCTCCAAACGGAGAAAATGCTGGGGGTTCCCGATTTTTGTTTCTTCCTTTAGAAAATCTGTCTGGGTCGAATGTGTCCGGATTAGGAAAATGCTCGGGATCTCTATGTATTGCATAAATTGGCAGAAACACGTACGTTCCTTCGTTTATGATCACGCTGGAATTTGGAATTTTGTACGATTTTGTACAAAGTCGAGTGTGCGTGTGTACCGGTGGGTACATCCTCAATGATTCTGAAATAATTAAAATTGTTTCTAATTTTATTCCGTTGCAACTTTTGCCTTCTGTCAGCTCATGGGATGGATGTAAAAAAGTATAATGTCTTCACTATATTTGCGCTCTTTATGACTCACAAAGAAACGAGGTTCTTGCAGTCGACAGTACAGTTAAAGGCCGAAACCCCCACTAAGAAGCAAGAATGAATAACAGATGAAATAATTAACTTAAAATAAATACACAAAGACATGAAAAATAAAAATGAAAAGCCGAACTGCTTGAAGAAGGAAACATGAAAACCCTAACTCATATTTTTATAATCTCCACAAAGGCTGACTCCAAATACTACTGAAAAGAAAACATTGGTATAAGCAATTTGTAGCAAATTATCCGCACTATTGGAATTTGCAACAAAATCATATGGCTGCCATTTGAAAATTTGGAATAATCTATGTTTGAAGTTTTGACTGAGACTGCACGGACACCTTCTATTAGAAAACCAATTTTATCAGTGCGTAGGGGATATTATGTAGAGTGGCTTGGCCAAAAATCTACTTTCTATCTTCTTTGCAGAGTGAAAACATTAACCCCGTAGCAAGTCCCGAAAATTCCATTTTTTTGACATTATGGGCGATATCTCGATAAGCAGGGTAGTTAGACAAAAAATATCTGAACAACATTAACTTTATTTTCAGCAACGAATCCAAAAATATTATTAAGTATAGGGTGTTCCATTAAAAAAAATTAAGTTATGTTTGTGAAGCTTTACTGGAACACCCTGTATAAGTGAAACTAATTTGTTATTGTAGCTCTTCTAAATTCGTATAACTTTTTCCTTTAACTCTCGTATATTATTGAGTTCAGTGATCTCTCGTCGTTCAGACGTAATCTTCCACCGAACTCTACGTGAATCACCCGAGTGGGCTGTAGGCTGAGAATCATGTTCCAAAAGTAGGTATTTAGTGTCATATCAAGGCGATATTTTGGCGATAAGTAAGTACAATATTTTTAATGGTTTCTTTTCATGTTAGGGACAACCTGCAATGATTGATGAACAGATCTAGTATTGGCCATTTTGATACATGAAATACCATGAAGCAACCAGCATTAGATATAATCAGTGGCATAGCTACATATTCAGCGCCCTGGAGCAAATAAGATCTGTGCGCCTCCTTTTTTTCTCACAAATGTTCCAAAAAATACTAGATTTTCTAGTATTTTGTGCATTTTCAAAGTTGAAAGTGGCTACAAACGTCATAGAGTGCTCTCGAAAAACGAATACTAGAAGTACAAGTACAGTACACTGAATACACTTTAGATTTTTAGCAGTCGCACAGCACACACAACATTCATTATGTATTGTCAAATTGTGTACATAATTATATTGATTAAACCTCTTTTATTGCCTGTTTAGTAAAATAAAACTATAATAAGCTGTTTTAAAATTTGCGCCCCCTCCAGAGGCGGATGGGCCATAAGACAAACCGGGAAATTTCCCGTTGGGCCGGCTGTTCAGAGGCCAGCAGGGCCGGTGGCTGAAAGTAAATTTATAACAAACCTAATTTCTACACTTGGAATAAAAAGTCTTTTAACTTTGATTTACTTTTATTTTGTTTCTTTTTGTTGTATGTTTCTATACAAGGTTGCCCACTTGCCCTTCGTTTTTCGATAGTACCTTTAATATTAATTTTAGGACAAAAGGTCAAGAGACATTTCTTATTCAGATGTTTCTTGTTTACAACCTAAAAATATTTTCAGGGTCACACTGCTCTCGGTTTCGTCTGTACAGGATCGTACTCGATTATTTTAAATGGAACACCCTATAGATTTTTATATTTTTTAAATCCATATTCGACTCTAGACCAAGTTTGTTTAGCCTTTCACCTACTTAAGTCAACTCATTTAGGAGAAAATAAATGTTTTTTGATTTTGAACGAAATTTGTTGCAAAAGGGACGTACTGAATTTTTTCTTACAACCACTGAAGAACTGCCAAAAGTCGACTATTTTAAATAAAACACCCTGTACATTTTTTCACGAATGAACTGCTTTTTAAGTTAGCTTTAATTTTTGTTAAATATGTCCCTATATCTAAAGGTAATAGTTTCCGAGATAATAACCTTACTTTGAATTATTTTGTTTTTTCGCCCAATTCTAAAAATAAAATTAAAGGAAGCAACAAACAATAACACTATTTATATCAGATATTTAATTACCTAAATTGTGTTGTTACTTAAAAAACCAGGAATGTGAAACAAAAAAAACGACTCGGTATTAAAATGTTATTGAGACAGTACCTACGGTTAATTGTAGGGGTCCATAACTGGTGGATGGTACGGTTCTTTAATCATAAATACATTTAACATAATTGCATTATCGTCTTCACTTTGTTAAAAATGCTAAATCGAATCGAAAATGTCACGTTTTCTATGGTTTTCATTCTCGGCGAATGTTTCCAGGATACGTGAAGCCAGGGGCGCCGGAAGAAAATTTATTAGGGGGGGGGGGCTTACATTTTTTCAAGTAGAAATTAGAATGCTTGAAAATTTTTACCTATTTTTAAATTAGTAACTCCAATAGGCTACGCAGAGTCACCGATGGGATAGAACATTATATTCCAAAAGTTATGTATTATATTGTGAGCTTTTAGCATTTTCTAAAATGGATTTGCGCGTTTTATGAAATTCCAGGGGGGGGCCGGGCCCTCGCTTGCCCTTTAGTAGCGGCGCCCATGCGTGAAGCTTTCAGATCAATCATGCGAATCATGCCTGATCATACAAATTTTTCAAGTCGTGTGAGGCAGTGGTTACACAATACTGATGGGTTGTTTGAAAAGTTTATTTATTAATTAATGTTATACATCAGCAAATAATAATAAGTAAATATCCGATACAAATAGTGTTATTGTTTGTTGCTTCCTTTAATTTTATTTACAGAATTGAGAGATAAAACAAAATAATTTAAAATAAGGTTATTATCTCGGAAACTATTACCTTTAGATATAAGCCATATTTAACAAAAATCAAGAGCTAACTTAAAAATCAGTTCATGCATGAAAAAATATACAGGGCGTTCTATTATAGTCGACTTTTGGCATTTCTTGTGTGGTCGTTAGAAAAAATTCAGTACGTCCCTTTTGCAACAAATTTCCTTCAAAATCAGCATATCGAGAAATAAAACGCTCTTTTGTTTATGATAATCTCAAATTTTGTTGCTCTGTTGCCAATGATTGAATAGTTATGATTTTTTTACTGATTGTTGATTTCGGCGACAATTTTTAAAAAACATTTATTTTCTCCTAAATGAGTTGACTTAAGTAGGTGAAAGGCTAAACAAACTCAGTCTAGAATCGAATATGGATTTCAAAAATATAAAAATCTATAGGGTTTTCCATTTAAAATAATCAAGTACGATCCTGTACAGACGAAACCGAGAGCAGTGCGGGCCTGAAAATATTTTTAGGTTGTAAACAAGGAACATCTCAATAAGAAATGTCTCTTGACCTTTTGTCCTAAAATTAATATTAAAGGTAGGTGTAGGTACTATCGAAGAACGAAGGGCAAGTGGGCAACCCTGTATATGTACGTGACTGGGAGTCCGGCATTTTTAATTAATAATGTTTTTTTGGATAGTAAATGTAATCTGATTCAAAAATCTGTAATAAACCTATGCTCTATTAAATTTTAAAGGAAAAATGCGTAACACCCTGTAAAAGTATATTTTAGCCATATCCGGAAATTAAAAAAATGGCCGATAAACATTATTTCCCGGGCCGCTAAGATGTTGCCCATCCGCCCCTGGCCCCCGGACTCGTGCACCCTCAAAATTCATGCGCTCGGAGCAGTTTGCTCCTACTGCTCCAGGGTAGCTACGCCCCTGGATATAATTAATCGGTATATAATGGAGAATGAACTTTGATCTTACCGTACAAGCAGTTATTGAGGTACTCCATCTCCGCAACCGCCTCATATGTAATCTTTCCATTGTGTTTTTCCATAATTATCTTTAATTCTTCTCTAACTTTGTTTTGAATTCCCTGATTTAATGCCAATTCGATTAGAGTGAAACTTATAGCTGCCGCAGATGTTTCATATCCGGCAGCATAAAAAATATAACATTGCCCAGCAATTTCGTTTAAATTTAAACCTATATCTTGTCTTCTCTTCACTTCTTTCATTTCACTGTTTATTATCGTATGGTCACTACCATCTTGAAGAAGGTGATGTATAAAATCCTCACGAACAATGCCATTTTGTTTACGGTACTTGGCGGTTCCCTCCACAAGGTTTATAAACAAATTTGTCAAGTTTTTACTATAACTTGCCATTCTGAATAAGGAAAACAGCCCTGGAAAGAACATTACTAACATGGTACGAATAGATGCGATAAATTCAGACGTTTGTCTCCTAAATTCCGAAGTTCCACTCTGCAGTGCGTTACTTTCAATTCCAAAACCATAGGATACAATAATATCAGTTGTAAATCGTTCACTAACCTCCTTTATATCTACTAATTCATTTCTCTCAACGCATTTATTAATTAATTGTTTTAAATCTTCTCCACATTTAATTGCCGTGTCGAACATCACCTTACTTTTCGCAGAAGTAAATGAGGATGTCAGTGAGGATCTTATCTTATGCCAGTGCGAACCCTTCGCGTTGAACATATTTAGACTTAGAGGATCGTTTTCTACATTGACGTACCCGATGTGATCGGTGAAATGATCGAAGTCGCTAATTAACATTTTTTTAATTAAATCCAAATCCGTAGGAACAAAGATGGGCCTAATTAATAAATGGTAACCACCAAACTTTTTTCCATTTTTCTTCATTGTGTTGTAAAAGTGCTGAAGGTTTATAAACAAAGGTTCCTTTTTAAAAACAATTTTGGCCAAATATCCTAGAAATGATAATGGGGACACCGTATCTAGGCCCTTCCAGTACCAATATATAAAAGTTAACTGTGGTGGTAATACAATAACCGCTACCAAGATCAGTATAATTACTAAAACTACGTTGTACATCATCTTTTGAGTGCACTAAAAGAAAAGTTAACAACTTATTCGTATTGTTTTTGGCCACAGACAAAACTTATATGAATTTGCTGCGCAATTCATTATAAGATGGCCTTGTTTGTTTGGATTACATTACTCAACGTTCATTTTCTCATTGCTGATTAAGTAATTACGCGTTAATTTTTGTTTGTGGGCAATCGGTGAAAGGTTAAAAATAATTTAGGAAATGATAAAAAATGAAAGTTGACTGTAAATATTCCCGAAAGAATTTTTTTCACATGTTTATTAATTGGATATTTACAATTTGTTATTAACTAACATTCAGTAAATCGTTTGCCATATAATAATAGATACCTACCTATAAGTATTTTACGTTGTCATTCTGTGGAAGTAGGGTATTATTTAATGTTACCGGAGGGCAGGTTCCTTTCCGAAGGGTGAAAGTTACCTGAATGGATTTAAGAGTCCATCACCAGTTGGAATTGAAACTGATTAGTGATTTCATGGGTGTCGCTGTTGGGGTTGCGTTGGAGTGACAATGATGCTCTTTGAGGATCATTATTGGATGCCAACACTGCAGTACCGTCTGCATAGGTATGCTACTAGCACAGATAAAATACACTATCTGTGCTACTAGCGTCTGTGGAATGGTAAGTAAGTCCGCTGTGTAAAGTACGTACAGGATAGGTTCTAGGATACTTCCTCGGGGTACGCCGACTTGCATTGGGGGTTCCATCTTTAAATTTTACTTGAAAACTTCTTTCTGTTAGCTATAGGATTTAGTTAATTCATAATAAGGCAATGGGAGGACTTTCTTGATCTTGTACATTAGTCCTGTGTGCCAAACCTTATCAAACGCTTAGTCTATGTCGAAGAACACAGACGAGCAGTATCATTTGAGGTGTAGATCGTGAGCTACTTAAGTCCAAATTGATGATTGAGTATGAAGTTTTGTTGTCCGAGAGTTGGCTTTAGCTTTTTTTAAGAACATCTTTTCAAAAATTTTTGACATGATAGGCAGTGAATCGGGTGATTTCTTCCGGATTTTTGCCTGATTTGGGTACCATGACTATCTGTACCATCTTCCATTGGTCCGGGAATATGCGTAGATAATCTGAAAGTAGCATTAATTATGTAGGTTATCAGTTTCGTGGTAACTCCTTCAGGACTTTGGCTGTTATTGGAGCGTTCTTAGGGTTAAGGTTTTGTATGACACTATGAACTTCATTGCGAAGAAGAATTTTTGGTTCGTATTCATTTTTCCACCAAACTATATCTTCCAACTATTTCTTCTTTTCCTAAGCTTTTACCTTTCAGTCTTTCGATCAATATTTCATCCACCTGAACATCTCAATAGAATATAAATAACTACATACGTGTATTTATAAGTAAATGTTAGTAATAATTAGAGTTTAAGGAAGTAAAGGTAATGGCCATAAGCCAACTGACACTTTCGTTGGGAGGTGTTAATAGCTAGTTGCTGATAAAACTCCAATGCATTTTATCTCGTCAGATATCCTTCTCACACTAATCCGACTCGAAGGACCAATTTTAATGGTAAAATAATTTTGAACACATTCAACGAAATGTGTATTTTTTATACGATTAGACATACACATTTCTAAAACTATAACACATAATTTTTAGCAAGCCATGTTTTCCTACGCCTATTATTTAACCACCATGCAGTAACTTCTATTCATCTAGTTTTTCGACATTAATTTTTAATGGATTTAAAGTGTTTTTTATAAAGCAGTGGAGCCAAACTTTAACGGAACATCTACATCAGGATGTGGAAAAAACCTGAAGTGCTTTAGAAGTACAATTAAAGCAACTTTTGCTTGTAAAATTCCAAATTTGTAACCTAAAAGATGTAAGAAAAAAAAGCTATTGAGAGCAATGATAACACTTACCTATACATTTTCTTGGCCCGTCGCCAAACGGCATAAATGCGGGGGGTTCCCGATTTTTGTTTCTTCCTTTAGAAAATCTGACTGGGTCAAATTTGTCCGGATTAGGAAAATGCTCGGGATCTCTATGTATTGCGTAAATTGGCAGAAACACGTACGTTCCTTCGTTTATGACCACGTTGGAATTTGGAATTTTGTACGGTTTTGTACAAAGTCGAGTGTTGGTGTGTACCGGTGGATACATCCTCAATGATTCTAAAATAATTAAATTTGTTTCTAATTTTATTTCGCTTGCAATTTTTCCCTTCATTCAACCCATAGAATGGATGTAAAAGTTTTTAAAACCATGTAACGATGTTGTTACAGTGATAGCAACTGGTAAAGGCTGAAGCCCCCACTAAGAAGCAAGAATGAATAAGAGATGAAATAATTAACTTAAAACCAGTGGCGAAACTACAAAATTTTTCTGGGGGGGGCCAGGCTCCACGGGCTCTTTTTGGGGAGGGGTGCGTAAAAAAATTTTGTTGGGGCGTACACACCACTTTTTTATAGATGCATGCGCATGAAAACTACGTCAATCTTGTTTTCACTCTCAATTTTAAACAGTTTTGGTTTTCATCATCATGGTTTGTCATATACCTACTTTAAGTAAAACACTTTCTTGTTTTCACATTTTATTTAGGAAATATAAAAAAAAAACTTCAAACTAATTTTAGTTTTCTATCTGTTTTTATAAAAACAGAGAGAACGTGTTCAGCCGACAATTTCTGCTTAACTAAAGCATTTTCGATACAGAGAAGTGATAAATTTGAAAATCTATCTTGCACCATTGTGGTTCTCAGCCATGTTTTTATCCGCCTCATAGCGGAGAAACTTCTTTCGCAACCAGCTGAACTGATTGGAAGGCCTACAGCAATTTGTAGTAATTTGTAAAGATTTGGAGTCAGATCCCCCTTCACTTGAACTTTTAGATTTTCCAACGTGATTTCAAGCTTTTTATTTTTGAATAAATTTCGTATCACTAAAACTTCAGCTTGAAGTGTTGAGATTTCGATATTGAAGACGCTCTGATAATTGGAGACGAACTCAAATGCTTGATCCAAATCTAACTTCATAAAGGAATCAATCGATCTTGCAAGGGGAAGATTTTGAAATCGTTTTTTCATATTGCCAATCACGTTGTCCATGACTTGGTAGTAAATGTTGATTTTCCAGTATTCGGGAGCTGTAGTTCCTGCAGGTATGTCGATCAGAGATGATTTACCCAGGGTTGAGTCAGATAGATATTCATTAAGCCTTTGTGGTTGCTTCCTTTTTTTTGAAATCCTTAAAGGCTCCAAACAAATGTCTTGTTCTCCTGAGAATTTTGCTATTTCACTGCACAGGTCCTCAAATTTGTTCCTCTTCTCTTCAAAGCTACTTATAGTGCTGTCTATGATATCACTAGCCTGACCTAGTGTGGCATCTTTTCTCTGAAAATATTTACTCAGTACATTTGCGACCATTAACACTGAATGGAAGACGAACAAACAAACGATAAATTGTGGCTTTATCATTGATGCCTGTATTCCAAGTGCGTCTATAGAATTTTTGTCTCGCCCTTGTTCAATTTCCTCATCCAGAGCATTTCGAATTGCTTGGAAATTTTTCAAAAGGGATTTGCAATTTTCATATCGACAACTCCACCTGGTACTGCTAAGACTTCCCATTTCGCCCCCCGACTTTATACCTAGAGCATCACGGGCATTTATGAGATGAGAGTGATGACCGGGTTGAGAAAGTGGACGTATATTGCCTCCAGAGTGTTGAAAAATGCAGCTGCAGTAGACACCTTAGCACAACTGTCGACAATTACCAAGTTCATCCTGTGTGCCAAGCAATGTGGATGATCCTCCCTTATTTTGGCTTGCAGTCCTTGGTGTTTCCCAGACATAACACTGGCTCCATCATAAGATTGCCCAATTAATATGGCGTTATTCAACAAACTGCATTTACTTAGATACTTTTTAATAAGTATTTTTAAACTCTCGGCATCTCTAGAAGAAGAACAATCTACGAAACCAAGAAAACGTTCCTCAACTTCCAAGCCTACGGTATATCTGATTGCCACGGACAATTGTTCTTGTTTGTAGCACCTAGCTTCATCAACCATTATCGAAAAAAAACGACATTGCCGCACTTCTTCTACAATCTGTTCAATAACAAGTTGAGCTGCGATGCTTATTATTTCATTTTGCATTTTGGAACTGCAATAACTGATATGTCTGTCTAGATGCATCGAAAAATTCGTGTCATGTTTTGCCATAAGTTCACCCAAATCCAGAAAATATCCTCGGTTAGTAGATGTTGCGCCTTCTCGGTGTCCTCGGAGTGGCAGCCCTTGACGTGTCAAGTATAAAATCATGTCGATTAATTTTATCATATAATCTCGGTTCTGTATTATCATTTCTTCATGTTGTATGGTTAGATTCTTATGAACATCTCCGGCCTTCAAGGAATGCTTGTAGCCTACAAACCTTTGCATAAGTCACTGTGAGCTAAAGAGGTGTCATGTTTTTTCAGCGACTCACTTAGTTTCCTCCAATTACTGAACCCATTAATCGAAAACTTTTCATTTTGATCTCGAATATTTGCAGGCTGCCGAAAATGTCTGCAGACAAAGCAGAACGCTTTATCTAACTTCACACTATATTCAAGCCACTGATAAGTATCAAAGAATTGAGACGAAACGATCTCTGTCTATCTCCAAATGAACTTTTTGGAAAAACAACCCTTGGGCCCCTTTGCTGCGAAGGACCACTATCAAGAGTTCCCAGATCTTGATCTTCTGGATCATTTCGTCCTCTTTGATTTGTTTCTGCAGATGTAAAAACATCGGATGTTTTGCTACCTTGCCCTTCTTCAGCGGCTTTATTTACATCTTCTCGTATGCCTCCACCAACATTTTCTATATTTGAAGTTGAAGGTTGTGTTAAATCACAAGCTATCTCAATATTTGTTGTTGAGTCACATACTGGAGTAGACGTTTGCCTTGTCTCAGTCTCATCTTTGTCGGGTTGATTTGTGGTTGATTTGAAAAATGATCGTATGTCTTTGAATTTCTTCATGTTCAAACCGCCCACAATCTGCAATCTGCAACGCAAATAAAAGCAAATTTATAAACACCGAAGCTAACTGCTCGGATACACTGATGGGGAAACAAGTAGAAGGCGTGAAAGAAGGTACAAATCAAAATCCCTTTGCAGTTTTAACTTTAAACTATTATTATTAGCTGAAACTTGTGATGCAATCTTTCCTTTTTTTTTCACCCATCAAAATTTTAACATCTTATAATACTCTAAAACAAACATACAAATAAATAAAATTACCTTAGTCCTTAGTTGTTTGTAGCGGTTGGCCTTGGCAGTGGCTATTTGTTTGCTTTGATGTTTTAATTCACACAGCACTGTGCTGTCAGCACAGAAGACTCAGCACATGGAACACCGAACACAGGTTATATTTGCACTTGGCTCATAATAAATAATATTACATAAAACATTAAACATAACTATAACAAGTATCGTGTATAACAAGTACTAACCCCATGAATTCATCGTGCGTTGCAGCGTTGCTTATATAGGTACCGATGACGCAAGCAACCCTTCTCGAATCTTCTAGAAGTTCGATGACTAATAATTTACGTAAGCTGCTGTCTGAGTCTGGCAGACGCCGTCTGCCGAGGCATCGTAATTATTATGATTCATACATGTAGATTGTTCAGAATTTAGTATTTATATCGTGGTTCAGAATAATGAGTCGCCATTTTCGGTATGTTACACTATTTTTAAGTTTCAAGTCTCGCTTCCTTTTTATCTTTTAGAATGTTAATGTAAACTGTATGTAAACTAATCTAATCTACTAATCTTTGCTTTGCGGCATCTTTATGCTTGCTGAGTTTACCACATCGTGAAAGAGGAACTATACATGCTATTGTTTATGCATCAACACTCAACGCATATCAGTATCATGAACCAAAACAATTCCAAGAGCAGCATAATAATTAATAATTGTACTTATCACTATGTCACTATTACTACTCGTTTGTTTATCGCAATGGTTTAAGATTAAGATTTAACGAATTAAGTTGTTAGATGGAATTTAAGATAAAAATGAAAAATGGGGAAGTGCTCCGTTTTTCTGGGGTGTGTCACGGCTTGCTTGGGGTGTGCCTGGCACACCTGGCACCCCCCCTAGTTTCGCCACTGCTTAAAACATAAACACAAGGACATGAAGAAGAACATAAATGGAGCGGATTATAGTAGAACGTATAAAATAATAAAGAAGAAGTTTAAAACTGAATACAGTCAAAGTGCAAAACGATCAAAGATTTACAGAAAAAACACGCCGAGTTCTATATTAACAAACAAATTAGAGAGATACAAAGAGAAAAAAAACAGGTAGGTATAACCATAGGCTAATAAATACATTAGCCTATGGTATAACCATAGGCTAATAAATCCTATGGTATAACGTTTATGATCAAAAAGAGTAGTTAGTCTAGCAAATCAATTGATGAAAAAGAGAACCGAACTACCTGAAGAAGGAAACAATCACTATAGAGCAGTTGGAAGAGCTGGAACTCTTGTGGTCGATGAATTACATAGGTAACACTGAAAACATCAAAAACCATAATATATGTGGAAACGAATTCTCATTCTGCAAGCCACTCGTTTAGGTACTACCGACATAAAGGGGTTCACCGAAGATGATCTTTTAATTTTAACAATAATATTGAGTCGCTATATAGGAACCCAATAATATACAGGGTGTCCGCGGGGAACTACGAAGAATTCGCATACGTATTCTTTGAACGATTTTAAGCAAAAATGATTCCGTGCAATTTTTTCCAATTTCTAACCCCTGAGGAGATATGGGTGTAAGTATATTGTAATTTTCGATGGTTTTAGTGTTGAGTATAGAAGAAAACGAGAGGCCTTGTTAAGTTAAAGTGACCACATTTTGATTGAGACAAAGCGGGACAAATGGGATGAAATGAGAATTATAATTCAGTTATGAAAGCAGACCAATAATTCAAAAAAAATATTGTGTATAGGTACATTCATTATACTTGTATGTATTTAATGTATTTATAAATGATTAATTTACATTTTTTATTTTAAAAAAATTATGAATTTCTTTCACAGTCATATTTTGGATCCGAGTGAATACTTACTTTGCAATAGATTCGGATCCTTTAGTAAAATGTGAAATTTCTCACGTGAATTGGTCACATTATATTTTACGGTTAATATAGATTTTAAAGATATCTTCGAATTGAACTGTCCATTCTTCAAGATATTCCAAGCAGTTGTTATAAAAATTTTCTGACTTCTTTCAGAAAATCCGGTCGTTTAATTTTACAGTACATTTAAAATAAGAAATGCAGATGTTTTCTAAAAATCGGGACATTTTAAAAAATTGGCGGGACGCGGGACTGTCATCCAAAAAGCGGGACTGTCCCGCCAAAATCGGGACGTGTGGTCACTTTATGTTAAGTACACAAATTATGATTGAGAAAGGTCGCTGAACTTTTCATAAATAATATAGGTAGTCATTGGCTTTATAGCCTTCCAATTCTAAATTTATTGCAAGTTACACTTTTTTTAATTAAAGAAATGTATTGGTCTCCATATTTTCTTAGTTCTTGATTGGTTGTGCTTTATTACTTGTCATATTTGATTTATCCTTATCAAATCATTGCTTGTTATCACACTGAATCCTCCTTCGTAATTCTAGTTTTCAATGAACAATGTTATCTTTATCTTGAATACGTGGCGCCCTTTTATTACTGACCTTTTGTTTTTACTCCTTTCAGAATTTATTTGTTATAATTAACCCACCCCATTCTCCCCGTATAACTGAGCTTACGGCGCATTATTTTAAAAGTTGTGTTACCATTTTTACCGTAACAGGATTTACGGGCTCCACAGAGATTTCGCGTCACATCTTCTTCTGGAAAGACCGTATATCAACCAATTTTTTTGATTACGAAGGTTTAGTTGTTGTTGATTATTTTCCATGTGGGCATACTCTCACTAGTAAATATCATATAAAGCAAATTCCAAACCTTCCTATTGTCATCAGAGAAACACGAAGTGAAAATGTATTGATCTATCAAGGAATTTTATCAATTAGTAGATATCTATAATATTTTTAAGCCTCATAATGGTTACCTAGCACGGTAGGGGCAATAATTAATGAACAATCCGGGAGCCGCCCACCTTTTTTGCAATCAATATACTTTTTATACTTCGTGAGCGGCTTTATTGTAACGAGACGGTAAACTTTTTCCTCTGCGAAAATGTTCGCAAATGGGTCCTACGGGGGTGTGCAGGGAAAAACACGTCGATTTGGAAATGACAAAAAATGGATGAATATCATGGGAAAACGGCCCAATTAATTTTTGGGACAAAGTTGGCATTTAATTATGCAAATATTTACTAAGCTACAGAAAAAAAATCAGCTTGATATTGATTATTTTTGTTAATGTACTAATAACTAATACCTACATGTCTTCAGATGGGGACACTCTTGATGGACTCATTTTTGTTGTAGGACAAATGTTATTTTGAATTACTTAAGTACAAAAAAACTTAACAGTTAGCTAAAAAATTAAGTAACTTATTAATCAATTTTTTGTAATTACCACATCAACGTGTTTTACCCCTGCGCTCCCCGTAGGACCCATTTGCGAAAATTTTCGCAGAGGAA
This sequence comes from Pyrocoelia pectoralis, assembly GCA_036250285.1. Classification (NCBI taxonomy): domain Eukaryota; kingdom Metazoa; phylum Arthropoda; class Insecta; order Coleoptera; family Lampyridae; genus Pyrocoelia; species Pyrocoelia pectoralis. The sequence continues at coordinate 13,024,022 of CM070081.1, forward strand.
AAAGTTTGGCGTCTCGTTAAAATAAAGCCGTTCACGAAGTATAAAAAGTATATTAATTGATTGCAAAAAAGGTGGCCGGCTCGCGGGCCATATAATGTAACGGAGAATGAAGTTTGATCTTACCGTAGAAGCAGTTATTGAGGTACTCCATCTCCGTGGCCGCCTCATTGTAATCTTTCCATTGTGCTTTTTTAAAATTAACTTGATTTCTTCTCTGACTTTGTTTTGAATTTCCTGATTTAATGCCAGTTGAGTTAAAGTAAAACTTATGGCTATAACAGATGTTTCATATCCGGCAGCATAATAAACATAACATTGTCCAGTAATTTCGTTTAAATTTAAACCTATATCTTTTCTGCTCTTCACTTCCGTCATTTCACTGTTCGTTATGCTATGGTCATTGCTGTTTTGAAGCAAGTGATGTATAAAGTCCTCACGAACAATGTCATTTTGCTTACGACATTTGGCGGTTCCCTCCACGAGGTCTATGAAAAATGTTGTCACTTTTTTACTATAAGTTTTCATTCTGAATAAGGAAAACAGCTCAGGAAAAAACATTACCAATGTGGTACGAAAAGATGTGAGCAATTCAGATACTAGCTTTCTAAGATCCGAAGTTCCACTCTGTAATGTTTTACTTTCAATTCCAAAACCATAAGATACCATAACATCAGTTGTAAATCGTTCGCTAACCTTCATGTCAAATGATTCATCGCTATCAATGTGTTTCTTCATTACCTGCTTGAAATCTTGCGCAGTTTTAAGCGCAGTTTCAAACATAATCTTACTTTTCGCAGAAGTAATGAAGATGTCAGTATGGATCTTATCTTATGCCAGTGGGAACCCTTCGCGTGGAACAGATTTACACTTAGAGGATCGTTTTCTACATTAACGTAACCGATGTGATCGGTGAAATGATCAAAGCCGCTAATTAACATTTTTTTGATTAAATCCAAATCCGTAGGAACAAAGATGGGCCTCATTAGAAAATAGTAACCACCAAATTTCTTTCCATTTTTCTTCATTGTGTTGTAAAAGTGATGAAGATTTATACATAAAGGTTCCTTTTTAAAAACAATTTTGGCCAAATATCCAAGAAGTGATAATGGGGACACCGTATCTACGCCCTTCCAGTACCAATATATAAAAGTTAACTGTGGTGGTAATACAATGACCGCTACCAGGACCAGTATAATTACTAAAGCAACTGTGTAAGTAGGTATTGGGCCACTTGACAGCTACCCCCCCTCTTTTTTTTAGCCACGCCCCTCCCACCACTACCACCGTTTAAGCTCCTCCCCTTTGTTCCTATTGGTTGGCACGCCTCCTACCACAAAGTCCCTTTGCTCCTATTGGCTGTCGCCCCTCTCACCACTAAACGACCCTCTGTTCCTATTGGTTGCCTCCCTTTGTTGGCTGCCAAGTAACCCACTACTCTTTTTCCTATTGGATGCCTCCATTTGTTGGTTGCCAAGTAACCCACCACTCTTTTCCCTATTGGATCTCTTTGTTTGCTGCCAAGTAACCCACCACTCTTTTCCCTATTGGATCTCTTTGTTTGCTGCCAAGTAACCCACTACTCTTTTCCCTATTGCCTCCATTTGTTGGTTGCCAAGTAACCCACCACTCTTTTCCCTATTTGATCTCTTTGTTTGCTGCCAAGTAACCCACCACTCTTTTCCCTATTGGATCTCTTTGTTTGCTGCCAAGTAACCCACCACTCTTTTCCCTATTGTCTCCATTTGTTGGTTGCCAAGTAACCCACCACTCTTTTCCCTATTTGATCTCTTTGTTTGCTGCCAAGTAACCCACCACTCCTATTGGATCCATTTGTTGGTTGCCAAGTAACCCACCACTCTTTTCCCTATTTGATCTCTTTGTTTGCTGCCAAGTAACCCACCACTCCTATTGGATGCCTCCATTTGTTGATTGCCAAGTAACCCACCACTCTTTTCCGTATTGCCTCCATTTGTTGGTTGCCAAGTAACCCACCACTCTTTTCCCTATTTGATCTCTTTGTTTGTTGCCAAGTAACCCACCACTCCTATTGGATGCCACGCCTCCCTTTGTTGGCTGTCAAGTATCCCACCACTCTTTTTTCTATTGGATCCCTTTGTTGGCTGCCAAGTAACCCACCACTCTTTTTCCTATTGTATCCATTTGTTGGTTGCCAAGTAACCCACCACTCTTTTCCCTATTGGATCTCTTTGTTTGCTGCCAAGTAACCCACCACTCTTATTGGATGCTTCCATTTGTTGGTTGCCAAGTAACCCACCACTCCTATTGGATCTCTTTGTTGGTTGCCAAGTAACCCACCACTCTTTTCCCTATTGGATCTCTTTGTTTGCTGCCAAGTAACCCACTACTCTTTTTCCTATTGGATGCCTCCATTTGTTGGTTGCCAAGTAACCCACCACTCTTTTCCCTATTGGATTTCTTTGTTTGCTGCCAAGTAACCCACCACTCTTTTCCCTATTGGATCTCTTTGTTTGCTGCCAAGTAACCCACTACTCTTTTCCCTATTGCCTCCATTTGTTGGTTGCCAAGTAACCCACCACTCTTTTCCCTATTTGATCTCTTTGTTTGCTGCCAAGTAACCCACCACTCTTTTCCCTATTGGATCTCTTTGTTTGCTGCCAAGTAACCCACCACTCTTTTCCCTATTGTCTCCATTTGTTGGTTGCCAAGTAACCCACCACTCTTTTCCCTATTTGATCTCTTTGTTTGCTGCCAAGTAACCCACCACTCCTATTGGATCCATTTGTTGGTTGCCAAGTAACCCACCACTCTTTTCCCTATTTGATCTCTTTGTTTGCTGCCAAGTAACCCACCACTCCTATTGGATGCCTCCATTTGTTGGTTGCCAAGTAACCCACCACTCTTTTCCGTATTGCCTCCATTTGTTGGTTGCCAAGTAACCCACCACTCTTTTCCCTATTTGATCTCTTTGTTTGTTGCCAAGTAACCCACCACTCCTATTGGATGCCTCCATTTGTTGGTTGCCAAGTAACCCACCATTCTTTTCCTATTGCTACGCCTCCTTTTCTTGGCTGTCAAATAACCCACCACTCTTTTCCCTATTGCAAGCCTTACCTTTCTTGGCTGCTAAGTAATCCACCACTCCTATTGGATGCCACGCCTCCCTTTGTGACTGTCAAGTAACCCAACACTCTTTTACCTCGCCACGCCTCCCTTTGTTGGCTGTCAAGTGTCCCACCACTCTTCTCCCTATTCGATGCCACACTCCTGTTTGCTCCCTCATCACCGCTTGTTACTATTGACTCCCCACTTTGTTGTCTTTTACACCTCTCTTTGGCTTTCCCGCCACTCTTTGTTCCTATTAGATCTCCTTTCTCACCTTTATTTCTACGATTATTTCAAGGTGGGATAGTGGGAGAAAACTAATTTATATGCAATATGAAATTGTTAATAATTGTCATTTTTTGAAATCCAATTATAACTAGTACCATCAAATGAAGTCACTAAATTAACAAGTAACGATGTACACACCTAAACACAATGTCAGTTACGTCAAGGAGAGGCTCTTAACAGAGAGTTTTCATGCCTCCCCTTGTAATAAAAGTCAAGGACTTTAAGACATTTTCCTCGCATGTTCGCATCGTACACTTCTAGGAAAAAGATTGAAACGTTGCATAAAGAACACCTGCATGTTTTCTTAGAATCTATCTTTGTCTAACGTTCAAAGAATAAAAAACTTTGAACACTTTGAGCCTATGTACTTTGAACCCTCAGGGTTTCTTGAAAAGATGTATTAAATAAGGTCACCCGTGTAAGAAAAATTCAAGCACTTTAAGACATTTTTTGGTAGCTAATGCACGTGTTTCCCGGATCTGTCGGAAACAGATGAATCGATGAACAGACCAGCTAAACAGATAATCAGATGATCAGATCCGTTTATCAGATGAACAGATCCGTTTATCAGATTATCGGATCTGATCTGATCATTTGATTATCTGTTTAGGTGATGAATCGATGAACAGATCCATTTATCTTTTTCATCATACAAGTAATCATAGATTATACATGTAAATATATGGTTACCTCACGTACCTATTTTTTTTTTTCAATTTTCATCCTCAAATTTGTTGGTAACGTTGGTTATAAAAAGTAATCAAAGATTGCACATATTTATTTACCTAACGTACTTTTTTCCAATTTTCATCTTCAAATTTGTTAAAGTTGCGTTACATTAATTTGGTCTAAAATATTTACTACTAATTAAATCTTTGATATCATCAGCGCCTCCAAACGTACGATACCTCAACGAAAAGGTTAAATATGAAACAAATATTTACCAGATATCGATTTTATCACAAATTCGAATTCATTTGATAGCTTATATTCTTGCAAGGAGGATAGGTAAATTCAATAAAATAAATTAGGTCAGTTCAACAATGTTAAATGTTTAATTAGGATTAAAATGTTACCAACTTAACATACATTCCTCCTCTTCTAATATGATGTACAGTAACTTAATTTCTGATAGTAAAAGGGGGATATTTTACCTTTATGACATTGTTTCTCTTGCATCATATCTCAGGTGAAGGTTATACCATCTTGACATTGTGGTTCTCAACTATTTTCGTAGACCACACCCTTCTTCATCGTGAATTCCTTTGGCTCAAGTGTACTAAACATATGAATTTCATATAGAGCGTTAAAAATGAAATTTTAATATTTGCTATGAATGAACGTTAGTTTCTGATCAATTCGAGTAATTTATCAAAATTAACAGGTTAATCACTCGAATTTTTAGTTGACATCAATTTAGGGTCCTGTGGAAATACTTCTTATAAGTCTTGTTTGTATATAAGAAACATAGGCCAATTAAAATGAAAACTTTAATAAAATTAACATAAGGCAATTTTCAGGTTAATCAAATTTTACTTTTTTGAAAATCAACAAAAAAAAATTGGTATTATTTAATGTTGGTTTCTCATCGATTTGTATGAGAATTGCAAAATGATTAATTTACTTTATCAACTAGGAGGTGATTTTAATGTGTTTAATGTAAACTTGACTCCACTAAAAAACAACATAGGTGCAATTACAAATTTTTTTATGACTAATAAAAATAGTTTTTCTTTATTTATCAAATTACACTACTTTTATAACAAAAATATACATTATTGACGTTTCCAAACGTAACGAATAGGAAATCTCTCTAAAACATAAAATGAAGAATATGAAATATTTATCACAGGAATTCATCTTATCCTGAAGTTATTTTTCATCATAACAAGTAATCAAAGAAGTAAATTTTTCATCCATTTGTTGTACATGTTAATCATAATAAAGCAATCATAGATTACACATCTAACCTCACGTACCTATTTTTCAATTTTCATCCTCAAATTTGTTGGTATAAAAGGGATCATATCCATATTTACCTAACGTACTTTTTAATTTTAATCCTCAAATTTGTTAGATAATCTTTATTGTTACAAACATCTTTCACGATATTTGAAACTACACATAACGTATGCGATTTCCAGAAACACCTGCAAATGTCAACGCTCCCCTTATACGCTAATTGATAAGGTTTTTAAAAGAAACGTTTTATTAAAATGTTAATGAAAATCGTATCAATTTATATTTACTACGTATTCAAACATTTTTTACCATTACATCAATAAGTATGTACTTTGAAATTTTTATTAAATAATCCTATAAATTCTATAAAATTTAACAAGCAATCTTGCTATCTAAATCATAATGTTACTCAATAATTTATGAAAATCAACTTAAAAAGTTGTTTATAGTGTTGAAATTTTTGTATAAACAGTTTGAAAACATGATTTTGGAAAAATTTTGTTGAACCAAATTAATTTAAACCAAAAAAATTAATTTAACTGAACAAAAACCATTCCAAAATCGTATTTAAAAAGTTGTACAATTTCACTTATTTTAATAGATCTTTCTATTTCCATCTCTTATTATTCTTAGTATTTTTCTAGTAAATCAAGGGAACAATAGGTACTGTTATTATTATTCTTAATATGCAATTTTCTAGTAGATAAGAGAAAAAATAGATCCTGCTTAAAGAAAATCTAATCATTCTACAACTTCATAACTAACGGTAAGGTTCAACTATAAAATTGAAACATACTAATTTTTTTTTAAAATTCACAGTTCTTACAATGGAGAATAATCCACTGAATTTACAACCCTACGGTAAACATATACAAACAATTTTTATAAATAAGTAATTTTTGTTTTTTAGAACAAGACATAATTGACTTGTGTTTAGTCGCTTTACAAGGGGTAAGTGAATTTTTTCAAATTTTTCTATATTTAATCTTATATTATTTAGAGCACCTACATTAAATTTCGGAGGGGTGGAGAATTTGTACTTCCCTCGTGCATCGTGAAGGTGCTAGAGGGGAGGCACGAGGGCCACTCCTTTGTGGCGTACGTTGGAGTAATGTTTGGGGTCGTATGGGTGGAGTTTGTAAGTCTTTTTCTTATTTAATCGTACATATTTCTGATCATATTATTTTGTAGATTGATTAAAATACACAAGATTTTTGTTTATTGTTACTTTTTATTACCCTAATTCATTGATCTTTTGTATGTTAAAAAGTAACCACTTTATTTAACAAATAAATTGGATACATTCAAATTCACAATAATTATTAGTGATGCTTTTCTAAACATGATACTTTCAATTTGAATTTTCAGGTTAAGTACAGGTAGGGGAGCTGAATAATATCTGAAACCATTTTTGAGGATAATCAAATATCAATCAGAGACTACTGTAATTAATTGTGTATCATACTAAACGATCTTTATTGATCTTGTGTACCAATGGATACTGAAAACAATAAGTATTTGTTTGGAGAAAACTTCATCTACTCCTAGAGGTGAAAGTAATGACTAATAATAAATCGTTATTTTCGATAAAATTAATATAAGGGATTAATAAAAGAAATGATTTATTAACCCTAGAAGTGATAGGAAATCTATTTGAATTGATTTTCTATCTTTCCTTCACATTACACACCCAGCATAATTACGGTGAACGTACAATTTTGCATAATACGTTTTTTACCTAAGTGCATTTTATATCGAAGTATTTAAAGTTGCCTATTTGCAATGAAATTAATTTTTAACTCTAAATAAATGAGTTCTATTTTCAAGATTAGTATATAAACGTTTATTTATCTAAATGTAATTTTTTAAAAATAGGTATATTGAATATTAATAGGAGCTTTGGTACATCTACATGTTTTATAATTTAGTATTTAAGTATTTAAAGTTACCTATTTGCAATGAAATTAATTTTTAACTCTAAATAAATGAGTTCTTTTTTCAAGATTAGTATATAAACGTTTATTTATCTAAATGTAATTTTTTAAAAATAGGTATATTGAATATTAATAGGAGCTTTGGTACATCTACATGTTTTGTAATTTAATATTTAAGTATTTAAAGTTGCCTATTTGCAATGAAATTAATTTTCAACTCTAAATAAATGAGTTCTTTTTTCAAGATTAGTATATAAACATATATTGTATTTATCTAAATGTGATTTTTAGAATAGGTATATTGAATATTAATAGGAGCTTTGGTACATCTACATGGTGTAACGGGCGTTAATTTTTGATTAAATTAAAATAATTACTTTTTACTTTTCAAGTTTGTATATATGGAAAATGTTTTTAGTAAAGTAAGTAAGTTCTCAGGTTAATATTTAAGAAAGTTAAGCAGAATGAATAGTATAAAAGCACAAGTGTCTTATCTGGAATGTGCAGAATAAGATAACATTTTTATTAAATTGTATATAAGGGTAAGCGGGGAAGTGAGTGTGAGTCTGTGAGTGGACAAACTGAGTTGGAGTCAGGCTCTAGTAGTGGAAGGTGCTAAAGTAAAGACTTGCACCAGAATTTTGATTTTATTAAGAGATTTTGCGGAACAAAGCGGAAAGGTACCAAGAAGGTACCATCAAGTGCGGTTAAAAGTGTCAATACGTTTTGATAAACAGTTTTATATCAGCGTATATAAACCAAATGTGCGTTTAATGTGAGTAAAGAGCGAATGAACTAAAAGTAGTGAAATTGAATATCGAAACGAGAAAAGGAGCTACATCAATAAATAAGGGTGAGCTTCCTAAGTTAGTTTACCAGTGAAAATCCTCGAGGGGATCACGTGCTCGCTTTGTCGTTTGAGTATACGCTTTTGTCGTTTGAGTATATGCTTTGTTGTTTTACGAGAAATCGCATTGTGGCAATTAATGAAAAACTCGCTTTGTTGTGAATTGGAACTTTTCTAAGTGAATTTTACACAAATTGGAAGAAGAATTTTAAGGCAACTTGCCGTCAAGCGGACCACGAATTGAGCGGCCGTTGGAAGGTACTACGAGAAGTCGGCGCTATCGCTATAAGGTAGACAAACATTAAGGTACTGTACCAAAGTTTTATTTACGTATTGATTTGAACTGATAGTGAAGAAAAACTGAATTTTATGCGTAGTATTTGTAATTGCGTTTGAATTAAATTAAAGTATAAGCGGATGTAACGAAGTATTTTTTAATCTTAGGTCACGTTTTGCTAGCAAGCGATCAAATTGGCCATTCAGCTTGTTTTATTTAGGTAGAATTTAAGGTTATTTTTCTAGGAATCGTACATTTTTGTTTGATTTTTATTAACTTTGTAATAAATTGATTTTGTTATTGATTTTATGGAAATTTTCAATAAGTATTACCTAATTGTAAGGAAAGTAAAAACGTATTTTGCATAAAGTTCGACGCTAAATGAAAGGTTAAGGACCTCCTCAAACGTATTTGAGGTATCACAAATAAGCGTTTGCATTTAGATGAAATCAGTGTTTTCCAAATTAATTGATGACAGCATTCTTTAATAATATCGAACCTGAGAAAATTGAATAAGTTTTACCAAATTTATATTTAATCCTTTTCATCCCCAACTGAGCTAGCCTGGGAAGGAAAAGTACGAAAAGGTAGGTCCAAGCGTACTACTACCAAGATAGAAAAATTACCGAACCATTTAACCACGAACCTGAAGACTTTTATCAACATGTTTGTAACATCCGTTACAATGGTTTCTAATTGAAATATCTTTCTCAATGTACATCAATGCAAAATTGGTGTCAAAATTTGTTTTTCCATGATAACTTTTCTATAAATGCTTTTAAGGCAACATCTAAAAAATACTAGTTTGTAACGTTAATAACTAATCAATAATGTCAAGAAAATTTGTTTTCTTTTCTATTTTTCAAAATAAGAACTCATGTATTGCTGCTGTTCTTTATGCAACTTTTCCAACTTTTTCCTAAAAGTGTACGATGAGGAAATGAATTTTCTTCGTACGTTAAACAAAGATGCTATATTCAAAGAAAACATACAGGTGTTCTTTATGCAACTAAGAAATCATGCAGGTTTATGCAACGTTTCAATCTTTTTCCTAGAACTGCACGATGCTAAAACACGTGCATCAGCGACAAGTCCTTGAATTTTCTTACGCGGGGTGACCTTATTGAATACATGTTTTCAAGAAACCCTGAAGGTTAAAAGTACATAGGTTCATACTGTTCAAAGTTCAAATACAATTTTTTAATTTTCGAACGTTAGACAAAGCACAAAGATAACAGATTCTAAGAACAACATGCAGGTGTTCTTTATGCAACGTTTGAATCCTTTCCTAGGAGTGTAAGTGTACGATGTGGAAAGGGAAACACGTGCATTAGCTACCAAAAAATGTCTTAAAGTGCTTGAATTTTTCTTACACGGGTGACCTTATTTAATACATCTTTTCAAGAAACCCTGAGGGTTCAAAGTACATAGGCTCAAAGTGTTCAAAGTTTTTTATTCTTTGAACGTTAGACAAAGATAGATTCTAAGAAAACATGCAGGTGTTCTTTATGCAACGTTTCAATCTTTTTCCTAGAAGTGTACGATGCGAACATGCGAGGAAAATGTCTTAAAGTCCTTGACTTTTATTACAAGGGGAGGCATGAAAACTCTCTGTTAAGAGCCTCTCCTTGACGTAACTGACATTGTGTTTAGGTGTGTACATCGTTACTTGTTAATTTAGTGACTTCATTTGATGGTACTAGTTATAATTGGATTTCAAAAAATGACAATTATTAACAATTTCATATTGCATATAAATTAGTTTTCTCCCACTATCCCACCTTGAAATAATCGTAGAAATAAAGGTGAGAAAGGAGATCTAATAGGAACAAAGAGTGGCGGGAAAGCCAAAGAGAGGTGTAAAAGACAACAAAGTGGGGAGTCAATAGTAACAAGCGGTGATGAGGGAGCAAACAGGAGTGTGGCATCGAATAGGGAGAAGAGTGGTGGGACACTTGACAGCCAACAAAGGGAGGCGTGGCGAGGTAAAAGAGTGTTGGGTTACTTGACAGTCACAAAGGGAGGCGTGGCATCCAATAGGAGTGGTGGATTACTTAGCAGCCAAGAAAGGTAAGGCTTGCAATAGGGAAAAGAGTGGTGGGTTATTTGACAGCCAAGAAAAGGAGGCGTAGCAATAGGAAAAGAATGGTGGGTTACTTGGCAACCAACAAATGGAGGCATCCAATAGGAGTGGTGGGTTACTTGGCAACAAACAAAGAGATCAAATAGGGAAAAGAGTGGTGGGTTACTTGGCAACCAACAAATGGAGGCAATACGGAAAAGAGTGGTGGGTTACTTGGCAACCAACAAATGGAGGCATCCAATAGGAGTGGTGGGTTACTTGGCAGCAAACAAAGAGATCAAATAGGGAAAAGAGTGGTGGGTTACTTGGCAACCAACAAATGGATCCAATAGGAGTGGTGGGTTACTTGGCAGCAAACAAAGAGATCAAATAGGGAAAAGAGTGGTGGGTTACTTGGCAACCAACAAATGGAGACAATAGGGAAAAGAGTGGTGGGTTACTTGGCAGCAAACAAAGAGATCCAATAGGGAAAAGAGTGGTGGGTTACTTGGCAGCAAACAAAGAGATCAAATAGGGAAAAGAGTGGTGGGTTACTTGGCAACCAACAAATGGAGGCAATAGGGAAAAGAGTAGTGGGTTACTTGGCAGCAAACAAAGAGATCCAATAGGGAAAAGAGTGGTGGGTTACTTGGCAGCAAACAAAGAAATCCAATAGGGAAAAGAGTGGTGGGTTACTTGGCAACCAACAAATGGAGGCATCCAATAGGAGTGGTGGGTTACTTGGCAGCAAACAAAGAGATCAAATAGGGAAAAGAGTGGTGGGTTACTTGGCAACCAACAAATGGATCCAATAGGAGTGGTGGGTTACTTGGCAGCAAACAAAGAGATCAAATAGGGAAAAGAGTGGTGGGTTACTTGGCAACCAACAAATGGAGACAATAGGGAAAAGAGTGGTGGGTTACTTGGCAGCAAACAAAGAGATCCAATAGGGAAAAGAGTGGTGGGTTACTTGGCAGCAAACAAAGAGATCAAATAGGGAAAAGAGTGGTGGGTTACTTGGCAACCAACAAATGGAGGCAATAGGGAAAAGAGTAGTGGGTTACTTGGCAGCAAACAAAGAGATCCAATAGGGAAAAGAGTGGTGGGTTACTTGGCAGCAAACAAAGAGATCCAATAGGGAAAAGAGTGGTGGGTTACTTGGCAACCAACAAATGGAGGCATCCAATAGGAAAAAGAGTAGTGGGTTACTTGGCAGCCAACAAAGGGAGGCAACCAATAGGAACAGAGGGTCGTTTAGTGGTGAGAGGGGCGACAGCCAATAGGAGCAAAGGGACTTTGTGGTAGGAGGCGTGCCAACCAATAGGAACAAAGGGGAGGAGCTTAAACGGTGGTAGTTGGGGGAGGGGCGTGGCTAAAAAAAAGAGGGGGGGTAGCTGTCAAGTGGCCCAATACCTACTTGTGTACATCATCTTTTGGGTGCACTAAAAGAAATTGTTAACATATTCGCGTTGCTTTCGGCTAACTTACATGAATTTCGCACAATTCACTATGGGATACACACAACGTTCATTTTGATCATTGCGATTTGGGGATTTATTTTAAGTTGGAGGCTATCGGTAAAAGGTTAAAGACACAGATAAAATACAGCAGATAGCTAACCTAAATGGGTTAGTGTAACAACATTAAGGATAAAATATACTTGGTGAAATTTTAATATTTAAATTTTACGCGCCACCTTGTTGTAATTATGGAGGTGGCGGGCGTTTGTGCGCTGCTGCGAGTAGAGGGGTTATTTTTGATAGTGAGTAAGAATATTATGTTATGTGAGTTGAGTATAGAGAGTAGAGAGAAATTAATAAATTTTTATACAGTCCACTTCTGAATATAATTTCATTAGGCGGGTCCGAAAGAACCATTTTTTTTGGACGCTTAATTCACCATTTTATGGTCCTCGATCCGAATCAACGAATCGTAGCAAGAATCAATCATTTATCAATCAATCAATCCAATCAATCAAGCAGCATTGCTCAAGTACGCATCAAGTACGAAGTAGGTACCTATCAAGTTTTGGCTTCAAACCGTAAGTCCATCAATCTTATACCTAACATTATCACGAAAGTGATTGCATTCGTTTCATTCAATTTAAAGTTTTATCAATTTATTAGTTGTTAAAATGTCACAAACAAAAACCGAGAGTAAACTCGAATCTAAAAAGTTGTATAGGCATGCTGTTAATGCAATTCAAACTATGCAAGCATTCAAAGATCATGTTAATAATTTACCAGATCAGTTAAGTAGTTTTGAATTGTGCGAGCTAAAATTTAGAATGGATGCAATAAAGCCCCTTCGTGAGAAATACAGGGATATTATTTTAGAATTATTAGATTCAGAAAAATCAATAGAAGGCTTAGTTTCAGCGATCGAGTTCGATAATGTATTTTATTCAAGTCTAACAACAGCAAATTGTTTAATTGAGCCTCACGAAAAATCAAAAGTTTCTGAAATCAAACCAAATGTTACTACAATAAATAGCACGTTTGATCAAATCACCTTGCAACAGACATTGCCAAAAATTTCCTTATCCAAATTTAGCGGCGATTTTACTGAATACAAAGCGTTTATTGATAACTTCAATTCTATTGTAAATCAATTAAATGTATCAGATGCTCACAAATTTCAATATTTAAGATCGAGTTTGGTAGGGGAAGCGGCAAATTGCATTGCTGGTTTGCAACCTTCAAACGATAATTACGAGATAGCATTAAACTTATTAAAAGATCGTTATGATCATCCAAAATTAATCGTGCAAACACATATGCAGTACATTTTTAATGTAAAGGCCGTATCTAAACCGTATTCTACCAATTTGAAAGAATTATTGGATGCATTAAATAAAACTTTCATGTGTCTTGATAACATGAACGTTACCCAAGAACAATTAGTAGGTGCGTTTTTATCACAAATTGTGGTTAATAAGTTTGATAGTGATACTCGTGAAAAGTTTAAAAAATTTAAACCAAATGAATTATTAACTGTACAAACAATCATAGAGTTTTTAAAGCAAAGGGTTCAGTTCTTAACTGACATCGACTCTGACGATGTAGTGGTAACCGGTCAATCGCGTGATAAGTCTTATAGGAATATCATATCACAAAAACGTAAATCTACGGTTTTATTTTCTTCTGCAAATAAGCAACAATATACCTGCGTGATATGCCAAGAATCACATTTCATATACAGTTGCCCTAAATTTTTAGTTCTTTCGCCCCATGAGAGAGCACAGAAGGTTTCTCAACTAGGACTTTGTAACAATTGTTTATTGCACGATAACAAAAAGGCTTGTATGTCAAAACATTCTTGCAAAATTTGCAATTCGCGTCATAATACTTTGCTTCACTTTAATAACCCCAGAAATACTCATGTGGTTATAGATGTAGTGGGCGGCATAGGCGAACCAATAGATAATTCATCAGAAGCTATTACTGTTCTTCCTAAAGCATCAACAGATGCATCTCTTGTTTCATCTTGTAATTTGCACTCAAATAAATCAATCACACTTTTGTCAACCATAGAAGTTGCTATAAAGGACAGCCGCAATAAATTTCATTTAATAAAATGTTTACTAGACAGCGGATCCATGCAAAACCTTATCACTGAACAATTAGTAAAGAAACTTGATTTGAAAACAGACCCCATTAGCATGTCTCTGGCAGGTGTAAATGACAACCCAATTAACATCAGTAAGGTTGCTACAGTAGACATAAGGTCAATCAATAACTTTTATAAACTTACACTTGACTGTTTGGTTATTCCAATTATTACAAAAAAGTTACCAATTATTTCTTTTGATGCCAGTGAATTATCAATACCTCCAGATGTACGTTTGGCGGATCGTCATTTTAATGTGGCTTCAGAAATTGATTTATTAATAGGTTGCAATCATTTTTATAACCTTTTGGTTGAAGGTAAAATTTACCTTGGCCCTAAAGCACCCATATTGCAAAACACTAAATTTGGTTACGTTATCACGGGCCATATCAATGTAAATAATTACGACGTTGCTAATACTACAAAAACTCATTTATGTGTTACAAATAATGAATTAGATGAGTCTATTAAAAAATTCTGGGAAGTCGAAAACGTTGTTCCTAATCCCAAGTCCCTTCTTTCGAAGGAGGAACAATTGTGTGAAGAATATTTCACGAAAACAACTACAAAAGACGGATCAAACCGTTACGTTGTTAAGTTACCATTTAACAAAAACATTTCCAAGTTGGGTCAATCTTATAATATCGCTTTGGGTAGATTCCTTTCTTTAGAAAAGAGACTAGCAAGAAATACAGAGGTAAAAAATTTATATACCAATTTCATGCGCGAATATGTTGCTCTAAAGCACATGACAGTATTACCAAAAGAAAACTTGTTCAAGGTCAAGTATTTTCTACCTCATTTTGAAGTCATTCGCGATGCAGTACTAACCACTCGCATTCGAGTCGTTTTCGATGGAAGCGTAAAAACAGATAGCGGAATTTCGCTAAATGACTGTCAACTTTTAGGCCCAGTTGTCCAAAACGATTTATTTACGATTCTTTTGCATTTTCGCGAATACTTAATAGCCGTAGCTGCCGATTGCGAAAAAATGTATCGTCAAATTTTAGTAGCGCCGGCAGATCGCTTTTATCAATGCATACTTTGGCGAAACAATCTTCATGAAGAGGTGCAGGCGTATCTCCTAAACACTGTTACTTACGGTATGAAAAGTTCGTCATATTTAGCAACCAAATGCTTACAACATGTAGCGTTAAATAATGTAGATGAATACCCTGACGCCGCACGTAGTATTCTACAAAATTTTTACGTAGACGATTATTTGGGCGGATCGGATTCTAGCGAAAAGGCTAAACAGTTAATAAATGATATCATCAATATATTGGCAAGTGTAAACATACCCCTCAGAAAATTTGTTTCAAATGATTTTTCAATTTTACCGGAAAATAGCGATGTTCCGAGGGAATATCTCACCGTTCCCTTAAGTGAATGCGATACCACAAAAGCATTGGGGGTGCGATGGGATCCGCGTAAGGATACCTTATCATATCATTTTACACATCAAGCAAATCGGGAGAAAATTACTAAGCGAACAATTCTCTCCAATATATCTAAATTGTTTGATCCGCTGGGATTGCTAACCCCTTTAATTATCAGAGGTAAGATCATAATTCAAAAATTATGGATCTCTCGTTTGGAATGGGATGCGGATATACCCGATCAAATCAAGAACGATTACCTTTCCCTAATTAACGAGTTTCGTAGTGTGTCAGAAATTGCGTTACCTCGTTCGGTAATATTATCAAGTTACATTGATATTCAATTGCACGGTTTTTCTGATGCTAGTACTATGGCTTATGGAGCGTGTTTGTATGTAAGATGCTCAACCAATGATCAAGTTTATGTTAATTTGCTTTGCGCGAAATCTCGTGTTGCCCCTATAAAATCGCCAATCACAGTTCCTCGCTTGGAATTGTGCGCTAATGTTCTTTTGGCTCAAATGGTAAACAAAGTGAAAGGTATAAGCTCATTATTATATCAAAGAATCTTTTTATGGACTGATTCTACTATAGCCTTAGCGTGGGTGAGGTCTCCACCTTGTAAGTTTAAATTGTTTGTTGCTAATAGAGTGGCAGTTATCCAAGAATTAAGCGATTCCCGAGATTGGCATCACATTTCAACTAAGTTTAACCCGGCAGATCTCATTTCTCGAGGTGTAACGATATCAAGACTAATAGAAAGCAAACTATGGTTCAATGGACCACCCTTTTTATTAGATTCTTTCGAACAATGGCCGATGTGCTCGGAGTCTCTTGATATTAATCAAACGTTACCCGAAATGAAAATTGAAACTATTGGCTTAATGGCTGTAAACAGTCCCGATCATTTTCTTGCGGACATAATTAAAAAATTTTCGTCTTTTACAACTATAATACGAGTAACCGCATATGTTCTGCGTTTTTTATTTAATCTTAAACACTCGGTACAAGAACGGCAGATTGAAACATTAGGCACACACGAGCTAACGCAATCTTTAATCACTTTGATTAAATGTGTTCAAGATGAACATTTTAAATTAGAAATTATGCGTTTTAAGCACAATGAACCCCATAAAATAAAAAACCATATATTTTTTTCACTTAGTGTATTTTTGGATGATGAAGGTGTTTTAAGAGTGGGCGGCAGAATTCGGCATGCCAATTTAAATTATGATAAAATACACCCATTTTTGCTTCCTAATAAAAATGCATTTGTAGAAATCATTGTGCGACATTATCATATTAAATATATGCATTGCGGTTCCCAGCAATTGCTAGCTCTACTGCGAGAGCAGTTTTGGATCATTTCTTGCAAAACCTTATGCAAACGAATCATTCGCACGTGCATTAGATGTTATCGTTTCAAACCAAAATTGGCTAGTGCAAAAATGGGAGATTTGCCGCGATGTCGCTTGCAAGCATTTATTCCATGCTTTACTTATACAGGATGTGACTTCACAGGTTACTTCCAAATAAAAAATAGCTATGGCAGGAAGGCTCAATTAATCAAAGCTTACATTTGTCTTTTCATATGCGCCACATCCAAGGCAGTGCACCTAGAACTGATCACGAGTCTAAGCGCCGATGCTTTTATAGAGGGTCCATTTCCCCAGCACACCCCACTCCGAATTTCGAAATGAAAATTTGCACACGAATTGTGCTCGTTTTGTGCTCAATTGTGCCCTTAAAATTTTGTTTTGTGCTTCACCCCTTCCAGAGATATCATCAATATACTTTGGGCGGTGCTGGGGAAATGCGAGCACACCCCACTTCGAATTTCGAAATGAAAATTTGCACACGAATTGTGCTCGTTTTGTGCTCAATTGTGCCCTTAAAATTTCGTTTTGTGCTTCACCCCTTCCAGAGATATCATCAATAAACTTTGGGCGGTGCTGGGGAAATGCGAGCACACCCCACTTCGAATTTCGAAATGAAAATTTGCACACGAGTTGTGCTCGTTTTGTGCTCAATTGTGCCCTTAAAATTTCGTTTTGTGCTTCACCCCTTCCAGAGATATCATCAATAAACTTTGGGCGGTGCTGGGAAATGCGAGCACACCCCACTTCGAATTTCGAAATGAAAATTTGCACACGAATTGTGCTCGTTTTGTGCTCAATTGTGCCCTTAAAATTTCGTTTTGTGCTTCATCCCTTGCGGAGATATCGCCAAAAGTATGGGCGGTGCTGGGGAAATGCGAGCACACCCCACTTCGAATTTCGAAATGAAAATTTGCACACGAATTGTGCTTGTTTTGTGCTCAATTGTGCCCTTAAAATTTCGTTTTGTGCTTCACCCCTTCCAGAGATATCATCAATAAACTTTGGGCGGTGCTGGGGAAATGCGAGCACACCCCACTTCGAATTTCGAAATGAAAATTTGCACACGAATTGTGCTCGTTTTGTGCTCAATTGTGCCCTTAAAATTTCGTTTTGTGCTTCACCCCTTCCAGAGATATCAATAAACTTTGGGCGGTGCTGGGGAAATGCGAGCACACCCCACTTCGAATTTCGAAATGAAAATTTGCACACGAATTGCGCTCGTTTTGTGCTCAATTGTGCCCTTAAAATTTCGTTTTGTGCTTCATCCCTTGCGAAGATATCGCCAAAAGTATGGGCGGTGCTGGGGAAATGCGAGCACACCCCACTTCGAATTTCGAAATGAAAATTTGCACACGAATTGTGCTCGTTTTGTGCTCAATTGTGCCCTTAAAATTTCGTTTTGTGCTTCATCCCTTGCGGAGATATCGCCAAAAGTATGGGCGGTGCTGGGGAAATGCGAGCACCCCCCACTCCGAATTTCGAAATGAAAATTTGCACACCAATTGTGCTCATTTTGTGTCGTTATTTCTTTTTGTGCTCTTTTCCTCCTAACAGATATTAAGGGTGGCAGTGGAAATGGCAGCCCCATTGCGCACAAATTACCATCATTAGTGCTCTCACCTTTCAATAGATATTAAGGAAACTTACGGGTGAAGTTGTCGAAATGGAAGCCCTTTCTATCTGGAATTTCTAATTGAAACAGGTCTCAATCTTTTATATATACTATACAGGGTAGACCATTTTAAGTGATACACGCAAATATCTCGAAAAGGAGAATTTTTTCCAAAAAATGTTTCAGGCGAAAGTTTTGTGGCTTTGAGGGGGAAAGATGATGACATTATCAATTTAATTGTAGATGGCGCCACTTTAGAGATTTCATCATGGCGGCCATTTTTTTAAACGGGAGTTGATTTTTCTTTCCAAATGAAAGTTGTAGCTAGCAATAAGACGAATACAACAGTTTTTTGTGTTTTTTCATCGCATCATTTTTCAGTGAGGTACGGTGTCCCAAAATGTATAAATTAAGTAAAGGTTCCACCCCCATAGTATACGTATTTTGTAATTCTGCACCTCTCGCACTATTCAAGTACTCCGAATAGTAAGAGGCAAGGGGACTCACGCTAATCAAGCACCCCAAAGGGATGAAAACCCCGTCACGTCCACGTCGTTCATCCTGGGTAATGCTAAGCAAGGGAAAATGCGTGTCAATCAGCCTGGACCTGGTTGACTATCAAACAAAATCGGTCCAGGTAACGGATAGGAACAACACAGAGAGGGGAGAGAAATGCAGAGTGGTGTGGAGTTACAAAATACGTACACTAAGGGGGGTGGAATTGTGGAAACTTTTACCTGTGCTTTTACTTAATTTATAAACTTTGGAACACCGTACTTAACTCAGTGAAAAATGATTAGATTACAAAAAACCAAAAACCATTGTATTCGTCTTATTGCCAGCTACAACTTTCATTTGGAAAGAAAAATCAACTCCCATTTAAAAAAATAGCCGTCATGATGAAATCTCTTAAGTCGCGCCATCACAATTAAATTGATAATGTCGTCATCTTTCCCCCTCAAAGCCACAAAACCTTCACCTGAAACATTTTTTGAAAAAAAATCTCCTTTTCGAGATATTCGCCCTTAAAATGGTCTACCCTGTATTTTGTACTCATTTATGCTGCATACTTTGATACTTCTATTGCCTACCTTTCCCTAAAGTAGACTCTTAAAAGTTTGGTTGAGATGCGTTAAGCATTCATTTTTCATAAAAGTTAGCTTTTAAAATTCAAGTAAGGACGAGACGGCACACCACATACTTTGTGAGTGTCTCGCACTTGTCCAACTGAGACGATCCATATTGGGGGAATCCTGGCCAGACATTTGCACCTTATCCTTCGGTAGGCCTGCCTTTTTGTGATCTACCCAGGCATCATCCGTGCATCTACCCCGTAATAATAATAATGATAATAACAATATCACTAATAATAAAAAATTAGAAAATATTTAATAATAATATACAGGGTGTCTCACGGTGACCGTCGGTTAGAAGTATATCAAGAACTGTAAAAGCTAGAAATTTGAAATTTTGCATATGCGACATGGAGTGTTTAATCTATTAAGTAAAAATATTTTCCAAATGGCAGCACTTCCGGAAATACCGGAAGTGAGCATCAACTTCTTTATTTTAAATACAAACCAGGCAATTTTTTTTCACATTCTGATGTGTCATAAAATGTTTAGTAAGTATGCTCAAAATAATCGGCGTATCAATTTTGATTCTTGAGAAAAAAATTTGTTTCCACTGAAAAATGTCAAAATCTTGTTTAGGAAATAAAATTGAAAGTCGAAAGTGGTAAAAGTTAGGGAAATAGGATTTTAGGTTCTCAATGTCAAAAGATTGAGACACAATTGTCTGTCATGGATTATAAAAAATTGCCCGCGGTTACGTATCTATTTGACGTTATTTCCAGACTTAAGAAAAACTTTAAAAAATCTCTTTTTTTAAATAGAATGCCTATTTAATTATCGGCCCATTCGATGCAGAAATAAATTTCCTTTAAATTGATATACCATGTTCCTATACCTAAAATCAATGATTACAGAGTTATTTACATTTTTCTAATTAAATTTATAATTACATACTTGACAAAACATGGTTGGCTATGAAAATTTTCAAAAAATTTTTATTCAAATGTTTCTTATGCTTTTATGATTATTTAAAATTCTATCTATGCAACTTCTTGACTATCCAAGGTCTCTTTCCGCCGAACGAACAGAACTTTGAGGGAAAACATTAAAATATCCCAATACATTGGTTTCTGCAGCGTCATTGGGGACAATTGGCTTTTCCAAATTTCGTGGCGTATTTACTTCGCCCAAATTTAGAATATCCTTTTCAATCATCCCGATTTTTTGTTCTGTCATTGTAGGTAAATGCGGATATCTTTCGTTAAAGTGTTGAGTGATTCTTTATTCAATGGTTAAAGGTTCTGCAGGTCCGAAAAGTAATACGAGCAGACTCGCCATGAATGTAAAACAAATTTAGAATATCAGCGTTTGTGTATTCCATATTTCCCAATTAAAAGCAAATATTAAGCGCAAAAATCAAAATTCAAACAGATAACACTGATAACAAACGTAAATGTAGCGTAAACTTTCAAACTGATAGCTAACTGACAACTGTCATCATAAGAAACAATTGAATAAAAATTTTTTGAAAATTTTCAAAGCCAACCATGTTTTGTAAAGTATGTAATTATAAATTTAATTAGTAAAATGTAAATAACTCTGTAATCATTGATTTTAGGTATAGGAACATGGTATATCAATTTAAAGGAAATTTATTTCTGCATCGAATGGGCCGATAATTAAATAGGCATTCCATTTAAAAAAAGAGACTTTTAAAGTTTTTCTTAAGTCTGGAAATAACGTCAAATAGATACGTAACCGCGGCCAATTTTTTATAATCCATGACAGACAATTGCGTCTCAATCTTTTGACATTGAGAACCTAAAATCCCATTTCCCTAACTTTTACCACTTTCGACTTTCAATTTTATTTCCTAAACAAGATTTTGACATTTTTCAGTGAAAAAATTTTTTTTTCTCAACAATCAAAATTGATACGCCGATTATTTTGAGCATACTTACTAAACATTTTATGACACATCAGAATGTGAAAAAAATTGCCTGGTTTGTATTTAAAATAAAGAAGTTGATGGTCACTTCCGGTATTTCCGGAAGTGCTGTCATTTGGAAAATATTTTTACTTAATAGATTAAACACTCCATGTCGCATATGCAAAATTTCAAATTTCTAGCTTTTACAGTTCTCAATATACTTCTAACCGACGGTCACCGTGAGACACCCTGTATAATAATAACAGAAATCTCAAAAACAGAACAAAAACAGATATCTTTTAAGTTAACAATAAAACAAAATATAAACAGGAATTTTCTAAAAAATAAAAAAACAACCAGTCCTTTTGTAAATAAAACCATAATAAAATGAAATATAAAATATAAAATAAACCACCATAAAAACAAATGATCCTTCTACAGTGTAAATAGATAGAATAAATACAGGGTGCCCAGAAATGAAGGTGCCAAACGAAAATCCCAGTTAGTAGACATTATTTTATGTCGATTTTACTTAAATTACCTTAGTCCAAAAATGCTTCTTAAGCGAGGTTATAGATGGTGCCATGAAGTACTTTTTTTTGTAATATCTCAAAAACGTTTCGATCGAAGATGTCCAAACTTTGCACAATGACTTACCTTCTGATCACATATCGGTCGCTGTAAATAATACTTCCTTGCTGCGGCCATTAGCGTCTCATGTGGGAGGGGCCGCAGACATTTTGGATTGTATTTTTCTTACATTTATTTTTTTGACATTTTTTGTGTCAAATTCGAATTCTCTAGGGTCTTTTCTAAAAATAATGTGCTCTTGTTTCAAATCGTTAGGATGCACCCTTCTCGAGAAAAATAAATTTAAATAAATTACTAATTTATTAATTTATTTAACTAATTACTCTTATATCAAGTTATATAAAAAACAACAAATTTTACAGTAAGTGCTCTAGATGACAGCCACCTGTTTCAATATATAGTACAAAAAAAGTATACTTCATGACACCATCTATAAGGAGCTCCAGCTCGCTTAACAAACATTTTTGGAATAGGGTTTCCATTTAAAATTTTAAAGTTACCCTCCGTTCCCGCCCCACTGGGAGTCCGTGGGAGGCAAGGGTTAACAGCATCAGATGTCACCCTCAAAACCGTTAACTTTTTATTCGGGACATTTTGTGATCCGACCTAGTGTTATAGAATTGTTGCAGGTGGCGGATTAAAATGGGACACCCGGTATACAGGAAGGAGGAGGTCATGTTTAACACTTGTTGAGTTAATCTTAATACCTTGTTTGTGTCTAAATTGCAATTTAATAATAATGAAGGTTTAATATTTGTGAAAATGTAGAGTTGAAATATTAAATAATTTGAAATTGACATTTTACAGAGTGGCTGTATCTTCTAAACTAAAATGTTTACAAAGAAATACAAAGAGACAAAAAAGTTGAAGAATAGACGTTTGATTCCAGTAGCGTTCCATATTTTGTTAAAGTGTAACCCTAAAAAAAGTTGGAGGGTAAAAGGGGTGTTCATCCCCTCTGAAAATCCATAATAAATAAAAATAATTGAATACGACTGTTTCCAATTTATTGGTTATCGTCTACTAGTATTTCGTATAAATTTTCATAAATTAAAGTTAAACCGTTTTAGAGCAATGATAAAAAAACTTATTTAAATTTTTATCTAAATCACCCTGTAACTTTTTTTGTGTGCACTTTTGTATATAGGTAAGTGAGGTTCAATCAACCTATTTTTGACCCACGAATATGTGGTATAATTTATGACCAATCTTTTCGGTACACCCTGTATACAGAACAATACACGTAAAAAGGAAGAAAAACAAAATAAGCTAAAGCCAAATAAAAAAATAAAAACAAAACGAAGAGCGTTTCCCATGAATATCACAAAATAAAATAAAAAAACTAAAAAATAACAAGGTAATATAATATACAGGGTGGCCCAACGAAAAGGTAACAGACGGGTTTCTGGGTAGAAATTTTTTTTTTGAGAAATTCGAAAATAGCAATTTTTATATTAAGGGGGACAACTTTTTTTCATTATTTACAACCTGAAACGATTTCATCCCTTAGCGCTGTGAGAACAACCCCTATCATTTAGATAGAGATGATGGGGTAAGTGATATCATGTCATTTGAAAGGTCTTTCTTTTCTGAATTCAGTGCACTAGTTTTTTTTAGTTTTTTTGTTTTTTGTGCGCAATGGGGCTGCCATTTCCACTGCCACCCTTAATATCTGTTAGGAGGAAAAGAGCACAAAACGAAATAACGGCACAAAATGAGCACAATTGGTTTGCAAATTTTCATTTCGAAATTCGGAGTGGGGGGTGCTCGCATTTCTCCAGCACCGCCCATACTTTTGGCGATATCTCCGCAAGGGATGAAGCACAAAACGAAATTTTAAGGGCACAATTGAGCACAAAACGAGCACAATTCGTGTGCAAATTTTCATTTCGAAATTCGAAGTGAGGTGTGCTCGCATTTCCCCAGCACCGCCCATACTTTTGGCGATATCTCCGCAAGGGATGAAGCACAAAACGAAATTTTAAGGGCACAATTGATCACAAAACGAGCACAATTCGTGTGCAAATTTTCATTTCGAAATTCGAAGTGGGGTGTGCTCGCATTTCCCCAGCACCGCCCAAAGTTTATTGATGATATCTCTGGAAGGGGTGAAGCACAAAACGAAATTTTAAGGGCACAATTGAGCACAAAACGAGCACAATTCGTGTGCAAATTTTCATTTCGAAATTCGAAGTGGGGTGTGCTCGCATTTCCCCAGCACCGCCCAAAGTTTATTGATGATATCTCTGGAAGGGGTGAAGCACAAAACGAAATTTTAAGGGCACAATTGAGCACAAAACAAGCACAATTCGTGTGCAAATTTTCATTTCGAAATTCGAAGTGGGGTGTGCTCGCATTTCCCCAGCACCGCCCATACTTTTGGCGATATCTCCGCAAGGGATGAAGCACAAAACGAAATTTTAAGGGCACAATTGAGCACAAAACGAGCACAATTCGTGTGCAAATTTTCATTTCGAAATTCGAAGTGGGGTGTGCTCGCATTTCCCCAGCACCGCCCATACTTTTGGCGATATCTCCACAAGGGATGAAGCACAAAACGAAATTTTAAGGGCACAATTGAGCACAAAACGAGCACAATTCGTGTGCAAATTTTCATTTCGAAATTCGAAGTGGGGTGTGCTCGCATTTCCCCAGCACCGCCCAAAGTTTATTGATGATATCTTTGGAAGGGGTGAAGCACAAAACGAAATTTTAAGGGCACAATTGAGCACAAAACAAGCACAATTCGTGTGCAAATTTTCATTTCGAAATTCGAAGTGGGGTGTGCTCGCATTTCCCCAGCACCGCCCATACTTTTGGCGATATCTCCGCAAGGGATGAAGCACAAAACGAAATTTTAAGGGCACAATTGAGCACAAAACGAGCACAATTCGTGTGCAAATTTTCATTTCGAAATTCGAAGTGGGGTGTGCTCGCATTTCCCCAGCACCGCCCATACTTTTGGCGATATCTCCACAAGGGATGAAGCACAAAACGAAATTTTAAGGGCACAATTGAGCACAAAACGAGCACAATTCGTGTGCAAATTTTCATTTCGAAATTCGAAGTGGGGTGTGCTCGCATTTCCCCAGCACCGCCCAAAGTTTATTGATGATATCTTTGGAAGGGGTGAAGCACAAAACGAAATTTTAAGGGCACAATTGAGCACAAAACAAGCACAATTCGTGTGCAAATTTTCATTTCGAAATTCGAAGTGGGGTGTGCTCGCATTTCCCCAGCACCGCCCATACTTTTGGCGATATCTCCGCAAGGGATGAAGCACAAAACGAAATTTTAAGGGCACAATTGAGCACAAAACGAGCACAATTCGTGTGCAAATTTTCATTTCGAAATTCGAAGTGGGGTGTGCTCGCATTTCCCCAGCACCGCCCATACTTTTGGCGATATCTCCACAAGGGATGAAGCACAAAACGAAATTTTAAGGGCACAATTGAGCACAAAACGAGCACAATTCGTGTGCAAATTTTCATTTCGAAATTCGAAGTGGGGTGTGCTCGCATTTCCCCAGCACCGCCCAAAGTTTATTGATGATATCTCTGGAAGGGGTGAAGCACAAAACGAAATTTTAAGGGCACAATTGAGCACAAAACGAGCACAATTCGTGTGCAAATTTTCATTTCGAAATTCGAAGTGGGGTGTGCTGGGGAAATGGACCTTTTTATAGAAACTTTAAAACGTTTTATTGCTCGCAGAGGGAAACCGTTGCATATGTACTCGGACAACGGTACTAATTTTGTATCCGCTGTAAGCCTTATGAAGGAGTTTTATGCAGCTTATCTTTCACAAAATCATCAGAAAAAGATAATAGAGTTTACTCATGGTGAAACGATTCAGTGGCATTTTAATCCACCGGGTTCACCTCACTTTGGAGGTTTATATGAATCAAATATAAAGTCTATGAAAACACATTTGTTTAAAGTTTTACAAGACACCAAACTTACTTATGAATCTTTTAATACTTTGTTAGTTCAGGTTGAAGGTGTTCTGAATGCAAGACCTTTATCTCCAATGTCCTCTAGTCCTGATGATTTTAATCCTATTACTCCCTTTCACTTACTTACGGGTAAATCTGGTACATCAGTCCAAGAAGCTTCATTGGAAGAATTTCCAACAAATAGATTGGATCAATATCAACACCGTCAGCTTATTATTACCCATTTTTGGCGCAGATGGTCTCGCGAAGTGCTACCAGAACTTCAAAGGCGCACGAAATGGACGGCTGATGCGCAGGCAAGGGTTAAAATAGGCGAATTAGTCTTATTATCCGACACCAACACCCCACCTTTTCAATGGCCGTTGGGACGTATCCATCAGCTCTTCCCAGGAGCCGACGGTGTAGTGCGTGTTGTGCTGTTAAAGCTACCTAATGGAAATTATGTGAAGCGTGCTATACATAAGTTGTGCGTTTTGCCTATGGATTGTTTTTAATACGTTGCAAGATCATGGACGTATTTCTTTCTTTTGTTTTGATTGTTACATAAACAAAATATGTATTATGTATTTAATTTAAAACCATGTCTGCGGTTTATTATGTATTGCATTATTTGTGTGACAATTTGTTTTTGAGAACACTGTTTATTTATTCTTTGAAATATTTGTTATTTCAAGGCGGGCGGCATGGTGAAATTTTAATATTTAAATTTTACGCGCCACCTTGTTGTAATTATGGAGGTGGCGGGCGTTTGTGCGCTGCTGCGAGTAGAGGGGTTATTTTTGATAGTGAGTAAGAATATTATGTTATGTGAGTTGAGTATAGAGAGTAGAGAGAAATTAATAAATTTTTATACAGTCCACTTCTGAATATAATTTCATTAGGCGGGTCCGAAAGAACCATTTTTTTTTGGACGCTTAATTCACCAATACTTATTTTAAATACCTCGGTATAGAGTCCCTATATACAGGGTGTCCATTTAGTAGCCCGTTCTTCAAGTACGGCTTTATTGTTAAGTTTACTAAAAAATGCGCAAATGTAGGGGCCTTGGGTGGACTTTTTAGTCGTACATTATTTTTGTATTGCCAAGTTATTAATTAATACATATTTTTTGCTAAATATCAACCATTCCATTGTACGCTTGTATTTTTTTAACGTCTTGTTTTTGTTTTTACGTAAGTTCGGTGGCGGACTTGGGTTGAATCAGAGTATTCAACCGTGACGCAACATTAAATTATTTCATTCAAGATGTTCACTTTTTCTTGCGCCAAATTCTTGCGTCAATGGTTAATTAACTCCAATGCATTTTATCTCGTCGGATATCCTTCTCAAACAAATCCGACTCGATGGACCAATTTTTATGGTTAAATAATTTTGAACACAATCAACGAAACATGCATTTATTACCATGAGACATATACATTTTTAAAACTAACACATTAAGCAAACCGTGTTTAAGGGTGGTTTTCGTTTTTTTTAAGGTAATATTTTATATTTATATTTATAAACCTTTCCATATTTCGAACAGTAAGTAACTACTTTATCCTAACTAATCTATACTAATCTCCTACTTTTTCGACATTAATTTTTAATGGATTTATAGTGCCTAATATAACAGTGGAGCTCAACTTTAACGGAACGTCTACATCAGGATGTGGAAAAAACTTGAAGTGCTTTAGAAGTACAACTAAAGCAACTTTTACTTCTAAAATTGCAAATTGATAACCTAAAAGATGTATGTAAGAGAGCGAAGCTGTTGAGAGCAGTGATAACACTTACCTATACATTTTCTTGGCCCGTGGCCAAACGGCATAAATGCTGGGGGTTCCCGATTTTTGTTTCTTCCTTTAGAAAATCTGTCTGGGTCGAATGTGTCCGGATTAGGAAAATGCTCGGGATCTCTATGTATTGCATAAATTGGCACAAACACGTACGTTCCTTTCTTTATGACCACGTTGGAATTTGGAATATTGTACGATTTTGTACAAAGTCGAGTGTTCGTGTGTACCGGTGGGTACATCCTCAATGATTCTAAAATAATTAAATTTGTTTGTAATTTTATTCCGTTTGCAACTTTTCCTTTCCTTTAGCTCATGGGATGAATGTAAAAGTTTTTAAATGGATATACCTAATGCGTTTATCATAATTTGCGCTCTTTATGACTCACAAAGAAACGAAGTTGTTACAGTGACAGTAACTGCTGAAACCCCCACTAAGAAGCAAGAATGAATAACAGATAACAAAAATGGAGCGGAATATTGTAGAATAATACAATTACAAAACCACTTACCTCCCCTTAAATTATTAATTGTTGAACTTGAATGACTAACGAGGGTACGTTGAAATTGATAAAGTTAAGGCGACATGCTTCAGGTTTAGACTAAACATAGAGTATTGTTCTATGATTCTACGTTAAAAACTATAACTTTATTCAACGTTCCCTATACCTATCGCTACCAATTTTGAGAAAGTTGTTATTTTAAGAAAAATATTCAATTGAAACAACGCCTAATAACACGGAAACCACTCCTACTGTCAGTAATACAAATTTATATCGATTTATTATTGTGTATATGTATCAATCTACAACTGTAATGAAATAACTCAACGATAGAAGCTTGATAGTGGGTTTAGTGATCTATTGGTATAATCTAAAAATGTAATAAAATACAGGGGGTTGCGTTTAAAAAAACCTAACTTTGATATAGATATGTATTACAATGTTGTGAACTATCCTGTATAGTTGCAAATAATTTACAAAAATAGTCGTTATCAATTTACATACAGTGTGACTCATTTAGATTGGAAACAGACATGTAAAATCTGAAGTTATTTACCGATTTTAACCAATTTTTTTTTAAATGTCAAATAATGAAACATCTACTTCGGGACAAAATTTGAAATGTTTACCTATTCCAATTCTCAGGGCATACTACGATAACTTTTTCGTACTCGGAATGGAGAATTGTTATTAGCGATTTGTTTATAAAAAAAATATCTACGCCACTGGATTCAGAATGCTTCCAAATAGCTGTCAACAAAATTTTACAAAAATATATTTATTAATAACAAAGTTATGACAACTTAAGGTTCGAAAACTTTCTACGCTAACAGTTACAAAACAACACCCTGTATCAATAGATGGCCATTGAAATATGTTAATAATTCTTAAATTAAACTATTTAAAACATCAGTGGAGAAAAAAATATTTAAAGTAACGTAATATTTAATAAAAATCTATCATAACTGTTATACCTACTGTTAAGTTAAACAGTAACATAATTTCCATGGTAACTAAGATTTAAATGGAAATGTTAGGTCTTTATTTACTCAATCGCGCGATTCCGTTACTTTTATTAAATATTACGTTAGGTACTTCAAATATTTTTTTCTCCACTGATGGTTTAAATAGTTTAATTTAAGAATTATTAACATAATTTCAATGGCCATCTATTGATACAGAGTGTTGTTTTGTAACTGTTAGCGTAGAAAGTTTTCGAACTTTAAGTTGTCATAACTTTGTTATTAATAAATATATTTTTGTAAAATTTTGGTGACAGATATTTGGAAGCATTCTGAATCCAGTGGCGTAGATATTTTTTTTATAAACAAATCGCTAATAACAATTCTCCATTTTCAGTACGAAAAAGTTATCGTAGTATGCCCTGAAAATTGGAGTAAACATTTAAAATTTTGTCCTGAAGTAGATGTTTCATTATGTTACATTTAAAAAAAAATTGGTTAAAATCGGTAAATAACTTCAGATTTTACATGTGTGTTTCCAATCTAAATGAGTCACACTGTATTTCACCACAAGCTGATATTTTGCGAGTCACGCCGAAATGCGCATTAAACTAAGTGAAAGGGAGGGTGCATTTGAGCCACTGCGCAGTGACTTATTGCAGCTCGTCTTTGTTTCTCCTAGTGCTCTCTTACTTCAACTTTGCGCATTTCCACCCACATCGTTAGATCTGCGCATACAACGTTTTCGCAACAAGGAAATGAACAAGCTCTACCTAAGCGATAGGTATAGGGAACGTTGAATAAAGTTATAGTTTTTAGCGTATAACCATAGAACAATGCTCTATGGTACAATCTAAAAATGTAATAAAATACAGGGGGTTGCATTTAAAAAACCTAATTTTGATATATTACAATTTTGTGAACCATCCTGTATAGTTGCAAATACATAATTTAAAAAAATAGTCCTTATCAATTTACATATGTCACCACAAAATGAAGCTGATATTTTGTACTCTTTAGACACAAGAGATCGAGGTAATAGTCGTGAATTACCCTGTATAATGGAGAATGAAATTTCATCTTACCGTTCAAGCAGTTATTCAGGTACTCCATCTCCTTAATCGCCTCTAATGTAATCTTTCCATCGTGCTTTTCCAAAATTATCTTTATTTCTTCTCTAACTTTATTTTGAATTCCCTGATTTAATGCCAATTCGATTAGAGTAAAACTTATAGCTGTCGCCGATGTGTCATATCCGGCACCGTAAAAAAAAAAAACATTGCCCGGCCATTTCGTTTAAACTTAAGCCTTTATCTCCTCTATTCTTCATTTCCTTCACTCCGCTATTTGTTATCGTATGGTCACTACTGTTTTGAAAGAGATGATGTAGAAAATCCTCCCGAATAATGCCATTTTCTTTACGGTATTTCGCGGTTGCCTTCACGAGGTTTATAAAAAAGTTTGTCACTTTTTTACCATAACTCGTCATTCTGAATAAGGGAAACAGCTCAGGAAAGAAAATTATCAACATGAAACGAATAGATTCGGCCAACTCAGATACTACTTTTTTACATTCAGAAGTTCCATTCTGTAGTGCGGTACTTTCAATTCCAAAACCATAGGATACGATAATATCAGTTGTAAATCGTTCATTAACCTCCTTTACGTCTAATGATTCATTTCTCTCAACGTATTTATTAACCAATTGTTTTAAATCTTCTCCACATTTAATTGCCGTGTCGAACATCGTCTTACTTTTCGCAGAAGTGAACAAGGATGACAGTGTGGATCTTATCCTATGCCACTCGGCACCCTTTGCGTTGAAGATATTTAGACTGATAGGGTCGTCTTTTGCATTAACGTAACCGATGTGATCGGTGAAATGATCAAAGTCGCTAATTAACATTTTTTTGATTAAATCCAAATCCGTAGGAACAAAGACGGGCCTAATTAGTAAATGGTAACCACCAAATTTTTTCCCATTTTTCTTCATTGTGTGGTAAAAGTGTTGAAGGTTTATAAACAAAGGTTCCTTTTTAAAAATAATTTTGGCCAAATATCCAAGAAATGATAATGGGGACACCGTATCTACCCCCTTCCAGTACCAATATATAAAAGTTAACTGTGGTGGTAATACAATGACTGCTACCAGGATCAGTATAATTACTAAAATGACGTTGTACATCATCTTTTGGGTGCACTAAAAGAAATGTTAACACATTCGCACTGTTTTCGGCCAACTTACATGAATTCGATGCGCACAATTGACTATGAGATTGCCTTGTTTGGATTATATATAATTTCATTTGTTCATTGCGAAATGGAGAATTATTTTTGGGTCGAGGCTATCGGTGAAAGGGTTCACTACGTAACAAAATTTGACCAAGTTTTTGTTTATCTTATTTTTTTAATGTTTATTGCTTAATTTGATAATACTGATTATGGATATGTGAGTGGTTTTTCCACAATGTCAATATTTTGGATGTAATATTGGAGAAATCACTGCCATCTTTAAAACTGTACTTCATCTTCAGTAGAATGTTCTGGTGGCAATGGAATAGGCAGCTCCTCAGAGTGTTGTACTGGAGCAATCTATGAAAATAAATAAAACTACTTAGTACCTCCCCTTAGACAATGAATTTAATATGAGAATTAAGTCAGAACTTAGATGAATTGAAGAATGGGATGAGTGGTTATGTTTTTTTATAAGATAAGTATACCGAAGTATACTGAAACATTAGCCCCGAAATTAATCGGCAACACTAATGGGCAATGACGTAAAACAATTAATTGGAAGCACCCCGGCCCGCTACTCACTTTCACGAGGGTGACAATTCAGCATTAATCGGAAATATTTTTATAAGTAAAAACACCTCGTTATTAACCTCAACAAAGGTGAAAAAACATTTCGGGGCTAATGTTTCAGTATACTTCGGTATACTTATCTTATAAAAAAACATAACCACTCATCCCATTCTTCAATTCATCTAATCGCCGCTTGTCGTCACTGTTTGTAATACAGTCACTGTAAACTAATGAAGAAGTCAATGCCATCTATCGCTAATAGTTTTGAAGTGCTACAATCACCAGAAAAAAAGCGGTAAATTCAAAATTATTAGGAATTCATCAATACCATTATACATTGTTATTTTGAGAATTATCGACATTTGAAAAAAAATAATGGTATATTCGTGTTCAGCTCCTTGATTTTATCCAATAAACACTAAAAAAGTAACAAACAATTTTTTGTTACGTAGTGATAATTTATGAAAAGATAAAAATATGATACTCGATTGAAAATACATGCCGTCCAAATCAAGAGTAGAAAATAAAAGCTTTACAACCTCCCCTTTAATATAATGTAATAATCGAAGTGAAGCCAAAGATTATGCGGTTATATGCGACATGTTTCGGGAAACAGCTGCTCCCATTTTCAAGCGAATTACAAAAATGTCATGCGTTAAAAGCGAAATGTTTAAACTAAAATTAACAACATTAGAAAAAATTTTTAGTTTAAACATTTCGCTTTTAACGCATGACATTTTTGTAATTAGCTTGAAATTTGAGCAGCTGTTTCCCGATACATGTCGCATATAACCGCATAATCTTTGGCTTCACTTCGATTATTACATTATATTAAAGGGGAGGTTGTAAAGCTTTTATTTTATTCAATTACCACCTCTTTGTGTGTCCGGACCTCATCATGACACATCAAGAGTGTCGTAAACTGTTGACATTTTTAACCCGACACTGTTTCGTGTGAATACATGGGTTATTATTTCTTTAGTTCTGGCAACAATAGTATGGAATCCAAATAAAACAAGAGTTTTTCGGTTTATTGCACGTATAGTTTGGGCGCCTCCCCTCCATCCGAGCATATGGAGTCGCCTTTCCCCCTCCCCTCCTCACGTAACACTGAGCCGAAGGTGAGCAGTTGAGATCTAGGCGCCGCAATAGAAATGTTTTCAAAGCAGGAGCTGATAATCTGGTTGAAAATTGAATGCACGACAGTGTCATCAAGGATTGCGAGGGACTTGTGGTACAAATGCATTGCCGTACCGAACGGTGCGAAGTTGCTTACAAGCCTTTATTAAAGGAGAACGCGAAAATGCGTCACATATGCCTAGATATGGTCATCCGCCGGTTAGTGAGAATGACGTGCGGACAGCGTTGGAGCGCTATGAGAGGGAAGGGGAGCCCTTCTTACGACCTATCAACACCATTGATGAGAGCTAGGCGAAAAGTTATGAACCACTGTTCAAACGTCAATAGTCCGAATGGCGTCATCAAGAGTTTCCGCGAAAAACAATAGTTCGGCAGACCGCTACGAATGTGAAAATGATGCTAATCCTATCCTACGATTGGGAGGTGTTATATTAAAGCATTTAGTTTCCCCAAGGCAGACCATCAACGCAGAGTAGGTACCTACTATTGTTCGTTTCTGCAAAATAATCTGAGAGCAGCGTTAAGACGAACCCGACAACACATCATGGATATTCCACCACATGACAATGCAAGGGCGCATGTAGCAGGAAACCGTGTCTGATTTATCACTGGGGTTTGGAGGTGCTCTAAAAATGCAAATAAGGATGGAGGATATGGGACCTAAGTCCACGCGTACGTCGCTTTGTACTACCCCTTGCCGTACACACCGAGCCACAGAATGAACGGCTCACCCATCCATGTACTGACCAGACCGCGTGTTGCTTAACTTTCAATACTTAAATGGATTATGTGATTGTGACTATACATTCTGCGGTTGGAAGGTTCCATACTCTCCGGACATAAATCCCTGCGACAGTGCGACTTCGACCTCATCCCTAAGCTGAAGGAACCGCTGTGTTGGAACAAATTCAGAACAGTGGACGACATTCTGAGTGCATTGATCGGTCTTTATTTACCATCCAGAGATTAGACAGTAGCCGACGGCACTCGGTGGATACCACGTCCCTGAGGACTTACAACCTTGTATGTATGCTATGTATCCAGAAAATAAATCACTATATAATAACCGAGACGTGTGTATATGTTTGTGTTGCTGTGCACTTTTCCGACAGTCGCCGAATCCTGACGAATGCGGATGTGATATTTTAAAACCAAAGCTATTATAAATTTATACCTAACCTACAAATTAATGCTACAAGCTACAATTATAGATACCCCGCAAACCACGAAATATCTGCACTAATTTTTTTCAAAGTAAGTTTTAAACATTTTAGTATAAAAGTCCGTCATCTTCTTCAAGCGGTATTTGTGTCTAAATATATTTTCTTTACTTAGAAAATACGTTCAAAGTTTCCTTATGGAGATTACGTGTAAAATAGAATTCGTTATTTGTGCTTATTTTTGGGTGAACATTTTGTGTAAACATGCAAAGTTGGTCTGTCCGAGGTGCTTAACCCATTTCGAACATTAAAACGATGCCAGAAAGTATTTTCGCGAAAATTTTCAAAATGACAAGTATCGGAAACCTTTTCTCGATAACATGGAAATTTAATTATTTCAAGTTGAAAAGTTATTTAAATGATGAAAAATGATTCTATTATGCCTCGCGTTAACATTTTCATGGTTAAAATGATGTAAAAAGTAGTAACAGCATTCATCGTAGACTAATTTATGTGTCCCGATACCTTCTTTCGGTAACTTTCGAAATGTACATGTTTGTGTGCTTATTTCGAATTTAGAGATTTTGAACGATGGACGATGTCGTAGGTAACATATATAGTCGAATGTTTTCACCGAGAAAAATGTTTAACTTAATAGGTGTTTTCTTTTTGCACCGCCACAGGTGTGCCACAGGGTTAGGCAAATGCACAATTATCACGTGATTGAAGTACCTTGCGGCATAAGACATTTCTGCCTCAGGTTAATATAAAACTTAAATAAAGCTTTTAAAACGAATAGGGTTATTGAGAACTGAGTCAAATTATTTTTATAAAACGAATGGTGTGTATTGACAGAGGTGCCTTAAGTGTACCACAAAATGCAAAAAGAAAACACCTAATATCTATTGATGAAAGTAGGTGGCAAGTGTATTGTTACGTTACAGTATACCAAAGAGAATACCTATACTTTGACTATACTTCTAAATATACAACTTAT
Source organism: Pyrocoelia pectoralis (assembly GCA_036250285.1). Lineage (NCBI taxonomy): Eukaryota > Metazoa > Arthropoda > Insecta > Coleoptera > Lampyridae > Pyrocoelia > Pyrocoelia pectoralis. The sequence goes on from CM070081.1 coordinate 13,059,346, forward strand.
ATTGTAATTGAGAGGAAGTAAAATCCATATTTACTGCTGTACATATACGTGTAAATGAGGCCTTTAGTTAGTGAAATAAACAAAAATTTGAAACTGTTTAAGGTAGAGAAGGTCTTTCTATAAAACAGATGTTATGCAATGTTAGACCAGCTTCTATTTGTACATTTTATGTTTTAGGGTATTTTTAGTTTTACTATAGTTAAAGATGAATGTTAAAACGTTCTCCCTAAGGCCATTCGTATTCCCAAAAAGTTGCCAGTGTCCAAATTGAGTTCTTTTACATTCAAAATTCATTCTAAACTATCCTTATGAAGTTCACACGGAATTTGTTATATTTTCGTTAATTTTTGGGCAAAGACTATGTGCAAAGACGTAATTAACATTGTGAAAGGGCCATTATGTATTTTTGGTCTCAGATCTATTCCAAAAAGTTTGCATTTTACATTTTTTTTAATAATTGGTAAAAATTTACTATAAGTAGGTAGGAACGAATTCGTATATCTTTACCAAATATCAACCCATTTTTGTGATTTTTACGTCAAATGTAAGTAAATGTAATCCTTTATTTTAGTTACTTTAATAACTTGCTAAATTACAGATACCTACAGGGTCAAAAATCTGAAAAGGTACAAAAATGTAAATTTTTTTTCAAGCAACTAAGCTAGCTCAACAAGGTGTGATATTTTAAAACAAAAGCTATTACAACCTACAATCACAGATACCCCCTCTCCCCAAAGCACGCAAAACGCGAGAATCGCGTGTACCCCCGTTTATAAATTATAAAGAAAAGAAATAGTTGCCGGAACTAAAGAAACAACCCATGTATGTATAATATTATGTTCGTTGAAAAAAATTACCTACGTTTATTGAGTTTGCACTTTACTACTAGCGAGTAATGAACAAACTTGCCTACACCTAAAGTTTTTCTGGCTTATTACCTTCTTAATTTTTATTTTATAAACTACTTAAGCTAAAATAAGGTTTATAGAAACTAATTAGGCCATGTCTCTATCAATAAACATGAACTCTGTCCATGAAATGTTTATTTTTGTAACTATTTATTTGGAATTTGGACAATAGTCATGCTCATGGGAATAACATACGCGTATTGTAATTATATGTTTCAAATTTTCAAATTTCAACTTATAAATTCGACCAAAAATATTAGAAATCAATTATAATGAAAGAATAAAGGTTAATAAAAATACAAAACATTTGATTAAGTAAATACTATTTTTAAGGTTACTGGATAATTCTAAATTTTTCTCGATTTATAAAAAAACACGTACCTAACTACTAAATGTTAGAGATCTTTAGGTACTTAATTTTATTATAGCTGATAAAAGTAGATACATAATACTTATTAAAAAAATATAACTTAATTATGTACCTAAAGATATTCATTTTTTAAATTTATTAGAACCTAGTGCAATATTTCTATTAACGTATTGTTCCAACGAATGAGGTGCCTTTAGTCTCCTTCTAGTCCCAGAAGACAATCTTCCCGATTTTGCCTTTTTGCTGCCACATGTAACTTTTCTACGTCCTACAGATGTTGGGTGTACTGGTATATTTTTTCCTCTTCGGCGACATTTATTTAAATTTCCTTTGGTGTTGCTTTTTCTTGCAGTTCCCAATCCCTTGTATTATTTTAAAAGCTGTGTGAGGACCAGATAGAAGAGAGGTTTTACAACAAGCGTGTTTGGTTATGTTATACAGTGTGACTCATTTAGATTGGAAACACACATGTAAAATCTGAAGTTATTTACCGATTTTAACCAATTTTTTTTCAAAATGTCAAATAACGAAACATCTACTTTGGGGCAATATTTTAAATGTTTATTCCAATTTTCAGGGCGTACTACGATAACTTTTTCGTACTCGGAATGGAGAATTGTTATTAACGATTTGTTTATTAAAAAAATATCTACTCCACTGGATTCAGAATGCTTCCAAATAGCTGTCACCAAAATTTTACAAAAATATATTTATTAATAACAAAGTTATGACAACTTAAAGTTTGAAAACTTTCTAAGCTAACAGTTACAAAACAACACCCTGTATCAATAGATGGCCATGGAAATTATGTTAATGATTCTTAAATGAAACTATTTAAACCATCAGCGGAGAAAAAATATTTAAAGTAACGGAATATTTAATAAAAGTAACGGAATCGCACAATTGAGTAAATAATAAGACCTAACATTTCCATTTAAATATGGAAATTATGTTACTGTTTAACAGTTATGATAGATTTTTATTTATTTTTATTTATTTATTTATTTAATTTTATTGCCTATGCTCAAAGCTACATATTATATTATACGGATTAATATGCTGGGGAGCCAGCCCCAAAACGACGAGTATCCTACGTATCCAAAAAAAGATAATTCGGCGTATGTATAATGTAGGTCACCTTGATCACTGCAAGCCACTTTTTGTCAAAGCCAACATAATTTATATATCTACAATTGCCTATTACATGTTTTTAAAAACTTGAATAAATTCCGATCAAATGGTGATATCAGCTTCCGTGAATCATCTAGACATGCCACGAATCTATACCAAACCACCGAACAACGCAATATGAAAAATCACCCCATTACATGTGCATTAAGCTGTTCAATAGATTACCAAGCAACATCAAACGACTGAGAGGTATTTCATCTGTTAAGCAGATTCTTCGAAGATTTTTCTCCATGAATCCGTACTACCATATATCTGAATATTTAGGCACTGCCATTACTGCCAAAGATTTTACTTTGTACTTACTTAGTTGTGCAAATTTTGTGAAGTTACCTAGTCTCTAAATGTGAATTGTATGTTTAGCTCAGTATGCAGGTATCTTTGCCCTACAAAAGGTGGTGTAGAAAATGTTTTAATTTGTTTTGCTTAAGTATAGGCTAGTCATGAAAGATATAAGTTTTCGACCTCGAGGGGTCACAGCGTTAGCCGCCATCTTGAATTGAAGGTACCAAAATTTGTTTTTTTTTTACATAATGCTTCAACAGTTTACTTTATGACAAAAAAGTCTATGAGAAGTATAAAGACGATAGAATTTCAAAAGTTTTTTGTATTTGTATTTATTCTGTACGTCGTGTAAATAAAAAGTTATACCTAAGCGGTAGAAAAATTAAATTGACAAAAAAATATACACCTCGAATATTCTAATTTCAACCAACTTCAAATCTGTAACTAATTATGGCATATATTATACAGGGTGTCACAGGTTTAATGATCGGGACTTTGACATTTTGTAGAAAAACACATTTTAAGGCGGGTTGCTCCTATAAACATTGTTCCTAAAATTCTTTGTTTCTGAGATACAGGGCGTTAAAGTTTTCTAAAAAATAAAGTTTTTATTTGTTTATTTCCAAACTGTGGCAACAATTCAAACCAAAATTGGCATACAAGATACAAGCACAGAGGGCCACAAGATTGAAGAATATCAATTTTTTTAATCAACCAGTGGCGGAGATATGGGTAATCCGTTCTATTAATTTGATAAATAAAAAGAGTACGGCCCTGAATTAAATATTCGAAATATACTTTTCGATGGAGCATTCAATTCTCAACAAAAAATGTCTCTTGACATTTTTTCCTTTCTGTTACCGTGCGGCCGCAAACTAGATTTTTGTCATTTATTTAACGAAAAATGTATTTTGGCTGTGTACAAAAACTGTGGTTGCCATGGATCTTATGCTCTGTCCATGTATCTTGTGTCAATTTTGGTTTGAATATTTCAACAATTCTGAAAAAAATAAATAAAACCTTTATATTTTAGAAAATTGTGACGCACTCTGTATCTCAGAAACAAAGAATTTTAGGACCTATGTATATAGGAGCAATCCACCTTAAAATGTGTTTCTCTACAAAATGTCAAAGTTCTGATCATTAAACCTGGGACACCCTGTAGATACTATTATACAATATACAGGGTGTCCAGAAATAAAGGTGCCAAATGAAAATCCCAGTTATTAGACATTATTTTATGTCTATTTAACCCAAATTACCTTAGTCCAAAAATGCTTCTTAAGCGAGCTGGAGCTCCTTATAGATGGTGCCATGAAGTACTTTTTTTTGTAATATCTCAAAAACGTTTCGATGGAAATTGTCCAAACTTTGCACAATGACTTACCTTCTGATCACACATCGGTCGCTGTAAATAATACTTCCTTGCTGCGGCCATTAGCGTCGCATGTGGGAGGGGCCGCAGACATTTTGGATTGTATTTTTTTTACATTTATTTTTTTGACATTTTTTGTGTCAAACTCGAATTCTCTAGGGTCTTTTCTAAAAATAATGTACTCTTGTGTCAAATCGTTAGGATGCACCCTTCTCGAGAAAAATAAATTTAAGTAAATTACTAATTTATTAATTTATTTAACTAAATTACTCTTATATCAAGTTGGTTTTGACAAAATCAACAAACGCACGTGAGCAACTGTCTTGTAGATTGTCATCTTCGACAAATAAAATAAACACAAAGAATGGCTGATTTTTCTAGTGAAGAATATGCTGACATGCCTCGTAGTTTATGGTGAGGTCCAATGTAATGCTCGTGCGGCGGAACGAAGATACGCAGAAAAATATCCACACAGAAGACATTTATAGCCGTACACCGAAGATTGAGACAAACGGGGTCAATACTACCTAAACGTAATGGAACTGGTAGACACGCTAATGTAGCAGAGGCCTTCGAGGAAGACATTTTAGGCGAAATCGAAGAGAATCCTGAGGTTAGCGTCAGACGACTAGCTGCTAGGTATCCTAATATTTCAAAATCTTCCACATGCAATATCATCCATAAAGAAAATCTTTATCCATTTCATTTTCAAAAAGTTCATGCGATGTTAGACGGGGATTTTCCTGCTCGTGTAGCGTTTTCAAATTGGCTGCAAAATAAAAAAAATGAAGACCCTAATTTCTTCTCTCATATTCTATTTTGCGATGAAGCGACTTTTACCAGAAATTGAATCTTTAATTTCCATAATGGGCGTCATTATGAGTACCTACGTTGGTGCAAATCCTCATGCAATAAAAGAGACTAAGCACCAGCAAAGATTTAATATAAATGTCTGGATAGGTGTAATTGGCAATCAGATGCTGGGATCTGTGGAATTGCCAAATCGTTTAACGGGGCAGAGTTATCTTAATTTCTTGGAAAATGTTTTACCAAATTTAATGGATCACGTACCTCTAGCTATTAGAGCGCACGTATGGTTCCAACATGATGGGTGCCCCGTTCATTTTAATAGAGCCGTCCGTCAGTATCTGGACAACATTTACAGAAACCACTGGATTGGACGAGGAGGCCCAGTCAGCTGGCCTGCAAGATCTCCGGAGCTAAACCCCTGTGATTTCTGTATTTTGGGCTACTTGAAATCATTAGTCTACGCTGCCCCGATAGAAAGTCGTCATCAGCTTTGGAGAAGAATTACAGACAACTGTAGGGAAATTCAAGCTATTCTTGGGCTTTTCGGAAGAATTAGGCGATCGTTAGGCGGAAAGATAGAACTATGTAATGAAACAGGCGGCCGTCATGTAGAGCACTTACTGTAAAATTTGTTGTTTTTGATATAAGTTGATATAACAGTAATTTAGTTAAATAAATGAATAAATTAGTAATTAATAAATTAGTAATTTATTTCAATTTATTTTTCTCGAGAAGGGTGAATCCTAACGATTTGAAACAAGAGCACATTATTTTTAGAAAAGACCATAAAGAATTCGAATTTGACACAAAAATGTCAAAAAAATAATTGTAAAAAAAATACATTCCAAAATATCTGCGGCCCCTCCCACATGGGACACTAATGGCCGCAGCAAGGAAGTATTATTTACAGCGACCGATTTGTGATGAGAAGGTAAGTCATTGTGCAAAGTTTGGACATTTTCGAACGAAACGTTTTTGAGATATTACAAAAAAAAGTACTTCATGGCACCATCTATAAGGAGCTCCAGCTCGCTTAAGAAGCATTTTTGGTCTAAGGTAATTTGGGTTAAATCGACATAAAATAATGTCTACTAACTGGAATTTTTGTTTGGCACCTTCATTTCTGGACACCCTGTATATGTATATGTATGTATTATGTAACTACCCCCCCCCCCCCCCCCAACCTCAGACACAAGCACAAGCACAAATGAGTCATTGTTTTCCTTTCCACCCGTAAGGGAGATGGGAGCGGTGAGGGTGACGGACAATTTGTAAATCACGAAAAAATGTTGGAGGAAAAAAAAGTAAAAAAGATCGTTTTTCTCCCCCTTTCCACCCCCAAAAAAGGGGTTGACGTTTGGGGGTGAAATTTGCAAATTGAGAATAGTTTTTATGGAGAATCCAAAAGTGCAATAAAAAATAGGTGTTCCCATTTAAGTTTTCAAAACTCACCCCCGTTCCACCCCACAGGGGGGGATGAGGGTGATGTTTACGTATCATGACCCAATAGGTTTCAAAAAATAAAGGAAACGTGTTTTTACCTTTTTGTAATTGATGTGTCGTTCTCGAGATATTCAAGGGTGTATATTTTGACTTTAATGGCGTTCCGACGGCGAACAGGTGATCCGATCAAAAAATTTACCAGAGATTTGGAATCAGTAAACAATTTCCTATAAGATGACACCACTTCCAGTTTTCTAAACCCTGTAACCCCGACCAACGCACAGACACAGTCACGCAGACACAGATTCACAGACACACAGACATCCAGACAAATTTAGTAACCAACTTTTTGAAGTTGGTTGAAAACTTTTGAAATTCTATTGTCTTTATACTTCTCATAGACATTTTTGTTGAAGCATTATGTAAAAAAAACAAATTTTGGCACCTTCAATTCAAGATGGCGGCTAACGCTGTGACCCCCTCGAGGTCGAAAACTTACACTTTTCATGACTAGCCCATTAAGTGTTAATTTATTGACATAATTGTACCTACACGTGCTCAATTTGTGTATTTACATTTATTTTTACTTCCCGAGTACGAAGTAAAAGGGAAGTATTTTAGTATTGTATAAGTGTTCTAAAAAAAAAATTTGACCTATGCAAATTTTTACATATCTTTGCGTTTCTGAATACGTAGATTCAAAATATGAAAAAAAATTCCGTCTGTCGTCTGTAGTCTGTAGTCTGTACGTACACATTCCTTGCAACGCTCTAAACTCAGAAACTATTAAAGTTATAGAAATGCGGTTTTCGCCAATCGATTACATTCGGGCCAAGGACGAAAATGCTGATATTACCTTTGATGACGTCACTTCCGGTATAAGCTAAAATGGCGGCACTCGTTTTTTTTATAAGATAAAGTTGCAGTTTTTTTATGTAGCTTAAAAGAGTGTTTTTTTCTGAATTCAGCAATATATATTGTGCTATACTTATTTTTTTAAAAAAGTGTTAAAAAAAATAATTATTAAAAATGACTGCAACGCTCGATACTCAGAAACTATTAAAGTTATCGAAATGCGGTTTTCGCCAATCGATTGCATTCGGGCCAAGGACGAAAATGCTGATATTACCTTTGATTACGTCACTTCCAGTGTAAGCTAAAATGGCGGCACTCATTTTTTTATAAGATAAAATTGCAGTTTTTTTATGTAGTTTAATAGTAGGTATTTTTTTCTGAATTCAGGAGTGTTTATTTTTTGGAAAAAGTGTTAATACGAGGGAAGTCTCGTGGCAACTTGCCAGAATTTTTTTATGCTGGATACCAACAGCAACTGACGAGTGTATAATATAATAATAATATAATAATAATTTATTGTGCAAATAACCACAATTGGCAAGGAGTTCAGCAGAGGTGTTCTTCCACTCTAGCCACATAAATTTCATATTTCAAATAGGTACTCTACACACGTACCAGAGGCTTAAAAAAATGTATGTGTCCTGACACGCTAAAACACAATAAAAATGTTATTATTATTATAACTTCATCACATCATGAATCCCAACTTTAAAGACAATCTACAGAATTATTTAAACTTACCTAACACTAAAGTATTCCTTAGGTACTTATTACCATCTTAATTCTTATTTTATTGACTACTTAATATAAAGTAAAGTTTATAAAAACAAAAAACTCCTACCTAAGGCACAATAATCTGTTCCATAATGTTTAATAACTTATTTATTTGGAATTTGGATAATAGTGATGCTCATGTGTGAGGGACTGCTATTAATTTTATTCCCACAATGTTGGGGAGTTTTTGTGTTTACTGTTGTTTATTTAATACTTTATAAAAAGCTTTCCCTTTGGTTTATTGCTCATCATTTTAACCTGGTTTTAACTTCCTTTTTAGTTTCCGTTTGTGATGGTTTGTCGACTATTCCTACCGTTTAAGTTTATCGGTTGTATTTTCACTTCTGAATTATTATTACCCGCAAGTCTATTTCTCCAAGGTTTTTACGGCCTGATGATGGCAACAGTTTGTTGTCGAAACTAGTAGCCAGTTGTGTACTATTTAATTTATCATTAAAGTTTATGGGAAAGATTGTCATTGACGGTTTGATTCAAATCTGGTCACAACGAAATTCGTACGAATTATCTAGCTAGAAAGTCCCGATCACAGCTAGTTAACAACGTAGAAAGCCTGTCCTGAGTGAGTGTCATTTGAGGCTATATTTGTGTTTAACACTCGCTATTCATCCATATAACTATAATAGCATCTTTATTACATTGCTTTGTTCTGCCTTCATTATCGCTATAATAATATTGTTTATACCCCGTGCTCTATCCTTTTCCGTCTTGTTCTTCCCGTCTATCACTTCCTTCTCCACTGTTTCGTTTTCTTGGAGCTGCTCCAGCGTAATTGTACTCTACTTAGTTCCGTTTTATCTCACCTCCATTTCCTCCCAGTTAAGTTTCTAATCCATTTTCTTCATTTCTCATCATAAGACTTCCTTGGGAAGTGTCAATGGCTAGTTAACTCCAATGCATTTTATCTTGTAGGATATCCTTCTCAAGCTAATCCGACTCGAAGGGCCAATTTTAATGGTTAAATAACTTTGAAAGTAATCAACGAAACATGCATTTATTACGATAAGACATATACATTTCTAAAACTAACAGATATTTTTAAGCAAACCGTGTTTAAGGGTGCTTTTCAATTTTTTTTACACTAATATTTAACCACCATGCTTATTTATAAATCTTACCATATTTCGAACAGTAGGTAATTACTATTCTTCTAATTGTTCGACATTAATTTTTAATGGTTTTATAGGATTTAATATAACAGTGGGACGAAATTTTAGCGGAACATCTATATCAGGATGTGGAAAAAACCTGAAGTGCTTTAGAAGTACAACTAAAGCAACTTGTACTTGTAAAATTGCAAATTTATAACCTATAAAAGGTGTAAGTAAGCAAACATGTTGAGAGCAATGATAACACTTACCTATACATTTTCTTGGTCCGTCGCCAAACGGCATAAATGCTGGGGGCTCACGATTTTTGTTTCTTCCTTTAGAAAATCTGTCTGGATCAAATTTTTCTGGATTAGGGAAATGCTCGGGATCTCTATGTAAAGCATACATTGGCAGAAACACGTACGTTCCTTTCTTTATGACCACGTTGGAATTTGGAATCTTGTACGATTTTGTACAAATTCGAGTATTCGTGGGTACCGCTGGGTACATCCTCAATGATTCTAAAATAATTAAATTTATTTCATACTGACTAGTAATCTGTGTTTTACCAGATTCATACGAGCCTAGTAAATACGATTTATTTCATCCTGTGTCACATTCTTTGATGTTCCGGACTCATTTCAGTTAGGAAAATGAAACTTTACAGTATTAACGAATATCAACAAATTACACAATTGCTGGAACCGTTGCTAACAAAATTGTGATTCACAGACTTAATGATTGTTGTGACACTCGTTACTGTAAAATCTTATTTCCCGGACTTATAACTTAAATAACTATTACCGTACTATAATAGATATTTATGTATCAAATACGCAAAATGATGTTTTAGTGGATGAGTCGAGTTTGTCGGACGAGGCGAAGCCGAGTCCGAAAACTTAGACGAATCCACTAAAACGATTTGCGTACGTGATGCATACAATATTTTTTTGCATGAATTCTCTAAATTATCAAATTAATTTCATAAAAATTTAATTTGGTACGTACAGAACAGTTGTAAACGTCTCATCGACTAAAACATCATTTTGCGTACTTGATACATAAATATCTATTTTTGTATTCTCCAAAGTAACCATTTTGCGGACCGAAAACAATCCGCAAAATACATCTTTAAAGGACAAGTACGCTAAAGTCGCTATGACAACCTTAATGCTGAATTTTCATTCGTTTTGACGTATTTACGATATCTTTATTTTGACTTTTTACGAATTTACTTGTTGTTGCTATAACAACTATGTCAACGCTAAATATGACGTTTACAACTGTTCTGTACGTACCAAATTAAATTTTTATGAAATTAATTTGATAATTTAGAGAATTCATGCAAAAGCATGTAGATTGTTTTAATCTACAAAAAAGTTAAATGGCCTTTTCGTCTAAAATAATTAGGGAAGCAAATAATCGAATATTAACATTTTTACATTGAAATCCCGAAGGTGTATAGGCCAATTCTACACCCTGTATAAGTCCAATCTTAAAGCACGAATTCAAGATTAAAAAACGAGTGACGTAACCAAGAGTTATCTTAAAGGTTGGTAATATTTTAATTTGAAAATTGAAAATGTGATTTTTTTATCCAAATTCTGTCACAAAACACGAATATGGAAGATAATCAAGATAATCTTGTAATACGCGAACTTGCCAAAAATACGGTCGCAAATTTGCTTCCTGATAAATCATCTGCAGATTGTTCTTGATACATTTTGTAATTTAAAATGTCATGCATGATAATTCCGCATCAAATGCATTGCCAACCTAAAAATTTTCCTAAAATGTTCCGTAAATAAATGGCCGTAAGGACATCGCAGATGATGACGTCGCGTTCGTCTATACAGGGTGAGTTTTTTTTCATTATTTGTATGGGGATCTCGGAAACCATAAGAGTTACACATTTGCTTAAATGAGGAAAGATTTACTTTTTTGGAAGACTAATCCAGATACGCTTTTGTTGATTTAAGAAAATGCATGGCTTACTAGATATTTGTAAAAAAGTAAAATTCTCCAAAATCATTTCAGCCCTTTAATTCGTTTATTTCTAAAGATGGATAAAAATTGTTCAAATACAATTTGTAGATAATTTTGTGCCGAATAACGTCACCGTATTAGTTTTTTAATTTTGCTTAGCATTTTGAGGTTATGAAGCAAAGTTGAATTTTTTTTAATGGAACAATAGTTGGCTATGACGTATTTTAATAGTGCATTTTTTTCTGATTGTAATGATGTAAGGATTGTATCACTTATTTTGATAAATAAAGGCACAATACACGTTTTCCTATTATTAGGTTTACAAAAAATCATATCCTGCCATGGAAAACAAAAGAAATTATTATCGATACACATTGTGACACCTTTTCAACACGGAGTTAACAGCTTTCCCAATTTTACGCCCATTTACATCTAATCCGCTAAACGCATTAATAACAACTTCCTGCAGCTCCTGCATCTTTTATTCCTCCAAATACAAAAAAGTCTAAAGGTGTGTCGATAATAATTGTGTACATTTCTAACACTTACTGTAAATTTCTTTTGTTTTCCATGGCAGGATGTGATTTTTGGTAGACCTAATAATAGGAAAACGTGTATTGTACCTTTATTTATCAAAATAAGTGATACAACCCTTACATCATTACAATCAGACAAAAATGCACTATTAAAATACGTCATAGCCAACTATTGTTTTCATTTAAAAAAATTCAACTTTGCTTCATAACCTCAAAATGCTAAGCAAAATTAAAAAACTAGTACGGTGACGTTATTCGGCACAAAATTATCTACAAATTGTATTTGAACAATTTTTATCCATCTTTAGAAATAAACGAATTAAAGGGCTGAAATGATTTTGGAGAATTTTACTTTTTTACAAATATCTAGTAAGCCATGCATTTTCTTAAATCAACAAAAGCGTATCTGGATTAGTCTTCCAAAGAAGCAAATCTGTCCCCAATTAAGCAAATATGTGTAACTCTCATGGTTTCCGAGATCCCCATACAAATAATGAAAAAAAACTCACCCTGTATGTCTATTGAAGAATTAAAATGGAAGCAAATTACAAAAGATATTTTTAAGCCTCGTATTGATTTTCTTTCACGTTAGGGGCAATAATTGATGAACAGTTCTAAAGTATATTCGTTCTTAAATGTCTCCTCCCGGATTAAGGCCGACCGCACATTGAGCGCAACAGCACAGCACAGCAGAGGAAAACTATTCCTGGACTCTGCGACTAATGGTCACCGCATATTGAACGCAGGGATTTTAGTTTCCTCTGTGCAGTTTTCGGGTAAAGTACGGAATTATGAGTACTGCTACCGAAATGTATTTCAATTCTGAATTAGAATCAGATTCGGAAATGGAAACCGTAATACAGTAATATAGTATGATAAATACAATGGTATGACCATAGAGCATATTATATTACATTCTCTATGGTATGACTAAGAAACGTAGAAAGTCTGTATGGATGCATGATTATTTAAAACAAGGGAATACCCATGGGGAGTTTCTCCTTTTAAAGGGACTAAATAATAGTCGAAGAAAAATGTATTTTCGTTTAAACAAGGAGCAGTTTGTTGAAATACATACGCTTATAAGGTACCACGCATAAAATATCTCGGAGCCCGACAGAGGCACAGAGGAAAACTGTGTTCAGTTCACAGAGCACGTAGGCAAGCAGAGGAAAAAAATAATCCTCTGCCAGTACTAAGTCTCGGCTGCGTGCAATATGCGGTGTTCGCTTTACTTCCATGGGTTACAAAATCCCTGCTGCGCTGTACTACGCTATGCTGTGCTGTGCTGCGTTCAATGTGCTGCCGGCCTTAAACGCCCCTAAAAGTAAGACAAGGTAAAACGTATATGGTAACCTTTCCTGCTTCTTACGCATACGTACCATTCATTCATTCTACTTTACGCCCTCAGACTTCACGACGGAGCACGCAAAATATGTTTGTCAATGTATAAGATTAACACAGAATCGCGTAAACACCTTCCGCTATTCTATCTTTATCTTATACATTGACAAACATATTGCACGTGCTCCGTCGTGAAGTCTGAAGGCGTAAAGTGGGATGAATGAATGGTACGTATGCGTAAGAAGCAAGATAAGGTTACCATATACGTTTTACCTTGTCTTACATTTAGGGGCGTTTAATCGAGAGGAGACTTTAAGAACGAATGTACTATAGTATGACCACTTTTAATATACGTAGGTACCTATGTATATAGGATGAAGCAACCAGCTTTAGATATAAGTAATAAATCTGTATATACCTAATGGAGAATGAACTTTGATCTTACCGTTCAAGCAGTTATTCAGGTACTCCATCTCCTTAACCGCCTCATATGTAATCTTTCCATTGTACTTTTCTAAAGTTATCTTTATTTCTTCTCTAACTTTATTTTGAATTCCCTGATTTAAAGCCAATTCGTGTAGAGTAAAACTTATAGTTGCCGCCGATGTTTCATATCCGGCACCGTAAAAAAAAAAACATTGCCCGGCCATTTCGTTTAAACTTAAGCCTTTATCTCCTCTATTCTTCATTTCCTTCACTTCGCTATTTGTTGTCGTATGGTCACTACTGTTTTGAAGCAGATGATGTATAAAATCGTCACGAACAATGCCATTTTGTTTACGGTATTTGGCGGTTGCCTCCACGAGGTTTATAAAAAAGTTTGTCACATCTTTACCATAACTTGTCATTCTGAATAAGGAAAACAGCCCTGGAAAGAAAATTACCAACATGAAACGAATAGATGCGGCCAACTCAGATACTAGTTTTCTACATTCCGAAATTCCACTCTGTAGTGCGTTACTTTCAATTCCAAAACCATAGGATACGATAATATCAGTTGTAAATCGTTCATTAATCTCCTTTATGTCCAATGATTCATTTCTCTGAACGTATTTATCAATTAATTGTTTGAAATTTTCTCCACATTTAATTGCCGTGTCGAATATCACCCTACTTTTCGCCGAAGTAAATGCGGGTGACAGTGTGGATCTTATCCTATGCCAGTGGGAACCCTTTGAGTTCATGATATTTAGGCTGATAGGGTCGTTTTCAGCATTAACGTAACCGATGTGATCGGTGAAATGATCAAAGTCGCTAATTAACATTTTTTTGATTAAATCCAAATCCGTAGGAACAAAGATGGGCTTAATTAGTAAATGGTAACCACCAAATTTTTTCCCATTTTTCTTCATTGTGTGGTAAAAGTGTTGAAGGTTTATAAACAAAGGTTCCTTTTTAAAAACAAGTTTGGCCAAATGTCCAAGAAATGATAATGGGGACACCGTATCTACGCCCTTCCAGTACCAATATATAAAAGTTAACTGTGGTGGTAACACAATGACTGCTACCAGGATTAGTATAATTACTAAAATGACGTTGTACATCATCTTTTGGGTGCACTGAAAGAAAATTTAACACATTCGCACTGCCAACTTACATGAATTTGATGCGCACAATTGACTATGAGATTGCCTTGTTTGTTTGGATTATATATAAACGTTTATTTCGGTGATTGTAAAATTGGGAGTTATTTTTGGCTCGAGGCTATCGGTGAAAGGGTTAAGATTATTGTTATTTCTCTTTTTAATTAACTGAGAAATAAATACAACAGAATAAACACAACTGCAAAGCTTTTATTTATTTTCTTAATGTTTTCCCTAACTACCGTCTCCATATCAACTCAAAAACAAAGTAAAGAAAAATACAACGTTGATATTAGACATAATAATAATAATAATAATAATCGACTTTATTTTTCCTAGCCGAACAGAATTATTGATTGTGACAAAAAAGAAAAAAAATAATAATAATAATAACGAGATCACATAGATTATAAAAACGAGCAGTTATACCGGAAAAATCAAAAGGCGAGGTTCAGTTGGGTAACAAAATTACCCTCTGATCTTCCACCTAAACCTTTAGAAAAGAATATAAATTCTATAGAGATATATACCTAATAAATGAACTTAATCTAATTCTGGATTTCATGAGTAACTGCATGAGTTATATTGATACTAATGTACTAATAACGCATAAAATGTAAATAGTAAATACCATATTGCTACCAAATCATGAAATAGTATAAGTAGAAAGTGAATACTAGAGTGATAAGTATGCAGGAGAAGTTTGTTAACCCTACACATTAAATTTTTAGAATATTAGAAAACATAATAATGTACTACATAGGGATATTCACTCACTACACTGTTGTTGAAACTGAAACATGAGGGATCGCAATTTGATTCGAAACTTCCTTAATTCTTGGGTTTTATATTCGTGTGACAAGCTATTATAAAGAGAATATATCTGAAAAGAAAATGATCTTTCATATAAAGTTGATGAATGATGACATAACAATAATAATTTATGAAAAGATAAAAATATGATGCTCGATTGAAAATATATGCCGTCCACATCAAGAGTGTCGTCAACTGTTGACATTTTTAACCCGACACTGTGTCGTGTGAATACATGGGTTGTTTCTTTAGTTCTTGCAACAATAGTATGGAATCCAAATAAAACAAGAGTTTTTCGGTTTATTGCACGTGTAGTTTAGGTGCTTCCCCTCCATCCGAGCATATGGAGTCGCCTTTCCCCCCTCCCCTCCTCACGTAACACTGAGCCGAAGGTGAACAGTTGAGATCTAGGCACCGCAATAGAAATGTTTTCAAAGCAGGAGCTGATAAGCTGGTTGAAAATTGAATGCACGACAGTGTCATCAAGGATTGCGAGGGGCTTGTGGTACAAATGCATTGCCGTACCGAACGGTGCGAAGTTGCTTACAAGCCTTTATTAAAGAAGAACGAGAAAATGCGTCACATATGCCTAGATATGGTCATTCGCCGGTTAGTGAGAATGACGTGCGGACAGCGTTGGAGCGCTATGAGAGGGAAGGGGAGCCCTTCTTACGACCTATCAACACCATTGAAGAGAGCTGGGCGAAAAGTTATGAACCATTGTTCAAACGTCAATAGTCCCAATGGCGTCATCAAGGGTCACCGCGGAAAACAATAGTTCGGCAGACCGCTACGAATGTGAAAACGATGTTAATCGTAGTCTACGATTGGGAGGTGTTATATTAAAGCATGTCGTTCTCCCAGGGCAGACCATCAAGGCAGGGTAGGTACCTTACTATTGTTCGTTTCTGCAAAATAATCTGCGAGCAGCGTTGAGACGAACCCGACGACACTTCATGGATATTCCACCACATGACAATGCAAGGGCGCATGTAGCAGGGAACGGTGTCTGATTTGTTCAATCACTGGGGTTTGGAGGTACTCTAAAAAATGCAAATTAGGATGGAGGATAGGACCTAAGTCCACGCGTACGTAGGCCTCGGGCCCTTCGTACTACCCCTTGCCGGACACACCCAGCCACAGAATGAACGGCTCACCCATCCAAGTACTGATCAGACCGCGAGTTGCTTAACTGTCAATACTTGAATGGATTATGTGATTGTGACTATACATTCTGCGGTTGGGAGGTTCCATACTCTCCTGACATAAATCTCTTCGACAGTGCGACTTCGACATCATCACTAAGCTGAAGGAACCGCTGTGTGGGAGTGGGAACAAATTCAGAACAGTGGAGGACATTCTGAGTGCATTGATCGGTCTTTATTTACCATCCAGAGATTAGACAGTAGCCGACGGCATTCGGTGGCTATTACGTCACTGAGAACTTACATTACAACTACAACCTTGTATGTATGCTATGTATCCAGAAAATAAATAAATTATAATGAAAAGAAATAGTTGCCAAAACTAAAGAAACAACCCATGTATGTATAATTATTATTGTGTTCGTGGAAAAAATATAATTATGTACCTACGTTTATTGAGTTTGCACTTATTATTATCAATCAAGTAGTGAACAAACTTGCCTACCCTACACCTAAAGTTTTCCTGACTTATTACCTTCTTAATTCTTACTTTATAAACTACTTAAGCTAAAGTAAGGTTTATAGAAACTAAAGTTTAATTTTTGAGAAGGTGCGTGTACGTCATAGGCATTTTTTTTCTTAGTTACTATTGTTCAAATAAACCTACACCATAGCAGAGCGGCGTCCGCCGCCCTCTGTGCATACATGGGTAAACATCATATTGATGTAGCCCTGGTTCAAGAACCTTGGACCTACAAAGGGCAAATACGAGGTCTGGGACTGAAAGGGGCGCGGCTCATTGCTGAGCTAACCCAAATCAATCCCAGATCGTGCATCATAGCTAAAGATAGCGTTAAGTTACTACCACTCTGGGAATTCTGTTGCAGAGACCTAGTGGCAGTAATGCTGACAGTGGAAAGGGATGGGAGCGAGAGGGAGCTTGTGCTCGGATCCGCATACCTTCCCTACGACCAACCAAATCCACCACCAACCACTGAGGTTAGCAAACTGGTGGAACACTGTCAGCGGAAAGGGTGGCAAATCCTCCTCGGATGTGATGCCAACGCGCACCACACAGTGTGGGGCAGCACGGACATCAACAAAAGAGGCGAGTCTCTCCTAGATTATATTATTAATAATAACCTAGCGATAGCTAATGTAGGCAATGAACCAACCTTCATCAATATTCGGCGAAGGGAGGTAATTGACATAACATATGGAACTGTGCCTGCTTGCAGCTCAGTACACAAATGGCATGTGTCGGAGGAGCCATCGCTATCCGACCATAGATACATTCGCTTTGACATTAAGTCAAACGAAGCGGCTACGGCCGTTTATAGAAATCCGAGAAGAACCAACTGGGACCTCTATAGAGAGAACCTAAAGGCCAACCTCGAGAACTGTCCAGCCGAAGTTAACAACTCGGCGGAATTGGAGGCCATGGAGGAAAACCTTCGCAGGGCCATCAAAAATGCCTATGAGGCAAGCTGTCCCACAAAAGAGAGGAGAACCTCAAGTAAAGTGCCCTGGTGGCATGAGGGACTCTCTCGATTGCGGGTACAGACTAGAAAGCTCTTTAATAGAGCAAAAAACACGGGAGAGTGGGATTCATACCGAATCACATTCACCGAATACAATAAGGCCGTAAGAAAGGCAAAACGCGACTCGTGGAGGAGGCACTGTGAGGAAATTGAGCAAATTCCAGAAGGTGCCAGACTCCAAAGAGCTTTACGAGGAGGAACAGAGGGCAGAATCGGTTCCTTGAAGAAAACTGAGGGGGGCTATACAGAGACCGTGAAGGAGACTTTGGAGCTTTTGCTTCAATCACACTTCCCGGGATCAAAGACCCTCTCAAAATCTGACGTAGGCGAACCAATAACTCTGGAACCCCTATCGAGGGCGAACAGAGGAGATTGGGTTTTGGCTCGACAGATAGTGAACCTTACAAAAATTAGGTGGGCAGTGAAGAATTTCCATCCGTACAAATCCCCAGGGATGGATGGAATTCTCCCTGCTCTATTACAACAAGGCCTCGACCTGGTAGCCACCACGCTCTGTACGTTACTAAGGGCAAGCATTGCCCTAGGATACATACCAATGGCGTGGAGGGACGTAAAAGTCGTGTTCATACCGAAACCTGGGCGAGACTCATACGCCCAAGCCAAGTCGTTTAGACCTATCAGTCTAACGTCGTTTCTCCTAAAACTATTGGAGAAACTAATTGAACGACACATTAGGGAAGAGGTGCTGGGACTTGAGCCCATCAGTAAATACCAATGTGCCTATCAACCAGGTAGATCCTGTGAGCTCGCCATCCACAGAGTAGTGGACATAGCCGAAAGGGCGATCTCCTGTAAGGAGGTCGCTCTAGGGGCGTTTATAGACATAGAGGGGGCGTTCGATAATACCTCTCTAGAATCAATTAAAACAGCTATGGAAAGCAAGGGGGTACAACCTACCGTGTGCAGGTGGATACATACCATGCTAAAACATAGGAACGTTACAGCCTCGCTTAATAACGACTCTGTAGTGGTCAGGGCCGCACGAGGATGTCCACAAGGGGGAGTTCTCTCTCCTTTATTGTGGTGCCTGGTAGTGGACGGACTGCTGAGGCGACTAAGCGAGGCTGGTTACACCACGGTTGGCTATGCCGATGACATAGCGATTGTGGTAAGCGGCAGATTTGAAGAGACCGTATCAGTTGTGATGCAGGGAGCTTTAAATCTAGTGGAAGCATGGTGCGGAGAAGAGGGTTTGTCGGTTAATCCAACAAAAATGAACCTCATTCTCTTCTCACGAAGAAAAGGGCGGACAAAGCTAAAAGACATAGCAATGTATGGCACCAAGGTGAAGGTTGTGGGAGAAGGCAAATACTTGGGAATAACGCTTGACCAAGGGCTAACCTTCAAACCGCACCTAGAGAAGACAGCGAACAAAGCCACAAAGTCCTTGTGGGCTTGCAGGCGAGCGTTCGGAAGCAAGTGGAGCCTCTCTCCAATGATGACCCACTGGATATACACCAGAATGATCAGACCGATCATTACGTATGGCTCACTGGTGTGGTGGCATAAAACCTCCACCCAGACGAACATACAGAAACTTAGCAAGGTGCAGCGTAGAGCTTGCCTTGGAATCACGGGGGCAATGATAACCACCCCTACGGCAGCTATGGAGACCCTCCTGAACTTACCGCCGCTAAACCTAGCAATTAGGGCAGAGGCGCTCAGAGGGGCATACCGGCTGAGAGTTAACGGCGAGGAGGGATCGTCAAGGACGGGGCACTCGCTCATTTTTGACGAAATCTCCAAAGACAAAACCCTTAGTATGAATACTGAGAGGATACCCAAAACAGTTTGTCCCATCAAACTGTTTAAGACAACAATCCCCACTCGGCAAGACTGGGAGAGAAATTCCAGCAAAGCGAAGCTGAATGGAATAGTGTATTACACAGACGGCTCGAAAACCACAAAGGGCACTGGCTCTGGAGTATACGGGAGCAATGGACGGGGCTGCAGAATTTCTGTAAGCCTAGGACAACAAGCGACCGTATACCAAGCCGAGGTATATGCAATCCTGACGGCGGCTGCTCAACTATTAAAAGAGAACCTTATCAAAAGGAAAATCTTTATAGTGACAGACAGCAAAGCAGCGATTGCAGCAATAGACTCATATGTGGTAAATTCAGGGCTAGTCCTTGAATGCACACAAATGCTAAACGCACTAGGTAAGTGCAACTCAGTCACACTAGTGTGGGCACCTGGGCATGCGGGAATCGCAGGTAACCAGGTTGCTGACGAGCTTGCGAGAATGGCAAGCGCAAAACCATTCATAGGACCCGAACCGGCTTGTGGGATTACTTATAACACAGCCCAAAAGGAGATTCAAGCAATACTCACGAAAGAGCATTGCAGACATTGGTCGAAAATCCCAGGACAGAGTCATTCCAAGATCTTCCTGGAAACCCCAAACGGGGACCTAGCTACGTCCATCTTAAAGTTAAGCAGGACGAAGATAAAACTTGCGACAGAAATGGTCACTGGCCACTGTCGCATGAACAAACACCTGCATAACATGGGACTGACCGAAAGCCCGACATGCAGGGGTTGTGGTGAGGCAGATGAAACGCCCTATCACGTCATATGCCAATGTGAGGCATTCATAAAGGCAAGGGAACTCCTACTTGGAAATGAAAAAATTACACAAGAGGAAGTAACGAAGATTCGCCCTACTAAAATCCTGGACTTTGTCATTTGTGAAAGATACAGGTATTCTTGAAGGGTAGACAACACCGGGGAGCACAATAGACCAAAAGGTCGCAGTGCGGGAACCTATCGGGACCACCCCCAGAATAATAATAATAATAATAATAATAATAATAATAGTTACTATTGTTGACAACAATTGTAACTATGTAAAATGTTTATGACGTACAAGCGCCTTCTCGAAAATGAAACTTTAATTAGTATCAGTATCTATCAGTAAACATGAACTCTGTCCATGAAATGTTTATTTGTAACTTATTTATTTGGAATTTGGACAATAGTCATGCTCAAGGGAATAACCCGAATAACATACCAACATACGCGTCTCGTAATTACATGTTTTGACTTTGGAAGGTAATTTTCCTACTTTATAAAGTGCGACGATATTCATCACCAGTGCCGGTCTGGCGACCCTTCGGGCCCCTCGACTGGCAATGTTCGAGGGCCCCCTTCCACCGATAAAAAATAAATAGGGATCTTACCACCAAAAAACTTGCTTTCAAATTTCCACCACTGAATAGTTTCAAATTTCAACTTATAATTTCAACGAAAAATATTAGAAATAAATTATAATAAAAGAATAAAGGTTAATAAAAATACAAAACAGTAGGTAAATGTTCGTTTTTGTTTTACTGTCAAATTAAAAAAATCCAAATCATTAATAGTTACCAATAAACATGATAAAATATAAATTAGATGGACTAATAAAATTTTAAAGAAATTGATCAAATTAATAATTTTTTTAAGTTCTTCACTGCTCTCTGCTGCCGATGACTAATGTTTCGGCGCGGCGCGTGTTATCGTTCAATGAAACAAACATTTGATTAAGTAAATACTATTTTTAAGGTGACTCGATAGCCCTAAATTTTTCTCGATAACTTTCGAAATGTTTGTCAACATCTTTCCTAATTGTTCAAGATATTTTTCAAAATTGTTCTCGATATCTTTCTATAAATTTTTCCCCATACTTTGAATATGGGCTCGATGGACTCCCTTCGGACCGTCGGGTCCTCGGCGATCGCCGACCAGCCGACTTGGCCAGACGGATACTGTTCATCACGTTCTGATCGTGCATAGCACCTAGAGTGACGCTGCAAATTTCGTTAATGAAATGAAGCGATACAGTAGTAACTGTAAGCGACTTAAGAGATCAAGGTATCCCAGCCCAGTACATGGCTGTATGGAATTTGACGCCAATCATGCAAGTGGGACCTCAATGGGCCATTTCGCAGTCTGACACGTTTCTTCTTGTCCAAACTGAGAAGATTCGTATTGGGGAAATGTTGACCGGACAAAAACAGAACCGCTTCACCTGCGAGTATCTCTAGCTACATCATCTCACATGTGGAATGGCTTGGATAACGTTGTGGGGTTGGATGACTCTATTCAGGGAGGTAGCACACATTGCGTGCGAACTATATTCCCCTTCTAATCTTAACCTAGAATCCAGAGGGAAATAAAATGAGAGAAGATGGCCAACGTAGTGCTTTGGGCAGATTCCAACCACGCGAACAGATATCTATCCTAAAATTTTTCTCGCAGCTCGCCGAAGTACTTGGGAGCGTTAAATAAATTCTTAACATGGCTATGCACACATTTGGGAGAGTATCTGTTAAATCTCTTTCCTGTAATAAATTTGGAAGATCAAGTGGATCTACAAGGAGTAGGTTATACTGGTAATTCTAATGGCACGGCACATGTACCCATAATATACAGATGGAGCGATGCGTACAACAACGTTCAGAAATTCGCGCGACACGCGTGCACAAGTAGGTACGATCTATGAGCGTTTGTAGAATATCCGTCAAGAATATTAGTACATAAAGTACATTCCCAGAATACCCTGTAGTCATACGTATACAATTATACATTCTAAGGTGTTTCTATGAACATTCGTAGTATACTCTGTTTCTGAGTGTTTCTTATATACTAAGAACATTCTGTAAATATTCTAAAATATATTTATAAAATGTTCTAGAATATCTTAAGAATATTCTACGAATACTGCTTTTCATATTTGTGGAACATTCTATAAATATTCCACAATATATTTAAAGAATATTAGGTATGCTGGAATATCATAAAAATATTCCCAGTATATTATGTGTTCTGTTAGATGTTCTGTAAATATGAAGGTAACAAGGTAACAGATAAAAAAATATGTTGCGGTAGTTATCTCTCTTGTCTGCTCTACTACCGCACAAGCTAAAAGGCGACAGAAGTACCCATTCCGCATCTGTCTGTACGTGTAGCTTCAACGCCTACAAATACATTGGAATAGGTCGTATCCCTTCCATCAGTTGCTTATAGCGTACAGTTCAATGGTTCCAGCATAGAGCATTGAGGTTAGTCAATGAACTGTATACTAAGTACCGTTGAATGATAAGAACTTATCATTTAACGATACTACGTACCACTAGTTCACTGCACCTAAGTTCAGTGTTCACGCATGGCCATGTATTATCGTATATTGCAACATTGACATGTTTATTATAAATACATCACAAAGTCCTCTGGAATTTTTGCGTTCCCTTGATTCTCCTTTCTTGTATATCCAATATTTTGAGGTTATTCTTGTGTTTAGCACCCTATTCATCAATATCACTCAGCGCATTTTTATCTGCGTATACATAAATCCAAATAGGCCCCTTTTAAAAATAAAAGGTCGAATTTTTATTCGACCTTATTTCTAGCTCCACCCTAAAATTCATCATTAGGTACCACTTATAGCCTTAAATTGTATTCTTTTATTCAAAATAATTTAAAAACATAAAGATACCGCTTTCGGACGCTAAGTCGCCATACCTCTCCCCACGATGATCTGCCCAAAGAAGTTATTTTTAGTTCGATATAGAGGCATCAAGTTGAGAGATGACAAAAGCACATGACATGATCGTCTGTAACAGGTGTTCTGCAAATGTTCTTGGCCTCTTATTTGATGATAAACCCGCATTCGATGACTACAGAAAGAATCATCTCCCATGATAACCAGATTAAAACTCCAGGAAGAATTTCACTACACGAAGATACCATGAACGATCGACTTTCGATTTCGCTTAATGGGGTTGGAACCGCCCACTTCGACTCCAGCTCTGCTGTTGCAGAATTTCTCAAGAAGAAAGAACGCCGCTTCAGAGAACCAGACTTTGAACTTTATAAGGAAAGAGATTTTATTCGCAAATTTTTTAGAGAGGGGTCTCAATTAGGTATAATATTTTCCACTATCATGGTACCTACGTTGTTTTTATTATTTTTACTTTCCCGTGCATATACGCACGTGTAATATACACATAGGGAAAGTAATGTAAAAAAAATCGAACTCGAGGTTTTGACGAATCTCAACGTTTTGAGTCCCCCCTGAGTCCAAAACCACCATCTTTGAAAACTGTTTGTCTGTATGGGTGCGTACCTTATGGCCGTGGGGCCTAAACTACTAGACCGAGTTTGATGAAATTTAAAACTAAGGCCTATAAAAAAACTTCATCGACAAAACAAGCTTCTCATCAAAATCGCCCCAAATGGGCACAAACTATTAGGGGCGTTTTGGGAGCAAACATTCAAATTTTAACCCAAACTAATTTTCCTTGATGAAAAGTTAGCAGACATGGTAAAAAGTTAAACGCCGTTTTTCGTTTGCTTCTAAATTCAAAATGGCGACCAATATAGCAATTCTCCAAGTTTTTACTTTTTAGAGTCTAGCTCAAGAACCCTTCAACTTAATAAAAATTTGAAAATTGGAAATTGTAGCCATAGGATGACCAGAACTTTTACTTATAATTGATAAATAACAAAAATTTAACGTGGCCAATTTATTGGTCCCCAAAATTGATCAAAAACTGAAAATCGATGTTCTCAAAATCTGCTCCAAGTATTTGTTTTATTTTTTGAAATGTTTTGAACTATTGGCACTACATTTATTTCTTTATTTCCCATAGGGGAAGGCCAAGGGGGATAAATGTTTGAAGTTGAAAACGTTAAAAATTCATAACTTTTTTGGTAACGAAGATGAAGAAGTAAAATTGTACAGTGAAGTAGAGGACATACGACTCTTTTAATTGAGTATAATATAAGTATACCAATTTACTTCCGGCCTAGTCGGAAATGAAAAAAATATTAAAAATACTATTTCAGGAGAAAATCAGAAATCATTATCTGATTACAATTATACTACACACTATCTTTTTCTTTTTTTCTCCCTCCGGAAATTATCAAAATAATAAAAATATTTATGACATACCTTGTATATTCTTTCTGATTACAACTATGAACTATACTACACACTATATATATATTTTTTTGAGCTATTACGCAAAAACTATTTTATTTTGTGTTATTATGCAAGAAACTATTTCATTTAATACATTATTGTAGTAAAGACGGGAAAGCTGTGTGCCAGTTGACTGGTGACCAGTCACTGGTCATTTCATTTGTATTGTATTATCTGTCCTATCAAAGACATTATTATATGCTCTTTGGTCCTATCAAGAATTTATGTTTCTTTGAGAATACCTAATGAATTCATTATTTCTTGCTTAATTTCAAAATAATTAATATTTGATAATCCATAGCCGAAGACGGAAGGCCGCTTAAGTATTCAACATACTGCACAGCGTATCCACACCAAAGGCCTGCGTATCCATTTGGATACGAAAAAGTAAAAGTATGAAATGCGCTGGTATCACTAGCATCTTCATTATATTGCTTGTTTTACCTTCATTATCTCCATAATAATATTGTCTATCTATAGGTACCCCGTATTCTATCCTTTTTCGTCTTGTTGTTCGGGTTTATCATTTCCTTCTCCAATGTCTCGTCTTCTTGAATCTATATATTCTGCCCCACCCTAAATATGCACTACTTAGTTCCGTTTTATCTCACCTTCATTTCCTCCCAGCTAAGTTTATAAACTATTTTTACTTACGAGTACGAAGTAAAAGGGAAGTATTGTATTAGTGTTCAAAAAAAAAATTGACCTATGCAAATTTTTACATATCTTTGCGTTTATGAATACGTAGATTCAAAAAATGATACAAAAATTCCGTCTGTCGTCTGTAGTCTGTCCGTGCACATTCCTTTCAACGCTCTAAACTTAGAAACTTTATCGAAATGCGGTTTTCGCCAATGGATTGCAGTCGGGCTAAGGACGTAAATGCTGATATTACC
This sequence comes from Pyrocoelia pectoralis, assembly GCA_036250285.1. Taxonomy (NCBI): domain Eukaryota; kingdom Metazoa; phylum Arthropoda; class Insecta; order Coleoptera; family Lampyridae; genus Pyrocoelia; species Pyrocoelia pectoralis. The sequence continues at coordinate 13,085,295 of CM070081.1, forward strand.
TTTGATGACGTCACTTCCGGTATAAGTTAAAATGGCGGCACTAATTTTTTTAAAAGAAAAAGTTGCAGTTTTTTGGTACGAGGGAAGTCTCGTGGCAATACATGCCAGAATTTTTTTATTTCTCATCATATCATTTCCTTTTCCTTTTTATCGTCTTTCATATTTTTAGTCTGATATTTCTTCTTTGTTCTTTCCTTTATCGTCGCGGGAAGAATTTTTGGTTTGTATTGATTTTTTCATCAAGATGTTCTTCTTTTTCTAAGCACTTTTCTTTCAGTCTTTAAACGTTTCATCCATTTTTGTTCTTCTTTATGTTAATTAACATCACTGTAGTGGGTTTAATTTTCTTATACCTGTAAGCACTAGAAGCACGCTAGCCTTATATATGTCATACCGTCATGCTAATCCGACATTCCGACCAGACAGACTAATTTTTATGGTTAATAAGTAATTTTGAACACATTCAACGAAACATGCTGTTGTGTTTTTTTCTAAATTTAGTTTAAAAATGAAAATGTGTAAGTTGACATTGAAGTTTAAAAGTGTACGTAAAATGAACTATTGGTGGGATGGATAAACAACATGAAGAGATAAGAACAGGTGCGCGTAAGCGGGGACGATAAAATGTGGATAGAGACAGTAAAAGTAGTATAAAATGGGCAATTGTAGAAGAAGTAAGGTTTTGTTTTGGAATTTAAAATAAAATAAAATAATGGGAATGTTAGAAATTAATAATTAAGTTGAAAAGTGTAAAATGCACAATTTGGTTGTTGTTCCGTTTAAATATTGGTAGAATTAAGAAACGTATTTTGTGTTGGAAATTTCTGTTTGAAATAAAGTTTGGTTTATGTATAAGAATTTGAGTGTAACGTGGTTTAATAAAAATGGTTTGGAAAGATGTGAGTCCAAATAAGCAAGATTGGTGAAAAGAAAATTAGTGGATGGGAACAAAACAGTACATAAGAAGGAACTATTTGCGTGTAAGTACAAAATTTGCATGTAAACGTGTTATAAAGACTTTTATTTCTGACAGTGATATTATAAGCTTATATTGTCATAGTTACGATACCAATAAAGAGTGTCATAACTCCCTTGGGATATAAAGACGCTATAATTCCCTCTACGGCTCTTTTATGAACCAGTAACCTAGCAACAACCAAAACTGCAATCGACAATACCTGAATCAAATATACCGGAAATGAACAAATTTTATTAAACTCGGTCAGAAATAAAATTATCTATGTATCACGGGAATTAATAGGTCTCAATTACCTCGGGTAATTGCTGTCCCTCGGGCGCAAGGCCCTCGGGACGCAAACTTTACCCTCGGTAATTAAGACCCTTATAATTCCCTTGATACATAAATAACTATAAGATGATGCTAGCATAAGGAAGGGAAATAATTTGAATTTAAAAAAAAATTACTTATTGTAAACTTACATTTAAATTGTTAAAAGGTGGGTTGAATAGCAAATAAAATAACAAAACGGAATCCAAGCGCTGAGATGGAATAAGAGTTTCATGTTTAATAAAAAAAAAGAGGGGTTTAAAAGTAAAATTTAAGTTCATATACAAAAATATACAACATTTAATTGGCGACCAAAACGTGGGGCTCGAGGGGAACGTTGTTGCAGTAGTTTAGTAGTTTTGATAGGGTAAGGGAGTAAGAGAAATTTGAGTGTTTGAAAAAAAAAAAAATGAGTGAGAATCAAGAGGAGAGTGGAGTAGCAGGGATGGATGATAAGGAGACAAGAAGTGAATCGTTGGTGATAGGGGAATCAACTGAGATATGTGAGGGGATGGGATCGACGGATGACATGTTAAGGCAGATGATGGGGATGATGAAAAAAATGGTAACAAAAGAGGAAATCTCGGAAGAAATAAATACTCAATTGGGAGAGGTGAAAAGAAAGATAGAAGAAAACAACACGAATATAAAAATTGAAATAAAAGAAGGAATAAGAGAGATGGCAAAAAGTTTTGATATTAAGATGGAGAATTTGAAGTTGGAAATGAAAAGGGACATGAAGCAGGCATTAGAAAATAATCGACGAGAATGGGGTGTGGAGGTAAGAAATGTGCAAAGAAAAGTGGTGGAAGTTGAAGAAGAAATAAGATGCGTAGAAGCTCAAAATAAAGACTGGTATGAAGAGATTGATACAAGATTAAAGGCAGAAGAGAGTTATAGCAAGGAAAATTTCGAAAGAAAAGAAAGTGAAATGAAGAAAAATAAAGAAGAACAGGAAATTGAAATACTAGTAATGAAGGATGGATTAAGAAAAAATAAACAGGAAATAGAAGAGATAAGGCGAGAACTTGGAACACGTGAAAAAAAAATGTATGCACTACCTTGGATGGGTGCAGGAATGGATTGGGAGAAAATTGAAAAATTTACAGGAGATGGAAAAATGCATCCAATGATATTTCTAAAAAATATAGAGGAAATGGTGAAAAACAATAGAAGGAGATATGGGGAGGCTTATACGAGATATGAAGAGGTAAACATGATAAGGGGGCTGATGAGAGGGGATGCACAACTGTGGTATGAAACAATGGAAGAGAAAATAGGAAGATATGAAGAATTTAAGGAGATATTCAGGCAACAGTATTGGGGGGAATTAGAACAGGAGAAGATAAAGAGAGAAGTACAAGTAGGGAGATATAATAAAAGTATGGGGACGAGAGAAAAGTATTTGATCCAAAAGTATGCATTATATAAACACTTAGACAACATTGTAGAAGAAGCGGTTATAATAGGACAGTTAGCGGGACACTTTGGGGAAGAAATCAAAGAGAGGGTAATAAAGGATAATGTGCGAACGTATAATGAGTTAAAAAATATACTAAAAAGATTTGATTTGGTGGATGAAGAAAAAGGGGCGAGTATGAGTAGGGGGGCAAGAGATGAGGAGTACGGAAGAACGGGAAATAGAAATGGGAACCAAGGAGGAAATAGATATGGTGATGAAAATAAAAGAGAAGAATTACAAAGGTATAATAGAAATAGGGGGTTCAATTATGGGACGTGGCAAAGAAATGATTACATAAAGGAACAAAGGGAAAACAGGGATTTTAATAGAAGGGAAAATGAATTTCAGAATAGAGGGAATAGATTTGATAGAAACGAGGGTAGACATGATATAGGTGAGAGGGAACAGACAAATAGACAAATACATAATGTAAATGTGCAAAATAACGGCCGGGAGCAAATCAGCGGTGTAAAAAGTATAAGGGATGAAGATAGAATAGAGACGGTGAAGGTAGATGTACATTGTACATGTGCCATATGAGGAACCTTATGTAATAAATCGGAGGTTTGGGGATACTTATGAATTGAGGATAAAGGACTCTGAGAGAATTAGGGGTAAATTTCATTTAGATATGATGTATCAGTATGATGACAGAGATGATAATAGGGAGTTGTAATATGTTTAAATTTAAGATAAATTGTTAATTAGGTGGAAAATAAGTGTAAGTACTTAATTAATCGTAAATTTAAAAGGGGGGCAAAATGTTGTGTTTTTTTCTAAATTTAGTTTAAAAATGAAAATGTGTAAGGTAAATGACCCGAATTCAGACAGTTTTAGCAGATTATCGGGATTGTACTACTGGTTAATGTTCAAAAGATATGCCCAAAATTATGATTGTTATTTTATATTTCAAATAACGCTTTATAAGTTGAATGTTGCTAAGAAATTTTATTTTAGATCACCAGAGAATTTTAAAAACATATTTATAAAAAACTCTGTGGTTGTACCCAATTCCGACATAGGATAATAATCTTTGTACATAAATCTGTCATATGTAAGAACAGAAATCCGACATAGTCTCTATTTCAGTCAGTAGGTGAACTTAATTCCGTTATAGTTTTTCAATAATGCTTTTTATTTCTTTAAATGGCCTTAATACAAACAAAAAAAGTGTACAATGAGAGTTATAAAAAACCATTTTTTTATTGTTATAAATTTTATTCACTTAAATTTGTGTATTTTTGAATTTCTGGAATTACATAATATCCCCTTTTGTTTACCTCTTGAGGAGGATTAATCTTTGCCACTACCTCCGAATAATCATATTGTATTTCATCTTTTTGTTTGGGCCATTTCCATTTGTCCGTCACAGCTTTTACCATAGCACTAACAACTAATTTGTCATCTTTAATTTTTGTAATCATTCCTGGATAAAGTTCCTTTTTCGAAATTAACTATAATGTTATAGTGGACATTTTCTTTTTTGTTGTCAATACATAAATTGTCTTTCTTATTTTTTGAAGTTTTATCAGTTACTAGTGTTTGTTCTTGAACAATTTCTGGTTTTTCGTTAGAGGTTTCATTAGTTTTAGAAGGTTTTTTTACCTTTTTTGTTTTCTGCTCTTTTATTTTCTTGGATTCTTCCCTTTTTCCTTTACGGTTTTCCTTTTCTTCGGATATCTGTTTTTGTTTTTCTTCTTTTTTTTGGTAATATTCCTTCCAAGCGTCTGATGTTCCTACAGATGGAACTTTTATTTGTCGTTTGACTAACTTCTTTTTAGTTTCAATAGGTTCTGGCCAAAACAGTGCATTTTTAAAAGGAGTTGGAATTAGTACACCAGGTAGAATTTTAGCATATTTGGATTCCTTGGTCTGCTGATCCTGAAGAATGCTCTCTACACTCGTTGAATTTGTTTCGAGGAGTTCATCACTGACCACGATATTATTGTCAACTACATTGGTTTCAGTATTACCTAAAATGGGGATAACCTGTTTCAATATTATTTTCACTGGGTTTTTGTGCAGGAGTCTGCAATCCCATTTTTTTAGGTGTAAGCTGGGAATCTTTTGGAAGAAATACTATTTCGTTTGCTGTTTCAATATTCTCTTGTTCGAGTAAGATTTCTTCTGTAGTTTCAATGAGCTTACTTAGGTACTAGCTAAGTACTTACTTATAAGTAATAATTATTTTTAATAACAAAAATATCATGTTCTGTAATGCTGTTCATTTTTAACGTAATTCAGACATTCGTGCACCTAAATCAGACACCTATGTCGGAATATTAGCACAGTGTTCCATATCTAATATTTAGTATTGCCAGAGATAATTTACGTAAAACTAACGCATAAGAGAGAGATAAAACAACATTTATTATTTAGAAAGATGTACCTAATTTCGACACTTACTGTCGGATTTAGGGTACTATATAGTTTGTCTGTACACAAATCCGACAATTGAATATATTTGCTATATAGTATAAAATTGAAGTATTTTACTAAAAATTAGGAACTTTTAACTGTATATAATATCATACTTCAATAGCCTTTACTTTCCCTAATGTTAAGCCTTTAAAACAATGCAAAGAAAATTAGCCAAAATTCACTTACCTTAGAACAAAACGAACCGCTTTCGTCAACACTGGAAACACATGTGACGGCTTTTCAGAATAAGGTTGTGATGTATCTCATTTATGCCAGCAAAGCAGAAATTTTTTTTAGTAATGTAACTAAAATATTAATCTTAATAAAGGAATATTCGTCAATAGCGTGTCGTTACAGGATTTCTTATTTTTTAATAAATTCTAGAAAAGTGTCGGTTTTATCTACAGTGTCTGATTTATGGTCATTTACCTTAAGTTGACATTGAGGTTTAAAAGTGTACGTAAAATGAACTATTGGTGGGATGGATAAACAACATGAAGAGATAAGAACAGGTGCGCGTAAGCGGGGACGATAAAATGTGGATAGAGACAGTAAAAGTAGTATAAAATGGGCAATTGTAGAAGAAGTAAGGTTTTGTTTTGGAATTTAAAATAAAATAAAATAATGGGAATGTTAGAAATTAATAATTAAGTTGAAAAGTGTAAAATGCACAATTTGGTTGTTGTTCCGTTTAAATATTGGTAGAATTAAGAAACGTATTTTGTGTTGGAAATTTCTGTTTGAAATAAAGTTTGGTTTATGTATAAGAATTTGAGTGTAACGTGGTTTAATAAAAATGGTTTGGAAAGATGTGAGTCCAAATAAGCAAGATTGGTGAAAAGAAAATTAGTGGATGGGAACAAAACAGTACATAAGAAGGAACTATTTGCGTGTAAGTACAAAATTTGCATGTAAACGTGTTATAAAGACTTTTATTTCTGACAGTGATATTATAAGCTTATATTGTCATAGTTACGATACCAATAAAGAGTGTCATAACTCCCTTGGGATATAAAGACGCTATAATTCCCTCTACGGCTCTTTTATGAACCAGTAACCTAGCAACAACCAAAACTGCAATCGACAATACCTGAATCAAATATACCGGAAATGAACAAATTTTATTAAACTCGGTCAGAAATAAAATTATCTATGTATCACGGGAATTAATAGGTCTCAATTACCTCGGGTAATTGCTGTCCCTCGGGCGCAAGGCCCTCGGGACGCAAACTTTACCCTCGGTAATTAAGACCCTTATAATTCCCTTGATACATAAATAACTATAAGATGATGCTAGCATAAGGAAGGGAAATAATTTGAATTTAAAAAAAAATTACTTATTGTAAACTTACATTTAAATTGTTAAAAGGTGGGTTGAATAGCAAATAAAATAACAAAACGGAATCCAAGCGCTGAGATGGAATAAGAGTTTCATGTTTAATAAAAAAAAAAGAGGGGTTTAAAAGTAAAATTTAAGTTCATATACAAAAATATACAACAATGCATTTATTACGATGAGACATACATACTTATTTCTAAAAATAAAACTGGCACATATTTTTCAGCAAACCGCTTTCAATTTTATTTTCTACACCTATATTTAACCACCATGCTTGCTTACAAATTTTCCCATATTTTGAACAGTAATTTCTATTCTTCTAGTTTTTCGAGCTTAATTTTTATTGGATTTAAAGTGTTCAACAAAAAAGTGGAGCCTAACTTTAACGGAACATCTACGTCAGGATGTGGAAAAAACATGAAGTGCTTTACAAGTACAACTAAAGCAACTTTTGCTTGTAACATTCCAAATTTATAACCTAAAAGATGTAAGAGAACAAAGCTATTGAGAGCAATGGTCACACTTACCTATACATTTTCTTGGCCCGTCGCCAAACGGCATAAATGCTGGGGGTTCCCGATTTTTGTTGTCTCTTTCTTTAGAAAATCTGTCTGGGTCAAATTTTTCTGGATTAGGAAAATGCTCGGGATCTCTATGTATTGCATAAATTGGCAGAAACACGTACGTTCCTTCGTTTATGACCACATTGGAATTTGGAATTTTGTACGGTTTTGTACAAAGTCGGGTAGTCGTGGGTATCGGTGGGTACATCCTCAATGATTCTGAAATAATTCAATTTTTTTCTAATTTTATACCGTTTGCAACTTTGAGTTTTTAAAAAAATGTAATGCGTTCACTATATTTACGCTCTTTATGACTCACAAAGAAACGATGATGTTACAGTGACAGCAACTGGTACAAACTGAAACCCTCACTAAGAAGCAAAATGAATAACAAATGACATAATGAACTTAAAACATGCACACAAAGACATGAAAATGAAGCGGGATATAGTTGAACATATAAACTAATAAAACTGTTCAGTTTTGTTATTACTCAAAAAACCACAAGAAAGAATATCAGTTCGAAGCGGCTAACTTCACCCATTACGTTAATAGACTTCAAACGGAAGCGGGAATCCCTAAACAAGGCCAACAAAATTTAAACTTTCCCTCCAAAACAAACCAACCCCAAAATGACAGAAGCTCGTGATCGTCTAACAGGCCCTCTATCGTGTAATAGGTACGGATACACTGGTCGTGAACTATGATCGGGAAGTAGAAACAAAACCAACATTAACTGTACCAAAATAATTCATTTATTGACAGTTACTCGACGATTCGGAGGAGAAAAATTGCGAACACTAAAAAAACTCCTCCTTTGACATAACTACATACATGACATCAAACCAAATACAAAATTATAGCAACAAGACTGTTAAATAATATCAAGACAAAACATTTACAATTTCGTTGTTGATACGCTTCGATCATCTTTAAATACTTTATGCAGCAATGGTTTATATGGCACAATAAATAATCAAATTAAACAAAGAAAATCAAATCAAATACATTGCATATTAAAATAAAAGGGTCAAGAGAGTTTAAAAAGATAGAAATGTACAAGTTACAAAAGGGTTCAACTTCAGGTAAAAATACACAAAGGACACAGTTATAGTCACGGTTTCGAGTACAATAGAGCCATCTTTTCTGTTTATCCACAAATATTTAATACATTATGTTCAATTTGAACTCATTTGTAATGTCCCTCAATTAATCATAAAACACATAAATAAATAGGAGAAATCATAATACAATTTGCTAACTACACATATAATCATAATAAAATCAATAATAACGATCGAAGGCAGATCAGACGTGGGTGTTCCCCATTTTCGATTGTCTGTTTTTAGGTATTCATATTTTGTTGTTTTGTTTTGTTTTTGCTAACTAGACACAATAGATCAAATGTCGGAAATGCCATGAGTTCAAACACATATTTAAATATGAAAACGAAGGGATAATACTTAGATAGTTCTACTACACACACGCGACAATACATATATAAACGAACGCTTCCAATGTGAGTTTCAATTTCAAATTAATTGAACACTCCCGTTGAAAATCGAGGCAATGCAAAAGTCAGGGTAAGACCAATTTATAATAACAAACAATGCAATTCAATTAGACAGATACAATCGTATTAATCAAAAAGATATCACCTGCAGAAAGGACTAAAATGGAGTCACCAAAAATAAAAACAAATGAAAACGATCTTTACTACTTCACGGTTTCAAATCAGATGATGCTGAAAATTAAGATTAAGCCGCCTTACACCAACTCCTCCGCCAGAGGGAACTCAAGTAAAACAAAAATATCGACGTTTCCACTACTTTTCAGCTATTTGTACATGTTGTCGGATCTCTAAAATATAGGTAACCCAACTGTGGATACTACATGTTTACGTTTTAGTCTTTTGCCTGATGATGTGGACGATGTGGTGTAAACAAGACCACGAAACTGGTAGCAAGTACCTAATTAAAATAAAAAGATTGTGGGAATTCAGACCTTCTCCTTGTTAGATTTTAATAATAATGGACCCACACGTTGTTATGTTCAAGTCGACTTCAAGTATATTAGTATGGCATTTTTGCTATACCTACAAGCATATCAGTTTTCAATAATAGGTAAATTTTGCAAATATGGGAAACAATAAAAATGAAAATGACGCTTCTTTCGTACTAAGACCACCAAACAATAGAGGACCCTTTAAAAATGACCGCGTTGACAATAGGAAACCCTCATTGATTAAGCTCCCAGCTAAATCCTTCGGCAAAGGGTTCATAGGCGTAGAAATGCTAAAATGTTTTATTTATACAAAGGGTACCGCACTACCAAGCAAATCTCCAACCAAAATATTACTGATACTGATGCCAATAATATCTGTGCTTTCGTTTATTGTTTATTCGATTAACATAATAAACAATTGATTCAATAGTAACTGATGGGCGTTGTTAAAATTGATTATATCGATTTTACTAAAGATCGATTTCGAATCGAACATTTCTAAGATAGGTAAGTATTTATTAAAAAAATAGTAACATTTATGCCGTGCGCTACTGGAATCTGCCGGACAGGCTGATTTATTACTCCGCTTCTTTTCCAAACGCACTATAATATAAGTGCTTACATTTTTTGGGAGTGTCAAGACGATAATTTTCAAAGCTACTCAGTTTCGAACAAAAAACTGTATTAGGTACACAATAAATTTGCGAAGAGAGATGAAGACATCTTTTATAAAATTATAACTGGGTACCTATTCAGTGATGTTCCCATCATTTCTTTCCAGGGTATACTACCAATAACCTATTGAGTTCCCGATTTTTTTGGAGGGGGGGGGGGGGGGCAATGATATCAAGTGCGTTCATCGAAAATTCGACAACATAAACAGTACCAGAGGGAAAGATGTGGTATTTTCGCTTATAATATCCCGAGGCGTCGACCCTATCCGAAAATTTTTTTGGGTGCATTGGTGGCAATGTCATTGTCATTGTCATGTCATCGATGCACGAAAATAAAATTTCCAGGATATGAATCGATGCAGAGGGATATTCGGTAAGAAAATAGCACGAAAAATATTACGTTCAAGAAATTTTTTTTTTGCGGAAATATTTCCACGCGTACGCAATACGAAAATATTTCCGCGGAATGAGAAAATTTACGGCTGACTATGTGATTTAGTATTTAGTGCAGAATGTTAAGTTATTTCGGGGGGGGGGGGGGGGGGGCTTGTCCATCGAGTTAAATCAGTTTAAATTCAAATTGAACATTTGAACATATGTATTAAATATTTGTGGATAAATAGAAAAGATGGCTCTATTGTACTCGAAACCGGACCTAACTGTGTCCTTTGTGTATTTTTACCTGAAGTTGAACCCTTTTGTAAGTTGTAACTTGTGTACATTTCTATCTTTTTAAACTTGCTTGACTTTTTATTTTAATATGCAATGTATTTTATTTGATTTGATTTGTTTAATTGATTATTATTTATTGTACTATTTACAACTGCTGCATAAAGTATTTAAAGATGCGATCGAAGCGTATCAACAACGAAATTGTTGATGTTCTGTCTTAAGAGGGGCACTTCTGAAGCTTTATCGACTAGATGGCACCACAAGTAAATTTTCAAAAATGATAATCGCCTTTGTGAATGTGATATAAACCACGAATGTGTGTTATTATAAGAAAGCACATTCTTGTGCTCGGGCTGAAGTAATTTGAGACCATAATATTCGATAATTAAAGAGATATTGTGATTTGTTTCCCTAGCTATATTGTGTGAAAACTGGCCTTATACAATAAGGATTGCTTTAAAAATAGTGTCAGCCCGAGCGGAAGCGTATATTTAACAAGTACAGTGAAATTTGGTTCCTTCCCTATTGTAGTTTTTAAATGCATCATTTTTGAAAATTCACCTACATGATACATATTTGGGTATACCGACAGCTGTTTACAGTTGTATACAGGGTGTCCCTGAAATGCGTGGACATCGCTTAACCACAGATTCCTGGTTCGAAAATAAGACGATATAACTAAACTTACCTATATACAATTACATTTCGTTTAGCTAGTATTCAGCTTCAAAGTTCTTAAAAAAAAAGTTATTTTATCCATAACGACAAAACGCTTGGATCGATTTGGATAATATTCGGTATTGTACTCCTTACAGATGTAGGTCATCTTTTAAGGAGATATTAGTTATTATCAGTGAACCATTAGTGTACGAAACACGGGTAACACGGCATAAACCAGTCAAAAACTTTTTAATGTTAAGACCAATAACTTTCAAAAAAATAGTTTCAGAATGAGACATTCCATAGTAATTTTTTTTGTTACTTGTTAATTGATGATATCTGTTAAGGTTTAGACACAAAAAAATAAAATCTGAGCACTGCATACACTATACTTGCCATTAATAAAAATATCATCGTCATTTATTTCATAGAATACCAGACTATTAGGTGACATTTGTTAAGAAATGCAGTGCGCCGTCCCTCAGATTTTATTTTTTTGTGTCTAAACCTGCATTTGCAGCTTGATAAATGATAATTTATTGATATCACGTAAAATATACAACAATTATTTCATTATATTATTTTGAATTTTAAGCCGCTGTGTAAGTATGTACAGCAAAACTTTAAGAAGCGTTACGCCATTACCAAGGGCGTACGCAAGGTGGGGCAAGGGGGGGCCGATGCCCCTCCCTGGCCGCAAAACGAATTGTACTAAATATTAAAATTTATTACTGGTCAAATAATTTCAGGAGAAATTAAGCATTTCCTGCCCTTTCTTCTAAATAAATAGTATTTGTACCCAAGGGGAATTGTATGATGCTTAAATGTATTGAAAAGGATTGTGGGGTAACAACATAGGCAATAAATATTAAACACGTTTCCAAAGAATTTTATTTTTTGGACACGCCCCCCCCCCCCCCCCCCTAGCCGAAAAGCTGCGTACGCCCTTGGCCATTACCGTCACCGATGCATTACAAAACCCATTTACTATACAGAGAAATATCCCATTCACGAGTCACTACCAGGGTCTTCATCCGGCATCCGGTCGGGGTGAGACCAAGAGAACAAAACAATTTTCTTCGAAGTTGTAAATGACTTATAGTATTATCCCTACAAATTTACAACCGTACCTGTTTTTATTTTTATTACTTAGCAGGTAACTATAACCAATTGTGGAAAAATGAAAACACTATATATTTACTTCACAGTTGCATTTTGTAATCGAATATTGTACCTACCTACTTCTCGTCTTTTAGAAATTTGAAATATATTTTTATGGCGTTATTTAGGATAATAAAATATTAAACTCGAATCAAATTTTTTGTAAAACGAAATGTGGTGTACTTTCTAAAATATGAGTAAGTTCATATAAACACCAATCAAGGGCCTCCAAAAGGAAAAATAAGGAGGAATTGGCACAAAAAATTACAAAACCCCTAAAATAAAACATTTTCTTCAATTAAGTGCCGTTGTTCCTAGTATGTACCTATACAGGGTGTTTTTTTGGGAGCTTTAGTTAGACATTTCTGGGAAAGTTGTATAGGTAGGTTTCTGAAAATGTGTACTTGGGGGTTACGCTGAAAGCCGAATCGATGTAAAATATGTTCAAAATGGCAGCACTTCCGGAAATGCCGGAAGTAGCTACCAACTTCGTTATTTTAAATAGCAACTACCCTATTTTTTATTGCATTTTTGGATTCTACGTGAAATTTTATAAATTTTGATACCAACATGTCAATATCTACAAGTTATGGTTTTTAAGTTATTTTCATTTATTTAAAAAAAATGGCGGATGCAGACGTTACTTTAAGAATTCGTTACTTGAAAACGGTTGTAGCTATGGCAACCGAGTTTTCACCAGCGCATAGAGGAAGAAAAGGGCTTTCTTTTGGTGTACTTAAAAAAAGTTATGTTGCGTACGGCGTCACCTATGAGGCTCCAAATTTAAGAAAATTCAAACACTGAAAACTCAGTTTTTTTAATGAAATGACCATTTTCTTACTATTGCATTTGATAGGGAATCAAAATGGGCATATTTTGGTATTACATGTTCCTATCCCTATCTTTAATACTTTCTGACTTATTCTCATTTCATTGCAATGATACCATTTTTTTCGTATTTTTTAGTAGTTGGCCATGACCTTATGGCAAACGAATTTTGAACAATATAAACCGTCACCTAAAATAATCATTTTATATTCCAATGTCGTGAAGATTAATCAGATTAATGTGACCATAATTATTGTGAGACACCGGAGGTTTTTCGTGCACCCCCTACACCTCTCTTAAAAGGGGCCATCCGAAATCCGAATAATGCACAAACTTTTCTATAAAAGGATGAGTTATGCTCTCCGAAAAATAAATCCGAGGGGGTGTTTTTTGTTTCTATTTATAGAAATAGAGTAGATATACCGTAAATACGTTACGTCATGAGAATTCCGCAAGTTGTAATAACTTGCTTCTTACACGAATTGACGAATTTGACATAACATAAAAGCAATGCGGGACATGAGATTTGCGTAATATTATAGATTTAAAAACAGGACAATCCCGCTTAATTGGAACGAATGGATACACGATGCAATGGGCTCATTTACGATTTTTTTTTATTGGCCCAATCGAAAGATTGTACAATTTTATGAGTCCCTGCAAAAAACAAAAATTTTTCAGGACGTACAAATAACTTTAAAATAATAAAAACCTGAACGCTCGAGCTTCGCGCGAAATTGCACTGTGACGTCACTACATGGAAATTCATAGTTCGGCAGCATACGATACGTGAGGTTCGTTATACCTTTGTTAACAAACGTCGACTGTATCTTATCGAAATTAATTTTTTTGTTATAAAGATTATCTAGGTATTTATTGGATATTGCCGTGGCAGATACAGGAAAGAAGAAAATAGTTATAAATACTGTATTCATCAAATCCAAAACTCGTAATAACTTCAACTTAGCGCCTAGTACCTACATTTTAAATTTTCTCCTACGTAAAATGACTACCTGCACATTATAAAAATCTAAACAACTTTGTACCCTACCGTTTGCGAGGTTTGCAATTTGTTTAGTACTTATTTACATGTTAAAGAAAAATTTTCTAAGGTCTAAATAACTCTGGGTGGTTACTGGTTAGATTATACTATTCTGCAAGGATTTGTTTCAATACAGTTTTTAGTTTACTACTAAGCTTTGTTTCTTAATAATGAGTGTATTTTACCGACAAATACGTTCTCATGTCAAAATTTAACTACCTACGTTGATGTAGCCCTAGAGTAGATAGCGTAAAAATCCAAAAATGTACCAGATTGTGTGTAATGTTAACTCCTATGCAGCTATGAATATTTTTTAAAGATTATATACAGCTCCACTCAGCAAACAAGATAGTCGGAAAATATGCCAACTAAAATAATGTATTTGAAATTTTTGACGCGGCAAATTATTTGTCCAATCATATTGGAGAATTCTAAGGTGTACATTCACAGCTAAAAGTAAATTATTACAGTTTACAGCTGACATTTTCCGCGTGCGTTTTATTACTTAATCCTTTTATTGTGTTACACTTGTTTGTTAAAATCAGTCTTTCTGATGACTTTTCATGCAGCATACAATACATTTATGTGTATCCAACAATACATATTTAAATTAAGCGCCCAAAAATTTTTGTTCGGATTGTACCTTAAAAGCTACTCTAGCGCCGGTATCCCCTCTCCAACTATCTTGTTTGCTGAGTAGAGCTGTACAACTTTGCAAGGCTGAGGTGCCGTGGAGCCATTATTTACTACGGGGCAAGAAATCTAATTTTCAGCTTTAACTGTGACATAATAATATGTAAAATATTAACTTAGTTTTACATTTTAACTCCTCTCATTTCTGTACTTATAAAATCGTGACTTTTATTAAAATATTCCATGACCATAAGTAAGTCTACTTCCGGTAGATTTGAAGAGTCACCTTTAATAAAATTTGCTTCACACATGTTTCTTAAAACAAATATCCACGCTTCATTAAATGAGCCCATTAGTGAAGAATGTAGGGTTGATGTTTTTATAAAACCTTACATATTATTTTGCAGCAATTATCTGCCATGTGCAATAAAGATTGTTTGAAACGTTACCATAACTAGAGAAAAGTTGCACTCCACGTAAATAAATAATACAAAATGGGTATTTATTTTGAAAATTTCGCAGATCGGTGAAATTCCAATGGACAAAGATATACAATTGACCAGCTATATAAAGGCCTCATTATCTATGCGATATAATGATTATTTCTTTGTCCAAATGGAGCGTGTAAGTACCGCCCCATTGTGACCAATAGAAGAGTGTATCTACAATAACACTGCACTAAAAGGTTGTTACATTAACTAAATCTGCCATCTTATGAATTTTTTAAAAATTAAACAATTAAAATAAAATATTTACATCGACGCTAGCGCTGTGAGAGCGTTCGACGGGAAAAGTCCCCCTCAGACTTGTTGCTATAATTGATTTGATGTCATGTATGTAATTATGTCATAGGAGGAGTTTTTTTAGTGTTTACACTTTTTCTCCTCCGAATCGTCGAGTAACTGTCAATAAATGAATTATTTTGGTACAGTTAATGGTAGTTTTGATTCTCCTTCCCGATTTAGTTCACGACCAGTGTATTCGTACCTTTTACACGATAGTTATAGACGATCACGAGCTTGTGTCATTTTTGGGTTGGTTTGTTTTGGAGGGAAAGTTTAAATTTTGTCGGCCATGTTTAGGGATGCCCGCTCCCATTTGAAGTTTTACAAGTGTATGTGTGTGAAGATAGCTTTTCGAACTGATAAATTATTATAGGGATAGGGGGGGGGGGGGTACATTACAGATTTTTCGTAATATTAGATAAGGGTTTAGGGGGGTACATTACATAGCTTACTAACTCATGATAAAGCGCATCATCCCACAATGTATTCAATAAGTCGAGAACCAAGCGCCTCTTGCACACACCATAAGCAATGGTATATTCCTCTAATGATTATAGCAGCAATTTGTTTTACGACAAAGCATGATTTGTGTTGCGCAGGCGCGTCCCTGAGAGCGGCCTAACAGTGATACAGCTTGAGAGCAAAGACTAGTAATTACAATTTTTGTTTGAGAGTATACGCAGTATGTCTAGAAAATCCTTGGAGTAAACGGCGTATATGGAGTATACCCTATGGGAACATCACTAGTATAGCATTCAAAAGTAGGTACTCAAAGGGCTGTCGAACATCCAAAAAGATGAAAACACAATTTATTGGGAAAAACTTTGAGGACCCTGTGTAGTTGTATTTAGCACCATTACTGAAGGTATAGTTTTGTTAGAGCAATATTGGAATAAGTATTTGAGTGTTAATGTTCCTTACCATAAAAA
The DNA here is from genome assembly GCA_036250285.1 of Pyrocoelia pectoralis. Taxonomy (NCBI): domain Eukaryota; kingdom Metazoa; phylum Arthropoda; class Insecta; order Coleoptera; family Lampyridae; genus Pyrocoelia; species Pyrocoelia pectoralis. Next base: position 13,101,756 of record CM070081.1, read on the forward strand.
ATAAAATGTTTGTTGATTTTTTTGTAGCAGCAGCTTATATAACTATGTATAGTTCTATACCATTTAGGTATAAATGGTTTTATAATAATTTTTTAGGAAAGTATGGATGGATGATACTGGAAAGTGTAATTGTGATCTTACCGTACAAGCAGTTATTAAGGTACTCCATCTCCATAACCGCCTCATATGTAATCTTTCCATTGTGCTTTTCCAAAATTATCTTTATTTCTTCTCTGACTTTGTTTTGAATTCCCTGATTTAAAGCCAATTCGTATAGAGTAAAACTTATAGCTGCCGCAGATGTTTCATATCCGGCACCATATAAAGCAAAACATTGTCCGGCCATTTCGTTTAAACTGAAGCCTCTATTCTTCATTTCTTTCACTTCGCTATTTGTTATCGTATGGTCACTATTGTTTTGAAGCAGATGATGTATAAAATCGTCACGAATAATGCCATTTTGTTTACGGTATTTGGCGGTTCTCTCCACGAGGTCTATAAAAAAGTTCGTCAACTTTTTACTATAAGTTGTCATTCTGAATAAGGAAAACATCTCAGGAAAGAAAACTACCAACATGATACGAAAAGATGCGACCAACTCAGCTACTAGTTTTCTACATTCCGAAATTCCACTCTGCAGTGCGTTACTTTCAATTCCAAAACCATACGATATAATAATGTCAGTTGTAAATCGTTCACTAACCTCCTTTATGTCTAATGATTCATTTCTATCAACGTATTTTTTCATTAACTGTTTGAAATCTTCTGCACATTTGTAATGTTTCTACGAGGCTTTCGCAACGCTAACTTCACATTACACTTTACCAAATTTCGAATCGGAGCGGGAATACCTAAACATGCCGGCTAAATTTAAACTTTCCCTCCGAAACAAACCCTAAAAATGACACAAGCTCGTGATCGTCTTACTGGCCCTCTGTCGTGTAGTAGGTACGTATACACTGGTAGCGAACTCTAGCGGGAAGGAAAATCAAAACCAATATTCAAACCACAAAAAGGATTTATTTACAATTCATACCCTAAGATTTTGGTACATGCAAAGACCGAACGTTCTACAAGGGGAGCCTGTGGGAAGAAAAAAGAACTGGAAAGAAAAAAACTTCCCGTTGACTTAGCTAACATTCGTAAACTCAGTTCACTTAAATGCTAACAGCGAGACGGGCAAACAATCGTAAACATGAAATAATTAAGAGGTCTTGGTAATGTGCTCCGATCAGATACCATACTCTAAGCAACAACTACGAGTAAATTCAAAGTAGGGAAATCGAGCAAATTACATTTCAAATACATTACCTATAAAACAAATAAAGGTGAGTTTACAAAAATAAAAGCAATCAAAGGGAATTTACAAAACAACAACACCGCAACAAAAAGCCCGGCTACGAATATGATAGCTTCGTCCTTCGCAGTGTATCCCTAAATATTGAATTGCAAAAAGTGTACGACTCTTGGAGGATGTCCCGCAATTAACACAACATATAAGACACAGTAAAATATCAGAATAAAGCATGGTAAAGTTCGAGTCACATAGGATCGTGGCAGTGCCTCGGCCTAATGCGCTCTAGATATATCGGAGAATCATAATGGTTACACACATAATAAAATAATTGGTTAACTGCAAGTCATTCCCCGAGTTCAAACACTTCTTCAGTATGAAAGCAATGGATATCACTTAGACAAAGTTATCAATGCACACGCGACATATAAATTAAACGACCGGCCTCAGAGCATACCACTGATCGGAACATCACCTGCCTAAAATTACATTACTAATCTACATTGAAAGTGTTACAAAATACTAATAACCAAGTACCTCGAGTTTGATTAAATACCTGTACACAAAAAGAGCTGGAGTGATCAAAATTGCGATTGATTAAAGTTGGTGGTGACACATTTCTGTTCAAAATAACAACTGAAGGTTGACCTAAATACCTGAAAACGTGTTGTACCTATTGTTCAAAAAGGGACCCCTAAAACAGGTTACCTGCTTACACAAAACAAGAAATGAGTCAGACATGGTAATCTGGAAGACAATAGGTCTCTCCCTTTGTACAATAGCCAAAAAGGAAAACAAAAATGCATCAACAAGGACACCTGGCATTTCCACTAATTAACTCACATACATTACTTATCAAACATAGACTCTAAAACGTAAGAAAGATTAATGTAAATGGGGCCCCCCCCATAGATATCTGGCCCCTTGTGCGGGGAGTTACGCAGACTAAAGTTGAAGTTCAGCTCTCCAGACGGTAATCAACTAATCACAAATTTAGGGGATCGAAACTGCCTCCAACTAAGCGTGGGGCCAAAACATGAATACCACAAAACAAAATATTAAAAAGCAATCTTAATAACAGGGAGCATGATTAGTTTTCACCGTATGCAAAGCCTTCGAGGCCGAAATGATTAGTTAGATACACAACAGTTAAGAATCAGACTCGGTTAATTGTTGGTAATGCCGGGGTTCGATTTCATAATGAAATTAAAGTTAGCAGTACAATAGACAGACCCACGTTCTTGCAAACTACCCGGCTATCAATTACAATCAGATTTAGGCAAAGTTAACGGTACAACACATTTACAAGTACACAAATATGAAGATATTCAAATACTCAAATAATTGCAATAAAAATACAAGCATAACGAGTTATTACCTTGATTAAACACCTTGTTGATACACAAAGAAACAAAAATACACAATGATCCCAATTTACACAAAGTTAAATTTAATGTTGAACGTTCAAAGCAAAAGTAAAAAGATGATTTCAAAAACTCCCTCCAGCTGTTTTATATGTACAGACGAATATGAAGTATGCTACGTTAGAGTGTCATAGATGACATTGCCACAGAGTACGCTCTTCTTGGAGTGTGACGTTGCCCTCATGGCGGTACTGTGCTGTAAGTTGCCGGCTTTGGTAGCTGTATTCAAAAAGTGGGACACCTCAGACGCCCCTTTGAGAAAGGACCAGGTGCGACAACCGCGCATGGGAGTTTTTCAACAATCATCTCCAAGTGGTGTGTATAGCAACACATGGGGACGGCGGCAGTCATAACATGAAAAAAAACAGTATTAGTATAATGCAAACAGTTAATGGGCATAATAAAATTTTAAATTAGTGATATTATAATTACCCTTCCTTACCTTGCTGTCTGGGTCACAAAGGGTATAAACGTTAGGATAGGGTCGTGCCGTAACAAGGTAGGGGCCTGAATATAGTGGGCAGAATTTGTAAATTATTTTCTGGCTAGCATCTGAAATCGGGCTCTCACGTAGGAGGACAAAATCACCAACCTCTAACTTATCATTTGCCTTGGAATTTCTATGGCGGACCTGCGCCGAAAGTTCAATATTGGAACGAACTTCATCATGAATCTCATCCAAACCTTTGCCGGGAGTGGCTGGTAGATACGACCTGACCAAATCATCAAGGGTGTTAGGGACATTTGAACCATAAAGAATCTCCATCGGGGAAAACCTCGTGGTGATATGTGGAGTATTGTTGAACAGGGACTCAATCTTCGGCAAATAAGCGACCCAACCAGCATGAGAATCATGACAATATGTGCGGAACAACCGACTGAGTTCTCGCATAACTCGTTCGGTGGGATTAGAAGCAGGGTGTCTTATCGAAGAATAAGTTGGTGTGATACCGTGATCACGCATGGTCTGACGCCACACCCTTGAAACAAACTGTGTACCATGGTCAGATAAAATCGTACGTATAGGAACAATATTTGCAAAATCACTCACAACACGCTTAGCTGAAATCTGGGCCTGTGCTCGACGAAGAGGGTACAGACGGACATACTTAGAAAACGAGTCTATAACTACGAGGATGTAGGAGACACGGTTACGCCCCTGGGGCAAAGGACCATAATAATCGACAGTGACTAAATCACCAGGAGCAGTGACCTTAATGGCATGAGGTGCACCAACCAAATTATAAGGAGGGAATTTAGATTTCTGACAGACATCACACACACGAATGACACGTAAAACCTCCCTTCTCATCTGACGCATATACAAACAACGCTTGAAAATCATACACAACTTTGATACCCCAAAATGACCGAACAACTCATGATAACTGTTGACGACCGGTTTAATCAAGACCTTGGGGATTACCAATCGTGAGATACTGTCAACGGGATGGATATGAATTAGGACACCATGATTCAACCTGAAATGGGCAATTACACGAACTTGCATAGCACTCAGGATCCCCGGTCGACCTAACAAATGCTGGATAATGGGTGAATAAAAAGGGTCACCTCGTTGGTGTTGGGTAAGATCGGCGAAAAGGTCCTGCAAAGTCTCCCTATCCTTACTCTCAAATAGACCCACTAAACAACCCTCGGTGGTAGCGACAATAGGTACAGGGCTCTTGATCAAAGAAATATCTCCTAACTGAGGTGGGAAACGGGAGAGGACATCTGCGACCACATTCTCTCTGCCTGGGACATGTTCAATACTGTAATCAAACTCATTCAGGAAAAGAGTCCACCTAGTCAACCTATCATTTAGTAATCGGCATTGCTGTAAAAACTTCAAAGCAAAGTGGTCAGTACGGATGATCACACGGTGCCCTAAAAGGAGTGTGCGAAATTTCTTTAAACCAAAGATTATGGCCAGAAGTTCCTTCTCGGTGACTGTGTATAACAGTTCGGGTCCCTGTAAAACTCGGCTTGCAAACCCTAAAACCAAATGTTCATTCTCCTCTACCTGATACAGTTCACACCCTAAAGCTACGCCAGAACTATCAGTCTGCAAATAAAATTCCTTGGAAAAATTGGGAAATTTCAAGAGGACAGTGTTCAAAAACAACTCCTTCACTCGTTCAAACGCACACTGCTCTCGCTCACTCCATGCCCAAGTACTACTCTTCCTAAGCAACGCTGTGAGAGGGGTAATGGCATCACTATAAGCCATGCTAAACCGTCGATAATAGTTGCAAAGACCTAGGAAAGCTCGCAGTTGTTTCACGGTTTTGGGTTGGGGAAAATTGCGAATAGCAAAAGTTTTATCAGGGTCAGCGAAAACACCACTCGTGCAAAGGACATGTCCCAAAAACTTGACTTCCCTTCGGAAAAACTTACTCTTCTCTAAATTTACTGTGAGGTGGGCCGCCGTCAAAGCAGAAAAAAGACGCTCCAAATGTTCTAGATGTTCCTCAAAAGAGCTGGAAACCACAAGCAAATCGTCTATGTAACGGAACGTGAATTGTTGTATCTCAGGTCCTAAAATAACGTCCATAGCACGGGTAAAAGAAGCAACAGCAGTCTTCAACCCAAAAGGAAGAACTTGATAGGTATAGGTCTTACCGTCATACAAAAAAGCCGTATACTTGGTACTTGTGGGACTCAACGGAATTTGCCAGTAGGAGGAACGCAAATCGATTGTCGAAAGGAATCGTACGGAGGACAAAGAGCTGAAAATTTCCTCAGGAGGTGTGGGTGACTCATGGTCTGCAATCATGCGAGAATTTAGCATTCGAGCATCCAAACACACACGAACGGACCCATCCTTCTTACGCACTACTGTCATCGGGCTAGCATACGGGGAACTCTCTCTCTTAATAACCCCTATCTCCAACATCACTTGGATAACCTTCTCAACCTCAGGCCTTAAACTGAAAGGGACAGGATACGGGCGCCTCATGAAAGGTGTAGAGTCTTGCATTTGGATGACATGCTGATACTTGTCGGTACGTCCTGGATACAAATTAAAAAGAAGCCGAAATCGAACTAAAAGGTCACTAAATGAACTACGCTGCTCAACAGTCACATCTAACAACTCCTCTACCTTGCTAATCAAACAGCCATCATCCACCACACCTGCAATCAATCGCTCGCTATAAGTACGCAGGACCGACTCAATCGGAGTCGTAGTCGAAGTGGTAATAACAGAAACAACCTCAGATGAACTGGTTGTGGATAAAAGATCGGAACCATTAAGTTCACAAAAAGGAACCTGAAGATCTACCTCATCATGGCGAAGAACAAGCATCCGGTGGGCAACATCTATAACTGCATTCACACGTGACAACCAGTCTATACCTAAAATCACGGGTCTGACAAGGTTCTTAATGCTGAGGAAGGAGTGCTGGAACGAAGGGACTTGACCCTCAATGTAGAAACTCATCCAAACCTGAAACTTCACTCGGCAGCTCCGTTGTCCCATGGCTCCTTGTAGATGGGTTGATGACACAGGCAAAACTGGTAACTTGCATACCTGCAACAGTTGGTTAAAGGACACCTCATTCATACAAGTCACCTCACAACCAGAGTCAATCAACGCCAAAAATTTCATGCCAGCACACGTGATAACAATATGAGGGAGTCCCGCTGGAATATCCCGAAGTGGTTGCTGTAACATAACGACCTGCGGCGCCCCTGGAGTCCTGGTGTACCAAAGGGGTTCCCTCCAATCGGACTGCCTATTCCCCAACAAATGACTGCAAAGCTCTCTCATGCGACAAAACATTTGTGCACCCTTACCATACAAAGCCTCATACTCTCGATCATTCAAAAGGGGACCAAACGAAGGACCTACATATCTCCTCGTGGCGGTGTTAGGAATCTCCTGGTCGGTACTCCCCTTCTGTTCGCGTACAAACATTATAGTCGGGGATTCAGAGGACGATTTAATAATATTGGGAAGACGACACCTCTCTATCGGCTTCCACGGGCGTTTCCCGACTGGTCGACCTGCGTATGAGTACAATGTGGGGGCGGAATTGGAAAAACTAAGTAAGGAGAGACTGCACCCTGAGCTGGAGTCGTGTCAGCAACTTCTGAAAAAGAGTGTCGGGTTACTGCGGACGCTGTGGGCTCGGATCGATGCCACGAATATGCGGCTCTGCCTCGGGCTCCTCCACCTAGAGTGTGCTGCTTCTCTAGAAACTTCAAAGCTCCCTCAAACGTTTTGGTCTCTACGACGGCCCAAAGGGACTGGATGGAAGGTGGTAACTGCCGCATCACATCCGCTACAATCGTTGACTCCGGTGCCTCCGGTGACAGAACTCGGAACGAGTTCACCTGTTGAATAAAATACTCTGGCATAGAAATCCTTCCATTCGTCGAAAACCGCTTCAAGAAAAGTCTCATTCGCTCCGCGTGCTGCTGCTCCTCCGACCAATAATACCCTACGAAATCCTGCCTAAAATCGTCAAAACTTTCCCATTCACTCTCCTTAAGCGCAACCCATTCCAACACCGTAGCATGTAGACATCCACGTACCACATCTAGCTGCTCGTCCCTAGGATACTTGCGAGCCTTAAAATACCGCTCAAATGCACTCAGGAATGTCATCGGGTGATCTCGTTCCGGACAAAAGGTGGGTTTATCAACCGATGTGTTTACACTCACACGTTTCGCCAAACTCACTGCCACCTCCTTCCAACTCTCATCACTATCATCCACATGCACCCTCTTTCGTTCCGGTGTCGATGTAGCTAAAGGTAAACAAAGAGACTCACCTGACCTGGACGCAGTTGTCGGCAACTCCTCTCCTTGTCTCCTAGCTGTTTCTCGGATCGGGGCTGGAAGATGCTCCAGGAACGTCTGGTTTAGCGACTGCTGACTCTTCATGAATGCCTCTAGAAGGGTATTCTGCCGCAACACCAACTGCTTTAGGCCCTCGATTTCCATCTCCCTAGTGGTGGGTTCGGCTACAGCTACCACTGGTGTCTCCTTGGAAGTTGTTGAATTTTCCATGACTTGATACCTAGAACCATACACACACACAGTATGTCTGTACAGCACAACATAAAATCATTAGTACCACTGTGCCAATGCAACAATGAAACAAAGTATTATAAATTGGTTAGAATCACCCTCCACAAATTCACCGTCAGTGTATCCTGGTCACCGGCACCAAATCTGTAATGTTTCTACGAGGCTTTCGCAACGCTAACTTCACATTACACTTTACCAAATTTCGAATCGGAGCGGGAATACCTAAACATGCCGGCTAAATTTAAACTTTCCCTCCGAAACAAACCCTAAAAATGACACAAGCTCGTGATCGTCTTACTGGCCCTCTGTCGTGTAGTAGGTACGTATACACTGGTAGCGAACTCTAGCGGGAAGGAAAATCAAAACCAATATTCAAACCACAAAAAGGATTTATTTACAATTCATACCCTAAGATTTTGGTACATGCAAAGACCGAACGTTCTACAAGGGGAGCCTGTGGGAAGAAAAAAGAACTGGAAAGAAAAAAACTTCCCGTTGACTTAGCTAACATTCGTAAACTCAGTTCACTTAAATGCTAACAGCGAGACGGGCAAACAATCGTAAACATGAAATAATTAAGAGGTCTTGGTAATGTGCTCCGATCAGATACCATACTCTAAGCAACAACTACGAGTAAATTCAAAGTAGGGAAATCGAGCAAATTACATTTCAAATACATTACCTATAAAACAAATAAAGGTGAGTTTACAAAAATAAAAGCAATCAAAGGGAATTTACAAAACAACAACACCGCAACAAAAAGCCCGGCTACGAATATGATAGCTTCGTCCTTCGCAGTGTATCCCTAAATATTGAATTGCAAAAAGTGTACGACTCTTGGAGGATGTCCCGCAATTAACACAACATATAAGACACAGTAAAATATCAGAATAAAGCATGGTAAAGTTCGAGTCACATAGGATCGTGGCAGTGCCTCGGCCTAATGCGCTCTAGATATATCGGAGAATCATAATGGTTACACACATAATAAAATAATTGGTTAACTGCAAGTCATTCCCCGAGTTCAAACACTTCTTCAGTATGAAAGCAATGGATATCACTTAGACAAAGTTATCAATGCACACGCGACATATAAATTAAACGACCGGCCTCAGAGCATACCACTGATCGGAACATCACCTGCCTAAAATTACATTACTAATCTACATTGAAAGTGTTACAAAATACTAATAACCAAGTACCTCGAGTTTGATTAAATACCTGTACACAAAAAGAGCTGGAGTGATCAAAATTGCGATTGATTAAAGTTGGTGGTGACACATTTCTGTTCAAAATAACAACTGAAGGTTGACCTAAATACCTGAAAACGTGTTGTACCTATTGTTCAAAAAGGGACCCCTAAAACAGGTTACCTGCTTACACAAAACAAGAAATGAGTCAGACATGGTAATCTGGAAGACAATAGGTCTCTCCCTTTGTACAATAGCCAAAAAGGAAAACAAAAATGCATCAACAAGGACACCTGGCATTTCCACTAATTAACTCACATACATTACTTATCAAACATAGACTCTAAAACGTAAGAAAGATTAATGTAAATGGGGCCCCCCCCATAGATATCTGGCCCCTTGTGCGGGGAGTTACGCAGACTAAAGTTGAAGTTCAGCTCTCCAGACGGTAATCAACTAATCACAAATTTAGGGGATCGAAACTGCCTCCAACTAAGCGTGGGGCCAAAACATGAATACCACAAAACAAAATATTAAAAAGCAATCTTAATAACAGGGAGCATGATTAGTTTTCACCGTATGCAAAGCCTTCGAGGCCGAAATGATTAGTTAGATACACAACAGTTAAGAATCAGACTCGGTTAATTGTTGGTAATGCCGGGGTTCGATTTCATAATGAAATTAAAGTTAGCAGTACAATAGACAGACCCACGTTCTTGCAAACTACCCGGCTATCAATTACAATCAGATTTAGGCAAAGTTAACGGTACAACACATTTACAAGTACACAAATATGAAGATATTCAAATACTCAAATAATTGCAATAAAAATACAAGCATAACGAGTTATTACCTTGATTAAACACCTTGTTGATACACAAAGAAACAAAAATACACAATGATCCCAATTTACACAAAGTTAAATTTAATGTTGAACGTTCAAAGCAAAAGTAAAAAGATGATTTCAAAAACTCCCTCCAGCTGTTTTATATGTACAGACGAATATGAAGTATGCTACGTTAGAGTGTCATAGATGACATTGCCACAGAGTACGCTCTTCTTGGAGTGTGACGTTGCCCTCATGGCGGTACTGTGCTGTAAGTTGCCGGCTTTGGTAGCTGTATTCAAAAAGTGGGACACCTCACATTTAATTGCCGTATCGAACATCGTCTTACTTTTCGCCGAAGTAAATGCGGATGTCAGTTTGGATCTTATCCTTTGCCAGTGTGAACCCTTTGCGGTAAATACATTTAGACTGATAGGGTCGGTTTCTGCATTAACGTAACCGATGTGATCGGTGAAATGAACAAAGTCGCTAATTAACATTTTTTTGATTAAATCCAAATCCGTAGGAACAAAGATGGGCCTCATTAGAAAATAGTAACCACCAAATTTCTTTCCATTTTTCTTCATTGTGTGATAAAAATGTTGAAGGTTTATATGCAACGGTTCCTTTTTAAAAACAATTTTGGCCAAATATCCAAGGAGTGATAATGGGGACACCGTATCTACCCCCCTCCAGTACCAATATATAAAAGTTAACTGTGGTGGTAATACAATGACTGCTACCAGGACCAGTATAATTACTAAAACTACGGTGTAAATCATCTTTTGAGCGCACTAAAAGAAAAGTTAATACACCTACTGTTCGTATTATACTTTCAGTTAGGTACCTAACTTACATGAACTTGCGGACAATTCACTATAAGACTGTCTTGTTTGTTTGGATTATAATATATACCTACATTCTTTTGTTCATTGCGAAATGGGGATTTATTTATTGGGTCGAGGCTATCAGTGAAAGGTTAAACTTTAAAGATAATAATTTATCAAAATTTAAGTTTGAGTGTTTGACTGCAAACATATTTCATTAAAAAATGGGGTCTTATATGATTATATTATATTAATTATATGATTAGAAGTGCAAAAAAATTCACTCTATGACTGGGGACACAGCCTTATCGCGCTAGTAGGTTAGTAGTAGTAGTACTACAGTAGTAGTACTACTACTACTACTGCTTAGGTAGTAGCTACATAATAAGCTACTCGGTGTTCCAAAAAATTAAACTTTGAAGGGGTGCACTGATTTTCCCAGAACAATCTTAGAAAAGGTTCCGAGTTAAAAATCTGTCGATTTACAGGCAGTGGCGGATTTAAAAGGGGCGTGCGGCGCCCGACGATACCCTCCAAAAAATAAAAGTAATGATAGAGGTAATAAATTTATAAATAATTAAATGAGGCAAAAATAAGAGGGAATAAAATAAATACCTAACACTGTAACAAATTGATTCAAGAAGGCTATAGACATAAAATGTTCCTTTTTCCATCATGTTGTTACGCGGGAAAATCGAATGGCGTAGGCGACGGTGAAATCAGCGGTGCTGGGAAGCGTGTGGCGGGGTTAGCGGCGTCACAGAGAGAAGAAATACCTACGGATTTCTTCTGTGGCGGCGTGCTAGGAACCGGCCGCGGCAAATCGAGCTTGGGCGGTCAATGACGGCGGATGTGTTGACGTGCTGGTCTTTATTTAACTTGGTGTTCCTTTTATTTCTTTCAGCGGTGTATATTGTTTATTTAAATATATTTTGGTGAATTTGTTTATTTACCTACTCTTACCATGTAATAACTATAGATACTTTTTTTACCACGGAAATAATGTGGCCCTACCTACGTCTGCATATCGAGACCCTGGGCCTTAAATATACTTGACACCCAGAGGGTAGGTAGAAAAAAATGTAAAAAACGTGGTTTTATAGATAAGGGGTGCTAAATGATAAGGCAATCTTAGAAAAAAGCTAAATTTATTTTGAGGATAGTTTTATAGTTTACGTAAGGACCTTTACACACTAGTGTTGGTGCGAAACGGATACAACCACAAGAAACCTGCTGTAATGGCAGATTAGCAAGCTTCCACCCCAATGGGGTTGGAAACTTAGAACCCCTAACCCCTAGAGTAATAGAGAACAAATGAAATTGAAGTAGATAAAGGAAACAAGAATATATATTATGACGTATGAGATACAAAAAGATATTCAAGCAAAATTACAAAGGAAGCAAAAGTGAAAGGGAAGGAGAACTAAAATGGGATTGCAAAAACTAACAATAGAGCCCGGGCAGCAGCTGACTTTGACAGCTCTGAGGGCAAACAAACGCTATATAAAACACGTATTTTCAGTTTACGCGGGCTAAAATCACAATTGTGAATGCAACTCTCACGTTCTCTTAACGCGCGCAACCTGTACATGCAAACACTATAGGCCGTGCTATTACGAATAAAAAAAATGTTGCCCTCAGAGCTGTAAAAAAATAGGTTAATGACGTCATCTGCCCGGTCCCTATAGAAGATGAAGAATTGAATGCATAGACTCGAAAAAGTAAAAAAATCAATGTTAAAAGAAGGTAACTGGGAGAAATTAAAGCGGCAGAGGAAAACATTGTAAGTACCTATAGTAAATTTGGAAAATAACTGAAAAAGACAAACATGATGGAAACAGAATGTAAGAGGAAAGAGACAAGTAAGCTCAAGGAATTATGGCATTGCAAGAAATAAACAAAAGGAAATAGTACCTAATAAAGTAAAAATGGCATGACGTTCTTTAAAGGTGGTTGAGAAGATTGGGAACGGGATTTATAAAAAAAATTGAGGGGTCATGAAATTTAACCAGAATGTATGGGAAAAAACTAAATATGAACGTTAAAAGAATTAAAGCATATATGAAGCAATAGTAGCGAACATGACCAGACAAATAACAATAGGAAGATTAATAACTTTGGCGAGAGGTCTGATTATAAGTAGTACACAGAATTAAGAAAATGTTCCCAGATAAAAAAAAAACAGTAAATCCAATCGAACATATCCTGACAGAAACTAAGGATAAGAATTCGTAAAAAAGGAAAGTATGGAAGCGGAATGTAATTGGACCATTTATGTACTAGTAAAAATTACATGTCGCAAAGAAGCTCTAGAAAACAATCGAATAGTACACAAGACAATTTAACGCAGAAGCGGGATAAGAAGAGGTAAAAACGGGAGTAAGAAAGTAGTGTAGTATTAATGAAAACCAAAATGAAAAGTTTAGCTTTTTTTGGGTTAGGAAGTATCTTTCCAAACATAAGTCATAGAACAACCAAGGATAAGGGTTATTATTATTTCTCTCAGAGACGATTCCTTGTAACATAATAGAAAAGATGCCTCTGGTTTTTTCACTGTCTCTTTGACAAAAGATGTCTTTACAAGGGTTTTTATTTCCCTGTCTTATGTGCAACTCCATCTACATCACAGTAGAACGACAACTGTGCTGCTCTCCAAGGTAATAGGATTCAATTGTGTTCACTCTGATGTTCACACATTTTTCTCCAATTATTCATTCACGTTATTTCTTCAATTCAAGATTGACAAGCCAACCTCCAAAAAATTCCTCAAGTACCAACTACCACCGCAAAAACCCCATCCTTTCCATGTATATTGGAGGGGTATTTTCTTGAACAAAATTAGCAAGAATCATTTCCAAACACCCCACTAAACATTTTTTTTGGATACTTATAACCTCCAAATTCATCCTACATTTGAGATTTGCCAAGTCTTCACAAAACGTTCTCTTGCCATTATTTCTGTGAGCCACTCCACAGTGTTGCCCTGACTACAAACTACTATTCCTCTCATTAAAAACTTGCACATCTTTCTGCCCATTTTATCCCACCATAATTCCGATTTGTTCGACTTTTTTGGGGACATACAAAAATTCAACTTCTGCTAAATCTCTAACCTGTGAAAGTGTAACGGAAGAGGATTCCTTCCTATTTACTTCTTTGGGCGGTCGACAGCTTGTTGAAGCCATCACATCCGAATAAAACCTACAAATATTTTAAGTTCTATTGATTAAAGTATAACTTACACATTTTTACAAGCATTTAAGATAATTTCGTGAACAATCACGAAAACGGATCTAATTAATACATTATTTAACTTAAATATACCTACAAAAACTACAATAAATTTCCATTTAATTAATATGCTTCACCTTCCTCATATTCATCATCGTATTGGTTACTACCGTTATGGCTGTTATCAGGTTCAAATTTCTTCTCTTCCTCATCATCTTCATATTTAACATGAGCTATATTGAACGGTTGCGAATGATATTTTGAATAATCAGGATAATCTACAAAAGATTCGTGTCAAAATTTACGAAAACCGCACTCCATTGAAATGTAAGAAAGATATACTACCAAGTAGTTAAAACTTTATAACTAAAGGCCCTGTAATTTCAAATTACTCTCGCAAATGGACATTACGTGCTTTTAACAAACAAAGACGTAATAGCCTGTATTGCTCTGACGAACTGTGTAATAATAAAAAAAATTACCGTCCAATGGCTCTTCTTTAATACGAATTTCACCACCGTCATCTGTTTTAATATATTCCAACCTCTCACCGCGATCCCTTTCTCTCTTCTCCTTCTTCTCACGCTTCCGTTCACGATCTCTGTCCCTAGATTTCGAACGGCGACGTTTACGTTCACGATCCCGATCACGTTCCCTGTGAATATTAAAAAAAAATAGAAATACAATTAATTGAAGAAAAAGCATTATACAACAGAGAGCAAAAGCAGAAAGGAATAAAGGAGATGAAAACAAAATTAAGATTACAGAAACTTATCATAAATGATTGGAATCCCAAGAAGAAAGGGTAAAAGGAACAAAAAACAAATAATAGCAAAAAAACGACTTCCAGAGTTGGAAAAGTCAACGTTTCACCACGGGGCGGTTTTATGTTACTGACTCTGGCGGCAGTGGGAGCTTTCACTATAACAGTAAAGTAGTACTGAATACATAAAGACGTGTATAATGTGTGCCATAATAAATGTAAAAGATTTTAGAGAAGTGGATCCTCTTCTCAACCTAAGGCACAGATCAATGTGTAGAATCGTTTGCTTAATATTGCTCTACATAAGTAAAACATTGGCATTTAAATTGTCTTATATACTAGCGGATAACCTGTAAGAGACGCTGTACATAATCGATAACTCAAGAAATTGTAGAATAATGAAAAGGGAGTGGATAACCTATAAAAAAGAAAGAAAAGTGAATGCAGTTGCACAATTCAAAATTGCTTTGAAAAAAGGGCAATACGTAATGATAGCACCTCCTATGGACAAATCCGCCAAGTAACAAGTTTTAACATTTTGCTATTAATTTATTGAATGTTAACAATTTAATGACTTGTGATCATTTTATTATAACTTTTCTTAGTTGCCTGGTGATACTCTCTTATAGAGGAAAAGTTGAAACGGCTTGGTGCAAGGCCCGGATTGTAAATAATTACCAAAAAAACAAAAAACAGAAGAGAATGGAGAAAATATGTAAAACTATAAAGTGAATGGGTCAGGAGATTACCTTACACTTTACATAGTACAAAGGTTTAAGATTATGAAGAAGAAAAGTCTTACACTTTATGGTAAAAAAGGCTGAAGGTGAAGAAAAACAGAAAAACTAGAAAAAAGAGGAATGAATCAAATAAAGTTATGAAACAAAAGTACAAGAGATGAAGACAAGAGGAAGGCTGAAAAAAATATGGACCAAGTAGGATTAGAGATGTAGAAAAAATAAATAAATCAAATGGTAAAAAACAAAAGAAAAAAGGATATGGGTTAGGAAAAAGACAAACAATGATTCAAAAATATCACCTTTCTCTATCTTTCTCTCTAGGTGGGCGTGGTTCAACTTCCTCGATGTCATCAGTTCGAATTCTTTCCCTACTACGTCTTCGTTTTCTGTCACGTGAACGACTTCTGCTGCGGCGTCTTCTTTCACGAGAACGAGATCTTCTTCGTTCGGGGCCACGATCTCTTTCGCGTTCACGCCCCCTTTCCTCCCTTTCGCGTTCCAAACGATACCTTTCACGTTCACGTTCGTTATCCTCGCGTCCCGAATGTTTTATGTTCACATCCGGACCTCCTCTTCTTGTACCCCCCAAACCGCCACCTATACCAAAACTGTGTAAATCTCACGTATGTCAAACGTATAACTTACCCAGTCGCCGCGGTAGCCATCCTTTAACTGTTCGTGCTCTTTCAACGTCGACCAAAACTCTACGTCCATCAATTTTCTTTCCATCGGCATGTTTATATGCGGCTGCAAGAAACATTAAAGAACATCCTCAAAAAGTTCATACAAGGAAGGTTTCAATGAAGAACACGTTATAGGGCCTACCCACATGTTCACTATTTATAATGCACACCCTGACCGTCACCATGTTCATAAAGACACCACCGCCTATTTTAAAAACTAAATCAGAATGAGTTAAGAATTACCGTGGGAATAGCGATCAGATAATCGAGTCAATTATTTTGATGCGTGACCAATTCATTGTAACAGTAGGAGTGAGTAGTGTTCGAAAGGGATCGACTACCTCAGACAGCCTTTCCAGTGTATCTCATTTGAATGAATATAATAGTAAATTATTACTTTAAAGCCTCACAAAGATGACATTGTATGTTAAATGAATTTGTTCATCAATTTTCATATAAAACAGTTATGTGCTTAAAGTTAACAATAGCGCGTGCGCAATTGTCATTGAAACAAATGAATTTTAGAGTTGAATGTACCCCGCCTTTTTCGAGGTTTTCTATTAGGTAATTTGAATTATTTCAAATTTAGTTCACGTATTTTACGGGAACATTTTAAGCTGGGAGGAGCTATATAGACACCTGTTTCACAAATGACAAGGACGATTGTTGACAGTTTTTTTTTGTAATCTAAATAAACTATTAGTTGCTAGATGGCAGCACTTGTTTTCAAATCGTCCGCAATGGCCAACTATAAACAGGTTGTGCATTTCCTACCTAAGGTAAAAAAAAATATGTGTGCTCATCAGTTATGTCCCGCTATATGTCTTGACACTATGCCGACGCTACCACGAAGTGTTTGCATGGAGAATCTTGGTGTAAAGGTAGCGTTCCAATGGGAAATATTGCCGCAGGTATTCAGCTTATACATAGTGGGACCCATTTTAGTAGGCATACAAAAATTGGAAAAACCGATCGCAATTTATTTCATTTCAAACACGCAAATAAACTAATACGATTTTAATCTTGCTTTTCTACCAAAATAATATTAAATACTCGAAATTTTACGAGGTTTGCGGTAATATTGATAAAGGAACATAAAAAAAACGATGATCAGAGGCTATTATCGAAGGAAAAAATTGCGAAGGTCTCCAGAAAGTCATATATTTTGAGGGAACGAGATAATTGAAACATTCCTTACCATGATCGTCATCACAAAATACGTTTGCCGCACATCACAAATTAAAACCAAAGACTATTTTGCATCTTTTACAGGGAGCAGGATAATATCACACAATATGTACACATTTTTCACATTTGCTATTTCCTTCATCTTTTTTTTTTGCTACTTACGCCAAAATGTATCAAGATACTCATGCCACAAGAATTTCGCTACCTTACATTCAAAGTGTATGAATGTTTGTTGAAAAATAAACTACTTATAAACCTGTAAAGGTGAGCGTGCGCAAAATCATGGGTTCTGTAGTACTTTTCTTGATACCTACCACAAAAAGTCCTGACAGTACAAATTTAAAATCGATGTATTATCAATTATAACAACAAATTATCAATTGATAAGTACCCAAAATTTCATTAAAATCGGCCGCACCGATTTGGAGATTTCACCGTTTAAACTCGGCGGACTATATCTTTTACTCAGACAGTAAGTGAATGTTCAAAAAGTATGGAAACCCTTGAATATCACCAGAAAACACATCCGATTACAAAAAGAAAAAACACGTGTTCCTTTAGTTTTTGAAACCTATTCAGTCATGATACCTAAACATCACAACTTACCTCCATGGGGGGTGGGGTGGGGGGTGAGTTTTGAAAACTCAAATTGGAACACCTGTTTTTTATTGCACTTTTGCATGTTCCATAAAAGCTGTTCGCAAATTACACATTTCACCACCAACTTTTTAAGGGGTGTAACATGCACCGTATTTTTACTTGTGTTTCCTCCAACATTTTTTTTTATTTTCAAATTGCCCCCACCTCCCTTAAGGGCGGAGAGAAAAACACGACACATTTGCGCAGAATTTGGGTAAGTCTCCTTATCTCTAACAATTGAGATGTGGGGTTGATTTGAGCGTTTTACTTAATCGAATCGTCAAATTGTGCACCTCCAGCTACTTGACAGTGTCCTAGTAGGGCACATATGTTAGTCACCTTTTGCAGAGTTTCTGGTGTTATTGTATTCGAACATTGCTTCATCTTTTCGTTAATTCATTAATGTTGGCAGGTTTCGTTTTATACACTAGGTTTTTTAAGTATTTAGCGTTTTAAGTTTACGTGTTAGATCAGATGACCTTGGCAGCTACTCAATTGCATTCTTCCTAACAATTCAACGCGCAGGAAAAACGTGTTCCAATATGCAAAATGAGATTGAGCCCCATCTTGCTGAAACCAGACATTGTCAATGGCTATTCCAGCAATGTCGAAAATTGTTGGAACTATTTGGTTATTCAATAAATTGATGGAATTTTTACCGGTCTATTTACCATCGATCACTGCACAATATTCCGGCCCAAGATTTTGCTGATACTGTGTATAAGAAATTCTCATCTAATGAGGATTCTCATCAGACCAATATCGTATGTTGTGCCTCTTCCCTTCTTCTGCACCGAGTTGAAATGTCCAAATTGCTTATTTTCGTCACACCGCCGAGGTGGAGGGCGCGGGAGACAATTTTTACAAAAATATCGCGTTTTTGCGGATATGTGCAATTTTCCCCCTTTCGCCTCCCAAAAAAGGGGTCTGCGATGAGAGGCCCGAAATTTGCAATTTGAGAACAGTTTTTTATGGAGAATGCAAAAGTGCAATAAAAAATAGGTGTTCCCATTTCCCTCCCCGTGGAGAAAGAGGGTTGATGTTTACGTATCATGAGTGAATAATTTCAAAAATTTTTGTTTTTGTAATCGAATGTGTTGTTCTCGAGATATTCAAGGGTTTCCATACTATTTGGACACCTTGTATATAAAAAAGAGGAACTGATTTAACAATTATTTTTATGCAATTAAAATTCGAATATTGCGATCACTACAAGGAGGGTTATAAAATGGTTAAGCAATGCTTCTCATGAAGAACAATCTCGGCTATGTAACATGGTTAATACTGTATATGTATTATAAACAGTGAGCGTTGCGAATAGGTCCCCATATTTTTTTTCCATAAAACGTGCTTAGCAAATTTTGAATATTTAAAATGATCGCCTCGGTGCAATAATTATACCAAAAATGTACAACAAAACCGATTTTTGTATCAAAAAATTAAGACGCTTACCTGAACTTATAAAAGCGTTATAAGAAGAAAAATAAAATTTTGTCAGAAGAAATCGGAATGATAAAGATAAAATAAACCGGTTATCGCAAATATAAAATAAAAAAATTTGAGTCCGAAGATGGATCATCCATTGGAGTCAATATTACCTGGATATTGGAAAATTGAATCTTACCAATTTCAAATATTTAAACCTAAAAATTAGGTATATAAAAGAAATATACCTACCCGATTACTTACGTAAATTAACATCGTTATGAAAAAGCAGAAAAGCGTTATTATTTTCTGACAGCCGAGGGTCCACTAGATACAGTTTACCTGGTGCGCAATTTACTTACGTTCGCGCATACCTCATCAATAATTTAAAATGCAAAATTTTGAAAGCATTGCTCGTTAAATAAAAAACAATGAAATTTTTAGTTGGCAAATCGAAATTTAAGAGAATGAAAAACACAACAACCCCAACAAACAATGATATTTGTATGTAGGGTTCTTACCGCACATACAAACCTATATAGCCAGCAAAAAGTGGAAGTATGGGGGCAAACGGCACTAGTTGCCTGCAGCTCGGACTGTATAAAAAAATAGAAAATACTGTATTAATTTCATCAATTGCAAAATGGTAACACTTTGACATTTTTCGTTGCTGGCTACATAAACTAACGCAAAAAATAAACCAATCTGTTACTTTCAGCTATACTAATAGCAACTTTTCCGGTAATTATATCAGCGCAATTAGAAGCGCTTAAAATTCGAGTAAAAATTACAGATTGGCGTGTGTGACGGTACTTGCTGAATTAATTACTCACAATGCATATCTCGTTCGTGTTCATACTCAATGAAGGCATAACCCCTTGGCTTACCATTTAATGTATTGTGAATTAAAACAATCTGAAAAATTCAATTTATAATTATATGAAACCCACCGAGTACTAAATATAAACAATTCAACGGTAATATACATCTTAGGTATAGGAACACCTTACACTGTTAGAATCGTATTTTCTTTCTGTCTCTCGAATGATATAAACAAATAGATACAAATGAGTTGTTTCTTTGATGTCTACAGACGTGACTAATTAAAATCTTATCTTTAAGTGTCTTCGCAAAAGTCAACAAACCGTTAGTAGAGGCCGTCTACTAGCGGTTGGCGAGACTATCTGGCTGTTTGTGACCCTAAATCTCATTCTTAAGCTTCTTAGGATAATTTATTGACATTAACGTAGAGCGGAAATCCAGTGGCGTTAACGTGATTACACCAAATTTTTAAATTAACAGGTTTTTTACTTTTTATTAGATGGTATTATACAAACTACTACATACATAGATAAGGGCAACTAATGAACATTTATTGTTTTCACGTTGACCGACCACTGTCATTATAATATAAACGGGGGTACACGCGATTCACGAGTTTTCCGTGCTTTGGGGGGGGGGGGGGGGGATCTGTGATTGTAGGTTGTAATAGCTTTTGTTTTAAAATATCACACCTTGTTGAGCTGGCTTAGTTGCTTGAAAAAAGAAAAAAAATTTACGTTTTTGTACCTTTTCAGATTTTTGACCCTGTAGGTATCTGTAATTTAGCAAGTTATTAAAGTAACTAATAAAATAAAGGATTACATTTACTTACATTTGACGTAAAAATCACAAAAATGGGTTGATATTTGGTAAAGATATACGAATTCGTTCCTACCTACTTATAGTAAATTTTTACCAATTATTTAAAAAAATGTAAAATACAAACTTTTTGGAATAGATTTGAGACCAAAAATACATAATGGCCCTTTCACAATGTTAATTACGTATTTGCACATAGTCTTTGCCCAAAAATTAACGAAAATATAACAAATTCCATGTGAACTTCATAAGGATAGTTTAGAATGAATTTTGAATGTAAAAGAACTAAATTTGGACACTGGCAACTTTTTGGGAATACGAATGGCCTTAGGGAGAACGTTTTAACATTCATCTTTAACTATAGTAAAACTAAAAATACCATAAAACATAAAATGTACAAATAGAAGCTGGTCTAACGTTGCATAACATCTGTTTTATAGAAAGACCTTCTCTACCTTAAACAGTTTCAAATTTTTGTTTATTTCACTAACTAAAGGCATCATTTACACGTATATGTACAGCAGTAAATATGGATTTTATTTCCTCTTAATTACAATATAAGTTGTATATTTAGAAGTATAGTCAAAGTATAGGTATTCTCTTTGGTATAGTGTAACGTAACAATACACTTGCCACCTACTTTAATCAATAGATATTAAGTTAAATATGTAGACAAAAACATTTTTCTCGGTGAAAACATACGACTATATATGTTACCTACAATATCGTCCATCGTTCAAAATCTCTAACTTCGAAATAAGCACACAAACATGTACATTTCGAAAGTTACCGAAAGAAGGTATCGGGACACATCAATTAGTCTACGATGAATGCTGTTACTACTTTTTACATCATTTTAACCATGACAATGTTAACGCGAGGTATAAAATATATTTAGACACAAATACCGCTTGAATAAGATGACGGACTTTTATACTAAAATGTTTAAAACTTACTTTGAAAAAAATTAGTGCAGATATTTACGTGGTTTGTGGGAGTATCTAAATTGTAGCATTAATTTGTACTTTGTAGGTTATAAATTTATAATAGCTTTGATTTTAAAATATCACATCCGCATTCGTCAGGATTCGGCGACTGTCGGAAAAGTGCACAGCAACACATACATATACACATCCTTCGGTTATTATATAGTGATTCGTCATCACTTTCACTGGTGTAATCACTGTGACGCCACTGGATTTCTACAACTTGCATTTTTAAGTTAAATGTCAATATTATCCTAAGAAGCTTAAGAATGAGATTTAGGGTCACAAACAGCCAGGTATTCCCGCCAACCGCTAGTAGACGACCTCTAGCTCTTAAACTACATAAAAAACTGCAACTTTATCTTATAAAAAAAAATGAGTGCCGCCTTTTTAGCTTATATCGGAAGTGACATCATCAACAGCATTATTTTTTGTCTTTGGTCCGAATACAATCGATTGGCGAAAACCGCATTTCGATAAACTTTAATAGTTTCTGAGAAATTATTTTTTTCATTTTTTGAATCTACGTATTCAGAAACGCAAAGATATATAAAAATTTGCATAGGTCAAATTTTTTTTTGGAACACTAACAAATAGTTCCCTTTTACTTTGTACTGGGGAAGTAAAAAAATTGTAAATGGAGCATTCCATTAAAAAAATCAAAGTTGTTGTCTACTTCCGGTACAACCGGAAAAGTTACCATTTTGAAAATATTTTTATTCCAAAGATCATATTGCCTTACTATCGATCCCAAAATTTCAGAATGGTATCTTCTTTCGTTCTCCATATACTTCTAGAGTATGGTCAAAAAATTCACCTTGATAACTAAAGAACGGAATAACTGTATATACAGGGTGTCCCAGGCAGAGCTTTCTCTAGACATATCTTGGAAACCGAATGTCACAAAAATTTGAAATGTTGGGGCCAGAGTTACTTTTTCACTTACAATCGACTAAAAATATTTACAAGGAAGTAGCACTTCCGGTTATACCGGAAGTCTGCCATAACTTCGTTATTTTAACCCCGATTTTTTTTCTCTGATTCGAATTACCCCTTTTATTTGGTTTTCAAATCACCCTACATGTCAAATGTCTGCATGGCCACCTTGACTTTATAAGTGATTTAATGGAAACTTTATGGAATGCAGAGGTTCCCGCCAATGGCTGTAACTTTTGAACACTTTAAGATAGAAATGGAAGTGACACATGGTTTTATAGAGGAAGAAGTGCTCTTTCTAGTTGTAGAATAGCTTCTTCAAATGAAATGTTCCAAGGTCACGTTTTGCCTCCTTAAATATTCGACATTTCAGATGATGAAAACTCCATTTTTTTTAAATGGCAACCCATGGTTTGTTTTCATCATTGAACGCAGAACTTCACTAGCTTTCATTCGGTATCCATAAAGTATGGTGCGTGGAAAACATTTGTCAAAATAATGTAACTCTTTGTGTTTAATGCGATAATTCGGTAAATATCAACCCAGCAATGGAAAACAAATTAAAGTGACGTTTCTGAAACTGAGTTCTTGATCCAACTGTTACAGAAATGGCTCGATTAGGGTTTACTAATCAAGATTGTCTAAATTTAATTTGTGTTTATGGAGAATGTGGACGAGTTTTACAGCGGAGTTGCAATACTTTTATCGAGAGGTTATGGCCTACTTCTGCCGCTACTTCCTTGCAAATATTTTTAGTCGATTGTAAGTGAAAAAGTAACTGGCCCCAAAATTTCAAATTTTTGTGACATTCGGTTTTCAAGATACGTCTAGCGTAAGCTCCGACCGGAACACCCTGTATATATAGACTAAAGTCAGCTTTCCCCTACTAATTTTTGAACCAGCTGTTATATCGCAACGAAAATTTGGAAGGTTTCTATTCTAGCTCCTCATGATAAACAACTTCATAGTGAATTTACTTCTAATGTTGCTGTTTGCCAACTAAAAATAAATGAACAAATTGAGTTGCTTGGGAGTAGAAATCGTTCTGGTGGTCTATATAAACTAACCATGAGAATTCTTTTTCCTCAAGTTTCTGTGAATGCTGTATATAATAGGTGTTTTCTTTTTGCATCGCTACAGGGTTAGGTAAAGTTTCAATCATCACGTGATTAAAGTGCCTTGCGTCATGTAGACATTTCTGCCTCAGGTTAATATACAACTTAAATAAAGCTTTTAAAACGAATAGGGTTATTGAGAACTGAGTCAAATTATTTTTATAAAACGAATGGTATGTTATTGACAGAGCTGACTTAGGTACACCACAACGTGCAAAAAGAAAACACCTAATAATAATAATGTTTTGCAACAAAACATCAAAATAAATGGCATGTGAAGGGCACAATTAACTTGGAATTGAGGTAAAACTGGACTAATAACACAAACAGAATTAACTCTCAGCAGCTTTTTCAGCTCGATTACCAAATCACCAAAGAAGCAGTGTTGCAAAACAATGTTTCAAATACGTTATATCAGTTTAAAATTGTGTTATAAGCGCCGCTTATCAATAATGAATAAATGTCAGGGCATTTGCCCTAACTTTTACACTATTCACCCATCTAGCTAAAGTTTAAGAGCAACTATGCTGCAATATACAGAATGTTACATTTGAAACAAAAACGACAACTGCCTTTGATATAACCTATATACATTTATATCAAATGTGTAGGTTTTGTAAAATTAGAGAGAGAACGATAGAGGCAAAAAAATTTCTTTTCAAAAATACATACCATAAGGGGGGCAAATTTATAATAAAAGTGGTCATAACTTTGAAACCACCCCATATAAACTGTCAGTATGTTATATTAAAATAATAACTAAGACGAATAAATTCCAAAAATGTAATGTTCCCTGTAAAGATGAAAGCAATTTTAATATCGACTATTAATTTTTTCTGTATCTACAATAATAAAGTCAGTATGGCGCTAATGAGCCGTATCATGTATATTAATAACAAATTCACATTGTGTTGAATCTCTTTACATTTAGTACTCTTTCACTAAACCCAAATTATTCAAAAAAATGTAGTCCACATTGCAATCTTAAGTCGATTAAACAACAAAAGAGGAATAATAGTGGACCTATTTCTCTTCCTGGGTTTACATTCACACAAATTAAGACATAATGCGTGAGAACAAACCAGGACGTAAACTACATCACTTACCTTTTTAATCGGACCATAAATTTCAAATTCTCTCCTAAGTTTTGATTCGGATGTGTCATAATTCTACAAAATGACAAGTTTAATTGAAAAACGATTTTAAGGAGAGAGTAAGAGAAAACTTACAATTCTAGCTACAAATAATGTCTTAAATGGATCGGCTGTAGTATTTGACTGTGAGTTTGGATCCCATACAGCAATCTGCTGTTCTAATTTATACGCGACTTGTTCGGATCGCTCACGACGTCTACGTTCAATACGTTCCTCACGTGTTTCGACTCTTGTAGGTGGCGGTGTTTCTTTCGGGTCCTAAAAGTTGATTAGAAACTATCGTATAAGTAATTACTGTACGGTTTTACTTCAAAATTTTGTAAATAACGTCCAACTCCCGTGTATCCACGCGACTTTTTCTCATGTGGAAGTTTGCTTGATGGTGGAAGGTAAGGTATTGGATCACGCGGTGCGAATAATGCAAGTAAATTTGGAGGTAAAAATTGTGTCATTTTTTAAAAGAATTTATTCTTTTTTCTACACTAAAAGACTAACATTTTATTTCACGTAATGGCGTCTATAACTTCTTCCCAAATCACAACAACGAATGTACATGCGCGACGTCACACACGTGAACATAGCAACGATTTCTTTTCTATCCATGCTAAATATCGAGCGGCAAATGGTTAGTACGTAACAACAAAATGTAAAGCTATATTTATGTACCGCCATTGACAAATTTAATGTCCCTCTGATACATAGGCAACCAACGCATCACGCATCGCAAATAGTGTTGTTATGTGAAATTGTATTTGTTTAAACACGGTTTCCTACTCCTTGAAAAAGGTAGGTTTCACTTTATCATTAAACTTTAAAACATTATACTTGGAGCAGGTACCGAAAAAATTCCTTACATAGCATCTTGATTCTTGACCAGTTCATTTCAATGGTAGTTCCATGTCAGTGTCCATATGTTATATTACTAGTAATTTAAGAAACAGGGGGTTAACATTTGACAGTGTTTTTTGATAATTTATGGATTCCTTGTCGAATTTCAGCTGATTCTTCGATCTGTGGTTAGACGGTATTTTAGGGCTTCGGTTTTGCTTCCATTAAAGGTGTTCTTCCAGCATTCTTCCCGCCATATTCCCAAAAACGTTTATTGTTTCTCTCCTCATATAGTTCCATGTGCAATTCCACATGATAGTTAGAAGTTTCATGAAAGATATTTTTCGCCTTTATTGACTAGTCGGTCGCCTATTACGTTATAGTGCACTCTACGACTCTACCACTAAGCTAAAGCTCACATTTGTACCCCAAATGACCTTAATACTGCTTGTCTGTCAGTTCAGTTACTATTAAGAATCCCTCTATTGATAGAATTCTTCTCAAACAGAAATTGCTCATGCGTTCTGCCTACGATACTATTGCGTTATGTTAGGACTAGTTGACATTTAGCATCCTTCCGCGCAATATATTATTCAGATTCCTGTAACCTCTTCTCTAATTAAGATATCCGTCCGTGTAAAAAACGACTCCCATCTGTGCTTTTACCTTGACTTGACATACGAATTATTAACCTCGATATGGCCTCCTGTAGCAAACATTCAAAACTGTCTCCAAAAAAAACAAGCTCAAATTGTTCAGAATTTGCTATTACGACCACCACCACAAGTGTCCCAATAGTATGTGCACTAGGATGGAAAATTAACCACGTTGTTTAGTAATTGTATTATTAACGTACTTATTAATTACTAGGGAGACCCGCGCCAAGAACCTGGCATCTATAAGGGTAATTTGTACATTTTGTCGCACCCCTAGATACATATGCGTACTGGCTCTAACTTTTATATTACAGGGGTGGGCAGTCACAAAATACTTGTATTGAAAATACAGTAGGTATTTGAAATACATTTGTATTTGATGATTTTTCCCTAAAGTATTTTGTATTTTGTATTTCAAATACTCTCTTATGAGTATTTTGAATTTGAAATACATTAATGTATGCATTTTGCCCACCGCAATGTTAACGATAGGTTCAGAGTGAATTCTAAGTACACATTTTCAAGAACCTACCTATAAAATTTTCCTAGAAACGTCTAACTAAATCTCCCAAAAAAACACCCCGCCGTATACGTATAGGTATTTTTGTATTTCAAATACATTTCTAGGAATATTTTGTAATTTGTATTTGAAGTACGTTATTGCATGTATTTTGCCCAGCCCTGTATATAGGAAGATGTAATTTTTGATAGGTACTCGTCTCGTTAAGTTAAATGATTGAAAAAATTACGGAAGATTTTGTTTTTACTTTGTTATAGGATTCGAACCCCTGCTTTATGAATTACGCAGTAAAATGAAAATTAACATAAACAAGTATCAAAAGGCGCAAATTCTTATAGAATTTTAATTTCAACCAACTTCAAATTTGTAACTAATTATGGCATATACTATACAATACAGGGTATACCACGGAACCCGTTCATTAGAGGTGTTCCATTTAAAATAAGAAGATGAATGGCGATTTCCGGTCTTTCCGGAAGTTGTACAACATCGAAAATATTTTAGAACAAAAGAAGGCTATGGGTTATCCTTAACCTGAAAGTTTCAAATTCATAACTAATAAGGGACCCCAGAAACTTCTAATGAACGGGTTCCGTGGTATACCCTGTATATTAATGCAATGCAACAGAGTCAATCATATAAAACTTTATTTATGAAATGCACTTTAATTCATTATCATTATATTAATGTCACACTGACGAAGACAGCAACCGCTGTCGAAATATTTGTGCATTTCATAAATAAAGTTTTATATGATTGACTCTGTTGCATATTGCATTAAAATACTACCTACTAATTATTAAGGAAGATAGTCAAATAATTTCAATTATATACTATACAATATATATTGTTTTCAGGTTTCCGCGAGTGGTTGATATGAAGACTACCAACTTCAATATATATGTATATAACTACTCCCTCTCCCCACCCCATACACAACCACGCCGGATTCTGCACAAATGAGTCATTGTTTTTCTTTCCACCCTTTATGGGAGATGGGAGTGGAGAGGGTGACGGACAATTTGTAAATCATGAAAAAATGTTAGAGGAAAAAAAAGTAAAAAAAGATCGTTTTTCTGAGGACGTGCAATTTTCCCCCTTTTTACCCCCAAAAAAGGGGTTGCAGTTGGGTGTGAAATTTGCAATTTGAATATCGGTTTTTATGGAGAATCCAAAAGTAATAAAAAATAAGTGTTCCCATTTAAGTTTTGAAAACTCACCCTCGCTCCACCCCACAGGAGGGGTGAGGGTAATGTTTACGTATCATGACTCAATAGGTTTCAACAAATAAAGGAAACGTATTTTTTTCTTTTTGTAATTGGACGTGTTGTTCTCGAGATATTAAAGGGTGTATATTTTGACTTTAATGGCGTCCCGACGGCGAACGGGTGATCCGATCAAAAAATTTACCAGCGATTTGGAATCAGTGAAGAATTTGCTGTAAGATGACACCACTTCCAGCTTTCTAAACCCTGTAACATCGACCAACGCACAGACACACAGACATCCGGACGAATTTAGTAACCAACTTTTTGAAGTTGGTTGAAAATGCATAAACAATGCACGGGTCAATCATGAAAATTCGAGTAAACTGGTTGAACTTTAACAAACGCCAAGCGGCCTGTTGGGACGTCCGCCATTTGGCGCTTGCAGAACGCAAGACATTTCTTGGACGCCTAATACAGGTAATCCAATGAACGGAGGAGCGCACCTCCAAGAAATAATACTGGACAATAATAATCCAAAACGCCGTCACACGACCGAAAAAGAAGTTAATGAGAGGATATGCTAACCGGAGCCTAATGGGGAAATAAGGGCACAAACTACTAAACGATTGAAATGGCAATCGCGAATAATAATAATTAATAGATCTAATGATGCACGAGCAGGAGTAACCATGCCAAGAGCCATCTCAGGAGTGATTTATCTCCACTGGAGAATTCGCCACCTAGGGCTCTGCAGGAATTTAAGCAGAACAGTGTTGTACAGTTGAGAAGCGTTCTCCAAATAAACAACACGGAACAGTGAGACAGATCTTTCTAAAGATGTGGTGCAGCCATAGAACAATAAAGGTAAAGAAGTTCAATGCTGGGGAAAAACGTGATAGGTTTCAAGTTGCCCGACCACAAGGTGGCTGAAGGTATGACACCTAGCGGCCGCGCAAGAAATTAAAACTACCTGGTTCAAAGATAAATGTTGCAGGTTTCTTTAATTTTACCTAACGTCAAGTATGACTATGTTGTCAAAGTAATCCGAAATTTTTTTAAATGCCGCCGTTTTTGAATTAATATACTGACTGACGGCAACATTGTCAAACAGTCGTCACACCGTCGTTTCCTTGACTCAAACATTACGGGCATTACGGCGTTTTAGTACATTAATAACCATTTTTCTCAAAATTTATGTATGTAACCAACATTACGGCGGTTATGCTCATTCCTATGGTGTTGACACTGTTTAACTTTAAATTTATATGCTCTATGGTGCAGCTGATCGAGATTAGTCACTAGTAGTAGAAAGTTTTTAATAGCAGTAATTTAATGTTTTTAATTATTAGGCGAGTAAATTGTAATTAATTTAAATAAATAAATATTTAATTCCTGCTTACTATTGAGTTTTAATATCAGAGCTTCGTGGTGAAGAGACCACACATTAATCCAACGATTTACCTTTCTCAAATTACCTTAAAATCCCTATCCTCTGGCCCATGTATGGACACCTAAAGAAGATTTCAGATTATTTTTATCATTTCCTACAATAGAATGTGGCATGGTATAGAAGTAATACCAGTTGCCATATCCGAAACATACTTTTTTAAACAACTACATATTTAAAAAAAAATTTATTACAAAGATATAAATTAATATATTTGTTTATTTAAAATGTCTATCAAATCGTGTAAAATAATTTCGATGAGTTTAAAAGGAGCCCCTTCCACGTAAAGAGCACTGAGCCCCTCAACTCTTTAATCCGCCCCTGATAATTTAAAAGGCAACATACAGAGAGAAAGCAATCTTTAAGGAGACATAACCCAAACCATCAATTTGAACCACCTCTTGACCTTTAAATATGTTATAAGGGAGAGCGTAGTAGCATACATTTTGTTGCCAACATACCGTACAACACATTACTAAAAAAAAGTAAATATTCATTCCCTTATAATAACCCAAAGGTGTTACCATCTAGACAAGAACACTTCGCTCGCTCTCACCGTTTTAATGAACCCATCCAAGTACTGATCACAGCACGAGTTGTTTAACTTTCAATACCTGTATGGATTGTATATATCCACTCTGCCATTTTGCTCGCTATAACACATTACTTGTTTAATACAATTGAATAGTTCAAACAGACACATATGATGGATTGATATAAAATATTCATTATGCATTAACCTGAAACTTCAATTTCAATTAATAATTTCACCCAGAATGAAGTAAAAACAGATTTTGAATAGTGAGAAAAACAGTTAAGAGAATCTCATATTTATTTACATACAAAATACAAATTTTAAATTCATATATTTTCATGATACTTGATGTGAGTGCTAAAAAATAATAATGAATCGATACTGTAATTTACCCCGTGAACAATATATTATATTTAAAATCTTAAAATTAGCACATCTCTTCAAAAAATATAGCTATGGGGAAAAGAAACTGTAAATTTGAAATTATCGGTAAACATAACGATACATTATATATATCATACAATTGATTTAATAAAACTACAAAAAAAGATACTCTGTATATACAATACATAAATGTCTCTACTTAAAATTTAAATCAAAAAAATCGAGAATAAAAAGTGAATCAAATTTTAGCACCATACACTAAAACACCCCCCTTCCCCCAATTTTTTTTTAATACAGTTGTTTTCAAACATAAGATAATTATGTTTATCGCAAAAAAAAATTTGTAAAAAATTAAAATTTCCGCATCAGAGAATTAGTGTTTGTTTTACAATGTAACGGGCTTCCCTATGTTAACAAAACAAGTGTCTAAAATTCTGTAATTTGTACCAATAATCCTAGAAGAAAAATTTCTAGGAGTGCACATTTTGCATCACTTACTCACACTATAATTCATAAAATTATTTTGACATTCCTTGCTGATCCAGTGCTGGACTAAAATCGACGATTCCGATTTAAGCAACGTTTCTACATCTGATAATAGATGATCCTTTAATTGCATTTTTATTGCTTGCATGCTCTGGAATGAAAAAATGTCTTAATACAATTTCAGAGAGTATAGCCTGTCCGGATATATATGACATTTTGTCTGTAAAGCGTCCACCCACCCACTACAGCGATCGTAAAGATCCATTAAAAGGGGATTCATGAATGTTGTCACTGAGAATAGAGAGGAAATAATAGAAGTTAAAAGGTTAATAATCACAGAAGTAGGTGGAGTTAAATATAGTCTACGTAATGAAATTGGAGAAAAAGGTGATTGGTCAAGCTGGATAATATAGGGAAGAGGTGACATAAAACTGGAACCAATGTAAAAATCAAGAAAGTAATGAATAAAAATGTGGAGGAAATACAATGACAAGAATTCTAAAAGAAAAAAAAAAATGAAATTATGTGGTTTTAAAAAAGAAAAAATTAAATCATACTGCAAACTTAAGGGAACGGTAATTGATATAAAAGAAAAGAGAATCCAACTCTGATTAGATAGTTTAGAGAGTTTACAAAATAAATTGGTGCTAATGAAAAACAGAAGCAAACAGATTTAACTAAGCAGATTGTAGAAGAAAGACGTTAAAAATCAGCTTCAATAGGATAAAGAAAAGAACGAAAACATGCTACCCTCTAACATCATAACAATTAAAATGATAGTAAATCAAAGCTGAACAAACTGAACTACAGGAAGGAAGAGATAACAAGGGACCTGATCACAACGGCCACTGATCATAACGGCCACCTAGGTTATTGTTATTTTATAGAGGCCAATTTGATCACAACGGCCACTAATACTATTTGATCATAACGGCCACCTTGTTCACGTTATGATCAAATAATATTAGTGGCCGTTGTGATCAAAGGTGGCCGTTATGAAATAGCAAAAACCGGGGTGGCCGTTATGATCAGTGGCCGTTGTGATATAGACCCGATAACAAGAGCGAAAAAACTAGAGATTATAAGAAAAGAAATTGTGCAGAAAGAAGCTTAGAAGACAAATGAACAAATTCCAAAAGCATTTAAAATATCAACTTATCTAAAAAAAAGAATGTAGAAAACTACAATAACAATACCACATGTCATTAGAAATGTAATTGAAGCAGGACAATGAAGAAGGGTAATGTGAGTAAAGAAAAACAAACAAAATCATACAGACAGCTACACAGTACAAAATAGATGGCACAAGACGGAAAGCATAAAGCAAAAGAGAAAGGTGTAATTGCATATTTGAACGTAGTTTTTAGTTCTGATGAACTTTTTTTAATAACAATTTTCGATATTTTCAAAAATAAAGGTACTTTACTCTTGAGCAAAGTCATATTTTTTGCCAAACCGCGTACACGACTGGAAAAATTTAATATCTGATGATTGTATTTTAGATTTTAGAACATGCAGAGCTTTTTATAAAGAATAACTTTTTTTCGTAAAATTAATAATAAAAAAGGTTCCCATATGTTGCCAACTTAAGTAGACACACTGTATAGAGAGAAAGATATAGGAATATAAAGAAAGGCCAACACCAATTAGAAGATGAAGCAGAAGACTAAGAAGAACAACGGGAACTAGAAAAATGGACAAAAATAAAGAATGGACTCCAAGCAGAAAATATTACACATGGCTGAAGTAAGAAAGTTATCAACTAATTAAAAAGATCTAGGAAACGCTAAAGACATGGAGAAAAGCCATCCTACATCGTTGAAAGGAGATGTAACTGAATGCAATTATTGCACTATTCGAAGTAAATTTGGAGCATTTCTTTGTAAAGATAAATTGGTAAAAAGAAAAATTAAAAGCAAAAAACATACCATATGGAGGATTTACAAAAGTAGAAAAAAAGTAGGACATGGAGAGACACAGTGGTAGAGGATAAAAGAAACAAATATAGTAGTGCCACTAAATTTATTTTGAATCTTATCATTTTCTATGTCTTTGATTTTATTTTGTCATAACCAATGTCACAGCGAACAACTGTTTGGTCAGCCAATAAACACTTGTAAGTACCTTTTTACAGTAACACCATCACTTGAAACAAAAAATGGTACAATAAGAATCAAGGTAGTGGCGCATCTGTACTTGTTATTCTGGGTAAGTAGCAAAGAACTGAAGGAAATAATAACTAAGCTATCGACCTGAATGACTTGGAAACACAAGATACAGGATGAAATATGAATAGGTACACTTTCTTTTTGGTTTATTATAACTTCCAATTGGCAAAATGCAACAAACTTTCATCTTCAAAATACCTTTAAGACTTGCGAGACCAAGACCAAGATAGCAACGCCATTAGCAAGACCAGGACCGGACGCAAAACATCGGCAAGAACAAGACTCTTGGAGTTTTTTTCTTATTAGGAACAATTTGTTTTTTTATTATACCACACACAAAAAAACGTTTGTTTTCCCAAAACAATTATTGTACAGCTCACAGCAAACAAGATAGTCGGAAAATATGTGAACCAAAGGAGTTTTATTTGAAATATTTGAAGCGGCAAGATCTCTAGCCAATCCCACAAAAATATTTATTTTATTACAATCACAAACCAAATTAATACTTCACAGTTCACAATAATAACATGTTATCCATTTTTTTATTATTCAACGTGTCCAAGATAAGGATGAACAGCATGAGGATCTTGAAAACGGTAAGAGATACGAAGGCGCTTAAATTAGATAAAAGTTGTATAATTTAGGGCATGTTCACATGTAGTTTGCAAAAGTTCATTATTGTTTATCGTTTCCGAGATTTATAACAAAATGCGATTTTTAGGTTTTTCTTTTTTCGTAATTCCTACCTTTATTTCAAAAAAAATTTAAAAACCAAAGATACTTCTTCATTGTCACTTTTTGAATTCTATTAGATGGCGTTTTCAAGTTATTTATTCGACGTTTCGTCTCCGAGGAACCATCATCAACTTTATTTTTTTATATCGCCGCAACCAACGAAACACCCTGTATTCGATAGTATCTTTTATTACGAATTTAACGATGTATTTCACATTACGGTTTTGAAGCTTATTTTTAAGAAAAATTTCAATAAACACAGTAAACCTGTGTCCAGAAAATAACGACAACCTATTTGAACAATTATTGTAATTATTTAACTTTAATTAAATACTTAGGTTTAAAAGATTGGAGTTGATAAATTTGTACATAAAAAATTTTTATCAAATAGGTACTAAAATTAATCTGAATATTTCTTAAAAAAAATTTGCTTCAAAACCATAATGTGTAATACATCGTTAAATTCGCAATAAAAAATACTATCGAATACAGGCTGTTTCGTTGGTTGCGGCGATATAAAAAAATAAAGTTGATGATGGTTCCTCGGAGACGAAACGTCGAATAAAAAATTTGAAAACGCCATCTGATAGAATTCAAAAAGTGACAATGAAGAAGTATCTTTGGTTTTTAAAATTTTTTTAAAATAAAGGTAGGAATTACGAAAAAAGAAAAACCCAAAAATCGCATTTTGTTATAAATCTCGGAAACGATAAACAATAATGAACTTTTGCAAACTACATGTGAACATGCCCTAAATTATACAACTTTTCTCTAATTTAACCGCCTTCGTATTTCTTACCGTTTTCAAGATCCCCATGCTGTTCATCCTTATCTTGGACACGTTGTATACATACTTATTGTGTATCGTTTATTAAATTTAATCGTTTCATTTGTAATGGATAATTCTTTTGCATCAACAACCTCTCTATTAATTCTATATATTAATTATTAGACGAATGATATTTACTATCGGAGTAAAAATGCAAGGCCTCTGACTTTAGCAGCTTGTATCTCAGTAATTAGCAATCATAATTTAATGAAATAAAGTGCATTTAAAAGATCATTTATTCCTACAAAAAGGTGTACAGTTTTAGATTTTTGCAACACATCGTTAATTTTCTGTATCAGTGTATGTGAGAAAAAGCGCTAATTATGACTCAAATCGCACAAGCGCTCCACTTTAAAAATTAATTACGGCTATATTATTGAAACTGAGTGGTAGATACTTATATATTTGAAAAATGTATACTTTTTTGTCAATGTGAGATGCTTTTGAGGCCAATTGGTTTATTAGTCTTAAAGCTATAATGAAAAAACGACATCTTATGTAACTCAGTACCTGAACGTTCGATATTAACAATTTGACAGTAACATAACAAGGTTAAAGCAATTATACTGTGGTCTAACACGATTCACAAAAATAATGTCATTATACATCGTTTTTTTTAAAAGAAATTTTGAAAAAAGGATGCATGCACCAGTTGGAGGGGAGAAGCGCGGCCGCGCGGGGCAGCTGTTGTCGTAGACTATTGCTATAAAGCGCATAGTTTTGTACAATGCAAAAGAATAATCACATTGTTGTGGGTTGCCGCTCGCTGCTTACGATGTGGTAGATTACCTCTCGTGGGAATATGTGCGTCTTTCTTTCGCGATAAACAACACATTTTACTTGGAAGTACAAGAAAACAAATTTTATTTTCAATAAGAGAATAATGCAGTTAGATTTAAGTAATATCAAATTTAGCATTTAAAACAAGAATTTTTTCTTAAGTTACCGTATATTGCAAAATAATCAAATTTTCGGTTAGGGCTTATAAAACCAGTTAATTATATGTATAATCAATATTTATTGACTGTCGACTTTTGAGAAGTATGTGTGCTACAACATTTGTAAATTTGGTAACAATTTATGAAACAATAACAATTTTATGATAAGTTAAAACTGACCGTCAGCCAGGAAAATACTACATACAGCGTTTTTATTGCTGTTAATTAAAATAAAAGTTAAACAACTGATTCTAGCATTTTGCTTTTTACACATGTTAAACATATATAAATGACTAATGTACTGCCCAAAAATGAAGAAATTTCACCCCTCAGTTTTTTTTGTTATGATCACTTAAAGTCAGAGGCCTTGCATTTTTACTCCGATAGTAGTTAATTAACCAGAAAGTACTTGTGTTGCAATTGAAGGGGCCGATTTTCAAATATAGTTGGTCCAGGGGATCTTTGAAGATATGGCCGCCGTCCAAAGTGTATAAATCAAGATAAAATATTAAATCAGCAACTACTTTCATGACCTGTCACAAAATATATTAGTTTGTCAACAACAAATTTAACACAAAAAATGGAGGAACAAATACAAACAACCCAACGTTAAAGAATAATAATGACAAATGACAATTTATTGGGTGGAAGTGGTGTGGTAACACTACTGAAGTCAAAATAGAATTGGTATCTATACAGCGTAAGCTAAGACAAATTTATTAACTTATATGTTTGTGGGAACATGGCGGCAAAAACGAGTCCGCGCGATGACGCACCGAACCCCGATCTCGGTAGTCGCGCCGACAAAATGTTTCTACACACAAACTAAACTGGTATCAACAACGTATTTCTGAGCTTTCAACACACGCATTTAATAAGTAGCGTAGCATCTATCATTGTTTTTGGTGCGTAATAAGAACCTAAATTGTGAGGATGTATATTGTTGTATATTTCATACATCGGCAAAGATCCTCTGGACCAATTGTAATTAAATTTACCGCCTAAATACTTCTTAACTTTGAAAAAGGCGACAGCGCTAGCTCCGCCCTCTCAACTATCATGTTTGCATTGGTCAACTGTATGTGTATGTGTGAAACATTTTTTTGAAAAAGGATTGTTTTGACTTTAGTAAAATGATGTTTGCTTGAAAAATAAAATTAATAAGTAACCACCATAAACGTCTTAAATGAAATATTTACTTAAAACTCCATATTCAAGACCAAGAGCAAGACCGAGATTAAGGATATCAATGCAAGATCAAGACCTATGTGGTCTTGTCTTGGTCTTTCATTTGGCCATCCCTACCAGGATGAGAGTATGGCAAGAAGAATGTAGTGGTAGAGGATGGGCAATATGGAGTAAACAGTTCTTCGTGGACCATGCAGAGAATTGAGTTTACCTCCATGGAATAGGGAAACGGGGGGACCAAGTGTGCACCTGCCCTTCAAGCTAGATGAGCCTAACATAGCAAAAAGCAAAGGAAACTAAAGAAAAGAGAAGGTCCACAAGAGCGCCAAGATTTGTTCATTATTTTACAAAGAAAATACATTTACATTACCTGAGGTGACTGATTAGCGACAGTATTCATAACCGCAAGAAGTTCGGCTTGAAACTTATCGGGCCATAAGGTACGAGTCACTAAACCTAACCGCAAAGCTTCGCTCGCTGTGAGGCTGCGAGATGCAAAAAACAATTCGCTAGCCTATAAAAAAATATCGTTAGTCATTTTCATGTACAATTGGAAGAATACTTGCCAAAGCAGCGTGCATTGAATGTGGGGCAGTCAGCAGTGCTGCACCTTCTGCAGCGCACCCTAAGGCAGCATACGGCGTACTGAACGTTGCGGAATCACTGGCAAATACCATGTCAAATAATGGCAACATGGTCACACCTAATCCCATAGCACTGCCATGAACACCCGCAACTAGTAACTTCGGAAACTGGGCAAGGCTTATTAGGAAGTCTCTACAATTTAAATTCGATCGTACATAATGTTTTTTTGAATACCAGTTGACAGTTTTACCTGACACATCTCGCATAATTCTCCGCAATATTCAAACCCTCAATTTTATTACTACAATAAAGTTCTTTATAATCAAGTCCATCACAAAATGTAGTTCCGGCAGATGAGAAAAGAACAACAGAACAGCTATCGTCATTTGCCAACAAGTGCAACATCGCCCTCAGCTCCGTTAAGGCCTGAAATTATTAATTGAATGAAGGTTTCCGATTGGCATAATATACGTACATCAACAGATAGAGTAATATGTCCCGATGGAAGTGTCGACAGCACAATTTGGACGAAATTCTTGAACGTTATCACCGTAAACGTACTAAACTGGGAATATTTCATATCGGGCGTTTTTTCCTCAACCTCCTCGCTCGCCTGATGTTTAATAATGTAGGTCGACGACGAATGCGACCGTACCTTCTTTCGTTGAGCTTTCGAGCTTTTTTCGGAATAACTCTCGTCGCCTTCGGGATTTTCGCTCGAAAACGAACTGCTCGAATGTCTCCGTATTATTCTGGACGCCTCGGCGTGCTGATTGTAAAAGGCGGGAGATGCGGGTGGACTGTGCGACGAACCCGTTGATTTTTTACGTTGGAGAACCGCGGCGGCGACCTCTTTCGTCGACGGTGTTATCTTCGACGGTGCCTCTTTTTTTCGTAACGAAATTGGCGAGTCCTTGGTGCTGTTGATTTGTAGATCATTTTTAATTTCGTTCGTCTTGTTTTGAAGTTCGCGTTGAGCGCGATCGAGTGATATGGTGTCTTTGACTTTCTTCTTTTTGTCGCTCGGTATGTCGTCGGTGTTTTTCACCGCGTAAAGTAAATTGACGGCACCTTCGTCCATAAGTAGTCGATCAACTTCCGAGAGGCGTTTCGGTTTCTTTTTCTTCGCGATGATTTTTTTTATGGAAGGTTTTTTAATTATGGGAGTTTTGTCGTTGTTCGGTTTGAGAACGGCCGGTTTTGTGGTGGGTGCGTCCGTAGGGATTTTTTTCTCGGATATATTTTCGGTTGGCGATTTTAATGATGGGATTTTAAAATACTTGGGAACGGCATCCTCATCGGGATCCCATATTTTCTTCTTTTTGACGATTCGGGAACTTTTGCTAATGTAAGTGTTGGGCGATGAGAGTGGAGTTTTAACAACGGTTGGTGCTTTAGGTTCGATTACTGTTTTTGTAATAATTATCTGCGGTTGAAGATTTCCCACTATTTCTAAATTGTCCACGTTCGGTGTAAGTGTCGGAATTGTGGAATGTTTCTGCGTAACTGGCGAAGAAGACTCCTTTTTGAGGTTGGGCATTTCTGAATGTTTTTCGTGTTTACTTGGCGATGATGATTTGTGTGAGTACGTTTTCGGTTTCGAGTGCGAACCGACCTTTTCCGGTTGTGGAGCGGAAGAAGGTTTCTTTTCCTTATCGCTGATGATTTTTTTTTGTGACTGCAAAATTGTGGAGGCCAAAAGTTTAAGATCTTCTGACGATTTTCGTTTACGTGTATAGGTTTTCGTGACTAAACCCATTGCGAATTTCGGTTCTTGATTATCATCCGCAATACACAAAGGATCCTCTATTTCTTCGACAGGTTCGACATTTTGGGTGGGTTTTAATTTTTCGGGCGAGGTTTTAAAGGATGACGAACTGGCCTTTGAATAACTGCGATGCTTGGGTAGTTCACGCAACTGTTTGAGGGCAGTTTCTCGTTCCCATTCGGGCGTTCGTTTTTCAACTTGTTTACCTTTCGGACGCATTAAGTCCCAGTCATCGTCATCTCCTTCCAAAATCGCTATTAAGTCGGAATTGTCGGTGATTTTACTTGAGGTATCTATCAACTTCTTCGTTACAGTCGAATTCGATACGGAGGTTTTCGGAGAGTTTGCAATTGCAACTACGCCCGTCGTCTTATGGTCACCTTCGTGACTTTTTTTTGGTGAGCTCGATCCACTTTTAGATGAATCATTTTTTGACGTCGGTGCTATCTTCGTCGCCAGCCTTTTAGTGAGCTTTTTTGTGAAAAGGATATCGCCTCCTTCGGGAGCTTCGGCCGTTAAATTTCTTAAACGTGATCTCTCCATGATTTCATCGGCGATATCCTGTTTCGAGACAATTTGGCTCGTTAAATTTCTGTAGGGAATTTTAACACCCAACCGTGGTTTCCGCACTTTACCATTACGGACTTCGTCATCTACTTCAAAGGCGTGACCTAGTATATGTGGAGGTATTGCACTTTCTTTCACTTCAGCTGGTCGAGTTTGGGATGCTTCTTCCGATTGTGACGAAGCCGGATCCGTTTCATTTGTTTTTTCAGTGTCTTCTTTCGAACCGTCTTCTTTTGTTAATACTGGCATTCCGTTAACTCTCTCCATAGTGTCCTCGATCACTGTTTCTTCAACTACAGGTAGTTCAGTGGGCATTTCTTCTACAACAACTTGTTCGATAACAGGAGCATCTTCGTCCACTTCTTCTATAGGAGCTACCGTTTCCACACATGCCTCTCGTGTAATTTCTTCGACAACTTGCTCGGTAGGGGCCTCTTGCTCGGCTGTAACTTCCGCAATATTACATTCTTCTACCGTATCCATCGGAGTCTCATTGGAAACTTCCTCAACTAAACCGGAATCTAAACTCTCATCCACCACATCGGCGTTCGAAACTTCCGGAATCACAACCGCCTCAATATTATCTACCTCGTCACTTACATTACTTTCGACAGTCGTAACTTCGTTCACCTCCGGTTCAGAAACAAAGGATTCCTCTTTAATAGGTTCGCTTACAATTACATTAGAAACCTCTTTTATAACGGCATCCGACTGGATCTCATTTTCAAGTTCGGCCGTGCCATTCTCGCTAGGAGGTGCTGCGTGTTGTGGAACAACATCTTCCGTATTATTACCACCTACAGATTCCTCCTGAGGATCAACCTCCATTTCCATGCTAGATCAAAATTTCAAAATAAGATCATTTCCAAAAAGTAAAAGTACTATCATTCTTGTAACCTTATCGAGTTACCTAATGCATTGTTAAATTTAATACCGCGAATGTAACATAAAACTTATTACCTTCTAAAAAGTTAATAAAGAAAATAAAATATAACGATAAATGAGCAGCAAGGACTTATTTTCTAATTAGATATAAGAAGTTTAATGAAAAATAATGTAAAAAACATCACCGCTTACCAACGCTTTGTAATTGATTAGGTTAAATAAGGCAAAAACACGCCACTTTAGTTCATTAACGCACTTAATAATGTTAATAATAACTATATTACTTATTTTTAATCATTTTTAACACAATTAATTAATAAGAAAACAATGATATTATAAATAAAGCGAAGAGTTCAATATAACGACAGCCATTTTCACTAAGCTTTTTTTGGAGTTTATAAAGTTTACGTCACCGACATGTTACCAACCAACCGACGAGTTGTGGTACCAACCAAAACTAACGAAAACGGTTAATAGATGGCCGTTTACGAGCAAGTTTGGAAAACGAAATAATTATACTTCCTGTTACTTCCGTTCTGTAAAATATCCGTCTACTGCTATTTACTACATGCAGATAATTGATGTTTATATAATATATGGCGAAAGTAAATTTACGTAGAAAGTGGAACTATCTGTACATAAGTAGGTTCCAGTGTTGTAATCTCTATTCCACTTTCCACAGACCAAATGTTCTGTGCTCTATTTTCTTTTTGCATGTTGTGGTCAGTGAACTCTAAATATTAGAGTTCACTGGTTGTGGTGAACTTAAGTCAGCTCTGTCAATAACACACCATTCGTTTTATACAAATAATTTGACTCAGTTCTCAATAACCCTATTCCTTTTAAAAGCTTTATTTAAGTTTTATATTAACCTGAGGCAGAAATGTCTACATGACGCAAGGCACTTTAATCACGTGATTATTGTGACTTTACCTAACCCTGTGGCAGTGTAAAAAGAAAACACCTATTGTTGTAAATATTCGAGAAATGAACTACAGAATAGTACATTACAGTACAAGTGAAGAAACTAAGAATTTCGCGAATCCTAAACATTGAACTGTACGCTATAAGCAACTGGAAGGGAAACGGGCTATTTCAATGCATTGTAGGCGTTGAAGGGTGACAAAGGCAGATGCGGAATGGGTACTTCTGTCGCCTTCTAGCTTGTTGCGGTAGTAGAGCAGAAGAGAGAGAGAACTGCTGCAATATATATTTTTTATCTGTCACCTGCATTTTATGCTCCGTGTCATCGTTTGTATGACGTTGCGTATAAAAGAAAAAGATAGAGATACCCATTCGTTTGGCTTCAGTGTTTCTTATGAGCGTTTACTTTCCAGTTGCGTATAGCGTACAGTTCAAAGTTCAATGATCCTAAATGGTCCAGTAACCTTATACTGCAGACCTTGCATCAAATCCGGTAGTTCTGATTTTTTGCTGACTTATTTATGATGTTGGCCCAATGAATAATCCAAGTTTGAAACCTCGAGCCCCGAACGCAACCTTGCCATAAATCGAAAAAACCACAACATTTTCGACTTTATTTCAGTTTTTGGCCATTTTAAGCCTAAAGGACTAGTTTTTCGATAATACCTACGCAGTAAGTTTTTAACGTAGACTAAATTTGCTACAATATGGGACGCGAACTGTCTCTATAGACGCAATATTTTCCGAGATAAAGCTTTTCAAAATTTATCATTTATTTCGAACTTCGCCATTTTTAGCAATAATTTAATTTGTCGTTCGGAACGAATTTTGACCCCCCTCCCTCCGCCCCCCGATTAAATTTTAGTATATCTTAGAGGTTTGAGGAGCCCGCAGATCCCCGCCCCCCCTTTATTTTGCACATTTCTTAAACATACCCCTGTTATACAGGGTAGACCATTTT
Source organism: Pyrocoelia pectoralis (assembly GCA_036250285.1). NCBI lineage: Eukaryota > Metazoa > Arthropoda > Insecta > Coleoptera > Lampyridae > Pyrocoelia > Pyrocoelia pectoralis. Next base: position 13,144,467 of record CM070081.1, read on the forward strand.
AAATGGTACACGCGAATATCTCGAAAAGGAGAATTTTTTTCAAAAAATGTTTCAGATGAAAGTTTTGTGGCTTTGAGGGGGAAAGATGATGACATTATCAATTTAATTGTAGATGGCGCCACTTGAGAGATTTCATCATGGCGGCCATTTTTTAAATGGGAGTTGATTTTTCTTTCCAAATGAAAGTTGTAGCTGGCAATAAGACGAATACAATGGTTTTTGGTTTTTTGTAATCTGATCATTTTTCACTGAGTTACGTTGTTCCAAAAATTTATAAATTAAGTAAAAGTTTCCACAATTCCACCTCCCATAGTGTACGTATTTTGTAACTCCACACCACTCTGCATTTCTCTCCCCTCTCTGTGTTGTTCCTATCCGTTATCAGGACCGATTCTGTTTGATAGTCAACCAGGTCCAGGCTGATTGACACGCATTTTCCCCTGCTTAGCATTACCCAGGATGAACGACGTGGACGTGACGGGGTTTTCATCCCTTTGGGGTGCTTGATTAGCGTGAATCCCCTTGCCTCTTACTATTCGGAGTACTTGATTAGTGCGAGAGGTGCAGAATTACAAAATACGTATACTATGGGGGTGGAAACTTTACTTAATTTACACATTTTGGAACACCGTGCCTCACTGAAAAATGATCCGATGAACAAAAAACAAAAAACTGTTGTATTCGTCTTATTGCCAGCTACAACTTTCATGTGGAAAGAAAAATTAACTCCCATTTAAAAAAATGGCCGCCATGATGATATCTACAGTGACTCTATTACAAACAGTGACGACAAGCACCTATTAGCTCCGCCCATCCGCCATTAGGAGGCAAAATTTTGGGCGGGTTTATATGAACTCAACGGTGGTATCCTAGCAACTTGCTAATTCCAAATAAAAGTTACACGCCGATCAAATGTAAATTACCACGTGACTAGTCCGGCCGCTATTAAGATGGAAAATATACCACGACCAATAAAAATCGTTACCACGCTTGTCGCCACTGTTTGTAATAAAGTCACTGTAATGATATCTCTAAAATGGCGCCATCTACAATTAAATTGATAATGTCATCATCTTTCCCTCTCAAAGCCACAAAACTTTCGTCTGAAACATTTTTTGAAAAAAATTTTCCTTTTCGAGATATTCGCGTGTATCACTTAAAATGGTCTACCCTGTATTATCGAAGCCTTGGTGGGATGTTAAAAAAGAAAATGAGATGTGCGAAGGATGATGTGTAATAATTATAAGCTATGAATAATGAAATAAAAACAGGGTATAGTAGGTACAACAAGAGTTAATAGTACATCAATTACCTGAGTTAATATTGTAATCAATTATTCAATTGAGTTATTCAAGATAATCAATAAATTAAGTTAATTTTGCCCTCTTGAAAGGGCCCGTCCGTATCTGGATCATCGTATCGTGATGGCATATCCCTATCAGGGGATGGCGATATATCGTCGATGTCTTGTGCCCACAAGACAACCTCCATGTCGACATCCGACACACAAATCACTTACTTTAGTGGTTTGTGATCCGACAGATCGTCGCCTTCTGGGGAATCGAAGTCTATTTCTACTGCAAGATCCGGTACGCTGTGAAGGACGCCCCGCACCCGCTGCAGCGCCTGCAGACTGATGAGCATTCCATCCCTGTCTTCCTGCAACTGCACGCGTTCCCACAACCCCTTTTGCAGCTACAAGAAATCATCCGCAAGAGGTGTTGTGGGGCTGCGTCTCTGGACCATCGACATATAGAAATGGACTGCGCGTTGTTATGCTAAGCCGGGATACTGCAGGTGAGAGAGAGGGTAAAAGTGGAGGCCTAGCGCCAGATAAAGCTAGAACTATAATGGAAAGAGTTTTTTTGGTCCTTACAAATAAAGCTAGAACTATACGCCTCTACCATTTCAATCAACGCCTCTACGTTTACCCTCTCTCTCACCTGCAGTATCCCGGCTTAGCATAACCACGCGCAGTCCATTTCTATATGTCGATGCTCTGGACATCATTTTGGGGCAGAGGTCTTGTGAATTCGATATCCACCCCCAGGAGAGAGGGTACAGTGTGACTCCCAACCAGGCCTGTACCTGTGTAGTTCCAGGAACCTCTGATAGAGCCCGCCTATGTTGCTTGAGTGACGTCTAAAATATTGCTAAAAATTGCGAAGTTTGAAAAAAATGATAAATTTTGAAAAGCTTTATCTCGGAAACTATTGGGTCTACAGAGACAGTTCTAGTCTCATATTGTAGCAAATTTAGTCTACGTTAAAAACTTACTGCGTAGGTATTATCGAAAAACTAGTCCTTTAGGCTTAAAATGGCCAAAAACTGAAATAAAGTCGAAAATGTTGTGGTTTTTTCGATTTATACCAAGGTTGCGTTCGGCGCTCGAGCAGTGCCGGTTTTACATGTCATTTAGTAGTACGCACTAAGTAACATTGGGCCCCCCACCATCACCACCCACGCTCACAACAATTTGCATACATAGCAAAATTTCGAATTTGATACAAGCCAATCTATTTTTTTTCTCTACCTTCGTTGCTTTTGAGACGATAAAAATGAGAATCATTCAGATTAATATATTTTAAATAGCTTCATAAGATGAAAACGGTTAGTCGGAATTCTCAAGAAGCTTACAATACAATAAATACGGCGCATCTGTCTTTATTTATGGTTGGTACGAGTACAAACAACACCGCACGTAAACGAAGTGTAGGGCGAAAATTATGGCAATAGGAATTTTGTTCCATAATTGGAATCTTTCACATTATTGTTAACTTGCTAGAAAATAAAATTTACATTTTGCAATTTTTTTTAAATACGTTTTCAGCAATTTAAGAGGAATGTTTACGAAAATACAAATATTAGTGCCGTAACATCCGGATCCCATAGATCACAGGCCCGGGTTCCACGGGGCTGATAGTTACCATGATAGTTACGCCCCTGATTCACAAACTCCTCTTGTGTTACTTAGAAAGGGACGAGGAAATGTTCAATCTGCAATAAACTCTTTTAAAATATATGAACAATAAATTTTAGTCTCAAACGTGTTAAAGGGTGTCGTTGTATTATTATACCTTCTTTTGAGATTTTAACTTTTCTGTTATTTAAGATTGTTGTATCTTACAGTATTTATTCTGAAGGGAAGTCGTGAGTGAAATAAATACACTTTAATTCCTTTTGATACCTATAAATAATTAATAAACTTAAAACTTAAGATTTGTCCGGGCCCTACACACGTCCGGGCCCTACGCACGTGCGTAGTGTGCGTAATGTATAAACCGGCACTGCGCTCGAGGTCTCAAACTTGGATTATTCATTGGGCTAACATCATAAATAAGTCAGCAAAAAATCAGAACTACCGGATTTGACGCAAGGTACCACCCCTTTCAGGCGACAAGGTTACTGGACTAACGTTACGAGAAGTGATGCAAAAATCCCGTGCTTAATCCGATGTATGAGTGGAGTTCAGGTTGAAGGCAGCATTATCATGTTTGTGCCATTGGAAGCAAAATGGATGTCGGAGTGTAGTAGGGAACGAAGGACGATCTCAACTGTGAGACACCATGCCACCAGATACGTTCTTCTTATTCTTCTTCTTCGTGCAACTTCTAACTAGAGATAACCTTAGACAGACAGGTAATGGGAAAAACGCATTTTAATTGGAAGTAGATCTTAGAAACCAAATTTTATATAAGAATATGACAAAATGAGGGTAACACATTCACAATCCAACAACCTTACTGACTTTACCTGCAAGTTCTTTGTAATCTTCTCTTTTCTATTTTTCTTACTCTTAGAATTCGACGCAAAAATTTCATCCTTACCGCCTGTAGCCTTGTTTCTTGTCTCAATTCTTCTCCTCAGCATGATTTATGTTTCATTGTGGTTGACGAAACGTTTTTTGTATCGCCTAGTATACTTCACCTTCTGTATTCCAGCATTCGTCCTCATTTCTTCGTTTCTGATTCCATTCCATGAATTATTTCTTAGTCGTTGGAACGTATGGTTCAGTTTCAATCCCTGAAGGTATTTACATTTACGTAGTGCAGAGATTAAGTACAGGAGATAAGAGAGAGAGAGTCTAGTAACTTGAACGTTTAATGAAAGTACAAAAGATAAATACATTTTGCTAACGTAGATCTAATTTTTGATTTGTTCAGCTGTAAGCTTCAGTGGAGAAAGAGCTCTTAAAGTGAATATTGGACTGAACTCTATAGGAGTCTTTGTGTCGGGATGCACAAAGAAATTGAAGTGACTTAAAAGTACTGCCAAAACAACTTTTATTTGTAAAATTCCAAAGGCGTAACCTACAATAGAGAAAAAAGGTATACTCGACGAGGAAATTGTAAATATTTACCAATACACTTTCGTGGTCCCTCGCCAAATGGCATGAATGCAGGCGATTGTCGATTGGAAAATCTTTCTGGCTCAAATTGTTCTGGATCGGGAAAGTATTCGGGGTCTCTATGTATTGAATAAGTTGGCAGGAAGACGTACGTTCCTTCACGTAAGATTACGTCAGAATTTGGAATTTTAAACGGTTTAGTACAAACCCGGGTATTTACCGGTACCGGTGGGTACTTCCTTAGCGACTCTAAAACATAATGAAATTATTATTGTTGACTTTACTTTTGAGTGGAAGAGGTGTCAGCTGCTCTCTGCCACACACTTGCAAGACTTTCACCTAGATAAGAACCGGGGACGGGTCCGTCTTTGTCAAAAAAGGGATAAGGCACTTACCATACACACATTGAGTTAAATATTCCATTTGCATAACGGCCTCGTACGTGATCTTTCCATCAAAGTTGTCCAAAATCGAACTGATCTCATCTCTAGCCTTATTTTGAACTTCCCGATTTAAGGCCAATTCGGTTAGAGTCAAACTTATAGTCGTCGCCGATGTTTCAAATCCAGCGGCATAGAAAGCGAAACACTGAGCGGCCATTTCATTCAAACTTAAACCCACGTTTCGTCCATGTTTGCCGTCACTTTTAATTTCCCCCACTTCGCAATCGCTTATCGCGACATTGTTACGTATTTGAAGAAGAAGATGCATAAAATCCTTGCGTATCGTATTGTTTTCTTCACGTTGTTTAATTGTTTCTTTCATAAGGTTTATAAAGAAGCTTGTTACCTCTTTAGGAAAGATTTTAATATTGAATACTGATAAAATTTCGGGAAACAAAAAAAATAAAACCGTACGCAATGAATCCTTTAATCCAGGTGAACGAAAGATATCCAAAACACGTTTATATTCCAAATTGGAGTTTCGCAATACCTTACTTTCGATTCCAAAACCACATGATACGATAACATCAGTTGTATACATATCACCCAGTTTCGATACATCAATCGGCTCATTTTTGTTGATCAACTCACTTACTGTTCGTCTACATTCTTCAGCATATTCAGTTAGTATTCCAAACATCATCTTGTTCTTCCCAGATGTAAATGATGGCGATAACTTTGTTCTTATGCCTCTCCAACGCTCACCTTTAAGGTTAAACACAAAAAGACTCAGCGGGTCCTTTTCTTCATTGACATGGCCGATGTGGTCGGTAAAATGGTCAAAGTTGCTAGTTATCATTCCACGTATCAGATTCACATCGATGGGTACAAAAATGGGTCTCATTAGAAAATAGTAACCACCAAATTTTCTGCCTCTTTTCTTCAATGTATTGTAAAAGTTTTGAAGATTTACGAATACGGGTTCTTTTTTAAAAATACTGCCGAATATATTTCCAAAAAAGGGACGGGGAGCACCGTTTCTACACCTCTTCTATACCAGTACGTGAAACATAGCTGTGGCAATAATAAAATTGTTATTAGTAGCACAAGTATAAGTGATAAAAGTTCAGAAAACGGCATTTTTAGTCATGCACTGATTCACTGTAAGACGGGATATGCACGAAAATACGTCGTACGTTTCTGTTTAAATTGACTATGAACTTTGATCAGATGATAACCAGTATTTGGAGATAGTTTTATCACAACAACAAAAACTCATCACCCGACCCCTATGAGCTCTGTAGGTCTGCCTGGGGTAACGATGTCCAGAATTTTAGTAGATAGTAGCACAATCCCAAATATTGTAAAAATTTTGGTACCGGTTTGAAAGAAATCGGTCCATTAATGAACGAGGAGTTCACAGACATACATGAAGAGTCAAAGAGAAGAATTTTCTTGGTGAGTCAAGCACTTCCGCTTTCACATCTCCATTATAGTCGGTAGTCACCAGCTTTACATACATTCAAAAAACCCCGAAATGAGTTTCCGACTATGCATCAATATCCCCGTAATAAAGTTGAAAGGCTGCCTTCAATATTAATGCCTTCGCAGACCTTCGAAACCTTACCTAAGCGCTATGCGGACAACTATAGTCGTTTTGGAGACTTTTGTAGGTGTGGTTCAACTGGATCATCTCCACGTGCAAAAGCTATGATGTCACCAGCAAAACGAAGCGCCAACGGGTGTTGAGGTGATCAAGCGATTCGCTGTCCTGGGAGAGAGGTTCGTACTTCCTCGTTTCTCTATTTAAAATAGGACGCAACTACAACATCTTTCTTCATGCATCTCAACTGGACATATATATCTTTATGGATCTAAAGCATTAGAAGGTACTGGTACAGGCCACAGAGCGGGGCAGAGCAACTTGCTTATTTAGATATAAAATGTTGCCGTAAAACAGTCGTTGACGCTCGCGCGCTGTGTACCGTGGCACCGCCCTGCTGGAACCATACTTCTCCAACATCCATCTCGTTAAGTGTTGGTAAGAGAAATCAGGTAGACATAACGGTCAGAAGTCACCGATAGTTCGTTTTCTCCAAAAAACCATGGACCAATTATTTCAAGTCGCGATAATGCACACCAAACTATCACACGTTGTGAGTGTAGGGGGCGCTGATGAAGTTGTCTGGGTTTATCAGGGCTGCATATTCTGTTTATTCATCGATCCCGATAGATGAAATCGTCGCTAAAAAAACAAGTGCGTTGTGAGGCATACATACCAAGAAGCGCCTCACATGCCATTTTCTCGAGCAACATAATCATGTGGATTAAGTTTCTGCACCACAGCCAATTTGTAGGGATGACATTTCAGTTCTTCATGAAGGATCCGCCTCACATAACGAGCAGACAACCCAACAGCAACTGCGAGCAGAACGCTGAGGGGATCGCAAAAGATTAAGTCTTATCATGTCAATGTTTTGGAGCGACCTTGCTCTTCGTGGAAGCCCAAGTTTTTTTCTTCACATCACCACTTTATTGGAAGTTTTTCACCCCATGAAAGAATCGACTGCCGTCCAGGAACACGACCACGGGGCGTAATGTTGAAACGGATACGGTATCTATGATTGAGCGACGATTAAAAAAGTATCCTGTATTTACTTCCAAAAACTGAATTTCCATATCACTCAATTACTAGGCAGATTTTAAAGTGTATTCCACACAGAACTGGTAAGTGCGAGGAAAGTAATTAGGCACAATATCACTCCAAAATGAGTAAATGACATTTAAAGTTGGTCTTGGAGATCAAATGCCGAAATTGCCCATCAAAAGATACTCGGAACCGCGATGACAAGGTTCCCATTAGAAACGACACCGAAGCGAATTGGAAGCATAAGTACTTTTGTCAAATTCTTTGCTCTACCAAACCTTTCCGTGATTTCTACTTCGTTTATTAGGAAAACGGCAAACCCTCAGGCTCCGTGTGAGACCTGCTGTAAGAGAATCACAAAAACTCGGGAGATGGATAAACTGTGGAAAAAATGGTTGACTTCTTTACTCATGAAATGGAACCGAATAAAATGTTTCCTAAAACGTAGAAGTTTTATATGAAAAAATGTGTTTTGGAGATCAAATGCTCACATTGTCCACCGAAAGGTACTCCGGAAGGTGCCTATCATTTTCTCATTAGAAATGAAACTGTTAACGAAGTGCACTGAACGCACAAGTACTTTCGCCAAATCGTTTACTGTAGCAAATGATTCGGCGACTTCTTCCTATATTGGGAAAACGGCAAGAACACTCAGGCTCCATGAGGGACCGCCTACCAGAGAACCACAAAATTCGCAAACTGCTTGCAAAATTGTTTAGAATGGTTAAAATTCAAAGCAAAAGGTTCCCCAAAACTCAGAAATTCAAACTTTTCTGGGTTGTTAGTTCCTTATTTTTTCATTATATGGCTTTGTAAGCCTAAGACCAGAGCTTCAATTACAAAATATATTACTATTCAAGTTTTTATTTAATTTTGTTTAACATTCGTCTTCCGGAAGTTCTCTTGTAGATTATCCACCTACTTTTTTCCTTCCTTTTCTTCTTTTCCCTATCGGTTTTCTATATATCAACTTTATGCTCCTTTAAATGGCTTAGATATCTACCTTATTTCTTGGGACTCGATGGATGTTATTTTTTTCCTTTATATAAATAAAATCTACTTCTGCATTTGTTGGTCTTCACGTTCACCATCCATGGGTTCCGAACATACGGCAGTTTATAATTTATTGCAAAGTCATAAACCTGAACGCGGCAAAAATAGAACTGAATTGCGGTTACATACGCAACTGACCACAGAAAAAGTCCAGACCTGCTGCATTTCTTCATCCTTCCATAAACTACGCACAAATCCAAGAAGTGTTCGATCTCAGATCACTGATTTGGAATACTTTAGACACGCCCCAAGCAACATCATCAAATTAAAACTTAACATCAAGCAGCCTGGATTGCACCCCATAGATCAAAAGGCTAACTGTAAGAGTACATTACCCTACGGAGATTAAAAACATAGTTAGGCTGACAGGAACAGCAAAAAAAACAACCTAACTGAGAAGGTCAAAAGCGAAATAATTACTCTCAAATGTGATTCGATTAGAAATTGTTTGTGAAAGAATTATCAAGTGAAAATCCTGTGTACGAGACTGGCTTGTGCAGCTGTTCAACTCAGAGCAGTGCACATCAGCGTTGGCGACAAAACACTGAGGTGCACAGTAGTGAAGATATCCCTAAGGTGAGGCGCTGTCACCACTTCTGTGAACATAACTGTAAACAGCCTTCTCTGTCGCCTTAACGACAGCGGCTATTATACTCTGGGGTATGGGGATGATGTATTCATATTATAATAACTGACAAATTTGAGGCTACTCTCTGCAGTGTTATGCAATCAGCTCTCAGAGTAACCGAAGAATGGTATAAGGAACACTCCTTGTCCATTAACCCGACAAAACCGGAGGTAATGCTCTACACAAGAAAAAGAAGAGTAGCTACTCTGCTCTATCAAAAACATCTCCCATCTAGGCATCACACTTGACAACAAACTGAATTGGAGTATAAGCGTGTCTAATTGTCTCGTTCAAAGCGAAAAAAGCAAATACTTTCTGGTAATGTAGCGTGGCCGCAGAAATGGAAGACTTTCATGTCCAACCCCAAAGGTTGTCCTGTGGCTGTACACTGCTCCGATTAGACCTATATAATATGTTCTGTTATGGAGCAATTGTATGGTGGCCTAGAACCAGACTCTCTGCAACCATAGCACTAATTCTTAATCATGCGCACAAACTAGCCTGCCTTGCGTGCGAACAGCTCCCAAGCCCTTCTGGGTCTGCCTCAACTAGATCTCCATGTGAGAGGTGATGCTGGCAGCCTTGCGTCTGAAAACTAAAGGGTTGTTGAATAGCAGAGGTATTAAGGTGGGCCACTCTCGAATTCTGGGCGAGGCAATTAAGCGGTTGCCTATCCTAGAGGGGCAATTTGACTCGATCATTCCTCAAATTATATTAGGGATCTTTGATGCGGAAGTGGCATACCAACTTGATATCCGTATTCATCTTCACGGATGGATCTAAAACACAGGAAGGAACAGGTACCTACTGGTATTTACTCCAAACAACTGAACTTCCATATCACTCAACCACTAACAAAATTTCTTACTGTATTCCAGTCAGAATTGATGGAATTAACGGTTAGTGCAAGAAAAGTTCTTATGAATAACATAAAGAAAAAAACTATTAGAACTTCCAGTGACAGCAGGGCTGTCCTGCAGGCACTTGCTCACTGCAGATTGGTTTCTGAATACCACCACGCACTTCAGAAAGTAGCAATACCCTCGAGCTTGTATGAGATAAAGCGAATGCTGGAACAAAAGACCCTGAGAAAGCCGATGAGTTAGTGGGTTCAAAGCAAGTGTATTATGGTCCAAAGCCTGCTCTTCCACTTACAGTATCAACTGTAAACAGCTTAGTAACAAAAGATTCTAAGCACTGCACAAGGCTAGGTGGAACTTGACGTTAGATTGTCGTCATGCGAGTTAGACCCTCAGAAGACCATCTCCTAGCCTGGCGATTTTTTGCACAGAGCTATCAGGAAAGAATCTGCGGCTACCTGTGAGCATATACTATCTGGGCGCTCTAAACTAAACAAGCAGATGTATCGCATGGGCTTGGTAAAAACACCATCTTGTAGGGTACCTATGTTATACAGCCTGTTTCAGAGTAAGCGCCTTATATTTTTTAGCCACACTATGGATACTACTTTCAAAATATTTGGCAGTAATATGTTTCGGGCCATTCTCTATACGATGGTGATATCAGATTTTTAATTGGACGAATTATTTCAAAATGGCGACTTGTAACGGAAGTTACAAACATGTTGATAACATTCTTCAGGTTCGTGGTTCAAATGTTCGATAAATTTTTCAATCTTGGTAGTATACGCTTGGACCTACCTTTTCGTACTTTTCCTTCCCAGGCTAGCTCAGTAGGGATAAAAAGGATTAAATATAAATTTGGTCAAACTCATTCAATTTACTCAGGTTCGATATCATTAAAGAATGCTTTCATCAATTAATTTGGAAAACAATGATTTTATTTAAATGCAAACGCTTATTTATGATGACTCAAGTACATGTGATGGGGTCCTTAACCTTTCATTTAGCGTCGAGCTTTATGAAAAATACGTTTTTACTTTCCTTACAATTAGGTAATACTTATTGAAAATTTCATAAAATCAATAACAAAATCAATTTATTACAAAGTTAATAAAAATCAAACAAAATGTACGATTCCTAGAAAAATAACCTTAATTCCTACCTACACAAAATATGAACTGGGTAAATTTTATCGCTTGCTAGCAAGACGTTGACATCAAGATTAAAATGCTGCTTTACATCCGCTTACATTTTAATTTCGCTTATATTTTAATTTAATTCGAACGCAATAATAAAAATACTACGCATAAAATTTAGTTTTTTTCTTTCCACTAACCGTATAAATCACTAAGTAAATAAAAACTTTGGTACAGTACCTTAATGTTTATCTACCTTATGGCGATAGCGTCGACTTTTCGTAGTACCTTCCAACGGCAGCTCGATTCGTGGTCCGCTTGACAGCGAGTTGCCTCAAATCTCTTCCTTTAACTGGTGACCAATTCACTTATAAAAGTTCCAATTTACCACAAAGCTAGTCTCTCATTTAAAACTACCACGCGATTACTCTTAAAACAACAAAGCATATACTCAAACGACAAAAGTGTATACTCAAACGACAAAAGCGAGCCCGTTACCCCCTCGAGGATCTTCACTGGTAAACTAACTTAGGAAGCTCACCCTTATTTATTGATGTAGCTCCTTTTCTCGCCTTCGATATATTTACTTTCACTTCTCGGAGTTCATTCGCACTTTTCGCATTAACTGCACATCTGTTTTATATACGCTGATATCAAACTGTTTATCAAAACGTATTGACGCTTTTAAATCACCTTGGTGACCCTATTAACCGCACTTAATGGTACCCTTTTGGTACCTTTCCGCTTTGTTCAGAAATATCTCTTAATAAATTCAAAATTCTGGTGCGAGTCTTAGCACCTTCACACTCTTACGGCCTTACTTCGACTGAGTTTGTCCACTCACACTCACTTCCCCGCTTACCCTCATATACAATTTAATAAAATGTTATCTTATTCTGCACATTCCAGATAAGACACTTGCGCTCTTATATACTATTCATTCTACTTAACTTTCTTAAATATTAACCTGAGAACTTACTTACTTTACTAAAAACATTTTCCATATATACAAACTTGAAAAGTAAAAAATAATTAATTTAATTTAACCAAAAATAACGCCCGTTACAGACTTTCAATAATTGTTTTTTTTTAGATGGAATGATATAATTTTTTTGTATTATTGGGATCCTAAAAACATCCTTTTTACGATAATATTTCGTTTTTCTTAAAAATTCATTTGTTTCCCTATCAAAAAGCAAACTAACATTTTAATCCAGTAGCGCATGAATGTTTACACTCGATGTTATTTTTGTCCAAATATCAAGTAACGGTAAGACACAAAACAAACAATTAAACTTTATTTTGCAATAAACGTCTAGTTTTTGAAACTCAAAATTAAAAATTTACATAAAATAAAAATTAGGTAGGTGATTACAAAAAATGCTCGACATGTTTTCCTTCTTTTTCAATACATAAATTGAAAGGTCAGTCGTCAAATGGAGCCAATAGATCGAAAGATCTACCGCTACTTGATATTTGGACAAAAATAACATCGTGTGTAAAACATTCATGCGCTACTAGATTAAAATGTTAGTTTGATTTTTGATAGAGAAAGAAATGAATTTTTAAGAAAAACGAAATATTATCGTAAAAAGAATGTTTTTGGATCCCAATAATACAAAAAAAATATATCATTCCATTTAAAAAAAAACAATTGAAAGTCGCCATTTTGAAATAATTCGTCCAATTAAAAATCTGATATCACCATCGTGTAGAGAATGGCCCGAAACATATTACTGCCAAATATTTTGAAAGTAGTATCCATAGTGTGGCTAAAAAAAATAAGGCGCTTACTCTGAAACAGGCTGTATAGACGACGAGATGGCACACCACATACTGCGTGAATGTCCCGCACTTGTCCAACTTGTTTGATAAATCATATACAGGGTGCCTCACGGTGAGCACCCATTAGAATATTTCAGAGACTATTTTGACGTGAATTTTGAAAATGTGGACAATAGAGTTTTCGGGCATGACCTCCTCAAATAAAAGCATGGCGTCTGCGTAACACTTCCGGTTTTTCCGGAAATGATATCAACTTTATTATTTATATTAAGTATGAGCAATCACATTTCTAAAACTAACACAATTTAATATTTTAACAACATTCCTTTATTCTAAGTTAAACTAATAAGTTTCTCACTCTACCTACTCGTATAACTAAGCATCATTTCTAATTAGGTATAACCGTATACGAAGATAATTTGACGAGACGTGAGACTACTACTATAGGTACTCATTGTTTTTGAGGGCCGTTTGCAATGAAAAAATCGTAAACTGGATAAAATCGCTATTCGTAGTGAAATTCAATGCTTGTTTTTTAACAACTAAAATGTTGGCTGATATTGAGTGAGTAAAAATGCTTTTTGAAAGCCCACACTTTGCTCTTTTAACGTGGTGATAAGAATCTCGAAGATGATGAATGTCCCGAACGATCAAAAACGGTAACAACTTAAGAGATGATCGATCATCAATTGCATGATGTTGTTTTGAGTGACCAAAGATTGAGTCTTGAGGAGAGCTGGGATCGTATACTTTTCAGCAGAACCCGTGCATCACATTTTGCACGTTGAATTAGTCAGCAATATGGGTGACGTGGTTATTGAATTCTAACCAAATACGTAAGAGCGTGCGAATGTGTCAAATTGAAGCTTTTTAATAAAACCTCGGAAGAATTTTTGTGTCGTTTTGTTACCATCGACGAAATATGGTTCCACCATTATACTACATCAGGCAGTCTCAATAGTAGAATCAGTCCTCCAAAGAATGCCAAGTTGTTTTCATGAGACGGGAGGGTGAAGGCTATTTATTGAATACCCTACAAAGGACCAAACCACCAACGGTACATATTATGCTGCCCTTTTGGACAAATATGATAGGCAGCAATTATTGATAAAAGACTGGGAATAACTGAGAAAAGTGTGCTCTCCATCACCATAATGCACCTTCTGAGACCACTTCTAGTCCCACACTCCCTCTGGTCCTGATCTAGTATCCAGCGAATTGTAGGAGTTCTCAAAGGCGAAGGAAATTTCTCTCGTCTTGTCAAAGTATCCTCGTATACATAGGTAATTTGAACCGTTGAACTATTATTCTAGTGTTTTGGCATACATCTTTAATGGATTTAAAGTAGATAATACAAAACTAGAAGCAAACTGTAATGGTAGCTTTATATCAGGATGTAGAAAAAACCTGAAATTGTTTAAGAGTTCAACCAAAGCAACCTTGGCTTGTACAATTCCAAATTTATAACCTGAAATATGTGTGAGTGGCAAATTGCTTAGAAAAAATAGTTTACTTACCAATACATTTTCGGGGTCCATCGCCAAATGGCAGAAATGCCGAGGGCTGTCCTATTGAAAATCTGTCAGGGTCATATTTTTCTGGATCGGGAAAGTATTCTGGATCTCTATGTAGTGCATACATTGGTAGGAATACGTACGTACCTTTGTTTATTACCACGTCGGAATTGGGAATTTTGTATGATTTTGTGCAAATACGGGTATTGGTGTGCACTAATGGATACTTTCGAAGTGATTCTGAAATAATTATAGTTATATTATTTTCGAAATTTCTTTCTTTTAGATCATTGTAACCCATCAATAGTCGTAGCGGTACATCGAGAAAATCGCAAATGTCTGTCAAATTGTGCGGGAAGTGTGAAATTAGGTACACTTATTAATTAGATCAAAATAAACGATTTGACCCGCAGCACCCCTATTTTCAACCCTTAGTTTTCAAAAGTGCCCCGTATTTAGTTTTTTCCATCCCCTAACGATAACTCCTTTGTTTACAACTTTTAGAAAAAATTATATTAATAAAAGATTTAGGAATTCTTATAAGGAACGTTTTATATAAGGATAAAATTTTCACAAATATCAACCCTTATCGAGATATGTGGCAAAAACTGATTTTTGCAGTTTCATTACAAAATCGGTCATAGTTTTCTTGTTTATCGTTTCTCAGAAAAATTATTGAAGTAAAAGATGTAGATATTAATATGATCAATATTTTAGATATAATATTTTCACAGAAAGCAACCCTTAACAAGTTATTTCGATATTTCTGAAAGTAAGCAACCCTTAAGTATGAAATCGCTCGTATCTTTTTTATTTGTAACTTATGAGGAAAAACATGTGAATAAATATTATAGAAAATTAATTATCTTTTAGGCATTTTATGTAGGTATGAAAATTTCTCAAAAGTCAACCCTTAACGAGATATATCGAAAAAACCAGAAACTGTCAATTTTCACATAAAATCGAGCATAACTTTTCTATATTTCACTACAGTGACATTATTGTTATATAATTCGGTAGGTATATGAATGTAGAAAATATAAGTAAGGGGTAATTTTTTTACAAAAACTCACCCTTAGCGAGATATTTTGACAAAAACAAACTTTCGGCACTTTTTAGAAAAGTTTTCGTAACTTTTTCAATTACGATGGTTAATATTATTTCTTCGCGGTTAATAATAGCCAATTGCAGTGCGTTTCATGAAATCATAGTGATTTTGCACCATATCACACTGGTGAGGGAATTTTCAACGTACAAAGTGTAGGGTTTATTCGCGGTAATATAATTAAAAAGAAACAATCTAATTATACCCAAAATGCAAACATAGGTCGATTTTTATATCAAGGAAGACATATTTTGATGTTATTTTCTTGGGGGTGGTTCTCACCTCCAGCGCTTCACAGAGGGTGACATTGAAATTTCGTCGCGGCGTATGGTTTCGCTCGGGTGTCGCATCTCCTTTTTAGTCTTCTATTTGGTTGTTCTCACTGAAATACGAGTCGGTGAGATAATACTAACTTGCTGTTGAAGTGCTTACCTTTTATTTTCGCATGTAAAATGTCTAAAGGAGATGCGACACCCGAGCGAAACCATACGCCGCGACGCCCGCTACGTAACGAGCTCGCGCAAGCCAAATGTGTTTAAATAAATATTTCAGTATTTTACTTAGCTCCTGATAGAAATAAAGTGAAAAAATGCAAAAATGAAAAGGCCAAGGAATTAGCTTTCCAATGATGTATCACATGACCCGCCTTCCGATTTGAAATTTCAATATCACCCCCTGTGAAGCGCTGGAGGTGAGAACCACCCCCAAGAAAATAACATCAAAATATGTCTTCCTTGATATAAAAATCGACCTATGTTTGCATTTTGGGTATAATTAGATTGTTTCTTTTTAATTATATTACCGCGAATAAACCCTACACTTTGTACGTTGAAAATTCCCTCACCAGTGTGATATGGTGCAAAATCACTATGATTTCATGAAACGCACTGCAATTGGCTATTATTAACCGCGAAGAAATAATATTAACCATCGTAATTGAAAAAGTTACGAAAACTTTTCTAAAAAGTGCCGAAAGTTTGTTTTTGTCAAAATATCTCGCTAAGGGTGAGTTTTTGTAAAAAAATTACCCCTTACTTATATTTTCTACATCCATATACCTACCGAATTATATAACAATAATATCATTGTAGTGAAATATAGAAAAGTTATGCTCGATTTTATGTGAAAATTGACAGTTTCTGGTTTTTTCGATATATCTCGTTAAGCGTTGACTTTTGAGAAATTTTCATACCTACATAAAATGCCCAAAAGATAATTTTCTATAATATTTATTCACATGTTTTTCCTCATAAGTTACAAATAAAAAAGATACGAGCGATTTCATACTTAAGGGTTGCTTACTTTCATAAATATCGAAATAACTTGTTAAGGGTTTCTTTCTGTGAAAATATTATATATACCTAAGATATTGATCATATTAATATCTACATCTTTTATTTGAATAATTTTTCTGAGAAACGATAAACAAGAAAACTATGACCGATTTTGTAATGAAACTGCAAAAATCAGTTTTTGCCACATATCTCGATAAGGGTTGATATTTGTGAAAATTCTATCCTTATATAAAATGTTCCTTATAAGAATTCCTAAAACTTTTATTAATATATTTTTTTCTAAAAGTTGTAAACAAAGGAGTTATCGTTAGGGGATGGAAAAAACTAAATACGGGGCACTTTTGAAAACTAAGGGTTGAAAATAGGGGTGCTGCGGGTCAAATCTTTTATTTTGATCTAATTAATAAGTGTACCTAATTTCACACTTCCCGCACAATTTGACAGACATTTAGATGTACCGCTACGACTACAACGCATGGGACGGATGAAAAAATCTTTTCTCACTACCACCTTGTTAAATCAACGTTACTTATACTTTGACAAAAACACGATAGTAATGGAAAGTAAACTTGGATACATAAATAGATGGTATCCAAGGAGTGAAAAAATGATTTACCGCGGAGGGACACTTTCCGTCTATGCACACTTGTCATGTACCTATTCCTAAATAGAGGACGCATTTATTAATCAATATTGACTTTTCTGGCAGTGAAGGCGCACGAGCTGCATTAACACTACTTTCGATTTCAAAAAAATCTTCAACCTCGTCCGAATCACTCATTATACGGATTACCAAGTGGATTTCTGATCAAAGTTTTCCAACTGAATTTGTTTGATTACACGCGTCGTAGCCACAGCAACTAATCAATAGCATACTTGATAATGGTATTAGTATTGAGAGGCGGCCTAAGGCCTAGGTCACCTAGGCACGTGCCTAGGGCCCGTAATTTTTGGGGCCCGAAAATGAGATTTTTAATTTTTATAATTAATTTGTATTTTTATTTAACAGAAAAACGTGATATTCATAATTATTGGTGAAACGTATACAAATTATGCTGAATCGTTGATTGATAAAGTCGACAAGTGTGGACGAGCGTTCCCGTACTTATGCATCCACGCCTCACGCCCGCGAATGTCTATGTGTGTAAATACGATCGAGCCTGGCGCTTATCGAGATCGAGCCCTTAGCGCTCTTTCACATGGTCAGGGTGTTCGTGCGCCCGAGAGATCGCCCGGACGGGCGGTGTACAATCTCGGGTAAGAGACTGTAAATAGATGGTGGTTTGTTTGTGAGGGGTACGCCGTCACTCGTACCAATTGTAGACTATAGCCTCACACCACCGTGAGTAGATGAACAAAATCTCTTTCATTCAAATACTGATTTAATTAATAATATTTTTCTTATATGTGAGTGGAAAGTGAATGTATTTTCCCTATTTTGAGGGAGCAAAGTACCACTTTTTCTCCCTTGGGAATTTTGTTATACTTTTTCTCCCTTGTATTATAAGTCGCTTCATTAGCAGCTTCTAATATTTCGGCTGGTGTATTTTCTTATACATCAGAGTCTGAATTCTCATTAGACATTTCAAAAAGCGTTAATACCGATCTACAAATGATGAGATATTGATGAAATATATTTAATTAAAAATTGTGACACATGACAAAAGCCTTCTTGATGTATTTTTTAAAAATAACTAATGGTAACGTATAATTGTTGTGAACGGAAAATAAATTCACATATAAGAAAAAATCATATATCTACCGCGAGAACAAAGTGAAATTTTCTCCCGAGGGTGATTAATGCCCTCGCTTCGCGTCGGGCATTAAACTTCACCCGCGGGAGAAAATTAATCACTTTGTTCCCTTGGTAGATAAATAGCTATTATCTAATTCCGTTAATAAAAGTGATAGTTTACGTTGTTGTTTAAAATTAGGTAACGTGATCTTTTTCAAAACTGTCTCATCACAGTTATGTAAAGTAGTTATGTAATAATATTACACAACTGACAATTTGAAACTATAAGTAATTGGTTAATTATTGTCAAAATTCGATGTTTGTTTCCATAGTAACCATGAACTTAAAACTACTTCATTTCAGATTAATGTTCTCATTAAAAAATCAAAAGGTAGATAAAATTACGGAATTAGATAAAGTTTTGTACTTAACACGTTATGAAAAAGTCTAATTTTATTTGACTCATGTAATTTGCAAAACTCGCTCGCTTCGCTCGCTCGATTTGGCAAATATTACATTTCGTCAAATAAAGTTAGTCTTTTCATAACTGGTTACGTAAATAACTATTACAAGTTTATATACAATTACTTAATATGACAATGACGTATACATTCTATTGTTTTGTTCTAGTTCTAATTTCCTGACCTTTGATTATGTTGCATTTTATATGCTTACTATTATTGGCTATCTTGCAGTTGCTAAATGCATATTGTAGTTGACTTGTTCTACATTTTATGTGTAATACTAATTCTTATTAATTTCCTAATTCTACCTAATTTTGTGGCCTTTATATGTCCAGAGTAATCTGTTTAATCTGGTGATTAAACATTCTGCCGGCCGAGAAGTGCATGGTCAGCTGTAGGTTGAACATTCTGCGGCGCGGAGGTGGTTATCGGGACCGCGTATAGAGGTTCCACCGTGAATTCTTCTTCCGCTTTTGCACTTGGTTGCTTCTTCCGTCGTGCCAGTTTCGCTATCTCACGATGTCTACTTTTCGCGTCTTCCCACAATGCTTCCAATGCATTGCGACGCTCACTTACGTATATTTTGTTTTTTCGTCCCGCTGAATCTTTCTTTATGTTCGCCAACATCTTTTCCATCGCCTTGCCGATTTCATTTTGGCTGTTTGCCAGTTTGTTACACTTTTCCATTTTCCTCGTTTCTGGGCGTTCTACCCTTTCTTGATGATCTACAATATTACTTTCCTTACCCACTGTCGTATGTAGCAGCAGTCGATTATCCTAACAGGGGTCGGTTAGTGTTTGTTGAGTTCGCCTTTTCCACTTCCTACTGGGGCGATTGCTCTGTACTGCGTGGTGAGGCTCCTTGGCTCTTGCAGTTAGTTTCCTTGTGAGGGTGTAGTACCTCCCACAACTTTCGTTTATCTATAAATAACGAATTCAAATCTCTTACCCTCTGTTTTCCTGATGTTCTTTTCTATAAGGGGCGTAAATCCTTATAGAATTACAGGGGTAGATTTTCCTATTCTTGCGATGCTCCGCTTCGTATCGGGGGCTCGCTGTGGTTGTTGATCTTGGTTTCCCGTTTCTTTCGGCGGCGGGCGATGGTGTTTTCTTCAATAGTTGGTGCCGGTGTTGGTGGCTCGAAGGACCATGTACAATCTCGGGTAAGAGACTGTAAATAGATGGTGGTTTGTTTGTGAGGGGTACGCCGTCATTCGTACCAATTGTAGACTATAGCCTCACACCACCTTGAGTAGATGAACAAAATCTCTTTCATTCAAATACTGATTTAATTAATAATATTTACAAGTTTATATACAATTACTTAATATGACGTATACATTCTATTGTTTTGTTCTAGTTCTAATTTCCTGATCTTTGATTATGTTGCATTTTATATGCTTACTATTATTGGCTATCTTGCAGTTGCTAAATGCTTATTGTAGTTGACTTGTTCTACATTTTATGTGTAATACTAATTCTTATTAATTTCCTAATTCTACCTAATTTTGTGGCCTTTATATGTCCAGAGTAATCTGTTTAATCTGGTGATTAAACAGGCGGCATCCCGTGCTCTCTTCACACGAGCGTCCGCCATTATCCGGACCTCGTGGTGCGTTAATGAAACAATACAATATAGAGCAATCGAATAAAACACCCGGGTCATGTGAACACATTCATGATATACTGTAGTTCGCTAGCATGCAGTCCAGGCGATTTTCCGTCCGAGCTCCGTGAATCATCCCGCCATTTTTTCGCCCGGGCGGAGATTAACCCGTGCACGGAAGGTGTGAAAGAGCCTATGATTCACTGTGTATTGCTACTTATCCGGCTGACGGGCGATCTCTCGGACGGACGAACACCCTGACCATGTGAAACAGCGCTTGGATGTGGATGAATGATATGGCAAAATGTAACATTGATCTTACCGTACAAACAGTTATTCAAGTACCCCATTTCCTGAATAGCTTCATATGTAATCTTTCCATTGTGCTTTCCCAAAACTGTCTTGATTTCCTCTCTAACCTTGTTCTGAATTTCCTTATTTAATGCCAGTTCGAATAAAGTAAAACTTACTGATGCCGCCGTTGTTTCGAATCCGGCCATATAAAAAATAAAACATTGAGCGGCAATTTCGCTTAAACTTAAACCTGCATCGCTTTTGGCTTTCGTTTCGCTACCATCACAATTTGTTATCGTATCGTTACTACGATTTTGAAGCAAGTGATATATATAATCTTCACGAATAATGCAATTTTCCTTACGGTATTTGTCGGTTTCCTCCACGAGGTTTACATAAAGATTTGTTGACCAAAAGCTCTAACTTTGAATAAGGAAAACGGCTCAGGGAAGAAAACCAGTAATGTGGGACGAAAAGACTTTAGAAATTCTATTGAAAGCCTTCTAAATTTCGATGTTTCATTTCGTAGTGTTTTACTTTCAACTCCAAATCCGTACGATACGATAACATCATTTGTAAAAAGTTCGCTAACATCCCTTACATCAATCGATTCATTTCGATCAGTACATTTATTCACTAATTGATTAAAATCTTGAGCACATTTAAGTGCCGTATCAAACATGATCTTACATTTCGCCGATGTAAATGAGGACGATAACTTCGATCGTATTTTTTTCCAGTGACAACCTTTTGAATTAAACAAATTTAAGCTCAGAGGATCGTTTTCGGCATCGATGTACCCAATGTGATCAGTAAAGTGATCAAAGTCATTAATTAACATTTTCTTGATTAGATCCAAATCGGTAGGCACAAAGATGGGCCTTCCAAAAAAATAGTAACCTCCAAATCTTTTTCCTCTTTCTTTTAATCCGTTATAGAAGTGTTGAAGAGTTAAACACAAAGGTTCCTTTTTGAAGAGAATGCTCGCCAAATATGATATTGGAGACACCGTATCTACACCTTTCCAGTACCAATAGAGTGGTGGTAACATGAATAGTGCTACCAAAATAAATAAAACTATTATTAAAACTACCGCGTACATCATCTTTGCGTGTTTTACAAAAATGTGAAGAAATTACGAGATGTTTAGATATCATTTAGCAAATATGTATTTTTCAAAGAGGATAAAGGTTAACACGTGGAATTACGAAATTTATTAGTAAATAAATTCGTTTGATAACGTTTTGAACACATTTTGTCCATGACATTGATGACATTTGATGAAGGAAAAATTTCGAAGGATATATCGTTAATGATAATGAAGGCAGTTCAATGGAAAGATTATATATGAAGCTATTCAGGAAATGGAGTACCTTATAAGGTACCTACTTGAATAACTGTGTACGGTAAAATCAATACATATTACATTTTAGGCCGGTCAAAATCGACAATAAATTAACAAAACATGATGTATCTCTAATTTTTTAGTATGTTGTTTGGACCCATTAGGCTTAGGGCTATGTTATACCCAAGTTTGCAACTCAAAAAGTACAGTAACTTAATCAATCAATCAGTCAATCAAATTAGACACTTACAAACTCGTCGCCTTGTTTTTGATGGGCCTGGGCCGTCACTTTCGTTGCTATCTTCAATAGGTAGGTCCTCTACTATTGATATTGGTGGGTCCTCGTTTTCGTCTACTCCAGTATTGGTGGATCATCATGGTTGTCTTGAGGCTCGTCATCGTCGTTCTCTTCAATAAGGATAAGGGCAGCGTTCTGGCACGTTCTCCCAGAGCAAGTGGCGTAACTAGCAGGCACCGGGCCCGGGTTCCAAATCTAAAAATGCCCCCCCCCCCCCCACGTAATAAGAATTTTAAATAACCAATTAAAATAAATAACAAAATTTATTATTATCCCACAAATGTTAAGAAAAAAGACAAAGTATTACAGTAATAATATTTAAATTATAAGTAAGATTATAAATATTTGGAGTGATGAAAACAGCAGGTCAGAATTCTCAGAAGCCCTGTACAATACAATAAATACGGTGCATCTGTTTTGTTTATGATTGGTACGAGATACGAGTACAAACAACAACACCGCTAGTAAATGAAGGGTAGGCCGGAAATTGTGGCAATAAAAATTTTGTTCCATAAATGAAATGTTACATTATGTCAACTTGCTGAAAAATAAAACGTACATTTTGTAATGCAATTCCTTTAAATACGTTTATCAGCAGTTTATGAGGACTGTTTACGAAATACAAATATTGGTGCCGTGACATCCAGGCCCCATAGGTCACGGGCCTGGGTTCCGCGGAACCCGCGGAACCATGGTAGTTACGCCCCTGCCGGGCCAGAGCAGGTAGCACACATCACAGAACATCTGAGCCCTGCTTTCAGACAAGTGCAGCCACCTCTGCACCCCTTCTTGAATTTGCAAGAAAGGAGTTTTAGGAGCTCTGCGGAGACCAGAGCTTGCCGACTGGTAATGGGGATGAGTCTTGCACCTTGTGGTATGTGCGGTAGTGGTGATACGACCTAGCCTCTGTGGTTGGGGGCAAACGGGCCAGATGCGCTTTGGCGTTGGCTGTTGTCTTCACAAAAGTACGGGCGTCTGTCGTTTCGTCTCCTCCAAATAGGGCAACTAGGCACTTGTCACCAGCTGCTGCGGCTTGTTGGTGTGTGACATCTGTCTGGAGGAAAACTCTTGCTTGGTCCACTAGGGCTTGACTTTTTCTGAAGTGGTCTCACATTTTCATCTTCCCCTGTCAGAAGAGGGCAGAGGTGGTGTCGCACTTAGAAAATGCGTGGATGAAAAGTTCAAATCCAGGTGCAACCTGCTTCACCTCTGCCACTCTTCTGGAAGTATACGTTTGTTTTAGTGGATCCTAGACCGCAGAGGAGCATGAGCAAATCCACATCCTTTCCAAAGATGATAACGTGGTCATTGGAGGTATGTTTTTGCAGAGCAGTCACGACGATATCGCGGTCTGCGTCTTCTTTTGATATTTTTGTCACAATCTCCTCGAGAGCAAAAGCAGAACAGAGACTCTCAATGAGACGAACCTTGTTTTCATCATTCGAGAGTATCTTCTATGACTATTTTTTTAAATTTTGATTAATGATTTCATGCCTTCTTTTTCATTGCCAAACCAATAAACAAAAGATAGGAAAGGTTATGAAACATTTCTGGAAAAATGTGATTTTACCTCATATGGTTTTATTTGGGATTTTGGGAGACCTACGAGGCTTACAGACCCCACTCTGCGCTTAATTTAAAGTTAATTAAATTGTCTACAATTAATATTGTACAAGTTCTACTCGTGGGATCAATGGTGTCGACCCAATTCCGGTCCAAAGAAGGTCTAAAACTAAAATTTTCAATTTGTGGATAAACTAGCCGTAATTCGGTAACCAATTGACCTACAAGGCTCCGGTTGGGCTTAATTTGATACAAATTTAATGTTCTTATTAAGCGTGTAGAGTAGCTTTCGAAGAAAAATGCATGGATTAGGAGATATATAGTGCAGTACTTTTGATTAATAACCGTACCAACTCACCCACCCATGTACCATTTGCTATCTCTGCGTATAAATAGGTATACATATGTATTCTATTTTAATGTCACGTACATATGTGTTGTTCGCGATTGCTAATTCGCTCACTGTCCTAAATAATTACCCACAACGCGTCCTGCATAATCACAAATACTCGCAACGTGTTGTGGATTGTTTATGCTTACCTAGAACGCATTGTGGGTAATTATTTCGGACAATGCGCGAATTCGGCTATACATAAGTATTGCAATCGAAAAAAAAATTGAGCTCAGACGTTTTGGGCTCCGCTGGGTGTGTGCGTAACGGCTAAGGGGCCTAAACAACTAGACCTATTTTGATGAAATTTAAAACCTACAAAAAAACTTTACCGTCGGTAAAACAATTCTTATAAAAAACGGCCCAAAGGGGTACAAACTAGGGGCGCACAAATTCAAATTGTAACCCCAAACCAATTTCCCTTGGTGAAACGTTAGTAAACGTGGTTACAAAGTAAAACGCCGTATTGCGTTTGTTGTTAAATTCAAAATTGCGACCAAAAGCAATTCTTCCAGTTTTACTTTTTAGGCTGTAGCTCAAGCATTGAAAATTGTAGCTAAAGGACTTTTAGTTATAATTGATAAAGAACATAAATGTATCGTGGCCAATTTATTGGTGCCCAAAGTTGATCAAAAGTTCATCAAAAAAGCATTTTCTTTACATTTGGAAATGTATTATACATATAGTTTTTGAAAAACTATTGCCATTAAACTTATTTTACAGGTGTTTGGAGGTTTGTAGCTGTATCAATTTTAAAGGAAGTCGAAAGAACAACGTAACAGCTAAACAATTGGAAAAATGTAGTAGATGGTTTCATTTGACGTTTCGCCCATATTTATTAGGCTTAATCATAAATATCCAAATTTGTATGAAGAGAAGGGAAAAACTCTATTTTTTTTCAGAGGGAGTTACCCTCCTCAAAGGTAAGATTATTTTTTCATTTCACATAGGGTAAGGGGGTGAATTTTTGAAGTTGAAAAATTTTAAAATTCATAACGTTATTGCTAACGAAGGTGAAGAAATTTTGCAGCGAAGTGGAGGACATACGACTCTTTTAATCGAGTATAATAAGTATATCTACCAATTTACTTCGGTCCAGCCGGAATTTAACAAAATATTTATGACCTACCCTGTACATCATTTCAGGAGAAAATCAGAAATCGTTTTATTGTAGTATAATTAATCAATCGGTTAAACGGTTCTATTGAAGATATAAAACAAAATAACGAAAAATGTTTCAAATAAATTTTGTTTCGGTACAAAAGCATCGTAATCGGAAACAGTAAGGCCTATATACAGCGTGTCCTGTAAGAGAAAAAAGAACATTACGAGTGAAATGAATGTGAATAAGTAAATATTTAGACGTGAAACTTTTAATTGTTAACCACGGAAAAGTTTTGTGCCACTTTATTGGTCATTTCATTTGTTCATTAACCTGGCAAAGATAAAGATAGTTCTCTTCACAAGAAAAAGATGGTTGGCGTTCTTTGAGCTTCCTCTACTCTTTTTAAAATATCTTTAGTTTTTTAGAGTCAACGAACTGCTGGAATAAGCATATCCAGCTTTCAAAAGGATAAAGTAAATGTCGCCACAAGACAAGGTTGTCCGTTGGCTCCACACTACTGTGATTAGAGCAACGTTTCGCTATGGTGTACAACCTGCTGGAAGTAGCTACCAACTTCGTTATTTTAAATAACAATCCCTATTTTATATTGAATTTTTGGATTCCACGTGAAATTTCATAACCTTTGATACCAACATGTCAATATTTACAAGTTATGGTTTTTAAGTTATTTTCATTTATTTAAAAAAAATGGCGGATGCAGACGGTACTTTAAGAATTCATTACTTGGAAACGGTTGTAGCTATGGCAACCGAGTTTTCACCAGCGTTTAAAGGAAGAATAGGGCTTTCTTTTGGTGTACTTAAAAAAAGTTATGTTGCGTACGACGTCACCTATGAGGCTCCAAATTTAAGAAAATTCAAAGACTGAAAACTCAGATTTTTTAAATGAAATGACCATTTTCTTACTATTGCATTTGATAGAGAATAAAAATGGGCATATTTTGGTATTACATGTTCCTATACCTATCTTTAATAGTTTGTGACTTATTCTCATTTCATCGCATTAATACCATTTTTTTCGAATTTTTTGTAGAGTCGACCATGACATGGACCATGGCAATCGAATTTTGAACAAATCAAGTGATACTAAACCGTCACCTGTAATATGTTAACACAAGTTTTTCAATAATCCAAAAAAATGAAAAATGGCTCGCAATTGTTTTACATATTAAGATTTTTGAAATCCAATTGTTATTTATGGTGAAATGAACAGAATCGCGTCACATGCCTGTCATACGTTCATTGAGAGATATCCAGAAAGACCGCGTCCTAGTGAACGTACCATCCGAACACTGGAATGAAATTGTTTGAATTTTGGAAGCTTTGTACCACCTTACCTACAGTAAGAGTTTTACGAATAGCTAATGTTAAGGAACCAGGAATATTTTTTGGGGAACATTACTTGGTCAGACGAGGCCAAATTTAGTAAAAATTTAATCGCCATAATTCGCATTGCTGGTGCCATCAGTGGCGTAGCAAGAGCCCTCCGGGCCCGTGCGCAAAATGGATATTAAGGCCCCCCCTCGACGCTTCACAAAAATGGAAATCGAGTAGGTCATTTAAAGAACATGTTGTTCAAAAAACAAATATACATTAAAAACATTTAACACAAAGTAAAATAAAAAAATATTCATAGATTAAATAACGTAAAAATTAAATGTTAAAAGAAGTAATTGCACAAATAATGAAAAACATTAATAATACTAATAAATAATAATGTACAATAAACCTTTAATCCCAATCTATGTGATCATAAACTTATCATTTCAATGAAAACACCACTTTTCGGGCCTTTACTGCAGCAAACATATCCACCAACCTTTCAATATTTAATTTGGATGCTTGAGTTCTTTCAATATTGATAAAACACTAAGGTTGGATAAACGCTAAACGCAAACGCAATGACCAGTTGAATCGTTGAATGCCAATTTCTTTCGCACCAGGGTGACGACTGCAGGACTGCTGGTGCCAGGATATTGTACTACAAGTATACTTCTTAGTAGACGTCTTACGTCTCCACGATTGAAATTGAAACAGCGTGATACTTGGCGCGTTGGGTGGTTGGGCCCCTTGGGGCCTTGGGCCCGTTCGCGTTGCACACCATTGCGCACCGGTAGCTACGCCACTGGGTGCCATTGAAATTCTTGTTTGAATGGAGATGTACATTTTCAAGAGTGCTGGAGTTTTATTGCATTTTGTGCGTTTAAAAATAACAATATTTTGTGTTTCCACATTTATCCAGAAAATTTGAATACAGAACGTTATTTGGAAATTTTACGCAATGTTGTTGTTCCTGCAACAGAAGAGCTGCCTCTGCAAGAATATGCTCAATACTGAATCACAAGTCATACAATACTTCACACGAGAACATTTACGAAAAAGAGTTTGTGTTTGGATCATGAAGGCGCTCATTTTGAGCATATGTTGAAGAAGACAAGGTTTTAAATTGATTTGAAACTAACAGGTGACGGATCGATTGGTTTAAAATTCGTTTGCCATAAGGTCATGGCCAACTACTAAAAAATCCGAAAAAAATGGTATCATTGCAATGAAATGAGAATAAGTCAGAAACTATTAAAGATAGGGATAGGAACATGTAATACCAAAATATGCCCATTTTTATTCTCTATCAAATGCAATAGTAAGAAAATGGTCATTTCATTTAAAAAATCTGAGTTTTCAGTCTTTGAATTTTCTTAAATTTGGAGCCTCATAGGTGACGTCGTACGCAACATAACTTTTTTTAAGTACACCAAAAGAAAGCCCTATTCTTCCTCTATGCGCTGGTGAAAACTCGGTTGCCATAGCTACAACCGTTTTCAAGTAATGAATTCTTAAAGTACCGTCTGCATCCGCCATTTTTTTAAAATACATAAATGAAAATAACTTAAAAACCATAACCTTGTAGATATTGACATGTTGGTATCAAAAGTTATGAAATTTCACGTAGAATCCAAAAATGCAATAAAAAATAGGGGTTGCTATTTAAAATAACGAAGTTGGTAGCTACTTCCGGCATTTCCGGAAGTGCTGCCATTTTGAAAATACTTTACATCGATTCGGCTTTTTGAGTAACCCCTAAGTACAAATTTTCAAAAATTTACCTATTAAACTTTCCCAGAAACGTCTAACTAAAGCTCCCAAAAAAACACCCTGTATAACCCAATAATATAAATTACTTTTAATTTGGAATCCTTCATACTTATGTCTACGAGGTTTCTTACTAATATTTTTGTACCCTTATTTAGTCTCTTAGAAAATGCATTACTTACCTACATTTTACGAACTTTATAGGAATTTGCCCATTATATTTTCCAGGTAAAATATGTCGCTGATAGTATGCAAAGATTTATAAAAATTGTCTATTAAATTCAAAAGCAAGAATGAAGTAAGTAACGTAAACTATGTTCCAATTCTGAAAACTAAAAAAAAAATAGAATCAAACATATGTGAGGCGTTTCGTTATACATTGGGGTGGAGCGTTTAAATGACTTAAGACCGCCTTAACTTTGTCAAAGTTAGGGATAATTTAATTTCCGTGAACAGTTAGTTTTGTGAGTGATCCGCCTTGTGAATTAATTTCGACAAATTAAAGGGAAACGTGCGAAGGTGACTTTTTTTTGTTTTTTCGCAAAATTAAAATGCCTCGAAAACGTCGACAAATCGATTCTTGCGATTCCGATGATGAGTTTGATGACATGAAACATCCCCAAAGAAATGCAGCAAATGCTAGAGAAAGGGCAAGAATGAGAGTTCTTAGTAGAGCATTTTGTAGATTGAAAACTACCTTACCATGGGTACCGGCCGATACGAAATTGTCAAAATTGGATACACTGAGATTGGCGACTAGTTACATAGCACACCTGAGAGCAGTATTAATGGACCAACCGCTACCGTCTGATCAAATTCATAAACATCCTTTAACGTTGGTGAGTCGAATTTAGAAATCTGAAAACGATTAATTTTCCCACAAAAGGGCTTTCATAAATCTACAAAATTTGGAATGTGGAATGTCGAATTTCATTTTGTTTTTTGCACCTACTTGCAATGTAAAATCTGATTCAAAACTCCCCCCACATTCCAAATTTATTATGTATAGTCGGGAATCAGCACCTCGAAATTCGATCGTTTAAATGATGTACTGTGCACTCGAAGATATACATTTTAAAAAATATGTACAGTGTGGGGAATGACCTTACGGATTCAAATCCGGAGGGCTCCATTAAATTCGTGATTGCAAAAAAGAATAAAAAAATATTTTCCGATTATTTTGAATTATCTTTAAAAAACTATTTTTTGTGTTTAACTCGCGATTGTGACGCCATTTTTTAATATTTTTTCAAAATTCTTTCACCATACGAACGCCTAATCATTGTAGATTGTAACGGTACATACATAAGATTATTATTTTTTATATAGACTTTGTCAGAGTATTTAAAAGGAGGGGCGGTACCAAAACTGACGTGAAAATTTCAGCATCGAGAAAATTTTTGAACGGTTGAAGATAGGTATATGATTAATCGAGACGAAATATGCCCAAATGAGTACGAAAGTTTTTGGTGAAAAGAAATTTTCACTATTGCTAATGGTTTACGAGATACGATTTTTTTTGTGGAACGCCGATGCGCACCGACCGCACAGTCGTTTCACGGCCCTCACAATACGAACCTATTATACAATCTAGCCCTACTGAATTAACTATGAGCATTAATTATCACAAAGTAGCCACTACTTTGTGTTACTTATGTGTTGTTTAGTGTTTTAGTGTTTAGTTATTTGCAAAGAAACGCTTGAAAATGAAAACTTTTCATTATTTCTTCTTCCATCGCCTTATTAAGATTACCAAAATGATATTTTGTGTATACATATAGATTCCAAATTTAATTCTCTACAACTTTCATTATGTGCACTAAGTACGTAGAATCAATAGTTTTCGACTTATTATTGATTTTATTGTGCAAAACGAGCAGCGATTGTGTCTTAGAAAAGGTTTAAATGATTATATCTCTGTCAATATTAATCGTATGGAAATGTTTAAAAAAGAAAATTATTCGTAATTAAATTCTCTACAACTTTTATTTGAAGCGTTTTGCGATACGAATGGCCATTCTCGAGTTATAAGCGAAATACGCGCGATACGCGCACGTGTTACCCCGTCGCCGCAAAACAGTCGACATTTTAAAAAAATCTATCTCGGCTCCTATTGGTCGTAGAGACAAAACTAAAACATGAAAATGTGCGGAATTTTGTCAGCTACAACTTTCTTAACGGTTTTGTTTTTGATAAGAATTTAAAACTCTACAACCACAACATCTAGCCAGTTCGTGATACTCGGGCAACTTAATGGGTTACTTCGATCGCTATGCGCTACTCCTTTTGGAATAAAATTTTACAAATGGACTTGGTTTCTACAAAATATCGTATCAGAAAACGACGATTTCAATGTTTGTGGTCTACATACACCATAAACCCTGATATTCCACATAAATGCATACTCTTAAGGCGGCGTCGTAGATACTGAATCGTCTATTACTGCTATTACTCTATTCACAGCTAGTCCCTGGCAAGCCGTTAAAACGGTTATGCGGTCGGTGCGCACCGGCGTTTCACACAAAAAATCGTATCTCGTAAACCATTACCAATAGTGAAAATTTCTTTTCACCAAAAACTTTTCCACTTATTTGGGCATATTTCGTCTCGATTAATCATATATCTATCTTCAACCGTTCAAAAATTTTCTCGATGCTGAAATTTTCACATCAGTTTCGGTACCGTCCCTCCTTTTAAATACTCTGACAAATTCTATATAAAAAAAAATAATCTTATGTATGTACCGTTACAATCTACAATGATTAGGCGTTCGTATGGTGAAAGAATTTTGAAAAAATATTAAAAAATGGCGTCACAATCGCGAGTTAAACACAAAAAATAGTTTTTTAAAGATAATTCAAAATAATCAGAAAATATTTTTTAATTCTTTTTTGCAATCACGAATTTAATGGAGCCCTCCGGATTTGAATCCGTAAGGTCATTTCCCACCCTGTACATATTTTTTAAAAAGTATATCTTCGAGTGCACAGTACATGATCGAATTTCGGGGTGCTGATTCCCGACTAGTACACTTATATCTTCCAGTCTACATGTTCACATGCATTTAACTTAGGTATTATAGTTAGTATTTTCGCAGATACACTCTTTCACAAAATAAATAGATTTTTAATATGGAATCTTCAGAATTTCTGAAAAAATCCGAAAATAGTTATTTTTGTATCTAGTGCGCGAAATGCCACTTTGGTGATCGAGAATTGATTTATTTAACGAGGCGCAGCCGAGTTAAAAAAATAATCGAGATCACCAAAGTATATCGCGCACGAGATGCAAACAAAATTTTTTTTTCCGTGAAAAAGTCGGCACAATTATTTTAACGTTAAAATACAAAACTCTCATCTAGTTTGCGTGCAGTGCGCGAAGTAAGTACTTCGCGCGCGGCGTCGTTATTTCGCGCACGCTGTCATGGTAACGTAGGGAAGTGAAAAAAAGGGTCACTTCGCGTATTGTTATCGATGCGCAAACCTTGTCATTTTTTGACGTTTGTAGAAAAATCTAATTTTCTTCGCCAGTGAAAAATAAGGGCAGTTTGTGATTATATACCTGCACTATTATTATCATTATTCATCAAGGGGTGGTCTCCCAAGATTTTAGAGTGGCGAATCTTAGTTATTTCCTTTTGTATATAATCTGTGTTCCATTGCCTTTGCCTCGCTTGAGTTCTCCAAGGAAATCTTGGAATGGATCTGTCCTGAGATTTTTAACCAACACCTGCTGAATCTAGTTTGTGGCTGTGCTTTGTTTATCTTTGTGGTTGACTGTAGACGAGAGCCATTCAACTGTAATAGATACAGATTAATATGTATAAGCTTCGCTATCAGAATCTGTGCACACCTACTGGAGTGTGGTGGTTGGCGTAGGCGGTTGTGGTTCCTCTGATGGTTCCACAGCTACTGTGGCACCTTCACATTCCCCGTTCCTAACTGTCTCACCCCTCACCTTGATCTTGGAGAGGAGATTAAACGTCACTTTGGTGAAGTTAACATGGGGACTATGAATACGTCCTTTGGCGTCCTCTCTCTTCCTCATTACTCGCAAGCTTTTACATGACCATTTTGGATTTCGATGCATTTCAGGATCTTTTCCGGTTCCTTTTGGGTCCCGTTAATCCGTGCATAGGTTTTGCAGTGTCCTTGACCCCGATGAATCGAAGCTTCGCTCTCATCTGCGCATCTGCTACTCTACATATACCGAACCTCTTCGGTGGAAATACTCGGTGAATGTGGACGATACCGCCCAGCTGCCAATCTTGTCTACAACTCACGTTTGATTAATTTTCCCTGTTCCCTCTGCCAACAGCGTTTTCTTTAAGTCAACAACTTGGTTGCTTGGTGCTCTCAGGAAGATGAAGAGTCTGTTTGTCTAGAACCCCCTGCTTCCTGCCATCAATTTCTGGTGCGATGATATAAAGAGTTTTTTAGTCTCCCCAGTACCAGGTACTCCCGAAGGCGGTTTGTTTTTCAAAATTATTGGTCCATGTGCCTAAATCGAACGATTTTTATGTAACAAAGTAATTATGTTCTGCAAGTTGGACTGTTAGACCTGGGGCTCACTTGCTCCATGATCCCAATTAGAACGATTGGAATCTAAATTACGAAATTCCATTACGGTTAGAAATGTAAAGTTGGAACAGTACAGTAAAATGCAGTGTATACCAAAATTTGGTGCTAAGCCGTTACCCCTATGTATCCCTATTAATTAATTAGTCAATAAATTTAATACCATCGCATTTCGAAAATTGAAATTTGAATGCACGCAATTTAGTCGTATGAAGAAACTTTTTTTCATATTTTTTCATAATTTAATATAATTTTGAATTATGAAAAATTATGTGAATACACGCGAATTAATTGTATGAAGTTCCCTTATCCCTAAAGTACTAATTTAATTAGTCACAAAATTTGTCACCGTCGCATTTCAGAGAAGATTAAAATCTCTAAACTTTTATTATTGGAAGCATGCGAAATAAGGGTTAAAGAAACCTTTGTTTGAAATTTTTATATTTCATACATGTTACCATAACCATAAGGCACCTCTTTCAAATTTACAAAATTTATTCATGTGCAAAGCTACTTAACGATCAAGGTATAATGAAATACTGACAATTGTTTTGCTGCAAAAATAGTCACCTATTAGTGAATGTTACTTTTGGTAACATTACGGTAACCCTCTAATTAGGTGCCCATGTAACTGTAAAGAAATGCTTCTTTACTATCAGTTTAATTTAAGTCATATTCATGTTAATTTCATAATTACATCTTAAGTTTTACGTTTTAAAATATGTATGATCAAATTTTGTTCAGAGTGAAGATATAGATAGATACATATAAATCGTGAACTATGCCAAAAGTGCGCCTAATTTGCACTTAACGTCTAGGTGCAATTTTAAATTTGAAGTTATGAAGGGCATTAATCAAAATTAAAGTTGTAAAGTCATAAACATTTTTTTCTTAGGTAAGTTAATTCACTAGTATATGCATAATATACGATGTAAATGTCCAATTAAAGACTGACCAATTAAGTTTGCACCATTTTGTAATTAACCCGTGATTGATTACATTAAGGCCCTTAGATATAAGGCGGTGTAATTATATTCTTCTTATTGCAACAATTCCGAAATTAATTAGGCGCACCTTGACCTAAAAGAATGTGAAAAGGCCTATTTAAAGGTTAAACGAAAACTAGCGCCCAATTTTTGAACTTGTGCCACACTAATTTAGGTACACCCAGGGGTGGGCAGTCACAAAATACTTGTATTAAAAATACAGTATTTGAAATACATTTGTATTTTGTATTTTGTATTTGATGATTTTTCCCTAAAGTATTTTGTATTTCAAATACTCTCTTATGAGTATTTTGAATTTTGTATTTGAAATACATTAATGTATGTATTTTGCCCACCGCAATGTTCCTACAAGTTTTAAAATTTCGTTCGGAATTTTATGCATACAGCATAATACAGATTTTGTGTAGATATACGTATCTACAGAAGGTTCATTCAAACGCAGTTGTTAATAATTGCGAAGGGCGAATTTCAGGAACATATTTTGTCGTATACAGGGTGCTTCAGTAATTTGTGACAAACAAACAATTTTTTTTAATGGAACCCTTTCTACAATTTTACATGTTGAGAACCTCCTAAAATATTACGGTTTTTCATTTTCCTATGTATGAAACAATTTTATAAATTAATTCGGAAACCCTTACGAATAGATATTTGAACGTGATTACAAAAAATGTTTGTATTTTATTCCTTATCGATCAAGCAGATGATATACATGGCGTGTCATTT
This sequence comes from Pyrocoelia pectoralis, assembly GCA_036250285.1. Taxonomy (NCBI): domain Eukaryota; kingdom Metazoa; phylum Arthropoda; class Insecta; order Coleoptera; family Lampyridae; genus Pyrocoelia; species Pyrocoelia pectoralis. The sequence continues at coordinate 13,179,445 of CM070081.1, forward strand.
AAAAAAGTTGAGTAAAGTTGTATTGAATTTTCTAAAAATTGTAAGATAAATTTGAATATCCTGTATAAGATGAAACATCATAAATTAAATCAGAACATCTGACAACCATCTACATCAAGAATTGATTTCAAATTTGACATGAGAGCTGAATTTATGGTTATGCCGCGCCTTTAGAGAAAATAATGAAAATTACATTTCTTTTAAGAAATAATTATTGGCTGCTAAACTATTCGTTTAAAAGCCGTAATATTTTAGGAATAAATAAAGGGTCCAAAGAGATTCTCAACATGTAAAATTTTAGAGGGTTCCATTACAAAAATTTTTGTTTGTTTGTCATAGGTTATTGAAGCACCCTGTATATATCAACATATTTTCCTGAAATGCGTCCTTAACAATAATTAACAACTGTGTTTGATTGAAACTTCTAACTTTTTTAGTCTCGGTACTATAGAAACCCGACGGATTGAAGGATCCTGTATATGTATTTTTGTATTTCTTGTATTTTGTATTTTTAAAAAATATATAAAAGTATCTTGTATTTTGTATTTCAAATACCCTTCTAAGAATATTTTGTAATTTGTATTTGAAATACGTTAGTGCATGTATTTTGCCCACCCCTGGGTACACCTTACTTTGTAATTCAATACAAGTCGTGTCATTTAATTAAATTATTAAGCATTAATTCAAAATTTTAATTTATGTACATTCAATATCGTAGAATTGAAAATTACGTTCTAGTTCTCTTTTCCCCCTAAGAAGTGGAGCTTTTAGAAGTAATGTTTTGATAAAAACAGGGCTTTAGAGAAGTAAGATACATTTCTTTTAAAAGAGGTTACATGCGTGAGTGCCTTAATAATCTCGATTCTCGTATTCCTAAAATACGAAATCCATGTGTCAAGATGAACCAGGGTCGCAATTAGTAAATTAATTAAGCTTAATTTAAAAGTATCTACGAGTATAATTAGCTACTTTATAGGGAATTAAGTTTCAATTAGACAATTACATATTTAATTATTAACTTAAAGAGAAAAGATTTTCTAGTACAAAATTTCTAATTCACAGTTATTTAACTGTGGCACTAATTTGTGCTTTGCAATTCAACATTGTCCACTAGCTCCAAATCGTATTGTGCGAATTTATAGTGAAACGATGTTTACTGTTATATCGAACCCTAATGATCATATTTTTCTTTATACAGTAGAATTGTCATTCTGTGCAATCGTACGTGGAGATTTTCAATTATATTATGCAAATATGCAACTAATTTGAGCCAGAATTAAGTAATTAGGCGTTTCTTATGTTGAAAAAGAAATTAGAAGCGTGGAGAGGCTTGCGCGGTAGGTACCTACATCCCCAATATGAGTGGCAATAAATTAACCTAATTTCACTCTTGTAGAGTGTTTTTTAGCACAACTACTACAAATCTAACATAATTATGGTAAATAATGAAAATAATAAATCGTATTAGAAAATTTAATAAATATATAGTCGACCAAGTATTTATAGAGTTGTGTGATTCATTTTAGGTAACCTGCTGTTACATATCGTTTTGAAGCTACCCTTTCCATGATATACCAATAGGCTGTTAGTAGACGATTATATTGGGGTTATTAAGGAATTTTTGAATTTTTAATTGGAATTATGTTATTTTCGCCTTGCTCCCTCTTATCCGCAAAACTCTAAATACCAAACATGTAATTGACGTTGGTAAATGGAACCCAGTTATTGAGTTAAAGCAAGCTAATATTACGGGATGAGTAATATATCACAATTTTGTATAGTGTATTTCACGAATGTTAAAGTAATGTTTTGAAAGTAAAAATATAAGAACTCTATGGACACAGCGCCACCTAGTAGTCATAAAAGTAATTAAACGGAGACTTGTCAAACTTGTATGTCGCAAGTGTGTATGTGCCTGTAAATCTACACTTTTTCATAGTTTAATAAAGATTATTAACATTTCTTAACAGGTTACGGGCCCAGATCGCGTGTGAATTATTTAAAAGTGTTTTTTTTTATTACTAGTGAGTAGTTTCGACATAAATTACTCGTGAAGATTAAAAAAAAATGGCTGCAGGCATGGGTGACTATAAAATACAAGTTGACAAATTGGAAAGACCTGAAGACTGGGCAAAATGGAAATGGCATGTTTCGATGTTATTACGGTCGTGTGTGCTTGAAGATGTCGTTAACGGTACGCAAAAGTGCCCGAAATCTGTGGAAAATGAAACTGCAGAACAAAAGACAGCGCGTCAGCAATGGTTGAAGGACGATGCGAAAGCGGCAAGTTTACTAGCAGGTGCTCTAGGGAAATCCGTTGCCGAGCTCGTATTAACGTGTACTCACGCGAATGAAATTTGGGAAAAATTACATGCGCGTTTTGAACGCAGCAGTACGCAGCGATTGAACATGTTGATTGAAGCCTTTTTCCGTGTTCAACGTGACGATAAAGAAGATATAAGTGCTCATGTCGCGAAGTTGCAAAAGCTTTTCGTAGATTTAAATGACGAATTACAGAAGCATAATGAAAGTGTTCTGTCAGAAAGAATTCTAAACGGTCGAATTTTGTCGACATTAGGGAAAGAATATGACAATTTCAAAGATTTGTGGGATACGATTTCACCGGAAAATCAAAGTGTGAATTTGTTGATTGAAAAATTGTGTACAATTGAATTGCGTGATCAAAGTAAAGAAAAACGAGTTGCGTTTATTGCACGTGATAATTTTAAAGGAAAAAACAAGCAAAATAGAAAAAACATGGATGAAAAATCGAAAAAGAATGTTAACCGTGCAAAACAAAAGTTTCCTTGTCATAAATGCAAAGAACTTGGTCACTGGGCAGCAGAGTGTCAAATGAAACGGACAGATGGTAGCATTGGTAAAGATCAGTCTGAAAAGAAAGTTGCATTTTTATCGTGTGTTTTTGGCGTTTCTGTGAATGATTATGTTGAAGCGGACAAATGGTACTGTGACAGTGGTGCTACTAATCACGTTACTTCGAATAAACAATATTTTGTGTCATACACAACATTCGTCGTTCCTAAAGAAATATTACTGGGCAAGAGAGGTATAAGTATGTATGCACATGGAAAGGGAACCGTGAAAATTCAAAGGCATTTGAACAATACCTGGAAAAATGCTGAATTGAAAAACGTTCTCTACGTTCCTGAAGCAAGTGCACATTTGTTCTCAATAAAAGCAGCTGCACAAGAAGGTTTTTGTACGAAATTCGATAACAAAAGTGTAAAACTTGAAGACAAAATCACTGGGGAACTAGTGATGACTGGATATGTAAATTGTGACTTATATGTGCTTGACGTACGTGTAATGAGACCAGTACAACCTGCTCAAGTGAATTTGGTGACGTCGTCGGATACGCTGCAAGTTTATCATGAACGATTCGGCCATCAAAATAAACAACATGTAAAAAATGTCTTGAAGCTGATGAACATCAATGTGGATGACTGCAAGGATGAATTTTGTGATGGATGTGCTCTGGGAAAAATGCACCGGTTGCCATTCAAAAATCAAAGACATCGACCGATGGTTGTTGGTGAAAGAATCCATGCGGATGTTAATGGTCCTATGACTGTGGAATCCCTTGGAAAAGCACGTTACTATGTGTGTTTTAAAGACGATTTCAGTAGGTTTCGTAGGATTTTTTTTCTGAAGCAGAAAAATGAAGTTAGCACCGTCCTGGAACAGTTCCTGAACGAAGCTACGACAATCGGTCATACAGTGAAACAGTTCAGATGTGATTGAGGAAAAGAATTTGATAACAAAAAGGTTTCTGAATTGCTAGGAAACAGAGGAATAGAGCAATGTATTTCTCCACCCTATACACCACAGCTGAATGGTGTTGCAGAGAGAGAGAACCGTACCATTGTGGAATGCGCGCGCTCTATGCTGAATTCATGTAAATTATCAAAAGAACTGTGGGCAGAAGCTTGTAATACTGCTGCATACCTCCTGAATCGCACTGGCAAGTCATCAGTTCAAAATAAATCTCCTTACGAAATGTGGTATGATCGACCAGTGAAAGATCTAAGTCACTTGAAAACATTTGGAACAGAATGTTATGTTCATGTGAATAAACAGTTTCGCTCAAAGTTTGATGACAAAGCTATTCGTGGATATCTGATTGGATACGTGAACAATGGGGATGGATTTAGGGTCTGGATTCCATCTCAGAGGAAAATTGTTCTAAGTCACGATGTGAAATTCAAACCTGAAGTTACATGCAATTTGAACAACAACTTTAGAGAGCTCAAGGTTGTGTGTGATGAAGCCATAGAACAAAGCCTGTCTTATTCAAATTTCGATATAAAGAATGAGCCAGAGAATAAAAGCTATGAGAAGAAAACAGAAATTACCACTGAAGACAAAGACTCTGAAACAGCGCATAGTTTCGGAGGAAGCCAAGTGTCAAGTGAAAATGAAAATGAAAAAGAAGAAGAAGAAGTGCCAACAGAAAAGGATGATGAGAAGCAGAAGCGTGAGAAGAAAAAGCCGAAATGGATGACCAGTGGAACTTATGTGTACATGGCCCAACCTATCATTAAAGACAAAGATCCGTGTTCATATTCTGAAGCATTGATGTCTAGCAACAAAGATCGGTGGCTGAAAGCTATACATGAAGAACTGGAGTCCTTAAAGCAGAATAACACTTGGGTATTAGTTGAGCGTCCAAGTAATGTACATATTTTGCAGAACCGATGGGTTCTACGTGAGAAAGTCGCAGATGATGGGAAAGTTCGTTTCAAGGGTCGATTAGTGGCTAAAGGATATGTTCAAAGAAAGGGAATCGACTACGGAGAAACATTCAGTCCTGTTGCACGTTATGATACTATACGAACCTTGCTTGCTGTAGCCGCTGCAGAGAAAATGAAGCTTGATCAATTTGATGTTAAAACTGCTTTTTTGAATGGTGTACTTAAAGAAATTGTATACATGGAACAACCGGAAGGTTTTGAAGACGGTACTGAACGAGTATGTTTACTGAAGAAAAGTCTATATGGTCTCAAACAGGCACCGCGTTGTTGGAATGAACGTTTTGTAAATTTCATGAAGAAAGCTGGATTCAAAAACAGTGATGCTGATCCATGTCTTTTCTATCGCAGGAGCAAAATGAAGCGTTTGTATGTTGCAATATATGTTGATGATGGTCTAGTTGTGGGCAGCGATAGATTAGAAATTGAAGAATTCATGGAAGTGTTAAAAATGGAATTTCATACAACTAGAGGGTCACTGAACAACTTCTTAGGTATGAAGATACAGCAAATGAAAAATGGGTCGATAGCAGTGAGTCAAGAAGACTACGTAAGGAAAATTCTGGAAAGATTTGGAATGGCGGAATCTAATGGAGTTTTTACTCCAATTGGGTCCGAAGAAGATCCTAATACCAAGAATAAGCTCACCACCAATATTCCTTATCGCGAGGCAGTGGGTTGCCTGCTTTATTTGACAACAGCCTCACGTCCAGACATTGCTTTCGCAGTAAACAAGGCAGCTCGAGCCATAGAAGATCCTACAACACAAGACTGGAATCGAGTAAAACGAATTTTTCGATACTTGAAGAATACAATGGATTACGGAATTATCTACAAGGACAAACAAAGTTTGAAGGTCTACAGTGACGCGGATTATGCTGGTGACAGGGACACAAGACGATCAACGACAGGAATCATTGCAATACTTGCACATGGACCTGTGTCGTGGACAACTCAACTGCAAAAGTCAGTAGCGACATCCACTATGGAAGCAGAAATAATATCAGCAAGTGAAGGAGCAAAGGAATTAATTTGGTTGAAACGATTGTTATCTGAATTAATTGAAACTACCAATCAAGATAAACCTCCTACGCTTTACATTGACAATGCAAGCACAGTAAAGTTGTCGAAAAATCCAGAATATCATCGAAAATCTAAGCATATAGAAGTCCGTCACTTCTATGTCAGGGAAAGATTTTTGAATGGAGACATTGGACTAGAGCATATCAACGGGACCAACCAGTTAGCTGATTTATTAACCAAACCATTAGAAAGGGTCAGGTTTGAGATGCTGCGTGAAAGAATCGGAGTACAGAAGGTGGATTCTGTGTAAAACTGAGTAGTTGTATAGTTTTTGTTTTTTCTTTATATTTTTCCTTTGGAGGAAGTGTTAAAGTAATGTTTTGAAAGTAAAAATATAAGAACTCTATGGACACAGCGCCACCTAGTAGTCATAAAAGTAATTAAACGGAGACTTGTCAAACTTGTATGTCGCAAGTGTGTATGTGCCTGTAAATCTACACTTTTTCATAGTTTAATAAAGATTATTAACATTTCTTAACAACGAATAATTAGACCTCTGCAATATGGCCGCCATTTAAATTTGTCACCAAATAAAGCGCGGGAGCACTCATTGGCGTAGTACCTTTTGTCATATAAAAAAAGTGAAGAACTATTATTTGAATAAATTTGTTATGAATAAATTCACTATCACCACGCTCAACTAGTTTTAATTAACTATTTCAATACAAATTTAAAAAAATTAACAAGTATGTAATAAATTATTTTTTTTATTAATAATTATTGCGTAATTAAAAATCGTAGAATTTGCAGTTTCAACATTAATTACGAATTAGAAATGGTAAATTTTCAGAAATTCTTAACAATAATGATATTTGTTTGGAACATTCTTTTATTTTAACGATGTTTATTTCTTACAATTAATTTAATTGAAAAATTTTCAACCTAAGTTACCTCTCTGCGTGATACGCTGAGTTGGCAAATGATATTTTAAGACGTTTGAAGGTCGTATTTGTTATAATATTTGTCTTTTGCTGTTATAATATTGTAGGAAAGGATGGAAAATGCGGTTCAGAGTAGCCAACTGAAACATCCCTTTCATTACAATGTTACACTTATAGTATTTTAGTTATCTTATAATTGGATGTTGTTCATAGTGGAATGGCAGCCATATTGCAGAGGTCTAATTATTCGTGAAATACACTGCACTATACAGATATCTAACCTTTAGAATGAAACTCTCTTGAAAGAACAGGAGCGGGAAATTCGACTTCAATTCGACTTCGGCATGCGCCGAAGGTCATAAGTAGGCTTCGGATAGTTATGCACTAAAAAACCTTGAAATATGCATGCAAATATGCACGAAAAATACTAAAAATATGCCCTTAAATATGCAACATTAAAAATTTAAAAATTTGTTTCCATACGTATTACTTACAATCTTTTAAAAAATTTTATTTCCATTTATTTCTGTTAAATACTTCGGGAACATAATTTTTTCTAATTGTGGACTCGTCGGGAACATTTTGTTTAGTATACTTTTCCAGAAACTTACGAAATACTTCATTTTTTAATTTAGCTAAAGGTATGTCGGCACTAATAAAAGCTGTACAGAGTTCTTCAGCAAATTCCATATGTTTTGCTCCGATTTTTGACAATGTCGTAATTAGAATTTGAGTTTTATTTACGCTTTTTCGGATTTTATTGTTCACGTGTTTTCCAGTATTCAAATGCTGAATCACTTGAAACTTTTTGGTAGCATTCACACTATTCACAGACACTTCACAGAATTTGCAAAACAACACTTTTCCATCCGTTGTAAAATCTTTGAAACAGTTGACAAACTGGTTTAAAGTAGTTACAGATATACTTCTTTTCTCTTTTGGCATCTTCATTTTGATGGTAGCTATTAACTAACTCAAATATTGCAAATTCGCAACGGTTTTTCCGAAACAATGTGAAAGTATGTATTTATGAATAGTGGACAAATTCTTACGTATTTGTTTCTAGTAAAAGTGTCTATTTCTAGAATGCAATAAGTACTTGCTATTGTCAGCCATCCGGTTATTACCTGCGTTTAAGAAGGATTAAATACCCATCGATACACAAAAATGTATCTTTTCTCATGTCATAAAGTACATAAAACCAGTTAGCATTTCCACTACACCCTTTCTCCAAATAGCTTTAACTTTATATGTACAGTTAGATTACTAAGTAGGTAATTAATATAATTATAATATGGTATCCAAATCAGCTAAAGAATGTATGAAAATGCCTTAAAAGTATCCTAATATAGTAAAATATGCAAATATGCTTTAAAATGAAAATATATGCATTTATAACAAAAAACGGCAAAAATATGCATTTGCATATGCAAGTATGCAAATGCATAACTATCCTAAGCCTAGTCATAAGATAGGCAATACGTAATTCGTGAAGGAGACGACCCCTGGATATACACTGGAATGAATATGCCGATCAAGAGTGGGTTATTCGCTTATCTTCGACGAAATCTCCCGAGCTAAAAGCCTCAGCATGATAAACGATAACATAACCAAAACAGTTTATCCTACTAAACTGTTTAAGACAACATGCTCCACTCGGTACGACTGGGAGAATAATTCTAGTAAAGTAAAGCTGAATGGAATGGTGTATTACACAGACGGCTCCAAAACCACTACGCGCACTGACTCTGGAGTGTACGGGAATACAGGATTTCTGTAAGCCTGGGACAAAAAGTAACAGTGTTCCAAGTCGAGGTATTTAATATTCTGACAGAGACTAATACGGGCACTTGGGCGCGCGGGAATCGCAGCTAACGTATTGTTGACGACTTAGAGGGTCCGAATCGGTTTGTGGGATTACATATAACACAGCCAAAAAAGTGCACTGCAGACACTGGCTGTAATTCCAGGACACACATTTCAATATGTTCCTGAATATCCCCAACGTGGATTCGTGGATTCGTTACAATAATATCCTGAACTTTTTTAAAGTTCCCTTGCCTTTATGAATGCCTCACATTGGCAAATGACGTGATAGGGCGTTTCATCTGCCTCACCACAACACAACCCCTGCATGCTTTCAATCAGTCCCATGTTGTGCAGGTGTTTGTTCATGCGACAGTGGCCCGTGACCATTTCTGTCGCAAGTTTTATCTTCGTCCTGCTTAACTTTAAGATGGACGTAGCTAGGTACCCGTTTGGGGTTTCCAGGAAGATCTTGGAATGACTCTGTCCTGGGATTTTTGACCAATGTCTGCAATGCTCTTTCGTGAGTATTGCTTGAATCTCCTTTTTGACTGTGTTATAAGTAATCCCACAAGCCGGTTCGGGTCCTATGAATGGTTTTGCGCTTGCCATTCTCGCAAGTGCGTCAGCAGCCTGGTTACCTGCGATTCCCGCATGCCCAGGTACCCACACTAGTGTGACTGAGTTGCACTTACCTAAAGTCCATTCACTCCCAAGAAAAACTAAATGTAAACACAATGCCGCGGTATTCATGTGATTGACAGAAAACATTGTACAGGGCCGTATTAAAAGTTAAATACATTGATCAAAATATCATCAAATGATCAAAATAGACCAATAAGAACCGTGCTGTCTCCCTGGAAACTACTGTTCACGCGTCTGTATGTATTTGTTTTAGTTTTTCTTGGGAGTGAATGGACTATAGTGCGTTTAGCATTTGTGTGCATTCAAGGACTAGCCCTGAATTTACCACAACCTTCACCTTGGTGCCATACATTGCTATGTCCTTTAGCTTTGTCGGCCCTTTTCTTCGTGAGAAGAGAATGAGGTTCGTTTTTGATTGATTAACCGACAGACCCTCTTCTCCGCACCATGCTTCCACTAGATTTAAAGCTCCCTGCATCACGACCGATACGGTCTCCTCAAATCTGCCACGTACCACAATTGCTACCCAGCAAACACACATATAAAATATACATACAACATATATAAGATTGAAGTAAATACCCCTACATATGCTTTTTTATATATCAAGTATGTAAGTGTTCTTTAAAAATTTATATATACCGTATGTAACAGATTACGTATATTTTACATAATAGTATATAAACTTACGGATATTCTGTATACAGAAATTCATATAATATATACATATAGATAATTACATATTACCCATGAAATTTATGTGCTGTCATATTTATATGAATAGATTTATGTACGTTATATGTAAACTCTTATATGTAAGAAGTATTACATATTTTTTATGTATGCCTTCTGTAAATATAATTCTAAATTATCATTACATATATTATATTGTCGAAAATAAAAGTCCGTTTCTAATTGCGCCGCAGAATTAATCGCACGCGCGGGTGTTCTATAACGCCAAAAATTGTAGTTCACGTACCTTTAATATTAGATCCGTATCGACTAAAATGCGTCTAATTTATATAGAAAATAAATAATATAAAATAAATTAAATCCTGGTCATTTTTAACATAAAGGTAGGTATAATCATTGAATAAGACTTCACTCAACGATATAATCAAACATAATTTAAACTCGCGAAACAGGGCAAAGTTAGGAAGAACGAAATAAAAAAAAGAAATGGTTCAGATTAGCGCAGTGGTACAATGCGGATACAAAGGAAATACATGTCAGATTTCGGAATTTGTGACGCCCACCCGCAACGGTTCGAATCCGGTTAAGGGACACTTTTCAAGATCATAATAAACTGTCGGCTTTCAGTTCAGGTAAAAACGGGTTCGTGCAAGAATTAAGTTAATTAAAAGTACAGTTGCACGTAGAAATGTAGTTTTTCCATTTTTTTGTATGAAACTGCTTAAATAATTTTTTACATTGGTAATAATTACATTATGCTCGAGTAGCTGCCATTTGGTCATCGCAACGCTTTTACAACTAATATTTTTTATATGAATATTACATAAAATATACATAAAACGTATATAAATTCATGTAGAAGAATTTACATCTAATAGACATATATAATATTTTGAAAATTGCTGACATCCTGACATTAAATATCTCTTATTTTTCTTCCAGTTTTATATAACTTATATGTATTTTATATATAAATGTGTTTGCTGGGTATGTCATCGGCATAGCCAACCGTGGTGTAACATGCCTCGCTTAATCGCCTCAGCAGTCCGTCCACTACCAGACACCACAATAGAGGAGAGAGAACTCCCCCCTGTGGACATCCTCGTGCGGCCCTGATCACCACAGAGTCGTTATTAAGCGAGGCTGTAACGTTCCTATGTTTTAGCATGGTATGTATCCACTTGCGCACGGTAGGTTGTACCCCCTTGCTTTCCATAGCAGTTTTAATTAATTCTAGAGAGGTATTATCGAACGCCCCCTCTATGTCTACAAACACCCCTAGAGCTACCTCCTTACAGGAGATCGCCCTTTCGGCTATGTCCACTACTCTGTGGATGGCGAGTTCACAGGATCTGCCTGGTTGATAGGCACATTGGTATTTGCTGATGGGCTCAAGTCCCAGCACCTCTTTCCTAATGTGTCGCTCAATTAGTTTCTCCAATAGTTTTAGAAGAAACGACGTTAGACTGATAGGTCTAAACGACTTGGCTTGGGCGTCGCCCAGGTTTCGGTATGAACACGACTTTTACGTCCCTCCACGTCATGGGTATGTATCCTAGATATTATAATAATACCTAAAACACCACAAAGCGTTAGAATTTGAAGTGTGTTTAGAAAAATTCAACTGCTCCGTTTTTCGTGCCGGCGGCGAGCGTGTATATTTTTAATCCACTGAACAACCTTCGGTGTTCTTGTTTGAGTTACACCGCTTGAATAACTTATAGAGAACTCTACGATTATTCACGCTCTTTCTATAACTTGCAAAAAATGTATTTTAAAACATTAGAAGTAACCCCTTTATTTTCAAAATTTGTTCCAAGGGACAGTTCACTTCTCAAATAGTATATTAAAGTAAACAGGTCTTTAAAACACGCGTGAGTTTTCAAGCACGACGGCGCAGCCGGAGTGCTTGAAATAAAGCAAGTGTTTTAAAGACCAGTTATCCACGAATACTTTACGCTATTTTTTTATTGGTTCACTTTGATGTCTGGTATTAAAATGGAAATGGTTGAATTCCTAATGTGAAATCAGTATACCTTTCGTTGTCATGGAAACGAGAAAAACGGAAATTAATTTGCAATCTGTCATTTTATTTGACGTAACAAAGTACTCCTGTTAGATCAATAACCAATAAGAATTCACGTTTTTTAAATTTGATGATGATGCCATGGCAACTTTAAAACACGCGCGTTTTTGAAAGCGCGATTTAAACACGCTGGGGCGTGGTTTAAAAGGCTACAATAGGACACTAATAAAAAAAATAATTTATCCGAACTTTTCAACCGAATTCGCTCAAAAGTTGAAACAATTCGAAATCCATTTAGCGAGATTAAGGTTCTATTAGATGAAAATTCCAAGGTACTGCGGATCTGGCAACGAACCGAATTTTTACTTGGTGTCAGGTCTCAATAACCACTCGTTCTGCGTACTATCGGGAAACTATAAACATTTATTGCAGCTTATAAAATAAACAATCGCAAACAATTTTTGCTATCCTTTAAAAACGTGATCCGCCTCAATAAATTTTGAAGAATTTCGTTTAATATCGTTTAAAGAACAGCTGTAAACATTTGTTCGTTGAGGGCGCGGTGGCGGCGGCGGCGTCGGCGGTGTTTAATTATTCCATTGACATGACAGTAAGATGTTTATTTAAGCAAAGTGCCACTTGGGCGCAGCCTTTTAACGTAAGCAAATTCTAAAATTACACTTACTAAAGTTTAAGGAAGGAAAAAAATTTTGTAGTATAACTTAATTAATTGTCGCTCGTTAATTATTTGAAAATCTCTTTCTAGACATGGCCATTCAGTTTTCAACGAAATGATCATTCTACGGATGCTGGGAATGATAGGGATTCATCGTGGTCGGACCTTCCCCAACAAACTGTCATCAGGGATAAGGAGGTATCATATTTCTACTAATTTGTAGTCTCATTTTTAATACCCTTCTAAGACTTTAGTTTATTTATCGATATTGTTAACTAAATTTATGTGTTTTCTTAAGGGATTTGTTTCGCAGTTTAGATTTAGGTATTAGGTAGCAGCTACTTTTAGTTATTTATAGATATTGAAAATACGAATAGATATATAACAAGTCTGGATTATATGTATTATTATGCCTGTCGATTATATGTGTATTGATTATTTGCGTAATGAAATAAATTGTATATAATATCTCATCTCACATACTTACTTATTTGTATTTTTGTAATTTGATTACAACCCATTTTTGCTGTTCGTTATTGTAATTAGCTTCAGAAACAGCTGGAGGCCTGTGAAGCTCCTGAATACTTTCTGAACCAAAGGCTTTGGATTTTATCAGTCAAACACTTTTAAAACATCGCTGGTTTCAAGTTCATCCAAAGAGCTTTTTACTTAAAAATGACTAAAGTATAATATTAGGTAGGTAAGTTACTGCATTGTCATTTCCCTATTTTGTACAAATTTTTACAAACAAAAAATTAATAAATTGTCAATTTTTACCACTCATTTCTGCTAGCCAATGACTAAGTTTTGACCCACTTACCTTTTTTCTTTATTGTTCTACAGGGCGTCCATCTGGAAACAGTAAACCCGGGTTTTGCCAATTTAACATCAATTTTGCAATTATGTGGAGTTACACCTCCCCCCCCCCCCCAGCCTATTATCAAAATCTGATAAATATAACTATAGTTCTAGAGGCCCTCTAAGGAGTTCTAGAGTACTTGCAGGCCGCTTTTAAATCTACTATGAATAAACTTTTTTTGAATTTTGTAATGATGTCGTCAGTTTTTTTAAGTTATTTAAATAACAGCCCCAAAGGTCGAGTCGATGTTGAACACAACTTATATGTATAAGTATCACTTAGGTATGGAGAATTGTATGACTATTGACTTTACATAACTCTAAAAAATTCCATTTTAAAATATTTGGGAGTATCCCAAAGTTGGTAACCCTTTATATACAGGGTGTTAATACTAAGTTGTAGCACTCGAAAACGGCAGTTAGAATTCACTGAAACAAACAACATTCCTTCGTTCAAATTTTTGAATTGGAGCTTCAGTTCACACGCCTTTTTCGTTTTAAGAAATATTAAAAAAACAAAAACTTTCAGCATTTGCTTTTGGTTCTCTAAAACATTTGTAGTTACAATTATATCCTATTTTATCAAATAACGCAATGGCGACCTATCAAAAATTTCAATATAAGATATTTTGAAAACCACTTTTCTTCGATCTGTCCCAAAAAGGTTTTATTCAAATTGTATTAAGCACAAGATAAATTTTAACAGACTGCAACAATCATTTCAAACAAAGTAGGCTTGCTGCCATTAAACAATGAAGCAATGAATAGTCGAATAATAAACGCGTACTTCAAACTTGGGGCACGTGTTTTGTAGTTTGTACGTTCAAATTTTTAATCTTGGATCTTGTTCTAGACATATCTTTATTTAAAAAAATTTTACTGCTTCATCTTGAAAAGTTATTTGCATAATTTGTGTATATAAATGCATAATTATCAAAAGGAGAAATGTACAACAAGTAGCTCGAAGAATTTATCGGAGAAGATATCCAAATTGTCAGCAACCAATTAAGTAACATTGGGCCCCTCACTATCACCACCCACCCACACAACAATTTACATACTTACATAGCAAAACTTCGAATTTGATACAAGCCAATCTATTTTTTTCTCTACCTCCGTTGCTTTTGAGACGATAAAAATGAGAATAATTCAGACTAATATATTTTAAATAGCTTCATGAGATGAAAACGGCAAGTCTAGTCTAGTCTGAATTCTCAAGAAGCTTGCAATACAATAAATACGGCGCATCTGTCTTTATTTATGGTTGGTACGAGCACAGTATATATACTAACCAGTACAATAACTCCTACTCATTTCATTCATAAATCGACAGAGCTCTTAGGGACCTTGAACGCACCCCTCCACGATTTATTTTACTTTTCACTATGCACAACACTGGTCGTCGGATGAGATTCTCATCCGAGCAGCGTTGAAGGTCACAGAAAGTTTAGCGCGTGACGTCACAAGATATAATACTGGTTCGTATTTATACTGTGGTACGAGTACAAACAACACCGCACGTAAACGAAGTGTAGGCCGTAAATTATGGCAATAAGAATTTTGTTCCATAATTGGAATGTTTCACATTATTGTTAACTTGCTGGAAAATAAAATTTACATTTTGCAATTTTTTTTAAATACGTTTTCTGCAATTTAAGAGGAATGTTTACGAAAATACAAATATTAGTGCCGTAACATACGGGTCCCATAGATCACAGGCCCGGGTTCAGCGGGGCTGATAGTTACCATATGATAGTTACTCCCCTGATTCACAAACCCCTCTTGTGTCGGCATAATGAAGTACAAAGGTTATTTACTTAGAAAGGGACGAGGAAATGTTCAATCTGCAATAAACTCTTTTAAAATATATGACCAATAAATTTTAGTCTCAAACGTGTTAAAGGGTGTCTTCTTTTGTTGTATCTTACAGTATTTATTCTGAAGGGAAGTCGTGAGTGAAATAAATACACCTTAATTCCTTAATATTAAATGCATTGATTGATACCTATAATATTAATAAACTTAAAACTTTAGATTTGTCCGGGCCCTACGCACGTGCGTAGTGTGCGGAATGTATAAACCGGCACTGCCAAGTTGTCGTATTTTTAGAAGAATATGTAGGTCTTTGTCAGAGACTGGAAGTTTTCATTCAACAAATGGTGCGAATTTCAATAGATTACGTCGAATACCTGCATTTGAAGAAGCTGCTCTTAATATTATTGAAGATGAGCCATCGACGAGCACAAGAGTAATAGCAAATAGATTAGATGTAAATTACGTGACAGTTTGGCAAGTTCTGAAGGAGCAAGGATCTAGAGAAAGTGCGAGCTTTGCGATCTGAAGACTTCCAGCCAAGATTGTTGCTTTGTTGTTGGTTTCTTGAACTAAAAACGTTGTAATCTTCAAAGGCGTTTTGAAAAGTTCATTTTATTTTATTGTTTCACAAGGGACGGTGTATTTAATTCTCGTAATAATCACCTGTGGTGTGATGAAAATCCCCACGCAACATTTATTCGTGCGCATCAACAACGTTTTTCAGTAATGCATGGGCTGGAATAGTAGAGGAGTACGTTATTGGACCCTACATTTTCCCAAACCGATCGAATAGTGAAAATTATTTTACTTTCTTAAATAACGTTCTTACAGGGCTTGTTGATGACCTACTGCTAAACATCAGACGACGACTTTGGTTTCAACATGATGGAGCACCGGCCCACACAACCCGAGAAGTCATAGCACTACTAAATAGAGAATATCCGAATAAGTCCTGTTGCGAGGCCAGCCCGGAGTCACGTCAAATTTAGGCCCTCCTCTGTTGTTTCATTGTTCATTGTTTTATTTTTCTTGTTTGCTTGTTTCTTGTTTAATTTTATTGTTTAATGACAGCAAGCCTACTTTGTTTGAAATGATTGTTGCAGTTTGTTAAAATTTATCTTGTAATTCAATTTGAATAAAGACTTACTGTGTTTACTAGATAGGTAGTTTAAGGATTTTATTTTCAAAAATCGATTGAGCGGCTTTGAAAATATCTTGTTTTGAAATTTTTGATCGGTCGCCATTTTGTTATTTGATAAAATAGAAAAACCACAAATGTTTTAGAAAACCGAAAACAAATGCTGAAAGTTGTATTTTTTAAATATTCCTTAAAATAAGGAAGTAATGACGATTTTATGAAAAAAAAAAAACGCCAATAACTATATGGACTGGGACTCTAAATCAAAAATTTGAACTAAGAAAAGTTATTTGTTTCAATGAGTTCTAACTGCTGTTTTCGGGTGTTACAACTTAG
Organism: Pyrocoelia pectoralis; assembly: GCA_036250285.1. Classification (NCBI taxonomy): domain Eukaryota; kingdom Metazoa; phylum Arthropoda; class Insecta; order Coleoptera; family Lampyridae; genus Pyrocoelia; species Pyrocoelia pectoralis. The sequence continues at coordinate 13,196,171 of CM070081.1, forward strand.
TATTAACACCTTGTATACAAATTAATTTTAGAGAACTTAACTAGCTGAACAATTTCTGATGTTTAATGTTAAATATTCATCGCGGGGCCTCCATTACTACAGTTGCACAGCCACAGGCTGAAATTTTCCAAGATAATAATTGGTAAATTGTCATCGTACAAAATTCTCTGCACAAACCACATTTAAGTACCTACACTTCTTTCAGGTTTTAATCTTATATTTGAATTAGTTTTAAATCTAAATGGCAATGAAATGAGGCGAGGTCCAGACAAATTTAAAATACTCCGAGCAAAATTTTATATCCAGGTGTAACATCTCCAATCCGCCATGTTTAAGCTTCCGCTTATATGAGGGTTAAATCTCGTAAGTTTTGTTATTTTAAATGACAAAAAAAAATTAAAATATTTTTAATAACGACGTTAAGAATATTGTTTATTTATTCTTTTCTTTGATATTTCTTTTGTTATAAGATATATGTTAAACAAGGAATATTTCACACGCGTTTTGTATTTGTTAGTAGAACTAAAAATAACAAACCGTAACCGATATTTACGTGTATTTATGCTTCTAAATTTGTAAACTGACCTTAAATAAAACAACACGAAGGGGATAATTTAAATATACGAATGTTTATTATATTAAGTAAGATGGACGTACCGTGGGACGTACCTTATTCTGTGCAGCTACGGCCCTTTTCTAATTGGTATACCCAAGGTCGTTGATTGAAGAATCTTCGTTCCAAGGTTTATTAATTCACTTAATAAACCTTGGGACAAATTTACTTATTCCTCATCGCCAGAATGCATTGCGTTGTTTTCCTAGAGAAATTGTATACTTATAAGTATAAATATTTTTTTTTAACTTAACAACACAAAACTTTTTTACTTATTTATCCAGACCTCTTCTACCTTTCAGTGTCAAGGTTTGCAATTGAGTTTTCTGCAACCAACAATTTAGTCGTTTTGTTTCAATTTTGTATTCTACTGGTTCCACTTCCAACTGTTCCCTAATTGCTTCATTTCGTATGCAGAGTCGGATTTACCATAAGGCTCGAAAATCCAATTCAATTCGTATCTTTTAATAATGCACGGTCAGAAAATTTTTTTGTCCCTTCAGGAGTACCGCAAGGATCAAATCTCGGTCCACTGCTGTTCACACTATTTGTAAATGATCTACCGTATGTCATTAACGCAAAAAAATTATTGTTTGCTGATGATTTAAAAATTTATTCTTCTGTTTATACAATCAGTGATTGTATCTTTGTTCAGAATGAACTTGATAAAGTCTTTCAATGTTGTACTCGCAACAATGTATCTTTAAATATATCGAAATGTAGGATTGTTAGCTACACACGTAAATTAAATTGGATAATGTATCCCTATACTATAAACTCCATTTTGCTGGAGAGAAATAATCGTGTGAAGGATCTCGGCATTATTTTTGACTCAAAACTCAATTTCAATGATCATTTAAATGCCCTTATTAGATCTAGTATTAAGTTACTTGGGTTTATTATAAGAAGCTGTAGAACATTTACGAATATAATTGCTTTGAAAACGCTAAGGTTACCATATACGTTTTACCTCGTCTTACTTTTAGGGACGTTTAATCCGAAATGAGACATTTAAGAACGAATAAACTATATATACATTTTTTATTGATAACATTGAATTTTAAAAATGCGTGAGCGAAAAGCAGTGAGCGAAAAGCGGTGAGCGAAAGTGAAACCTTCACCCACTAGTAACTATAGTATAGTTACGGTTCGCTTTCTAAGGAGGTATCGAACAAACAGGATTGCCAACACCATTTATCTAGTGCAGGAAAACAAATGAATTCAATAAACTGTCAACATTGACAATTTAAGGTTATAAATCAAAAATTAATGAATATTTTTGTAATTATACGCAATTTTAGAAAATTTTTTGTATAAAACACGAGAAGAAATTGTTTTTTCAATTCTCTCTCTTATACTTTGAGCTCGAGTTGAAAAAACCTTAACTTTCTTCTCTTGTTGTATAAATAACTATTAATTTTCTAGTTTGTCCCCCAAAATTGAAATTTATTTATTTATGCTATACGTCCATCTTGGGATCATGAAACTCTATATGTATACAGGGTGACCCAGGGCTGTGTGATTGGTCCATATCCATAACTTTTTTGCTATTCAAGATATCGACAAGCGGTTTTCACCGCAAAGTAAGCACACTTATACTGCACATTATAAAAGTATTTTGATTATATACAGAATGTTCCTATACAGGGTGGTAAATCAAAGTTATGTTTTTTTAAATTGGACACCCTGTATATTTCTACATTATTAGTTTTACATGGAAAAATAATGGCACTTTGTATAGGTCACTATGGGCCTAGCTCTCTCAGTTTCGGCGTTATTCAACGTTTTGTTCGGAAAAAGACTCATATTTGATGGATGACTGCCCAGTAGGCCATGGATGTTTTTCGAAAACCTTGCCACAGAAAATTTTAGAATAACTTGGAATTTTAATAAATAGTCGACTTTTGGTTGATGTATGTACACACTATACAGGGTGTACTGAAACGCAAAAGTCGAATAACTCTTTTTTTATAAATGGAACACCCTGTATTTCTATTCACGAGTCGATTAAGTCTTTTATAAGCTTTTCACTGATATGCAATTTGTATGGTCAATTCTGAATAGTTACTGAGATTCTTCGGAAAATCTATTGTAATTATGAAGAAGTTGTTGATTTTTGCAAGTAGGCTGCTGTCAGCGAATATCGCAAGTGATATGACATTTAATTAATATTCGTTGAGAGCAGCCTACTTGCAAAAATCAACAACTTCTTCATAATTACAATAGTTGTTCCGGAAAATCTCGGTAACTATTCAGAATTGACTATACAAATTGCATATCAGTGGAAAGCTTATAAAAAACTTAATCGACTCGTGAACAGAAATACAGGGTGTTCCATTTATAAAAAAAGAGTTATTAGACTTTTTGCGTTTCAGCACACCCTATAGTGTGTGCATACATGGACCAAACGTCGACTATTTATTAAAATTCCAAGTTATTCTAAAATTTTCAGTGGCAATTTTTTCGAAAAACATCCATGGCCTACTGAGCAGTGATCCATCAAATATGAGTCTTTTTCCGAACAAAACGTTGAATGACGCCGAAACGGAGAGAGCTAGACCTATAGTGACCTATGCAAAGTGCCATTATTTTTTCATGTAAAAAGTAATAAAGTAGAAATATACAGGGTGTCCCATTTAAAAAAACATAACTTTGGTTTACCACCCTATAGGAACATTCTGTATATAATCAAAATATTTTTATAATGTGCGGTATATAGTGTCCGACCGAAACTGGTTTTTACGACCGAAACCGAAACCGAAACCGAATTTCGGCAACGGTCTCAGTTTCGGCCGAAACCGAAACCGAAACCCAAACCGAAACTTTCTTACAAAGATCATGTTTTGAGGGAAAAATAAAGGAAACGTTATTATAATCAGTCAGACGTTTGGATGGAATTTACCGCGCCGAACATGAACGAGCACAGCGCGGGAACTATAGAATGCAGTTTCGGTTTCGGTCGTAGTTTCGGCAGGTTTGCCGCCGAAACCGAAACTAAACCGAAACTCTTTTTTTTGCCGAAACTCGACCGAAACCGAAACCGAAACCGAACATTCGGTCGGACACTACGGGGTATAAGTGTGGTTACTTGGCAGTGAAAACCGCATGTCGATATCTTGAATAGCAAAAAAGTTATAGACCAATCACGCAGCCCTGGGTCACCCTGTATGTACCAAATTTCAACTTATTTGGTCTAGTAGATTTTACGTTTTATAAAACGTGGTCAAAAAATGTTACTGTAGTAATAATTGGTCAATTATTTGTGGTAATAATATGGTTATTTCATCCGTAATAACCATGCAAGAATGTAAACACAATACACGTTTGATTCCACTAATCACGAAACACTATCCGATTTTGAATTATGCGCCTTGTCTCAATTTGAAGACGAAAGTGGTGGCACCTCTTACACTACGAAGCTAAACTAAAATTGAAATATTTTTCTAAGAAATCTGCAGCTATCTTGGAAAATCTTATGAATGCCAGATCGAAAAAGGTCTACGAACTTCAAGCTACATTTATGATAATAACAATAATAACAAACCAATTTTTGTATTAGGATGAAAGCTGAAAGTTCAAACTTTAGAGTGGGACCTTTTTTTGCGACTAAAAGGTTACTGATCCTTGTTAAATTCATTGTCAAAGATACGGCCGTAATGTGTAAAAATTTACGAAAATTAAAGATTTTTCTTCGACATCATTACAATTGCTTTGACAAAAATAAATTAGGAGATCTTTCATAATTTAATTGAGGGTTTGTACAAATAGCTAGAAACAGTAACCCTCTGAACAAACGGTCATTTTTAGGCAACCAAACATACTCATTTAGTGCTAAAATAAGAATTAAGGGGGCAATAAGTAAGAAAAACTTTAGGTGTAGGCATTGATTAATTATTCAATGGTGTAGGTAAGTTTGTTCATTACTCGATAGGAATTGATGAGTGCAAACTCAATAAGCGTACCTACCTACTTATTTATATTTTTTCAACGAACATAATTATATTTACACGAGACAGCGCCAGCGCGGGTTAAAAATGTCAAAAGGTGACGACACTATATTTGATGTGGACCCCATTTTTTAGTGAAATATATTTCCAATCAAACTTAAATTTTGATAAATTATCTTTAAAGTTTAACCTTTCACCGATAGCCTCGAACCAAAATAAGTCTCCATTCAAATTAATTTTTACATGTATTAATCGATGTATGAATGCTTTAATATAAGTTAGGAATTTATTACTCCAGCACAATCAGTTCAAATTAATTTTTACATGTATTAATCGATGTATTAATGCTTTAATATAAGTTAGGAATTTATTACTCCAGCACAATCAGTTCAAATTAATTTTAACATTGACTAATCGATGTATGAATACTTTAAAGTAAGTTAGGAATTTATTACTCCAGCACAATCAGTTCAAATTAATTTTTACATGTATTAATCGATGTATGAATGCTTTAATATAAGTTAGGAATTTATTACTCCAGCACAATCAGTTCAAATTAATTTTTACATGTATTAATCGATGTATGAATGCTTTAATATAACTTAGGAATTTATTACTCCAGCACAATCAGTTCAAATTAATTTTTACATGTATTAATCGATGTATTAATGCTTTAATATAACTTAGAAATTTATTACTCCAGCACAATCAGTTCAAATTAATTTTAACATTGACTAATCGATGTATGAATACTTTAAAGTAAGTTAGGAATTTATTACTCCAGCACAATCAGTTCAAATTAATTCATCATCATACATCGATTAATACATGTAAAAATTAATTTGAACTGATTGTGCTGGAGTAATAAATTCCTAACTTATATTAAAGCATTCATACATCGATTAATACATGTAAAAATTAATTTGAACTGATTGTGCTGGAGTAATCAATTCCTAAGTTATATTAAAGCATTCATACATCGATTAATACATGTAAAAATTAATTTGAACTGATTGTGCTGGAGTAATAAATTCCTAAGTTATATTAAAGCATTCATACATCGATTAATACATGTAAAAATTAATTTGAACTGATTGTGCTGGAGTAATAAATTCCTAACTTATATTAAAGCATTCATACATCGATTAATACATGTAAAAATTAATTTGAACTGATTGTGCTGGAGTAATAAATTCCTAACTTACTTTAAAGTATTCATACATCGATTAGTCAATGTTAAAATTAATTTGAACTGATTGTGCTGGAGTAATAAATTCCTAACTTATATTAAAGCATTAATACATCGATTAATACATGTAAAAATTAATTTGAACTGATTGTGCTGGAGTAATAAATTCCTAACTTATATTAAAGCATTCATACATCGATTAGTCAATGTTAAAATTAATTTGAACTGATTGTGCTGGAGTAATCAATTCCTAAGTTATATTAAAGCATTCATACATCGATTAATACATGTAAAAATTAATTTGAACTGATTGTGCTGGAGTAATCAATTCCTAAGTTATATTAAAGCATTCATACATCGATTAATACATGTAAAAATTAATTTGAACTGATTGTGCTGGAGTAATAAATTCCTAACTTACTTTAAAGTATTCATACATCGTTTAGTCAATGTAAAAATTAATTTGAACTGATTGTGCTGGAGTAATAAATTCCTAACTTACTTTAAAGTATTCATACATCGATTAGTCAATGTTAAAATTAATTTGAACTGATTGTGCTGGAGTAATAAATTCCTAACTTATATTAAAGCATTAATACATCGATTAATACATGTAAAAATTAATTTGAACTGATTGTGCTGGAGTAATAAATTCCTAACTTATATTAAAGCATTCATACATCGATTAGTCAATGTTAAAATTAATTTGAACTGATTGTGCTGGAGTAATCAATTCCTAAGTTATATTAAAGCATTCATACATCGATTAATACATGTAAAAATTAATTTGAACTGATTGTGCTGGAGTAATCAATTCCTAAGTTATATTAAAGCATTCATACATCGATTAATACATGTAAAAATTAATTTGAACTGATTGTGCTGGAGTAATAAATTCCTAACTTACTTTAAAGTATTCATACATCGTTTAGTCAATGTTAAAATTAATTTGAACTGATTGTGCTGGAGTAATCAATTCCTAACTTTAAAGTATTCATACATCGATTAGTCAAAGTTAAAATTAATTTGAAGTGATTGTGCTGGAGTAATCAATTTCTAACCTATGTTCAAACATTATGTTACGATTGATTTTCAATTAATGTCGATGTATTTTGATTGGTGCATCGCAAGCTGCCTTTTATCTGGTAGGGCTGGTATAATTCATTCATAGCATAAAAAACAATATCCGATATCCGGCTGCACCTTCATTAATTTACAAATTACAATCACTTAGTTGTCTTACAGTACGTTCACATATCATTGGAAAAATGTTTAAAATAACGAATATCGATTTGGCGGAGGTAGGTTACCCCACATTACTGTGCGCGTCTAATTTTGGCCTGCGCGGGGCTTGAGAGCTTAAATATGGTTAAGTCCTTGATAAATAGTGAGTAATTAATTAGTAATTAATTAGTAATCAATTATTAGTGTGGTGTTAGCTACTTAATAGTTTTTTTTTTTTGGGTTGTGCTAGCTTAACGGTTAAGCTGGCACAACCACTTTTTTTTTTTTTAAAAATCAACAGTAATAAATTTGACTTTTGGGTAATTAATTAGTAATAAATGAGTACTAAATTATGTGGTACGTTTCAACTGATTGTGCTATAGGGGTTGTGCCAGCTTAACGGACCTGGTGTTTGAAGTTTTTTAACTTTGCCACTAATTTTGAAAGCCCTGTATAATCTGTGATAGGTTTGTAAATGCATTTTGTGAACCCTTATGGTTTTACTTCGTGTTTGTAGAGTATGAATGTTTTGCGTTCAAAGAAGAGCAAAAGGTGGGCTATTAAACATCCCTCCGCAAAGCGCAAATTTTTCAAAAAAATCATAATATCTCAAAAACAGTTGAAGATAGGTATAGGATAATCTAATACAGATTAACGCAGAATCGATTGTATAATCCAAAAATGCAATAATATACAGGGTGTTCCATTTAAAATAAGAAGATGAATGGCGATTTCCGGTCTTTCCGGAAGTTGTACAACATCGATAATATTTTAGAACAAAAGAAGGCTATGGGTTATCCTTAACCTGAAAGTTTCAAATTCATAAGTAGTAAGGGACCCCAGAAACTTCTAATGAACCTGTTCCGTGATATATCCTGTATTGGTACTGGAAGGGCGTAGATACGGTGTCCCCATTATCGCTCCTGGGATATTTGGCCAAAATTGTTTTTAAAAAGGAACCATTGTTCATAAACCTTCAGCACTTTTACAACATAATGAAGAAAAATGGAAAAAAATTTGGTGGTTACCATTTATTAATTAGGCCCATCTTTGTTCCTACGGATTTGGATTTAATCAAAAAAATGTTAATTAGCGACTTTGATCATTTTATTGATCACATCGTTACGTTAATGCAGAAATCGACCCTTTGAATCTAAATATCTTCAACGCAAAAGGTTCCCACTGGCATAAGATAAGATCTACACTGTCAGCCGCATTTACTTCGGCGAAAAGTAAGGTGATGTTCGACACGGCAATTAAATGTGGAAAAAATTTCAAACAATTAATTAATAAATACGTTGAGAGAAATGAATCATTGGACATAAAGGACGTTAATGAACGATTTACAACTGATATTTTCATATCCTATGGTTTTGGAATTGGAATTGAAAGTAACGCACTACAGAGTGGAACTTCGAAATGTAGAAAACTAGTATCTGAGTTGGCCATTTCTATTCGTTTCATGTTGGTAATTTTCTTTCCAGGGCTGTTTTCCTTATTCAGAATGACAAGTTATCGTAAAAAAGTGACAAACTTTTTTATAAACCTCGTGGAGGAAATCGCCAAATACCGTAAACAAAATGGCATTGTTCGTGACGATTTTATACGTCATCTGCTTCAAAACAGTAGTGACCATACAATAACAAATAGGGATGGGAAGGAAATGAAGAATAGAGGAGATAAAGGCTTAAGTTTAAAGGAAATAGCGGGGCAATGTTTTTTTTTACGGTGCCGGATATGAAACATCTGCGGCAACTATAAGTTTTACTCTAATCGAATTGGCATTAAATCAGGGAATTCAAAACCAAGTTAGAGAAGAAATAACGATAATTTTAGAAAAGCACAATGGAAAGATTACATATGAGGCGGTTAAGGAGATGGAGTACCTGAATAACTGCTTGTACGGTAAGATCAAAGTTCATTCTCCATTATACAGCATGAATATAAAGTAAAGAACCGCTATTATTTTGTCGTTATTAAAAATTTTACAAAAAAAACAGTTTATACAAAAGTTGTTCAGGATATTCTGGTCGACATAACTGACACAAAATATTTTATTTTGGTTCAACTGTTTATTAGCTATGACGTCATCCGCCTTTTTTTAAAATACGAACCGTAACTTTTTTCCCATCTATTCGATCGAGAATAAAGCCACCTTCTCAGTAAATAAAAATATCATGGGGTTACATTACAATTTTTTGATAAAATGCGGTTTAAAGCCTAAAATCAAGATAGCCAACGAAAAACGAAAATAATCACACAAAAGCTACGATTGACAGAACGTACGTATTACGACTTGTCAGTGACAGTGAAAGTGTGAATAAAAATAAATTATGGCACATTTAACTGAAAGGGAACGTATCGAAATTTTGATGATGATTGGGTTCGGTGACAGCAGAAGATCCCGTGTAGAGGTCTGTGGTTTATTTAACGGGGAACATCCAAATCGTGAACCCATTACGCGGTCCACTGTTACGAAAATATATTTAAAATTGGTACCGTTAAAGATTTACCGAAAAGTGGCTATATCTTAGTTTTAGGCTTTAAACGGCATTTCATCAAAAAAATTGTAATGTAACACAATGACATTTTTATTTACTGAAATGAGGGCTTTATAATCCATCGAATTGATGAAAAACAAGTTAGGGTTCGTATTTAAAAAAAGTCGGATGACGTCATAGCTAATAAACAGTTGAACCAAAATAAAATATTTTATGTCAGTTATGCCAACCAGAATATCCTGAACAACTTTTGTATCAACTGTTTTTTTGTAAAATTTCTAACAACGACAAAATAATAGCGGTTCCTTACTACATGACCTTAGCGCTTACGTATCAATCTCCGCTTAGGTTACCATGAGTTGAAAGAATGCAAATGTTGCAAACGCAGTAAAATTTAAAAAACAAACTTAATTATTATAGAATCATTGAGGATGTACCCACCGGCACCCATGACCACCCGACTTTGTACAAAAACGTACAATATTCCAAATTCCAACGTGGTCATAAACGTAGGAACGTAGGTACGTGTTTTTGCCAATTTATGCAATACATAGAGATCCCGAGCATTTTCCTAATCCGGACACATTTGACCCAGACAGATTTTCTAAAGGAAGGAACAAAAATCGGGAACTCCCAGGATTTTTGCCGTTTGGCGACGGGCCAAGAAAATGTATAGGTAAGTGTTATCATTGCTCTAAACAGGTTTGCTTTCTTACATTTTTTAGGTTATAAATTTGCAATTTCATAAGTACAAGTTGCTTTAGTTGTACTTCTAAAGCACTTCAGGTTTTTTCCACATCCTGACGTAGATGTTCCGTTAAAATTTCGCGCCACCGTTGTATTAAACACTATAAATCCATTAATGATTAATGTCGAAAAACTAGAAGAATACTAGTTACCTACTGTTCGAAATATATAATATAATTTTAATATAATATAATATATAACATATTTAATATATATATTTATAAACAAGCATGGTCGTTAATAGGCGTAGAAAAGAAAATTGAAAGCATACATAAACACGGTTTGCTTAAAAATATGTGCTATTTAACCATAAAAATTGGTCCTTCGAGTCGGATTAGTATCCCAATTAAAGTGTCAGTTGGCTTATGGCCATTACCTTTACTTCCTCCTTAACTTATTGCTAACGTTTATTTATAAATACAGGTAAGTATTTATATTCTATTGAGATTTTTAGGGATGCTTGATGCTTTCCTCTTGTAGTGCTTAGAAGTATATAAAAACTACACCCACGTCAATGACGTCAATTAACAAGAAGAGAAACAAAGGTGGATAATATATTTAGAGACTGAAAGCAAAAAACTTGGGAAAAGAAGAAAAACTGGTTATTGTTAGTAGAAAAATGAATACGAACCAAAAACTCTTCTTCGCAACTTTATTAAACGAAAGGAAAAGAGAAATACCCCACTAAAAGTATGAAAGACCATAAAAAAGAAAAGAACATGAAAATGAGAAATAAAGAAAATAGTTTATCAACTTAACTGGAAGGAAATGAATAAGGTGAAATAAAACGGAACTAAGTAGAGCACAATTAGGGTGGGGCAGCTCCAAGAAGACGAAACAGTGGAGACGGAAGTGATAGATGCGAAGAACAAGACGAAAAAGGATAGAAGACGGGGTGTAACAATATTAAGGCAGAACAAGCAATGTGATGAAGATGCTATTATGGTGATATGGATGAATAGAGTGCTAAACACAAGAATAGCCTCAAATGATTGGATGCAAGACAGGAGAAATTACAGAGGATTTGTGGTGTGTTTATAATGGACGTGGCAATGTTGCAATATGCCCATGCGTGAACACTGAACTGTATACCTCCTAACTGCAATGAATTGTGGTACGTAGTATCGTTGAATGATAAGAATTTAGTGTACAGTTCATTGACTAACCTGAATACACTTTGCTGGAACCATTGAACTGTACGCTATACGCAACTGGAAAGGAAACGCGCATAAGTAACACTGAAGCCAAACGATTTTTCTTTTGTCCGCAACGTCATACAAACGATGACACGGAGTATAAAATGCAGGTGTCGGGTAAAAAGGGTACGTTGCGGCAGTTATCTCTCTCGTCTGATCTACTACCGCAACAAGCTAGAGGGCGACAGAAGTACCCATTCCGCATCTGTCTTTGTCAACTTCGCGCCTACAATGCATTGAAATCGCCCGTATCCCTTCCAGTTGCGTGTAGCATACAGTTCAATGGCTGCAACGGACGCAAGGCTTGCAAACTTGCAAATGTATACACAGGGTTGAGGTAGGGGCACGACAAATGGATGATGGTAGCATTGATTAATGATTATACACACGTGGTAATTGATGCTAAACAATGATAATACCACGTTGCGAGTTACATACCCTACAAAAATGCTTCGCTTGTATTAACGTCTTCTCCTTTCCAGTTAGTATACAGTTCAATACCATAAGATTTAAAAAATACAATAATGGCAACTTGATATTTCCACATGTGATAATCTTCAGCATTTTTGGTAATTAATTAGAATCCTGGGCCATGCACCCAGCCGTTTCAACTTTTCCCCTATGAGAGAGTACCTACAGGCCGTCAATCGTAACCATAGAGAAAAGAAGATAAAAAAGTGGTGGCAATACCACATAATTATTTCACACCAAGTTGGCGCGCCCTCGTTGACTGCGGTTTCCATAGGATCTACCAAAAAGGTGTACCTGGGCACCTGAGGTGCTACAGCGATGGTTTCCGGAGCCATTTCCAGCATTCTCATGTGTGATCTATTGTTTCCCAGTGTTCTGAGTGATTTATACATACCGCCGCTAATACGGAATCGGTGGTCGGAAAGGCCCGCCAGTCATCCATAGGCGACGGTGTGTCTTTCAATTGTAGTGCTGGACTTGCTTCTGGGGGCTTCTGGACCGGTGAGTAGGAACTGTTGAGGTTCAAGCATCGCTTAAAATCACAAAATAAAACAGTACTTTTAACACTCATTTCATAAATAGCTATTTTTTATTGGTGTCCTATTTTAGTATTTTTTAGTATAAAAAATAGCGTAAAGTATTCGTGGATAACTAGTCTTTAAAACACTTGCTCTATTTCAAGCACTCCGGCTACGCCGTCGTGCTTGAAAACTCGTGCGTCTGTTAAAGACCTGTTTATCCACTTATACTTTAATATACTATTTGAAGCTTTGAAGTGTGACGGACAAACTATTTGCACACAAAAACCAATGTTTTGATTATTATTAAATTCTAAGTTAATTTTGAAACCATATTTTTATAGAAATATCAAACACTCTCTGCCACATCAGGGCCAGAGGATCGTTTTCTGCATAATAACTTCTACTAGGACCAATAGGTGTAATTACTAAAACAGCCTTGTATTATGGGAATTTTAAAAGTAGAGTAGAGTTAGGTGAATGAATTGCACAATTCAGTATAAAATCGTCTTTTTTGGATTTCTATTACATAATGCGCATCTTTAGACGGACGATATCGGTTAAAGGTTAAGGTTTTGAAACGATCAAAGTACTACGTCGGGGTCTAGGACAATTCGCCGTCGCAATTTCGCCACCGCCGATTCGCCGTCGGCACTGTTGGTCAACTTCGCCGTATGCCGAATTCGTCGTACAAATCGTGCTTTTTGATATGCTATTATATTCCTCGTATGATAACGAAGGCCTTTACTTTAATTAAATTTTCTATGAGTTAATAATGAGAGACTTTACTTTAAATAATTTTTTTTTGAGCAATTTACGTCCTATAATCCTCTAATAATTAACGTAATCTTAATTTAAGAATTATTATAATATGTCGATATTGCTATAAATACAAAAAAATTCAATGGTGATGCTAATATGTAACAATATCTGAGGGGTTTAGCACATCATTACAATATGTAGGTCAATTTATAGTTAATATGTAGATACATAATACATATTCTATTTGACCTATTTAAATCGTTTTACATCTTTAGTATTTTTTTACGTAATACCCTTGTTTGGGTAATACCTACATTAATTCTCTTGTCATAATAGCAAATTAATATTGTAAATTCGTCCCGACGCTTACGGCGAATCGGTGGCGGCGTATCGGTGAAGGCAAACCGGTGCCGGCGATGGCGAACCGGGCGACGCCGACGGCGAGTAGTCCCATTCCCCGACATTCGGTTGTAAACATGTTATTTCGGAAAAGTTAGAGTTATCTTATGAAAATAAAGTATTTATATTATGCAATGTTATTTTTAAATAACCCGCGTGATATAGACTGGAATGATTAAAATAGTAATTACATGTGCGTAACTAGTGTTGTGGCATAAGGCCTTTAAACACGTACTTAGCAACGTGGAGCACAGAACATGCCTTAGTATTACAAGAGCTATGGGGTAGCTACGGAGATCCTTTTGAACCTCACCTTTAAGGCTATTATTTAGGGTGGAAGGATTCAGAGGGGCTTATTCATAGAGGCATATGAAGGAAAGTTGTATTGTTGAACTGTCCCATTTTAATGGAATTGAATGAAAAGCTGCTAAATGAGTAAAACATCTATACGCCATTAACAGATGTAGAGAAACGTATATACCGAGAAAAGGAGAATGTCATAGATAGAACCTCTAGTAATGAATCTGAATGCTGATGATGCTGATGCTGATGACGATAGTAACGAATTTAATGACGACGACGATTTCGACGAAGACATCGATAATGATTTCAAGTATCTCTTGTAATAAGCGGATAATAACTGCCACCAGGACCAGTATAAGAGTAGATTATGTCTTGTTTGTTTGGAGATCTTTTTAGACAGAGGATGTTGGTTAAAGGTAAAGGTTTTGAAATATAATCTTTGGGAGAGGATGACGTTTACGTTATCAATTTCTTAAGGAGGAGGATGTAAACGACATTTCTATTAAGCAACCTTATTTCTGAATTGCATAGCTAATAATGGGAATTTCATTGAACGGCCACAGTTAGGGACTATGTACTTGGGATGGGGCTCGAGCGCATCACTAAATATCGGTGTTCCTATCAGTTAGACTATCAACGAAACACGTATTTGGACCCCATAATAAATTCTATGAGCAACTTCTTTTTAAAACTTGTAGCCTAACCAGGCTAGCCAAAGAACGACTGCACAACTCGAACCCAAAAACAAACTTTCCCGCTAACTAACTGAAACCACAAGGCACGTGATCGTCAATCACAAACCTGTCAAGTGGTAGGATTCTACGGATGTGTTAGCGCTGGTCTTATAATGATCGATTAGGCAATCATAATTAAAACATAAGAAATTGGGAGAAGCATGGGTTGCCCTCTCAAACTAAGTACCCGGTGGCCAAATAAGCGAGGTAAGCGGCTGTATCTCAGGACCTGCTCATCTGACAACAATGGAATTTTTTTTATTATTATAAATGGCCATAAAAAAACTCTGGAAATTATTTTCGAGTTCCTAGGATGGCCGCTAGGGGGCTTATTTGGTATAATAGTTAATAAAAGCTTAATTTTCTCGCTTAAAGTCCCAATGAAGTGGGCCTGAAAATATTGTCATGGCAATCTACGATCATTTTTGAATAAAAAACCTTACATCAATTTTTTTGACAGCTGTCAAATAAAGTAGGGGGGGAAGGTTTTACCCCGAAAAAGAAAAATGCTTGTAGTGTCAGTTTGGCTTGGCCGATTTTACTGAAACAACTTTTGATTAAAAGAGCATTTTTGGAAGTATTTTTCTATAAACATAAAACAACAATATATTTTTCCGTTGTTCTGCGAGAGGGCGTTGACTTATAACTTACCCTATTTCTTTAAATATCTCTAAAAAGTTAAATGAAATCATATATTTTTTCTTACGATAATAAGTAGAGCACAAAAAACTAAGAAAAATAGTGAAAACCGCAAAACAATATTTAAACATTTTTGTTAATACCTTCGTTATAAATAGAGATATCGTTTTGCGGTTTTCATTATTTTTTTTAGTTTTTTGTGCTCTACTTATTATCGTAAGAAAAAATATATGATTTCATTTAACTTTTTAGAGATATTTAAAGAAATAGGGTAAGTTATAAGTCAACGCCCTCTCGCAGAACAACGGAAAAATATATTGTTGTTTTATGTTTATAGAAAAATAATTCCAAAAATGCTCTTTTAATCAAAAGTTGTTTCAGTAAAATCGGCCAAGCCAAACTGACACTATAAGCATTTTTCTTTTTCGGGGTAAAGCCTTCCCCCACCACTTTATTTGAAAGCTGTCAAAAAAATTGATGTAAGGTTTTTTATTCAAAAATGATCGTAGATTGCCATGACAATATTTTCAGGCCCACTTCATTGGGACTTTAAGCGAGAAAATTAAGCTTTTATGAACTATTATACCAAATACGCCCCCTAGCGGCCATCCTAGGAACTCGAAAATAATTTCCAGAGTTTTTTTATGGCCACATTTATGATAATAAAAAAAATTCCATTGTTGTTAGATGAGCAGGTCCTGAGATACAGCCGCTTACCTCACTTATTTGGCCACCCGGTACAGGTCAGAGCCGGAATTAGGAGTGTGGAGGCTCGGGGAAATGAAAAAAGTGGAGGCCCTTTCAATAATATTTATTTTTACATTAAAAAGACAAGTCGTGAAGACTTTGTCGCGTGTTTGACGCGGCTTTGATATTTTTTATGAACGGTATGTGGCCCACCGCAATGTTAACGATAGGTTCAGAGTAAATTCTAAGTACCTACACATTTTCAAGAACCTACTTACAAAACTTTCCTAAAAACGTCTAACTAAATCTCCCAAAAAAACACCCCGTATGCGTATAGGTATTTTTGTATTTTTATATTTCAAATATTGTATTTGTATTTTGTATTTTTAAAAATAATATAAAAGTATCTTGTATTTTGTATTTCAAATACATTTCTAGGTATATTTTGTAATTTGTATTTGAAATACGTTAGTGCATGTATTTTGCCCAGCCCTGTAAATGGTTAATCCACCACTGGGTACAGGTGCAGCAAGTGATGACCAATACTAAATGTGCTCTAAGATTATAACGTATGTATTTATTTGTCTTTCAATAATATTTATTTTTACATTAAAAAGACAAGTCGTGAAGACTTTGTCGCGTGTTTGACGCGGCTTTGATATTTTTTATGAATGGTATGTATTTACCAACGGGGCACATAAACATAAAAGTAAATACATAAACATAAATGTAAAAATAAAATACATGAATATAAATAACAGTTTACTAACGGAAATGAACAATTTATTATAAACAAGAACTTGAACGTAGTGTTATGGCTCGGATGTACATAACACATTGCCTTCTGAGATCAAGCTGGTGCAGTGGTTGACTTGGAGGATCCGCGTAGCAGGGCCTGCTGTCGAGTTCTATCGGTACTAATCTCCACGGCTGCCTCTTGGTCGGCGTTGGCGGCAGCGTTGAGACGATGGATGGTACCGGCGATCGATGCGGTGTACTGTACCGTGACAGCTTATCCTAGCCGTGCTTTTATCAATGTCGGCGTAGGGTAGCTGACCCTTTGCCCGTGCTATTATCAACGTCGGACAGGGGTACTTGATTCTTTCGTGCTATTATCAACGTCGAAAGAATAAGTCCTCCTCTTAACGGTGCGCGCACGCTCTTACGCCCATTTGAGCGACCGTGTCTACCGCACTTGAGTGTTAGGTGAAATCTCATTGGCGCTTGAATTTGGCGTGGGGAAACAATGTCAGCCAACTGCGCTTCGGGTGACCGATGCGACTTCGTGCACGCCCTTGGATTTATGTTATCCCTACAACTTAATAGTGAAATGTCTGAACTTTAATCAATTTCTCCAGGAGACTACAGCTGGTCACAATGATCGAAAACTAGACACTGTCAACTGTCAAGATAACTAGTTTTCGGCTTATACTGCGTCGTTAATTTGTTCCACAGCCTGCGTTGAAAGGTTTGCCTTGTCTTTTTCCTTGAGAGCCAAAACAAGGATTTTTGTCATTCCTATCACTCTGAAGATGCAAGCTGCAATTTCTTGCGAAACGTCAGAACTTTTCGTATAACATTCAGCAGGCGTGGCAAACATAGAGTTAACAGCTGACGACGATCGGGAGCTAAGAGGATTGATACTGATAGTCATCCCAGAAATCCTTGTTTTGGTTCACAACAATAAAAGGCAAGGCACGCCTCTCAACACAGGTTGTGGAACAAATATAACGAGGGTTTGTAGAGGTCCTCAATCTGTGGGGTGCCGTAAATCCGGTCCTGGTACAGGCAGGGCCGGATTAACACCTTCAGGTGCCTTAAGCATTTAAAAACATTAGTGCCCCACTGCAGATATTAATAAATTACCGTTTTGGAGACTATGTCTAAAGTCTTTGTCTGTTTCTCTTGGGTCAGTTTTCGTTTTTGCGCACCACTTAACTGAACACGTTTCATCTTGTTCTAGAAGAAATGAGAAATATTTTCTTTTGTACTCTACCTCCGTGGCAATTTGCGAATATTAGGTGTACCGGAAAATTGTCTCCGTTTCTATTACAACAAGTTTGAAACATTTTGATTAAAACATAATAATAATGGCAATTATTCAATAAAGTTTATTGATGATAAGAAAATTTATATTTTGTTTTATTCCATAAACGGACAGAACTTTCTGGTAGACCCGATATAAATTGTAGGTTATTAAAATGTTCGAATAATAGCACACCTGATAGAGAGTGCGAATGTTCAAACCGCCAACACAAAAATACACACTAATGACGAAACACAGAAGAAGTTGTATGGTGATCTGATGAGAGTCACTGTCTACGATCTGAGGCCTGTTACACAACATTCTCAGGTGCCCCTATGTCCCTGGTGCCCTAAGCACGTGCTTATTGTGCTTAATGGTAAGGGGTGGGCAGTCACAAAATACTTGTATTGAAAATACAGTATTTGAAATACATTTGTATTTTGTATTTTGTATTTGATGATTTTCCCCTAAAGTATTTTGTATTTTGTATTTCAAATACTCTCTTATGAGTATTTTGAATTTTACATTTGAAATACATTAATGTATGCATTTTGCCCACCGCAATGTTAACGATAGGTTCAGAGTAAATTCTAAGTACCTACACATTTTCAAGAACCTACTTACAAAACTTTCCTAAAAACGTCTAACTAAATCTCCCAAAAAAACACCCCGTATGCGTATAGGTATTTTTGTATTTTTATATTTCAAATATTGTATTTGTATTTTGTATTTTTAAAAATAATATAAAAGTATCTTGTATTTTGTATTTCAAATACATTTCTAGGTATATTTTGTAATTTGTATTTGAAATACGTTAGTGCATGTATTTTGCCCAGCCCTGTATGGTTAATCCACCACTGGGTACAGGTGCAGCAAGTGATGACCAATACTAAATGTGCTCTAAGATTATAACGTATGTATTTATTTGTCATAAATATTTCTATTATTAACAAAGAATTCTTATTCCTTACAACTAAAACTTAACCACAAAGTTATACCATTATAATACATTAGATTAGACTCGATTTGTTTAAACAAGAATACATACAAAGATATCTTATTCAATCCCACTAAATCAAAAAACAACTAACCAAAGTAACAAATAAAAATAAATCTTCCAGCCTCATTTCTATCATATACAAGTATTCTTATTCTATTCTATTTACCCAATCATATCAAAAATTTTAACAAAAAACAATTTCTTTTCTATAACAATTTATAATTTTACCCGCTAGCAGCACCAACTTTTCTAGTTGACCCCCTCGATTAACTCCTCTTTTTCCTTCTTCTGTTTTCTAATACTTCTTCCATCCCTCGCAACACAATAAAAACACCCACATTGTCCCAATCCCTACAATGCACATTCGGCTAACCTAGCCTTCCACATCCTTTTTTCTTCCACCTTCTCCAACCATCCGCTCTCTCTCCTAAAATCTCTCTCTATCTTCTTTCCTCTTCCCTCAGTTCCTCACACTCCCCTAGCACGTGTATTATATTCTCCCATTGCATTCCACACAGCCTACACCTTCTCTTGTCATCCTTCCACCAATACTTATTCTCCCTTTCCTTGTTCCCACATCTATATCTTGCTACCATCCTCGTCATACTCAATCCTCTCCTTAGGTTCTACGGCACTTCTTCCGCAATTATCTCTCCATACCGCCGATTGTACCTCCCTTCCTTGTTCTAAGATTGTATGGACCTCCACACAATTTGAAATTAGCTCTGGGTCTTCGCTGATTACAATGGGGAAAAACAGCTAGTACAGGAAACCCTCCAGGATATTTTAATAAACGCATCTCTCACTTACCTCCGCTTGTTTTCCAATCGAAATTTAAAGATGACATTAAATTTTTTACTTTATATTGCTCTTAAATATTAACTTGAGCGATTATCGTCAGGCATTTCATATCGGTCCCATCTTTTATTTTATATTTTAATATTAGTATTTTGGTAGCTTTTGCTACAACCTTTAATGGAGCAGATCGATTAAGGCTGTTATGTCACAGATCCTAACATTCAGGTTCACGAGCCAAGCATGTCCTTGACATGGTATTTGTATATTGGCCTCGAAATCCTTATCATCCAATGTCAGTAAATCTCAGTGACACAATTTTTTCTAAACGAATTTCCAAACTTCATGTTATATTTACTCTTAAATTTCGTAATATTATCATTTCACGTGTTAACCTTAAAAGATGTCCTCTTTTTGAAAGTACATATTTTGTAAATATTATTTAAAAATCTCATAGTGAATTCCGAACACGATACACTCCTCCACCAACGGACAGCATAATAGGAATTTTTTCCTTTCTTGGAGAAAATATTGACTTGTTTGACTGTACTAAAACTGATTACAACAACGTGCGGCAATTAGGTACCTACATAAGGCATCACTGACATAACTAGATGCAACTTGAAGCATCTTACAGCATATCTAGATATCAAATTCAAATCGGTATTCTACAGTTATTCAAGTTCCTACTTCATTTCCTGAATAGCTTCTTCTTTCCATTGCTCTGCCTTCATTATCATTATCGATATCTTCTTCGAGATCTTCCTGTCATCATGTCATTGTTACAATTTGTTCAAAAGAATTTCGAAACTTCATGCGTTATTTTCTATAATAAATTTCGCAAGGTTATCATTTAACGCGTTAACCTTTAAAGATATCCTCTTTTTAAGAATACTCATATTTTATGAATAATATTTAAAAATCTCGTAGCAAATCGTGGAATTTATTCCGTAAGTTAACAAGAATAGTTCGCGTTTGTTCACATTTTTGTAGAACACGCAAAGATGATGTACGCGGTAGTTTTTATAATAATTTTACTTATTTTGGTAGCACTAATCATGTTACCACCACTCTATTGGTATTGGAAAGGTGTAGATACGGTGTCCCCAATATCATATTTGGCGAACATTCTCTTTAAAAGGGAACCTTTGTGTTTAACTCTTCAACACTTCTATAACACATTAAAAGGAAGAGGAAAAAAATTTGGAGGTTACTATTTTTTGGGAAGGCCCATCTTTGTGCCTACCGATTTGGATCTAATCAAGAAAATGTTAAACAGTGATTTTGATCATTTTACTGATCACATTGGGTACGTGGGTGCTGATCCTCTATGTTTAAATTTGTTCACAACAAGAGGTTGCCACTGGAAAAAAATAAGATCGAAGCTATCGTCCTCATTTACATCAGCGAAATGTAAGATCATGTTTGATACGGTACTAAAATGTGCTCAAGATTTTAATCAATTAGTGAATAAATCTACTGATCGAAATGAATCGATTGATATAAGGGATGTTAGCGAACGTTTTACAACTGATGTTATCGTATCGTATGGATTTGGAGTTGAAAGTAAAACACTACGAAATGCATCTTCTGAATTTAGAAGGCTTACAACTGAATTGCTCAAATCTGTTCGTCCCACATTAATGCTTTTCTTCCCTGAGCCGTTTTCCTTATTCAAAATTAGAGTTTTTGGCCAAGACATCACAAATTTTTATATAAACCTCGTGGAGGAAACCGACAAATACCGTAAGGAAAATTGCATTATTCGTGAAGATTATATACATCACTTGCTTCAAAATCGTAGTAACGATACGATAACAAATTGTGATGGTAGCGAAACGAAAGCCAAAAGCGATGCAGGTTTAAGTTTAAGCGAAATTGCCGCTCAATGTTTTATTTTTTATATGGCCGGATTCGAAACAACGGCGGCATCAGTAAGTTTTACTTTACTCGAACTTGCATTAAATCAGCAAATTCAGAACAAAGTTAGAGAGGAAATCAAGACAGTTTTGGGAAAGCACAATGGAAAGATTACGTATGAAGCTATTCAGGAAATGGAGTACTTGAATAACTGTTTGTATGGTAATATCAATATTACATTTTGTAATATCATTCATCCATGTAAATAGTTGTAGTTATGCTGCAGGTTGTAATCAGTTCAGAAAATCATGTCCTTACATTTTCCTCGCAATCCTTTTCGCTTTATAGCTAAAATCGTTTGACAACGATTGAAGGAACGCTAATGAATGTTATTAAACATAAAGTTGCTAAATTTAAAATATTTGTTAGATTGACACATTACAATGTCTGTAAGATGTAAGATTGTATGGTTACTTTTGATTAATAACCTCACCCACTCATGTACTATCTCAGCGTCTATAGGTACAATTATTTGATAGGTTACAAAAAATAAAAGAAAAGAAATTATTAATTAATTTTTTCAGAATCACTTCGAAAGTACCCATTAGTGTCCACGAATACCCGTCTTTGCACAAAATCATACAAAATTCCAAATTCCGACGTGGAAATAAACGAAGGAATGTACGTATTCCTACCAATGTATGCAATACATAGAGATCCAAACTACTTTCCCAATCCAGACAAATATGATCCTGACAGATTTTCAATAGGGAGTGCCAAAAATCGGCAGCCGTCAGCATTTCTGCCATTTGGTGATGGGCCCCGAAAATGTATTGGTAAGTACCTAGACTATTTTTTCTAAGCAATTTGCCACTCTTATATTTTTCAGGTTATAAATTTGCAATTATAGTAGCCAAGGTTGCCTTAGTTGAACTCCTAAACCACTTCAGGTTTTTTATATATCCTGATGTAAACCTACCATTGCAGTTTACTTCCAATTTTGTGTTATCTACTTTAAATCCGTTAAAGATAAATGCGAAAAAACTAGAAGAATAGAAGGGTCGTACAGTTCAAAATATGTGTAGGTACGAAGATACTTTGACGGAGCGAGAGGCTCGAAACTACTTTCAAGGAGAAAATTCTTTCGCCTTTGAGACCTGGTAAAAGTAGCAGGGTGGTAGTTCTGGACAATAGGGTGGATGGGACACAACCTAGAATTCGTATGAGAAGGCGCATGGTGATGAAAGAGCTCATTTTTCCCAGCCACTCTTGGTCTTTTATCAATAATTGTTGCCTTTAATTTGTCCAAAAGGGCAGCATAATATACAGGGTGTTTAAAAAATACGTTCGAATATTTGGCCCACTTATACATCTCATCAGTACAAACAAAAAAGTCAAAATAAACATAAGTCCAAAAATCAGCCGTTTCCTAATTACAGCCTGTTTTTCAAATTAAAATAATTTACACTCAGTAGGAGTATTTCAACGAGGTTTCTACTACAACATGAACAAATATCAGTATAAATACATTTTAATTATTACAAATTAATGATTCTTAAAGAAGATGTTCAAAATGTCCTCCTTCCATTTGTATACACATTTCACATCTCCGTAAAAGTGAACGCCGCACTCTCTCAAAGAGTCCCGGATTTATACGAACAGTCTGGCAGGCATGTTCAATTCGTTCTCGCAACTCATCTAAATTATTCACAGGATTTGAATAAACTAATGTCTTTAAATACCCCCAAATGCAAAAAAAAAAAAAATGGCTTTGCCATACAATTATTTTAATTTGAAAAATAGGCTGTAATTAGGAAACGGCTGATTTTTGGACTTATGTTTATTTTGACTTTTTTGTTTGTACTGATGAGATCTATAAGTGGGCCAAATATTCGAACGTATTTTTTAAACACCCTGTATACCGTTGGTGGTGGTTTGGCTTTTGTATTGTATTTAATCTGTGGTACCTCTTTCGTATCTCAAAAATCGTTGCCATTGGTACAACAGCATGGCCTTCTTTGGACGGGGATTGCTACGATGTAAAAAGCTTCAGTTTGACACTAGACATTCCCACTCTCTTATGTTTTTGATTGGAAGTCAGTAACCCATATCGCTGCCTAATTTAACATGCAAAATGTGATGTACAAGTTTTGCTGAAATGTATACGATCCTAACTCTCCTCAAGAGTCAATCTTTGGTCACTCAAAACGACATTATGCAATTGATCGATTATCTTTGAACTTATTACCGTTTTTGATCGTTCGGGACATTCATCATCTTCGAGTCTCTTATCATCACGTTAAATCGGCAAAGTCAGTGCTTCCAAAAAGCATTTTTACTCACTGTTTACTCAATATCACGCAACATGTCAAACATAAGCATTGAATTTCACTACGAATAGCGATTTTATCTAGTTTACAATGTTGCTTGGCACGGCTCCTTTAAACGGCTCTTAAAAACAATGAGGACCCTAGTAGCAGAGTCTCACGTCCCGTCAAAGTACCTTCGTGCAGTTATAATTAGAAATACGAGTAGAAGTTAGTTTAACTTAGAATAAAGGAATGTTGCCAAAATATGAAGTGTTAGTTTTAAAAATGTATCACATCGGCTGTGAGAAATGTCCCCATTGTAGACATTCTTGTGCAGCTGGAATTTCTACAGGACCGTTATTTAGTAAGGCTGTGTTTCGGTACGGTTTCAGTATGGTATGTCGTATGTGCACACTACACACGGTAGGAAGATAGCTCCATCCCCAGTACATAGTCCCTAATGTGGTGTTCAATCAGATTCTCCCGATTCTGCTACTTATTGACCATTCACAAACAAGGTTGCATAATAGAAATATGTCGTTTACATATGTCGCGTTGTTGACGCGACTTTGCTATTTTTCATGAACAGAATATATTTACACACGGATTACAAAAACATGAAAGTAAGTACATGAACATAAATATAAAAATTAAATACATGAAATGAAATAATAGATTATTAACGAAAATGAACAATTTATTCTAAACAAGAACTTGAACGTAAAGTTATGGCGCGTATGTACGTAACACATTGCCTTCTGGGATCCAGCGGATGCAGTGGTTGTCTTGGAGGGCTCGCATAACAGGGCCTGCTGTCGAGCTCAATCGGTACCAATCTCCAAGGCGGCCTCTTGGTCGAGGTTGGCTGCAGCGTTGAGACGACGGATAGTACCGGCGATCGATGCGGTATACTGTACCGTGACTGCTTATCCTAGCCGTGCTTTTATCAACATCGGTGTAGGATAGCTGACCCTGGTCCGTGCTATTATCAACGTCGGACAGGGTAGCTGACTCTCTGCCCGTGCTATTATCAACGTCGGACAGGGGGTACTTTGATCCTTTCGTGCTATTATCAACGCCGAAAGAATACCTAAGTAACTTCCTTCACAGCGCGCGCACGCTTTTATATCCACTTAAGCGGGCGTGTCTACGTACTTATGTTTAGGTGAATTCTCATTGGCGCTTGTACTTGGCGTGGGAAAATAATGTCAGTCAACCGCCTTCGGCAGTCTTCTGCGGCTTCGTGTACGTACGTGGATGCTCGTTATCCCTACACATATATAAGATAACTCCTTGTTAAGAATTTCGTCCCTCTGTCTGAAAATGTAGTAGAAGGTTGGGTATAACAGGATAGCCTGGTAAAACAGGATACCACGTTTTATTTCAAAACAAGTAGTAAGATTTATCGGGTCTGAGCGTAACTGATTGATAACACCTATGTCCAGAATGTCATGTCGTTTCATTCTAGACGGCGAAACAAGAGGTCACATGTTTTCGCACTCGATAGTTGGGTAAAACGGGACACTGTGTCGTTGAGTAAAACGGGACGTATTCCGTTTTATTCAACTACATCGTCAACAACTCCTTTAGGTTTGGAGTGCAATGGGAAAATATAAAAGAAAAACACAACGGCAGTCTTGGGACGAAGACAGTATGCGTCAGGCTGTTGAGGAGGTACTGGAAGAAATAATGGGGTATCACAAGGCTTCTAAAGAATATGAGGTTCCTCGCACAACTATTGAAGCGAAAGTGAAGAAAATTAAGCAGGGTGTCCTAAACAGGGAAGATTCGGCAAAAAAAGGACTAAGACGATAACTAGAAAAGACATAAAAGCAAAGAAACTAAAGAAGGACAGTAGCAGTTCAGAAGAAGAGACCATGAGTGAAAGAAAAAAGTGTATTAAGAGCCAAAAAAAATATAAAAGGAAAGAATTCGAAAGAAAGCAATGATTCCAGATCAGAATATGAAAGCGAAGAAGCGGCCTGCATAGTTTGCACCGAACTTTATTTCAATTCTAAGGCAAAAGAAGGTTGGGTAATGCGTCAACATTACGAAGGTTGCGCCCACGAAGCTTGTGCGGGAGTGGAGAAAGACGAATCCCCCTGAGTTCAAAACCACCATTTTTAAAAAAGCGCTTGTCTGTATGGGCGCGTGCGTGTTGGAGGTGGGGCCTAAACTACTATAGATACTTACGCCGATTTTTATGAAATTTTAAACTAAGGCATATAAAAAAACTTCATCGTTAAACAAGCTTCTTATCAAAATCGGTCCAAAGGGGCCCAAACTATGGGCGTTATTTTGGGCGTAAAAATTCAAATCTTAACCTAAACTAATCCACCTTGGTGAAAAGTTAGTAGACATGGTTGTAAGAAACACGGCGTTTTACATTTCTTAATATTGTTATGAGTAAATGGTTTGTTCAATATAATTACAAAAACTGGTATATTTGAGAAACGTTACAAAAACTAACAAAAAGTGCTTATTTTTGTAATAAACAGCGTACAACCTTAAAATTAAAATGTTTTTTAAAAAAAAGCCATATTTACATCCAAAAATTAAAATACGTTGAGCGGTTCGAGAGATATCGCGGTTTGTAGTTTTTGTAATGGTGGCCATTTTGATGACGTAGAATTATCGGTGGCTCCATCTCCTAAAATGTTACCCTTTCCTACCATTTTCAGTGTACGGGGAATTACAATTCTACCATTAAATGCAGTTTTCGATCAAATTACTATCATTTGCTACTCTATAGGGCGTTTGATTATTTTCACCAAATAGCTCAGTCAAAATTAATTTCAGAAAGGAAAAAATTCCAGGGAGGCTGTCCGTTGGTGAAGGGATGTATTTTTGGGTTATAATGATGGTACAAAAGCCCACTACCACTACCGTATCGTGTTCGTAACGAAAATTACAGTGCAAAAAGGTGCCAAAAACAGGTTTTTTTGGTCAATCACTCAAATAAGATTACTTTTAGGGGAAAAAGTGAAGACGAAAAAGTTGTAGAGAATATAATTTTACGCAAAAAAGGTGTTACGAAAATTTTTTTAAGCAAGGGCCATTTTTTGAGAAATGCGAGGAAATCTCGAGAACGTCATGCATTTTTCGTCGATAACTCGGAAAATGGTTGAAAAGAAAATTAAATTACAAACCATCTTTTTTTTATTTCTTTTGTACGATCAATATTGACAGAGATATGAATTTTTTTAACATTTATTATCGTTTGTCTTCATGATAAAATCACTAATAATATAAAATTAACTGAAATTTTACATTTTGATAAAGTGAGAGATAATTAAATTTCGAAGATTTTGATACATATACAAACTTATTTTGAAAATATGTGAAGTGCGATAATGCTAAAAAACATAAAAATCTACCGCATTTTCACGTATTTTGTAAAAAAAAGTTACTTGTGGTGAGTTGTACGTCAAATATTGCCTCCACCTTTTTTGAAGAGAATGAAATTACTTCGAAATTCTTTTTTGGATTTCACTTACATGTTTTCAATACATTATAATCATATAAAAGTGTTGTAATCATGTAAGTTGGTATGCGGATGTGATAAGTATTTTAAAAAACATCCTCGAAAGAAATGATAGACAAGTCATCCTTTTACTTCTTTTTTTGCTGATATCTTTATTAGGTAATTGATTTTACGAAGAAAATGTATCAGATCAAAATTAAAGGTAATCAACATAGTACGAAGTACAATCAACGGTGCAGGCGTTAATTACAAAATATTATATTCAATTAAGTAATCATATGTATTATGTACATATTATTCATAATTCAATTATTATTAATGATTATTCAATTACATATTACATAATTTAAGTCTATTTATAAGCGATGATAACACTTTCCACTTATATTTACCGCAACGTAATAAATGTTTAAAAAATCATATCTGTGTCAATAATGATTGTACAAAAAAAAATACGAAAAGGAAAATGTTCGTAATTAAATTCTCTACAACTTTCATTTGAATCATTTTCCAATCTTTCGAGTTATCGACAAAAAATGCATGACGCCCTCGAGACTTTCTTATTTCTCAAAAAATGGCCCTTGCTTAAAAAAATGTAGCTCGAGTACAAGTGCTCGTACCAAATTTGTGTGGGACCTTTTTGGCGTAAAATTACATTCTGTACAACTTTTCCGCTTCACTTTTTCCCCCAAAAAGTGATATTTTTTGAGTTATTGAAGAAAAACCTGTTTTTGCACTGTAATTTTCGTAGCGAACACGATACACTCCTCCACCAACGGACAGCATAATAGGAATTTTTTCCTTTCTTGGAGAAAATATTGACTTGTTTGACTGTACTAAAACTGATTACAACAACGTGCAGTAATTAGGTACCTACATAAGGCATCACTGACATAACTACAACTTGAAGCATCTTACAGCATATCTAGAAATCAAATTCAAATCGGTATTCTATAGTTATTCAAGTTCCTACTTCATTTCCTGAATAGTTTCTTCTTTCCATTGCGCTGCCTTCATTATCATTATCGAGATCTTCGTGTCATCATATGTCATTGATGCAATTTGTTCAAAAGAATTTCGAAACTTCATGGGTTACCATAATAAATTTCGCAAGGTTATCACTTAAGGCCTTAACCTTTAAATATATTCTCTTTTTAAGAATACATATTTTATGAATAATATTTAAAAATCTCGTAGCAAATCGTGGAATTTATTCCGTAAGTTAACAAGAATATTTCGCGTTTGTTAATGTTTTTTTTATACACGCAAAGATGATCTACGCGGTAGTTTTAATAATAATAATAATAATTTTATTGTTTTTGGTAGCACTATTCATGTTACCATCACTCTATTGGTACTGGAAAGGTGTAGATACGGTGTCCCCAATAACATATTTGGCGAACATCTTTAAAAAGGAACCTTTGTGTTTAATTCTTCAACACTTCTATAACACATTAAAAGGAAGAGGAAAAAAGTTTGGAGGTTACTATTTTTTGGGAAGGCCCATCTTTGTGCCCACCGATTTGGATCTAATCAAGAAAATGTTAAATAATGACTTTGATCATTTTAGTGATCACATTGGATACGTCGATGCAGAAAAAAATCCTTTGAGCTTACATGTGTTTAACACGAGAGGGTGCCACTGGAAAAAAATAAGATCGAAGCTAACGCCTTCATTCACATCGGTGAAATGTAGGACCATGTTTGATACAGCACTTAAATGTGCTCAAGATTTTAATCAATTAGTGATTAAATGTACTGATCGGAATGAACCAATTGATATAAGGGACGTTAGCGAACGTTTTACAACTGACGCTATTGTATCGTACGTATTTGGAGTTGAAAGTAAAGCACTACGAAATGCAACTTCTGAATTTAGAAGACTTACAACTGAATTGCTGAAATCCTTTCGTATGATGTTGCTGGTTTTCTGCCCTGAACCGTTTGGCTTATTCAAAATTGGGCATTTTGGTCAAGATATCACTAATTTTTATACAAACCTCGTGAAGCAAACCGACAAATACCGTAAAGAAAATGGCATTGTTCGTGAAGATTATATACATCACTTGCTTAAAAATCGTAGTGACGATACGATAACGGACTGTGATGTTAACGAAACGAAAGTCAAAAGCTATACTGGTTTAAGTTTAAGCGAAATTGCCGCTCAATGTTTTATTATTTATATGGCCGGATTCGAAACATCGGCGGCAGCAATCAGTTATACATTAGCCGAACTAGCATTAAACCAGGAAATTCAGAACAAGGTTAGAGAGGAAATAAAGGCAGTGTTGGGAAACCATAATAGAAAGATTACATATGAAGCTATTCAGGAGATGGAGTACTTAAATAAATGTTTGTACGGTAAGATCAATGTTACATTAATGTAATACCATTCATCCATGTAGAATACCCATTTGTTGTCGATATGCTGTAGTTATTACCTTATGTAGGTAATTGCTGTAGATTGTGTAACCAGTTTAATTTTTTGTAGACTACCAGAATTTGTATAATCGGTCCGTTTTTCAGACTATAAATTACATCATATTTGAGAGCTTATTCCATAACTTAAACTATACAGGGTGTTTAAAAAATACGTTCGAATATTTGGCCCACTTATACATCTCATCAGTACAAACAAAAAAGTCAAAATAAACATAAGTCCAAAAATCAGCCGTTTCCTAATTACAGCCTGTTTTTCAAATTAAAATAATTTACACTCAGTAGGAGTATTTCAACGAGGTTTCTACTAGAACATGAACAAATATCAGTATAAATACATTTTAATTATTACAAATTAATGATTCTTAAAGAAGATGTTCAAAATGTCCTCCTTCCATTTGTATACACATTTCACATCTCCGTAAAAGTGAACGCCGCACTCTCTCAAAGAGTCCCGGATTTATACGAACAGTCTGGCAGGCATGTTCAATTCGTTCTCGCAACTCATCTAAATTATTCACAGGATTTGAATAAACTAATGTCTTTAAATACCCCCAAATGCAAAAAAAAAAAAAAATGGCTTTGCCATACAATTATTTTAATTTGAAAAACAGGCTGTAATTAGGAAACGGCTGATTTTTGGACTTATGTTTATTTTGACTTTTTTGTTTGTACTGATGAGATCTATAAGTGGGCCAAATATTCGAACGTATTTTTTAAACACCCTGTATATGTTAAAAACTATATAGCCCAGGCAAAGTAGACATATGCTTCCCGAAAAATGAATCAAAGCTGGAAATTTTCGCGCTTTTTTTTAGTTTTTCGCGCTATTTTTAGTTTTTCGCTTATAACTCCTAAACGACGCATCCTACACAAAATTTATTCGAAGTATTTTTAAAGAGGATTAAATTATACGTCGAATTTTGGTCCATCAAAATCGACTCAGCCGTTTAGCCGCAATCGATTTTCAAAATTGTTACCAACTTGGCGAAAAACTGGATTATTTATTGTTTTGTTTTTCGCTTACAACTCCTAAACGACGCATGCTATACCATTTGATTATATTTTATAATAATAATAATAATAAATTCGTTTATTCTGAAGTAAACACAAAACAAAATATAATGTAACATATGGCCAATGTGTACTTCAGAAAGGGGGTTCTCGTTCAGACTTGTCCAACAGGTGGACGTCTGTTTTCCAACGAGCCCCATTCTTAAGTGCAGGTCGCTGCATCCACCTCAAGCTTCGGTCACTCCACTAGTTGTAATCTTTTTAAGCTTAGATAATGAGATTAACAAAGTTTACCGCATGAAATCAGGGTTTTGACTTCGCTCCTAAATATCATTTTAGATTTATGTCTAAGACCGTTTGGCAATCTATTAATATACATAGCAATGTTATATGAGAAGGATCTCTTGAATAATTCCAAGTTGTGTAACGGGGTGTCTAACAGGTCCCTACGTCTTAAATTTATATGGTGTACGTCCGTTCTGAAGCCTACCTTACTATATATAAATTGTGGGCATTTATCAACGAGTATTATTCAATGACAAATCATCCAAAGGCGGATCCAAGAGTCTGGAGGAGGGGGGAGGGGACGGCCTCCCTTTGGAATTTCAAGTCTAATCCTTATTTTTAATAAAATATCAAATATTAATTGTTCTGGAGTATCAGAAATTCTAGGATTCGCCCCCATCCCCACTCCCCTATTGGATCCGTACCTGGACACTCCAAAATGATGTTATGTGGTTTCAAAATATAAGCAGGCATTATAATGAATATGTTTTATAGAAGGTAACAACAGATGTATACAAACGATAAAGGTATTGATGTATTAGTTAGTAGATTAGTTAGTAGTAGATGAAAGATCATAATATGAAAAACGTACAAAGTACTCAAGTTGACCATTTCTTTCGCCGTTTAGGAGAAGAGGGTCGCTCTTCGCCGATCACGTTATCTACCTCCTCATCCTCGGAATTTTGAGAATGAGGATTCATGTTTGCTCTCTTTCGATTATATCAATCTTCTCGTCACACTGGGTGACATCAAGTATATCATCCTTGCCTTCAGAGACGGAATTGAGGCATGCGTGCCCATTGCAGGTTATGCAGATGGTAGCGCATTTCATCCCCGCCTTCCTACAGGAGCCAGCTGTTTTGCACTCTTTCTAATATGTGCACGATATGGAGTTGAGAAGTTTTTGTGGGGCCGGTGGATCAGTCGTTGTGATGGTAGTTAACCCATTGATGGTTATTTTCTATTCCCATTTCTCGGGGTCTAGTATACATTACTCCTCCATACCTGCACTTGTAAATAAGCTCCGAAGGAGTGCTGGCGAGCATCCGCTTGTGTAGGAGGCAAGGACGCCAAGTCAAAATTCTTTTTTGAAAGCGACCTCTAGGTTAAATCTCTGCTGCCACCCGTCTACAAGGTTTTTATGAAGTCAACGCCTTCCTCTGCAACTTGATCTGGAGTTACAATGGTGTCAATAAAAATAGAGGCCTGATGAAGGGGGTTTTGGTCTGTCACGAATTTCTTGATCAATTTTATCTTCCCCTGGCGGAAAAATGAGGATGTAGTGTCGCACCCCGTGAAAGCATGGAGAAACAGGGCATGCTTCCTCATGTCTTCAGACACCCAGTAATTGCTCGAACTGTAAACGACAGTTTCCTGGTTCCGCTTCCCGGGTTTGATGAGGAACACGTTGGAGGTTGGCTCCTCAAAGACAGCAACATAAAAACCACAAATAAAACACTTCATGCTTGTCATTTCTAGATGTCAGTATAAACACCACAAACTTATTGCACGACACAGAGGCGACGTCGTCGTATAACACACGAACTTTACATTTTGAACGTCTTGACATAACTAACTGAATCCACACCTTTATGTGTGGCGCCGTGGGGTATGAAGGGTGACCACGCCAAGAGGGGAAACCAGGCCGAACCGGTTTTGCTCCTTCGCCACTTCGAATACTGCACTATCGGAATAGAATAGAAAATGATACATGAGAGTTGGTATAAATGGCCCAACTTAAAATATCGATTGCGACTAAACGGCTGCCCCAATTTTGACGGGCTAAAAACCATTCGACGCACAATTTATTGCTCTTTAAAAAATCTGCGAGAATCTGCAATAAAAAATAGGGATTTCCATTTAAGATTTTAAAGTCCACCCCCCTGGGCGTCTGGGGGTGAAATTTGTTACAGCATTAGATGTCCCCCTCAAAAGCGTTACCTTTTTATCCTCAACATTTTTTGGATTCGACGCAGTGTTGTAGAATTATCGCAGGTGCGAATTAAAATGGGACACCCAGTATAGGTGGTGGTCTTGGCTCGATATCATTTTGTTTCTCACCTTCCATATTATCCTCATCTGCGAGTACGGGTGTACCTGTTTTGGGGACCCCTTGTACCGGGGTTCCAGCGCCGTGGCACTGGATGGATCGGTGGTAGTTACGCCACTGACTACGATTGGAGGAACGTTAATGAATATTATGGGTTGCTCATAGATTAATTTAAAATATTTTTGTTAGATTGACACATTACAATGTCTGTAAGATATATTGTACTTTTAAGTAATAACGTTACTAATAATTCATCTACTCATATCTTAGTGTAAATACAATTTTATTTTAAAAATTTTACACCCATCCCATGCGTTGATGGGTTACAAAAAATAAAAAAAAAGAAATTACGAAAATAATATAATTAATTATTGCAGAAACACTTCGAAAGTACCCATTAGTGCCCACGAATACCCGTCTTTGCACAAAATCATACAAAATTCCAAATTCCGACGTGGTAATAAATGAAGGAACGTACGTATTCCTACCAACGTATGCACTACATAGAGATCCAGAATACTTTCCCGATCCAGAAAAATATGACCCTGACAGATTTTCAATGAGGAGTGCCAAAATTCGGCAGCACTCAGCATTTCTGCCATTTGGTGATGGGCCTAGAAAATGTATTGGCAAGTAGACAATTTTTTCTAAGCAATTTGCCACTCATACATTTTTCAGGTTATAAATTTGGAATTATACAAGGCAAGGTTGCTTTAATTGAACTCCTAAACAACTTCAAGTTTTTTGTACATCATGATGTACAGCTACCATTACAGTTTACTTCCAATTTTGTATTATCTACTTTAAATCCATTAAAATTAATTGCCAAAAAACTAGAAGAATAGAAGATACAGTTTTTGACGGGACGAGAGGCTACACCTTTTTCAATTGTAACTCAGAAAGTATAAGATGTATTTTAGAAAGATTATTATTATTATTATTCTCTGGGGGTGGTCCCAATAGGTTCCCGCACTGCGACCTTTTGGTCTATTGTGCTCCCCGGTGTTGTCTACCCTTCAAGAATGCCTGTATCTTTCACAAAGTCCAGGATTTTAGTAGGGCGAATCTTCGTTACTTCCTCTTGTGTAATTTTTTCATTTCCAAGTAGGAGTTCCCTTGCCTTTATGAATGCCTCACATTGGCAAATGACGTGATAGGGCGTTTCATCTGCCTCACCACAACCCCTGCACGTCGGGCTTTCAGTCAGTCCCATGTTGTGCAGGTGTTTGTTCATGCGACAGTGGCCAGTGACCATTTCTGTCGCAAGTTTTATCTTCGTCCTGCTTAACTTTAAGATGGACGTAGCTAGGTCCCCGTTTGGGGTTTCCAGGAAGATCTTGGAATGACTCTGTCCTGGGATTTTCGACCAATGTCTGCAATGCTCTTTCGTGAGTATTGCTTGAATCTCCTTTTTGACTGTGTTATAAGTAATCCCACAAGCCGGTTCGGGTCCTATGAATGGTTTTGCGCTTGCCATTCTCGCAAGCTCGTCAGCAACCTGGTTACCTGCGATTCCCGCATGCCCAGGTGCCCACACTAGTGTGACTGAGTTGCACCTACCTAGTGCGTTTAGCATTTGTGTGCATTCAAGGACTAGCCCTGAATTTACCACATATGAGTCTATTGCTGCAATCGCTGCTTTGCTGTCTGTCACTATAAAGATTTTCCTTTTGATAAGGTTCTCTTTTAATAGTTGAGCAGCTGCCGTCAGGATTGCATATACCTCGGCTTGGAATACGGTCGCTTGTTGTCCTAGGCTTACAGAAATTCTGCAGCCCCGTCCATTGCTCCCGTATACTCCCCAGCCGGTGCCCTTTGTGGTTTTCGAGCCGTCTGTGTAATACACGATTCCATTCAGCTTCGCTTTACTGGAATTGCTCTCCCAGTCTTGCCGAGTGGGGATTGTTGTCTTAAACAGTTTGATGGGACAAACTGTCTTGGGTATCCTCTCAGTATTCATACTAAGGGTTTTGTCTTTGGAGATTTCGTCAAAAATGAGCGAGTGCCCCGCCCTTGACGATCCCTCCTCGCCGTTAACTCTCAGCCGGTATGCCCCTCTGAGCGCCTCTGCCCTAATTGCTAGGTTTAGTGGCGGTAAGTTCAGGAGGGTCTCCATAGCTGCCGTAGGGGTGGTTATCATTGCCCCCGTGATTCCAAGGCAAGCCCTACGCTGCACCTTGCTAAGTTTCTGTATGTTCGTCTGGGTGGAGGTTTTATGCCACCACACCAGTGAGCCATACGTAATGATCGGTCTGATCATTCTGGTGTATATCCAGTGGGTCATCATTGGAGATAAGCCCCACTTGCTTCCGAACGCTCGCCTACAAGCCCACAAGGACTTTGTGGCTTTGTTCGTTGTCTTCTCTAGGTGCGGTTTGAAGGTTAGCCCTTGGTCAAGCGTTATTCCCAAGTATTTGCCTTCTCCCACAACCTTCACCTTGGTGCCATACATTGCTATGTCTTTTAGCTTTGCCGGCCCTTTTCTTCGTGAGAAGAGAATGAGGTTCATTTTTGTTGGATTAACCGACAGACCCTCTTCTCCGCACCATGCTTCCACTAGATTTAAAGCTCCCTGCATCACAACTGATACGGTCTCTTCAAATCTGCCACGTACCACAATCGCTATGTCATCGGCATAGCCAACCGTGGTGTAACCAGCCTCGCTTAGTCGCCTCAGCAGTCCGTCCACTACCAGGCACCACAATAAAGGAGAGAGAACTCCCCCTTGTGGACATCCTCGTGCGGCCCTGACCACTACAGAGTCGTTATTAAGCGAGGCTGTAACGTTCCTATGTTTTAGCATGGTATGTATCCACCTGCGCACGGTAGGTTGTACTCCCTTGCTTTCCATAGCTGTTTTGATTGATTCTAGAGAGGTATTATCGAACGCCCCCTCTATGTCTATAAACGCCCCTAGAGCGACCTCCTTACAGGAGATCGCCCTTTCGGCTATGTCCACTACTCTGTGGATGGCGAGCTCACAGGATCTACCTGGTTGATAGGCACATTGGTATTTACTGATGGGCTCAAGTCCCAGCACCTCTTCCCTAATGTGTCGTTCAATTAGTTTCTCCAATAGTTTTAGGAGAAACGACGTTAGACTGAT
Organism: Pyrocoelia pectoralis; assembly: GCA_036250285.1. NCBI lineage: Eukaryota > Metazoa > Arthropoda > Insecta > Coleoptera > Lampyridae > Pyrocoelia > Pyrocoelia pectoralis. Next base: position 13,232,469 of record CM070081.1, read on the forward strand.
AGGTCTAAACGACTTGGCTTGGGCGTATGAGTCTCGCCCAGGTTTCGGTATGAACACGACTTTTACGTCCCTCCACGCCATGGGTATGTATCCTAGGGCAATGCTTGCCCTTAGTAACGTACAGAGCGTGGTGGCTACCAGGTCAAGGCCTTGTTGTAATAGAGCAGGGAGAATTCCATCCATCCCTGGGGATTTGTACGGATGGAAATTCTTCACTGCCCACCTAATTTTTGTAAGGTTCACTATCTGACGAGCCAAAACCCAATCTCCTCTGTTCGCCCTCGAAAGGGGTTCCAGAGTTATTGGTTCGCCTACGTCAGATTTTGAGAGGGTCTTTGATCCCGGGAAGTGTGATTGAAGCAAAAGCTCCAGAGTCTCCTTCACGGTCTCTGTATAGCCCCCCTCAGTTTTCTTCAAGGAACCGATTCTGCCCTCTGTTCCTCCTCGTAAAGCTCTTTGGAGTCTGGCACCTTCTGGAATTTGCTCAATTTCCTCACAGTGCCTCCTCCACGAGTCGCGTTTTGCCTTTCTTATGGCCTTATTGTATTCGGTGAGTGTGATTCGGTATGAATCCCACTCTCCCGTGTTTTTTGCTCTATTAAAGAGCTTTCTAGTCTGTACCCGCAATCGAGAGAGTCCCTCATGCCACCAGGGCACTTTACTTGAGGTTCTCCTCTCTTTCGTGGGACAGCTTGCCTCATAGGCATTTTTGATGGCCATGCGGAGGTTTTCCTCCATGGCCTCCAATTCCGCCGAGTTGTTAACTTCGGCTGGACAGTTCTCGAGGTTGGCCTTTAGGTTCTCTCTATAGAGGTCCCAGTTGGTTCTTCTCGGGTTTCTATAAACGGCCGTAGCCGCTTCGTTTGACTTAATGTCGAAACGAATGTATCTATGGTCGGATAGCGATGGCTCCTCCGACACATGCCATTTGTGTACTGAGCTGCAAGCAGTCACAGTTCCAAATGTTATGTCAATTACCTCCCTTCGCCGAATATTGATGAAGGTTGGATCATTGCCTACATTAGCTATCTCTAGGTTATTATTAATAATATAATCTAGGAGAGACTCGCCTCTTTTGTTGATGTCCGTGCTGCCCCACACTGTGTGGTGCGCGTTGGCATCACATCCGAGGAGGATTTGCCATCCTTTCCGCTGACAGTGTTCCACCAGTTTGCTAACCTCAGTGGTTGGTGGTTGATTTGGTTGGTCGTAGGGAAGGTATGCGGATCCGAGCACAAGCTCCCTCTCGCTCCCATCCCTTTCCACTGTCAGCATTACTGCCACTAGGTCTCTGCAACAGAATTCCCAGAGTGGTAGTAACTTAACGCTATCTTTAGCTATGATGCACGATCTGGGATTGATTTGGGTTGGCTCAGCAATGAGCCGCGCCCCTTTCAGTCCCAGACCTCGTATTTGCCCTTTGTAGGTCCAAGGTTCTTGAACCAGGGCTACATCAATATGATGTTTACCCATGTATGCACAGAGGGCGGCGGACGCCGCTCTGCTATGGTGTAGGTTAATTTGCACAAGTTTCGCCATTGAAACTGTGCCTACCTACTGAGGTGCGGAGGTTGACGCAGTTGGTTGTGGTTCCTCAGAGGGTCCCTCAGCCACTGTTGCCTCCTCGCACTCCATTTTGGTCTCCTCCTCTCTCCCCACCTTCGGCTTAGAGAGGAGTTTAAACGTTAACCTGGTGAAGTTAACGTAGGGTCGATGGTTGCACTTGGCCCCCAACTTGTCCCAGGAGGTTTGGTCCATAAGGACAATCAATGTTTGCCCCTTGGGATCCTCCCTCCTGTCCACCACACGCCAGTTGCTGGTTTCTACGCCAGCGTTCTGGATCTGGATCCTTTCAGGATCTTTGCCGGTTCCTCTGGGGTCCCGGGGATCCAGGCGTGTGCCCTCACTGGTTTTGGGAGGTTTTTGGCTTCGACGAATCGAAGCTTGGCTCCCTCCCACGGAGCTGCTCTCTCCAGCTCCGATTTTACCCAGCCCACCGATGTGAGGTCTGCGCATGTAATTAACAGCGCTCCCCCTCGGTGGCGACACTCCGTGAACTTGGGCGAAGGCGCCCCAGTGGTTAGGGTGTCAATTCTGTCGAGGATCCAGGTCTTAATACGCCCTGTCTCCTCCTCCGACAGCGTTCCCTCCAGGTCTTCATGGACAAAAGCCATTCTGAAACCCGTTACTGCTTCGCTGAAGGTTCTGGTATCCTTAACGGTCCCAGCTTTTACCTTCTTTGAAGTGGCTCCCTTGGGAGTGCTGCCCTCAGACCGGTGTCGCTTTTGCGTCCCAGCCTTTGGGTCAGCTTTGGGGTGTGAGGTGCTTGCTGGGTGCTTAGAGCCCCCAGGTTGCCCCTCTTTGGATGATGGAAGGTCAGGTTGCTTAGAGCCCCCTGATTCCTTCCTCATCTTTAGTATTTTCCGGCGCGCTGCCCCGGAGAGTTTCTTAGGCTCTCCAGTACCAGGTGCCCCGGGAGTAGTCTCTCTTTGAGGTTGGTTTTGTACTGCTTGGTTCATAAAAAGTCCCACGAGTATGAGGGAAAGTAGGTCCACACGTGCGGTGCCCTCTGCACACGTGTAAGGCGACTTAATACAACGGAGTGGCGCCCGGTGCTCCGAGGTTGGGGTCGGTAACAGCTGATCCTCTATTCAGCCACGCATCACCTCGGTCCTACCCCTGACCCTTGTGATTTAGGATTTTGATGAGGTTGTCTCCTCTTGGTCCAGGCGGCTAAGCCAAGACCCCCCGCACCAACCTGGGCCCTCCAGGTTGGTGCATGGTATATCGACATGGTTGACGTACATCAAACACATGTCGGCACCGTTAAACCCCGTGCAAGCCCTTGGCCACGACACGACAGCCGGGCGGGGTAGCTGGTCCGCGATGCTGTCTTTGGTTGCTTCGAGTCACTGTTCATAAGCGACGAGCACCCTTATCCCTAGCATTAACCTAAGCGTCACTTACGCTCATTCGCTTAGGCCGTTCCCCTATCCGCCACCCGGGGACGCGCCTGGTAGGTGCCACCCCTCAGGTTAGAAAGATTAACTTGTAATTCATTCATAATAGTCAATTGTAGGTAATTCAGAAAGTGTAGATTAGTAACTTGTAATTCAGAAAGTGTAATTTGTAATTGAGAAAGTGTAATTTGTAATTCAGAAAGTGTAATTTGTAATTCAGAAAGTATAACTTGTAATTCGTGGTGAATGGGATCTATTGTTATAGTTCCCATTATCCTTAGTGCGACTGGAGTTATACCAAAAACTGACTGCCAGCAATACATCGACCAATTCTTTTTTGAGTGAGGAATATCCTGGTCGCTGGGTTATGTGGACGATCCCCAAATAGCGATGCCGTATGATATTCTACTACATAGATTGTATTTGAGAGAAATAATATGTTAGCGTGTGCTTTATTTCAATAAGTTTTTGGTGGCAAACAATTATTTTTGCAATTCAGTGACAAAATGTTGTTATGAGATTCATTTTTAAATTCATTGTTGTGATGGTTTATCTCCATAGCAACAAACAAGGATAGCTTTGAAAATATCCGACGTTAAATAATTACCAAGTCAAATAATTTCAAAATGAAGATGAATTTTACTGAATTGCAAAAAATCTTGTATATGTATAAACTATAAACACGTTGCAAAACTCCGTGTTTTTTGCAACTTCACATCTAGAGCAAAAAACACGTTCATTTTGCAACTTGTTATATAAATAGGTGCTATGCCTTATTCAAGTGACCAGCCGTTGCACGTCATTATTCGTATACCAATACTATAATTATAATTTACTAAGAAACGTTAATAAAATTTGCATTAAAGCCAAAATGTCATCGTAAGTACAGTTGGTATTAGAGCCCAGCAAACACATTTATATATAAAATACATATAAATTATGTAAAAGCTTTTTAAATTTATATAAAACTGGAAGAAAAATAAGAGATATTTAATGTCAGGATGTCAGCAATTTTCAAAATAATATATATATCTGTTAGATGTAAATTCTTCTACATGCATTTATATACGTTTTATGTATATTTTATGTAATATTTACATAAAAAAATATTCGTTGTAAAAGCGTTGCGTGACCAAAATGGCAGCTACTCGAGCATAATGTAATTATTATCAATGTAAAAAATTATTTAAGCAGTTCCATACAAAAAATGGAAAAACTACATTTTACGTGCAACTGTACTTTTAATTATATTTAACTTAATTCTTGCACTAACCCATTTTCACCTGAACTGAAAACCGACAGTTTATTATGATATACCTACTTGCTTGAAAAGTGTCCCTTAACCGGCTTCGAACGTTTGCGAGTGGGCGTTGCAAATTCTGAAATCCGACATTGTACCACTGCGCTAATCTGTAACATCCCTTCTTTTTATTTCGTACTTCGTAACTTTGCTCTGTTTCGCGTTATTAGTTTAAATTTTGTTTGATTATACCGTTGAGTGAAGTCTTATTCTTTTGTTATTTTATGTTTATGTTAAAAATGACCAGGATTTAATTTATTTTACATTATTTATTTTCTATATAAATGAGACGCATTTTAGTCGATACGGATCTAATATTAAAGGTACGTGAACTACAATTTTTGGCGTTATAGAAAACACGCGCGTGCGATTACTTATGTGGCGCAAATAGAAACGGACTTTATTTTCGACCATACAATATATGTAATGTAATGATAATTTCTAATTATATTTACAGAAGGCATACATAAAAAATAAGTAATATTACATATAATATTTTACATATAACGTAAGTACATAAATCTAATCATGTAAATATCACAGCACATGAATTTCATGAGTGATATGTAATTATCTATATATATATATATATATATATATTATATGAATTTCTGTATACAGAATATCCGTAAGTTTCTATACTATTATGTAAAATATACGTAATTGTGTGACATACGGTTTATATAACTTTATTAAAGAATACTTACATACTTGATATATAAAAAGCATATGTAGGGGTATTTACTTCAATTTATACATATATGTTGTATGTATATTTTATATGTGTGTTTGCTGGGAGGTCATTAATCGTGTAGGGTTAGCGACCATATTTTATCCTTGTCGCACACTTTGCAGTACGTATTTACAATTTAAAACGTAGTGCGAATGCGAATATACCTAAATTCATAAAATATCTCGATGTTGTCATGTCAAGTTTTGTTTACTTTGTTAAATTCACCGGTACGCACTTAACCTATTTTTTACTTCCCGAGTAGGTACGAAGTAAAAGGGAAGTATTGTATTAGTTTTCAAAAAAAAAATTTGACCTATGCAAATTTTTACATATCTTTGCGTTTTTGAACACGTAGATTCAAAATATGAAAAAAAAATTTTCCGTCTGTCGTCTGTAACAGTAGTCTGTAGTCTGTAGTCTGTAGTAGTCTGTAGTCTGTAGTCTGTAGTAGTCTGTAGTCTGTACGTACACATTCCTTGCAACGCTCTAAACTCAGAAACTATTAAAGTTATCGAAATGCGGTTTTCGCCAATCGATTGCATTCGGGTCAAGAACGAAAATGTTGATATTACCTTGATTACGTCACTTCCTGTGTAAGCTAAAATGGCGGTACTCATGTTTTTATAAGATAAAATTGCAGTTTTTTTATGTAGTTTAAGAGTATTTTTTTCTGAATTCAGTAATATTTATTTTTTGGAAAAAGTGTTAATACGAGGGAAGTCTCGTGGCAACTTGCCAGAATTTTTTTAAATTACCTTACTAAAAACAGTACTTTTCAGTACTCTTATTTCGTTTACGTATACATTAGTTGATGTATTTTATTATGATATAGGTATACAGTATCTATTTGTTCCTAACTTAAACATAATAATTATAAGCAATCAGTCTGACAACACGTATACTTGACAACGCTGATTACTACGTCATTGTTTAGTAAGTTTTAAGCTATGACGTGCAACGGCTGGTGACTTGAACAGGGTATAAAGCAGTTGCATACAAAAAAAGGGAAAAACTACATTTTTACGCACAACTGTAATTTTAATTATTTAACTTAATTTTTGAACCAACACGTTTTTACCTGAACTGAAAGCCGGGATGCTTTTAGTAGGGTATACTTGCTTGAAAGTTTCCCTTAACCGAATTCGAGAACCTTTGGGAATGGGTTCTGAAAATTCCGAAGACCGACATTCTCCCGCTGCGCTGATGTGAAACATAGGTACCTACCTACTTTTCATTTCGTACTTCATAACTTTAGCACTGTTTCGCGTTAATAGTTTAAATTACATTTGAAAAAAATACATAAAAGAAATGTTAGTCACTGGGAATTCACAAACGATAAGCCATCATCATCTATAAGTTCTATAAGAAGGTACATCTACAATTGAAGAATTAGGTACGACTAAAATATATAATAGGTATCTAAGTAAGTATACAATTATACATAGGTACTTTTTACTTAAATACAATAACCGATACACAGCAAATGGAGTCACTTTTAGAACAAACCGTAACCGATAGCTTTTACGCAAAAACCTGTGGAGAAAACCGAAATTTAAGAAATGGCAATAACTGTGAAAGTGAAGTAGAGTTCACTGAGTGATGTATAACGTGTAATTGCCAACTCATATCAGACGTCATAATGACATCTCATAAGTGAAGTTAAAAAATGGTCAGCTTTAAGACGTCATTATATCGTCAGTAATAGGTCGAATGACGTAAACGACCAAAGGACATCAAAATAACGTAACTCTGTTTGCTGGGATCCTCTGCCTAATAATGTAAATTATGTAAAAGAAGTCCAAACAAACAAAACAATCCACTCTTAGGGAATAGCGAATTTTGCAATTAATCCAAGTTACCTAAACATATTAATCATTTGTTCACTTTCCCTTTAGAATACCCAAAAGATGTCGTACACGGTAGTTTTAATTTACAGTGACTCTATTACAAACAGTGACGACAAGCAGCAATTAGCTCCACCCATCCACCATTAGGAGGCAAAATTTTGGGCGGGTTTCTATGAACTCAGCGGCGGTATCCTAGCAACGTGCCAAATTCAAATAAAATTACACGCTGATCAAAGGTAAACACAGTCAGGCCGCCATTACGAGGCAAAATATACCACGGCCAATAAAAATCGATACATCGCTTGTCGCCACTGTTTGTAATAGAGTCACTGTATTTTAATTTATTGGTCTTGGTGGCAGTTATTATATTACCATCACAGATGACATTTATATTTTGGTACTGGAAGGATGTTGAGATACTGGATTCCCAATAGGCAATAATACTTCTTGGATATTTGGTCAAAATGGTTTTTAAGGAAGAACCTTTGTTTATAAACCTCCAACCACAGAGAACCTGTGCGAACGAAGAGAAGAGCAACAAATTGGACGGCTTGGCGTAAAGAGGTTACGAATTTTTTTATAAACTTCGTGCAGGAAACCGCCAAATACTTTCTTTTTAGAAGGATTCTTTTAGAGTGACGGTTTCTATTCGTAGCATATCACATGGTACCCTTTTTTTCCAAAATTACATTATAATTTGGAGCCCTTAAAAGATCATCGTGTTTTATTTGTGTGTGTTTATACAGAAGGTATCTCATACTTTTTGTCATTCACCCTACGTCCATCTGTTCACTTCATCTGTGCACTTGCGTCGTTTTAAATTTTCAATATTTTATCCATCTCATCCCCCTAACCGTGGCTCTTTAAGCATATCCCGGGTTTCTCATTTCGAGAACCCTTTCACCTCTATCATTTAAATTGCGATTTTAACAGTTTGGCGGTTGTTTGACAAATGTTTTTATTATCATTGTCACGCAATTGTTTATGTGATTAGTTTCCCCCTCAGGTAAGCTATTATTTTAAATAGTGCTCGCTAATATGTATAAGTGTTCTAGCTTTAATTTTCCTCAATTGTTATTACTTAAGACAATTTTATAACTCTGGCTTGAAAATGGAATTGACTATCCCGAAACATGTTGCCTGGTTTTATAACCTATTAATCAGCCTCATCCCATAATAATTAAATTCATCGTTGAAGGGGAAGGTTGTGCGACGTGCGTATTATTACCACTATATTATTAGATCCAGATATGATTTATTATAATAATTTATTAGACCTTATTATAGCTATTAATATAACGAGAATATTAATGCGATTTATATAATAATCGAGGACACCAAATCTTCCATTAGGTATATCAGGAACGGCCAAACGTGGCAAATCTTTGACAAATTTTCTTAATTCAATGTAAACTGAAACAGTGTTTTGTATTAAAATTGCTTGCTTCAGATACGATTATATACGATTTATACCATCTCGGACGTTGCTAAGCGACAGCAACGATGATACGATAAAGCTTTGAATGTAATTCGAATATTTGAAATTTATACCATCTCATTGCTTCGATTGTCTTCGATTATTATAAATCGCATAATATTTTCGTTGTAGCTTAGGTTGCATTTAACCTAATGACTATACCTCCTCTTACAGATACACACCTAAAAAATGAAAAGTAAATGCCAAAGCAAAGAGTATGTATTCAAAATAAACGTGCCATATCAAAAGTTAAATGTAACAGTAGAGCTGCTTATCGTCTGCACTACGGTTGATCAGTACCTAAGTAGCTCCCAGCAAACACATTTATATATAAAATACATATAAATTATGTAAGAGCTTTTTAGATTTATATAAAACTGGAAGAAAAATAAGAGATATTTAATGTCAGGATGTCAGCAATTTTCAAAATAATAATATATATCTACATGAATTTATATAAGTTTTAGGTATATTTTATGTAATATTTACATAAAAAATATTTGTTGTAAATGCGTTGCGATGACCAACATGGCAGCTACTCGAGCATAATGTAATTATTATCAATGTAAAAAATTATTTAAGCAGTTTCATACAAAAAATAGAAAAGCTACATTTTACGTGCAACTTTACTTTTAATATATATTTAACTTAATTCTTGCGCGAACCCATTTTTACCTGAACTGAAAGCCGACAGTTTATTATGATATAGGTACTTGCTTGAAAAGTGTCCCTTAACCGGATTCGAACTTTTGGGAGTGGGCGTTGCAAATTCCGAAATCCGACATGTGTTCATTGTCTCCGACATTGTACCACTGCGCTAATCTGTAACATCCCTTTTTTATTTCGTACTTCGTAACTTTGCGCTGTTTCGCGTTATTAGTTTAAATTTTGTTTGATTATACCGTTGAGTGAAGTCTTATTCAATAATTATACCTATCTCTAACTTTATGTTAAAAATGACCAGGATTTAATTTATTTTATATTATTTATTTTCTATATAAATTAGACGCATTTTAGTCGATACGGATTTAATATTAAAGATACGTGAACTACAATTTTTGGCGTTGTAGAAAACACGCGCGTTCGATTACTTATGTGGCGCAAATAGAAGCGGACTTTATTTTCGACCATGCAATACAATATGCAATCATAATTTCTAATTATATTTACAGAAGGCATACATAAAAAATGAGTAATATTAGATATAATATTTTACATATAACGTACATAAATCTAATCATGTAAATATGACAGCACATGAATTTCATGAGTGATATGTAATTATCTATATGTATATATATTATATGAATTTCTGTATAGAGGATATCCGTAAGTTTCTATACTATTATGTAAAATATACGTAATTGTGGGACATACGGTTTATATAACTTATTAAAGAATACTTACATACTTGATATATAAAAAAGCATATGTAGGGGTATTTACTTCAATTTACATATGTTGTATGTATATTTTATATGTGTGTTTGCTGGGAGGTACGTGGCTCAACTTGATAGAGAGGAAAGCAACGCTAAAAAATCTCAATAGAATATGAACAATACGTGTATTTATAAGTAGGTAAATGTAACCAATCAGTTGTAGAGTTTAAGGAAGTAAAGGTAATGGCCATAAGTCAATACTGACACCTTCGTTGGGAAGTGTTAATTTCTAGTTGCTGTTAATTCCAATAGGTACATTTTATCTTCTTCTCATACTAATTCGACTCGACTGACCAATTTTTATGGTTAAATAATTTTGAACATATGCAATGAAATATTCATTTATTAGGTAGGTACACATTTTTAAAACAATAAAACATATTTTTCAGCAAGCAGTGTTTAATTTTTTTTCTACGCCTACACCACATAAATCTTACCATATTTCGAAAAACAAGATCTATTTTTCTAGTTTTTCGACATTAATTTTTAGTGGATTTATAGTATTTAAAAAAAAAGTGTTGGTAAACTGTAACGGAACATCTACATCAGGATGTGGAAAAAACCTGAAGTGCTTTAGAAGTACAACTAAAGCAACTTTTGCTTGTAAAGTTGCAAATTTATAACCTAAAATGTGTAAGAAAACAAAGCTGTTGAGAGCAATGAGAGTAGGTACTTACCTAAACACTTTCTGGGCCCATCGCCAAACGGCAAAAATGCAGGGGGTTCCCGACTTTTGTTTCTTCCTTTAGAAAATCTGTCTGGGTCAAATGTGTCCGGATTAGGAAAATGCTCGGGATCTCTTTGTATTGCATAAGTTGGCAGAAACACGTACGTTCCTTCGTTTATGACCACGTTGGAATTTGGAATTTTGTACGGTTTTGTACAGATTCGAGTATTCGTGGGTAACGGTGGGTACATCCTCAATGATTCTAAAATAATGAAATTTGTTTCTAATTTTATTCCGTTTACAACTTTTGCATTCATTCTACTCATTGGAGGGATGTAAAAGCTTCTAAAAGAATGTAACGCGTTTCACTATACAACATGCCCAAGACAAGGATGAACAGCATGGGGATCTTGAAAACGGTCAGAGATACGAAGGCGGTTAAATTAGAGAAAATTTGTGTAATTTAGGACATGTTCATTGTTCACATGTAGTTTGCAAAAGTTAATTATTGTTTACCGTTTCCGAGATATTAGACAAAATGCGATTTTTGGGTTTTTCTATCTATTACTACCATTCAAAGCTTAAAAACAAATATAACATCAAATAGGCCTTTAAATAAGCTTTAAAATGATATGCTACTCGACCCCTATTCCCATTTAAGATTCTAAGGGTTGGTGTCACCACCGCTAAGGGGTTGTAGTTACAAAGTTCGAAATACATACACTCAAAAATTATCCCCCTCAAATACAAAATTGACCTGTTTCAGGAATTTTTCGAAAAACAACAGTAATGATCCGAAAATGGCCCTGTTTCGTTTTCAATAACCCACTCTGCATAATTTTGAAGCCTCGTAATGGTTTGCTTTCATGTTAGGGGCAATAATTGATGAACAGATTAACTAATGCGCACAATTATGTGCCCTCCTTCCCACTCAATTATCATATTATAAGTCTTTTTATAGATCACTTTAATACAGTGAGTCCACGCTAGAGGGATCGAGAAATAAATGCTCACCATTTAAAATCAGATAAAGATATTGCTGTTATTTTTATGACAGGAAAGATAAACTCTCCGAGATTAAATATGCGACGAGGAACTCAGTCATTGGACCATTCTACTTCATAGAGGCTACAGTCACAGGACATATTGCAGAACTTTATTATTGACCAACTTCCCCCAGGATCGATTTTCTAGCAAGATGGAGCACCGCCCCATTATCATCGACAGGTGCGTGACTTCTTGAATGCAAATTTACCTGATATGTGGACCCGAAGAGATTTGACCCCTTTGGATATTTTTTTCTGGGGATTTGTGAGAAATGTTGTTTACCAAGGAGGCAGACCAAGAACTTTGGAGGAACTGCAGCGCTATTGACTCCACAAATGCTACAGAACACTTGGCGGGAGGTCAAATATCGTTTAGATGTGTGGCCTTGGGTGGCTCTGCACACATCTATTGACCATCCTGCGTTGAGTTTTGATCTCAAGTTATGTAAAGTTTATGTTACCAATCCATTCTCTACACTTGAAATTATCACTTATTTCTCGATCCCTCTACCGTGGACACCCTGTATATGTATATAGCATGCAGCAACCAGCTTTAGATATAATTAATTGGTATGTAATGAAGAATGAAGTTTGATCTTACCGTACAAGCAGTTAGTTAGGCACTCTAACTCCTTACCGCCTGTGTTGATTTTTTGTAGCAGCAGCTTATTACTATTTTATAACTATTTATTGTAAGTCCGAATTCAATTTTTTAGGAAACTATATGGATGTATGTATAGGAAAATGTAATAATTGTGAACTTACCGTTTACGCAGTTATTCAGGTACTCCATCTCCTTAACTGCGTCGTATGTAATCTTCCATTGTGATTTTCTAAAATTATTTTTATTTCTTCTCTAAGTTTGTTTTGAATTTCCTGATTTAATGCCAATTCGATTAGAGTAAAACTTATAGCTGCCGCAGATGTTTCATATCCGGCACTGTAAAAAGCAAAACATTGCCCCACCATTTCGTTTAAACTTAAACCTATATCTTTTCTGCTCTTCACTTCCTTCATTTCGCTATTTGTTATCGTATGTTTACTACTGTTTTGAAGCAGATGATGTATAAAATCCTCACGAATAATGTCATTTTGTTTACGATATTTGGCGGTTCCCTCCACGAGGTCTATGAAAAGATTTGTCACGTTGTTACCATAAGTTCTCATTCTAAATAAGGAAAACAGCTCAGGAAAGAACATTACCAACATGGTACGAAAAGATACGACCACTTCGGATAATAGTTTTATAAACTCCGAATTTCCACTCTGTAGTGCGTTACTTTCAATTCCAAAACCATAGGATACAATAGTATCAGTTGTATATTGTTCACTAACCTCCTTTATATATAATGATTCATTACTATCAACGTATTTTTTCATTAATTGTTTGAAATCTTCTCCATATTTAATTGCCGTTTCAAACATAGTCTTATTTTTGGCCGAAGTAAACGAAAATAATAGTTTGGACCTTATCCCTTGCCAGCGGGAACCCTTTAGGTTGAACGTATTTAGACTTAGAGGATCGTTTTCTGCATTAAGGTGACCAATGTGATCGGTGAAATGATCAAAGTCGCTAATTAATATTTTTTTGATTAAATCCAAATCCGTAGGAACAAAGCTGGGCCTCATTAAAAAATAGTAACCACCAAATTTTTTTCCATTTTTCTTCATTGTGTTGTAAAAGTGCTGAAGGCTTATAAACAAAGGTTCCTTTTTAAAAACAATTTTGGCCAAATATCCAAGGAGTGATAATGGGGACACCGTATCTACGCCCTTCCAGTACCAATATATAAAAGTTAACTGTGGTGGTAATACAATGACCGCTACCAGGACCAGTATAATTACTAAAACTACGGTGTACATCATCTTTGATTGCACTAAAAGAAAAGTTAACATATTCGTATTGCTTACGGCTAACTTACATGAATGCGATGCGCAGAATGCACTATGAACTATGAATTGCTTTGTTTGTTTGGATTATATACACAAACGTTCCCTTACTTTATTGCGAAATGGGGATTTATCTTTAGTTGGAGGCTATCGGTGAAAGGTTAAAGATATAGTTTATGAAAAGGTAAATATAATATTATTAAGTTTGATTGGAAATATATTCCCAGAATTTGAATGACTGAAATCGGGAATTTGGTGGTCGCGCTTCGCTTCCCGCAGGAACCTCTACTTTGAATTGGTGAAGACTTGATGAGCACCATGATTAAGGTATTTAAGACATACTTGGACCGCTGCAAGAACCCTAGGCGTGTCACCGCAGCCCCACCAACCCATGGAGGTGGGGCTTGTAATAACGGGATCCCCGGCGGGTCAGGGAATATAAACGCACGACCCACGCTTCGATCTTCATTCTCTGTCGAGTGGCATCACAGAGATCATACGCCCTAGGAGTAGGCAGATTGAGGCCTAGGGATCTCCGACTAGCAATCCGAATCGCAAACGATATCCGACGTGTACATTTGTATATACAGGGTGAGTCAGACCACCCGTAACAGTCATTTATTTAGGAAACTACTGCATAAAAATTTTTGAGAAAAAAATATTTATTACTAAAGCACATACAAACTTTCACTTGAAGCATTGAGTAAGTAATATAATGAATAGAGAAACTTTTTCATAGGATTATGTGTCCCATTTAAAATTAACTCGAGAGGTGCTGTCACCTATTGGTTTATATTATTATCTGCTACAGGATTCAATAATTCTTACAGTTTTCATTTATAAGAAACAGCTGTAAAGGTTTAAACACCCACTATAGACGAAAAAGGACAGAAAATGAGTTTGCAATTACAAACAGTGACGACAAGCAGCGATTAGCTCCACCCATCCGCCATTATGAGGCAAAATATACCACGACCAATAAAAATCGATACCACGCTTGTCGTCAATGTTTGTAATAGAGTCACTGGAGAACGTGTTACAGTGACTCTATTACAAACAGTGACGACAAGCAGCGATTAGCTCCACCCATCCGCCATTAGGAGGCAAAATTTTGGGCGGGTCTCTATGAACTCAACGGTGGTATCTTAGCAACGTTCTAAATCCAAATAAAAATCATACGCTGATCAAAGGTAAACACAGTCAGGCCGCCATTAAGATGCAAAATATACCACGGCCAATAAAAATCGATACATCGCTTGTCGCCACTGTTTGTAATAGAGTCACTGTAGAACGTGTCTTCCAAGGTCTCCATCTAGTAGCATACTTAAGTATTAGTAGTGGTAATCAGTCTGCTATTTTGTCATTGAAATTATTAGTTACTAAGTGTGCCGTAAGATGATTTCCGTTACTCCCTCTATTATTACACTCAGTTTAGGCGTTCCCCATTTTACATATGGAAAAGTTTCTCTATTCATTATCTTGAAGTCAATTTCATTTATCAGCAGTGACAGGAACTAAGGTCAGTGGCGTATCACTTTAAAATTTCAAATGGGAATGTGGGTCAAATATGGTACCATTTGATAGAGCTCTTCAAAACAAACAACTTTTATAGGAAACTTTTTTATTAGTTCCTACTCTTTCAAGGAGAAAACATATGAAAAGACAATGTCATTAATTAGAGAATTAATGTTGTAAAATGTTACAAAATGATTGTAAACTGCCATTAATGTTTACAAATGTTCAAACTGTCTGCCGTTCTGTTCGACACATATCCGTATTCTTCTTCTAACACTGTCAGAGACTCGTAACACTTCGGCGCGGTCAAGTGACTGGCAGGCCTCTCGGATTCGTTGTTTCATATCATTTCTTGTCGTGGGACGATCTTGATAGACGATGTATTTCAATCGTCCCCAAAGATAGAAATCCAACGGATTCAAGTGTGGAGATCGAGCTGGCCATGTCACAGGACCACCTCTCCCAATCCATCGCCCAGGGAACATCTGATTGGCTGCTTGACGTGCCACCAATGAGAAATGAGCTGGGCAACCATCCTGCTGCAGCCACATTACTGCTCGTGTTGCCAGTGGTACATCTTCCAAAAGCTGGTTGAGGATGTTCTCCAGGAAGTCAGCGTACATGTTACCAGTAAGAGCACCTTCAAAGAAATAAGGTCCAATGATTCGGTGTCGATTTATGCCACACCAGACATTGAGACTCCACCTATGCTGGTTGTCCACTTCTCTCAGCCAGTGAGGGTTATCTTGAGACCAGCAATGAGCATTATGGATGTTGACATTTCCATTACTCTTGAATGTCGCTTCATCAGTCCAGAGAATACTGCGAATGAACTGGCGGGTTTTGCCTGACAACCAATTGCAGAAGTCCACACGATTATGAAAATCTGCTCCTTCAAGCTGCTGGTGCAAATTGATGTGGTAAGGATGATATTTATTACCTTTCAGAATCCTGCATATTGTTGTCTGACTAATTCCAGATTCCATAGCAATTCTCCTGGTGGAGTCGTGAGGATTGACAACAACTGCGGCAATGGCATCAACTGATCTATTATCTTGCACAGGTCGTCTGATACGTCTATTTTTGTTGTGGTTAGGCTGCAGTTGTCCGGTTTCTTGTACACGAGCAGCAAGACGCCTGAAAACATTGCAGGACTGACGAACACGTTGAGGGTATCTCTTTGCGTACATACGCTCGGCAGCACGGTAATTTCTACGGCATTCGTCTAATATCATTAGCATATCAAAACCTTCCTGATTTGTGAAACCCATGACTATTAATTGTTGAAATTGAAGAAAAATTGACATGCAAGGAAAACAAAACACTTCATACTTACTACATTGTTATGCAAGGCCATCTATTTGTTTGAACATTTGTAAACATTAATGGCAGTTTACAATCATTTTGTAACATTTTACAACATTAATTCTCTAATTAATGACATTGTCTTTTCATATGTTTTCTCCTTGAAAGAGTAGGAACTAATAAAAAAGTTTCCTATAAAAGTTGTTTGTTTTGAACAGCTCTATCAAATGGTACCATATTTGACCCACATTCCCATTTGAAATTTTAAAGTGATACGCCACTGACCCTAGTTCCTGTCACTGCTGATAAATGAAATTGACTTCAAGTGAAAGTTTGTATGTGCTTTAGTAATAAATATTTTTTTCTCAAAAATTTTTATGCAGTAGTTTCCTAAATGAATGACTGTTACGGGTGGTCTGACTCACCCTGTATATCTATTTAGTGTACAGGGTGTCCCACAGCTCCGTAATCGGTCGATAACTCAATATAGGTTGAAGATACAGAAAAAAGTTTCAAATAAAGGTTGTTTTGATTTGAATTGCGCATCTTTTAAAAATATTCTTATATCTACAGTATGTTGCATTTTCGCGTGGCAGGAAAATGTCACTTTTTTTTAAATGGCACACCCTGTATTTTTTTCTCTTAATGTATCAACCAAGCATATTTATATCACGCCTGAACATTTTTTTGATATTGGATGTGCGGTTGCCAAGTTATTAATTATTTTGTCAAAATTAGGTACAATTCAAGGTCGGACTATAATATTCATAACTAAGTTATTATTATTTATTTATACGAATATTTTAAATGGAACACCCTGTATTTTTATTTACCATCAAATTCTCGACAAAAAACCCCTATTCAACGGTGTATTATTTCCTCGCATTATTTTTTGTACTTTTGTTAATATTTACGATTTAAAAAAAAAAAATTGTTAAAAGTAATTTTGTTTAATTATTATTACCAAAATACCGTTTAAATAGTTGTATCAACGCAAAAGAACAAAACTCAAGTCCTGTGACTATCTTAATTTTTAAATAATTAAAACAAAATTTTTAATAAACGGTGTTTCTCGAAAATTAAAATAGAAAATAAATACAATATCTCTCATTAAAGTAAATGTTCAAAATGTCTTCCACTTTGATCAATGCACTTTTGAGGCCTAACCCTAAATAATCTCACATTGTTTAAAGTCATAGGAGTAATCGGTTGAAACGCCTCTCGAATTAAAATTTTCATGTCATCTCGTGTTGTGGCAGCTGTTGATATATTTGAGATTTAACAGTTCCCCAAAGATAGTAATCCATAAAGGTAAGGTCCGGTGACCTTGGCGGCCAAGGAACAGCGTCTCCTCTACTTTATTAGGGTACAGTAAATCCAATTCTCGCGCGCACCTCTGACTGTTGTTTTGCTTTAATTATATAGAACATGACTTGAGTTTTGTTCTTTTGCGTTGATACCAACTATTTAAACGGTATTTTGTAATAATAATTAAATAAAAATTACTTTTAACAAATTTTTTTTACGTAAAGTTTTAAAAATCGTAAATATTAACAAAAATACAAAAAATAATACGAGGAAATAATACACCGTTGAATAGGGTTTTTTGTCGAGAATTTGATGGTAAATAAAAATACAGGGTGTTCCATTTAAAATATTCGTATAAATTCTATTTAAAGTTCACAAAGTTTGAATTCTCATTTTAAACACTCGGTATAAAATTAATCACTTAGTTTTTTTTTGTAGAGTAACACGACATTAGGGGAATATTATTCGTCAAATAAATTTTTCCTTTTTTGAAGAATAACTTAGTTATGAATATTATAGTCCGACCTTGAATTGTACTAAATTTTGACAAAATAATTAATAACTTGGCAACCGCACATCCAATATTAAAAAAAATTTCAGGCGTGATATAAATATGGATGGTCGATACATTAAGAGAAAAAAATACAGGGTGTGCTATTTAAAAAAAGGTGACATTTTCCTGCCACGTGAAAATGCAACATACTGTAGATATAAGAATATTTTTAAAAGATGCGCAATTCAAATCAAAACAACCTTTATTTGAAACTTTTTTCTGTATCTTCAACCTATATTGAGTTATCGACCGATTACGGAGCAGTGGGACACCCTGTATATTGTATTTATCAATACAACTTATTTTTAGTATCTGCATATATGTTCATCAGCATGTGTATTTATTAATATACTTTTTCAACACCTGTACGTTTCCTCCATCCACCTCGCTACCAGTTAACCCCACCGACAGCCACCCGGTAACAGGCGTTATAATGGTTTAGGAGAAGTTAAAAGAATGTCACACTGAAGTTGTGTTAACAATAATAACAGTTTATTGACTCCACAGCTTGAAAAAATACTATTAACAGGTCATTACCTTTATTTTAATATTGTGAAACACAAAAATAGCGAAGAAAAGGTTAACAAAATAAATTAAATTCTAATCTTTAAAAACAAGAAACCCAAATAAGATAAATATGTACAAATTGTTTTATAAATCGAATAAATTTTGCAATAAATATCAACATTACACAAAATTTATTTAAATAGACTACAAAAAGCATCAAACCATAAAGATGCCATGTACCTGTTCATCAATTGTAGGGTTGCATAAGTTTAAGAAATAGCCGGTAGAGAGAATGATCCTACCTTCATAGAAATCATAAAGAGAGACGTCATTGATACAATAGTAGGTACAATAACTGCATGCAGAAAACCGATCGGACCTTATACATATAAGGAGAAGTAGGAAACAGCGATACTCAAAAGGAATCCTTTATAAGAACAGAAGCTAGAATAGGAAATCTTCGAAATAGTAATTATATAGGAGATACACGGAGATCGGGAAGGACGTTCTGGAGGTTTACTTTATATACATACACTTTTCGGGAAGAAACTAGGTACAATTCATAACTAGGTACTGTTAATTCCCATAACCAAAAGTGTAGGTATTGGTAAAATTGGAAATGAGCAAATATGAATTTGAAGAAATTCCAATCGTTTGAATCACAGGGAACCGATGGAACTATCCCATCATTATTGGGAAATGGGATTGAACTGCTTCTTCCAAGCTATATACATTTTCCAGTTCCAGTGTCATACATATTAGGATTATGTGTTTCTAGCGTGGAGAGTGCAGGGAAATGTGATATCCACAAGGTGTGAGAAAGGCCAAATTTTTCAGGGCCCCTAAATCTAATACCCACAGCTGCCCTGCAAAGTCTTATAAATTTACCGTCTTTACACTAGCTTGGTGAAATAATGAAAGGGAATATACAAGTTAGAAATACACTGAGACGAGAGAAATTTATTCTAGATAAAGGCGATACACAGACATACTGAGTTTGAAACTGCAGCGTACAGTAGACACCAATTCTATTGGCTTCCGATATTGGTGGAAGAATTTGTCGTTATGGTTTCTTGTGAGATACTTTGAGTCACTGTCATTAAAGTAAAGTAAAGTTCAACAAGAATACTAAAAACTAAAGTGCCGTTTTTATTTAAACGTCTAATGTTTCCGAAATGGTTCAAATTTTCGGTATCCAAAAACCTCTTCTCTTCGTCAAATTGCAAAATAACGGAGCTACTTTCATGCTCTAAACATTGCGGCATGCTGAAACAACATATATCGCACGAGAGCGATGCGGCGTGCCCTTCGAATATATAACAAAAGGAAGGAATATCCCTATAGTTTAGTAGACGATACAATGTAACGGAAGTTACGCAGGCTTTACGTCACAGTGACGTAACAGTAAACCATTTGTGATTGGTCAAACGGGTGTAGCGTGCAGTTTGTCGATTTAAAATAAAAAAATTACCAGTAGCGTAGAATTCATTATACGGTTAAGAACATAGAGAATGTGCAAAAAATTAGAAATATGCATACCAAATTAATTATATTTAAAGGACAATAAAATTAAAAAAAAAATTTATGCATTTTATTTTGTTTACAGCAGGCGCGTAAACATACAAATGTTGGATTTACGACCCTGCTTAACAGTACACCAATGACTCGACGGAATACGTCACAGTAGGTAGCCATATTGGTAAACCATTAATGTTACTCATTTTGCCATGTACATGTTCCTTCCTTTTGTTATATGTTCGAAGGGCGTGCCCTAAAATGCTACCGTTGCGCAGCCGCGTGCCACGTTGCCGGACAGTAAAACATCATTTTTTTTATTGGTGTCCTATTCTAGAAAGTTGCCATGCTAACATCACCAATTTGAAAAACGTGACTTCTATTGGTTATTGATCTGACAGGAGTACTTTGTTACGTCAAATAAAATGACAGATTGCAAATTAATTTCCGTTTATTGGTTATTGATCTGACAGGAGTACGTTGTTACGTCAAATAAAATGACAAAGATCAGGGGCGGGCTAAGCTTTACACATTGATGCTCAAATGTTTAACACCCTTAACACCCAACCCTTTCTTTTTCTATTGAGTTAGTTGCACATTCTCTTTGCAGAACGTATTTACCGTTTCACCAGAATCAAATAATTATTAATTTAGCATTTATTATATTTAACATTTTTATTTGGTTTGTGTGGAATAAACATTTATTTGCAGTATTTCTCTTATTCCTATAAACACAATATGCATACTGAAAATTATGCAATTATACAGTCCATTAGTAACGCTGTTGCACTTTCGTTGGTGCAAACATTTTTTTTTTGGTCCTTCTCGGTCGGATTTTATTGAATTGATTAAGAAATTTTCAGTGTGTTTGTTGGGGAATATAAAGAAATATTTTCAAAATTTTTTTGTTTCGTAGATTGTAGAACGTTGCCACTTGTGTGTTGTGTTAGTTGACGCCTACACGAAGCGTAATTCGATAGTCATTAAGTTAATAAGGCCCGCTCCACACGTTGCTCCCAACGTTGGTGTCAACGTTGGTCGTTTGATTTGTGAGCCGTACACATGTTGGCTATTATAGTAGTTCTGTCTCGTCAGAGCCAATGTGAAGATGTCCGATCACAAACGTTGGCGCTAATTCTTTTGATAAAACCGACAAGCGACGGCCAATCTACAACGTTCGCGCGAACGTTGGGGACAACGCAAATTTCTCGATCCACACGTTTGACGAGTGGCATTGGGGCCAATATTGGAACCAACGTATGGAGCCGGCCTATTGTTGCAATCAAGTTTGTTAGCACGTGCAAGTTTAGCGTACTCTGTACTGGGCACTGAACTCAAGAGTTCAGTGGTACTGGATCACATTTTTCGGTTATCGTTGTACTGATTCGGCGCGGCGCTATCTTATATGTTTGTTGAAGTTCGCAGTTGGCGCAATAGTTCGTCGCATTTGTTTGTTGACAATTTGAAAAGAATTCCACTTCCGTCATTTAATGGCGACCTTAAAGATTGGTTTCAGTATAGGGACCTTTTTATTAATTTGGTTGATGACACAGACAAGCCGTATGGCAACATAAAAAATACCACTTTTTAGTTAGTAGCTTAAGCGGTAAACCCCTCAATCTCGTGAAGGCCATTCCCGTTTGCGGCGACAATATTATGTGATTGCTTTCCAAACATTATTAGACCGATATAATAATGAGAGGGTTCTTGCAACCGTGTATTGGAACGAGATTCAGAATATTCCCACAATGTCGTCGGAGTTCGGCAAGGAGTTAAGAAGTTTGTTAAGCCAGGTAAAAGAGAACTGCGAAGCTCTCAAATTATTGAAATTGTCAGATACTTGAGATTTGATACTCTTCAACATTATTTTAGAGAAGCTAGATCCGTCCACTCGTAAGCAAATAGGGATTAAACTAGATAAAAGAAAAATTCCCACCTTTCGGGACATTGAAGGTATTCTGAATGACCATTGCCTGTCCCTTGAAGCGATGAGTTCGTCGTATTCGGCGACGAAATCCATTGAATCACCCGTCGTGGCAAAACGCCCTCCCTTTACCAAAACTTTGTTGGTTACCACGTCGCCTAACACTTCCAGTAAGTGTATTTTGTGCGACCAATCCCATGTTTTGTTTGTGTGTCCAACCTTCAGAAAAAAGCAACCTCAAGAGCGTTTTGAAATCGTCAAGCGCCATCGGTTGTGCCTCAATTGTTTGTCAGTTGGACATGTTGTGGCAAATTGCCTATCTAAGAGAAGGTGTCGAACATTTGACTCGTTACATTACACGTTGTTGCATTTTACAACTAGACCATCCAGTCCAGTCGCCAAACCGGTCGAATCTACTTCTGGTAATTCAAATCAAGTCACTTCTTGTACAAGTCGTTCCTCTGCAACCTTTATGTCGTCGTTTTCTGGTCGTCCTCCGGTGCTATTGGGTACCGCCGGCGCCGTTTTAAAAATTCGGGATAACTGGGGACGTTATCACTTTGCCAGAGCTCTGATTGATTCGGGTAGTCAGGTTTCTTACATTACTTCAAGTTTGGTTAACAGACTTAAATTAACTAAACACACTCATGTCATTCCTATTTGTGGTTTAGGAGAAGTCACTACTAAATCGTCGTGTTCGGTTACGTCAGAAATTCGTCCCAGTGACGCGGTTGTTCCTAATTTCGAACTTGAACTCTGTGCGCTGGACAAAATTTGTGGTGATTTACCTAACAATACACTTAATCCCGACATTTGTCTGCCTCGCAACATTCAATTAGCTGATTCCCGTTGGTACAAATCTCGTCCTATTCAAATCCTGCTGGGAGCCGATGTATACCCAACCATTGTAGACTCCAGTAAGGACATTGTTCCGTCTATGGATGATCAACCATTTTTACTTGGAACAATATTTGGACAGGTCGTATTGGGTCCTGTGAAATTCGCAAAGCCTCAACAAGCTGTGAACTCGTTGTTTTCGTCCTTGTCTCACTCGTCTTCGGAATCATTGATTAAGATTATCGAACAGTTTTGGAACGTTGAGGAAGTCCCGTCCAAAGTTATAGTCCCCCCTGAAGATGAGCAAGCCGAATCTTCCTTCAGGGAATCGTTGTTTAGAGAAAACTTCAGGTCGATTTGGAGTTG
Source organism: Pyrocoelia pectoralis (assembly GCA_036250285.1). Classification (NCBI taxonomy): domain Eukaryota; kingdom Metazoa; phylum Arthropoda; class Insecta; order Coleoptera; family Lampyridae; genus Pyrocoelia; species Pyrocoelia pectoralis. The sequence goes on from CM070081.1 coordinate 13,255,658, forward strand.
CCCTTCCATTCCAGGTTATTAACCCTACTTTTGAGGGATCCATGGTCATTGCCGATCGTCGTGTTCGTTCGTTAGAAAATCGTTTCGTTAACCAACCGCAATTGAGATCTATGTACGTGGATTTCATGCGCGACTATTGGTTGCTGGTCACATGACTCCGCTGTCTATAAACCCCGCAGTTTCTGATAGTTACTACATTCCTCAACATGCTGTTTTTAAATCTGATGGAGAACAGTCAAAGATTCGTGTCGTTTTTGATGTCTCGGCCAAGGCTGCGAATAAGCAGTCGCTCAATGATACCCTTCTCGTTGGGCCAAAATTGCAAAATGACATTACCGAACTACTGTTGCGCTTTCGCGTGAAACCAATCGCGTTCACTTGTGACGTACGTCAAATGTATCGTCAAATCCTCGTTCGGTCTGATCATAGAAAATATCAACTTACTCGTTGGAGATTTTCTACCGATGATCCGATCGTTACTTACCAATTAAACACTATCACCTACGGTGTTTCTTCTGCACCTTATCTTGCCATTCGGACACTGTTGGAATTAGCGGAATGAGTGAAAGCACATTCGCTCCAGTTTGTACGTTGATGATATTATTTGTGGCGCTTCCTCCGTGGATGAAGCCCAAGAATGTGTTACGCAATTAGTTGATTTCTTTGCTTCGGGATGTTTTGAGCTGCGTCAATGGGCAGCCAATCATTCAAAAGCACTAGATTCGGTTCCATTGGACTTTATCCAATCACAAGCGCTATCATTCGATAGTGAGTCTTCCCATACCGTCAAAATTCTTGGTCTTAGATGGTACTCTTCAAAGCCAACCATATTTTGTAAAGTATGTAATTATAAATTTAATTAGAAAAATTAAATAACTCTGTAATAATTGATTTTAGGTATAGGAACATGGTATATCAACTTAAAGGAAATTTATTTCTGAATCGAATAGGCTGATAATTAAATAGGCATTCCATTTAAAAAAAGAGACTTTTTAAAGTTTTTCTTAAGTCTGGGAATAACGTCAAATAGATACGTAACCGCGGCCAATTTTTTATTATCCATTAGAGACAATTGTGTCTCAATTTTTTGACATTGAGAACCTAAAATTCCATTTCCCTAACTTTTACCACTTTCGACTTTCAATTTTATTTCCTAAACAAGATTTTGAAATTTTTCAGTGAAAAAATTTTTTTTTCGCAACAATCGAAATTGATACGCCGATTATTTTAAGCATGCTTACTAAACATTTTATGACACATCAGAATGTGAAAAAAAATTGCCTGGTTTGTATTTAAAATAAAGATCTTGATGCTCACTTCCGGTATTTCCGGAAGTGCTGCCATTTGGAAAATATTTTTATTTAATAGATTAGACACGGCATGTCGCATGTGCAAAATTTCAAATTTCTAGCTTTTACAGTTCTTGATATACTTCTAACCGACGGTCACCGTGAGACACCCTGTATTTATTTTTATTGTGTGCTATCATGCTTGCTTAATTATACATTTCTACGAAAAAACATGGCAAACCATAATGTCCAGTTGTCCACCAGTTGAGAACGAATAGTTTCAATTTTATTTGTCTTTTTTTGTTTTGTCTCGTCATGTGCGTGTACAGTACATACAATATCTTAAAACTATGACCTTAATAATATGTATAAAATTGTCAACAAACTAGTAGTTTTTACGACAATAAACTTTGATTGATTGATTGTTTATTATAATAGCCTTTATCAGAAAATAAACAGTTTATGGTTTTAACAAATCAAAGGTCATGGAGTTTTTGGACCTACTTCTATAGACAATCTATTTGTAATTCCAACCTTGACCACATCACAATAAACAAAGAATTCAGACCTTTAACAAAACTTCCATTGCACAAGTCTCACATTTTGGATCCCAAGATGACTTGGGAGCATTGTATGATTAAGCAAGTAGATATCAAAAGGCCCCAATTCTCATAGAATTCTAATCTGTAACTAATTATGGCATATACTACCTATATACAATACATATATATATATATAACCCCCCTTATCTCAGACACAAGCACCCCGGATTCTGTACAAAGAGTCATTGTTTTTCTTTCCACCCTTAAGGGTAATGGGACCTGGACAAACTCTTTGTTATTATCAATTATTGGAGCAAATTTTACAAATTCAAATTTTAACCGAAACTAATTTTCCTTGGCGAAAAGTTAGTAGACATGGTAATAAGTAAAACGCGGTTTTTGCATTTATTTGTCAATTTACAATGTGGTAGCTGCTCCTTTATTAATCTTCACATGCGTCTGTAGTTGACTCGGATGACATTACCTTTTAATATGTAATTCTATTTCAACAATGAACAAAGTGTGACTTTAACCTGGAATGCTTGTGTACTTTCACCCGCGTAGACCACTTTCGGTACGGTGAAGCTAATAAACTAATTAAAGTGTCCGTATCGCTTGTCGGAACCCAACTTTAGCCCACGAATCCCTCGCAACCAGAGGCGTGAACAGTGTACCTAACTGAGGGGTCAGGTTAAATTAATCTTACATCAGTTTTAATTCTATGTATGTTTTGATATGCATAAATGTGTGTTAGTTGATGGAGATGCCAGATCTTAATTTAACGTACAATTCTATATGCACCGCTACATAGTTCATGAAAAACTATTGGCAATACCTTTCCTTTCTTTATTTCCCATAGGGGAAGGGGGATGAATGTTTGAAATGGAAAATTTTAAAAATTCATAACTCTTTTGCTAACAAAGATGAAGAAGTAATACTAATAATAATAAACAATCTTTACTTATATACAAAATTATTACAAAGTACTTCATTATAAATAATAGATGTCTGTAAACTTTTAAATAAGCATGGCCCTTTTGGACCGTCCGCTTGGCTGACCATTAACAACAAATTATGAAAAATTTTTGTTTTGTTTTAAGGAAAAGCAAAACAAATACTTTAAAATTCAAAAGAAATAACAAATAAATTTAAGCTCTCCCCTTGTACTTAAACTCTTGCACAAGGTGCCACCTGACCCTCCATACCCCCGACACAAACCCCCCGAGACATTTCCAGTCCTTACCATTAAGCCAAAGCTTTATCCCACCTACAGAGAGGACCTCGTTAGCCAACTACCGCCTCCTCACCTTCCCCAGGACGGGACAGACACCCACAAAGTGATACACATCTTCGTCCTGTCTGAGGTTACAGGGAGAGAACATCAACACGCGTCCCTCAACCCACGACTTGCTGTTTAAATCCACAGCCTCTCCACGCAGTTTGATAGCCCACCTCTAATGCCTCAGACTGACACCGTTGCTCAGGTAACTATCCCGTCCAAGGTCGAGATTCAATTATTTATACAACAAGTGATACCTGGCTGACGATGAAGAAATAATTGAATAAACATTTTTTGAAAATTTTCTAAGTCAACCATGTTTTGTAAAGCATGTAATTATAAATTTAAATAGAAAAATGTAAATAACTCTGTAAACATTGATTTTAGGTATAGGAACATCAACATGGTATATCAATTTAAAGGAAATTTATTTCTGCATCGAATGGAATGATAATTAAATAGACATTCTATTTGAAAAAAGAGACTTTTTAAAGTTTTTGACATTGAGAACCTAAAATCCCATTTCCCTAACTTTCACCAATTTTGACTTTTAATTTATTTCCTAAACAAGATTTTGAAATTTTTCAGTGAAAAATTTTTTTTTCTCAGCAATCAAAATTGATATGCCGAATATTTTAAGCTTACTTACTAAACATTTTATGACACATCAGAATATGAAAAAGAATTGCCTGGTTTGTATTTAAAATAAAGATGTTGAATTTGGAAAATATTCTTATTTAATACATTAAAGACGCATGTGCAAAATTTCAAATTTCTAAGCACTAATTACCAAACTCGAGCACTAATCAGCACTAACACTAATTATTGGACTAATTAGGAAGTGATCGGGAGCGGGCCACTGAAGTATTCTGATCGTGCAGAGTACCTACGTATCTCGAGTGACCCTTTCATCAATGAAACCTAAGTAAATATAAAATGAAAATTACTAATTACAAAAATAATTAAGCGATTTATTAAGAACAGCTCACAAAAGTGAAAATTGAAGTTTTACAACAGTTAAACAGAAAATATTAATTTCCTAAATTATTAAATTCAATGAAGGCTCAAAAGAGGGCTATAGAGTGCATGGAATATGCGAGAATTTTTAACTTCGTGACATTGTTAGGAATAGTTAGTAACATTGAATGAAGAAGTAATTTTAATTATATCTCGGAAATGGTGGACTCTACACAAAATATTTCAAATAAATATGAAAGCTGGCCCATAACATGAATTTAAAAAAAATTGTTTCCATATACAGGGTGTTTTTTTGGGAGCTTTAGTTAGATGTTTCTGGGAAAGTTTTATAGGTAGATTTTTGAAAATTTGTACTTAGGGGTTACTCAAAAAACCGAATCGATCTAAAATATTTTCAAAATGGCAGCACTTCCGGAAATGCCACAAGTAGCCACCAACTTCGTTATTTTAAATAACAACCCCTATTTTTTATTACATTTTTGGATTCTACGTGAAATTTCATAACTTTTGATACCAACATGTCAATGTCTACAAGTTATGGTTTTTAAGTTATTTCAATTTATTTTAAAAAAAATGGCGGATGCAGACGGTACTTTAAGAATTAATTACTTGAAAACCGTTGTAGCTATGACAACCGAGTTTTCACCAGCGCATAGAGGAAGAATAGGGCTTTCTTTTGGTGTACTTAAAAAAAGTTATGTTGCGTACGACGTCACTTATGAGGCTCCCAAATTTAAGAAAATTTAAAGACTGAAAACTCAGTTTTTTTAAATGAAATGACCATTTTCTTACTATTGCATTTGATAGAGAATCAAAATGGGCATATTTTGGTATAACATGTTCCTATCCCTATCTTTAATAGTTTCTGACTTATTCTCATTTCATTGCAATGATACCATTTTTTTCCGATTTTTTAGTAATTGGCGATGACCTTATGGCAAACGAATTTTAAACCAATCAATCCGTCACCTGTTAGTTTCAAATCAATTTAAAACCTTGTCTTCTTCAACACATGCTCAAAATGAGCGCCTTCATGTTCCAAACACAAACTTTTTTTCGTAAACGTTCTCGTGTGGAATATCGTATGGCTTGTAATTCAGTATTGAGCATATTCTTGCAGAGGCAGCTTTTCTGTTGCAGGAACAACAATATTGCGTAAAATTTCCAAATAACGTTCTGTATTCAAATTTTCTGGATAAATTTGGAAACACAAAATATTGTTATTTTTAAACGCAAAAAGTACAATAAAATTCCAGCACTCTTGAAAGTGTACATCTCCATTCAAACAAGAATTTTAATGGCGCCAGCAATGCGAATTATGGCGTTTAAATTTTTACTAAATTTGGCCTCGTCTGACCAAGTAATGTTCCCCAAAAAATATTCCTGGTTCCTTAACATTAGCTATTCGTAAAACTCTTACTGTAGGTAAGGTGGTATAAAGCTTCTAAAATTCAAACAATTTCATTCCAGTGTTCGGATGGTACGTTCACTAGGACGCGGTCTTTCTGGATATCTCTCAATGAACATATGACAGGCATGTGAAGCGATTCTGTTCATTTCACCATAAATAACAATTATAGATTCCAAAAATCTTAATATGTAAAACCATCATTGCGAACCATTTTTCATTTTTTTCGATTATTGAAAAACTTATGTTAACCTATTACAGGTGACGGTTTAGTATCACTTGATTTGTTCAAAACTGGATTGCCATAGTACATGTCATAGTCGACTACTACAAAAGATTCGAAAAAAATGGTATCAATGCGATGAAATGAGAATAAGTCAGAAACTATTAAAGATGGGGATAGGAACATGTAATACCAAAATATACCCATTTTGATTCTCTATCAAATGCAATAGTAAGAAAATGGTCATTTCATTTTTTAAAAAAACTGAGTTTTCAGTCTTTGAATTTTCTTAAATTTGGGAGCCTCATAAGTGTCGTCGTACACAACATAGCTTTTTTTAAGTACACCAAAAGAAAGCCCTATTCTTCTTCTATGCGCTGGTGAAAACTCGGTTGCTATAGCTACAACCGTTTTCAAGTAATGAATTCTTAAAGTACCGTCTGCATCCGGCATTTTTTTTAAATAAATGGAAATAACTTAAAAACCATAACTTGTAGATATTGACATGTTGGTATCAAAGGTTATGAAATTTCACGTGGAATCCAAAAATGCAATAAAAAATAGGAGTTGCCATTTAAAATAACGAAGTTGGTAGCTACTTCCGGCATTTCCAGAAGTGCTGCCATTTTGAAAATATTTTAGATCGATTCGGCTTTCAGAGTAACCCCCCCCCCCCCCCCCCCCCGGTGTATCACGTTAACCGTAAACGAAGATTTATAAATAAGGAGGACGGTTACTTTTGTGAGAATGGAGTAAAGGCGGATTTATACCGGGTGCTTCAAAAAAATTTATACACTTTAACCTATAGTAGATTTCCCGCTCTACAAATAGTCCAAGAGCTGGCTGCAAAAAAGCTGGCCTATCGAGTAACAGTATGAAATGATTTTTAAAAGCTAGTACTTATACAGAACATCCATAAAATCTTATGCTGCCTGGGCGGAACTTGTGCAGAAATTCGCCACGTCAAAAAAGAAAAAAGATTTCTGCTCGTCAAATCTTGTGCTAATACCAAGGCAGAAAACTTTTTTTAATTTTTTTGGCACGTTTCTGTACCTATCGAGTAACAGCTTCAAACTATAACCAAATTATAGTTTGAACATAAGTCTAAAAGAAAAATCATTGCTGCCTCGTTAAATCCTTTGTTAATGCCTTGGCAGCAAACATTCTCTTTCTCAAAGTGTTGTGATACCACTAATACAACTATCATAGAAGTACTTAGGGATAAACAAAGAATCGTCCAATGAACAATTATAATGATTTCGACAAAATAATTTTTTAATATAAGTAAAATATTTAGTAGTAGTATACAGGGTGTTTTTTTGGGAGCTTCAGTTAGACATTTCTGGGGAAGTTTTATAGATAGGTTTTTAAAAATTTCAATTTAGGGATTACTGTGAATTCAGGAGAGAGGACATGGCGAATTTCTGCACAAGTTCCACACAGGCAGCAAAAGATTTTATGGATGGTCTGTATAAGTACTAGCTTTTAAAAATCATTTCATACTGTTACTCGATAGGCCAGCTTTTTTGCAGCCAGCTCTCGCTCTAAAAGGCTAATGTTATATTTATTCACCAGGTGGCAGCATAATTGTTAGTAGTAATAGCAACATATTATTAATATTTACATTGGACTTTAAGCTTTCTAATTTCCTGAAATTTAACTTTGTAGAACGGTAAATAAATTGTCTATGGAAGTTCAAAGTGTGTTCCTATACATTTTTTGAAGCACCCCGTATTTGCATTCCTTTAAATACGGTTTCCGACAAAATGGATTTTGAATGGTTTCTACCTACTCACATTACCTTTTTGAGCTAAAGAGCCTAGATTATATCAGACATTTAAATTAGGTAATCAAAAAAAAATGTTTTTTTCGTTCATTCTCTAAAATGAATGTTTTGCGGACTCTAAATAGTCCGCAAAATACATCTTTAGAGTACTAGCACGCTATTTATCTGTTATTGCCATAGCAACTATGTCAAACCTAAATATTATGACGTTTACAACTGTTCTGTACGCGTCAAAATAAATGTTTATGAAATTAATTTGATAGTTTAGAGAATTCCTGCAAAAAAATATTGTATGCATCACGTACGCAAAATGCTCTAGCGGATTCGTCGAAGTTTTCGCACTCGGCTAACGCCTCGTCCGACAAACACGACTCATCCGCTAAAACATCATTTTGCGTACTTGATACATAAATAGCTACTTATTTTAAAATCGTATTAAAATTAATCTTTTATGCTGTAATTTGTGGGCGTAAATAGTGGGTTTTGCGTCCTATAAGCCCTACAAAACCATAAATTGTAATAGTTATTTATTGAAATATGTACCTAGTTGCGTTACAAACAATTGATTTTCGTGGCAATAACTCAAGCTTTACAGCATTCGGTTCTTCGGCCATACCTATTTCTTCTTGTTTTCCGTTTTCGGACATATCTTTATCACAAATTTCACTTCTTAGTGAAATAAGTCAATAATTTTTTCGATGCTTTTTTTTGTTTGTTTGCATCACATTAGCAACCAGATTTTTGAGAACAAATCGTGCCATTTATATTTTCAAAGCTTTAAGGTGGATTTAAACGATTTTACAAAAATCTTCCTTGCATTTCGGGCGTGATTGGGCCAAAATCGCCTCCTAAAATAGTTATTTATTGTTAACTACAAACATTAAAATCTTGAGTATTATTTTGTTAAATAAAGGAAATAGTACTAGGATAGTTTCCCAATAATGACCAGAAACGGGTAAAATTGATTGTTAATACGTTTAAAATGAAAAGATATTATATGTTCTTTATCCTTGTCCACTAGTAGTTGCTTGTAGAAATGGTTCATGATACTTTTCTAATTCATGATGAGCAATTGAGTTTTTTATTAAGATAGCTGTACCCCACTGAACACAGTACATCCATGAAACGTTTCTAAATGTTGCATAAGGGTTACAAATGAAACATTCCTAACAAATATCTAAGACACATTACTGGTACATTCCTGTCGAAAGCGAATAAACGGTAATGTCTAATAAACGTTTCAATTGATATGTTACATAAAATACAAAACATACACATTACAACACGAACGTTTTAGGTATGTATCCAAAAATACATCTCCGTCATGTATTTTTTGGAATGTGATAACGTATAACATTTTAGAAACGTTACAAATGTGATGTTTCGTTTGAAACAAAATAGTCATATCTCAAAGTTAACGTTACGGAGTTGTGTTTAGTAGTGTTGTACCAGAAACCTCACCAGTTGAAACATATCGTAAGAAACACATCATACACGTTTCAGTGTGAACGTTTTAGATATGTATCCAAAAATATATCTCTGTGATATATTTTTTGGAATGTGATAACTAAAGCTAGGATGCCTTTTTTATAAATGGAGAAACATAAGGCATACCCTATTTAAAATCCGTTTTTGAGTACGCACTTTTCAAAAATGCAAACTTTATTCTGCCTTTTTTGGTTTCTTTTAGTTTTTTTTCCCTTTTTTACCTAATTTTTTGATATTTTTGCGTAAGTATTTAGTACCTTTTCTGTAAATTTTTTTTTAGTTTTTTGTAATGTAAGTATTTCTTAATTTTTAGATTTTATATACATTTTTCTGTTCCTAAACAAGCGACCGATGTTCGAATGCCACTTGAAGCAAAAGGATTTTTCAGCCCTGGAGCCCTGGACAACAAGCCACCGGAGTACATGGGGCCCTGCAGGGTCTGCGCACTGGGAAAAGAGCCCTTCAGAGCAGTTTGGGGCTCTCGGTATCGTAGTTACCACATCTCAATTTTTTAATACTCAGGTATGTTTCAAGTGAAACATATATGAGACATTTCAAATATTCACGTATGAAACATTTATAAGGACACATTTCTCCTACATATCAATAAATTACTCTCCGATATGTTTCTTGAAACATATATAAAATGTTTCGATGTAACGTTTTTGTATTGTTTCAAATCTAGGTTTCTGAAGGCGGACATTAAACATATGTGTATGATACGTTTCTGTCGCTGTTTCGGAGATGTTTCATGTTTCAGAGATACGTTTCTAAAACATTTCAGAAACGTTTTTTTGCACTGTGGGACATCTGTGCGTTGTACCATCTGGATGTTCTGTGTGATAGAAAGTGTAATGAGGTATCCTTAGAAAGGATCTATTTGTAAAATGTGTTTCTGATATGAGAAATATATCCATATTGTTTAATTTTAAAAATATCTCGATTTCATGTATTTTTGACAACATGACAACTGTGGACAACATGTTTATTACCATATTATTTTGTTGCATCAGTTGAGAAAACCTGACTTCGAACTGTTCTAGGAATTTTTGGAGCGTTACATCCTGAGTTTGCGCTTGATTTGTTTCTCCCTGTACGGCCTGACTAGATGTATGTGGATTATATGGTGTATGTAAGGTCGTTTTGTTCTGATGCAAGTGAAGTATCGTATTTAAGTTAGTAGAGTGATTTTGGGAGGCATAAAGAACACTTGGAAGGGGATTCCTTTGTCTTCTTGAAGATGCAAGTTGAAATGTCTTGCGAAACGTTAGATTCGTTTGCTTCACGCAAAACAATCAGACTTGGCAAACCTAGACTTTATATCTCACAATAATCGGAAACTAATAGGACTGGCAATCCTATATTGGCTCACAAGGTATTGGGCATGGCAAGCCTGAAGATGTTGGGTATGGAAAACTATTAACCACACGATACAAGCCAAAAACAATTTATTTTGGCAATTCCAGGAACCGTGAAAAATCTCAATACTTTTAACTAAATTGAGTCAATACTTACAAAACAGGACTGCAGTTTCAAAAATCCTTTGTCAGATCCATCATTTATTTGAAAGTTCTGGCCACGTGGTGCGTTACCATTACTTGCTATCTTTAGTGGTTATCGGTTGATCAACCGGTAAAGCAATGGCGGCCGGTTTTACTCGGTAAACTATTTTGCTCATCACCGTTTGGTGTATTGTTGCGTGAACCTGTTTGCCATCTTGAAGAACCAAGTCGTTACCATTTGCGACCTGAGCTTTTCGACGATTTGCAATGATGAATGGCCATAGTATTCCTCAGCTAAGTAGATGACATGAAGCAGGTAAAAAAAAGCTGTAATGAATGTCTATTTTAAAGAGCACCGGCTTACCTCAAATGCAATCGTTGGGATAAATCTACAGTTGCCCTACGTGTGCTTAAAAGTAATCACAACGTAGAAAATAAGTTCTTAATTAAGCAAGTAAATAATAAGAACGAACTCGATTGTTATGAAAGTTTAGTACACGTTAAATACCCGTAAGAACGTCTCCACAAATTTTCCGATTTTCTCTAGTCAGTAACGTCATTTGATGTGCATCGGGTGTGATGCAAGAATCCAGAAAGTATATGTCTCTCGGAACTAGACAAATCTAGTTGTATGTGACACTTGCAATCTCAACTGATCCACCAGGAAAACTTGTGCTGCGGTCTTTGATTTACAGCAAAACTATACTGACTTTCATGAAATGCTTTTATTGAAATTTTATAAACAATATAGTTTATTACCAAAAACAAACGGTTACAATTTGAAAGCAAAAGAACAGAAATAATGAAAGTGTTTTAACTAGTAAGTTGCCACCGATCATATCCCATACATACCTACTAAATGGCGACAAGAACACTATTCTTCTAGTTTTTCGGCAACTAACTTTAATGGGCTTGAGGTGCTTAATGTAACAGTTGAGCCAAATTGTAAGGGAACATTTACATCAGGATGTAAAAAGAACTTAAAGTTCTTTACAAGTACAATTAAAGCAACCTTGCTTTGGATAAGTCCAAATTTATAAGCTGAAAAAGGAGAAGAAGGTCAAATTGATTACAAAAGGGTGTCCTTTTGAAAGAGGGGGTATGCGAGAGAAGAAGGATGGAGGATATGAGATGAAATAATAATGAGTACAAATGCAAGATACAGACATAAAAATGAAAGAAGTGTGGTATAATGAAAAGTACCTACAAGGATTTAGTGACCAGAGGAATTCCGAGGTATCTGAGGGTAGGAGAAAGTTTAAAGAGCAAGAGGATTGTGGTGCGGTTTAGAATGGGAAATGAGGATAACGATAGTAAGTATTCGTGAGAAGAGGAAAGGAGGACCTGTAGAATGTGTGGAGAGGGAAGGGAAAGCAAGAAGCATATGATGGAGAAATGTACTGAGTTAAGGAAATAAGAGGGAGGTTAAAAAGGAGTGTTGAGTGAAGAAGGGGAGGGGTTAAAATGGATGGAGGAAGTGCTGGAGTTTAGAAAAAGAGTGAGAAATGGGGAAAAGGGGTTAACGGGAGGGAGAAAGGAGGGGTAGTATTAGTACTAGTAGCTTTATCTGTTACACTATGTAATTTGTTGTTGTAGGTGTATGTTTGTGGAGTAGACTTTATTTTATTTTTTTTGGGAATACGAATCATTGTATACAGGGTGTTTTTTTGGGAGCTTTAGTTAGACGTTTCTGGGAAAGTGTTATAGGTAGATTTTTGAAAATTTGTACTTAGGGGTTACTCAAAGAGCCGAATCGATGTAAAATATTTTCAAAATGGCAGAACTTCCGGGAATGCCGGAAGTAGCTACCAACTTCGTTATTTTAAATAGCACCCCCTATTTTTTATTGCATTTTTGGATTCTACGTAAAATTTCATAACTTTTGATACCAACATGTCAGTATCTACAAGTTATGGTTTTTAAGTTATTTTCATTTATTAAAAAAAAATGGCGGATGCAGACGGTACTTTAAGAATTCATTACTTGAAAACGGTTGTAGCTATGGCAACCGAGTTTTCACCAGCACTTAGAGGAAGAATAGGGCTTTGGCTTTTGGTGTACTTAAAAAAATGTTATGTTGCGTACGACGTCACCTATGAGGCTCCAAATTTAAGAAAATTCAAAGATTGAAAACTCAGTTAATGACCATTTTCTTACTATTGCATTTGATAGAGAATCAAAATGGGCGTATTTTGGTATTACATGTTCCTATCCCTATCTTTAATAGTTTCTGACTTATTCTCATTTCATTGCAATGATACCATTTTTTTCGGATTTTTTAGGAGTTGGCCATGACCTTATGGCAAACGAATTTTAAACCAATCAATCCGTCACCTGTTAGTTTCAAATCAATTTAAAACATTGTCTTCTTCAACACATGCTCAAAATGAGCGCTATCATGTTCCAAACTCCAAACACAAACTCTTTTTCGTAAATAATGTTCTCGTGTGGAGTATTGTATGACTTGTAATTCAGTATTGAGCATATTCTTGCAGAGGAAGCTCTTCTGTTGCAGGAACAACAATATTGCGTAAAATTTCCAAATGACGTTCTGTATTCAAATTTTCTGGATAATGTGGAAACACAAAATATTGTTATTTTTAAACGCACAAAGTACAATAAAACTCCAGCACTCTTGAAAGTGTACATCTCCATTCAAACAACAATTTTAATGGCACCAGCAATGCGAATTATGGCGATTAAATTTTTACTAAATTTGGCCTCGCCTGATCAAGTAATGTTCCCCAAAAAATATTCCTGGTTCCTTAACATTAGCTATTCGTAAAACTCTTACTGTAGGTAAGGTGGTACAAAGCTTCTAAAATTCAAACAATTTCATTCCAGTGTTCGGATGGTACGTTCACTAGGACGCGGTCTTTCTGGATATCTCTCAATGAACGTATGACAGGCATGTGACGCGATTCTGTTCATTTCACCATAAATAACAATTATTAGATTCCAAAAATCTTAATATGTAAAACCATTGCGAGCCATTTTTTATTTTTTTCGATTATTGAAAACCTATGTGAAATTTCTGGGATGTTACCTGGATCCTCATCTACTGTTTAATAATCACTGCAATAAATTGTGTGTTAAATTGAATAAAGGGATATACCTTCTCAGAAGATTAACAGATTCAACATCTAAAACAGTAGTACGTTACGCGTACTATGCCCTAATACAAAGTGCGTTGTTATATGCAGTTACAGTGTGGGGGCACTGTTCTTCATGGAAATATGTGTTCAAACTCCAACGTCGAGCCATCCGAGTAATTCAAGGGTTAAAATATAGAGAAGATTGCCGAGAGGCGTTTGTCGATCTCAAACTTTTAACTTTTCCGTGCATAGTTATTATGGACCTTCTTTGCTTGGCAAAGAAAAACATTAATAACTACCAGTGCCAAAATGCTATACACAGCTATAATACGAGGAAAAACCTCAATGTTCGGACTGATCTTTGCAGACTAAGAAGAACACAAAACGGACCTCGTTATTGTTCTCAAAAGTTCTATAACTGTCTACCTATCCAGACCAGGGACCTACCCATAAATAGTTTCAAAAATAAAATTAAAATTTTCTTATTAAGTAAGGCATTTTATAGCTTTGACGAATTTGTTGAGTATTCGTTTGACGAGAATCCACTGTGATATTCATATGTGATAGTTTTAACCATTTTCTGTTTCTTATCTATTCTAAACGAGTGTAAATAGCTACATGTATAGTAGCACGATTAAAATTATTATTATTATTATTATTATGTTAACCTATTACAGGTGACGGTTTAGTATCACTTGATTTGTTCAAAATTCGATTGCCATGGTCCAGTCATGGTCGACTACTACAAAAAATTCGAAAAAAATTGTATCAATGCGATGAAATCAGAATAAGTCAGAAACTATTAAAGATAGGGATAGGAACATGTAATACCAAAATATGCCCGTTTTTATTCTCTACTAAATGCATTATAATTGTATCCAGGAGAGTTGGCGTGCACGTCACTACTTGTAATTGTATGTATTAAGATTAAAATTTGAAGTCAATTGAGCGTCTTTTACATATTTAAGAAATAATGACATCAGGAATGAAATCTGCCAAATCGTAACAAGGCAGTGTTGCAATTAATACTTTAATTACCCACAGGTAGTTGCTTGTACTACTTTAAAATTGTAGTAGTAATGTTTTACGTGCTTAATTAATCCATTATGTATGAAATGTATCTTAAAATATTGGTTAGAGCTTACCAGCAAAGTCTTTGTTACCAGCTTGGTAAAGCTAAATGCGGAATAGTGCAATCAAAATATTAACGTCTGCTGCGATTGGACTCGATGAGATTATAAATGATTAATAAATTTGACATTGACAGATAGAAGTCAAATCAGAATCCGTACAATTATAAGTTGAAGCGTTGATTGAAGTCAGCTGTTGGACATACGGACATACTCACTTCTCTCTTATTTTCACTGGCGATCACCTATATGCATGTCTTTGCTTAAAACACATGCAAACTGTATTGCCATCTTCATCACAAACATGTATTAAGCTTTAATGATTGTTTAAAAGGAATGTCGTGCATTTATTCGGAAACCTATGACGTGAACGCCAACTCTTGTGGATCGAACTTTAGTAAGAAAATGGCCATTTCATTTAAAAAAACTGAGTTTTCAGTGTTTGCATTTTCTTAAATTTGGAGCCTCATAGGTGACGTCGTACGTAACATAACTTTTTTTAAGTACACCAAAAGAAAGCCCTATTCTTCCTCTAAGCGCCGGTGAAAGCTCGGTTGCCATAGCTACAACCGTTTTCAAGTAATGAATTCTTAAAGTACCGTCTGCATCCGCCATTTTTTTTAAATAAATGAAAATAACTTAAAAACCATAACTTGTAAGATATTGACATGCATCAACAGTTTTGAAATTTCACGTAGAATCCAAAAATGCAATAAAAAATAGGGGTTGCTATTTAAAATAACGAAGTTGGTAGCTACTTCCGGCATATTTTAGATCGATTCGGCTTTTTGAGTAATCCCCAAGTACACATTTTCAGAAACCTACATATACAACTTTCCCAGAAACGTCTAACCAAAGCTCCCAAAAAAACACCCTGTATAGAAATATAGATACGATAAACAAATTTACGTACATACCTATACACTTTCGTGGTCCATCACCAAATGGCAAAAATGCCGGCGGTTGACGATTTTTGGTACTTTCTTTCTTAAACCTGCCTGGATCAAATTTATCTGGATTGGGGAAATATTCTGGATCTCTATGTACTGCATAAATTGGTAGGAATACGTACGTTCCTTCGTTTATTACCACGTCGGAGTTGGGAATTTTGTACGATTTTGTACAAAGTCGAGTACCTGTCGGCAGCGGTGGATACTTTCTTAGTGATTCTGAAATAATAATCAAACGCCTTTAAATATTTTTATGAGAATCTGAACAACTTCACAGTATTGTATGAATGCCAACACGACTGGATGAAAATGCGGTTGGTGGGAGAGTAATCAGGAATCACATATTGAAGAATAACACACTCCAATAAAAGATGGTTAAGGGCAGAAGAGATTCTAGCAGCGCTACACCCACGCATGTATGTAATGTGGGCAAAGAAGAGAAACGAAGCGTCAATGGGAGTAAAGATAAGAAAAAAAGCATAAAAATCCCACCGCTGCGCTGGCGAGAAAGGGGTGGGATTTTGAAGCTTTTTTATGCAGAGAAAATGAACCTAAATAATTAAGGGTATTGTACTCACCGTGTAAGCAGTTATTCAAGTATTCCATTTCCTTAACCGCTTCAAATGTAATCTCTCCATTGTACTTTTCCAAAACTGCATTTATTTCGTCTCTAACTTTGTTCTGAATTTCCTGATTTATTGCGAGTTCGGTTAAAGTAAAGCTTATGGCTGCCGCCGACGTTTCGTACCCGGCCGTATAAAAAATATAGCTTTGTGCCACTATTTCACTTAAACTTAAACATACATCTCTTCTGTTTTTCATTTCCCCGACATCACTGTTATTACCGTTTTGAATCAGGTGATGTATGAAATCTTCACGAACAATGCCATTTTTCTTACGGTATTGGACCGTTTCCACCACGAGATTAGTAAAGCAATTTGTGATTTCTTCACCATAAGCAGGAAGCCCAAGTAAAGAAAATAGCTCAGGTAAGACAAGTACAAATATTGTGCGGAAAGATTGTAGCATTTCAGATGTGACTTTTCTAAATTTAGAAATTGCATTTCGTAGAGCTGTACTCTCTATCCCAAAACTATGGGAAAGGATAACATCAGTCGTATAACGTTCACCAATATCCTTAGTATCAATTGATTCTTTAACCTCAACACATTCATTGATTAAGTGCTTCAAATCTTGCGCACATTTAAGCGCCGTGTCAAACATCATTTTGCTTTTCACTGATGTAAATGAGGGCGTCAATAACAATCTTAAATTTCTCCAATAGGAACCTTTTGCGTTAACCCTTGAGCGGTCGCGTGGATGACTATTGTCATCCGCTGTTATTGTATTGCCCATAACATTCTTTCTAAGAAGAAAGGGGGGTTCAAGTTTTTAGTATTCCTTGTTTAGGGTTTTACGAATATAGTAGCAATATGTCAACCTTCAACGTGGTAAGTTGTACTATAATAAGACTATTGTGACAATTGTCATCCACGCGACTTACTGTAAATATGTACCTACTCTTTTATTCAAATGTTTGTTTATAGCAGTTTTAGTAATATTATTAGTTTTTGTATGACATTCCAATTAAATAAATAATATATCAAAATCTTTGAATAAATTAATTCGCCCTTTCCAGTAGATAATAATTTTGAAATGGAGACTGTATGTAAGTACTTCTATAGCGACTATAAGGTACTTTATCTTATATATTATGCAGATATAACACTTTTTAAAGTTTACAATTATTTTACGTGTTTGTCTATCATTTAGTAAATTCATTAAATTACATCTTCTAATAGAAATATAATTGATAAATTCAAAAATAACTGATGGATGACCATTGTCATCCACGCGATCAATGGTGTTATTATTACCCACGCGACTGCTCAAGGGTTAAATATATTTAGACTCAAAGGATCATTTGCTGCACTGTGGTACCCGATATGATCAGTGAAATGATCAAAATCATTAATTAACATTCTTTTAATCAGATCCAAATCTGTAGGCACAAAGACGGGTCTCATTAAAAAATAGAAACCACCAAATTTTTTCCCTTTTTTCTTCATTGCGTTGTAAAAGTGTTGCACGTTTAGACATAGAGGTTGTTTTTTTATAATTATATTTACAAAATGTCCAAAAAGTGATATTGGGGACACCGTATTTATCCCTTTCCGGTACCAATATATGAAACCTATGTGTGGTAATACAATTATTGTCGCTACCAAGACAAGTATAACAAGTAAAGCTGCCATATGGACGACCTTCTTTCCGGAAAGTAAAAAGTGGTTATTGTTTTTACGCAACTTACACAAAAATATTATCACTGTTACACAATGTTTATTTTTGGCTGGGGATTATCGGTTAAAGGTAAATGTTCACTATGTTACAACGAAGGTTTGAAAGGACTTCTATTTCGTTTTCTAACCTAATTTTGAACTGCGTATGAGTTAATCTCTGCTTAACAGTATGCGATAGTCCTACTGTTACCTTCAACTTCAAGAGCCTCGATACAAGATAAACCTTATCAATGTTTAAGATAAGATATTTTGATGGCTTTATTTTTATAGTTTTAATAATATTACATAAAAATACAATAAGAGTTTGTTGAACATACGCATATTGGTGTAATATTGGCATTTCATTGTAAATATATTGGTAGAATATGAATGTACCATATTGTCCCAACATTGAAATGTGAACAATTTTACATATTGGCTAAATATTACCAAAAAATATTGGATAAAATATTTATACAATATTGGCCCATTATTGTTTTGTAATGGGCCCCAAAAAGGGGTGACCTGGGCCTCTAAAAAACCCTAACTGCTGCGATGGACCACTTCCCATTGCGCAGCATCTGCAGGGCTCCATGTGATCCGCTGGCCCTTCCCCAGAAACCCCATTCACTTCGTGCAGGCTTGGAGGGGATCGGTGTTGCTGAAAAAAGCTTTTGCTACAAGTAGGACTCGAACCATCGATCGCCCCGTTAGTAGGTCAGCCATTATACCATTAAACTACGGAAAGTTATAATTATAATTTTGGAATTTAAAGTTGAACACAATAATATATGGAAGAGGGCGTGCATATTATATTTTGATTATTTTGATATCTCTAAATCGGCGAAAACTAACACTCGGCGGATTTTGAGAAAACATCATAACGTTATTATTTGTGAATGTTTTTTTCATGTTGCCTAAATATATCATTTTAAATATCAAATAATATTGAAAACACAGTATTGTTATGTTATTGATAAATAAATATTGACTTTATATTGTATAGTAATATTTACTAAATATTGTAAATATCTATGTTATATTGCTTAAATATCGATTTTCAATATTTAGTAATATTGTACACGCAATATAGGTATGTACAGGGTGTACAACTAAGAAAGGAGGCCAGCCATAACTCAGAAACTATTTGAGATAGAACAGTGAAATAAAAAATCTTATAATAAATGTGGCCAAGAGAAAATGCTGGAAATTATTTTAAATTTCCTACCATTGCCGCCAGAGGGCGTTTCACTGGCTTCAATTTGAAATGACCATTTTTTGGGCAATTTTCCTCAGTAATGTATTTAAAAAAATATATTCATTGTAAACTAGTGATCAAAGTTATGGCCGGCCTCGTTTCTTAGTTGTACACCCTGTACATTATTGTGTGTACAATATTTGAATTTACATTAAATAGCAATATTTACTAAATATTACAAAAATATGTATGTTACATTGCTTAAATATAGACTTTCAATATTTACTAATATTGTACAGGGTGGTTCAAATTGGATACTTTCTTATGGCAACACCCTTTATTTTAAGAAATGGAGAAAAATGGACGAAGGTGTCTGGAGCTCAATTTTAATGAGAAAATCACTGGCACAAACAGAATTCAGCTATCTTTAATCGTTTGGACGCTAGGAGGCGTTTCACGAATTTGGTCGATTTCTTTAATGCTCCATTACTTTCTTATTTTTAAAGATAGGTGATTTTGGACAAATCTTTCTTAGAGCACTTTTTGCGTAGAATCCATCGCGATAAACAGTTTTATACAGGGTGTTTGGTGTTTGTATGCAACCCTAAACTACGTATTTCTTCATACGGACCACCCTATATGTTTCGTGGTTTTTGAAAAGTCGGAGGCACTTGTGCCTTAGGTGCTTTCTTTTCGAGGGATCTAAATGATGCTATTGAATCATCTAGTTATGCACTTATTTCATACTCTGTACATTTTCCATGGGAATACCTGTGACACCGACTAATCTGAACAACTTCACAGCAGTGCATGAATGACAATACAAACACGACTAGGAGGAAAATATGGATGGTGGGGAGAGTGATCAGAAATCACATATTAAAAGAAAGGCAAAATAGTTCCTGCTATCTGACAATGAATAACAACAAGGAAAGCGCGTACCAAATAATTTGGATATTAAGAAAACTTATAGAACAAATGGATAGTAGCATCCGGCATCCAAATCGTTGGGGTAACACACTCTAACAAAAGATGACTAAGAGCAGAAGAGACTTTAGCAGCGCTATATTTAATAATACAATTGTTGCTACCAAGACAAGTATAAGAAATAAAGCTGCAATGTGGACCACCATCTTTGCGTGTTCTATAAAGTTATATACATTTTAAGCAACTTAAGTACACAATATGTTAACACTATGTTTATTTTTGGCTGGAGAGGTTATCAGTTAAAGATTAATATTAACTATTAGCCTAGTAAAATGAGACGAAATTTAACGATTTGGATGAAATAATGGTTACAGCTTTGAAAATTTAGGAACAGGCTTGTTTTTTGCTGCCTTTAAAGTGGTCAAAAGTCCCCATCCGTACCCCCCCCCCCCCTCCGAGAGAAATGGGGGGCGAAAACGTGTCAAAAAAACAGGTTTTCGTAAATAACTGAAAAAGTATCAATTTTATCAACAGTAATATCCCTAGTGCACGGAAAATAGCCGATAAAATTTTGACGTTTCTACGAAAATGTTTTGCTAGGAAATATTTTGAGTGAATTTGCCATAGTAACAAAATGAAATAATCAAAAACAAAAACCTTAAGAAAGTTGTAGCTGACAAAATTCCGCACACGTTTATGTTTTATTTTTGTCTCTAGGTACGACCAATAGGAGCCGAGATATATTTTTTTTAACTGTCGACTGTTTTGCGGCGAAACGGTAACACATGCGCTCATCGCGCGTATTTCGCTTATATCTGGAGAATTGCCATGGGTATCGCAAAATACTTCAAATAAAAGTTGTAGAGAATTTAATTACGAATAATTTTTTGTTTTAAACATTTCCATACGATTAATATTGACAGATATTAAGAGATTAAACTGAAATGTCCGGATTTACATTAAAGCGCGAGAAGCCCGAGCGTGAGTGGAGACAGAGCCACAGAAAGGGGTGGGGATATTTGAAAGTAAAGAGGGTGAAAATCAGGGGATGGGAGAGGGATTGTTTTCGCCACCCTTGCTTTCAGCAGGTGTTCGTTTTTTTATTGTAAAATATTGGTACATTTTAGTGTGTGTGTTCAATTTCTTTAAAAAGGTAATGCATATATTTCATTTGTTTTAATATAAAATGTTAATTGTTTAAGACAACCTTTAATATTGTTTACTAAATACTTGCGAATTTTATTACTGTTTAACTATTGTTATTCGTCGGCCATTTTTGCCTCATGGTTTTCTTTTATGTTCTTATATTACAACTATTTCTATTCCAGTAGCACCTGTTGAATGAGGGGCGAGAGTTCAGTTATTTTGAGTAATTTTTAATTTATTGTGTTTTATCATGTACACTTACACTCATTACTCAAGTAAGCTACACTTGCTTGAAGCTTAAACTTAGAGTTGCTAACGTACTCCCTCATTTATGTAAGAGCCTTGGTGGATCTAACTAATGATGTTTTTTCCTCCCGTACAGAGTTGAATGTTGGGCTAGCAGCATTCTCCTCGAAAGTACAACTTTAGCAGATTAAGTCCGAAACCAGGTCAGTCTGTAACTTTCGGAGGGGTCCGAATAACTATCTATTTATATGTGCTTTTGTATGTCTTGTGTATGTGGTAGTTGATGAATAAGGGGAGGGAGTATAAGTAGTGGGTATTTTAGAACTAATGGCTTTGAGTACCGAGTCTCAGTTTTAATATTGCGTTACTTAAACAATTGAATTCAAATAACCTTTTATATCTGTTTTTCATTGTTTGTATTGTTAATGTTATTGTGTATCTCCCACCTCATCGGATTACTTTGTGTGGTTTATGTTTTATTTTGTGTATTAATTGCATGAGGACGTAACCGAGGGTTTCTTGCCCGTTCTTCCCTCGGTAGTCCTAGGTGAACTCGGCACTCTCCTTTTTGGTTTTAAACAAGCACTAAATATAAACTTTCACTTTCGTTGTTGGTTTGTTTCCCTACTTCCTACCATTTCACAGGTCTCGATAAGCGACATCATTGGTAGTTACACAACGTATGGTAAGATGGCAGTGAGTACGTCTTTTTTTGATGTACCTATCCAGTTTAAGAGTATTTTTGTCTGAATTCAGCAACATATATTGTGCTATATATATCGTGGCAACTAGGCAGAATTTTTTTTAAGTTTGCAACACTAACTGTCAACCAAACCATTATTATTTTAGTTACCGCTTTGCAATGTCCTTGGAATAGTCCGTGCGCTACTCAAACATTTGGTGCCGAAACGTGTAAAACTTCCACAGAACATCGTTGTATGACATTAAAGTATCGACGGTCGCTGTAGGAGGTAAGTGTTTGTGGCTTAACTGTTAAAAAAATAAACACATTTCTTTTTCTAAAGTTGAAGCTATCGAAAGACATTGTGTCTTAAATGATGAATACGTAGAGTTAGACAAAATTCAAGCCTTGATGTTTTGTATTGCGGAGAATGTTACGATTCATGCATCTAAATTGCACATTTTTGCTTACATGTATCTACTAAACTAGACATTTACAGTTTACATCCATTCTGTATAACTTATTTGTTTTAGTTTGTTTTTCAATTGTGTAATAACCTAATTAAGTATATTATGGAATAAACGGTTCCTTGATTATTAAGTAAGTACTAACGTTTTTAATTATTGCTCTTAACGATCAGTCGTAATGGAAAAGAACTTTCTACTCAAAAGGACGTCAGTTAGTCCTAGGATAGTGGAAAAATAAAACATTCAATCATATCTTGACTTCCGGGACCCACTAAGTGATCTACGAGTGATCTTCACAGCAATGTGGCATAAACTATAGTTTTATGGCAATGTGGGCTGTAGACAAATCAAGAGCAAGACTGCAAGAACGATCTAGAACGGTTAATTCTATGGATCTCACTCAAAGTCGTTTGAGAAACCCTACATTTTCGAACAAGGGGGCCAGATCTTGGAAATTTACACTTAAGAAACTCCACTGAATTGCTTAGGATGCATACCCTATCGTTTCTTGTAATCTCTTCAGTAGCAATCATACAAGGAGGCCATGATGATTTACTACTTTATCGTGGTTCAAAAACCAATTATGCTTGTTTTGCAAGCAAGGTTTATAACGACGGGGGCACAGTAACATTTGTAAAACAAAATTCAATTTGAAGTAATTTTCGAGTTAAATTCACCATCGACAGAAATGCATTTCGAAGTTTATGGTATCAGATGAATTCAATCTTCGATCACAATAATAGGGTTTAGCCCAGTCAATAAAGGTTTCGTGTCGCAACTAATTAGGGGAAAGCTGAATTTTTGTAGGGTGTTAGTAAAAAAAGTATACACTATAAAAACACAAAGTCCCAAGCTCTCCCCCTCTTGCTTTCACCCCCACCCCTGTAGCAACCTTACAAGAACAGTACTCTGGTTATATGCTTACAGCTCGAAAACTAATGATGCTACCGGGGTGCTCTTTTTTTTATTTTACTCCTTGCAATATTATAAACAAATTATGTTATATACACTTTTTATGTAGATCACTTAGTTTTGCCGTAATACTTAATCATATACAGAAAACTGTCACTACGAAAAACAAAAAGTAACTTCAACAAATTATAGTTTGATATCCGTACCTCTTGGGAAGAAATGTTTTCAACAAAAGTTATAGATAATATCATTGGCTTTAAAATGATATGTCTAATAACGCATAACGTTAACACTATGGCTTCATAGAGACCGGTGAAACAGTAGTGGACCCCGCGCCGCCGGTCTTACCAGGGCCAGTTGTAACGCTCGTTTCGTGTCGCAACTAATTAGGGGAAAGCTGATTTTTTTCAAGATGTTAGTATACAAAGTATACACTAAAAAACACAAAGTCCCGACCTCTCCCCCTCTTGATTTTCCCCCACCCCTGCAACAACCTTACAAGAACAGTACTCTGGTTATATGCTTACAGCTCGAAAACTAATGATGCTACCGGGGTGTTCTTTTTTTTATTTTACTCCTTGCAATATTATAAACAAATTATGTTATATACACTTTTTATGTAGATCACTTAGTTTTGCCGTAATACTTAATCATATACAGAAAACTGTCACTACGAAAAACAAAAAGTAACTTCAACAAATTATAGCTTGATATCCGTACCTCTTGGGAAGAAATGTTTTCAACAAAAGTTATAGATAATATCATTGGCTTTAAAATGATATGTCTAATAACGCATAACGTTAACACTATGGCTTCATAGAGACCGGTGAAACAGTAGTGGACCCCGCGCCGCCGGTCTTACCAGGGCCAGTTGTAACGCTCGTTTCGTGTCGCAACTAATTAGGGGAAAGCTGATTTTTTTCAAGATGTTAGTATACAAAGTATACACTAAAAAACACAAAGTCCCGACCTCTCCCCCTCTTGATTTTCCCCCACCCCTGCAACAACCTTACAAGAACAGTACTCTGGTTATATGCTTACAGCTCGAAAACTAATGATGCTACCGGGGTGTTCTTTTTTTTATTTTACTCCTAATAATATTATAAACAAATTATGTTATATACACTTTTTATGTAGATCGCTTAGTTTTGCCGTAATACTTAATCATATACAGAAAACTGTCACTACAAAAAACAAAAAGTAACTTCAACAAATTATAACTTTATATCCGTACGTCTTGGGAAAAAATGTTTTGAACAAAACTTATAGATAATATCATTGGCTTTAAAATGGCGAATCTAATAAGGCTTACCGATAAAACCATGGCTTCATAGAGAGCGGTGAAACAGTAGTGGACACCGCGCCACCGGTCTTATCAGGGCTGTTAACGCTCACCGCTGAGGTGCACCGCTGCATATACCTAGTAACTTACATCTTGGCCCGTTTTTCAATCCATAATAATACAACTATCAACATTTCACTAATCGCTTCGCTTGGCACAACACAACCATTTTATACAAAAATAAAACTTTGTAATGGAAACCAAAATCCCAATGAAGCGTACAATGCAATTGTTATCCGAACACTATACGGACAAAGCCCACTCTGATCAAACAGAGACAGTATAGCATTCAACAAGAAACATAGACAAGCGTCAGTAAACAATAAGACGTATAGACTACAGGCCCGTGTCAAAAATTGATGGGCCATTTGAACCACCAGGAGACCTTTGTAGAAAGATAGAAGGGCATAAAATAATAAGATTCAGCACTACGTCGTCACTTATAAGCTGTCCAACTGAGTGACTACGGAAGAGAGGGGGTTGCAACCCTCGATCTTTTCTCCTAGTCGCATGATTTTTGTACGGCGTTGCGGAATAATGGATTAGAAGAGGTATTGAAACTGTATGGAACCGATGCCGTATACAATCAAATGACCTTTACCCTGAAAATCGTCGGAAAATCAAAAATTTTTCCGACTTTGTGGCGCACTATTTTTGTACGGCACTACGCGTTTCCTCATTATTTTTCATGGATCTATCGATGGTAAGAATGCCGTACAAAACTATATGTATATGACCAAAATGTACCCGCTCAACCTGTGCTTTTGAATTCTCACCTGCACTCAGTTGGGACAGCTTAGAAGTGACGACGTAGTGGTGAATCTTATTATTTTATGCCCTTTTATCTTTCCACATAGGTGTCCTGGTGGTTCAAATGACCCATCAATTTTTGACACGGGCCTGTACGGATATCAAGCTATAATCATATTGTTGAAGTTACTTTTTGTTTTTTGTAGTGACAGTTTTCTGTACATGATTAAGTATTACGGCAAAACTAAGCGATCTATATAAAAAGTGTATGGAACATAATTTGTTTATAATATTGTTAGGAGTAAAATAAAAAAAGAACACCCCGGTAGCATCATTAGTTTTCGAGCTGTAAGCATATAACCAGAGTAGTGTTCTTGTAAGGTTGCTGCAGGGGTGGGGGGAAAAGCAAGAGGGGGAGAGGTCGGGACTTTGTGTTTTTTTAGTGTATACTTTGTATACTAACATCTTGAAAAAAATCAGCTTTCCCCTAATTAGTTGCGACACGAAACGAGCGTTACAACTGGCCCTGGCAGGACCGGTGGCGCGGTGTCCACTAACTACTGTTTCACCGGTCTCTATGAAGCCATAGTGTTAACGTTATGCGTTATTAAACATATCATTTTAAATCCAATGATATTATCTATAACTTTTGTTGAAAACATTTCTTCCCAAGAGGTACGGATATCAAGCTATAATTTGTTGAAGTTACTTTTTGTTTTTCGTAGTGACAGTTTTCTGTATATGATTAAGTATTACGGCAAAACTAAGCGATCTACATAAAAAGTGTATATAACATAATTTGTTTATAATATTGCAAGGAGTAAAATAAAAAAAATAACACCCCGGTAGCATTATTAGTTTTCGAGCTGTAAGCATATAACCAGAGTACTGTTCTTGTAAGGTTGCTACAGGGGGGGGGGGGGGAAGCAAGAGGGGGAGAGCTCGGGACTTTATGTTTTTATAGTGTATACTTTATGTACACCCTGCAAAAATTCAGCTTTCCCCTAATTAGTTGCGACAAAGCTAAATTTTTTACATTCATTGACTGGGCTAGTTATATGTAGGTACAGGGTGTACAACTAAGAAAGGAGGCCGGCCATAACTCGAAAACTGTTTGAGATAGGACAATGAAATAAAAAATCTTATAATAAATGTGCCCAAGAGAAATTTCCTACTATTGCCGCCAGAGGGCGTTTCACTGATTTCAATTCGAAATTCCCATTTTTTGGGCAATTTTCCTCAGTAAGGTATTTAAAAAAATATATTCATTGTAAACTAGTGATCAATATGTAAAACTTTGTTTAATGAATGTTTACGATTGCTGTCAAAATAAAGGGAGGGGAAGTAAATTACGTGTTACTGGAAAAAATCGTGTAACGTCGAAACGGGTTGCTTGAATTTGTCAAGATTGGTCTCGATGTAAAGAGAATACTTGATATTACCAAAAAATCCACAGCGATAACAATTTCTTATCTCCGTCTACCAATAGAGGGCGCAACTTGTTGAAGGAACAAAACGGTCGACTTTTTTAAAAAAATTCAAATGGTACCAAATATTTTTTTCACTGCTGTTGGAAGGAACATTAATAAGGGAATAATTTAAAAAAAATTATGTCAATAGCAGGCTCTTATAGTACCGAAGATATAGTCAAAAATATGGTAATATCATTGAATATTATTCAATGGTAATATAAGAGGCAATTTGAGGTATAAACAAATGAAACCGCTTAAAATGAAAACTTTATGTCAAAGCTGTAAACTAGATAACAAAGTGACATTATGTCTTTTTCGGTTGTTGTATTATAAGCAAAATGCTTAATTTCCAATGGAGAAAGCATATTTTGAATGCATGCAAAATGAAACAGTTGCAGTACCACTGAAATTTTGAAAGAAGTTAAAGTTCTCATAGCCTACTTTATTTATATTAAGCTTACGATTTGTTTATACCTAAAATTACCTCTTATATTACACATTTTTGACTATATCTTCGGTACTATAAGAGCCATTGACATAATTTTTTTTAAATTACTCCCTTATTAACTTACAATCAAGAAAAGTGCTGACGGTTTTTCCGAAAATTTCGTTATGAATTCAATTAGGAAACATAAACTTAAGAAGAATATCAGAAAAGTAACTACGTTAGGAGAATGTTCGGGTAGATCAGATAAGAAAGATGTTAAATTACGAAATTATCCTTTATAGACAAGACGCCTGTCGAAAAATCTTTTCCAAACTAAATTTGCAAGCGGTCACAACTTCAGGCAGTTTACAACACCTCCCAGGTAACTCCAAAGATCCGGTGGATGTGAACGATAAGTCGGGAATATACAAAATCGGTTGTAAAAATTGTAATGAAGTATATATTGGCCAAAAAAACGGATCACTCAAAATTTGCTTTAAATAGCACTAGCTTACCTCAATTGCAATCGTTGGGATAAATCTGCAGTTGCCCTACCTGTGCTTAAATGTAATCACAACGTAGAAAATATGTCCTTAGTTAAGCAAGTAAATAATAAGAACGAACTCGATTGTCATGAAAGTTTAGTACCCGTCGTTGACTACCCGTAAGAACGTCTACACAAATTTTCCGATTTCCCCTAATCAGTAACGTAACATTTGATGTGCATCGGGTGTGATCCAGAGAGTATACGTCGCTCGGAACTAGACAAAATTAAATTAGTGACTTTAGACAAAATCTTCCTGTAACTTGGCCTGTCATCTAGTTCTATGTGACACTTGCAATCCCAACTGATCCACCAGGAACATCTGTGCTGCCGTCTTTGATTTACAGCAAAACTATACTGACTTTCATAAAAAACGCAACACTTAGAATTAGTTGAATGCTTTTATTGAAATTTTATGAACAATATAGTTTATCACCAAAAACAAACGGCTACAATTTGAAAGCAAAAGAACAGAAATAATAAAAGTGTTTTAAATAGTAGGTAAGTGCTCCGCCACCGATCATATCCCATACATACCTACTAAATGGCGACCAAGCTGGCCATGGGATGATGACAAGAACACTATTCTTCTAGTTTTTCGACAACTAACTTCAACGGGCTTGAGGTGCTTAATGTAACAGTTGAGCCAAATTGTAACGGAACATTTACATCAGGATGCAAAAAGAACTTAAAATTCTTTACAAGTACAATTAAAGCAACCTTGCTTTGGATAAGTCCAAATTTATAAGCTGAAGAAGGTAAGAAGGTGAAATTGATTACAAAAGGTGAAGTGCTGAAGTTTAGAAGAAGGGAAAGAGTGAGAAATGGGGAAAGGAAATACGAATCATTTATATGGAAATATAGATACGATAAACAAAGTTACGTACATACCTATACACTTTCGCGGTCCATCACCAAATGCCATAAATGCCGGCGGTTGACGATTTTTGGTACTTTCTTTCTTGAATCTGTCTGGATCAAATTTATCTGGATTGGGGAAATATTCTGGATCTCTATGTACTGCATAAATTGGTAGGAATATGTACGTTCCTTCGTTTATTACCACGTCGGAATTGGGAATTTTGTACGATTTTGTACAAAGTCGAGTACCTGTGGGTAGCGGTGGATACTTCCTTAGTGATTCTGAAATAATAATCAAACACTTTTAAATATTCTTATGAGAATCTGAACAACTTCACAGTATTGTATGAATGACAATGCAAACACGACTGGATGAAAATGCGGATGGTGGGGAGAGTAATCAGGAATCATGATACAAAGAATACAAGATATGCTAAATAGCCGTCGCAAATTCGTCCAGTTGGCGCATGACGTCATGCGGTTATTAAAATTTGAATCTAACCTAATGGAATATATGGCTATTTCGCGTTTTCTAGTTATTATGTTACGTACGAACTTTTAATATGATTTTATATTAACGAATCGGATATGGTAAGACGTGATATACATGTTTTTATATGTATAGTGTATATGAGATGTTTTTTTTAAAGCTTTTGATGAAAAAATAAAGTTATACAATTGAGAGTGATTTAACCTTCCAGCGATCGCGCGCTTTGATGGTACACTAGTAGGTACTCGCGTATCATATTTTTTATGTAGTGTGGTTAGAGTGGTTAATAAGCAAATTAATAAAAAGTAAACTAGGTAAATTTAAAGTGGGTAACGCATCCTGTTTGAGAAGCCGACGATTTCTAGCTGAATATCCCAAAAGCTCAAATTTCACGTTTCTCTCGTAACAGTCCTTATCAAAATGTTTTGAGCATATACGCCCATTTTCAACGTTGATTTTGTCATCTAGTTTGCAAGCATTGACCCACGTTCTGCTAAGATTTTCGTCGTCTTTGGGAAACCGAAAAAACATTAAATCGCTGGTATAGTTTTTAGATTGGTAATCTGTGTGGCACCCAGCTACTGCACAACGCATTTTCAAAGTTAATTTGATTAAAAATTCCAAAAAAAACGTACAAATTCACAACAAGACAGAAAACAATTTGGCGTTTATGTTATATTCCCGCGAAATAAATAACCACATGACGTAAACAAGGAATCTGAGCTCCGCCCCGATATGCGCAATGTCATATCTTGTTTTATTGTATCATGATCAGGAATCACATAGTGAAGGACAACACACAAAAGATGGTTAAGGGCGGAAAAGATTCTAGCAGCGCTACACCTACGCATGTATGTAATGTGGGCGAAGAAGAGAAACGCAGCGTCAATGGATAAGTTAAGAAAAAAAGCATAAAAATCCCACCGCTGCGCTGGCGACAAAGGGGTGGGATTTTGAAGCTTTTTTATGCAGAAAAAATGAACCTAAATAAGGGTATTGTACTCACCGCATAAGCAGGTATCCAAGTATTCCATTTCCTTAACCGCTTCAAATGTAATCTCTCCACTGTACTTTGCCAAAATTGTATTTATTTCGTCTCTAACTTTGTTCTGAATTTCCTGGTTTATTGCGAGTTCGGTTAAAGTAAAGCTTATGGCTGCCGCCGACGTTTCATACCCGGCTGAATAAATGAAATAGCATTGTGCCACTATTTCACTTAAACTTAAACATACATCTCTTCTGTTTTTCATTTCCCCGACATCACTGTTAGTACCATTTTGAATCAGATGATGTATGAAATCTTCACGAACAATGCCATTTTTCTTACGGTATTTGACCGTTTCCACCACAAGATTAGTAAAGCAATTTGTGATTTCTTCACCATAAGCAGGAAGCCCAAGTAAGGAAAATAGCTCAGGTAAGACAAATAGCAATATTGTGCGGAAAGATTGTAGCATTTCAGATGTGACTTTTCTAAACTTAGAAATTGCATTTCGTAGAGCTGTACTCTCTATCCCAAAACAATGGGAAAGGATAACATCAGTCGTATAACGTTCACCAATATCCTTAGTATCAATTGATTCGTTAACCTCAACACATTCATCGATTAAGTGCTTCAAATCTTGACCACATTTAAGTGCCGTGTCAAACATCATTTTGTTTTTCACTGATGTAAATGAGGGCGTCAATATCAATCTTAAATTTCTCCAATAGGAACCTTTTGCGTTAAATATATTTAGACTCAAAGGATCATTTTTATGATTTTTTGCTACAGTAAGGTACCCGATATGATCAGTGAAATGATCAAAATCCTTAATTAACATTCTTTTAATCAGATCCAAATCTGTAGGCACAAAGACGGGTCTTATTAAAAAATAGAAACCACCAAATTTTTTCCCTTTTTTCTTCATTACGTTGTAAAAGTGTTGTACGTTTAGACACAGAGGTTGTTTTTTTATAATTATATTTACAAAATGCCCAAAAAGTGATATTGGGGACACCGTATTTATCCCTTTCCGGTACCAATATATGAAACCTATGTGTGGTAATGCAATTATTGTTGCTACCAAGACAAGTATAAGAAGTAATGCTGCCATGTGGAATAACATCTTTCCGGAAAGTAAAAAGTGGTTATTGTTTTTACGCAACTTACACAAAAATATTATCACTGTTACACAATGTTTATTTTTGGCTGGGGATTATCGGTTAAAGGTTAATGTTCACTATGTTACAATTAAGGGGTTACCCAATTAAGGTTTTGAAAAGGACTTCTATTTCGTTTTCTAACCTAATTTTGAACTACGTAAGTGCGTAAGAGTTAATACCTGCTTAACGGTATGGGATGTACTGTTGCCTTCAACATCAAGAACCTCCATACATGATAAACCTTATCAATGTTTAAGATAAGATATTTTGTGTAACAATAAATTATGTCGGATGACAGATAAATACTCGGTTCACGGTCATTTCCCCGCCGAAAAAATCCCGCCGGTCAATTGCCCGCCGGTAAATTGTTCGCCTGGTAAAAATCCCGCGCGGGGAAATGTTCGCCGGTAAAATGCCCGCCATGACAAAATCCCGTCGGTCAATTTCCCGCCGTAATATTTGAAAAAATAAGCAATTAAGAAAGTTCTTTTTTAAATAACTTCAGTTTTGTAAACCTGTGTGTCATGCCACTATTTTAGTATCAATTGAAAAAAAATATACTAAACCTGCAAATAACCTAGGTGCTTTAGTGGGGGAATAAGCGTAGAAAATGGTACAACATTTACGTGTTAAGAACGAGGTTGAAACAAGAGATAGTAGCAGGCGAGTATTCATGTATAGTGCCGTAGGTCTGTAAAGGATGTCAAAATGCCATCGGGAAGTGCTTAAAATGGCCGTAGAAAATATTTTATAAATTTATATATAACGGTTCTTTTGTTAAACATGGCAATGTCTGGTTTATTAATACAGTCTTCTATTTTGAATTTAGCATATTTTAATTTACAGTAAATAGCGGCCTCAAATTCATCTTACGCCTCCTGAGCGCATAATCCGCCACTGGCTGCACATAACGTAGGTACATATGTAAGTGGATCTTTATCACAAAAATAAGGGAATATCAGGGGAATCATTTTGCCTACAGCGGCGGGCAAATGACCGACGGGATTTTGTCATGGCGGGCATTTTACCGGCGAACATTTCACCGCGCGGGGTTTTTACCAGGCGAACAATTTACCGGCGGGCAATTGACCGGCGGGATTTTTTCGGCGGGGAAATGACCGGATACCATAAATACTCAATGAAGACGATGCGACGGTTAGCTTAGAAAAAAATTAGGGTCGTGAGACTTTTGGGGAGTGAAATTTATATTGGTTTGCTTATTTATTTTTATTTAAATGATAAACTGTAAACTCGGTCAAAAGTGGGCGCCACGTAATTCAGGGTAAAGATAACTTTCAGCACTGAAAACTAGAATTACGAAGGAGTTTTCAATGTGGTAATAAACAATGGTTGTATGAACATAATGCAAATTAAATTAAGATCAATAATAAAGTTCAATCAAGGTGAAAGTAATTATAATGTTATTGAAACAGACAGCTATAAAATTAACAATTATAAGTGTAAATTTAAACCAAAAGTATGAACAAATGTCATACGATTTTTAATCAATAATAAACAAAGAGCAATAACATTGAATTAAAACTACAATACAACAGATTCTGAGATTCCAACATTAACCAGACACAATATTCAGAATAACTTCAACAATTATACCACACGAAAGCAATTGACAATTATTAAATAAAGCACT
Source organism: Pyrocoelia pectoralis (assembly GCA_036250285.1). Taxonomy (NCBI): domain Eukaryota; kingdom Metazoa; phylum Arthropoda; class Insecta; order Coleoptera; family Lampyridae; genus Pyrocoelia; species Pyrocoelia pectoralis. The sequence continues at coordinate 13,288,867 of CM070081.1, forward strand.
CACCTGAATTCTTCGGACACTGTCCACTGATGCCTTTCTATGCATAGATTTCAGTTCCGTTTTATATGTATATTGCTGTAATAAAGTTATGAGGCGAAAACTACAAGCAGCTGTAGTTTTAAATAATGACAATTATATAGGTCCGTGAAGTTGGAGGTACACCATCATCAAAATCAAAATGCAGTATTGCCATAATTTTGTGCTCATTTTGTGCTAATTTGTGCCGTATAAAACAAATTTTGTGCTCAAGCCCTAACGGAGTTATTCAACATTTTGTATCTGTACCTCCAACTTCACGCTGGAGGTACACCATCACATATCAAGTGTTAACGGGTGGCAAGCAATCAAAATAATTCTGAAATAATTTGTTAATATAGGAATTGAAATTTAAGTTAATGTAGGTATAATAATAATAATAATAATAATAATAATAATAATAATAATGAAATTAGACGTGACTTAGGTCGAATTACACAATACATACAAGGCACAACCTCTTCCAAACTAACACGCCAGGTACACAGCATCATTAGAAAACTAAACACACACAGTTCACGAGAACCAAACACGAATTACAATGAACACAAAGATACACTCACACAAAAACTTTCAGTATACACAAACAGATTGAGACGGTATAGGGAAGCGGCAAATAGAAAACGTCATAACACACAATTTAAATACAACGAAAAACTATTTTATAGATCACTAACACAACAAAACACTCAACAAAAATACTCATTACCCACATTAGAATCTCTAGAGCACTACTGGTCCGATTTGTGGTCCAAAAACATTGAACATAATATACATGCACCCTGGATCATTTCGGAAAGTACACGTACACAGCACATAATACCAATGCATGATACACAAATCACTTTAGAAGATATCACCAACTCCGTCAAACACCTACACAACTGGAAAAGTCCAGGCATAGATAAAATTCATAATTTTTGGTGGAAATATTTCACCTGTACACATATACACCTCGCACAACACTTCACAACAATATTAGATGCACCACACACTACACCACCATTCTTCATACAGGGAATCACTTATATGCTTCCAAAAGATAACAATACACACGATGCCTCTAAATATAGACCCATTACATGCCTTCCCACTATATATAAAATTCTAACATCATGCATTACACATAAAATATGTATACACACACTGCACTAACAACAACATTTTATTTGAGGAACAAAAGGGTTGTACCAAGTATTCCAGAGGCTGTAAAGAACAGCTCATTATAGACTCTGTAATACTTGAACAATCTAGACTCAATAAAAGAAACATACACACAGCTTACATTGACTACAAAAAAGCATTTGATTCAGTACCTCACTCTTGGTTACAAAAAATACTATCGCTGTACAAAATTAGCAACAACATCACACAATTTCTCACTCACATAATGTCATGTTGGAACACCACCCTAACACTTACACTAAATGATACCCAACTCATCACAAACACAATACAAATTAAGAGGGGCATCTTTCAGGGTGACTCCTTGAGCCCACTTTGGTTTTGTCTTTCTCTTAATCCCCTTTCACACATGCTGAATAACACAAATTTTGGTTATAACTTAAAACACAATCACGAAATACATCACAACGTTACACATCTATTTTATATGGATGATCTTAAATTATACGCCTCTACAAGCACAAAACTCAACCATTTATTACATATCACTGAAACATTTTCACATGATATACACATGGAGTTTGGTATTGACAAATGCAAAACACAACACATCACTGCTGGTAAGAGAGAATTTGTGGATTTTGAGCTCGAACATGGTGACCATATAAGATCCATGGACGAGAATGAAACTTACAAGTATCTTGGTTTTCAGCAAAACACACACATAAAACATACACAAATAAAACGAAATCTAATCACACAATATTTACACAGATTACGCAGTATACTTAAAACACAACTACACGGTAGAAACACTGTCAAAGCTATTAACACATACGTTACACCGGCCCTTACTTATTCCTTTGGAATAATAAAGTGGACCAATACAGATTTAGAACAGGTACAGCGAAACACACGTACATTACTCACTAAACACCGAATACATCATCCACACGCCTCAACAGTAAGACTATACCTTCCTCGTTCACGAGGAGGTAGAGGCTTAACAGACATAGCCCTGTTACACCAAACACAAATACACAAACTACGAGAATACTTTTATAACAAATCACACATTTCAGCGCTACACAAAACAGTCACACTTGCAGACAAATCTTACACACCCTTAAATATGAGTAATAGAAACATCACACCACCAATGAGTAGAGATACGTACATCACACATAACATACAAACTTGGACACAAAAGACTTTACACGGACGATATCTGCAGGAGATTAACGAAGACTGTGTTGATATTATAGCAACGCATGCTTGGTTAACCAAATGTGATATTTTCCCAGAGTCAGAGGGTTTCATGTTTGCCATACAAGATCAGGTCATTTACACACGAAATTACAGAAAACACATAATTAAAGATAGGACAATTACACATGATCTTTGTAGACAATGTTCGCAAAGACCAGAAACCATACAACACATTATATCAGCATGTACACGTCTAGCACAAACAGAATACAAACACAGACACGATCAGGTAGCTAAGATAATACACCAAAAACTCGCCACAAAACATAACCTTTCTACTGATAACACACCCTATTACAAATATACACCGCAAGTTGTACTTGAAAACACCACACACAAACTATATTGGGATAGGACACTACTCACAGATAAAACTGTATATAACAATAGGCCAGATATAACACTTATAGATAAAACACAAAAAATCATATACATAATAGATATTGCCGTTCCCAACACAAACAATTTAGCCAATACACACGCAGAGAAACATCGGAAATATACTGATATAGCTCAGGAACTTAAAGCGCAATGGAGAATGGGAACTGCTCTTACAGTACCCATTGTTCTTAGTGCAACCGGAGTTATACCAAAAACAATACATCACAGTTTGCACATTTTAGGGTTAGATAAGAACATATACATACAATTACAAAAGGCAGTCATTATCAACACTTGCCACATAGTTAGAAAATTTCTAAACATAACGGAAGATACCGCACATCACTCAGAACCACATCACACACTTTCAACTAATACCATTCAAACACAAAATGAAACACAACACTCAATCCTCCCTTCACAAATTGAAACTCTGTTGCATACACAACATAACATTATAGAAAGTCCATTACCAACACACAACACTTCAACAATCACTCATGTAACACCTCTGACTCGTTCTCATGCACTCAAACGTAAACACACAATATACTCACAGTATCAGAATTCGCAATTAACACAAAACACAAACAACACATTACCCACTCGAGTGCAACCTATGCGTCGAGCTAAACAACAAAAAACGCTTACACAATAACCATAACACTTTTTCAAAACATACATATTATGTTCATTTTTTCTTTTCTATAAAAAGTCACTAAGTCACGAATAAGTGACGCCAACGGAGAAGCCTAGGAATATAGGGTCTCTTTTTGTTATTGATGCGCGACGCTGCGTTCATGTTAATGCCTTCGCGGAAAGAGGGTCGACGGGACGTGGCTTTTACAAATTGGGATCAAATACACCGAGGCTTCTCAAACAAATACATTATCTAAAATGTGATCAGCGTTGGTTTTATCAACGTCATTTAATTTAATGAACATAATATGTGTATAGTATTTAGTATGTTCACTTTTTAACAGCAACTTCAAATTTATATTGTATAGATATATGTATTAGTAGGACTAATCGTTACTTGATTTCGATCCGTGCGATTAGTTAACCAGGCTTGGCCTGAGTATCGATAACAATCGAAGTACATAATATTTCTTTATTGCCCAGACAGATATAATCCAACCATAGGACAAAACTACAAGCATTTACATTTGGTTGCGGGAGGCGCAAATATATATAAAAATAAAACAAAACAAGTGAATTCTAATCAAATCAAATAGGAGAAATATAAGGTTACTGGTAATAGACTTAACTTAAACTTGAATACTTAAGAAGATTTAAAACTTAAGAATTGTCTCTATCGTGCAATACTAACTAGGATTAGGATACGTGTTGTAGTACCCACAGGAGTGAAGGTATGATCATGAATCGTTATAAAACAAAATTGAACAGGGATAAATAATGAAAGTTAAAAATTATTGATTAATAGCAATTTCAAAGTTTAAAGTAACATGAATTACTGAACGTAACTATAAATTCAAGGGACAATCGATGAATGGAATCAAACTCTAATTAATACACTGGGAAAGACAGATGAGAGTTAGTGCACTTCCGATAGTATTTCTTATGATTTCCAATCCTTGTTAATCAATGAATAAGAAACGTCAGGTTGACATTTTCATTATTCTTAAAGTAAAGTCAATAGTTAAATATAGACGATGGTGACCAAAGTTCAATGCAAGCAGCAAAGTAGAGTAAAGATATGGCAGCTTCTTATGATGGAGTAGACAATCTAAATCCAGCACAGAATGAGGTAGGTATCCAAAGTTGCTGATATCATCAGCTGGTAGTCACAGGGTTGCAAGGTGTCGACAATGTCACGTCGACAATTCAATTGTCGACGCGTCGACAATTGCCACGTCGAGTAAATCATTGTCGACGTATATTGTCGACGACATTGTCGACACCAATTATAATCACCTCAAAAATTACATATTAATGTTGCAAGACATATAAACGTCATTTATTTGATTCAAAAATACAACAAAGTAAACTAATATGTCGATAAAACATAGTAGTGTAGTACATTCAAAATCTTTCATTATAGGCATCCAAGCATTTATACCATCGCTCGTAAGATGCTTAAATAACAACTTGTTAAGTTCATTTTTATGATGAGATAACAACTTATTATTATCATAACTACTAACCAGGATGAAAATAGTACCTAAGCTACTAAACTGTAAACGTTGAGAGCCATTTCTTGACAATGTTTAATATTTCACAACAAAATAAAAAACAAACATAACCTCAAAACAACTGGTATTGACTTTGTTGACATACTCGACATTGTTGACGTATTGTTGACATTCACTCGACGCGTCGAGGTCGACATTAAAGTTGACGCGTCGACAAACAACTCTAGACAACAAGATACGAAATTTTAGAAAGCAGAAAGTCGTTCACACAAAATACTCGATTATAAACGAAGTTTAGCAAAAAGATCAACAAATTCTATTGTTCACCCTTATATATTGATTTTTCAATTATTTTAAAAAATAAACAGTCCCATTAGTCATGACAACTTATCACGTGAGGCGATATAAGTTCATTTGATTGGTTTCCCCTTAGAAAAACTGTTATGAAACCAATAAAATCGTTGAGATTAATCAAATGTAATATAAAATGAGAAAATCATAGCGAGAATGTTATGACACGTTACATTTGATCGCTATTACATAAAAATAGAATTACATAATTATCAGTAAACGTCTCCTACTGTAGTGGCTGACGTAACAAATTCGCATTAAAGTAGACATGAGATTAAAGTAGATGTACATGTACTACATGTATATCCTACTTTAATGCATGCGCTTCGAAAAATCTCATGTCTACTTTAATGCCAATTTGTTACGGACGGACGGACACCCGTTCATTCGCAATTATTATAATATGTGGGTTTTAATTGTTATCTAGGGGTTTATAAACAATCTTATTAATTAAACTAACTAATAACAGTTTTCCTTTTTTAATATCACTGTGTTTTACTTTAGTTCTTACACGTTTTTCCTTGCCTTGACACTTCCTTTTTTTTAATCACGCACTTGATTTCTGTTAGGAATATTCTAGACTCGACATTATATAAATATGTAGAGTTAGTAGTTGCCTATGAAAGGTAGTTGCTAGGATATAGAGTTGTTGTTAATAATAAAAAAAATATATTAGTGTTCCATCATCGTTTTCTAATAAGCATTTTATTCCGATCCATAGTACCTTTTAACAGGTTATGGGCCCAGAATACGTTTAAAGGGAATAAAAATAATCGAATTAATCGTGTGTGAGTGTGTGTCCTACACGAGGTATCGACGGTTGGAAAACGAGTAGATTGTTCATTAAGAAGAAGTAGTATTGCAAGTAGCTGATGTAATGGCTGGTTGATCTTCCGATTGTATATATTCGATCGATATGTCACCGTTTAAACATTTTTCCCTAATAAAATGAAATAAAATATATCATCAACCAGCCTACTTTATCACTAGCCCCAAGTCCTATACATATATGTATGCAACATAGTTTCAGTTGGTGAAGTTAGAGGTGTCACATGAACCCAACAAACACATTTATATATAAAATACATATAAATTATGTAAGAGCTTTTTAGATTTATATAAAACTGGAAGAAAAATAAGAGATATTTAATGTCAGGATGTCAGCAATTTTCAAAATAATGTCTATTAGATGTAAATTCTTCTACATGAATTTATATACGTTTTATGTATATTTTATGTTACATAAAAAATATTAGTTGTGAAAACGTTGCGATGACCAAAATGGCAGCTACTCGAGCATAAGGTAATTATTATCAATGTAAAAAATTATTTAAGCAGTTCCATACGGAAAAACTATATTTTACGTGCAACAGTACTTTTAATTATATTTAACTTAATTCTTGCACGAACCCGTTTTTACCTGAACTGAAAGCCGACAGTTTATTATGATATATGTACTCGCTTGAAAAGTGCCCTTTAACCGGATTCGAACTTTTGGGAGTGGGCGTTGCAAATTCCGAAATCCGACATGTGTTTTCATTGTCTCCGACATTGTACCACTGCGCTAATCTGTAACATCCCTTCTTTTTATTACGTACTTCGTAACTTTGCGCTGTGTCGCGTTATTAGTTTAAATTTTGTTTGATTATACCGTTGAGTGAAGTCTTATTCAATAATTATACCTATCTTTAACTTTATGTTAAAAATGACCAGGATTTAATTTATTTTATATTATTTATTTTCTATATAAATTAGACGCATTTTAGTCGATACGGATCTAATATTAAAGGTACGTGAACTACAATTTTTGGCGTTGTAGAAAACACGCGCGTTCGAATACTTATGTGGCGCAAATAGAAATGTACTTTATTTTCGACCATACAATATAGGCAATAATAATTTCTAATTATATTTACAAATTACAGAAGGCATACATAAAGAATGAGTAATATTACATGTAATATTTTTTTTTAAATCGGCCAGAAAGTAGTACTTTCCGGTTTATTTTTAGGTCAGAAAATCTCATTTTGTCGGACCGAGCCAGAAAGTTATTGTGATAGTCCGGTAAAAGGTTTTACCGGACTCATTTTTACTTTCCGGCCTAGAACGGTCAATTGTTCTGCCCGTTTTAAAAAAAATATTGTACGTAATACGTCCCAAAAGTGCTTTTACTGGACTCGCAGGCTTGCAGGACTCACCTGCGGCTCGCCCTGTAATTTGCCTACTTGTCCAGTAAAAGATCACTTTCGGGACTTGTTACGTAAACTACTATTACATATAACGTACATAAATCTAATCATGTAAATATGACAGCACATGAATTTCATGAGTGATATGTAATTATCTATATGTATACATTATGTGAATTTCTGTATACATAATATCCGTAAGTTTCTATACTATTATGTAAAATATACGTAATTGTGTGACATACGGTTTATATAACTTATTAAAGAATACTTACATACTTGATATATAAAAAAGCATATGTAGGGGTATTTACTTCAATTTACATATGTTGTACCTATGTATATTTTATATATGTGTTTGCTGGGAATGGTCGTTGCAGTATTATGTGGTTGTAATAGACTTTCTGTAATGCTATGTTGTGTAATGTAACATAGTTTCAGTTTGTGAAGGGAGGATTGAGTGTTGTGTATCATTTGGGTTTGAATGATATTAGTTGAAAATGAAAGTTTTGTAACTGTATGTACATATGTGTTTTTATCTAAGCCTAAAATGTCTAAAGTGTGGTGTATTGTTTTTGGTATAACTCCGATTGCACTAAGAACATTCTCCATTGCGCTCCTGTTCCTGAGATATTATATCAGTGTATTTGCGGTGTTTGTCTGTTTGTATATTATCAGAAAAGCAATAACATAATGACAGCAAGTCACTAAAATTCGTTAAATAAATAATAGCAAATTGTCAAAACTTAGCGGATTTGTCTATAGGTGGCGTAATCATAGAAAATGGAAATTCCCCTCCATAAAATTAAAAAGGATCGATATTTACAAGGCAATAATATTGCGCATGCGCATTAAATGTATAGTATATAAGGCCATGTAAATGCCACTGTTTTACCCAGCAAACACACATATAAAATATACATACAACATATATAGAAATTGAACTAAATACCCCTACATATGCTTTTTTATATATCAAGTATGTAAGTATTCTTTAATAAAGTTATATAAACCGTATGTCACACAATTACGTATATTTTACATAATAGTATAGAAACTTACGGACATTCTGTATACAGAAATTCATATAATATATACATATAGATAATTACATATCACTCATGAAATTCATGTGCTGTCATATTTACATGATTAGATTTATGTACGTTATATGTAAAATATTATATGTAATATTACTTATTTTTTATGTATGCCTTCTGTAAATATAATTAGAAATTATCATTACATTACATATAGATATTGTATGGTCGAAAATAAAGTCCGTTTGTATTTGCGCCACATAAGTAATCGCACGCGCGGGTTTTCTATAACGCTATTAGATCCGTATCGACCAAAATGCGTCTAATTTATATAGAAAATAAATAATATAAAATAAATTAAATCCTGGTCATTTTTAACATAAAGGTAAAGATAGGTATAATTATTGAATAAGACTTCACTCAACGGTATAATCAAACAAAATTTAAACTAATAACGCGAAACAGCGCAAAGTTACGAAGTACGAAATAAAAAGAAGGGATGTTACAGATTAGCGCAGTGGTACAATGTCGGATTTCAGAATTTGCAACGCCCACCCGCAAACGTTCGAATCCGGTTTCAGTTTCAGTTCAGGTGAAAACGGGTTCGTGCAAGAATTAAGTTAAATATAATTAAAAGTACAGTTGCACGTAGAATGTAGTTTTTCCATTTTTTGTATGGAACTGCTTAAATAATTTTTTACATTGATAATAATTACATTATGCTCGAGTAGCAACGCTTTTACAACGAATATTTATTGTGTAAATATTACATAAAATATACATAAAACGTATATAAATTCATGTAGAAGAATTTACATCTAATAGACATATATATTATTTTGAAAATTGCTGACATCCTGACATTAAATATCTCTTATTTTTCTTCCAGTTTTATATAAATCTAAAAAGCTCTTACATAATTTATATGTATTTTATATATAAATGTGTTTGCTGGGATACTTATGTAATTCTCAAGTGAGCTAATGAAATAAATCTGTGCCTTAGGTTGAGAAGAGAATTTGGCAACTTCAATAAAATCTTTTCTATTTATTACTCGCATAAATTATACACGTGCCTTTATGTATTTACTCTTATCGGAAGCTATCACGGCCTCACTTAGTTAGATAAAACGTACTTCAGGGTTGAACTGTCTGGTCAAGGTTTCGCCCCGGGATGCCCCCGGAAACTGTTAACATTATTTTTAAAACCAGTGTTTGTTTTGCTACACATTTGGATAAACAACGATAGGTACAAAGTTTATGTAGTGATAAATAACGAAACTACTAATAAGATAATTTTGCATTTGACATGGAAGACAACAATGTTATTCAATATATACGTCAGTATCAGCAATAATCAATATTTACGTAACCTAAAATGAAATTCCAAAAATGATGTAGCGAAAAGTGAACATAACGTAAAGTTCATGTAAGTTGCTTAAAAACAATACGGGTTTTTTTAGATTTTGCTTACAGAACACGAAAAGATGGTCTACACGACAATATTAGTTCTAATACTCATCTTAGTAGCAACAATCACATTTTTATCGCAGATAGGTTTTATGTATTGGTACCGGAAAGGTATAGATACACTGTCCCCACTATCACTTCTTGGATGTTTGGCCAACATTCTCTTTAAAAAAGAACCATGGTTTGTAAACATACAAAACTTTTACAACGCAATGAAGAGAAAAGGGAACAAATTCGGTGGTTACTATTTTTTGATGAGGCCCATCTTTGTGCCTACGGATTTGGATCTGATCAGAAAAATAATGATTAGCGACTTTGATCATTTCACCGACCATATCGGATACTGTAATGAAAATAACGATCCTATCACTGTAAATCTGTTTACCTCAAAAGGAATGCATTGGAGAAAGTTGAGATTACTTTTAACGCCCTCATTTACTTCAGCGAAAAGCAAAATGATGCTCGACACCGCAATTAAATGTGCGGAAGATTTGAAGCAATTAATAAATAAATGCATCGATGAAAAGAAACCAATTGTTATAAAAGATGTTAGCGAACGTTTTACGACTGATGTTATCGTTTCCTATGGTTTTGGGATGGAGAGTAAAATGTTGCGAAATGCAAATTCTGAGTTTAAAAGAATAACAGAAAAAGTGGTAAAATCGTTTCGCCTCGTATTGGTATTTGCCTTTCCTGAGCTGTTTTCATTATTCGGACTTCGGAATTATGGTCAGGAAGTCTCAAATTTTTTTATAAACCTTGTTGTCGAAACCGCCGAGTATCGTAAGAAAAATGGCATTGTTCGACAGGACTTCATCCATGACTTACTTCAACATAGTGGTAACGTTACGACAAGAAACAGTGGAATCAGTGTAAAGGCTAACAGAAGAGATGTACGTTTAAGTTTAAGCGAAATTGCCGCGCAGTGTTACATTTTTTATGCTGCCGGATACGAAACGTCGGCGACAGCTATAAATTTTACTTTAACCGAAATGGCATTAAATCAGGAAATTCAGAACAAAGTTAGAAGGGAAATCAAGGCAGTTTTGGAGAAGCACGATAGAAAGATTACGTATGAAGCGGTTAAAGAAATGAAATACTTGGATAACTGCTTGAATGGTAAGAACAAAGTTATATCTATCCACAGGTCTTACTATTCAAAATGTGGCGGCATCCGGTATCGTCCACGTCCTCAAAGGTATCGGAGTCTCTATTAGTCGCCCACAAGTACCCTGTTCGTTCCGAAGGCTCGGTTCTCTCGGCTACAAGTGCAGCTGTTGGTGGATTATGCGTTGATGTATTCCATTCTTCTGTTTACGTAGTTCCCTGGGTTGGGACGGAATCTTGCTTGTAGATATGGTAATTTGGTGTTTTGAAAGCGACGTTGCGGGTAAGGCGCATTTTCCCAATAATCGGCACTTCTACGTTGTCCGAATCAATTCGTACTTTTTACTGCGGGCAATGGCTCTCGTTCCATTAGAGAATGGGCAAGACCTTGGTTCTGTTTGAGTTTCACCAGCCTTTGCTATTTGGTAGCCTCAGTAGTATTTTCATTCACTGCATGCCATGAGGCGAACATGAATTTTTTACCTTTAAAGAGTAAAGACTTGTAATGTTCTTACCCCCAGGTCCTACGCTAACTTCACATTACAGTTGCAAAATTCAAACCAGAGGGAAATATTTAAAAATGGCAGCTAAACTAAACCTTCCCTCCAAAACTAACCTACCTCAAATTTAAATAAACGCGGTACAATTTAAACAACGCGGCAAACCCCACCCATACCTGGCATGTGATCGTAATCGTCTAGTTAGTAGGTCCCCCTGTTGTCTTAAAGAGACATGAATACACTGGCAGAGAACTATAATCGGGAGGAAGTATCAAAACACACAATAAACAGCAAAAAGGCATTTATTTAACTTTCCTAAAATTTAGTAATTCGTAACACAAGGCCGAAAGGAGAATGTGGCAGTTCGTTGACGAATTAGCGAGCAGAAAAGAAACTTCCAAGAAAAACTACTCGCTTAAACAAATTAATTACATATATAAACAATACACAAATCACACGAATGATATGAATACATAACACGAGAACAGGAATTATCGGAGGTCTCTGATCAATCTCAAAGCCTGTGTTGAAAATACGCAAATGTAAAATCATTACACAAATAATGCATAACAAGTGATAAAAATATTAAGTGATTACGCGTAACATGACCACAAATTCAATTCAAAACATTGACATCAAAATCAAGAAATAGATACATAAAACATGTACAGTTTTAAACGCACAAGGATTGACAATCGTTACCTGTATAGACAAAAGAAACCGGAAAAGGGTCATTCATGAACCGCAATTCTGCATACCATAGGTCTGTCGTTGAGTCACAAATATAATATAAAATTAAACGCAAAAATTGCCATCTGGCACCTCTAACAATTAACACACATTTAGGCATATCAAAACATACAAAGAATTAAAACTGAAGTAAGATTAATTTAACCTGATTCCTCAGGTAAGTATACTGTTCACGCCTCTCGATGCGAGGTATTCGTGGGCTAAAGTTGGATTGCGAACAGGCGATACGGCCATATTTTAAGTCGGGAGCCACATTAGCTTCCGTATCGAAAGTCGTGTACGCGGGCGAAAATATTAGTACACAAAGATCTTTCGTCATATTTTCTCAGTTTCTTCATCATTTTTCACGTGCACTTACTGTTTGGTTGTGATCCACGAGAGAAATTGAGAATAAGACTTAACCGGGGTTGAACATTTGAACTTGTTCAGTTTAAGGCACGTGTTCATTATTTCATACAAATTACGCCGTTATGCACCACCAACGTTCTCTATACAAAGGCTATAGCGAGCTGTACCAAGGCCAGAGGCCTTGGCTGTACGCATGTTTTGCCTCTCTAATGTTCTCCACTCCGACCACATACCAGCTTTAAGTTAAAAATATATGGTTGAAAGGAAACAAAAAATGAACAATAATTTAATAATCATCTTCTTTGCGTACTGAATTTATATTTTCAGAATCATTAAGAATGTACCCACCAGTTCCGATAAGTACTCGACTTTGTACAAAAACCTACAAAATTCCAAATACAGACGCGATAATAAACGAGGGAATGTACGTGTTCCTACCAATTTATGCAGTACACAGAGATCCAGAATATTTTCCTAATCCGAATAAATTTGATCCAGATAGATTTTCTAAAGGAAGTATCAAGAAGTACCCAGGATTTATGCCATTTGGCGATGGGCCACGGAAGTGTATAGGTAGGTTCTACTCGTATTTTTATTTTAAACAGTTACGCAATTTTTTCATTTTTCAGGTTATAAATTTGCATTTCTACAAACCAAGGTCGCATTAGTTTCACTTATAAAGCACTTCAAATTCTTTATACATCCAGATGTAGACGTCCCGTTACAATTTAACTTTTTATCTGTCGCATTAAACACTTTAAGTCCATTAAAAGTGATTGCGGAAAAACTAGAATAGGAAAATGCGTTAGTCTATAGATTAACATCGAATTTGTTTTACTATAACTCGTGTAATCATAATTTAAAAATGGTCTATTTATGTGTTTAAAGCACCTCGGTAAAGTTGGCACCTCTCCCGATCACTTCCAAATTTACCCTGTAATTAGTGCTACATTAGTGCTGATTAGTGCTCGAGTTTGGTAATTAATCTCAGGAACTTATGCTAATTTCTTTTTCGTGAAAAGTGCCAACTTTACCTGACACCCCGAGGTCTACCGATCACTTCCAAATTTGACTTATAATTAGTGCTGATTACTACCCGAGCTTGGTAATTAGTGCTGGTAATCCAAGGAACTTATGCTAATTTTTTACTGGATACATCTTACCGTTCGCTTAATATCGCGAAAAATTGATTTTGCACAATACAATACAATATTCGTAACTACCGACACTACTGCTTACGATTTTGGCGCGAAACATTATGATTTGCGACCAGATAAAAATGGTAGGACGCAAATCGACCAGCATACGAATTTAAGGTTGTAAAAGAGGTTCTGTTATAAAAACGCGATATCAGGAGGGCATTCGTATAAACAACGTATCACCTTCGCTATGGGACTATGAATAAAACAGTAGACTACTCCTAAGTTCCTCGGATCACCAGCACTAATTTTCCAAACTCGGGCACTAATCGGCACTAATGTAGCACTATTTATAGGGCAAATTTGGAAGTGATCGGGAGAGGTCGGGGTGTCAACTTTATCGAGGTGTTTGAAGCGATTCGATCATAAAAATTGGTCCTTCGAGGGGAGTATATGTATAAGAAAGATAGCCGGTAAGATACAATCCATTGGAGCCCAAAACTGATATTTTTTAGGTGTTTTGAGGGTTGCTACGATGGTTAGTAGACGCGCAGTAGGTAGTTTAGTTGGAATTTTCCAAGTAGCATTTGTATTTATGATGTATATAATTAATACATTGTGGGTATTACTTTGTATAACATTACATTTTGATTACATTGTTAACAGCTTGATGCGGTTTAGGTCATGAGTTCTTGTTTTGTTGGGTCATAATATATTTTTTGTTGCATGTATGTATTGTACTTGTATAACCATAATCTATTTATTGATTATAATAGTCATTTTTTGTACCATTTGTTTTGAAATGTAGCAAATTTGGTTTTCGAATCACGACAAAGGAGTAAACCCTTTACCTTGCATGAATGCTCTGAAGCAATTACAAATGCCATCAGGGTATGTGTGTAGGGAACCTACCATCCTATTGCTTACTAACGAATGACCACATAAAATGGTTACGAACGTTAAGCTAAAGTAACAATACTAAGAAACTGTATTGTAAACCAACAACATCATTCTGATAAGCAAAACCGCAGCTACAGGTGTCAACCTTTACAATTTAAAGAATTAAAGTTTTGTAAATTACTTACCTTTTATTAGTTAAAAAACACAAACCAAGAAGTCATCCCGCCAACCCGGTAAAAATCATAATGTCACTACAATTGTGTGAGGTTGGTAGTACAAAAATATTACAAGTTTGCCGCCAATATTTGTCTTTATATCTTTGTCACATTGATGATCAAAGTTACCCCACAATTATCAATGTAGCCCCAGTTTACGGTAATCTGAAAAGCTCGACTGGAAGGGAAGTGGAAGTAAGTGAGAGATGCATTAAATATTCTGGAGGGTTTTCTGTAGCTCTTTTTCCCTCCTTGTAATCAGCGAAGACCCACAGCTAATCTCAAACACTTAGTTTGAGAGGGCAACCCTTGATTGGATTTATTAAACATTCATTCTCCCCAATTCTTGTGTTTTATTTATGTTTGCCAAATCGATCCTTATAAGAGCAGGTTTATAAATAATTGACGATCACGTTTCTTGGGGTTTCAGTTTGTTTCTGGTTTCGAGTTGCGCAGTCGTTCTCGATTGCATCCTGGGTACGCTACAATGCGATCATCAAGGGAGCCTCAGTGAAGACTACCACTATATAGAACATTTTATATGGAGACGCCTAGAAGTAGACGTTAATTTGAGAAGTGCGCGAAAAATACGAAAAAATACGTGTGTCCTGGCAGGTACCGACAGATACTTAAAACAATCAGATATCACCAAAAGGGGAAGGTGTACAGGATAATATTAGGAAACTCGCAAAGGAAGAGAGAAATAATAGCAACTCAGAGAAGACCAGATGCATGAAGCTAAACGTAAATGGTAAAAAATGGAAATAAGATGTAAACAATGATCAACTCGTTTACGGCTTTAGTAACGAGAAGCTGAAAAACTAAATGAGCAACGGTGAAGAAAAGGAGTTTATATAAAAAATGAAAAAGGGAAACAAAGAATAATTGAAACCAAGAGGAAAGGCAACGATAGTGGGATAGCGACACCGCGCCCTATATCGGAGTAAAAATGCAAGGCCTCTGACTTTAGAAGCTTGTATCTCAGTAATTAGCAATCATAATTTAATGAAATAAAGTGCACTTAAAAGACCATTTCTTTCTACAAAAAGGTGTACAGTTTTAGATTTTTACAATAGATCGTTAATTTTCTGTATCAGTGTATGTGAGAAAAAGCGCTAATTATGACTCAAATCGCACAAGCGCTCCACTTTA
The DNA here is from genome assembly GCA_036250285.1 of Pyrocoelia pectoralis. Classification (NCBI taxonomy): domain Eukaryota; kingdom Metazoa; phylum Arthropoda; class Insecta; order Coleoptera; family Lampyridae; genus Pyrocoelia; species Pyrocoelia pectoralis. Next base: position 13,304,991 of record CM070081.1, read on the forward strand.
AAAATTAATTACGGCTATATTATTGAAACTGAGTGGTAGATACTTATATATTTGAAAAATGTATACTTTTTTGTCAATGTGAGATGCTTTTGAGGCCAATTGGTTTATTAGTCTTAAAGCTATAATGAAAAAACGACATCTTGTGTAACTCAGTACCTGAACGTTCGATATTAACAATTTGACAGTAACATAACAAGGTTAAAGCAATTATACTGTGGTCTAACACGATTCACAAAAATAATGTCATTATACATCGTTTTTTTTTAAAAGAAATTTTGAAAAAAGGATGCATGCACCAGTTGGAGGGGAGAAGCGCGGCTGCGCGGGGCAGCTGTTGTCGTACACTATTGCTATAAAGCGCATGGTTTTGTACAATGCAAAAGAATAATCACATTGTTGTGGGTTGCCGCTCGCTGCTTACGATGTGGTAGATTACCTCTCGCGGGAATATGTGCGTCTTTCTTTCGCGATAAACATAACATTTTACTTTGAATTACAAGAAAACAAATTTTATTTTCAATAAGAGAATAATGCAGTTAGATTTAAGTAATATCAAATTTAGCATTTAAAACAAGAATTTTTTCTTTAACTTCCGTAAATTGCAAAATAGCACATTTTCGGTTAGGGCTTATAAAACCAGTTAATCATATGAATAATCAATATTTATTGGCTGTCGACTTTTCAGAAGTGTGTGTGCTACAACATTTGTAAATTTGGTAACAATTTATGAAACAATAACAATTTTATGATAAGTTAAAACTGACCGTCAGCCAGGAAAATACTACATACAGCGTTTTTATTGCTGTTAATTAAAATAAAAGTTAAACAACTGATTCTAGCATTTTGGTTTTTACACATGTTAAACATATATAAATGACTAATGTACTGCCCAAAAATGAAGAAATTTCACCCCTCAGTTTTTTTGTTATGATCACTTAAAGTCAGAGGCCTTGCATTTTTACTCCGATAGTAGTGAGAAGCGTAAATATTAACTCTATCGGTGTTTTCCCTAAAAAAAAGCGATGAAGGATAAAATGTGGGGAAACACATGGAAATGTGTTTCTTATAAACGATTTTTACTAGAAAGATAAAAATAAAACAATTAGAGGTAATATTGCACAACCCACCCCCTCAAACTCATCGAAAAATTTATTTTTCTTTTCCTTTGCTCCGTTGATAGTTTTCCGTTCCCTCTTTGAATGGCTAGGTTCATTTCAGAATTTCGGACACTAGTTCATATGACAGTCATTATTTTTTCAAGTTCTATCACCTAAAATATTTGTATTCCTTTTTGACTCACCTTGTATTTATAAACTCATAACGTTGGCTACCTAATACAAATATAAAACGCAAAAAAATTACAAATTACCTATAAAGTTTGTTTTAATTTTTTATTCCTATAAGTAATACAACAACAAAATATCGAAAGTAAACAGTTGAAAAAAAATTAATTGATTATTATTAGAAATTATTTATAAATGTTGTTTAAAATGCTTTTTTGCTTTCGTTGTCAGGAATTATTTAGGATTACTAGCAAATACCTACAATTTAAAGTAGGTATACATTGATTTCTCTGCTGTACAATATAATGTATTTAATTTCCTCTCGCCATGATCAAAATTTTAAATGGAGAGCAACGTGGCTACGTATTCAAATTTTTAAATTTAAACATGCTTTAAACGTATAAAAAGTGTAAATTTTGAATTCTTCAATAGTTATTCTCAAAATCCAAATTTTTTAGGCGATGACATTTCTTTGGTTTATATCGAATGCAGTGTTTTCTTTTTTCATCTTTATATTTCGATCTGTTATCGACCTATTCTTCTAATTTTTTAACAATCAATTTTAATGGACTTAAAGTATTTAACAAGAAAGTGTGACTAAATTGTAAAGGAACGCTCACATCGGGATGTAAAAAGAACTTAAAGTGGTTTAGAAGTACAACCAAAGCAACCTTTATTTGTACAATTCCAAATTTGTAACCTGAAATAATATGCTACAATGTCAAATTAGTTATAAAAAAGAGTGCACTTACCGATACACTTTCGTGGACCGTCGCCGAATGGCAAAAATGCTGATGGTAGCCGATTTTTGCCACTTTCTTTAGAAAATCTGTCTGGGTCAAATTTGTCTGGATTAGGAAAGTATTCTGGATCTCTATGTACCGCATAGGTTGGTAGGAAAACATAAGTTCCTTCGTTTATGACCACGTTGGAATTTGGAATTTTGTACGATTTTGTGCAAAGTCGGGTGTTCGTAGGTACCGGTGGATATTTTCTCAGTGATTCTGAAACAATTAAATTTTGAAATAAATAAATGAGAAAGAACATTCCTGAAACGACAGGAGTGGATAGACTCTCCTTTGCGCTACTTTGTGCAGAACAGAACTTGATGGCTACACAACACGATCCAAACGGAATAGATGAGTTTGTAAAAAAAAAATCTGGCAAATTAACACGAGACTTCCCTCGTATTAACACTTTTTTCAAAAAATAAATATACCACAATATTGCTGAAATCAGAAAAAAATACTCTTAAACAACATAAAAAACTGCAATTTTATCTTATAAAAAAATTAGTGCCGCCATTTTAGCTTATATCGGAAGTGACGTCATCAAAAGTAATATCAGTATTTTCGTCCTTGGCCCAAATACAATCCATTGGCGAAAACCGCATTTCGATAACTTTAATAGTTTCTGAGTATCGAGCGTTGCAGTCATTTTTAACAATCTTTTTTTTAACACTTTTTTCAAAAAATAAGTATAGCAAAATATATATTGCTGAATTCAGAAAAAAATACTCTTTTAAACTACATAAAAAACTGCAACTTAATCTTATATAAAAAATGAGTGCCGCTATTTAGCTTACACCGGAAGTGACGTCATCAAAGGTAATATCAGCATTTTCGTCCTTAGCGCGAATGCAATCGATTGGCGAAAACCGCATTTCGATAATTTTAATAGTTTCTGAGTTTAGAGCGTTGCAAGGCGAAATGTGTATACGGACTAGTGGTGAATATAGAATTATTCGAATTCGAATAATAGTCAGAAAAAAATTCGTTTTATTCGTTTTATTCGTTGTATTCGTTTTATTCGTTTTATTCGTTGTATTCGTTTTATTCGTTGTATTCGTTTTATTCGTTGTATTCGTTGAATTCGTTGTATTCGTTTTATTCGTTGAATTCGTTGTATTCGTTTTATTCGTTGTATTCGTTTTATTCGTTGTATCCGTTTTATTCGTTTTATTCGTTTTATCGTTTTACTCCTTTTATTCGTTGGACTACTTTTATACTTCCTACCTAGTAGAGCATTCTCCAATGGAAGTTTCATTTAAGCATAAACATTTGAATAGTAAATTACTTGTTGTTGCTCCATTAAATTTAAGACACTTGCAAGTAACTACCGCATCACTCGTATTCTTCACGAAATATTTCCACACTTTACTCATAAATCACAATAATGTCGTCTAGGCTGAGAAATAATTTGAACTAAATTAAAAATTTATATTTAAATGCTTAGATAATCCTTTAAAGGAATAAATTATCATCAAAGGTGGGTAAAAAGCATAAACTTAAATAAACAAAGTCCAAGCTTCACAATACCATGAAAATAATTCCTGTTAAAATCACCCTGCGTGGTTGAGGATTATTGTAGGTAATGTTTAGAGAAACGTGTTCACTGATTTACCGAAAACCTTTTACACTAACAAAAAATAAATTACAGTTCATTACGACTTGTAAAAGGGTGTTAATTGAATAGTGAATGACTTTAAGCTGACAGAAAAGAAATGCTGAAATAGCTATTTACAATACGAATATTGTACCTACAACGTTTTATCTACTATTCATAAAATATTGTCGGTCGAAAGAAATTTGTAAATGAGAAATAATTCCATGAAATGAAAAGTAGTTAGTAGGCCTACCTGCCGTCTGTCATCTCTCAATAATAAACCAACGAAGTTCTCTTTTTTCTTAATTTAACAATTTTCTTTGTTCTGGCCATTATTCGTTTTATACGTTTTATTCGTTTTATTCGTTTTATTCGTTTTATTCGTTTCATTCGTTTTATTCGTTTTATTCGTTTTTATTCTAATTCGAATAGTGGTATTGTTAAGTATTCGAATAATTCCCGATTATACATTCGAATATTCGAATATTCGAAAAAAATTGCCACCACTAGTACGGACAGACTACAGACGACAGACGGAATTTTTTTTTTCATATTATGAATCTACGTATTCAGAAACGCAAAGATATGTAAAAATTTGCATAGGTCAATTTTTTTTTGGAACACTAATGCAATACTTCCCTTTTACTTCGTACTCGGCAAGTAAAAAAGGGAGAGATTGAAACAATGAGAAAGTGGGACAGATTACGATTAGTACGAGGAAATGAGAAAACGGAAAGGAAAAAATGAAACAAAAGTAGGGACATAGAATGTTAGAAGTAGTCAAGCAAAAGAAGAAGAATTGATTGACTAACACAGCTAACCGAACAGTAGGAGAAGTTATAATGTTTGGACACAGAAGACATAATACAGAAGCGACACTTGTGGCGCACCTTTGATGTTCGTTTGACAAATCCGGGTGACCTTCGCCATATTTTTGTTAGTACATTACGTGGGAAATTTAAAAACACTTTAGTTAATCTACTGCTCTGAATGGTAACCATATTTCGCAAATTAATGTTAACTTAATTTTTAATAGTTTACATTGGAATAAAAAACAAGTACTTTTTAAAAAATATTGATTTTCAATACAAAGTACTCCTATTATTTTAAACTAAAGTTACGTAAAATTTGTAATTTAAAATTCCTTTTTCCAGATGTTTTAAATTCCCTATTCGCAAATTTATCTGAAACCTAATAAACAGCTTTAATAAATAAATGATGATTCGTGTAATATAAATTTAAGTATAGTCTGTCTCATAGTATATCGTCTTGAAATTTCCCTGTCATAAAATACCTAGAGGTCCCCTTTGTTATCACAATCAGGTAGGCATTTAAAACGTGTTTATCTACTAACAAAGCAGATTAGAAAATAAATCCTTTAATGAGGTAAATTACAAGACGATATACTTTGAGACAGACTTTACATGTTATGTTACCGTTATGATATTATAAATTGTACCAAAGAACGGTATATAATACGTTCTTTGATTGTACTAACAAAAGTATGGCGACGCGACATGAGCCAAGAAATTTTGTTTTGGCGGGATCGGGGAGTGTCGCTTCTGTATTATGTCTTCTGTGGTTTGGACATGTGTACCGAATGCCGGGGGAACTCACAAGAAAGGTGCTCGAAATATAGGTGCCGAGGAAAAGCATGTAAAGTCAGAGAGGTGGAAGGAAACGAAATGGAATACTGAACAATAAAATAACAATAAATAATGGCATACATATAGTAACAAGGAGAAAGTAAATCAGAGTAAATAGAAAATCTTTGTATAATAACTAACTTGGTAACCAAAGTGGCAGAAAGTTTACAGAAATGATTCATAATTACGATTTGTGTTGGTGCTCGTAACACAAAAAAGTACATTTTCAAAAGAAATTTCTTCCATGTGGGAGAACTGGTTTTGTTTGTATCACCATTTCTCGGAAACGGCTGAACGGATCTCAATTATCAGCGGGGCGATGTTGGGAATGAAAGGGTCAATTTATTGTCATGGTGGAGATTTTTCGAACTGTTACTATACTTTCTAGTTTCTATTAAGGTAAAAAGGTGTAACTTTACTTATTTGCACAACAGAATTATACTTCAGAAAATCAGCATAGCCAGGTAAAATGTCGCCCCATTGTTTTTGATGGGTAGGTACCCCAAAAACAGCGTCGGTAGCAGAACGGGCAAGATGATCACAAAAAAAAGAGTCCTCGATAATTATAAATCGCATAATATTCTCGTTATATTAATTGTTAAAATTTTATAGGTACCTATATTGTAGGACTAATCGTTACCTAGGTACTTGATTTGGATCCGTGCGAGTAGTTAACCAGGCTTGTCCCGAGTATCGATAGGAACTGAAGTACAATAATAATATTTATTACCATTAAATTACTGATGATGCTGAACATTGGCGCTGTCGATCTAAAGGAAGAATAAAAAAAACAAAAAAACTTAATCTAATAATAATGATGATAATAATACAGATATTTGTCAGTCTTTTGTTTCTTTAATTTCCGTCCCACGAAGGGGGGTTGAGGGCATCAACAGCTGTATCTGTGGCCCTATACGCTAACAAACATCCATGTCCGGAGGTATTTTTATCACCAACCTGTCGGGATTCGAACCCGAGACCGCCAGGTGTAGTTTACTGCTGCACCAACGGTACATCCACTACACCATGTACAGCCATCCTTTGTCAGTTATTCGAAGTAGTGGTGAGTTTTACATAGATTAAGACTGATTAAAAATGTTGTTTGAGGAGGAGCTTAAAATTATTTATTCCTACTAAAGAATCTACTAAGCTCTATGGAATCACATTTTCTTTTTACATCCGAAAAGTGACTTTTACACCTCATCTGCATCCTATAATCAAGGCAAGATGAAATTCATTTGGAACCATCACAAGAATCCTGAGCTACGAAATTATATTGAAATGTTCAAAGACCTGAACACTGACAGAGAAGCAATTTGTTGATGATAATTTAGAATATATAATAATTATCACCATATTTTACGTGTATGTAATAATAGCTAGATAACGAAAAGAATCCTGAAGGGAGGTTGAACCGTGTCGAAGAATTACCTACTTACTTCCGGTTACCACCACCAGATGCAAATTCAATTACTTACAGATATTAAAATATATAAATTGAAAATTCAGGAATAAGAAATTAGGGAACAGTCCAGAAGATCCAACTTACATAAGGTTTTTTTGTTATCGCTACAAGCCAACCGGTTTGTCTGGTAAAAAAATATAATTATTGTAAATAAGTATTACATTTTTTGTGCGTTGAACATATTTCTTTCGAGGATGTACCTCTTCTGTTATGACTGAGCAAAAAATCCTAATTTTATTGACAAACTTTCCGAGGGAAATTGCGATGGAAAGCTGAAAAATCTGATTCGGCACTCAAAAAAGAAAATATAAAGAAAGCATTAGTTCAAAACTAAACAAAACAAAATTATGATCTTACCGTACAAGCAGTTATCCAAGTACTCCATTTCCATAATCGCTTCGTATGTAGCCTTCCCTTTGTGTTCTTTCAAAACTACTTTGATTTCTTCTCTCAGTTTGTTCTGAATTTCTTGATTTATTGCCAGTTCGGCTAAAGTGAAGCTTATGGATACCGCAGTCGTTTCATATCCCGCACCAACAAAGATTTCGCATTGGGCGGCCATTTCATTTAAACTTAAACCTACATCCAGTTTACTTTTCATTTCCTTCATTTTTCTGTTCGTTATGCTATTGTTGCTACCATTTTGAAGCACGTGATGTATAAAATCCTCACGAACAATACCGTTTTTTTCCCGGTATATGGCAGTTTCCTCTACGAGGTTTATGAAAAATCTTGTTATTTCCTTACCGAAAGTTCTAATACCGAATAATGAAAACACATCTGGGAAGAAAAGTACCAATACGAAACGAAAAGATTCTACCATTTCAGATATAAGTCTTCTAAATTCAGAAGTTCCACTTTCTAGTGCTTTACTTTCAATTCCAAAACCATAGGATACGATAACATCAGTTGTAAAACGTTCGCTAACCTCCTTTATATCCAATGCTCCATTTCTATCGATGCATTGTTTCAAATCTTGGGTATATTTTAGAGCCGTGTCAAAAATCGTCTTGTTTTTTGCCGGTGTAAAGCAGGATGATAACTTGGATCTTATGTTTTGCCAGTGGTAACCTTTTATATTAAACAAATTTAGACTGATAGGGTCGTTTTCTGCATTAACGTATCCTATGTGGTCAGTAAAATGGTCAAAGTCATTAATTAACACTCTTTTGATCAGATCCAAATCCGTAGGCACAAAAACGGGTTTCACTAAAAAACAGTAACCACCAAATTTATTCCCTCTCTTTTTCATTGTGTTGTAGAAGTGTTGAAGGCTTATAAACAAAGGTTCCTTTTTATAAATTACATTGACCAAATTTCCAAAAGGCGATATTGGGAACACAGCATTTACACCTTTTATGTACCAATACATGAAAACTATTTGTGGTATTAATATGATTGTTACCACCAAGGCTAGTATCGCCATTAAAACTACCGTGTATATCATCTTTGGCGTTTCTTGCAAGAAAGATGAACAAATACGTAATATTTTTAGGCAACTTACGTGAAGATGTTTCACAACTGTTCCTCTATATTTGGATTGAAAATTCGTAATGTGTTGTTGACCAGACGATTTTGAGAAAAGGTTAAAAGGTTAACTTGTGAAACGATAAGCATAATATTTTTAATAGGAAATATTAAATTGAGAGAGGATGACGTCCACGTTGCCAGTGATGCTGCCTCGCTTCAGAGTAGGTACACTTTCATGTGTGATCTGTATTTTGATTCTATTACCTTATAATGGGACTGTACAATGTATAATTGCTTTTGTTGCAATACCATTAATATGGCCATTATGCAGATCAGAAGCGGATGCTGAAGACGCGGTCAATTACTTATTACTGGACTGGAGTGCACCTATATAGGATGCTTAATCTTTCGCCTGTTGTAATAATAACTGTACAAAAAGGGAACGTTTCAATGAAATTCAACATAGTGTGTAGGAGCTAGCTCATGTGTCCACTTTTATGTTCCCTAAATTTAATTGCAGCACCTAATAACACACTATTAGGAGTGTTTAAAGAAATGGTCGTTTGGCCGCCATATTAGAAAATGGTTGCCAAATAATGAAATCTTTACATAGACGTATCTCCGCTATTTCAGAGCCTAATGGTGCAAAGCTCATTTGACTCCATTTTTAATGGCTAAGAAATATTGTCATTGCCCATTTTATGATAAAAACAGTACCTATTTTCTTACATAAAGTCCAATTTAGTGATATGACTATGATATGTGACAAAATTATGATGTAATACTGCTATAAAAATAATTCCCAAAAATCGTGGTATATAAATGTGAGTAAAACAACAAATGTTTAATTTTCGGCATTCCATATCAAGTGACCAGTGGCGGATCTAAGAAAACAGGCTCCATGGACAAATGGGAACCTTGAGTAGCGGTAGGAGCCCCTATCTACTCCCGCCCCTCCAAGTATGACCCTGCAATTTTTAAAATGATGTTGATATGGCTAATATTATAGAATTAATTGGTGATAATTGATAGATAATAATTATTGACTCATCAACGGCATCAACCCTTCAATGTTCAATGGCCGAAATTCCTTATTCCAGGGGCTTTCCGTTTCGAATGGCAGTTGGGCAATTTTAGAATCAGCTTGAATCTTTGATGGCTATGACTTTATACCAATACATTATGTTAAACTTCTCTAGATATTAGCCACTCTTTTGGGCCTCGGCTCCTGGACTACTGTGGCGGTTAGCAATAGTGGGATATGGGTAGTTAGTAGGTATTCCAACAGTGTTATTGTTATGACTTCCGAGTTCCGGCTCGATATGAGCCAAACAGCGGAATTGCTACTACACATAGGTATAGGTACATTTTTTTCCGCAGAAAAAAACATTTTTTAGTTAAGGGGCCTCGAGGGCCATAGGCAAACGCCTACTACGCCCACCGTTAAATCCGCCACTGCAAGTGACTAAGTCACCTTTTTGGTACTACCTTGGATCTTGATGCAATTTGGTGTTACTGTTCAACAAAACTTCAAGTGATGTGGTGCAAAATCCGCCTGAAAAGGGGTCATCTGTGCAATGCAAACGTACGTGCGAGTAAGTTGCCAAATTTCAAGTGCTACTGTTCTGGAACTGTAGAAGCTAGGAACCTGAAAAATCGTAACCAAGGACAACTTTTTGTGCTTTGGTTACTAAATTCGTCCGGATGTCTGTGTGTCTGTGTGTCTGTGCGTCTGTGCGTTGGTCTATGTTACAGCGTTTAGAAAGCTGGAAGTGGTGTCATCTTATAGGAAATTCATCACTGATTCCAAATCGCTGGTAAATTTTTTGATCGGATCACCCGTTCGCCGTCGGGACGCTATTAAAGTCAAAATATACACCCTTTAATATCTCGAGAAAGACACGTCCGATTACAAAAAGACAAAAATACGTTTCCTTTATTTTTTGAAACCTATTGAGTTATGATACATACACATCATGACATCACCCTCGCCCCCCTAATATGGGGTGGAGCGGGGCGAGTTTTCAAAACTTAAATGGGAACACCTATTTTTTATTACACTTTTGGATTCTCCATAAAAAACGATCCTCAAATTGCAAATTTCACTCCAACTGCAACCCATTTTTTGGGGGTGGAACGGGGGAAAATTGCACGTCCGCAGAAAAACGATCTTTTTTTACTTTTTTTTTCCTCTAACATTTTTTCGTGATTTAGAAATTGTCCGTCACCTTCACCACTCCCATCTCCCTTAAGGATGGAAAGAAAAACAATGAGTGATTTGTACAGAATCCGGCGTGCTTGTATCTGAGGTGGGGGGGGGGGGGGTAGTTATATACATATATACAGGGTGTACCAATCTTACGACATTGTTCGGTATATGGCTTATTTCAAGAGATATCAAAAAATGTTGTTAAGGAAAATAATAGATGTCTTTAAGGACCATATTTCTAAATTATGTTCATCTATACAGGGTGTTGCATAACCCCGTTAGAAACCAAACATATGATTTTTTAAATGAGAGCCCCTGCATATTATGCCAAATTCGGATTGCCCACATTTTTTCTAGTCTTTTGATATACGGTTTGGCTACGTTATACAGAGTCTTTTAAAAGTTACGGGCACGTTTATGTTAAAATCGTAGCTAAATCAACGCCCTCTAGCTTACTGTACGTTACAGAAAAAGATAATTTCTTGGCTAATCGAGTTTCGTAATATGATGTAATATCTCCTCATTCGATTACATTTCAATTATTTTCTCTCTTTGTGTACAGAGTGGATCGAAACTCGGACCTTTCATTTTCTTTCTTCTTTTAAATGGAACACCCTGTATTTTATTGCATAAATAGAATCTTTGATTATGTAGCTTTAATTTTTGTTAAGCATTTTTTAAATTAAATATTACAAATAACTCTGTTTTTATAAACTTTAGGTATAGGGAATGCACTCAAAAAAGTTTCCGGTTAGAATAGACGCCGCGGGAATCGGGATATTGTAAGTGAAAATTGCACTCATTTAACTAGTGTGATATAGGTACTGTATTAATGTGATGAAAGGAAATTGTTTCTACACACCATTAATTTAAACTATTTATGCAATAATTAAATCTTATCTAATAAAATTGATGCTGTTGTAAGGTGTATACATCACTTCATTCAAGGCATAATTTGTTAACCCCATCGCCTAGGGGGCACGTCCGATAGCCAGACAGGCCAGCTACGAGTGGGTTTCTACCTAAGGATCCCAAGCCTAAGTAAAACTGATGATAAATTTCAACCAATTATGAAACAATGAAGCAACTTTTCAACAATAATCTGTAATTTTACTTATTGAACATACATCACTTCGGCTTGGGATCAATAAAGAAGCCTACAATGGCAGGCTTTTAGAACCCTTGGAAAGGAGCACACAACATCAGCTTGGGATCTTTGGCTGGCATTGCCTTGCTATTGGAGATTAGAGATGGTGACTAAAAATTTTTCTTGCAAATTTGGTCACTTGATATGGAATGATCTAATTGTAACATTTTATTTGTATAAACTTGCAAATATTTTAGCAAAACATTACGTACAAAGCAAAGCAAAGCAATATTCAAAGTAGGAGTAATTTGTAATAATAAGTAACCATAAACATCAAAGCAAAGATGTAGCGGACGACTTATAGGGGTTGTTACAGACTTACAGTTGCCTAAATTACTTGCTTTACATTTACAAAACTCGCAACACGTTTCTTTCAAAATTCTACAGAGACAAACATTTTCTATAAAGCATTTCTGACTATTGTGGATTTAGGGAAGTTATCAGGTTCCGGCCATATTTGCGCTTATTTGGACTGATTGAATTGTACTCTTCTGTAGGTATTTATTATCATAACATGGGACAGTAGTGCCCCTGAGCTCAAAAGAGAGGTGAAGAAAGTTTTCCATGCTTCATGTTAATTTAAAGCGATCGCGAAAGATTGTTAAATATTGTGAATACGTAAATCAACAAGGAATATTTAAAATTAAGGAATTTCACGAGATAGCATAGCCATAGACGAATAACATATTAGGTTTGGTATGGTCATGAATGTATACAGATTGAGTTATTATATCGTTATTCTTGGAGCCTTCTTGAGGAGCGAAGTGATCAGTAGCTTCTTTAGGCCGACGTTTCGGCTAGTAAGCCTAGTTTTTTTCGAGGCGTCTTTATTCAAAACAAAAGTCATAATTAGTTTAGTGTAACAGGTTACACGTAGTTAGTACTACAAGTTAATACAACGTAGTAATTACAATGTAAAATTAATACAAATTACCATATAAATTATAGTTAATGACACAAAAGGGGAGGTTGTCTTAATTGACTGACTAGATTAACTTTCAAAATTGTAACCACTTACCAGAAGAATTACTTAGTGTATTAAAGCAACAATCAGTAATAATGGCTCTGAGTACGGCAAGTACGACTAACAAATAATATTATTGTTTAGTAAATCGTTTACAATTTCCCAAAAGATCTTCCGTTCCGAGTGGAAAAGCAATAAGGTCGACAAATTACATCCATTTCTTCAATACACTTTTGACTTCTCCCCATATCTCTTACTCCTTTGAATTTTTGCCTGAGGGGATGGTTGAAGGCGAAGTATAAAAACAAAAAGTGAACACAAGAGTCAATTTGATCGTTCGGATTATGAATAGTGGAGCCCTCATAAAAGAACGCCAAGACGATCTCAGAAGAGTTGCACGTGGTGTTATCAAGAGAAGTCAAAAGTGTATTGAAGTTGCTGGTGGAATTTTTGAAAATCAACTTTGAACATCCCATTTGCCTTTTCCTTGTTTGGATTACACACTAACAGCTGTATCTCTGTACTCAATAACAATAGGACATATGTTATACGGAATTTTGTATTATTGCAATTCGTTTATACTACCACCTCCTAAAATATTTACTACCCCTCCTGCAACACCCTGTATTATTAGCAGTTGTATTTATTCATTCAAGCTGCCCAATATCGATAAGTATTAGTTTCCGAAATTTTCAGAAGGTGGCAGAATTTTGAGCATACTCAGAATGTCATTCATAACCTTAAAAATGTCAAAATTTTAAAGTAAAAAAATGAAAATCTTCTCAGAAATTGAAAATACACACTATACGTTTTTAAAAGGTTGTCTTTTATCAATGCAACTGGATTTCCGTCCAATTAGTGCTCTTCCGAGTTTCGTATTTTTGTTCTTTATCTACATCTATCTTCATAATTCCTTACACAGAAGAACAACGCGTAGTACACCCTTCAAGCTATTTTTAATGAGAGTAAGTTAACAAGGATCAACTTTTGTAGCTATACGTACCTATCTTTTAGGAGATTACGCTACAGTTACTGCTGTTGTACGTGTCTCAATTATGGATGTTATGGTTGGATATCATAAGTGATCTTATGATAAACTGTGAGTTTTACTTATCGGTAGGATTAGGCAAACTCGATTGGAAAAGTTACCTTCAATTTTCAGGAACTGCACAAGTTGAACATACCGGTTGATTTGACTTCGACGCAGCTACATGTATTAATTTTAGGTACACATACTGCGGTTAGTTGTCTGCCGCTATGTCTACTAATTTGCAAGTACTTTAGACGCAACGCCGTTCCACCATATTTTTTCTTCGGGTATGAAACAAAAAAAAAGGTGTGAATTTGAATTGCTTTCCTTGCAGTGAGATAAGCAATTCGAGAACTGAAATTGGAATTTGTGGGTACTATTTAACACGTCCAGTAGAATGGTTACATTCCGAAAAGAAAATGTACGTTCATCTCAGACAATGTAGAAGTATGGAAAGTCTTGGTTCCTCCAAAAACTTGCAACTAGTACGTCGATCTAGTTCACTAAATTCAATTAAGGTGTGACCTTCTCTCAAATAAATTAAATGTATTGTTATCCCAGAAAGTTTTAATAGTTCAAAATTTTCATAAATGTTCTAGTCATAATAGGTTTTACAAAATACTCCTGGTACCATAAAAAACTAGAAAACGGCAATTAAGTCAGTAGCAGTCACCTAAATGAATAGAATTGCAACTTACCATCGATAAGAATAGATCGGTTCCTACTAAACCCCATAAGGCACTTGTCGAAACGTTCAATGGGGGATGAAAACTTTCGAGGGAAAGAGGGAGACGCCAAAGGCGAAAAGACAAATACTTAAATTTTCGTCTTGGCCATAGTGAGAGGAAGCAGTCAAAAAGCAGAAGCGAGTCCGTTTTTAAACCCCCAGCTCACCTAATGCTTGCTTTACAACAACTCTATTCAATACTATGTTGAAAGGCATATGAGCATGGAAAAATGCGTCAAAAGGTATCGATCATTATAAACAAAGTTGGAAGACCTATTTTAGCTTCCTTAAGGGTGTAAGGGAACCACTGGAAAGAGAGAAGAGCAGGAATCTAGGTGAGAGTAGTGGGGTAAACTAACCAGGGAACGATATGAGCAAAACCGATAAGAGGAATTGGATCTGAGTCGAAAGAAATTTGAAGATGTTGACCGAGAAAAAGCTCGACGAAGCACTTCAAACGACTTCTAGAGTCTAGGTTTGAATAGCCTCAGGTAGGTAGAGAACGAAAATGGACGTAAACAATTGCCCTAAATACGGGGCCATGCATGAGAACGGCGAGAATAGTAGCAGCGGGAAGGACAAGATGAAGACACGTGCAAAAACCTAAAAGAATGACAAGTGCATTGTGAAAAGGCCTATACCCATGGACCTTGTGCTGTGATAAAAACTGGCTATCCGAGCGACCGAACGAGAGTAAAGAAATCTGTAATTCGCAAGTAGAAGTATGGTTCAATTTTCGAACAGTTGTACAATTCTTTGCATTGATCTATACATTTTATTTATACAAGCCTTTAAACGATGTGATCATGAGTAGGGTAATAGGGCCGATCCTGGACCAGGACTTTATTTATGTACTTCACTTAAGCGACTACGTACTGTATGTCTCCCTCAAAGAGGCAGTCTTATATACATATACATATATTTTCCTAAGATTCAAACCCACTAGGGGGAGGGAGAGAGTGGCCTTGAACTAAGCCGAGATGCAAGCCCTCACCTTGGCCTCCTTCGATTTCACCTTCAAATACTTCACAAAGTCGCCAAAAGAGCGAGAGCGCGACCTTGAACTGGTCCAGGATCGACTCTATATGCCGCGCAGCTGACCCTCATCCCCTCCACTCTAGTGAATTAATGTGAACGGGGACTACGCCCATCCAGCTCATTACATTGCCGGCGCTCCGACAGAACGCACACAGAGCCCGCAATAGGACATGGCACACCCCCCTTCACCGCAATAAGACATGTCGCGCCCTCCCGATGAGGAAAAAGTACGACCTTGAACTTGTGAGACGCAAACCCATCTGACCTCCTTTTATTTCACCTTCAAATACTTCTCAAAGTCGCCACCAGAGGGAGAACGACCCTGAACTGGTCCAGGATCGGCCCTATTACCCTACTATCATGGTAAGACAAAAGATCGCATTATGGTAGGGTCGATGATGAAAGTTGTAGGGACAGCAAACGACCATACAAATATCAGGAATACGTTACCAAACCTAACCCACGAACAGAAGAGATAAATCGTCAAGTAGATAAAGTAAGTTATTGAGAGAAAAACGTGATCGAATTTATAAATATTCCCGAAGAACTGGATGCTCTAAACCTCTAAACAGCTGTGAATGAAAGCGTTGAGAAGATGGGAATCTGGAAAAAGGTAATGTACTGGTGGATTGATGATGTAGCTGGGGACAGAAAAGAAAAACCAGAAGGGCAGAACTGGCGCCAACTCTATCAAGGGTTGGAAGGCGACACCTAATGGGCGGCCATTTAAGATATCTATGGGCACACACATACGCCACAAATACAACTGAAATGGTGAATTAGGCGGTCGTACCACTAAGAAAGAGCTTATAGTTCATATACAGGGTGAGCCATTGAAAAGGAAACACACCTGTTTTGGGACACTTAGACCGGTTTCTAAAAAAAAACGCTCGGACACGTCGATTCTTTATTTTTGGGGGACAACTTTTGATGTCAAAGTGGACATTAACACATCAACCCCCTAGCCCCACCAACCCCTAACTCAAGAATTAAGTAGGGAAAGGGGTCGAGCGACCACTCATATGAAACGCCTTTCAATTCTCTATGCGACAGCATGGCCGAAATTAGTTTTATTTAATTTTTATTTTTATAAACCTAAAAACAATCATGTACTCACATAGAGAATTAAGAGACCTTTAAAATGAGGGGTCACTCGACCACCTTACCGTAATTTTTGTTTTTGTTGGGGGTTGTTGGGGCTAGGTGGTTCACCTGACAAAGTCAAATTTGACATCAAACTGTGCCGTTCAAAAGGATTTTTCCTAAACAACACCCCCACCTTAGTTAATCCAGAGGGTGGTTTTCATGAGGACGAAAAAAAATTGAATAAAACTAATTTCGGCCTTGCTGCCGCATAGAGAATTGAAAGACGCTTCAAATGAGTGGTCACTCGACCCCCTTTCTCTATTGAATTCTTGAGTTAGGGGTTGCTGGGGTTAGGGGGTTGATGTGTTAATGTCAACTTTGACATCAAAAGTTGTCCCCAAAAAATCAAGAATCGACGTGTCCGAGCGTGTCCCAAAACAGGCGTGTTTCCTTTTCAATGGCCCACCCTGTATATTACGAGTGAATGCTGAGAAGATGTGTTTTAGCAAAACACATATGATTTTGTACGCGAGCGATAAACCCACGGAAAGAGGAGTGAGTTGGAAGAAATGCTTTGCTAAAACCTCCCCCCAATGTTAGCAAATGGAGGAGAACAGGATGCGCTAACAAGCCACAATCGCTCTCTCCCTCACCTATCAGAGAACGATAATGCTCTAACTTTAAATTATGCTTGCCTTCTTCATACATAGTTTTGCTTTGAACGTTTTTTGGTAAAAAAAGATAAAAAGTAGGTATAGATCAGTATGTAGTAGGTAAAACAAAATTCCGCGTTTTTCTCCATCGTCGAGGCGAGCGCTGGTGGTTAGGTTAAAATTTTTACGTTGATTGATTGAACCGATTTTTTATGATACTAACGAAAAGCTTCCTGGCCAAGACTGAAATGTAATCAAATCAAATAGGTTTAGGTATTGTATTTTTTTTACATATTAATCAAATAAATACATGATTCTATTCCCCATCGTAAAACTACTCCCGCCTGTCCTTCCCCCTACTTTCCACCTTTTCCCTCCTTTCTAGCACTTCCTTCATCCATCCCAACCCTTCCCCCTTCGCTCCTAGTATCTTCTTTCTTACTCTTCTCTCTTCTCTCATCTCCTCGCATTCCCTTAACATATGCACCATGCTCTCCCTCCCCTCCCTACGCATTCTGCAAACTCTCTCCTCCTCCTCCCGCCAATACCTATTCTCTCTCTCCTCGTTTCCACACCTAAACCTCGCTACAATTCTTTTTTTCTTCAGACCCATCTCCCCTGTCAGGTATTTGGCCTTGCCATGATCTCTCCATATCCCTCATTATACCTCCCTCCGGCTATCTTCTCTCTCCTTTCCTGCCCTTGCACATCTTTATCCCTCATGGCCACCTCCTCTACAATCTCTCTTCCTTCCTCCCTCCCTCCCTCCATCTTTCTGAAATACTGAAATGTAACACTTCAAGAAGACCTGAAGATGAAAATGTAACAATTGCATTAGATCCAAAGTCTACCGTGGTCTTAAAAGTTTGTTGGAGAACGCTGAGTAGAATCGTTGAGTGAAAAGTTCAACGGTAGAATCTTTCAATTAAGTACCATGAAATGGCAAGTGTCATACCGATCACCGTATTTACAGTGCTAAACAGAAGGTTATTCCAGCTCCAAGTATCAAGTGGAACACACTCAGTACTTGCTACATTCCAGTAGCGTACCCAAGGGGGGGATAAGGGGGATATATCCCCCCAAGCATCCAACCCTTCCAATCTATTTTACGCTCATTCTTATTAATCCTTAAACAAAATCTATCTTAGAAATTCAAGCTCACAGAACAGACTAAATGGACTGGCAATGATGTTAATGCATAGGGAACTACCCATTTCAGAAGACGAAATAATAGAGAAACTTGCACAACAGCCAAGGGGATTGCATTTTGTATTATAATAATATTTATATATTATAACTTTCTGCAAAACAAATGTTTTTTTAAAATTGGTAGATCACACCGCACTTTTTATATCCCCTCCCAAGGCTGTAGTCTGCGTACGCCACTGCTACATTCTAGAGGATTCCATGGGGAAAGCGGCGAGTCTTAATCTTGTAATAATCGTCCATCAGTATGGCGGATGAAGTCAGACTCCTAAGGGCCATATTATGGTCCTGTAGGGAAATGATCGGGTGAAATCGGCCTTTATCATCAAAAATCACCCACTGTCCATTGGATATACAGCGCGATGATCAAACTTAACGTTACGTATTCTTTGGTGTGGTGGAACAGAAGCAAGAAGGAAATCAGGAAAACAGATACAACGTATAGCATGATAAGAGAAATATAAACCATTCTTATAGAATGGCAGAAGGAATACCGGAGGAACACTCCTGGCCAAAGCCCTACCAAGGGCATCGTTCAACTAGAGAAAAAAAATGCTGAAATTCGGTAAAAGGGAGAGGTAGAACAAATTAGACCCGATGTGCAGAGATTGTGAAGAGAGAGAAACACTACTCCACATACTGTATCATTTCGAAAGCATATATAACACAGGTCCTACGAGGAATGGTCTTTCTTGTGAAGATCCTACACTTTTTTAAAAGGACAAATTTTAAAACTGGAGGATGCAATAGGCCCCATATACGTAGCATAGGAATCTAAAAAGAACCACACTTCACACATAAATAATAATAATAATGAAATTTACAAAACGATATTTTTAAGTAGCACAAGGTTAACAATAACAAAATGAGAACTGCATTATTTATATTTAACAAATTTTAAAATGGAAAATGTGGGAAAAATGTAAAACTTTCAATGTTGAAAACGTAAATATAATTGTGGGAAAGCTATTCATAATTATTATAATCAGAAATCTTCATCGACGTTATTATTTGACCATGATTTCGTTTAAATTGGCACAAATCACAATCAAATTCTTCGATTATCAGAAGTAAAATAAGCACTATTACATCGCTCTCCAGCTTCACCTGAATCCATGCGTCGGTAAACATGGAGAATGGGACATATTTGTGCACGTTTTGGTTTTTCCAAAATGTCTTAGTGGAAGGAGAATGTCATTGTTCTGTTTTGAATTAAAACTTCGCTTGTTTGTTTGTTTTGCAATTGTGATCATGGCATTTGGATACGTCCACTTCGTAGTGCTGGGCTTGCTGTTTCTATATCCATTCAGTTGTAGTTTCCAATTTAACGATCAGCTAACTGTGGTAAGGCAATTATTTACGTAACATTGTCAGTTTAGATATTTCTAGCCCGAAAACATTCGACAAAATGGCTATCCCGTCGAGAAATGTCTATAATCACTGAAGATGGATATGTATTGAGAGTGTTTCGAATTAAACACGCCAGAAATGGTACACGTCCCGCCGTTCTATTAATGCACGGAATTATGGGTTCGTCGAGAGACTTTGTAATAATGGGACCGAAAAAGGGACTCGCTTACGTGTTAGCCGATCGAGGTTACGATGTTTGGTTGGGAAATTGTAGAGGATCGGCCTATTCACGCAAGCACCTACGGTTAAATCCCAATCGTGATTCAACATTTTGGGATTTTAGGTAAACTCAGCTAGCTCTCTTCTTGGTTCTTCATTTTCTTTTAGTTGGCATGAAGTTGGTGTGTACGATGTTCCAGCCATGATAAGCTTAATTAAAACAAGAACAAAACTGAAACAAATAGGTTACATTGGCATGTCGATGGGTACGACAGTTTCTTACGTTTTGGGTTCGGAGAGGAGCGAGTACAATAGTGATCTATCAGTGATAATATCGTTAGCCCCAAATGCGTACGTGAGACGTGTAGAGGATCCTCGACTACTATCTGTTGTCCAGTTTTCTGATCTGCTTCTCGTAGGTAGGACCTAACTGCTTAAGGTCAAGTGGTAAGATCTACTATTATAGCTGGTGGCGACAATAACCAACACTTACGAAATACCACCTCATTGGTTTTCTAAATTTTTTAACGATATCCGTAGTACGTTGTGTCAAAATGGTAGTATGTTTCTTGATGTGTGTGTCGGCCTTTACGTTGCCTCTCGTGGATTGAAGCCATCTAAGTTCAATAATGTACTTAATTCTATTCACAATTAAGCTTCTATAATGATCATTTCAGACGGATAAGACTGCTTTGGTTAGAAGAGGCTACTCCTCAGCTTCCCTTCGCCAAGTACTGCACTACGCACAAAATATCAAATCGGGTTAGTTCCTGTGGGAGAAAAGATCAAAACTGATCTGTGCATCTTTTAGGTCATTTCCGTAAGTACGACTATGGGCGAGTGAGAAATATTGGCAGGTACGGTACGCTTGAACCTCCAGAGTACAACTTAAGTAAAGTCACTGCACCCGTTGCATTATTTTATTCAAACGAAGATATGTTGATGAGCCCAAAGGTGAGTAGGTAATTAAACTTTTTCTTAATATATGTTATTGGCTCTCCCAGATTGTAGAAGAGTTGTGCAATAAGTTGGCAAACTGTGTCTCGAAACAAAACTTGGTGACATTTAATCACTTGGATTTTCTGCTAGCCATTGACGTCGTTCCCGTACTTTTTGAACATGTTATTAAAGTTCTTGAAAGGTATAATAAAATAATAAGGTGAAATCGCCCTTTTTGTTAATCTCCATTACGACACCTGACCTAAGCAATATTTTTGCCAGTTCTTGATTACGCACCTCATTTCCTGGGTGGAGCTCCGCCATGTTCCTGTTACCGATAATTGATCAGAACAAACTTGTTCACCACACACTAATCAATCTGGAGGAGCGTTACCGGAGATCAGAGAATGGTGGTGGTTTCAACGACCGCACTCCAGCTGTAATATTATTATAATAATTCTCAATACAAGCTCAGTCAAGTTCGTTGCTGGCGATTGATAAGTTGAGGGGACGATAAAAAGATTGTCAAGGTAAGGGCTATAATCATATTGATGGTAGATCGATTGTTATTCGTCACTAAAACTGCTACCAATTGTTCGAAAAACAATTCTTCGAAAGCAATTCTTCGAAAACCAATTCTTCGAATGAACAATTCTTCGAAGCAACAATTCTTCGAGAAGCAAATTTTCGAAATCCAATTGTTCGAAACGCCAACTATTTCAATAGCATTTCTTCGAGATAGCAGATTTGTAATGCTATGGAGACAACTTTTGCTTTTACACTTAGATTTAGTCCTTTTATAGTCTAAGGCTAAGCTTTTATATGAGTTATCATGAACTTACAAAGGATGGAAGTTCAAAACTACCAGATTTATATTTCTAAATTTCTTGTTCGTTAAATTGTCCTGCCGAATTACACTCGAGGTTTGTATTTATACCGAGTAAATTTGTGTTGTTTAAATTCTAATCTGTTTCCTTTAGCAATTAGACGAGAAAAACTGTCAACCTAAAAATGCTCCACCTTCGGTGTCGCATTTTTATTAGTTGACAGTTTTTCTCGTCTAATTGCTAGACAACAGATCCTTATTAAACAACAAAATTTACTCGGTAAAATACAAACCTCTTGTGCAATTATAAGTGATAATTGATAATGATATAAGACTATAGAGTAGACCAAGACAAGTTCATTAATACCTCACTAGGGATCAAAAGTTATAAGGGTCCAAAATTTAACATGGGAGTATACGGGAAATACATTAAAATCAATATTTTTGGTGTCAAATTGTTGGAAATGATGCCGTGAGTCTAAGTAAAGTGGTTTTAGACCGCGCAAATAAATGTAAAAGCAGCGACGGGTTGTATCAATTTGAAAAAAAATTTACTAAACCTCCAAACAACCTATGACCGGGGGAAATTGGGCAGGTTCTATTATAGTTAGGTTTGCGGAAAATTTCTATTTCGAACAGATGCATTTCGAAAATTTGCTTTTCAAAGAATTGTTAATTCGAATAATATTGCACATTCAAAGAATTGGTTTTTGAAGAATTGCTTTCAAAGAATTTCATTCGAAGCATTTTCCGGACATGGTCAAAAAGCTCTAAATTGCAAAAAAAGGAAGAAGTCTGCTCAGAGTACTTCTCAGTCAGCTTCCTCTAGTTTCTCTGCGGGTTTATTGACAGCAAATGTATCAAAGCAAGATTGGATCATAGATTCAGATGGAACGGTACACATAACACCGAACGCCAAATGGTTGAGTAACAAAACAGCTCCGGAAATTGTTGACTCGAAATTGCTTCTACAGGTGATGTTATGGTTATGGTAAATTGCAAAGGGAATTTTGAAGAGATTAAATTACACGATGTGCTGCACGTTCCCGATTTATCGACTAATTTATTATCAGTTCAACGTTTGATTGGCAAAGGTTTAATTATTGAATTTATATCGAAAGGATGCCAAATTCTTAATCACAGCAAGGTGGCTGGCACTGGTACAAAGGTTAATGGTTTGTACAAGTTAAACGTAGTAGGTGGCACAGCGTTGTCTCAAATGTAACATTATGACCGTCGCATAAAACATTTGAATATCCAGAGTATGCGCAAAGTAAAGCTTGTTTATGAAGATGGTGTGGAAATTACCTTAGAAATGGATGGCAACTGCATTGCTTGTATTCAAGGAAAGCAAGAAATTCGTTCCATAAATCGAACAGTACACTTCTTCAGAATTGCTGAAACTGGTTCATTCAGGTATATGCGGACCCATGGAGTAGGTGAACCAAAGTATTTCTTCACGTTCATCAACGACTATTCAAGAAAGATGGCTGGAAAGAAAATTAGTGGCACCGAATATTGTAATGAGCGTATGAAGACAACAATGTTAAAAGCGGACATTTGACATCAAACATCGAGTCCATATACTCTAAAGCAAAATGGATTAGTTGAGCGCATGAATCTCAGCCTCGTAGAATGTGCGAAATGTATGATTTTTAATCATGATTTGCACACGCATTATTGGGCACAATCTGTTGCTACGTCAGTTTATATCATCAATATCTCACCGTGCAAGGGAGATATGAATGCAACAACAGAAGAGCGTTGGTCAGCGATGGTACACGTTCCGAAAGAAAAACGTTCCAATTGCAACCGAAATCGAAGAAATACATTTTTGGATAACTAAGTGTTCGTTTCGAATAACGAAAGATTTGTGAAGAGTAGAGACGCTATTTTTTTGGAAACCAAGCGTGAAATGAACGTCATTGAGAAGAAGAATGACGTTGAAGTTGAAATCTCATTGAATGTGGAAAGGCGAGTCCCCAGCGAAGAATGCTACGTCTTTTTGACGTCTTTTACAGGACTCATATATTGGTCGTTAACGTCACTCGACCTATAATGACGTCTTAAAGCTAAACATTATTTAACGTCACTTATGAGACGTCATTATGACGCCTGATATGAGTTATAGATACGGTTTATTCTAAAAGTGACTCCATTTTATTGTGTATCAGTTATTGTAGGTACTTATTTCATAAAAATATGTGTTGTATACTTAGATAATATTAGATATTTTAGTTGTACCTCTTATAGAATTTACAGATGATGATTGCTTATCAATTATTGTGAATTCCGAGTGATTAACACCTCTTTTATATATTTCTTTCAAACATAATTTAAATTTATGTCATACTACCATATTATTTCACCATAACAACTGCTGAAACAAGAAACATTAATGACTAAATAACGCCTTTTTACATGACAACGGGATTTTAGATAGCAACGGGCGTTATTTTTTATAACGCCTGCTTATAACGCTCGCAAATGTAAAATTATGCCTCATCACTATAGGATACGGTCAAGGACGAGACGGGACTAGTGGCCGCGGCCGACCGGCCGCTACCGACTGGCCGCCGAAACAACTGGCCGCGAGACAAGTAGCTGCCAGGACAAGTGGTTGTCGCATCGCTGCCAGTACAACTTGACAACAGTATTTGAAACTTAAAAAAAATGCCAACCTAAACGTATATTGCCACTCAGGCGCGTAGGTTAGAGGTAGGTTTAGTATAGTTTTTTTCAATTGATAACAGTCCTTCAAGATTAAAAGTTATTTTTGATTTTCGATTTGTATGGCGAATCGTTCCTAGGGCGAATTTGACCAACGCCCAACTGTCCCGATGGCGGAACGGCGACGGCGAATCGCCGACGGCGAAACGACGACGGCGAATAGGCCTAGGCCCTTTTTAGAAGCAGTTGGCGGCCACTTGTCTCGCGGCCAGTTGTCCTATCGGCCACTGTCGTGTCTCGCGGCCAGTAGACCGGGTCAAGGATGTTAAATGTGAGTCTATACTGATTTTACTGTTATCATCTGTTTTAAAATCATCTTAATCGACTTCTTGCAAGTATGACATAACGCCTACGGTCGACGTATATCCCTCGTGGCAGAGGCCCTCGTTCTATACACTGTCGACCTTAGGCGTTATTTAGTTCATAACGCCCTAGTTACCTTAATTACTATAATAACGAGAAACACCGTTATGTTACGAAGTATGAAATGAGAAGTAGATATTTTTCACACTAGCGCAGCGGTACAATGTCGGATTTAGGAATTTTCAACACCCAGTCCCAAAGGTTCGAATCCGGTTAAGGGAAACTTTCAAGCAAGTAAAAGTGTCGGCTTTCAGTTTGTCCCTTTTTTTGTATGAATGAACTCTTTGAATAATGTTTTGCATTGGTATTTACATAATGCACAAACAAAATGTTAGCTGAATCGAGATCATATGAATCGCGGCGAATTGGGTATGAGACGTTGCGACAGCTGATAGGTAACGGCTATGACGTTATAATAACCAAATTACAGTTCGGTGTGTTACTTGGGTGACCACCCATAATGGTAATGATGTCATGTGTATGACGTCTTTATCATGTGACATAATGCCCACAAAAAGACATCATGTTGACGTCACTTAAAAGTCATATCTGACGTCCTACGGGTCATCAAGCCACGTCAAAATAACGTGACGCTGTTTACTGGGTCACAGTCTGAGGAAATTCTGAGCAATCCGATCAAGAAGATAATCAGTCAGTGAGTGCGAAGGTTCTACACTCAATGATGTACGTCTCGATTTGTCCTTCGTTCCCAATGACGATGATGACATATCAGAAAGTGACGACGAAGCTACTCAAGTCATCGACAACGACGAAGAAGTCGTATTGCGCAGATCCAAACGTGCACCAAAGCCGAAAGCATATTAGAGGGCGTCTACTAGCGGTTGGCGAGACTACCTGGGTGTTGGGGCCCCAAATACTCATTCTTAAGCTTCTTAGGGTAATTGATATTGACATTAACTAATGAACATTTACTGTTGTCACGTTAATCAGTGTCATTATAATATTCGTCAAGAATGAGTATTTAGGGTCCCAACAGGTACTCTCGCCAACCGCCAGTAGGCGACCTCTAACATTTTGTAATGCATGTTTATACAATCAATAATGCCGCAGACCTCATTACAGTACACGTCCGGATGTTGAGCAGTGGAAGGCATAGGCAGCAATATAGCCAAGAACTTCAATACTTATCACTCTTATCAGATAGTGGCACGTGGACTTTGATAAATTTACCTCCAGGTAGCACGGTTATTGGATGTTAATGTGTCTTTAAGATGAAATGTGGCGGAGAAGGAGGAGAAGGAGGTAATTTTTTCCCATCTTACATCAATATCATGCCTATGCTGAAAATGCTTTGTACTCTCTCCTGTTGAGAAAATCGGAATTACGAAGATTAATTCTGTAAATTTATTGATATTGATATTGAACAACCTGAGTATTACTCTCCGTAATAGTTAATTTTAAAACAGGCAACTAACCAAAAATAATTTATTAATAAAAAACTATACAAGGCCGTTATAACAATAAGTGATGGTGATTAACGTTAAAATTGTAACGCAAAAATTGATGTTACATTCATTAAACAAACGTAAATACGTTACCATTAGGTACGCCTATATTCGTCGTCTTATGGCTGATAAGTGACAAATATACGGACGATTTTTGTTACAGACTGAAGTTTCGAAAATCATTTTTGCGTTTTTTTCAACCTTTTATATACACTTTACTTGCAAGCGTTATTTACAGATAAATGGAGTTACGCTTAACTACTTATAACTAACTACGAACATTTAAGTGTAGTAATATTTACAAATTAAGAAACTATTTACATCTCGTTTTATTAAAAAACAAAAACGGATTATATGAATAAGCCAGCTCTTATAATTTCAGAAAAAAATGGCTGAGTTTTTCCCGAAAAGTACGTATTAGGTACAATTGTTAGGCCTTAAATTGGGGGCAAATCCATGGCATCCGTTTCATTTCAAAAAGGTAATTAATGACTAGAGACAAGGAACAACAATTTGGCGTTTATATTTAAAAAAGTAACAATGGCTGCTCCGTTAATTAACTTTAAATAAATACACTTAATTAGCCTAGATGTACATTAATTTGTATAAATCTATCAAATTTTTTTGGGGAAGGGAAGGCAAAGTATGGCCGAAATTTTACCTACCCATTGACACTTAATACAATATATTATAGAATACCTTAAACTAACCATTCTGTTGTGTAGGCATTTTTTACGCAGAGGGGTCACACTTCGGTACCACCACAGTATGTTAAAGTACTGTTTTCTGAGGAATGTTCAGCTGTCCACATCATTTTCCATCTCTAAAATAACACCATGCTGTTAGGTATTACACATAGCTCGATCTTCGTTGCGCTAATGGGTTGGTTCGTAATTAAAACATCAAATTTTAGGAATTTTCCGAAAAAGAAACAGTGAAACCATTTGACCTTAACTAACCATACTGAAGATTGAGGCAATTCTATGATTTAAAAAAAAAAACAATCCGATTTAAGGTATTGGTAATCTCTTGCGCAATTTTCAGCCATTTTGAGAAACCAAAGTAGTTAGTGTCTGATCCTTGATCGTGAACACTAAAGGCAGCGCCTAAAAATCTGGTGGGGGTCGTTATCAACAATGGTCGCATTTTTAAATCGACCTAACCATGGTCACTAGGGCTGACAATACCAGCAACTACGAAAGACAACAGGCCAAAAAAAAATAGTTGGTACTTGTACCGACCCTGTGGAACATCTTCTATAATAGAATTATGCGACTACAAATTAGTCAGGACGTCGACACAAAGTAGAGATCATAGAAGCAACACGTTATGTCTTCGAACGAACGGCCAATGAATGAGAAAAAATGGAGATTAGTGGTGCCCCAGAAGGAACAGAAATGTTATGCGGGGTAAGGAAAATATAAACCAACTTTTTCGGAACCATCCCAGCAAACACACATATAAAATATACATACAACATATATAAGATTGAAGTAAATACCCCTACTTATGCTTTTTTATGTACGTTATATGTAAAATCTTATATGTAAGAAGTATTACATATTTTTTATGTATGCCTTCTGTAAATATAATTATAAATTATCATTACATACATTATATTGTCGAAAATAAAAGTCCGTTTCTATTTTCGCCGCATAATTAATCGCACGCGCGGGTTTTCTATAACGCTAAAAATTGTAGTTCACGTACCTTTAATATTAGATCCGTATCGACTAAAATGCCTCTAATTTATATAGAAAATAAATAATATAAAATAAATTAAATCCTGGTCATTTTTAACATAAAGTTAGGAAGAACGAAATAAAAAAAGGAATGTTTCAGATTAGCGCAGTGGTACAATGTCGGATACAAAGAAAACACATGTCGGATTTCGGAATTTGCAACGCCCACTCGCAACGGTTCGAATCCGGTTAAAGGAAACTTTTCCAGCAAGTGTATCATAATAAACTGTCGACTTTCAGTTCAGGTAAAAACGGGTTCGTGCAAGAATTAAGTTAATTAAAAGTAAAGTTGCACGTAAAAATGTAGTTTTTCCATTTTTTTGTATGAAACTGCTTAAATAATTTTTTACGTTGGTAATAATTACATTATGCTCGAGTAGCTGCTATTTGGTCATCGCAACGCTTTTACAACTAATATTTTTTATGTGAATATTACATAAAATATACATAAAGCGTATATAAATTCATGTACTACAGATATAAAGAATTTACATCTAATAGACATATATATTATTTTGAAATTTGCTGACATCCTGACATTAAATATCTTTTATTTTTCTTCCAGTTTTATATAAATCTAAAAAGCTCTTATATAATTTATATGTATTTTATATATAAATGTGTTTGCTGGGTGACTAGCGCACCAATGGTGAAGTGCCCTACTGATAAGCCTTATTGGGGAGGGAATGTCTCGTTTGTTGGTAAGGTTCCTTTTGAACCTCTGTCATACTCAAAATTTTAGTTAAAACTTCTCTCTCTAGGTATTGAAAAATTGCTCAGCTCAGCGCACTTCCCTGGGGAGAATGTAACACGGAAACCCCGTGGAATAAAAAAGATTTTCCTCTAGCAAAATTTTGTATAGAACAACTAACCTGTGATACGTTTCCCGGAGTAATTATAAATTTATACACGATATATAACGGTATACATATAATTGAGGAGCCTGTGAGGGCGTATCCAACATACATAGACCATTGGGGATATTGATATTCTGTGCCCAGCATGTCAGCGTGGCCCAAAAGTGAAAATATAAATATCGTCTAGAAACAAATAGTTTAGTACCTATGACGAACACTTTTTGGGAAGATTACCAATAAAAATACGGGACTGATGTACTTCCAACACATCCTCCAGAACAGACCCGGTTTGTGTCCCAACATTTTTTCAATATCCCTAACGAAATTATCGGTACCATAAAGCCAAAAAACTCCAGCGGCTTCCACAAATACCACAAATAATATTGCGAGACCCGGTCCGTAAACATTTAACAGGTTAACTAGGTAAACTCCACCCTGTAACACAAATTTTACACTTTGAAACGTGGAGGGCAAACTTACGTATGTTGTTGTTGGCAAGGCACAAATGTAGACACCCAATAGTAGAACGGCGACAAATATCTCCCTGTGTCGTCCCAATAATTTCGGGTACTCATCACACAATGCAGTTATCATTGCCTCCAAACCACCAAATGTGCTATCTAGGCCAAGCGTAATTAACATTAAAAAGAAAATTATGGACCAAAATACTGATCCAGTCATAGTTGCTATTGCTTCAGGATACACTATAAATACAAGACCGGGACCTTCAAACAACACTTAGAAAAATGTCCCACGTTTATACACTCCAACTTACCTTCAAGGCCGACCATTTCGATACTCTTATTTTGTACGTGCGCCATATAACCGAGTACTGAAAATATGACAAAACCGGCCAAAAAGCTGGTCAAACAATTAATACTACTTGTTAATATTGCATCTCGATAACAATTATTGTTAAATTTGTTATAACTGGATAACGCCAGTAATGTACCGAAACCGGGACCGAGAGAGAAGAATATTTGGGATGCGGCGTCTATCCAAACTCTTGTATTGTACAATTTGTACCACTCTGGTGTTAGATAGTAACGTATTCCTTCTGCAGCACCTGGAAGTGATACTCCTCGTACCAGGAGGATTATCAATACGACATAAGGTGCTAGAGCGGTAACCCATACGGCCTAAAACAGTGCGTCTCTCACTGATAATAATATAAAAAAGTGTTACCTTTCCGGTACTCCGCACTCCTTTCCATAGTGAGAAGTAGACTAAAATGAACACGGAGAACACACACAATGCCAATGCAGGTTTAATGGGACCCATTCTGTTTAATCCATCCGATCGATGTTGCTCTAGTACTTCTCTCCTGAAATTTTAACTTACATCAGCCATTATCCTTACAATGCGTTATGATTACGGCTCTCTTTCTCATTAGAAGCACCTTTTGGACAAACCCAAAAGCAGGAGTGTCCAAACGAAGTAATAAAAATTTGCTGAAATTTAGTGGACACACAGATGTGCAAAAGCTGGAAGGAGAAAGATAGGATGCCACTTCAAGACACGGGTTGTTTAGGGATAAAAAATTACGCTCCAGCACATTAAAAAAATCTTCCTGCAAGAGGATAACATTTTTAGGTAAAATCCAGAAAATAAGACACGAAGCCTCCCCTTATATCCTTTAATATCCAATATTGTATTCCCGATGTTTTGGGGATGTTCCTAGTTGGTCTTTGACCTTTCAAATATTTAAATTTGTTAAATTTTCAAAATTTTCCCATAAGGTGAGTGTTAGGTTAAGTACCTCATTGTTTGCTAATAGTTGTTTATTGTTTTAGCTTAAATATCATTCTCATTCCTGCTTGATAATGAAGCCAGTATGGCTTCGAAACATGTAGCGCCTAATTTTAATTTTCAATTTTAAAACCTTTTCAGTTTCCTTTATTTCGCTTCACGTTTGATGATCGCCACAATCCCAAGGATGTAATGGTTCCAGATGGTTTTTAAATAAACCCTGGTATTCCTTTTCAATAAATTTTACTTTGAGGGTTTTGCATTGGCTCACGTGTTACGTGCTTCGGCACCTTATCTTAAAAACATAACAAAATTTCATCTCATTTCATCGCTCGTCATCAAATTTTTTACAACGTAAATAAATATTGGATATTAAACGATATAAGGGGAGGCTTCGTGTCTTATTTTCTGGATTTTACCTATTTATACTCCCTTATTTTGAGATACAGGGATGCCCGTTGAGCCCGAGTCTTTTCTCGCTATACATTGGGGATTTAGAGGAAGAGTTGCGGAGATATCAAAGGGGAGGGGTGGTGATCGGGAGGATAAAAGTGTGGGTGTTGGCATATGCGGATGACGTGGTAGTGATGGCGGACAGTGAGCAAGAGATGAGGGGGTTAATTGGAGTGATGAAGGGATATTTAGAGAGAAAGGGTTTGAGCGCGAATGTAAAAAAGACTAAGTTGATGGTATTTCAAAAGAGAAGAGGGAGGAGTGTAAAGAAAAAGTGGTGGTGGGGAGAAGAGGAGATAGAAAGTGTGGATGAATGGAAATATCTAGGGTATGTTTTACGGTACGATAATAAGGATGAGGCGCACATCAGGGAATTGGCAAAGAAGGGAAATAGACTAGTGGGGAAAGTGTGAGGAGTGGGGGAAAGAGTTTTTGGGAAGGATATGGAGAAGAGAAGATGGATTTTTGACAAGTTGGTAAAGAGCGTGATGGTTTACGGAGCGGAGATATGGGGATGGAAGGAGTGGGAGAAAATGAAAAAAATACAGGAAAAGTACTGGAGATAGACGTTGGGGTTAGATAGAGAGACACGCCAGGGTATATAGTAGAGGAAGGATATGTAGAATGTGTGGGGAAGGGAGGGAAAATATATGGCAATATGATGAGGGAGTGTGAGGAACTAAAGGAAGAGAAGAGAGAAAGAAAGGTGATTTTGGGAGTGAAGGGGGAAGGGGTGGAGTGGACTGGAGAGTAGGGAAAGTGTAGAGAGAAGGGGACAAGTGTAGGAGGTGTTTAATTTTTTGAAATGTAAAAAGTTGGTTTTGTTTATTGTAGGAAATAAGATTCATTTTGTTTATGTATTTAAGACAAATAAATATCTACTACTACTACTCCCTTATTTTGAGTCCCGAACCACTATTTCATGATGTCTGATAACATTTTTTTAAAGATGCAGGCGTCCTGAGCCAGAAATTTGAAAAAACTACCCCTGACAAAATAATAAAAAGAATACATAGCCTATACGAACTCGGCACATAAAGGGAGAAATGATTAAGTTACCTGTCAGTTCCTGGCATCTGAAAAAGGAATGGAACCGTTTTAATTAAACCAAAACACCCAAAATGTACGGTTTTTTACTTTTTTATGACTATTAACCTAAAAGCAGCAAAAAGGTTCACTCATTAAGCAATTATTAAACATTTTCGTGGTGGAGAATACAATACGCGTTAGTATATTGTAATTTATGCAGATGATGAACCAATTTACCTTAAATTGGCGAAAACCAGCCTTCCTCTCCCTCTACCCCAACCAATTATAGAAAATTCGATAATGGATATGTTAAAAGAACCTCGACTTTAAGCCGTTTGTTCCTTTGAATCGATAAACATTGATCACTTAGTGAATACCATCAAGACGCACCAGGTCGTGTCCAATGGTTAGTGACAATTATGCCAATAAAAGGATGAACCGTGACTAAAGCACGTGGAACAAAGTGTCCATTTCAATGTTTTTAAATTATTTCGATTTGGTCTGTATATCAACACGAACCCATGAACCAAAAATTGGCACCTCCGTATTGAGTCACCAAGGTCTGCATATATCTTCTTCCATATCTCTTTTGTAACCTTTTTAGGTCTGTTTTCCACATTTTAGAAGTATTGCGTATTGTACAGGACTCGTATACGTCCGTAGCCACAGGTTCAGGTTGTGATGATACTGTTGCGTTGGGAATTTGTTGAACTTTCTCTGTTTAAGTAGGTGCTGAATATTTTCA
The DNA here is from genome assembly GCA_036250285.1 of Pyrocoelia pectoralis. Taxonomy (NCBI): domain Eukaryota; kingdom Metazoa; phylum Arthropoda; class Insecta; order Coleoptera; family Lampyridae; genus Pyrocoelia; species Pyrocoelia pectoralis. The sequence continues at coordinate 13,337,768 of CM070081.1, forward strand.
GTAGATAGGTATACATGCAAATAATTGGACCATAACGTAGAGGTGAATGACTTCAAATTCAACGACCTCGAGTTCCACAACTTCGAATTCAATAACTAAAGTCGCCTAGTTTAATAAATTCTTCTCTTACTTTCCAATACATATTCCTAAGGTTCAATAGGCTGAAATTAAACGCCTTGACTTTGTGGCATCTGCCAGGAAAGGTTTTTTGCCAAAAGTCATTAACCGGGAGTCTATGAAATTCATAAGAAGACATTAAATCCATATCTCGATAGATTTGCCCAGTGAACCCCCTTATTTGCTCTTGGTCCTCTTATGCAATTTTATGTAGGTATGCACAATGCACTGCAAGTGATGTGGTGTACCATGCTGTACAAGATCGTGTTGCAGCTGGACATTTTAATAACACAGCAATTGGTTGGATAGATAGTGGTACTTTTCAAGACTGGTTTTGAGTCTGCCACATACTTACAAAGAAACCAAATACTGCCTTCGTTTCAAACCCTATACACCATTGCCAGCACTACTACTTAACTATGGGGTTCCTTAAGAACATTGAAGGTGACTTAGAAGGTTATCCTTCTAGACCACAAAAAC